>OY982527.1:3757500-5007500 GCA_963859965.1 Ceramica pisi | reverse complement strand
GTCTCGCTCCGGACCATGGCTTGGACCAGGGCCGGACGCGAGAGGTCGCCACCTATCGCCGCTTCGAGGACACGGCGGTGCCCCACCCAAGCGGGGCACACCTGCACAGTGTGCTCCACCGTATCCTCCGGTCAATCCTCGCCGACCGGACCAACGCCCTCCGCTCTAGTTCAACGACATCATCGTGTGGTCAATATATGACCAAGATTATGTAAACTTCTTCAAAGGCGCATAAACTGAACAGGATGAACTTTATAAGGGCTTATACCGCCAGCCTCAAATACCATGACCACAGACTTCTTGGCACTGTATGCTAAGCCATGCCACCTTATCGTACGCCTCTCATTGAACAACCAATCTTCTCAGGCCATAGACTGACGCGCAGCACCATGGCGTCCGCATAACTGAATTTGTTTTTGCACTGATACCGTCTACTCAACATCCAAATCGAACCCTGGTAGATACTGCTGATATATTCACCACTTACATATTCTAAGTATTTTAAAGATGTATATTTTGCATTTAGCGTATACATTAAATTATGAATAAGTGTTTACTTATACCTACATATTAATTTATTTTTTGTTTGCTTTGAGTGCCCGAGAGGGCCTGTCGCTCGTGCTGAGGTCATCGCAGGACTTATACCTGAGGTACTATATCGGTCGTTTATACAGATAAACGTTAGTATTTAGCGGACAGCCGTTAACCACTAACTAACCAATGGCTTTATGTCAAAAAGCCACAGCGTACAAGCCGCTTAAGTACCTACACCAGAAACCGGGAATGTATGTTAGAAATTACACGTAATGCTATTTTTGTACATCTAATACCTAGGTAACGAACAAAAAAAAATATTTTCGAAAAAAAATCGTTCTTAAAATGCGAATTAGATCTACAAATCAAATAACTAATATCATTAGTATCGCAATTATCATTAAAATTAAACTTTTTTGGCATGAATTATAGGAGGTATTCGAGTTATTAGGGTTGAGTCACACTTGTCAGTATTCAGTCTCACCATTTACATTTTAAACTCGTGTTTCGGCTGAAACAGCGAGAACCAGTTTCAACTATACCAACAATCGATGCTGACAAGTAGCATAACTCCCACCTTATCAGATGTCCAAACACAGTGTCAATGATGGAGAGACCCTGTGTGGTCACATAAACAGATCTTTGTTGTTTTCTCACACACAGCTACGCCTGAGTACAACTATACTCGTTTCGCTCAAGTGTTATTCTAAAGATTTTGTAGACATTTTTGCAAAATATAATTGAGGTGTAAAATTTTTGTCTAGCTTATAGGTACAAGCCAGTCCGGTCCAACACCTCTGGATTAATTTCTAATTGATGTTTAAGTAGTAGAAACATGATAAGAGTGTAGCATTAAAAATGTATAAAATACGATATTCGGCTCAAGCCAATCTAATGGTAAGCAAATATAGTCATTAAAAAATTGTCTCTCAAACGGAATTGTGGTTAAAATTTTAGTTTGTCTCTTGGTCTATTAGTACATGTTTTGGTATAACTTTCATCTGCCAGTTTTTTGTTACTGGTATGAGAGATAATCTCTGTAGGATTTGATAGAAATAAACTTTGATAAATAAAACTATGGTACGTTCACAGTTGTTTAACCTCGGACAGCAGCTTAAGTAGCAACCTTATTATAACGAGAATACCTAGGTACTTAAAGACCACTGTGAGTTAGACATTGATGCGTAATCAGAGGTTAAATAACTGAACGCACTGTAATACACTGTTATCCAATGCTTGCTTACAGTTAAGAGTGTGTATTCCGTCCACTAGCGCCGCCAATCATTTTTTATTAATTGTGGTAAATTTAAGACACGTAGATAAAAAACCGCTCTGTAGTGCACTAAAGAAATGTATCTATTATTTTTTGACAGCTATTTTTAATACATACCTAACTCATGGCTAAATAGCCAAAACGGCAATTATTGCTAAAAGTGGCCACTTTTAGCAAAAATATCGACTTTGGCAACTATTTATGTTCTAAAGTACAAAACATAACTCTCAAAACATAATAAATACATTTCTTCAGTGCACTACAGAGCGGTTTTTTATCCACGTGTCTTAAATTTACCACAAATAATAAAAAACGATTGGCGGCGCTAGTGGACGGCATACACGCTCTTAGAGCATATGAAGGAAAACAGCAGGTGGGATATCTTTCCATAAAAGTATTTATAAATAGAAGTTCGTATCTATCAAATCCACAAAGACTTTTTATTTTAAGGCAAGAACGTTTCGTGGAGCAATGTATTCGGAACAAAATTAGGAATGTAAAATTGTGTAATGCACACTTAGTGAGGTAAGGTAAAGAATTTTTGGTGCATTTATTGGCAGAATAACTTTAAAGAGTCTGTATTTTGAGATTTTGTTATGAAGTTTTTACGAGAATGAACTCGCCTCATAAAAAAAATGATAATCATCAATCTCTGGTATTCGAAATCCATCCTTATTTTAGACGTAAAAGTTTATAGAGGTAAGAGGTTTATTTTTTAAGACTCAAAAAAGTTATTCTTTTAACGTCTCATAAAAAAAAGTCAGAAGACGATAATAAAGGTAGGCATAACGTGGATGATGTAATTAAAACATATTTTTGGACAAAGGTCCCTTCTTGCCAAAACTGTATTGTAAGAACATTATTTTGAATAAATAATTTGTTGTCATCTCACAAAAATTGGTTTTATTTCAAAATGTTTCATTATGTTAGTCCCAAAAAAAACTTTTTGCAAAAAAATAAACCGACTTCCAAAAAAAAAAACACTACAAAGTAAAAAATAAACTTTAATTTCGGAAGTCGGTGTTTTTGTTAATTTGTTCGTTTTTGACACCGACTTCCGAAATTAAAGTTTATTTTTTACTTTGGTGTTTTTTTTTTGGAAGTCGGTTGTATTTTTTTGTAAAAAGTTTTTTATTTTTCACTTTTTAGTGGTACCCAACACCTAACAACACCACTGCAAAATCGCAGAAAAGCAAAATACAAACGCACTAGTTGCCCATACGATTTTCGAAAGTTCCCCTCGACTTCTCTGGGATGCCATCATCAGATCCTGGTTTCCTTATCATGGGACCATTTGGGAAGTATTCCCTTTCCAACAAAAAAATCATTTTTAAAATCGGTTGGCAAGCGACGGAGTTATGCCCGAACAAACATAAAAAAAAAATACAAACATCCGAATTGAGAACCTCCTCCTTTTTGGAAAGTCTGTTAAAAATAATACATCATATCAGCCAAACGCTGGACATAGGCCTTCCCCAAGTGTCGCCACAAGAACGGGACCTGTCTCGGACCCATCGGCTACCCGCGACCCTAACCAGGTCCAGGTCATCGGTCCCTTCCAACGCTGCGTTCGTCGTCCGGTACGCGGTCGCCACTCCATAGCTCTTGGCCCCATCTACCATCTGTTCTGCGCGCAACGTGCCCTGCCCACTGCCACTTCGGATTGGCGATCTGTCGGGCTATGTCGGTAACCTTGGTTTTCTTGCGTATATCATAATTCCTGATTTGATCACGCAAGGAAACACCAAGCATTGCCATCTTTTTAATGCCCTTTGGGTGACTTTATGCCTTCGGCCCATTGTGGTCGTTCACAAAAATAATACTTACAAAAAATAATATTCTTAAACAATTTATTTTTATAACAACACTTTGGTTTAATTTTATATATCGTATAATTTACATTTTCAGTGTATATGTTATATTAACTTTAACTGATACATTACATACTTTATCTTATTAAACATTTTTTAAACTCCAACACTTTACATTTTATAAGTAATACTTACGAGTCTAGATATTCTGTTGTGTCTTGTGAATACATAAATTATCACTTATTTATATACCTATTCAAGTACCTAGTCATTGTGAATTTCATAAATATGTGGTGCTTGTTACAATAAGGTATTATATTAAGTATAATGAAAACATTTCAGGCTAAAACCGCCTTTGGGGTCTATAAATTGGCTGAAATATTTAGTTTTATTGTTCCACATGCACTGCCTTAAACAGGCTAATCACTTAGGTATTCCAAGACACTAGTTTCTCAATAAGTCAGACAACATTTGCGCGATTTCTTTTTACACATTACATTAAACTATACCTTTGACAATCCTATTTACAATTTTATTTTAATAAGTTTGTTTTTCTAAGTTCCAGTACCCATAAAAGCGTTTCGTTATCCTTTCACCAGTGAAGAGATAACAAATACGTCTACTCATTTTATCATATTTGCGTCAATATACCTCTAGTCCTTGCATAACACGAGTGCGCGTCCTGTGATTCTTATCTCATTGTCGATAAGGTATAAATTGCAATGAGTGACAGACGTTCGTGAAATGAAGTTCATTTTCTGCCTTTATGTTCTTATTCGTTTATGGTTGCTTTTTTTCGAGACAGAAAAGTTTTCAACTCTTTAAGGAGTCGGATCTTCTCAGTGGTTCCAATGTCCTGGACGCCTGGAGCTATATGCAGGTGGTGATTTCTTCGACGTAGGACGAGGGGAAGATTCCGTAGATGCCGTTCAGGTCACCGCTCCACCAACCGTCGTCCTGCTTCTCGTGTATGTTTATAACGTCGCCTGGAAAGTATTACACATTACATTCAACTTCAGGTAAGGGTTATATCGCATAGGTGGGTTTATTGAATATACATTTCACATTACATCGTGGTGGAACATAAAGATAATTATGTACGTGGTCGTCGACATAAAAGTAGGCAAACAAAATCGATAAGAAGAAATAGAAAAAAAAGAATGTATAGAAAAGTTGATCGACAGTATTCGAATATCGGTTGTAGGATAGAACCTAGCATGTTCACGTTCATTTATGACCACAATAAATTTACAGGTGGGAATCGAACCCGCAGCACATGGGGTATAGTGTAGAAAACTTTGCACGAAGTACTAAAACAAGTTACACTTATAACTAAACAAAGATTTAAAAAAAATAAAAAAGTTTAATCATAGTAAAAGTCTTCGGTTGAAGTTTCCCGCGAATAGGTGTAACGATCCAGCAACGGTCACCTACACGAAAATGGACAGGACACCAGGTTTTCATAGACTTTCTAAAATTGCTCTACAGATTAACAATTTCTACGAAATAAATAGTCGTCATGATGTTACGTTGTCGCTTCGTACATGTCAGTAAGAACCACCAATTTAAATATAATATAGGTACCTTTAAAAATGTATAGATACACAGAACCTTTTCCTATTTTGTTTCTAAACCTGTACGAAAATTCTATTGACTTTTACGCATTGATACACTTTGTACAGAAGCTCCAAAATTCGCATAGCGATTTATGCGCACAATGATGATATCCATAAAAGTTTCATTTTGTTAAACATAAGAAAGCGTTCATCTCGAGAAAAAAAATATGACACCACGATAGGTAGTGCAGTGCGCCTTTAAAAATAAGAGACAGAACGTCTCTTTTCGTTTTGATATTAGTTAGTAATCCAGGAAAGTTTAATAACATTTACCTACACCAAAACATACATTCATTACATAGAAGCAAGTATTTTTGAGGAGTATTATGTAACAAAAAATTCTACAGGTTACATCAGGTAGGTAATGTTATTCAAAAGCAGTTTATATAAAATTATTGTGTGACTCGTACCTACTTGCACAAAATAACTGGCGCTACCTGCACGAGAGTTTACAAAAGCAATGATCAACGGTCAATGCTAAAGAAAACATTCAGAATTTAGGTTTCAGTCCGTTTGTTTTATTTATAGGATTTACATGCTCAATAATGCCTGCAGAGTCATACATTTTTGGCCTGTTTCGGACAGTTTATAGCCACTAAAGCATCCTACGCACTAGCGGTTGAACGGCCCTTGTGGTGCGATTGAGCGGCCCGCTGTTGGAATAGTTATGTGGCGGTTAAGTGCGTACACTCATTATAGGTTGCATATTAAACTGGAAAAGCGGCCAGCCGCGTGGTCAAACTGCTAGGTAGGTACTAAAAGTGTGTCTATCATCATTACCATATCGTCTAAGACCATGTCTCAGAAATCAATCATTAGTCCGGTCAAAAGGAGGAATTACAAAGTTACCTGGTGTTAAATTGAGTTCATCATTCAGTCTAGCTTCGTAGGTGTACAAGGCGCGACACTTGCCTAGCGACGGCGTCGCTGGAACTGCGTCCCCGTTCTCATTCTTTATAATATCAGTCAAATCCGTCGAGCTATCACTCTGCGATGAAAATTCATCTGAAAAAGAAACACGACGTTCAAACGGATTTACTCGTACGCGATTTGCTCGAGTATCTTTATAGTTGGTGTGTAGACAAGGGATCGCATGCGTTTAAGTTTAAGCCTATAAAACACACGTGGTCAACATTTTGTTTAAATTGTTTTGGTAAGATTGAACAAGTTTATTGACCTAAAAAGTTCCATCTTTTGTTATATCATATTTTTTATCTAATCGGTACATAAAATATTCGTGATCAAAACTGATTGCTATAATTCTAACAAAACACTTCAATAATTCAATAAAAGGATGGAGTCTTTGTTGTTAAACTACATAAATATTTAGTTCTACACGACTGATCAAGGGATTTTGACCGGTCGTTCATACATCGCACACTACACCCACTTTTATCGTCCTCCTCTTTCACGGATGAGCACCTCGTATTTATTTATTTATTTAAACTTTTCGCACAAAAATAAGTACAAAGGCGGACTTATACGGAATGCCTTAGGCTTTCTCTACCAGCCAACCAAGGGTGGTGAAGAGATTAGATGGCAGGTGCTCTCTTTGAGAGGAACAATAATAAAGATGTCATAATGATAAATAGAATGGGTACGCAGTAAATAAATAAGTTATAAACTTATTACTTTGCTTTTTTTTGTAACTTATTTATTTTGTATACTTAGGTTGTTTGGTAGTTTTGCGCCTACTGGGCACAATTTTTATGCCAATATCGTTCTGCATCAAATTATGTTTTAGATAACTGGTTTTTGGCTGTGCAAGCAAGCACATCATTGCGATGTGTCAGCTGATTCACCTACTTGTTTCTAGAAACCCGTCCAACACATTGACTGAACAACTCTTACCAAAATCACTATCCTGTTGGTTAGACAGTCCATCCCCTGCGCCGCGCTCGCTCCAGTCCAGGGGGCTCTCGGGCGGATGAGGGGTGTCGGACTGCGGCTGCAGCGTGGGAGGCGGAGGAAGGTCCACTACCGGCGTGGGCGGCGCGCTCTTGTGCTCAGCGTTCCTCCTGAACGAGAGGTGCTCTATCCGCAGCTTGCTGGATGCTCTGCTCATGATGGAGTCTCTTCGCTCCCTCTCTTCGCCACCGTTCACGCTTTTCGTTAGGGCCGTGTAGTTGGGCGTGAGGTTCTTGTTGACCTCATTTTGGTAGTCAGCTTGCAGCCATGGTGGTACCTGGGGTGGAACATGGCGGATCAATAATAATGGTTATTGGGAATGTTATTTTGATATCAGACCTACATTTAGTGCTGCTTTATTGGGTAGCGAATGGCTTAAGAGGCACAAAGGCATGAAAGGAGATTAACAAAAGGTGTGTTTTTTATTATTATTTAATGGGCTTGCTCTTGACCACAATCACGCCTGATGGAAAGTGCTGGATGAGGTCTATGATGGAGCGAGCTTGCCCAGAAGATGCCTGTTCGCTCTTATTTTGGAGGCTGACGGGTTATATGTGGACGGACACAAGACACAGATCTTTTTCATGATGCTCTCCAGATAGGCCTGGTGCGTTGAACTCGCAACCGGCGAGGCGTGTATGAACGAAACAAAAGGATGCGGCAAGGATCGAAAATTCGTAACAGTGGTCGTTCTGTACTTTCTGCCTTCCCCCATGGTAATAAGGCATGAGTCAGGTTTTCGCAAAGGTGTGCTGATAGCATATTTTGCCAGAACAAAAATGATGGCAGCACATAGAGGCTGGTTGTTCCGGATCTATCTGTGTCCCTCTCTCTTCTCAAACCTGTAGACTACTCACTTTTAGAATACTCTGTTGCAGTCCCTGCTTGTCCCTTATGATCTGTATGTGCGGCGCGAGTGGATGCTGTACAGGTGGCCTGCTGTCGAGTTCGGTCAGGCTCGCCGTGATCTTGTACCTCACTGCTTCCAAGTAAGTCAGCATACTTCGCATCTGGAACAAGCAAGGCAAGAGAACTATAAGGAGTTGTTTCACAACTGTCCGCTACGAAGAACTATTTTTTTTTTCTGCCTCATTCGCACAAATTAATCACAACACAGTAGATACCTATACAACATCATAGTCCCCCGCTGCGTCTGTCTGTCTGTGCAAACGCAAAAACTAACTACGGTTTTCACCAATGTACAGCGATACACAATGTAAATTGCCAATTTACACTAAACAGTGTAAATTGGCTGAATTAAGACGATACTTGTACTAATGTGCCTACTAAGGTGTTGGAAAAATCATGTCGTGTATGCTCTGCTAGACGCCTCACCAAACCCAGCCTTGCGAATCCGGGGGGGGGGGGGGGTGTTTGCAAGTAACTATATTAATATTCATTTCGTCTCACTGTCCTATAGTTAGCTTCCCTTTGTACGAATATATAGGTAGGACTCCCGACTACCAGTGAGCTTGTTTGCATCAACAGAATTTGAAGTATTTCTCGGTGATATTAGGTATGTCATGTAAATTATGGCTAATTAAACCTCGAAGTGACAAATCTGGCAACTTACCCTGTGTTTATTAGTAAAGCTGCTTTCAGACTACGCTATAATAATATAGCATTGAGTATATAGCTCATAGCACAACTTTGTTGGTCTGAGAGCACAACAATATGGCGCATCATACATTGTCAATAATATATAGTACAGTACAGTGTGAACGTGTCCATAACAATGTATGGTGCGCGATATTGTTGTGCTATGACCTATGTACAATTTATGCTATTATATTATAGCGTAGTCTGAAAGCAGCTTTAGGGATCCACTTTCTATCTTTTAAGTATCCTACATTTCTCCTTCTAAGCGGTAAAATGGTACCTAGGTATATGTAAGGGCGTATTCCTCTAAATAGTACAAAACACATTGTCTGCCTATGTATGTTTTTCTATTTTTGTACAAAGTTCTCAAAGCTTCGCACCCAAGCGAAGCCGGACCGGCTCGCTAGTATATTAAACTAGCTTATGCCCGCGACTTCGTACGCTCATATCCCGTGTTTTCTCGTTCCCGTAGGAATTTCCCAAAAAACTCTCTTATGCTACGGCCAGACTTGAGGGCGAAGATTCGTGTGCGCGTTGTCACGATAAAAGTTCATGTTCGATCCATGACGAAGTGCTTGGCCACATAAAAAAAACTTCACTACGTCGCGATAATATAGAACGTCGCGATAATTCATTTCGCGGGAAACATGGAAGAGGCGGTTGCGCTGTATTACATGGCGGCTAATAATTATTTACTGCATCTTTATTACTTGAACAAAAATGTAAATTCTCTCGTTACTCTAATCCATTATTTACAAGTTCAATCAAACACGTTCAAACCCTTCAAACCGCTCGGCGTCTCGCAGTCAAGCCAACTAAAGCGCGCGAAGTGTAGCCAACCGCACGAACTTTGTCGCGACAAATCCTTTGATGTGCGGCAAATTTACCGACAGCGGCGCGAAGGACATTCGTATTCGCGAAGATGATTCGCGATAGGACGAATTCTTTGGCCAGATGTGTCGCGACAACGCAAATCTTCGCGTTATCGCGATAGTGTAGCTGTAGCATTAGTGCTTCAGCTTTCTACGATCAGCAGTTTCAGCTGTGCGTTGTCTGTCAGTGTCTCAATCACTCAGAAACGGAAGAGGTTTATACTATTTTTGATACTCACATGATACAGTTTGTCAGCCACATTCTGCTGTGAATCATCGTTACCAAACGTAGGGGTCTGCTTTATAGCCATCGACAGTTTCTCAAGTCCCTGCTTGGACTTTCTTTCTCTGTCGATATCCTGTTTCACTAACTGAAGTATCTTCAGCAGCGCCTGAAACACGTCAAGGAAAAATAATGTAAGTAGCTGTTTTTGTTTAAATGTCAAATAAAAAAAAGTTCGATCAGGTTCCCTCCAGCATCTTACTGGATTATGCATTTTTCTCCCGATCACATTTGCTCTTGCGAAGCTCCACTCAACAACCGGCAAAAAGGAGGTTGGAGCTCTGTTACTCGTCTGTGTTCACTCCGGCCAGTCAATAAAAAAGAAGAAAAAAAAAGCGAAAAAAGGAGATGAGGATCTCACACACGAACACTTCTCTAAGGAGATCAGCAGT
Source organism: Ceramica pisi (assembly GCA_963859965.1). Lineage (NCBI taxonomy): Eukaryota > Metazoa > Arthropoda > Insecta > Lepidoptera > Noctuidae > Ceramica > Ceramica pisi. Next base: position 4,997,212 of record OY982527.1, on the reverse strand, counting down.
GCAAGTCTGTAAACATGTCGAACTGAAGGCTTGGGTGAAGTAATCAAGAAGTGAGCTGTCAATCCAAGTATCAAGATGTAATTGACAGCTCACTTCACCCAAAGCGTTCACTTCGACATGTTTACAGAATCGACCGGCTGGTCCGTGGGGTCGCTACTGCCCAACAGATCGCCACAAAACTGTCTTGCGGATATATATTTAAATTTTAGCTTATTCCGTCCCACTGCAGGACAAAGGTTTCCCTTTCTTCCTTCCATTCTTGATTCTTGGACCAATCCTATCGAAAGGCGGCTAAGTTAATAAAAAGGAGATGTTGCGATAGCGACCTGTTTGCGTCGTTCCTTGTTCATGGCGAGTGTGGTGTGTTCGCAGTAGAAGTCAGGCAGTAGCTGCTCGCTGGCGCCCGTCTGTGCGGAGCGCACGCCGCGCACCACGCGCATGTCCGTGTTCGCGTTCGCGTTCTTAATCGGGTTCACTAACACGTTAGTGGCCTGGAAAGAAGGGAAGACAGCATTAGTAGCTGATTGAGAAGACATTTTGCAGTAGAATAATTCTAGGTTCAATTTTGCACTCAGAGTGAGCAAGTAATGGTGGAGCTGGTCTATTCTGTCAAAATCTTACCATGTAAACTGAGCTGGAGTGAGTTTGAAGTGAAATGTCATCCCATCTTGTTTGTATGGATTGACAGTTCACTTCACATAAACTTACACGGTATAAGATGTTTACAGAATAACACTGCTGTAATCTCGCCATGACAACTTGGGTGAGGTGAGGTGTTTCTGAATTTGTTCGAAATAGTCACCGCGGCCCTCGAACGCAAAGGGCATAAGAGGGAACAGATGGGTTTTAGTCAGTAAGAGTCTGACACTCCCTTCTACTCCGCCCAGAGCGGGAGAAGTCATTTGATGATTCCAAAAAATAAAAAAGGGTGAGGTGAAGTATGTTGTCAATCCCTAGCATCAATTGGAATGGCAGTTCACTTCATGTTCAACAAATGTTTTCCAGACAAATCCAAGTTCTTAGTTCTGGGATCGGGGGTTAGTCTATTTTACAAATACACATAATGCTATGAAGTGTCAATTCCATCATGATTCCATGGCGAAAGAGGGATTATACTATTATGCGTCCTGTGCAGCTGTGACTCTTTGAATGCATCATGGTGTGGCCCCACGAAAAAGTCAATTCTATGTATTTTAGGCAGGTAATACGACTGCCTCTGAGCGAAAATTAACTAGAAAACGCACCAACATAAAATTTTTGCTACACAGGATGCGATACCGCTCAAGAAGACTCATAACAAAAACGTTATTACGTACGAGTAACAACTAAACAAAGATTAGATCATGAATGTGAAACTTGTTAATAACCTCTGCTAATTGCGCGGGCACGGCAGTAGTCAGCCGGAGGTAGCAGTCGGCTGCGGTCTTGAGCTGGGCCAGTCTCTCCTCTTCCAGAGACTCTAGCATGCCAGCTCCTTTCACCACGCTGGTCTCCCATTCCAACCTGGAAGACAGAAAAAGCATAATAAATATAACAGAAAAATTGTGAGACAGATCGAGTCCCCCCGCAATTCACAATGTTTGGTCCAAATGGTTTGTTTACCTAGATCTTTCCGCGTGCACGCACACGTTGTAATATTCAACTTCAGTTTTCTTCACAGCATCTTCCGTCTTCCTCTTCTTGACCTGAAGCTTAGCTGCGTCCTTCTCACTGGTCGCGTTAGGCAGCCGCTCTGCGCGCGCAGCGCTCAGGATGCTGTGCGCGTGTGGGATGTGGCCCACGCTCGAACTTCGCGACAGACGGCTGCAAATAAACAAGGAGCTCGTGACTCATTCTAAACGCAGAGAGCGTTTAGCAACATTCGCAAAACAAACAATCGCTAGGCCAGTCGCAACCGCATAAAAACGAAGGATCCTTCCATAATGACTCGCCGATCTAATGTCCCGATTGACTACTATCACAAACAAAAAACAGGACATTAACATCGTCGGGTGTGTAGTGTGTGGCAGACCTAATCTCCAACGTGGCGTCCTGTAACTTCTCGTTCTCCCGCGCCGCCGTGTGAGAGTGTTTCTTCGACTTAGCCTCCGCGGTTCTCCACTCTGCGAGAGATCGCGTAGTCTTGTCAACGTTACCTTCGATCTGCAATTACAATCAGATTAACAATGGATTTCTATTTGTTAAGTGGTTCGTTTTAATGTCCGCCATTTCGATTGTCTTGTGTAACTCACCTTCTTCCTAAGCTTTAACTGATTGTCGATTACATGTTTCATTGGTTTCACTAGCTCGTCCGATAAAGCACTTGAGTAATTTCTGAAATAGAGCAATTACAGCGTTACTAACGTTGAAAATCTTTGTGAAATAACTGGCTGTTTAAAGATTTAGCATGTTTGCCAATTACCTATGGATCTCCGAGCGTTTCTCCATCTCGAGCGCGACGTGCTTCCACGCCTCGGCGCACGAGCCGACGCTCTCCTTGCAAGCTTTTGTCAACTTCGTCCCAAGCTTTGCTAAGCATTTTGAGTAGTATATTTCTGCTTCAATTCTACAAAGAGCCAATACAGTACATGAGAATCAATTATCTGTGGTGTTTCACAACCTGAGACGGAAGCGAACGATCGAAGGAAATAATCTCAGTGGCGTAATGATTTGTTTTTACGTCTGCTCGTCTTTGTGGTTGTGTAAAAGCAGTGATAATGCATTCTCGACCAATGAGAGGATTTCAATTTTTAGAGCGCGCGTTATTTGTGTCTCGCGTCTTGGCCCACTTGGCGGAACCTCGCGTCGAGCTATTTTTGATTTTGTGGCCATTGCCGTGCCCTTACTTTCGTATGCATCAATATTTTACGACGTGCTCGATATCTGTATATCGCGGGGAAAGCTATGTGCGTGCGTGTGAACAATATCATATCAATTATACAGCATGACGAGAACTTTCGTATTGTCCCTGCGCTCGCGCCTTGCTGGACGTTCGCGGAACACAGGATCGCTCGAGCGATTTGCTCGTAAACAATAAGGTATTGTTTTATAGTAATGTCTGGAAAGTAAACGTTACGACGAAATGTCGATAAGATTGCTAATCTGGTGCGCGCACGACTTGCATTGAGGATGGGCGTGCGCAAGCGCAGCGCGCGGCCGGCCGCAGTCGAATGATGCGTAACAGTTTTACCAGTTATTAGAAAAAGTGATAGCACCGTTATTATGAACATTGTAACGCTGTTTACACCATATTACAATACGTTGTTATCTAAACGGTTAACTCTTTGTTTATTTTAGGATTGAAGGTCGCGAAACTCGCAAACACTTACCTTAGCCATAAATCTTATTAAAATTAGCAAAACTTATTCAAAGATCATACCAACTTGTATAATACTACAAGGTAATATTTTAACTCAGAAGACAGTTATTACAAAACCGGTGATTGAGTTATATAACGGTTAAACATAAAACAGCGTTGATTTGTTATCCAAAGCAAATACTATAGGTACATTAATTTTATTGTTGAGTTAATGATGATTGCAGGCATGTACATGCAGTACATTTCAATTGATACCTTACCTCTCTTGTAATATGGATGACAATTCTTTACTGAAGTCGCTTCCCTGTTTCACGTAACGGCGGAGCTCATCAAAACCGTTTTGGGCCTGAAAAGAGGAAATAATATTTTGTTACTAATATGTTAATATTATTATATGTATACTAGCTGTCCCGCGCAACTTCGTCTGCGTCACATTTTCCGCTCCTAAATAATATTGCAACAAAAAATTGAGATTTAAACTATCCTATCTCTCAAGTTGGATCGAACTGCACATGGTGTGCGAATTTTATTATAATCGGTTAAGTGGTTTAGGAGTCCATTGAGGACAAACATTGTGACACGAGATTTATATATATTAAGATTACTAGCTGTCCCGCGCAACTTCGTCTGCGTCACATTTTCCGCTCCTAAATAATATTGCAACAAAAAATTTAGATTTAAACTATCCTATCTCTCAAGTTGGATCGAACTGCACATGGTGTGCGAATTTTATTATAATCGGTTAAGTGGTTTAGGAGTCCATTGAGGACAAACATTGTGACACGAGATTTATATATATTAAGATTACTGTTCACTTTTAAAAAAATGTGGAACCTATCGTGATAATTTGTCTAGCTTTTATCCCAATGTTTGTCGTCTGTGTATCACATAGACATCCGAGGACTCCAAACTAACAGACAGTTATACAGTTATACAAAGATGGCACAGTAAAATTTTTACAAAAAAAGTGTATAACGGGGTGACGGGAAGCCGAGCTGCTGCATCTGACTGCTGATTCGTGTCCTCGTCAGCACGGGAATCCATAGTGGGCGTTGGACTTCAGGAAACGTTGGAATAAAATAACTTTGTAGCGTTGGCTACTCACTATTTTAATAATTCAGACACTTAAATTACTCAAACAATTAAGGATTACAAGTGATTTAGAGCCAATGGGTTTGCGAGTGTTCACCACGTGCAACGGCTATCCACCACACAAATCATTTTTCAAGACGTTCGCCCGCCATGACAGACGCAACTCCATTCGGTGTTACCCGCTCTAAATTAAAATAACCTTTTAGTCGAATACAAATTGAACATAACAGAATTATTTAACCAATTCTTTAAAAAAATAACAAATAAATTATAACTCTTAAAATTAACTGATTTTCATTATTGAATAATGTCACGCGCCGTTATGTATATATTTGTAAACCACATTTTATATATCTACAGAATAAGTATTTATGGGACTAAGCACACGAGTAAAATTGGAAACGATAAACAAAAAGTACCATTAAATTTTTAAAACAAATGGAAAATGACAAAACATTTTTTAAATGATTAAATAAATAACAAAAAATTATAATAAAAAATTATCGAAAACTAAAATTAAAATGAAAAGCCAGAATTAAAATTTAAAAACAACAGTCAAATCAAAATTATAAAAAAAAAAGTAAAACAAAATTCAAACAAAAAATTTAAATGCAAATACTGTGGGGATTTTTTGAGCCACTTCTTCTTCGGAGCTAGGAAATGGTGACGGGCTGTGCAATTTAGTCGAACGTCTTCATATAAATTTTGACGTTCAAAAAGTGATTTTTTAGCCTAGTTTCAAAAAATGTGTTCGATTTTTCTTTTTTAGGGTTCCGTACCCAAAGGGTAAAAACGGGACCCTATTACTAAGACTTTGCTGTCTCTCCGTCCGTCTGTCTGTCACCAGGCTGTATCTCAAGAACCGCGATAGCTAGACAGTTGAAATTTTCACAAATTATGTAGGCAACAGAATGCCGCTAAAATATTCCCATACAACAAACGTGATTTTTTTGCTCATTTTTATAGATCGTGCGCGAGTGCGACTCGCACTTGTCCGGTTTTTACAATTTCTTTCAGAATTTTCTCTATCAGTAGCATTTTTTACGCACTCCACTCCATACTCCATCAATCTCTTCTTTTCTCTTCCACACTGTTATTGCCACTCTTTTCCCTTCTCAGCCAGTCACAAGTCAGTTAATCCAAACAATTTGTTTGTGCGCCATCTTCGACCACATCATCGCTTACCGGTAAGATGTAAGTGGTCAAACGTGTGCCTAAAATGTAAAAAAGCGATAATTTAGGATAACTTTTCGGAGATGGTCGCAGACAGTAACTAATTGGTACCCACGAGACAAGAAAAGGAAGAAGGGCAGACCGCTCAAAAGATGGAGTGACGACATCGTGGCGACCACAGGAAACTTATGGCCCAGACTGGCACAAGACAGATTTATCTGGCAAAATTTGGAGGAGGCTTATACCGCAAAAGGTGGCCCCTACATAAATTAACAATACTAACGTAAATATAAATAAATAAATATACTAACGTACATATTTTATACTACCAAATACATCAATATTTTATAATATACATAAATAAGATACAGTGTTTAAAATAAAAGTGTAGCGGGAAATTTAAGCTAATAAATAAATTGGTTTTGCTTAGTTCATTTACAAATTTAGTTTAGCCAACGTTACTTGGAGAGCGACCTATGTATTTATTAGAAGGCAAAGATTCGCTCAGCTGTTTGGTGATCGCAGTTTTCTCTGTTGTCATATTGGTAGTGGACTCCTTTTTCTTACATAAACTTCTCCTCATGTAATCCATCCATTTCTTTCATCCATTATCAGCAATAATATCTGTCACGGTATGTTATGTCAGGTACTTAATGCAAATTAATTTATCTGTTTCTTATACTAATGCTCATGCCGATAAAAAAGAATAAGTATCGATTTTCAGTAGCAGCAACAGTCAATCATCACATTTTACAGTGAATACCCAACATACGTGGTAGTAAATTACCCTTCATTACGTTTCAAAGAATTAATCATCAAATCCCACCTCTGATGTTTTCCTCGAAGATAACATGTATTTTTATATTACGACTAGGACACAACAATGGTCGTTTTTTCACATCATTATGGCGATGTAGTATTAGATATTATGTAGAGTGTGTGTAAATGATGTGTGCAACTGTGCCTGGAAACTATGGAAAGTGTTTTCTTACTTATCTTGCACAATAAGCATAGGTGCAGCAAAGATTTGAATGTATCTCTGACCATCTATAACTACTCTTTCATTAGTTGAGTAAATTTTTTGTGTCTTCAAGTAAAGATCTCTATCTCCAGTCTCCACCATCATAAGGCCATGGGTAAATTCTTAAGATCATAGCTTTGTGGATAGCTTTGTGGTTTTTTTACACTTCCAAGTCATCTGGTGCTACTAACTTGGCTCTGAGTTACCCTGTCACCTGAAGCCTGATAATATTCACAAGTTCTCTAATATAATTGGATCAAAGAGTTAACGTCATACCAAACTCATTCTGTATTCTTAAAGTAATCTGTTGCAACAGACTTGCCACTTTTCTGGCTTGAAATAAGGCTGCGTTTCCACCAGAGACTCGCGAGGATGCGTACCGAGGAACGTGATTGTTAAGAACCAATAAAATCGTTTCATTTACCTAGACTCGCTTAGCGCAAGCGACTTTATTGTTTCTTAAAAATCACATCTTTTGCATCATCGCACATCTCTAGAGGAATAGCAGTGTAACATCGAAGCGTAAAAAACAGTATTTGTGTCTATCTGCCACCAGTGAACCCTGGCAATATTTGCAAGTCAAGCATCTATTAAGTTCAGCAGAACATTTCAAATACCATGAAAAGGTGACAATGATAAGCTCAGCAAATTGTCATTTGAAAGTCAGATCACAAACACGATAGAAATGATAAATGATGATGACGCTAGAACATTGAGGGCGAGATCTTCGGTTAGCTAGCCAAGTAAAAACTTACATCGGCGACAGCTCAGCCTGTAATTATGTATGTCTGCCATCACGACAACTTATCATGGTAGTAATATCTGAGTTTTTGTCACTTCCAGATGTTATACAAAGTATAAACTGTGAGTAATACGTGACTTTTTATTTTATACTCTGGTGATAAGGTTGGTTTTGCAATAGGAGGTTTAAAAGATGTCGTGAGCACAGGTGATAATGATAGCTATAGCTGTCATTAGCTGTATAAATAGGTGTATTGAAATTAATATGTACGTACGGTATATGTATTAGTTATTTTTATGTAGCAAAATGGCTTGTGTTGCATTTTCCCTGTAGTTCATTTAGGTTACTCTTCTAACGGATTTTATCAATCTGAAACTGAACGCGATCAACATATGAACCACCATTTACGAGCGGACAATGTCATTATTTTCAGAATATTGACATTGACACTGACAGCTCTTGAACGCAGCTTGATTGCGATCAGTTTCATTGGTGAAATCCGCCCTCAATCAGTCAACAATTTTTCTGCTGAAAAACAATAGCGACGGCGAAGTGCCAATTACCTTCTAACTGTAAATTTTCGAGAAATTAACTTTTTTATCGTTTTGAATTTAAAGGCATCATTCGCATGTTTTAATAAAATCACCTAGTGTATTCTTAGTTGCAACAGCATTAAATTTAAAATGTGAAAATACTTCCTTACTAACCCAACCTGTCTATTTTATGGTATTAATTGATTTTTAATCGAATAAATACAACACTATCACAAAATATACAAATTTCGTATAATATTTAAATTTGAGAATTTAACGTAAATTCATAAATATAGGTAATAACTAATTATTACCTTATCAAACATGAAACGTTTTTTTTTTAGTTTGCGTAAATTTTTGACTTTGTTAGATAGGTGTTATTGGCACTTCGCCGTCGATAGGTACCTACATATAAAAGGACATAAGACACAACATAGAACTAGTGAAATGTTGATACATTCCTACAAGAATAGAGTCGCACCAAACCAGAGGTACCTATCTAGGTACCTGCTTGAAAAAGTACATCCTAATATGGCTTATTTCAGCTAATGGAGGTACGTAACATTACCAATAAAGGTAATAATAACAGTGGTCTTGAATCATAAACAACTAAAAATAGAAATGACATAATTTTAACAGCAAAATTATGAATAGGTACATAAGGATGACAATATGGTATTTGACTACTATGAAAAATACACAGTGTGAGTCTTTATAATGTGCACATACGAAAATGAGGGAAACTACACTTAATTGTATCGACGAAAAAAGTGTTAATTTTTTGTTTATTTTATAGATTAAAAAAAAAATGTTCACAACTGTGACTCCAGTGCAAAAGAAACAGTGTAACTTTTCAAATGTTCTATTGCAATGAAATAAACTCCATAATGATCGGTAGAACCTAATAACCTATCCTTATAAAATGAAAATAGTGTTAATAAACTAGCCTCAATAGAAAATAATCACGTTTTTTTTAGCAACAGTCTGTTTTCTTTCATCAATTACAGTAATCATAAAATTTCTCAAAGAAACATCTTGTTTACCTACCTTTTTATTACTATAAGTTATTCTTCATCACATTAGTCTGCTACCCAATAGTAAATTTGTTTGTTTATATAACTCAATCCCAACAAAACTTATCAACTGTCAAAGAAAGGCCCAGCATACGACTACGAACATTGTTTAGATTATGTTGTTTTGTTTGCACTGAGGTCACAGTTGTGAACAAACTTTGTAAAAAATTGATAAAAAAATATTTTTAAATACGTTTTCCGTCGCTAAAATTAGTTATAGTTTCCCTCATTTTCGTATGTGCACATTATAAAGACTCACACTGTATAGGTAGGTACATGAATGAATGAATACTTATTTGATGGCTGCTATTAAAAGAGTAGGATTAGTTTAAAAAAAAATGAGAAAAGTTTGGAGAAGTTATACGCTTTTGAGCTATTCTTCTATCCTTGTCATACAAAATGACGTTTGTACCTACTGGATGGCTTCAATTCAATATGGCAGACCTAGCAAGTGACATCACAAGCCATTATAGTGCTGTCTCTGTCACAGATTTTAAATCGCTGACAACACTACCATTTTTTAAGATCTTTATGCAATATTTTTAAATGCGTTTTGTCTGCTCTCTAGGTTTTGAGAAATATAATTTCAGTCTAATACTAGGGTACTAGGTTATTTAACTTAAAACGTAACTAATGAAGTAATTAAACCAGCAGCATGAAGTTATATAGTACTCGTGTGTAGATAACATTTCAGATTACAAGGAAAGAAGTTCCGTTCAATTAGAACTACCAGCGTTTAATCGGTTAAATCGGAATGTTCTGAACAATTATGACTCTTTAACATGTGCGTTAATTAATATGAACTTCAGTTTTCAACACGTTCAATGTCTAGGCCCGGCCAGCGAATTCATGAGCCAAGGTCAGTTCATACCCCGGGCCCACGGGTTGGGTGAGCGGACGGATCGTTTCCGTATTTTTTTAATGCTTGTTCTAATAATGCCCCCGAATTCTGAATAAAGAATTTATTAAAGTTGGGTATTTGTCACAATTTAGCTTTATCCTGAAAATCTGTCAAAAAGTTTGGTAACTTAGAATAATAACGCATAGAAGCCGCGTCTAGAACAAAACCCGAGCAAAATCGTGTGTCCACTTCATTTTCTTTGTGTGCGTGAGCCGAATGTGTCTACGTTCCTCTAACGCACACAGATATAGCTTTCAGTGATACCATTACTAAGCCGTTACCCACAAAATATGGGAAGACGCATTACTATTTTGCTATCAAGGCAAGTATTTTATGTTGTTGGGAACTGGAAAAGGTAAACATGTAATATGACATATTTTTTCGGAAGGTATAATTCAATTTATTTCAAAATAAAAGGAAATAAATCGCAAAAAGAATGAGATATTGTTCAATGCGTTTAGAATGCTTGATGGGTTATAATTATAAACAATGTTAAAACATCGGGTTTGATATGAATTAACAGTAAGTATTGTATTTTAAAATTACAAAAATGAAAAACATGAATGAAGGCAATGTGGGTATTTTTTCCTCACAAATAGCAACACTGTGTTATGACAAGTTAGGTTATTAGAATTTTGATTTATTTATCGATTTACGTAAAAATAGTGCATAGAATGTGAGTACTTATTTGTGAAATGTTATTTTATCACATTTTTTTTGTTTTCCTGATGTGCTATAACATCCTTTCACGCAACAAACTGTCATTTTCAATTGTTTACTGGCGAGCTGTGTTCGACGGAACGTGACATTGAGTACTGACGGCCTGATGGCTAAGTTTGACCGATTAGGCTAAGTTTTAGTTGCCTCACTTTTTGCACTCGTACTAGGTTTCTATGCGTTATTATTCTAAGTTTGGTAACTTCAAAACTCAACTCTGAACCGGCGCATAGTCGTTCGTCGGAAATTGAACTTGTATCTCCAAATTAAACTCTAAATGAAAATCTCGGGGATCCTCAGATATTGTTGAAAGCATCGGCATTGGCTTTTACTGTTACTGTAGCTGATGATTCAACATAATATCTAAACAACTGTTGTCTGATCACGATTTTTTTAAATCTTCTGGTCACGCTCGCTCCATCATACCTATACCTCATCCATCGCTTTCCATCCGGCGCGATAGTGGTCAGAAGTAAGCACATTTTTATTTTATTTTTACAGGTTTGCTCTTGACTCTATTCTAAGTCAGAGATGACGGAGACAAAGTCTACGATGGAGTGAGCTTACCCAGAAAACGTACACATATTCACATATAACATTCACATATTAAAAAAAAATAAGTCAAACCTAAACGACCAACAATACAGACTTGATATCAGAAACCATTTTGAGAGAACATCTCGTAGAAATTATCATCCAGCCTTTATTCTAGTTAACAAGCCGACGCTTAGGGCGGGTTGTTTCAACGCGTACCTAAACGTTAAAAATGGTGCTAACTATCGTCAAATCAAAAAATTGAGTTGTTTCACAATATACTTATCAGCGTTAATACATAAAAAATAACGATTACGTTAACAGATGGTCTGAGCACTGGTTAACGTTACATTAGTTGCGTCAAATAGAACAATAATGTGACATTTGTTTTAAAATTCTAAATAGCAGTTCTTCTGATGACACAAAAAAGGGTCGAGTGCAAAAAAAAGGTAAGTATTTAGGTAGGACCCGTGTTATAACTTGAAGTATTGGGATGAGCAGGAATTTATACCAAAATGTTTTGAAACAACGCTTCTTATTTAACGAAAGTTAGACATCTTCCGTAATCGTAACATTTTGACGTACGTATGTTACGTTAACCAACCGTTTGATACAACCCGCCCTTAGTCCCATTAGCCCTAAGGGCGGGTTGTTTCACGTTCACTTAACGCATGCGTAAACATTAAAAATGGTGCTAACTATCGTTAAATAAAAAAAAAAACATTTTACAAAAAATACAACCGACTTCCAAAAAAAAAACACTACAAAGTAAAAAATAACTTTAACTTCGGAACTCGGTGTTTTTGTTAGTTTGTTCGTATTTTGACACCGACTTCCGAAGTTAAAGTTATTTTTTACTTTGTAGTGTTTTTATTTTTGACTTTTTAGTGGTACCCCACACCTAACAAAACCACTGAAAAATTGATACCATACGATTTTCGAAAGTTCCCCTCGACTTCTCTGGGATGCCATCATCAGATCCTGGTTTCCTTATCATGGGACCATTTGGGAAGTATACCCTTTCCAACAAAAAAATCATTTTTAAAATCGGTTGGCAAGTGACGGAGTTATGCCCGAACAAACATAAAAAAAATACAAACATCCGAATTGAGAACCTCCTCCTTTTTGGAAAGTTGGTTAAAAATTGGGTTGTTTCACAAAATGTCAGCGTTAACGCACGTAAAATATAACGTTTACGTTAACAGATGGTCTGGCACTGGTTAACGTTACTTAAGTTGTGTCAAATATAATAATATATAATATAATATCCTTGGACATTTCACACAACGCCATATAGTCCCAAGCTAAGCAACCTAATGCTTGTGTTATAGTAACAAGATGGCTGATAAACTACTTACATACATTTTTTTTATTTTTTTGTAAATACATACATATTATTATTATAGATAGAAAAACACCCAGACTCGGAACAAATACCTGTAGTTCGTACAAATATTTGTCCCGTGCGGGAATCGAACCCGCGACATGCTGCGCAGCAGTCAATCGCTCAACCACTGCGCCAACCGTGTCGTCAACAAATAGAACAATATTGTGAAATTTCTTTTGAATTCCTCAATACCAGTTCTTCTGATGACACAAATAAGTGGTGGAATGCAAAAAAAAGCTTTTTAGGTAGGACCCTTGTCAATAACTTCGCTGTTGGGATGGGCAGGAATTTATACCAGAATGTTTTGATACAACGCTTCTTATTTAACGAACGTTAAAGATCTTCCGTAATTGTTACTTTTTGACGTACGTATGTTACGTTAACCAACCGTTTGATACAACCCGCCCTTAGTTACCGTCACTAGCAATCGTCTGCTTGACCTCCTGCCCTTGTCCCAAGCGCCTGCAGCATGTCTTTTACTCATTAACTTCTTCCGTACATGATACATTAGGTAATCGACATCTCATTTCTAATCATATCACTGTTCCTTTGGTCATCCTCCATTTAAAAACCATTCACATTTCACTCTTAGCTTTTTATTTATTAACACAATTCACCCATTTTTCGTTTTGATTCTTATACCACGTTTCATTAGCCAAGTCATTTTTAACCGCTATATGGTTCGTCTCAACTTTTAAGAGTATTTATTTGAGAATAATTTTAGCTGGATCACCTCCACACGCGACTATAATTAACTCGGAAATTTTCAAGTGGTGTGTGCATAATTTATTGCTGAAGCTCCTTTGTCATTATTTATACATTTGTTATTTTGGACGTATTCGGCTCAAACTGCTATTGTGTTTCACTTTTTGGGTATTTTAGTGATTTGAGACTATGGTGTAATTTTAAAAGCTGTTCTTTTTATAGCTGTTTTCTAAGACAATACCATACGGGGATTAGCCTTACATACTTATTTTCTATTAAGTGATTAAATTAAAAACACACACTACAAGTAGAGACATCCAACCACACATCAGTGATAAAAATATGCATTATGCCTTATGTGTTAGCAGTAACAGCGATAGGTAACGGTTTTTAACCCCCGACGCATAAAGAGGGGTGTTTGCTAAACAACAGCGGGTGAATAAGCCACTTTAATAGACTCATATTAGGATTTTTCATAATATTAATCTTACATTAATCTGTCAAATTTAGTTTTCATCATTATAGCTAAAGCATTAGGTTCAAGTTTGATTGGGAAAATTTGAAAATATGGGGTTAGCTTGACGTGCTGCCTGATTCTACTAAAGTGACCTTTATGACTGACCAGCCGGTCGAGTCTGTTGATATCTCACCGTGATCACTTAGGTGGAGTGAACGACGAGTGACCTGTCATGCCATCTTGTTTGTATGGTTTGACAGCTCACTTGTACACAGAATCGCACTGCTATACTGCGTGACGATAGTGTATTCGAACTTCGGTCACTAGGACTACACTAGGACGCCCTCTGTGTGTTAACTGACTGGGGAAGCATGGCAAAAACAACAAGAAGGTCTTTTGCTAACTAGTTGGTGGAACAAGCCTGCCAATGAATTAGTTAAAAAAGTGTTATCAATGTGCGGATACCAATAGGTTTTGAGTGGGTAATACGATTCGTACAACAGTTTGGAAATAATGATAAATTAACTTACGACGAGTATTTCCCTCAATTAAACCCGATTACCCGACTTTCGCGGAAAGATAACGAGGTGATGGATCGCCGTTGCGTTCCGTTTTCCGCAGTTTCAGTACCTAGTTTTGTAAAGCGGAATAACAAACCCCGGATTTGGCCGTCAATAGTAACGGTCATTGCAAGACACAGTTGAAAATAAACTGATTTAAGACGAGACGAAGACGATTTAAGTTAAGGCCACATTTTGCGAGGATTTCATGCAAAATATAGACGTACAAAAACATGTGTTATCAACCCTGTGTACGTTTCACTTAAATATAAAGTTTCAAGTACAGTCGGAGCAAAGAACTTCCTTTGCTCCGACTGTACTTGAAAAAGCCAGCCACAAGTAAATATTCGTACTGCCTTCTTCTTTACAGTTACCTAACACTGAGGGCGCCATAACTGAAAATATTATGCTTATTTATTCATCCATCTATCCGCTCAGAACGTTACCCTGCGGTACTTCACCGGCATTTTGTATCAGCTGTCGTAATGAAAAGTGTCTTCGTTTACACCGCCATTATCGTAGGTATAGCGTTGCTCACAGACAAATAGTTCTTTACGAACAAGTCACGCGCCACAGTGGTGTACATCAATGAATTAAATTATAGCCTACCCATACGTACAAAACACACAATAACTTTCTTTACAAGGCGGCTTTCACTACACGCGAAAATAGCACCTAATTTCAACACGCTAAAGTTAATTTTGTTGCTACAGTGTGGATTTCATTATGGTTGGTGCGCATGATTTGAATGTGGAACTGCGCACGCGCTTCCGGGCGCCCCGGGAAGTGCGCGCATTATGAAATGGAAACGGACCGAACCCGAATTAGGTGAATTATAGTCTAAAAAATGTTTTATAGTAGGTACCTACGGATAAAAGTGGCGATGGCCGATCAACTAATATTTTGTGGATGTGTGACCATCTTAACATACTGAGTTTCCTCCGTGCCTCGAAAATCACGTTAAGCAGTTGGTCCCGGCTGTCATTTGGAGATCTTTGGCAGTCGTTACGGATAGTCAGAAGCCAGAAAATCTGACAACAGTCTTGTCAAGGAGTACTGTGTTACCCACTTAATGGGTTGTGGAGGTAAAGTTCTGGTATTCAGTTGAATCCAGTTGGGAAAAGGCTAGGCAGATGATGATGATAATAGTAATTAAATTAGTTTTTTTTTTTTTCGAGTTGTTTGTGGACTGCTGCATTTATAAGCTTCCAAACTTCCGGTTACAGACGAAACTAACTCGAACCATCAATCAAGTTATCTCTTGGAGAGGAGGTATCTAAAATTTTTTGTTACCTGCCTGCAAGTTAGTTTTCTTTCGGCACACAACATAAATGATCTTCCTGATCATAATACCCTTGTCTGTCTCCCTTTGTTTCCTTTCGCCTCCGTCAACCGTGGCTCTATCATTCACTTCCCTTGCTTTCATAAAATTCCTCATTCCAGCTAGTCTATTCTGTAAATAACCATTTCGATATCGACTTCACCTGAGTGACTAAGCTTACAAAGTGAACTTTATTTCACACGACATAAGGTCTTATATTTATACGAATTTGAAACTCACCTCGAATTCCGCTGTCGAGACACGAAAATGTTGTTACAGAATAGCACTGCAGTTGTATCTTCGGAAACAACGAATTGTCATCCCCAACCCAAAGCCAGACTTATTACACCATCGATGGTGGCAAAAAAACTTTCTCTCCACAGTTTTTCTGATAATCAAGTAAAAACTTCTCTTTTTCCATTGCCCCAATTACTCATAGTGATTTCACTTTCACTTGCTAACAATCGAATTATTGTGGTCGAAGATACTCTCAGCTGTAATGACAGATTTAACACTTTTAAGGGTTCCGTAGCCAAATGGCAACAACTGAACCCTTATAGAATCGTCATATCTGTCTGTCTGTCCGTCCGTATGTCACAGCCACTTTTCTCCGAAACTATAATAACTATGCTGTTGAAATTTGGTTAAAAGTATTCTGTGAACCGCATTCATTTCACACAAAAATAGAAAAAAAAACAATAAATTTTTAATACTTAGAACTGAATCTCAAAAATTGTTTTTCATTAAACCCATACGTGTGGGGTATCTATGGATAGGTCTTCAAAAATGATATGGAGGTTTCGAATTAATTTTTTTTCTAAACTGAATAGTTTGCGAGAGAGACACTTCGAAAGTGGTAAAATGTGTGTGTCCCGCTGTAACTTCTAAAATAAGAGAATGATAAAAAAAAAAATATGCTATGTATAATAACCATGTAAACTACCAGCGAAAATTGGTTTGAATGAGATCTAGTATAAGTAGTTTTTTTAATACGTCATAAATCGTAAATCGCAACTTTTGCTTATAATAAATAATACCTACAGGTTTGTACGGATACGGAACCCTCGGTGCGCGAGTCCGACTCGCACTTGGCCGGTTTTTTTATTCTTGTTTTTCTTGGCGGACCAGGAAAATGAACCAGATAATACTTGACACTTTGTTTTCATAAGAAACAGTGCCGATCTCGTTTGTTTATATATGTGAATATCTCTGCGTACTTTAAATCTTGAAGTAAGTAACCCAACCATTGAAATTAAGTAAGGAATTTTTACGGAGTAAAAGATTTTCATTATTTATAATATAAGTAAAACGTGATGAAAATTTAGTGAAAAGTGGTAAAAATCTCCTGTACTTACATAAAACAAAGAAAAGGGAACTAAAGAATATAGGTAAGTATACAAAATTGAAAGAAATCCGCAAGCACAGTCAATCACAAATATTTTACCGACACAATGACGCAAAATCACATATGATTACTCATTGCAAGAGACGCAAGCGAAACGCAATATTTTATATTTACCTCTTGCGCCAAGTCGAAGTTAATGATCATTCTTTAAGTACGTGTACAATATCATTACATGCCAGTGAATACGGTAAAGATTTTAAGCTGTTGTCAAACCATTAAGAGGACCACACACGAGGTGAACATGCATAAACCATCAGTCTTACATGATGCATGAGTATGCTCCGCAAAGAACGTTAGCATGTTTCAACAGGTGCAGGTCCGAACCAGCCTTTAATTAAATACTCATTAAGGCTGAGTTGTACCATAGAAGAAGTTATAGTTAAAGTTTGCGTCAAATTTAACACTAACAATAGCGCTGACTTTAACGGTTATAGTGAAATGTGTTGCACCAGCGAATTCATTAGCTTTGTTAAAGTTAAAGGGAAGAGTCAAGTCAAGAGATTATATTCAACGCGTTTGATAGTTGACGGATAATTTAACACAAACAATAACACTAACCAGCGGAAAGTGAGCGGTTACAGTTACGGTTAAAGTTATGACGTCATTTAACTATTTGTCAAATGGTGCAACTAATTTTTGGCCCAATCGATACTTTAACTGAAGTTTCGATGTTTGTTATTGTTAAAGTAAGATGGTGCAACCCAGCCTAAGTGCTTTCTTGTCAAAATCGAAAGCAGATAAGGGGAAAGTACCTACACTAGTTATAACTTAAATTAAACAAAAAACAAATAAAATCCACTACACAAAACGTTTTATAAACCATGTATGTAACCAAAAATATATAAATAGAACTATAAACTAAAAATACAATAGTCTCATAATAATAAACTAGCTAATAACAGACTATGCTATCAATGCCACATCTAGTAAAATCAAATCTACTCATCCATGTTGTGCTCAGTTAACTAATCGAGTTTATTTTGTGTTTACCCACATTTCTGTTGTCGTATTGCTTTGTTATATTATATACGTACATCTGTGCGCTCTAATTATTAATCTTAGTTTTAGATGTAGTTTCTCAGTAAGTGAATTAAGTATGTATGTAATTCTTTTGAGAAATAAAGTTGTTCTTAAACCTTAAAGAAAACACCAACAGTCGAAATGGAAAACAATGAAGAATAAGTGGAGCAAGCTTTGACCCTCAATAATTGTAAAGTTGATTTACTAAAATTCAAGACTATTTTGAAATAGAGTCCAGACATACAACCCAGCGAAACATGACACGTCAATCAAAAGAGTCAGCAGTGGGAGGAACAAGACGGTACAAGTGTATACTTGTGACCCCTACATTAACGCTGATTTGTACACGACGGCAATGGTAAAAACAACTACTTATGGTTCCGCGTCTGAACTTATGGCGGCCGCCGCTTTGTATCCGTATGCTTTCGAGATTTACGAAAACGGCCCACCGTCTTGTTCCTCCCACTGCTGACTCTTCTGATCGTATGTGATTCAGGAGTTATGTATCATCATCATCCAGATACATAACTCCTGAATTAAGTTAATGATTATCAAGCTGTATTGATCGCCAATGGAAAGCCGAAAGGAACACTATAAAATACCACCCGCTATTACACAACTTCGGACACAAGACTTCAATTCGATTCACAACGCCAAGGGCGTGCGCACAAATGGTGAAACATCATCAAATCTTGATGGCTTTACAACCACGACCCGTACGGAATGACTCGAGGAAGGCGATGATTACAAGAAGAAGAAGACACAAAGTGAGAAAGGAGATTCAGGAGCGTCGGTCATACCTAATAGGCAGTAGACAGTAGACACAACGGTTTGCACAAACGATTGAAGCAATCTCGTCAAGCTGCAGTTACGTGAAGCCTTCGCCTAACAATGATTGCACGGTGTTATGAGCACACTGTTACAATAATTACATATTACATTCGGTTTGATATGTCCGACATTCAGTCTGACTTTGCTGTTGTTGTGTTGTTGAGCTCGTCACTCACTAGTGACAGCGACCGTAGGCTGTTAATGTGTAAGAACAGCCGGTCGATTCTGTCGACATCTCACCGTGATACCTTAGGTGACAAGTGAGCTGTCATGCCATCTTGTTTGTATGGTTTGACAGCTCACTTGTCCTTCACTACGCCCAAGTGTTCACTTCGACATGTTGATAGAATTGCACTGCTGTGCCTGGCGTCTCGAAAGAAAATTATGTGATGTTAATAGGATACTTGACGGGTGTTTTTATTAGAATTGGTCAAAACCTACAGTAAAGACAAGAGGCTCGTCCGTAATTAAGAGGAAACCGGCCAAACGCGTGTCGGGCCAAGCGCAGTAGGGTTCCGTAGTTTCACGACGAGGATTTTCATACTCATCAACTTCTTAATGTTGCTTACCCGAGAGCAGAATTAGGTCTAGATTCTGATCTGATTATCTTCAAACTGACTGAACAGATTTTTGTCAAACAAAGGTTGAACCACTCCAACTCATCCAGCCTTGTAATTAAAACTACATTGGAATAGGACCACTCGTCTCGTTAAGTCGGGGGTTATCTAATCATTTACAATAGGAATATACCTAGTTGACAACACCTAGCGGCGTCCGTCCGGAGCCGCCGTGTGTTGGCAACTGGCAGGCTGCGCTCGTGTAATCTGCAGCGCTGGGGCGAACCGACGAGCGCATGCGCTAACACTCGACATAACTCGGGGATGAGGCTCATACCGCTCATTATAGTCCGACTGTGTTAGTGTTATCATCCTTTCTCACCTATTATGTATTCATTTGGTATTAAAAGGAAGTTTATTTAAAAAAGCATCAACAATCGAAGTTGATGCATATAGATAAACCTATTTACAATTCTACATATATTATTGAGTCATCGTATTTGTTGTTTTTTTTTTTAAGTAGGTTTCGTAATGGTTTATATTTGGATTTTTGCATGATTTTTTTATCAAACTAAATTTTGAATATGTGTCTGAGCAAGCTTTGAGAACTTGCTGGCTAACTTCGAATAGAAGTGAAATGGTATGGTTTTATCGTCCATTTTCCCGACCATCATTTTCTCTATCTGCTTTATCTAACCAGTCTAAACTCGGTGAAGCTAGGATAATTATGAAATTCCGGAAACTTTCTGCTACATCAACAATCTTAATTCTTATTTATTTAAGTAAATTAAATACATCCACATCACATGCATTGCTTCGCTCACCATCACTTAGATGCTGACCAAGTGGTCGCTTTCCTGAGTGTATCTTCGCTACAAGATTCAGATGTGAATATCTTCAAACTAACTGCACAGAAGTTTGTGAGTTACAATTTCGACAACACAAGCAGACAGACACACAAAACGATAAATTGGTACTCTACTAGTAATGCCAATAGTTAATTTATTCATAATACAAATGAGAACCTTTTCTTTTTATTAAAAATTAATTAGTTTTCCATTGCACGTAAAGATTAACACCACACTCATACATTCCACATATAATGCCTTTAGGGCGACATGGTTATAGGAAACATGGCAAAATAGAAACGTATGGCATACACAGGTTTTAGACAGATTATTGTGCAAGTAGCAACGTCACCATGAAACTAGATTTTGTCGGACTATATGAGCTTCATCCCCATCCCCTGGATATTTTGTCAGGCGGCGCATGCGTATAGCTGTTCATCCCTGCTCTACAGATTTATTGCACGAGTGGAGGATAAACTAATCCTGATATATAAAATTCTTCTGTTACGGAGTGAGTGGCTGACAGACAACGCTCAGCCAAAACTACTGGTCGTAGAAACCTGAAATTTGGCATGTACCTTCTCTACACAACACAACATTTTTGTACAATATTTTATTTTATGGTTTTGTTTTTATTTTAATATTTAATATTATAATTTTAATTTTTTATAATTCAATTACTTATAATATTTATTTTTAATGTTTTACAGATCAATTTAATTACCTACTTTCAATTTGTTAATGAATTATTTTTTATTTTTACTATTATTGCTAAATGATTTTATGTTGTAATATGTTTGTAATATTAATGTGAAAGTTGTGCATGCCTGTAAGTGGCTTATTTACACAGGATCCTTGACGTCACATGTAATATAATTAATTTTGTAAATAAGTTGTTGGTGTGCCTTATAAATAAATAAATAAATAAATAAATAAATACACTCCTTAAGGGAGCCCTAAGAGCTGCCAGGGCTGCGGAATAGAGAATATGCATGCGATTTTTTTATTTGCAAAATAAAATACTTATTAGGTCTAGTAAACAATCATGAAATTATTTTTTAAATTACTTCAGCATCTATGAAGTTATAAAGCTTCAAAGACTACAGTTAGAAAGAGAAGTCCGATACGAAATGTGACGTCAAATTACACGACAACTATACAGCTGCCATAGAAAACAACGTTATCGCGAGAGGGATAGATATATTTCTCTAAAATAGTTGTATCTCGTTCGTTTTTCGAGCAATTTAGATTCTTATTTCACTGTCAGTATTATATTTTCGAATACTTTTAGATAAACTATTTAGATCATAAATACTCTTTTCATGCATATTCCCTAATGTCACGCAAAGGGCACTAGGAGGAACACGGATGGGTTTTAGTCAGTAAGAGTCTGACACTCCCTTCTGCTTCGGCCTAAGTTGGAGGACACATTGGATGATTTCCCATTCTTTAAAAAATAGAAATAAAGCAAGGTGAGCACTGAGAGAGGATTTTCGAAAATTTCGACGGGTTAATTTAAACGGGGTATGCGCTACCGAAATTGCTGGCAAAAGCTAGTACTTATCTATACTAATATAATGTAAGTTTGTATGTAGGGGGTAATCTCAGGAATTACTGGTCCGATTTGGAAAGTTCTTTCAGTATTAGATAGCCCATTTATCGAGGAAGGCTATAGGTGATATCATCACGCTAAGACTAAAAGGAGCCGAGCATTAATGGAAAATGTGACGCAGACGAAGTTGCGTGGGTCAGCTAGTAGTATATATATGGAGCGGAGTGCACAGCGAATACAACCAGTTGCCAGCATAATGGCGGCACTGAAAGGTCGCCTACCTTTTGAAAATCTTACTTCATATTTCATTAGGTTTTTATTTTTGTTAGCTGCGCCCGTGTTCAAGAGTTTATATTTTTTTTAAACCTGTAACTTTTTTAGGGTTCCATACCCAAAGGGTAATCAACGGAACCCTATAACTAAGCCTCCGATGTCCGTATGTCCGTCTGTCAGCGGGCTGTATATCAAGAACCGTTATAGGTAGATAATTAAAATTTTCACAGATTGTGTAGTTTTGTTGCCGCCATAACAACAAATAATAAAATTAAGGTTTATGAAACGGAACCCTTCGTGTGTGAGTCCTGCTCGCACTTGGCCCGTTTTTAACCTTATAACATCGGTCAGGGACAATTTGTCGAAATCGATCCAGCCGTTTTGGGGACTAGCCGGAACAAACAGAATGATATACAGACGAAGTACTTAAACAAAATTGTGGAGCAAGCTCGAAGTGAACTGTTATTGCATCTTATTTGTATGTATAATCAACCCACTGCACCTAGGGATTCACATGGTGAGATTTTCACAGAATACACTCACCCAATAATAGTCCTTAAAGACGGTGTTATTAGAGGAGCGGAGGTTGATCATGTCTTCCAGGGTGTTCTGCCACCGGTCCATGCCGGCGGCGATCTTGTTGGAGACGTTCTCCCGGTTCATGGTACCCTCGGCGTCCTCTTCGTTGGGCGCAGCATCACTGCTGCCAGCCTCCTTGCCCGCCTGGCTGCCCGATGGCGCTGCTGATGCTGAGGCTGTTGAGACCGGCTCTCTTCCCTCGCGCCTTGTAGCACTGAATGTCCTGGAACGATGGGAAAAGTACGGTCAAGACTTCTGAACAAAATACTATCAAAACATCTTTAAGAAGTACAGTCAAGGCAAGTGTGTAAAGTACAATCATGACATCGGTGGTACGATCAAGGCTGTTGTGGGAAGTGCGGTCAACATATCGTTGATGTTTGTACTCGTTCAACAAGACTTGGTAATAATAAAACTCATCAATGATGGTCTACTACAAGGTGAATTTACAATCACGATGGTGATCATATCTATGAATAAATGTAGGTTTTAATTAAGATAAATTATAAACTTTGCTGCAAGGTGAATCGTCAGTTTGCAGCAAAGTTCAATTGATGTTTGTTCAATTGAAATAAACATGAACTTATGAGTGATAAAAATACGTATCGGAAATTACTTTTAGAATCGCGGCTGGATGATGTCTTTGGAAATGAAAATTACCACTTTCAAGACTAAGTTACTTTTGCACAAACAAAGTTTTTCAGACTCAATCTGACGGTTATCGGAATGTTAGTTAGAAACTTGTAAACGCGTCCGCTGACACTCAAGATGTGAGGGGATGTGAATCATGCTTCCTATTGTGGATGCGTAACACATTTCTTACTCACCGTTTCCTATAATTATGAACATTTATTTGAACTATATTGAGAAACCAACGTTGTATTGGATTTCACCGAGTTCATACTGAGAATGGACGGATTGGGATGCAGTATTAAATATTCACCATTTTTTATTTAAAGCTCGAACTAGACTCGAGTAAGGATTAACTTAGAACCTAAGTAATTTATTTATTTATTTAACACTTTACGCACACAAATGTACAGAGGCGGACTTAATGCCATAGGCATTCTCTACCAGTCAACCTTAGGGTAATGCAGAGAAAAATAGTGGTAGGTGCAATATAAAGATAAAGAGTAATGTCTATTCCCTAATGCTGGCACTCAGGAAAAAACATTTACATTAGTCGTACTCGGATAGTAGGCCTGAAGTTGCCTAAGCAGCGGTTTGAAAGTGTTACTTTGCAGCCCTAGGGAGAATTGTTTTCAACTGACAGTCGTCAAATTATAAAAAAAATCAATGATGAAATTGTTGTGGCTGAATAGCTGCTGGCCGGTCATAGAATAAAATAGTCGGATCCGATCTTCATTTGTTTTTTCGAGTCTTTTTCTTATATTTTCGTATAGCAGAGATTTGTTTTAACACGATGAGTTCATCAGATTCAGATATGGAAGTTTTCTTTAGCTAATTCGTGTTTTTATTTTTACTTTTATTCGTAATGAAAAGCACAGTGCTTACCTCGGATAAAATACTTATTTAGTCCTGACTGCTGAATAAGTTACTTTCAAACCTAGGATAACAATGTACTATTAAACCTTTCGACTTCAAACACATGACTGTATGTATTTTGACGTCCAAGAAGTGAATCAACGATTGCATTGTCTACTCGGATTTTAATGTCGATGACTCAAGAGTTCAAGACAGTGAAACACGAAAAATAAATGAAAAAATAAACACATTCTAAAAGTTGTTTCATATTCATTTGGGGATCTAGAACGCATCCAAAACGGTAATGTACAAATATAACATTAGTAAATAACTTTTCGTTAAGTAATAGCTAATGACGTAATAACTATGTTACACTGAGAGGGTCAGCGCACAGCGAGACGCTACGCGATGCGACGCGACGTAACGATGTTTAGAGGCCAGCAGCAGCAGGGCTATTAAAATGTATTAAGCAACTCATAGTGAAAACTAAAGAGACTTGTAACCCCTTCCCTTCAGGCTCTCTTCACTAGTTTAGATGAAGTGAGCCTGAAAGGAGCTCCTTTCAGGCTCACTGACAGCTGATTGACAGCTGTCAATCTGTCTTGATAACAGGATCAGATCACTCCGTGATCACTTCACCCCAGCCTTCACTTCGACATATTTACAGAATCGACCGGCAGAATAAAGTGAGGTGGATATGAAGTGGGCTACCAATCCATCTTATCGAATCAAGGTGAAATTACAGTTATTTTCCAGCTCGCTCCACTTAAGTCTCCATGATGATATTTTAACAGCACTATACGTTTTCTATATGTTTAAATGTTTTTTAAAACAGGAAATAAAATTCTAAATTGTATCACTAGGTACCTTACACAGTGCGCTCAGCGTCGCGTCGCGTTCCACCTCGGTGTGAGCTCACCCTAACACACTTGGATCGTGAGTCAATGCAGACGTAAATTAGACAAAATACAGGTTTTCTCGAGTGATTACTGCAATCGAGACCGATGCGTTTAAAGGTGCACTCAACAGCTCTTAGTTTAGAAAAATAGTCACGTGTTATTTGGAAGAATTTTGTTGATGTTTGCAATTATTAAGGAGGTGGGTACTACAGTTGTAAACTGCCCATTAGTAAATATCATGGGTTCGAATCAGCCAGGCACAAATACACTATGGATCCTGTACCTACTTTCTTACTTTTACTGTAGATACTTTCGAGTGTATTAGTAAGTGGCCTGACTAAATTTGTGCGAACAAAAATATAACAAATGCAGACAATCCGGTCAAACAAAATTATCTTATGAAGTTAATTTCTCTGTACAAAATACCCACAATTGTATGTATTTACTGCTAAGTATAGGTACATGATTAATTAGCGAATGACAATTAGTGTGTTATGCAACGTAGTCATGCGTAAGAATCATGATCGTGGTGGCATCTCTTATATTTGTTCTTTCTCAGTAATTTTGTACACTTTCGCTCAAATACTACTCAAATGACACGCATTATGTATGACTCAACTTAATGTTCCTTGCGTTATATGCAAATATAATCATTAGTTAATTAAACGTAAAGGTTAAAATTGAGCAAATGTAAAACCGTAAAAAATATAATTCGTTCCAGCAACGCGTGTGATCTTACTCTTCCATAATTAGTTTCATTTTGTTTGCAAGTCTCTTTAGTAGGACTATTCATCATCATTAAGACATCGGCTAAATTATCTAGAGAGCGAATCTGTAGTGACGGGCTACGTTCATACTATTAAGTATTCAATATCTATCGATGCTCTACTACTCGATTAAAGACTACAAGCCACTTTAATGACAGCAATAGCATATTCGAGTCTGTTTAGTTCAATTCAAAGACCATTTTCCCTCATCACAAAAAAGGCAAATCGATTATGAAGATTGAAAAAACAAAACACAAACAGATAAGTACAAAACACAACTCCAATGAAATCGTTAATCGTAAAGGCTACACATCGAAAATCCGATCTCAATGATAAATTTACTCGAATAAATCGAGTTGTAGCCCTACGCGATAGGAACAGGTTATGGGTAGCTGCCTACTCTATTTCACAACGTTCCAACCGACATATACACGACCTCATAATGATATATAATAGCACTTAGCACTTCAGATGACTCTGATGATCATCTGGTCCAGCACACTCCCCAATTACAAGCTGCGAAGGTCGGATACGATCATCGTTACCATTATTTTTTAATTATAGACTACAGTTTTGTTCAGCCCCAAGGCTCGTGTGATGTGCTGATTTGTCTGTAAGTGGTGTACCAGTTTCTGTTCCAATCTGAGCTTGACACCAATATCGAGAGGCCAGTATAATCATGATGAGATCAATTTATTTAAGCTCAGTGTATCGAGCCCGGAAATAAATCGCGAAGTGCTGTCGATTATGACAATGGATTTAAATATGTTTAATACCCATGCATTAAAAAACCAATCATAGATATTAACATGCAAAAACTTCTAGTGCAACAAAAACTAATTGGAATTGGAGACCATTTTTAGTTGTTCGTTTCCTCTTATGATGGCCGAGTAAAGAAAACGACGTCGTTACGTTAAGACCGTTTAAGTTAAGTACGAAAGTAGCCCTGTCCCTAATTATGGCAACGAAACGCGAGCTGATAGAGAAATGTTGTGACTTCAAGTAAAACGTTTAGCGTAGAGCTGGCTCTCTATCGATAGTTTGGATCTCGATAACTTCGTAACATCGCTTCATTTAAGAGTGTGTATTCCGTCCACTAGCGCCGCCAATCGTTTTTTATTAATTGTGGTAAATTTAAGACACGTAGATAAAAAACCGCTCTGTAGTGCACTGAAGAAATGTATCTATTATTTTTTGACAGCTATTTTTAATACATAACTCATGGCTTAATAGCCAAAACGGCAATTATTGCTAAA
Organism: Ceramica pisi; assembly: GCA_963859965.1. Classification (NCBI taxonomy): domain Eukaryota; kingdom Metazoa; phylum Arthropoda; class Insecta; order Lepidoptera; family Noctuidae; genus Ceramica; species Ceramica pisi. The sequence goes on along the minus strand of OY982527.1, from coordinate 4,970,226 downwards.
AGTGGCCACTTTTAGCAAAACTATCGACTTTGGCAACTATTTATGTTCTAAAGTAGGTACAAAACGTAACTCTCAAAACATAATAAATACATTTCTTCAGTGCACTACAGAGCGGTTTTTTATCTACGTTTCTTAAATTTACCACAAATAATAAAAAACGATTGGCGGCGCTAGTGGACGGAATACACGCTCTTAAGGATCGAAAACATAAATCAAGACGAGAGCTGGTACATGTTTCTATAAATGAATTTATGTTTGTAGGAATTCATCTGTCATTGTATTTATTTATGAACGACACTCCTAACTTATCGCTTTTAAGACGTTAGATTAAAACAAGCATTTAAAATTGCTTCTGGCTAGTCTATATTTTCACATTCAATGCAGCTAGAAGAAGAAAATTTTCACTTAATTTATTAATACATAGATATCTTGAATCGAATGACGCCGTTGCGTTGTTGTATTTCACTTCTTTTTCAGCAAACTTTTAACTTTACGTAGGTTCTATTCAGTTTTATGCCAGTTGACATTTTTGCAGGTTTTTTTTATATTGGTACAGCGGCGCCACTATTGGTCTCAGGGAAAACAAGTTACCTAATGGCCTTTGTCATTTTTTATCGATATTACTCAATTATATTTTGGATTTCCGCACTGCACTGGGTCTATTAAATAATAAACGTTACGATACACATTTTAAAAGTAATTTTCACAGTTTTTAAACGAACGTCGAGGCATTCCGGTGTGGAAACAATGTCGTTTGGATAATGCAGCTCTTTCCATTCAATGAGCACTTTGTATCCTAACGATTCATTATACCTAGATATACGGAAATGGCTTTTATGGTCTGAAGGTGATAGGTTATGATGCCAGTCCATTTGGAAGTGTCGTTAGTTTTCATTTATAGCCCAAATTTACGAATACTGAGGGCCTAGCACGAATGTTTTGACGTAGATCACATCACAAAAAACTGAGCAAGTACGAGTCAGACTCGCGTGTAAAGGGTTCCGAACTAATTTAATTTTATAACATGTTATCATAACACTACAGATTATTAACGTAAAGCGTCCGTATGTGGGTCACAGAACTCCATATTATGTCAAATTTCAACAGAATCGGTCCAGGAGATCCGGAGAAAAATGACTGTGACAGACCGACCATCAGGCAGCCGGACAGACGAACAGACACCCGAGTGATCCTATAAGGGTTCTGTTTTTTACGGAACCCTAAAAGTATGGATACAGTATCCAATTAAAATAAAAATTATGAGTGAAACAAGTATTTCAGTTCTTGTAAAATTTTACGTTACAAAAATATTCATGCTACGCCTCTGTTTTTAGAGCAGAAAATTAGTAACTTCATGGGTAAGGTATAGTTACATACTGTTCCCTTTTTTTTTTTTTTAGGGATGGGAAATCATCCAATGACTCCTCCCGCTCTGGGTGTAGCGGGAGGGAGTGTCAGATTTCTACAGACTAAAACCCATCCATGTTCCTTCATTGCCCTTTGTGTTCCGGAGCCACGGTGTCTCTTGCGAATAATCCCGCGACTTACATACTGTTCCCTAAAATAAACTCTTTTACAGCAAAAGTACCCTATATTTTTGGTCTAAGAAGAGTTAAACACGGAAAGAGGCTTCAATAGTGGTTTTCTAAAAACTCTTGTCCATTCACTTTACTGATAGAATTTTAGACTGCTATCAGGAACTCAGATAAAGTGCATTTTTTGTAGGAAGTTAAATTGGACACTACTAAATCTATTTGGTAGAATCTACTTTTTTTAATTACAGGTCTTGACATTCAATTAAATGTTTTATAATGTTTATTTTTTGGTTCATTTGCTCGAGATCAAAGATTCTCTTCAAGGAAGCACGGTTTTTTTTTTGGTAAAACTGCGCTCTTAAAAGATTCTATGCCCAGCTGGAGCCCAGAAATCTGTCCAAAAACAAAAAGTGTCAGACTTCTACTGACTAAAACCCATCCATCCTTCATGTAAACTTTGTGTTCCGGAGCCACGGTATCTCTTTCGAATAGTCCCGCGACTCCGGCAGGTGCGTACCTACCCCTTCACAGCGTACCGACGCGACGTGATGTTATGTTATGAACTGGTGTAAACAATAAACAGAAATGCGATTTTAGCAATGCCGATCCATTTGCTATCATTAATTGAAGAGTTCCGTTGTCTACCTCCGAAGCTCTTCATCAGATCTTCACAAAATTGATATGAGACCAGCCCGGGAAAATATTCTTTCAAACAAAAAATAATCATCCAAATCAGTTGAAAATATCGCTAAACAAACACTTTCTATGGGATTCGGTCACCAGACCCTGACTTATACATTCCATCATCAGCTCAGCGACATGAGAAGATGATTGATTACCAGGCACAAATATCTGAGTTGCGTTAGAAAGTATTGAAAAATATTGAATGTGTCTATAAAATTTGAGGATTTCTCTCGATTTCCATGGGATCTCATCATCAGATACTGACTTGGTGACAATGGGTGGTCCAACTGTCACCAAGTCAGTATGTGATGATCAGGACTATAGGCTTTCGGACACAAATATATTTTTTGAAATCGGTCCACAATTGGCGGAGAAATCGGTGACCATAAAACAAGATACATACCTACAGCCGAACATAGAAAAACCTTTTTGAAGAAGTCGGTTAAAAATGTGACGCAGACGAAATAGCGCGGGTCATCTAGTGCTAGATAATTAGTTATCAAAGGCCTTAAGCGCCACTCCTTGGTCATATTTTCTAAAGATACTTATATTATAAAGCTGAAGAGTTTGTTTGTTTTGTTGAACGCGCTAATCTCAGGAACTACTAGTCTGATTAGAAAAAATCTTTCAGTGTTAGATAGCCTATTTATCGAGGAAGGCTATAGGAGGCTAAAAGGAGCGGAGCATTATTGAACAACGTGACGCAGACGAAGTTGCGCGAGAAAGCTAGTTAAAGATATGGAGCCTAGCCCTTTTACCTACCACTTTTCAGGAAACTGTACTCATTACATACTCCTCTAGCTATGCTGCTTACCTCACTTGGCCCGAAGCGAGGCGTTACTATTGCTCATATATATTTCGCAGCGCCGCCACTCGTTACATAATGTAACCGCTTTGACCGTTGGCAACACTACGTCACTGCCCACTATTTACCACTTGAACCTAGGGTTGCCAGCTGCAAAAACAGCAAAGGTGATAAATCTTGTGAGCAGCGTGTTTTTTTGTCTTGCTTTTTATTATAATAATTGCAGAGAAGTCGTTTGATAAGGGCAGATTGACAGTAATACAATAACTGCTTTTTTAGGATTCCGTAGTACTGACAAGGAAATTTTATAGTTTCGTAATGTCCGTCTGATTGACAGAAATACAATAACTGCTTTTTTAGGATTCCGTAGTACTGACAAGGAAATTTTATAGTTTCGTAATGTCCGTCTGATTGACAGAAATACAATAACTGCTTTTTTAGGATTCCGTAGTACTGACAAGGAAATTTTATAGTTTCGTAATGTCCGTCTGATTGACAGAAATACAATAACTGCTTTTTTAGGATTCCGTAGTACTGACAAGGAAATTTTATAGTTTCGTAATGTCCGTCTGCTTGTCTGTCAGTCAATCTGTGCGAGGTTTTGCTAAGAGACCGTTTTTACTAGAAAGCTGTTATTTTGTAGGGGTGTGTAAATCAATTAGCTGACAAGGTGGTAAAATAATATTTTGGAAAAGTTTTTTTTTTAGGGTAGCTCCCTCCCTCCTACATGTGAAGTGAAAATGAATTTTTCATCGTCTTCCCCATTGTGTGGGGTATCGTTGAACAGGTCTTTTGTAATTATTTAATACAATTTTTCGATTTAATGCTCCATTTACGAAATATTAAACTTTATAGTGCAAATTCATGTTTAAGTATGGCGTCCCCCCCCCTCTAAAAGCTAAATAAATTGCTGGCTTGAAAAATCCTGCTTGATAGTGCATTTAATGACCTTTAAAGGAATTATAGCGGTTAAGATAAGTTTATTAAGAACTTAATTGGGTGTTGGATAATTTTGTACCACATCAAAATCCTTATAAGAGATGAAGTAGTTGTTTGTTTATAACGGGTAAAAGGCTCGTTCTATAATGTGGTATTGGGCTGCTACGGAACCCTACATTGCACGTGGCCCGACACGCACTTGGCCGGTTTTTTTATTATCTTGCTTCATAATAAAAGTTTTGAATAATCATAATAGGTAATAATATATTTGCGTTATATTGCAATTTATAACTTTCATATAAAGTAGTTGTCATAATAAATCCTGTACAATAAATCATCATATCGAATATAAAATATCCTGAGAGCCGAGAGTACTGTGCCATAATTATAACCCGCAATTGTCGATGGTAAATAGGGAATGCGCATGCAATTTTTTTTTGCAAAATTAAATACTTATTAGCTGTAGTAAACAATCATGAAATTATTTTTTAAATACCTTTATCAGCGATGAAGTCATAAAGCTTCCAAGATTACAATTAAAAAGAGAAATCCGATATGGACTGTGACGTCAAAGTTCATGACGCCTATAATACAGTATACAGCTGCCATAGAAAACAGCGTTTTCGCGAGAGGGGACAGATATATTTTCTTTAAATAATTATATTTCGCTTGTTTTTCGAATAATTTATTTATATTTTCACTGTTCTAGTATTATATTCTTGTATTTTTTTCAATAGACTGTATAGATAGTAATTATTTTTTTCATGCATATTCCCTATTGAAGTGTATATGTGAATTAGAAACGAAGTGCATTGCAACTATAAGTATGATAATACTTATAGTTGCAATGCACTTCGTTTCTAATTCATTGGCACATAATAATACCCACCATTGATAGAAAACAATCGATATATCTGATTTTCTAAACAAGAGTAGTGCCAGCCCTATACGACGGCACCTATCATCCAATCATTGAATTTGACTTTCATCACAGCTTTGTGGTATTTAAAACCTGTATTTATATCAAAATAAACGTAACAAATGTTGATTAAAACCCTGAAATAATATTATTACATATAAAAGCGGCTATTTTTAGAAAACAGGTGAGTTTGCCACCTGCATTTGTATTCATTCGATGCATTTTATGCGGCTATGTTGAAATTGAAACTTTGCTTGCTTCTACTTGAGTTTAAAGATTTCCATTTATTTCTTTAACGTTCTGTTAGGTTACAGATATATAACATAGACATACAATATTACATTACTTACATACTGTGTGATATAAAATATTATTTTCGTTTTTAGGATTTCGTACTCAAACGGTAAAACGGGACCCTATTACCTACTAAGACTGCTGTCCGTCTGTCACCAGACTGTATGTCATGAACCGTGACAGAAGGCTCGACCGCACTGTGCGACACTTCGCGGCAGTGGAACGACGCGACACGCAACGGCAAAATATTCTTTGTAAGAAATTGTATGAGGTATAACGCACTACGCAGCAGCGTGCGACGCGCCGTGACACTTCAAGTGCGAACGTTTTTACGTGTCGCGTCGTTCCGCTGCCGCGAAGTGTCGCACAGTGCGGTCGAGCCTTAAGACAGTTGAAATCTTTACGGATGATGTATTTCTGTTGCCGCTATAACCGGAAATAAATCGCGAAGTGCTGTCGATTATGACAATGGATTTAATGTTTAATACCCATGCATTAAAAAACCAATCATAGATTTTATTTTCAAAAACTTCAAACTAATTGGAATTGGAGCCCTTTTTTAGGGTTCCGTACCCAAAGGGTAGAAACGGGACCCTATTACTAAGACTTCCCTGTCGGTCTGTCTGTCTGTCTGTCACCAGACTGTATCTCAAGAACCGCGATAGCTAGACAGTTGAAATTTTCACAGATGATGTATTTCTGTTGCCGCTATAGCAACAAATACTTACTAAAAAAACAGACCAACATAAATATTTAAGGGGGCTCCCATACAACAAACGTGATTTTTGCCGTTTTTATAGATAATGGTACGGAACCCTTTGTACCCAAGTCCGACTGGCACTTGGCTGGTTTTTTAGATATTCTGGCTGAATGTGTAAGGTCCCTTCTTTAAGACTATAACAAAATAACAACAATAACAATAAAGTTTATTCAAAATAATAAGGTATACAATAAATACAGTTTTGCTTAAATCTATGTCAAGTTCACACGTGTTATGTGCCTGAGCTAGGTAATCCTGTGTTTCAGGCGAGAAGAGATGACATTTTTTATTATTGATGGAAGCATAATACTTAACGATCTACATATATTTATCTTAGGTAATAAGTTATAATTATCTATAGAGCTAAAGATACGATGGATGGATCATGTGTCAAATTAAATCTATCTACCAATATGACTACAAAGACAATGAATATTGAGGTGACAGCCTAGCTAATAGAGATTCCATATTGGATTAGAACAGAAAAACTCGCCTTACGCATAATCTGTAACCTACTCAGCTGCATCCGGATAACCTGAGTTGAAAAAATCGTCCCCAACGAGGCAATAATTTTGAAAAGGCTAGGAAATTGATTTATTGTAGCATAGAACACTAAGGAAAAACTCTTAGTCAAATTATTTGTAACTGAAACAGCCTAATGTATAAAAATTTCCGTTAAGTAAGTGCCTGAATGACAACGCACAGCCGAAAAGACTGGTCGTAGAAAACTGGGCATGTAGCTTCCATCTATTCCGTAGGGGAGCACTAAGAGACGGTTTCCCGAAATTCCAACGGGAACGGGAATAACGGGATATGCGCGTACGAAGTCGCGGGGAAAGGCTAGTATATAATTATGGCTGTTTCACATATCTATAATATAATATTATAAAGAGGTAACATCTCAGGAACTGCTGGTCCGATTTGAAAAAGTATTTCAGTGTTAGATAGCCCATGTATCGCGGAAGGATATAGGCTACATATCATCAGGCTAAGACTATAAGGAGCCGAGCATTAATGGAAAATGTGACGCAGACGAAGTTGCGTGGGTCAGCTAGTTTTCTATACAAGAGCTGGCAACCGCCATTTTTTTTCCTCACTTTTCTCACTGAATATGCCAAATATCTCCATATTTTTATATTCAAGTGCCAAAGGTATCATTAGTTACCGCCATATTTTAATAGATTTGAATGTAAAATACGAATAAATTTATGAATGACATCGATTTTATATACTTACTATTGAAGAATTTTTTAGTGTGTTATCTAATTTACGTGTGGTATATGAAGATATGCTTATTATTAGATGTTATGAGAATATAAGTAACTACTTAGATGAGTTTGTTATGTATTATTTTTGGCGGAAATCAAGAAAAGACTTTCACTTGTAAAGTTTAGAAACAGTCTCACAACAGCTTTTATTCAAAATGGAATAAGTAGGTATTGGTTAGGTATATTAATATGAGGATATGTAAGGTAGGTGTTCATATTAATGTAATATTATGATCTCCGTCTATCGACAGAAATCAAAATGGCATGTGAAAAAGTTACAGAAAACCAGGTATAAACGCCAGCACATCAAGGTACCCGAAACTATCAAATTTTCCCAGTCAAAATTGAACTTAATCACATGAATTATAAAGTTAAAAATTTAATACAGAAATTTGACAGATTGTTGTAGCATAATGTGTGCTAGCGAATGTACCTAGATAGTGAGATGCCTAATTGAAAAACACTATTTTGGCCCTAGGGTTTAGTGCTGAGTTTTCCGACCTATGTTAAAGCATAGAACAGAAACCATCCATTTAAGCTGAGGAAAAACAAGTAAGAAGAACTAAGCGAAAGATTATAATAAATGGTCAGCCAGTTCATCGAATGAAGAACTAGATTTGTTGGATTAACAGTAAACCAGCAGAACGTCCTGCCCCCGCAAATCGTTAATGCCTTAGCGAAATGGATTACCTAGGTCCTAAGTACTAGTACAGGGGCCTAGGTAAGGCTAGACATCGTAGGCGAGTAACTAGGCAGACAACTAGTCACTTAGGTGTTGTATTGCAACTTGAAATGGCTTTGTTACAAAATTGTTACAACATTCCCTGAAATAGGTGTAACGACATAATTAAAGGGCCGTAGGGGCCCGGGCACATGTTGAGGTTACGGCGAAACTTGTGAATTGATAAAAGGCAATTAAATTGTTCGTTAGATTTTTTTTTGTGATATAGAATAAAACTGGGAGCGCTCTGTTCCGATTTTGAAAATTAAAATTTGTTCGCTGACAGATACCGACCTTGTCCATTTGAGGGATCATCTGGAAAGTGGAAATGGGTTTCATGGAGTTTCGACTTTCGAATTCGCTAGTTTCGAATTTCGAATTGGCCTCTCCTTATAGTCTTTGCCTCTCCTCCAAAGTGTTGGTACTTGGTGCAAGTGGCATAGATAAAGTGGACATTTGAAAACTAACGTCGAAATCAACCTATTAAAATTATTTTTTAAACTTCCGGAAACCGTTCCAGATGAAACTACCGTATGACTGGACTAAGAAAGCTACAAAAGAACACGGTTTCTATAGGATAGGCCAGGAGAGCGATAACGTGGGAAAATGTTAGATGATGATGGCTGTGGAATTTCATGAATAGGTAGGTTTAGGCTTGTATGTAGTGCTGAACAGAAATATTAACCCTTTCTTCACATGACTATAGAACTCATTGTAAAATTATTCAAATCATTTGGCTAAAAATAAACGTACCTAGGTAGGTACCTAGGTACGTTTATTTTGCATGTTCCTAAGTTACATATTAGGTAGGTACCTAATATGTAACTTAGGAACATGCTCCAAAATATTGTGTCTTAGATTGGCATGCGACAAAAGAATAAATTAGATGAACTACGCAATAAAATAGGTACTTAACAAAAGAACAGACAGTGATCGAAAGAGGGCACACAGAACACATCTGTGCAAATGTTAGTAGGTACATTCGTTGCACCAGTTCTCGTGAAATGGTGGAAAAGTGACGCGCAATACAAGATGGCTCTGCGAGCAAATAGACATTATTTTCCAATAAATATTTTTTCTTAACACACAATAATCATCTTTAGCTTACCGTAAACAAAGCCCAAAGTCCCACCTACTAACGGACGTGTATTTACAAACTTGTTATGAGTTTCGTAACCTGAATCATGGCATTATCGACTTTTTTCGATTTTGCAAAGCTAAGATTGCCAATCTTGATACAACGATAGTAATTATTGTGTTACCAGTTAACAAAAAGAATAATGGGTATAGTTGAGTACATAGCTTGGATGTCAGTTAATCGTTATCATTGTTTGAACATTAAGAAATCGTGAAGTTTCTTCATCAAATTTTATTAGTATTAAAAACAGTAGCGCGTTGGTCCATGAGATTTACATTCCAAAGCAGTAGTGAGAATGTTGAACATTTTGGCCGATAGCCAAAGGTTCAGTAATCTTTCTTTACATTGAAAAGCACTCCGCTCAATAATTTTCATTACATCAGATAGACATAGACAATGCTTATTATCACACACTGACGCAACTGAAATTTAATAGTAATGTTTGTTTTGTCCAGAGAATAGTAAACGAAGAAATACTTACTGAATTCTCGTAAATTATAAATATTCACTTAAACGACAGCTGTCTCATTGTGACATTCACATCATACAGCAACGTAACTCACACCAGAATATTAATTTCTTAATAGAGGTAGTGCAGCAAGAAATGTGAGACGACCGAATTTACGCAACGTAGAGCGGCTAGCCTTAACGATATGCACATAAATAACACTGTAACAAACACTCAGGTTCATTTACAACCTTGTGTCAAAACAATTAAACCACAAGTACTTTAGAATTGAAGCAAGAAGTTAAAACATTGTTACTTCCTTCCTATGGTCGTAACATGCAAGTACACAACACATACGACCATTACAAACAGACCCCTTTTCCCATGCGAGTCCTTCAACAGAAATAGGCCTAAGCTATCTGGTCCGATCTAGCTGAGGGAAATCGGTCCCGAGGATCGGCCTCCGAATGACAATCGATTTACTGCGACGAAAGTGTTGCAGATTGATGCCTCTATAGCAGCGATTTGGAGACTTTCACTAAGTGCCAGTGACCGTTGTGACGTCAGACTATCTACGTCATTTGCGCAGACGCTGATTGATCGCACGCGCAAGCACCAGCTGATGGTAACGGAATTTGTTCGAAAGAGTAACCGCGATCGTGGAACGCAAAGGAAATTAGGAGGAACACGGATTGGTTTATTCAGTAAGAGTCTGACACTCCCTTCTGCTCTGCCCAGAGCGGGAGGAGTCATTTGAAAAATGATGTTTGACATACGAGCTCGAAGAACCAAGTTTAGGCATTCTTTATTCGGTAATCACAATAAATTATTCACATCATTTGTCAACATGCTGTAGTCAAAACATTATAGACGTTTTGTCATCGCTTTGTGAGTCCACTTTCTTCAGTTTATCGACGGGCTCGCTATCAAAATACAGTTACAACACTGTTTGATGGTCACGTTTGTAGCGCTGCAGTGAAATTAAAATTGAAGCCTTGAATTATTAGATTTGACACAGCGATTAAGATTTTATAATTCCCGATAATTCGACAGTGTTATTGACATATTGTGCTGTAGTACACACAACGTATTTGTAAGTATCGATCTTGAAGATCGATTCTAAATTAGATGGTAATCGATGTTTAAATGACCTAGTCTAATCAGTACTACATTCTCAGACGCATACTGGTTTCGTTTTAGAGTTCCTTGGCGATTTAAATATGAAATAGATCGAGCATGTCTCAGTTTGGGTCTCGTTGTCTTAAAATAAAATGCTTCTGTAAATTCACTATAATTGATGAAAATATTTCTTTAGGATACTGCACAAAGTTTATGAAGAAAACAAAAAAGTTAATCCAAAAGTTTAAATAGGTTTCGGCGAAGTTGAGCTTGGAAGATAGAATGGTCGGTATGGAAGGCAAAATGGTCGCGGGCAGCCGATGGATGTGATGAGACGCACAGACGAAGGCGAGGTCGGAGAAGACGTCCTCTTCTCCCTCCTCGCGGTGGTGATGGGCGGGCGACAGGCGCGGGGGGGCGCCTCCGTCCGCATTGCACGCATCACCACCATCGTCGGAGGTTCCCGGCCCTCCCCCTATGGGGAGGGCGTGAAGGGCCCGCTGTAAAGGCGGGCGGTCGTCGGAGGTGGACTGGACGTAAAGGCTACGCCGATCTCCCAGTCCACCCCCACTAAGACGCTGCGGGAATTTCGGTGCTGGGTTGTTTTAGTGGGTATACCGGGCTTGCCCGGGGAGTCCCACATACCTCTCGCACTCCCCCGAGTGAGAGGGTATGCGTAACGCATTTTTTGCCAGCCGAAAAAAAAAAAAAAAAGGACCGGTTGTTGTGGCGACACTTGGGGGAGTCCGTAAGTCCAGGTCTAGCAGTCGGGTGACATGATGCTTATGATGCAAACAAATTAAAAGTGAATTTTGACGACTGCTTATAAAGATATATGGCAACATAACAAATGACGTAACTGGGATGAGGTGCATGATTTATAAACGTTTAATTTTGAAAAATGTGTCTGATTGCCATATTGCCTGATAGATCACAGTAAATAATAATTGCTACAGAGAATAACGTTATTTGCAGCTCCAACTTATTCCAAACAGGATAACAGTACGTATCAGGCAAATTATTGATATGAAAATTACCTTAATTTTATGCAAAACAACCAATCAACTCTAACCGAAAATTGGTAACCTCATATTTTAATTCACGCAATATTGGTTATTTTTTACTATATCGTGAGAAGTACATAGCAATACGAGATTGTCAAATTCAATGACATAGTGTCACTTTGACAAGTTGGGACCTTAGAATTAATTAATTTAGAATCGAAAGTCATATCTAAACCGATTTAGGTATTGATTTATTTTATGTAGTTACTATCAAATATGAGATTAAATACATCTGGCCTTTGAGTTATAATGTCGGTAGGAATCTATACTAATATTATAAAGAGGTAACATTTGTTTGTATGTTTGTAAGTTTGTATGTAGGGGGTAATCTCAGGAACTACTGGTACGATTTGAAAAATTATTTCAGTGTTAGATAGCCCATTTATCGAGGAAGGTTATAGGCTATATATCATCACGCTAAGACAAATAGGAGCGGAGCATTAATGGAAAATGTGACGCAAACGAAGTTGCGCGGGTCAGCTAGTATTAATATAAATACAGGTGCATAACAAGCTACAGATGCTGCGAAAAGTCGTGACGATGTGGTCTCGTTGTATAAATAACTTCGTATTTAGGTAGTAGTTGTAAGATTACTTGAGAATATTCAACGTACAAGGTAGACCGATGTCCTGGTAAAGGCCGCTAGGAGGGACAAATTAGTTTTTTAATCAACTTCCCTATAATATTCACTGGATGCACGTGGGAAGGGACACAGCATACCGCGTGTATCTGAGATCGACGCACAAACGATTTCCATGGGTCCAGGGCATTATTCTGGACACCCTAGACTTAGAATTTTTCGTCGGCTTTTTTCTGATTTTTATCAAAGTTTTTTTTACTTTAGACTGTCGTCGTCGAATCGTTATTCTGACCTAACCCAATGAGATTTTTAATAAAAAAATATTTAATTAACTACTTTCACTGAAAAGAGCAATCTGAATAAAACCACAAATAGATAGCAGCTCAGCTGAGCTGATACCTATTTGTGGTACTCTTGAAAAAAATGAGAAAAGAACCGATGAAAAATTTCAACACTGGGGTGTCAGATACACGCGGTAGGTAGAAGTGGATGCTTGGGTTCCCCCAAGCATCCACTTCTACCTGGTACTAAAAGTGGATGACTTTCGACTGAAATTATTAAGGTGATTCACACACTGAAGGAAGAAACATTTTGCTTTGTTAAGAAAGGAGAACCAAAGAACAACATATTATAAGTTATTTGGTCATCATAACACAATGAAATCAATCCAAAGGTATCCTACTTGTAACTTGTAAGAATAATTAAGTCAGATTTCAGGTATACTTTTACTGACCAGAAAGAGCAATATAAGAAATCAAACGAAAATAACTATTCTAATTAGGCCTCAGAATTTACAGGAAGTTGCAACGTTTTCTTTCCATGGCATGTGTCTTCGTAAATTGGTGGGAGATAGTCAGCTTTTACGTTGAACCATCGTAATTCGTAATTTATCTGATGAGTGCAAACTGCGAAGGATTGTTCGGCATTTCCCACGTCTTTAGAACTTTCAAAATGAATGTTGAATTAAAGCTGCGTTACGCTTTTTTCTCAGTTGTTTATCACAAAGTGTTAATAATTCTTCAAACTTTTGATTTTAGTTAAGCTTTTTCATATTAAGGACGGGTTGTATCAAACAGTTGGTTAACGTAACATACGTACGTCAAAAAGTTACGATTACGGACGATGTTTGACGTTCGTTAAATTAGAAGCGTTGTTTCAAAACATTCTGGTATAAATTCCTGCTCATCCCAATAGCTAAGTTATTGACACGGGTCCTACCTAAATAGCCTTTTTTGCATTCCACCACATATTTGTGTCATCAGAAGAACTGGTATTGAGGAATTCAAAAGAAATGTCACAATATTGTTCTATTTTACGCAACTAAAGTTACGTTAACCAGCGCTCAGACCATCTGTTAACGTAAACGTTATATTTTACGTGCGTTAACGCTGACATTTTGTGAAACAACCCAATTTTTTGATTTGACGATAGTTAGCACCATTTTTAACGTTTACGCGTGCGTTAAGTGTAGTTGAAACAACCCGCCCTAAGAATAGCAAACCATTGATTGGCAGTGATCAAAACGAACATAACAAGTTTGTCAATAGGTACAGCGTGCAGCGTCTACGGAGAAACAAAAGAATGCGAGTCATTGTTAAGCGCGGGACTGTCACCATTAAAACATTCTCCGAAACAAAACACGTCCGGTATTGTTTGGCGAAAGTCCCATTAAATCCCTGCCATGATATTTATTGAAAGAAATTAATCTCGGTGCAAATATCGACCTACAAACGAACTGACAGATGTGTTCTGCGAAGTCGCGTGACGGTGTTAGGTCAGCCGCGCGACGTAGATCGTCCGAACAATACACCACATTAAGGCGATAGATTTGATCTACTATTCTGCTTCTTGTTTGTTTATCCGAGTGCCAATCTTAAAGCTGTGAACACTTATCGACGCTATCTATCTAGACACAGACGTGTCCACAAACGTGTCTGTTTCGATTTGACGTTTGCGGTTTGCTAAACCTGACCGTTTCATTAGCACTTCGACTGAACAGACGCGACATGAATACTTCAAATTGGTTTTAGCAATAACTAGGGGTTAAATAGAAACGTTTGACTACTTAACATGACCAAATACTTTGTTAGGACTGCTTGTGACGACTTTCAAGACTGGGAAAAACGTGAGCGATTGAAATAAATCTCGTCTAGACCAATTAATATATAAATTGGGTGATAATCATTACAGGGAGAGAGACACCCTATAGAATACATTCAAGCATGGTCACGGTCACACGAATAACAAGGAACCAAATCAACAAAATAAAGGTGACCAATCTCGGCACCGAGTTTATAGACCTTTAATTCGTTGAGTCACAGAGAACAGCCGGCGTCCTTTATTTGGAAACTTATAAAGAATAAGATGTCGAACATATCGAATGATGTGTTATTTTATTAAGTAAAGTGGCGTAACAGTCATTTTGTGCGGTGTGGCAAGATTGTGTGCTGTGGTGGTCACGGACGGGCTTGTGAAGGGGGACTGCCTATTGGAATGACGAGCTGGACTGGAGACTGATCGACACGTCGAGAATAGACCTCTTGTCGTACTATTTTTTGCGTAGCCGAGAGAAACGCTGCTGGATTATTAACCGGAATACTGTTTTGTTCGTATTTTGCACTTTGATATAAAGTGTATTTACAATGTATTTCATGTCTTCGAATATGTCTTAAACAGTGCTTCTAAAATGAAATAAAAAATCCAACTATCATCATTATTACTATTATCATTAATTTAAAGAAGAAGCTTCTTTAAATTAATGATTATTGATTACGCCATTTCATGTAGGTTCTATAAGTAAACGGTGAGATAACTTTTAAGATCAATCAACTCACGTAGAGTCTGGCTACACGAAACCTGATTGCGCAAATTAAAAACAAAATAAATAATTTAATGTTTAACTAAATCATTAATTCGATTAGGCTGGCATTTGGTAAGATACATTACATTGCTATTTGACTTAATTGATTGGGTTAGACGTTTGAAACCGCAGATCTAGAGGAGTGCACGTCTGCAAACCTAACAGTTTTGTGAAGTACTCAAATTATTAGCACATGGAGTGTTAATGCTAACATTAAATGTCTTACTATATAAATAGTTTAAAACAAAGTCGCTCGAAGTTTGTTGCGGTTTTTCACAAAGGAAAGAACGATACACGAAGAAGGTTTGTGATTTGTGAAACAGTTTGGTGAAGTACACGAATATAGCACATGGAGTGCTAACATTAAATCTGTAAATAGTATAGATTGAAGTACCTAGCTGTCTGCCTCTGTCTGTTTCACCGCTTACTTCTGCTATACTACACAACCGATTTTGTTGCGGTTTTCACAAATACTCGTATAAAGAACGATACACGAGGTAGGTTTGTAAATATTGCACTTTGAACATGAGTTGTAAACTGAATTCAAACTAAACCGCTGTATATAACAGAAGACCTCTGAATGTCTCCTTGCATGTACATATATATATATATATTTTTTAATAAGAATACGAAGGCATCGCATAATTGTCTAATTTAAGTGACCGCGGTCGGGGAATGCCTTAAATTGAAGGCCACTAGATATGTCAGAGGATTACGGTTATGGAAATGTTTTATCAATTCCTATGTTCCAGAAATACCAACAAGTGACCAGAGGTGCACCACACTGTTTTACTTTGAAAACCCTTGCTGACGAGGATCTTTCGAAATCAAAATCAATCCTTCCTACTAATACTATAAATGCGAATGTTTGTGAGCATGGATGGATGTTTGTTACTCTTTCACGTCTGAACGCCTAAAAGGATCTTCATTAAATTTGGCACAGAGGTAGATTATAGTCTGGAATAACACATAGGCTATATAAATTCCGTGAGTATGTTCCCTAGTGATCACGTGGGCGAAGATGCTGGCAGAAACTAGTAAAATGTAATCCATTGATTGCCTACTCCGTGTCTCCCCATCTCGAACAGTGGGTGTTCCGTAGCGAGCACCGGTGTGGAACCGACCGCTACCGGAGTCGGTCATCCAACACATCCAGTCTGTCACTGTATGATTAATTTTGTGTCTGATATTGGTTCAGCAACCTGCCGGCTTGCAGTGGGACAGTGTAATGTCCCAGTGTGTGCAGTGTAAGCAGTTAGACTGTGACGCAAATGATGTAACGCGTTGTCATGCTCCGTGATGCGGGGAACTTATGGTTTTCGCGACGTAGTGCATATTATATCATATCCTATGTTCAGTTTCACTCCACCTTGATGTATTAGTATTGTTGTAGTATGTATAAGATGTGGCAGTGGAAATCGTAGAGAAGGTTTTGTTTATGGAAGTTTGCATATCTGCTAGAAAAGTCTATTGATTAGACTAAATGAGAAAAAAGGAGTCAGGGTCAACATGCTTGTGGTTACTTGATGATTGTTCTAAAACAATAGTATAACTGTTTGCTTAAATGGAAGTCTCGCTACTCTTCATAATTAAAATACAATGCATTTTACACCCACTTACAATAAAATTAATACATTCGAACTCAACACATTTGGTCCGGATATACGGTCAGAAAAAAGTAGGGCCATGTGCAGCCAAGTGTGTGTCAATGTCAAAGCGTGGGTGATGGCGTCACATCCGGCGCATGCGCAAGCGCAAGAGCCGCAGTCAGGGGAGACGTCATAGCACTCATGGTCTTATGTCTACCAGATTGACCACAGGGGCCATCCTATCTTGACAACGGCATAAAATAGAACAAAGTATGAATTTGACAAATGCTTGACATTTCAGTACCGCCATCTTGGAATACCAATTTATAAGTTCAGTAGACAGTTATTTTTTATTACTTAGGTATTTTAAATTGGTATCAGTAACTATTGCATTTTCCCACGTTATGATCGAGTTACATGATCTTTTAATGAACTAACGGCAATTGCGAAATAATTTTATAGATTTATTAATGTTTTGATTTATACAGTTATGAATGAATTTTAACTTTCGTTGGAAACTTGTAAACTATCGTTGAAATGTTCATTGCCTGTATAGAGACATGTTAGTTAATGTTTAGTTCAGGAATATTAATTTTGCGACAGCAATTAATAGCTATTTAGTCCTCGAATGCTGTTTGTTTAAGATAGGAAAGTGGTTCATTGAATAAATTTACTATGACAAAGTCTCACGATCCCGATATAATACTTAAGTCATAGAATCTATTCGCTAAGTATAGTCGTAGAATTGTGTGTGGCCACACGACATAATTATGTTCCTTTATGGGAGTAGCGCCCATACCCTTTTTATTTTTTATTGTTAATTAAGTAATGAACAAAAAATAACAACACAACAATCTGTCAAATGTTATTTTCATCTTTATCGCTAACGCTTTAGGTTCAAGCTTGATTGGAAAAATTTGACAGTGACGGGCCATTGCATATCATGCTTTCTGATTCTGCCCACTGATTGATTGGTTGGTTTTCACGTAAGTACATCTCGTAGACCCACAGAAAACTTATGAAGTCTGAAAATTAAATATTTTAAAAGCACGATGCTGTTAAAATGTTTAATTTTCAGGAACGAACGCAAAAACAAAGACCATTTAAACAGCTCCCACGCATCCAATAATATTATTAGTATAATTATAAATATTAGTACTACAACATTAAACTGTTTATTTAAATAAAATACAAGCGCCTGCCGTGAATGAGCTTGCTTTAATAATATTATAGTACGCCAGGCACGCGACATTAAACAGACAAGCAATATAAACACGAATGTTTTGTCCGTCTGTTTATTACTTCTTGACTCCTCAATTACTGAACCAAAACCAATTTGGCACGGAGTTGTCCTAAATAAAACTGAAGTGGTTGATTAGTGTTATGAATTTAACTATGCCATTGTTTACCTACCATTCTTATACGAATAGCCTCGTTTTTTCCACATCAGAACAAAACTTCACCTCCCTCAAAACTTCACCTCCCTCAACACTTCAGCCGAGAGAAGTGGGGTACTAGAAATAGCTATTTCTAGCACCCCACTTCTCTCGGCTGAAGTGCCTAGGCTTCCAACGAGTATTGCCTCAAAAACCGCTCCTGTGCGCCTCGCATACGTCGGCTACCCGTGACCCTCAACTAGAATATCTGTCCACGTAGTAGGAGGCCTTCCAACGCTACGTCTTCAGATTCGTGGTCGCTACTCCAGAACTTTCGACATCTATTGACTATTCCATCGACAATCTATTGACAATGTGCCTGCCTACTGCCAGTTCAGTTTGGCGATCCTCCGGGCTATGTTGGTAACCTTGGTTATCTTGGTGATATCATTATTCCTGATTTGATCACGCAAGGAAACTCCAAGCATTGCCCACTCCGTTGCCCTTGCCCTTTAGGTGACTGTAAACCTCCAGGTGAGGCTCATTGTGAGCACCTCGCTTGGGCCAACTTGTTTAAGTCTATAACCAAGTTGTTGGCGATGAATACGACCTCGAATTGGAAAATTTAAGGTGTCAAAACCTTACTCTCAGTAAAAGTGTTGTAAATAATAAAATAAAATAAATACGTTGTGACTAGTGTCATATCGTAGAATAATAGGTCACTTGTTGATAGACTCGTTTCGTGGTGATAACAGATCGATTGCGCAAGCGCATCGCCAGTATCATCCTATGTGAGTTTGTGCCAATCTTCTCTCGCGTGATAAATGCGATCTAATATATTGCTTACGGGGCAAATTAAAGAATAACAAAGCATTACAAATAATGTATCTATATCTTCTATATACATATAATAAAACTGTACAAAAGTGGTTTTTGTACATGAAAACAAAAATCCAAAAAAAATAGCTAGGGTGTTAAAGAACAACCAATAGAACTCATATATACATATAATAAAACTGTAGAAAAGTGGTTTTTGTACATGAAAACAAAAATATATATTATATTATATACATATAATAAAACTGTAGAAAAGTGGTTTTTGTACATGAAAACAAAAATCCAAAAAAAATAGCTAGGGTGTTAAAGAACAACCAATAGAACTCATTTCCAGCATTTTAAGAATTTGTGTCTGTTTGTCTGTTTGTCTGTTTATTTGTTCGGGCATCACGTAAAATCTGCGAAAGCAATGTAGATAACGTTTACACAGAAGGATTGAGCGTAACTTGGAGTAACATTTAGTTTTTGTTTCATTGCAATCGGTTCAGTCTATCAAAAGATATTTGAATTTAAAGTTTTCCAGAAGTAAAATTTGGGTTATGTGCACTTAGTCTCATTATTACTTCACGTAACTTTTATACCAACAATAAACTAGCCCATTTATCGAGGAAGGTTATAAGCTATATATCATCACGCTAAGACAAATAGGAGCGGAGCAGTAATGGAAAATGTGACGCAGACGAAGCTGCGCGGGTCAGCTAGTAATATAATAATATCCTTAGACATTTCACACAACGCCATATAGTCCCAAGCTAAGCAACCTAATGCTTGTGTAACGAGATAGCTGATAAACTACTTATATACTTTTTTTTTTTGTAAATACATACATGTTATAGATAGAAAAACACCCAGACTCGGAACAATTACTTATAGGTCGTACAAATATTTGTTCCGTGCGGGAATCGAACCCGCTACAGGCTACGCAGCAGTCAATCGCTCAACCACTGCGCCAACCGTGTCGTCATTGAACAAATATTTTATCCGTTTCTTTGCCTGATCGGTTTTTATATTTCTATGGCCTGATCGAATCCGGAATGATGATCTGAAGTGGCAGTAGGCAGAGGCAAATTGCTCGCAGAACAGATGGACGATGGGGCCGAAAAGTTCTGGAGTGACGACCGCGTACCGGAGGACGCAACGTTGGAAGGCCTCCCGTTCCCTCCACAAGGTGAACCGATGACCTGGTGAGGGTCGTGGGTAATCAATAGATGCGAGACGCAAAGGACGCACGTTCAATACAATAACGCGTTCCGGGTGCTGATGGGACTGCCGCGCCACTGCAGCGCCTCCGCGATGTTCGCGGCGGCTGACACAGATGGCTTTGCGGCCATCATGCGCAAACGCTGCGCTTCTATCATGCGCCGCACGCGCGACAGTCACCATCCTGCGCGCACTGGCGGACCGGTGGGACTCTCCGATGCTGGCTCGCTGGATACGACTGCACGCAGTCATATAGTGGTTTGTAGCCATCATCGATGAGTCCACCCTGATCTGCCACTCAATCAATTAATTATTTATTTAATACTAACATTAGTTTTTAAAGTTTGCATTTTATTAACAAATAACTATGGATTCGATATCTGAAATAAATGAGTTATTTATTTATTTATTTACTAGCTTCTGCCAGCGGCTTCGCCCGCGTAATCCCTAGGGAACATATTCCCGGGATGAAAAGTAGCTTATGTGCTATTCCAGACTATAATCTATCTTTGTTCTAAATTTCATTAAGATCCGTTAAGCCGTTCTGGCGTGATTGAGTAACAAACAACCAAACTTTCACATTTATAATATTACTCGTTTGGTGTAAAGCGAAATTATAACCATCTTCCCCTCGACATTATAATTATTAAAGGATATTGCAAACTGTCGTAAGCCGTTTTCCGAAGCTACTCGCTAGCCTTGCGCTAGCGCTAGGCTAGCTATCGGGAGTTACACGTGTTATTGTTCGTCAATCATAAAAGATAGACATATGCTGTCGTGGATATTTTTAATATAATTTTAAGGAGAACATTTCCGTCATACATGATTTCTGTGTAGCTTTTACCATTAAGGTTGCACACGCGACGGAAGCTTAAAAAATGGAGTAACTTCTCCCGTTTTCCCAACATTTCCCTTCACTGCTCTGCTCCTATTGATTGTAGCGTGATGAAAAGTATACTATAACCTGCTCAGGAGTATGAATAATAATTGTACCAAGTTTCATTAAAATCCGTCGAGTAGTTTTTGTTTCTATAACGGTTATACAGACAGACAGACAGACAGACAGAAAGACAGACCGACAGACAGACAGACAAAAATTGCACTGATTGCATTTTTGGCATCAGTATCGATCCCTAATCACCCCCTGATAGTTATTTTGGAAATATATTTCATGTACAGAATTGACCTCTCTACAGATTTATTATAAGTATAGATAAAGGACCAGCTGTTGTGGCAACACTTTGGGGAGGTTCTTTCGTTCAGCAACTTTCGGCTGATTTGAATATGATCATCATCTGCCTAGCCTTTTTCCCAGCTACGTTGGGGTCGGCTTCCAGTCACACTAAATTTAGCTGAAAACCAGTATTCTATGTGGAGCGGCTGCCTACCATACCTCCACAACCCATTAAATGGTTAACACGGTTCTCCTTGGCAAGACTGGTGTCAGATTTTCTGGCTTCTGACTATCCGTAACGGCTGCCAAAGATCTTCAAATGATAGCCGGGACCAACGGCTTAACGTTCTTTCCGAGGCACGGAGGAAACTCGATATGTTAAGATGGTCACCCATTTGTGGCCGGTTGTTGGGCAATTGGCTGACTCCATGTTACATACTTACATTGGACTTTAACATAACTGGTAAAATGTGGATGAAGGGTGTGTAGCGGCATCAATGCCACCACAAGAAAAACCAACGAAAACAAATCCGCATTCCCCCAAACTGGTAACCCTCGACAAAGAACGTCAGCGCAGCAAGCCAGTACCCACGGCTTCTACGGGTATCCTGACCAACAGATATTTTTTTATTAACCTAACGGATAGGCGCTAACGGGCAGAGAATGGTTTCTATGTATTTTTATTAAATAACCAAAATCCCAGATTTAATATAGGACAAAATATATCATTACAATTGAGCAGGACATTTCGCAAACAGGACATACAAAGGCCGGACATTGTAAGTCAAACAGTCTCCCCAAATACATCACAAAAATGGTCCGCAATAATTAAAACTTGCCTAGTGAGTCACTTAATTAAATGAAAACACATCATAATAAGGTAATATTGATTGCTTAAGATTAAAAGAATACTTACCTACTTAATTTAAAGTTTAAAATTGCTTTATTGTTTGAATTAGGTCAATGGTTATGGATAAGATTTTAAAAATAAAACTGAATTTAGTCTGTGGTAGGGTCAGTATTTTTTCCTTAAAACAATTGCACGTAATAACAAATCGTGCCACAATTTACACGTACATACAGTACCTTCACAATTACAGCCGCAAATGTACCTATTTACCTAATAATCTCCATTCATCGAAAACTGTGGTTACACTGTCGAGCAACCTTCCATACCTATACGGTTTCACAACTCGAAAATTCGATTGAATCGAAGGTCGATTCCGAATCGATACGATGATACGATCATGGAAATTCTCGGTACGAATTTCTGGAGTATTATAATTGACAGGTATCTTAGCGATAACGGCACTACATTAGCTAATACATACAGCATACAAATGCATTGAAAGGAGCGCAATTAGCGATAGAGATGCTATCTATTTAATTTTATTTGTGAGTTCGTTTTGAAACAAAAATAAAATTGTATTTCATATAACGAGCGACGCTATTATTTTTTGGGTTAAGGTTCTTTGAAAACTGATGCAAAACTTGGTTTGCTGTAATCTTAGCTAAGTAGTATACCTACATACCTACTTATTATTTTATATGCTGTTTTTTTAATACTTTTATTGCAATATGGAAGATTGTTTTTGGCATCCATTGATTTTTATTTAAATGTTCAGATACTTCGAATCTATACTTATGGATGGAATATATAAGCGATAAGGCGTGGTAGCATGATGTCACCATATCGCACCCTTAGTAATATAAGTGCACAATTAAAAAAAGTAGATATTTGGGAAATCGCGTTTCAAGATTCTGGATTATTAAGACATTAGAGCTATTTTTTTCAAAAACCATGTTTATTATTTAAGTTGTAAATGTGAAATTTGGCAGATTTGTTCTTTGATGAACACACTATGTCATGTAACTGGTAGCGAATTTAATTTTGTGCCCTTAGCATTTAAAATAACAGTTTAAAAATTTGACTCGATTCCTTGAATAAAACCTCTTGAATTGATTGGCATAATACTAGCATCAGCCACACGTAAATTCTTATTACTGAAGGTGCGATGTGTAATGTTTTCTTCGTCTATCATTTCTGTAAACATAATAAAGAGTAGATATTCTATTCTATTTTATTATCAAAGCTGGTCTAACTTAAACAAAACTAGAATTTATCATAATGGATATTTTATCCAACATCCATTTGACTGTAGCTACCGCCTACATTGTGGTTTCGGTATCAGTTCGACATAATCGATCAACAGCTGAATTGAAGTATCGATTTACCAATACTTTATTACTGTTTATTCTTATTAAACAAGCGATAAGTTCAGGCGATTCTCACGATTCACATGTCTGATAACACGCTATTGACATGGAGTAACAAAACTTTAACAAGCGATGTGCAATTAAAAGAATTAAGTCAACATTTTGGTGTCAGTTCAGCATTGAAGGCCCGTGGCATTTATGATTGCATACCATTCTTTTGTAATAGGCTTTGTTGTTCATAGATTACTAGCTGACCACGCAACTTCGTCTGCGTCACATTTTTCATTAATGCTCTGCTCTTGTTTGTCCAAGCGTGATATTAAATAGCCTATAGCCTTCCTCGATAAATGGGCTATCCAACACTAACATAATTTTTAATTTCGAGTCATTCCTGAGATTAGCGCGTTCAACCGACCAAACAATCTCTTCAGCTTTAAAGATTATATTTGTGTAGATTTTAGTTCCTATAGTTTAAACACTAAACGTATACACAGATACCTATATGTATACCATCACGCCGTATTCCTCGAAGGAATAGGCAGAGGCCAAAGTAATGTACTATTTAAGTAACGTGATTGCAAAAAAAAGTTTACAATCACACGATATTTTACAATCTTACGGCGTTTGCCACTTTCCGGTAACATATATCTACTTACACCATGTCACATATTATTAAGACCATCGAACATAAAATAATTATTTCGACGGAAACCTTCATTATTGGAACTTACGTAGGCTGTAATACAAATGGAATCGACATTGTTTCAAAAGGTGCGCATACGCAAGCAAGGAACTGAGATGCTTAATGCAACGTGAAAGTCCAAATTGTTCTGTTTATTTTATTTTTATCCCCAACTCAAGGGCGGCGAGTATTCGTTTCAACACTCGACATTCTGTGAAGGGATAAGAATATTTATAGGTATATATTGCTACAGATTTTATTTCGAAACGTTTTTTTTTTATTTTCCGTAATCGAAATAAGGTGGGTCAGTTTTTTTGGCAATAATGATACCAAAATGTCCCTATAAAATACCTTCATATGAGTAGCTAGTTGCGTACCCAGGTAGACCCGCTGCTAACACAACTTTTCCCATTTGCGGCGGTGCCCCAGGTCAGGACTTGACCAAATGCCAACGAATACACCGATGCAATTAGAGGAGCCACCCATCGACACAAAAAGAAGAAGGAGGCAGTTGACATTACCTAACATTGTACAAATACATAACATCACACACTAAATCCCCGAAGGGATAGGGTATATGAACCTATTCAGTTACCATACCTGTTGAAAATCAATTAATAATTAGACACGGAGCTTCCTGACTAGTTTGGGACTACGGATATGCGTGTAATATTGATGAATTAATGAGAAGGTATAATTTAAAATTATAATTAGCATTACGTGTGTTACTTGGAAATCTTCTTGGCAAAGGAAGCGGTGGTTTTAACTGCATTAGTGAACTTCCTGCGGCGTTCGTGGTTTAATAGAGTTAAATTTACTTATTCCTTGACCTGCAAATTAATAAAATCAGACGTCTGTCTTTATGAAGACACTTTTGTAATGATTCATCATCTTCCTGCCCTTATCCGATGTTACTTGGGGTCCGCGCAACATGTTTTTTTCTTCCATTCAATTTTTTTATATTATTTTAATTATGAACACCAACGACATGTATACTAAAAAGTTACAAAAATTGTACATTGGCTGTTCTGTGCAAATATGTCACTTACATACAGGTGTACACAACTTTTACATCTGACATTAAATTAGACATAAATTAACATATACATAACACAGGTAATCATATGGATTTTTTTAAATTACTATTTATAAAAAAATTGATAAAATTAGTTTAAATGAAATTATTGCAATAAAGATTAAAATTGAAATTCCTTGAGTAGATTGTATTGTAATTGAATTATTTATATTATTATAATCATTAAACATATTGACAACAATAAAAATCATAAAACATCAATGAAAATAATAAAAAACAGTGACCAGTTTCCAGATACAGATTGTTAAATCAATGAACCTAACATTGATTCAACAATATTAAAAACGATACAAATAATTTTTTATTCTAGCCGTATGCACGCTATCACTAACTCCCTTTTCTTTCATATCGCTCCTCACAAAATCCATCCATCTTTTCTTTGGCCTTACTCACCCTCTTCATCTATCCACTTTAATATTTTTAAATCTTTTAGTTACATGCGTTTCTTCGCCTTTAATGATTATTTTTGGGCGGATTTCATCAATCCGAAACTGAACGCTATCAACTTATGAAGCAATCTATACTAATATTATAAAGCAGAAGAGTTTGTTTGTTTGTTTGTTTGTTTGGTTGAACGCGCTAATCTCAGGAACTACTGGTCCGATTTGAAAAATTCTTTCAGTGTTAGATAGCCCATTTATCGAGAAAGGCTATAGGCTATATATCATCACGCTAAGACCAATAAGAGCGGAGCAGTAATGAAAAATGTTACGCAGACGACGTTGCACGGGTCAGCTAGTGATATATAAAACTATAGATACGTTGTCCGCACTCTAAAATGACAACATGAAATGAAGCCAATCGGCCACATCGCGCTTAGTTACGCACCAACCTGTCGCGCGACACTACGTTTGTTTTGATGTCATTTTGACTATTACTTATCCTGTGACGTAACTGAAGATGTATATTTATCTCCCTCTAGCAACAGGCATCCCGCCGTACGGTGAAATATTTTCTTTCCCTTTCTTCATGCGTAGCTATCTAGTATTTTCGCCGTTTTTAAGCGCCGCGATGTTAGTTTATGACGTGTCTATATATAATACGTCATTGATTGACACTGATAACTCTTGAACGCAGCTTGATTGCGATCAGTTTCATTGGTGAAATCCGCTCTTAGTATTTTTCAGTTCCTTGGATTTCCTGTAGTACATACTATTCAGTTAAACTCACTCCGTTAAAACTTAGGTGATGTGAACAGTGAACACCAAGTGAGTTGTCAATCTATCCAATCCAGGTGGAATAACAGTTCACGTCAAGCTCACCTCACCTCAAATGTTTACAGATAGACCGGCTATAACACTATCAACCCTGATATTTAAGGGACATGCCTTGGTATAATGTATGCTACTTATAATTATGCATTACGTTATGGGAACACATTCATGTGCGTACAGCTAAGGAGTGGAATTCCCTGCCAGAGTCAGTGTTTCCTGATAGCTACAACCTGGGTGTCTTTTAAATCAAGAGTGAATAGGTTACTTCTAGGCAAGCGCTTCTTTGACCGCATCAGCGCTTACCATCAGGTGAGATAGTGGTCACACGTATGCCTATCAATAGATAAAAGGTTTCCTTTACATCTCAGATGGCCGATAATTCTACTAATTATTAACAAAAAAGCCTTATGTGTTTGATAGAATGCGACTGATCTGCGACTGCGAAAAATGCTTGAAAATGAGTCAATTTGGCCCTCAGTTAAGATCAGCATGGAAACATAGATAACATGGACACAAGCTAAGGTTGTCTCATCGTTCATGCGATTATTTCAATGGCACATTGTATACTACTACATTGTGACGTCAGATGACGCCATGTTTTCAACGAGAGCGGCGCGGGCGCAGCGATTGTCTCTATGATAATTCCATCTTAGAAACAGCCTCATTCATAAAAGTGAGTCTGCTAGCTAGTTTTATACTTCTTCTGTAGACTTGATTAAATTGAAGTTACTGTTTGTTATATCAAAACTCTAAGAAATGCTTATTGTGACGAAAGTGACGATTTATATTTATACATACTTATAATATTTTTTTTTGTTTTTCTGACAAATATCCGAAACGGCTAGATTGATTGACTTTCACTAGCAGATATTTGATGTTATAAGATATTTTGACTTTAGAAAAAGTATTAGGGCCCCGTGCAAAAAAATTAAAACACGAAATTTTCATCTTTACGACTTTGATGCGGACGGAGCCGCGGGCAACTGCTAGCTATCAAAAAACGTGAAGAAAACTTTCAATTATAGAAGTACAAAGTCTTGGGAGTAAATAAAAAACAGCCTTGTTTAAATCAAATTTCAACTCTGCAGTACATTTGGGTGCTTGGAGGTCACTACTGTTTTATGGACAAACGTGTCGCGTGAATTGTTAGAAAATGGACAAATGTAATGTTACGACATTTTCGCGAGGACAGTGCCGTGTTGTATTGGAATAAGTGAGGACTATGATAAGTTTATTTCATTACCACTATATTCACTCAGCTTGTTTTCTAATTCTCGTATTCATTCCATGAAATTACAATGGGCTTGTGTCCTGAAAAAATCTAATTAGTCCGTCAGTTAGATTATCAAAAAATATTTGACCCGTGTTTTTTCTTTTATTACGTGAACCAAAATTGACGAAGTTACGACGCTTTTAAAATTCTCAATACGTCACACCTTCGCATAATTTTTAGTGAGTCGTGACGTCACGAGCCCCCACTCCCGAGTTTTGATGCGTTTTATCTTTGTCAATATTCATTGATTTACAAAAACAAAAAAGACGTGTCCATTATTTTTCAATACTCTAACTGACGGACTAAACAGTTTTGCAATTTGTGGATGATGGAATCTAGCCCATTGCAGGATACAACGACTCAAGCGTCGTACATAATATAGGCAGTTGCCTATATATATAGCTGATGCCCGCGGATTCGCCCGCTGGACCAATATTTAGGTATTAAACCCTTACTCGAGAACCACTCAATCCATTGGTGATAACACCAGGAATATCGGTGCAGTAGTTTTTGAGTTTATCGCGAACAGACAGACACACGCAGCGGAGGACTTTGTTTTATATTTGTGGCTTTTGAAACACTCTTAAAAACTTGGTTGGTTCCCGGGACTTATGACACCGCATTTTTCGGGATAAAAGCTTCATGACACTCAAACAAAATGAGTAGGCTGCTAAGTTCTATCAGTGTCAGAATAGCTCTGATCGAATTAAATCAATTCTTCTAGAGATTACGTCCTGTACCAACAAAGAAACAAACTATTTTACTTCTTAAAAGTATTTATTCTGATATAGTTATTGGGACAGACAAGGACATCTAACAGCCCCAATGTAGTCGAATGGAATATAACCACATTTCGCACCTTGTTTGAACATAGTATTAGATACCTACATTATCATCTCCGCTATCTAATCAGGAGATCAGTGATGCAGATATGTCTGTAACAATATTATTGAAATAGCAACGGCAAGACTTGTTCGTTTCTGACCTGATTCTAAAGGTACATAGAATATTTTTGAAGAGAAACTTGAGAAGGAAATATAAAACGGTATTTTAGTGAACGCTCAAGGCTTCCCCGAACGAATTAAAAAGTTACCGAGTAGCACAGCGATATAAGTGTCATATTACTACTTAATAGCTGACCGGCGTAACTACCTCTGCGTCATTTTCATTATATTTTTTTTTATTAGCGCACCAAGTCCAGACAAAAAAAAAAAAAAACATACAATAAAATAATTATAAAATATAAATAACAATTCAATTTAATTAAAATAAAGTAATCATTACAATTAAAATAAATGTATTATCCAATAAAATATAATTTAACTGAATGCTCCGCTTCTATTGGTTGTAAATGGGCTATCCAACATTAAAATATTTTTTGTACAGACAACAATCAGTCAAATTACTTTATTAGAATTTTCAACTTTATCGCTGAAGTATTAGGTTCAAGGTTCATTTGGAAAATTTGACATTTTCGGGTAGGTTGATGAGCTGGCGTGTGGCGACTGTACCAGTACCTAGTTCCTGAGATTAGCGCATTCAACCAATCAAACAAACAAACTCTTCAGCTTTATTTTATTAGCATGGGTAGATCGGTAAAATATAAAGTTAGGTAGACAAATAAGCTTACCCCCGGTCTCTGAATTTATTTATCCAAGATGTAATTGCCAAACACATGGTTAGTAGGTACCTAGGTACTAAGAAATTATTATTGTCAATGTAACTTGATTTTCCGAAATACGATGCTGGTCGATTCTGTCGACATCAATGACGTATTATATGTCGACATATTGTTTGTATGTTTTGACAGCTCACTTATCGTTCACTTCGCCTAAGTGTTCACTTCGACATGTTTAGTGCAGAATCGTACGGCAGCCGTACAATTCTGTAAACATGTCGAATTGAAGGCGTGGGTGAAGTGATCACGAAGTGAGCTGTCAAACCTTACAATCAAGATGGAATGACCGCTCACTTGTCGAACACGGTGATATGTCGGCACAATAGACCAGCTGAATTGCACTGCTGAAGTCGTTTAAATAAACTTACCTACATAAGATGGACGATTCGATTTATCGACACATAAAACGTTTTCCTTTCAATTGAAAAAATAAACGATTGGCGTGACAGGTCAAGATATTATAGATGGCAAAACCTATTGTAAATGTATAGTCGGTAATAGTCACACAATTCGCACGGAGTAGTAATAAAAAATATCTAAGGTGAACTCGGTTATTGATATTCTAACTGTGAAGGTCGCCGGAAAGTTTGAGATTTTGTTTATATTCGACAAAATTGAGAAACTTTGATTGATTTTGCTGCTTTACTTCATTTAATTACCATGAGACATGCATTAAGTGATTACCAAAGAATAAGGGGCTCTAGAAAAATTGGCAGTCTGTCAACGCCATAAAGATTGTCAAAAGCTTCAAAATGTAGGCTTGCGATGACATACACTTTCAAACGTCACAATCCCAAACATTTTGGGCTTTTGACAATCGCTTTTGGTGATATAGGATGTTACACACACACTACACACACACTGCTTTATAAACGCTTCTTATTTGCCACACTAGCTGATGACAGGAAGGCTAAAAAGCCACTTTAGCAGAATCATAATATTAACACACAACAGTCTGTCGAATTTCATTTTAATCTTTATCGCTAATGTTTTAGGTTCAAAGTTGATTGAGAAAATTTGACACTGCCGGGTAGAGTGATTTGCTTTCTGGGTATAGATAAATATGGAGTCCAGGGGGCCAATCGCGGTAATTTTAAAAGTTTAGGTCCGCTTGCAATTTGTTTCCAATTCAGTTTTGGTTATGGTCTAGTTTCGATTCACCTGTAAGGAATTTGGTATCGCGCTAAAGTTTAAACTTCAACCAAAGTTGCGTTGTCAAAATTTTACAAATATTTTCGTATATTCGTTCAAAATCCAAACAACACAACGCGAACGATTGAGAAAAAGTCAAGAAAAAGTAGCACTGTTTCAACTTTTTGTTTGACAGCGGTAACGTTACAGTTGTGATGCAGTTGCGTTCCAAGTTTCTGTTTTCACGTTTAGCGCGATATGGAATGTTTAAAAAAGTTGTGAAATGGCTACAGTTCAGTTGCGTTCCAGCCGAATTTTATTAGCGCGATTGCCCTCCCTATTTTGCTAAAATGGCTTTTTTAGACCCGCAGAGGGTCATTTTTCGCATTCTATGTAGCGGTCGCATTTGCATCTCAGTCGCAAACTGTCAAAAACACACAAGTCCTGTATTTGTCCTCCTATTTTGACAAGTTGTCGCTGAGCTGATACTGCGACCTGAATTCGAACGCTTTTTAGGGATCCATAGCCGGAGGGTTATCTACGGAACCCTATTACTAAGCCTTCGCTGTCCGTCTGTTTGTCAGCGGCCTATCTCAACAACCGTAGACGGTCCTAGAGCTACCTACTACCTACTGTGTAGCTGCTAAAGTAGGCTGATGAAATTTTCACAGAGTATGTATTTTTACTGCCGCTATACACACAAATAAAATTAAATCATTAAAATCAATTAAAGGGAGCTCCCACAGGAAACGTTTTATTTCGGTTTGTAGTAAGAACCTTTCGTTGGAGTTCGACTCGCACTTGCTCGGTTTTAATTAGATACGAGAATGTATATACGCCTTCAAATCAAAATTATCATTTTTAATGCCGTTAATGAGTCACCGAACTTAACCAGATTTCTTTAAATATGTTTTATCTTTCTAATTAAATAATATCTTTCCTACCTTCAGTTACCAGGAAGCTGCCTGCAATCGTATAGGTAATCGAAATTTTCTGTTATCTAACAGTTAGAGGTCAGTTTCATAAACTGATTTCACGGTTACAGTTAATGTCGAATCGACTTCCTATTTGACTCTTAGTTTAATTTGGTACCTATATTGGTACTTGAGATTGAGAGGTATTAATAATATGTGTTTACTATAGAAACCTATGGTACAAATATTCCCAAAAAATGTGACATTATAGAGAGAAAACAAAAGGAAAATCTCCACTCAGGCGAGAATTTCTCAAAAGCACATTGTTGCATAGAAATATAAAAAACAGTATAATTATTATATCTATGGTATGCACCATAGATATAACAATTCAAGCATTCCAAGAGGCAATTCTTGTATTTCGCATTCACACTGCAACCAAACTGTCAAAAACACCTCTAATTTACCCACGTTTTGACGAGTGTTTAACATATATTTTAGCTGGATGGTATTGCGAGAATTATAATGCATTTTAAGTAAGAAATTGACCTTTCGATATCTTTATTTTGTATTATCGTCTTACTGAGTTGCAGACAGTACCTACTTGGTCCGGGAAAAGAAAAATAATAAAGTTATAAAACAAGTCACCATCTGGTTCACTTGTGGTTCACCGTTCACCACAGAGTATTCGATATCCCTAGGGAATTCAGTGATGTAACACAAAAAGAAAGTGTTGTTGAACAAGGATACGAGAACAAAACACCATATGCCGTGGTCCCGTGTTTGTTTGTTGTGCTTTTGACCAACATCTAGATTAATAATATATTTAGTAAGTAACAAGAATTTGGGTTCGTAAGTTCAAAAACATATTGACATGCGCCATAATGTAGTATAATTTCGGTCTTTCGACAATCCTTAGGGCTGATAAAACGACACTTTGCCTAAAGCTCAGTGAGTGTCGTGGGTGACACGACAGATTGGTCGAAACCCTTTCACAAGTTTAATTTTCTACCTCACTTTTATGTCTATCACAAAATTCAGATCAATGGTCGTCGTTGAAATCTACACCGGTAATCTATCTTCGAATTAAGGGCACTGTCACACGGCCAGTCGCCGCTCTCAATTTAATAAACCTTCGGGACTAACAACATTATATTCATTGATACCGGTTTTTAATGTCTAACAACTAGGTTTTTCCTTTCCGTTAATTGTCATGTCGGTTCTGTTACCGTAGGCTATTGTTGCAATCCGCTCGGGGACGGACGACAGTTGATTATAATTTTATATGGTCGCAAGTAGTGGCCAGTACAACCACCCATAACCTTGTTTACTGAGGTGTTTGACACTTTCGAAATAAGGTTTCATGCTTGACAGCCGCTGTAGTTGTAATTTGTTGAATTTCCTGCTTTTAAAATGTATTTTTATGCTTTAGGTATTATTTTAGAAAATATAGCACAGTTTTTCTTATAATGCCATAATAAAGATCGGTTTAGTTATTACACTAAGAAAGTTATATAAAACTAATTGATAAGAAATTATATCGAATTGAAACCCGATCCAATTAACTTGCTTTGTTTTATTACTTTTTAACCTGAACTTACCAAACTGACCTTTAACAGAAATCTGGTTTGCACAGAAAATTCAAAGAACAAGACGTTTTTGGAGATACTCGGTAAGGCAAGACCGCTACCTACGTGAGCAGAGCGACCTTGACAGTTGCAAGAAAAACAGACCGGTACCGGTCTCCGTGTGATAATACCGATATCAGCAACCATACTGAAAGCCCATACCCAGTGCTTATAATGAATGTAGACTGGCACCAGGGAAAGAGAATAAAATGCCCACAGAGAGTTGAATAATGCATTCGCGTTTAACCACTAAAGATAAAAGATTACCTAGAAATATTCTATTCACCCGTGACTTGAAGAACGACAGACTTTTTGGAGAGTAAGAGTCCACAAGATGGAGCGAAACCATGGTGAAAACTCATTGGAATAAAAATAACCTGGATGCGAGTATTACAAGGCCAGTCGATAGGCCGTTGCTTGGGAAGTCCTATGTGACCTCTAGCCAACATTGAATGTCCTGTGACTGAATGATGTTAGTAAGACTTTTCCTCGTAGTCGTTTTTATCTGCCCTACAGTAGTCTACAGCAGGACATCGCACGCCAATCATCTCTACTCTCGACAACTCTCATTCAGAGGCCCTAAACAAAGTGCCATTCTGTCAGCAAATGCGATTGTCGATATTTAAGAGATTGATCTCGTGAAATTTTGACAGCGACAGTCAGTGGAATACATTTTTGACGTTTTGACAATCGCATTAGCACCGCTACCTTCAAAATGTCACTTGCCTAGAGTTGTACCAGGATTGTACGAACCACCTTGCGGAAATCGTCGATCCACCAACTCCGGTGTTACTTTTGTCAGCACTAGTTTTATAATAATTAAAGCTATGAACAATCAAGATGATATAAGGAATAAAGGCTCATAACAAGTGCTAGCTAAAACCACGTTGCATTACGTTTGAACACGAAATAACACGTAATTTACTATGTTGTAAGCAACTAAGTATGTGTTGTTCATTGATTTACTATTATTCTTGCTTGTCATTTTTCCAGTTCGAGATTGGTTTTTGCGACATGCAGTTATGTGAATGTGATTTGAGATGGATCTTCATCTCTCGTATGACCAAGGTGGGATATACGAGGATAATCATGACGTGGGAGACAAAAACTAGAAAACAGCGTGACCATACACAATATAAGGGTATTAGCTACACTTGCCTTGCCGGTACCAGAGAAGGCAAGGGTAACATTGTTGAAATTTAACTACAGAAGGTACCAAATGCCCAGTCGGTAAAACTACCAAGTTTACGAAAGACCGCAAGACATTTATGCGCATGCATCGTAGAGTCTATTTGCATACACAGTTTATTGTTGTTATTACAACAATAGCTCCTACCTATACATGGGTTTGATGCCAGTTCCAAAACACCAGACAAGACTAGAATGAGCTTGTGTCCTGAAAAAATCTAATTAGTCCGTCAGTTAGATTATCAAAAAATATTTGACCCGTGTTTTTTCTTTTATTACGGGAACCAAAATTGACGAAGTTACGACGCTTTTAAAATTCTCAATACGTCACACCTTCGCATAATTTTTAGTGAGTCGTGACGTCACGATCCCCCTCTCCCGAGTTTTGATGCGGTTTATCTTTGTCAATATTTATTGATTTACAAAAACAAAAAATGCGTGTCCATTATTTTTCAATACTCTAACTGACGGACTAAATAGTTTTGCAATTTGTGGATGATGGAATCTAGCCCAATTAGCATGAATTAAATGATCATACAATGAGCCAAAGAAGTACACAATAGATTTAACTACAGGAAGAATAGTAAGAAACTAGTAGCTGTAATTAAATTTGATCTCAAAATAATTCCATCTACTTACCTTCATTCACAAAGGCAACTGGTCACTGTGAAGCAGAATAGGGATGACCGGTTTTCAACTTTGGAGAGATAAAGGTCCAGCAGTGAACTTTGACGGACATGTCTGGTGAGGCAACCACTTGAGCGGTTCTTTGGTTAGGCACACCATACGTGAGTTTACACACATTTAGGCAGGCTTGTATTCTGGCATAGTGTTATCTTAACCCTGCCACATGTTTATCATGTGGCATAGTTAAGATAACACTATGACTGTGTCCTAACCGAATTATTGGTAAAATTCAGAGCATGAAACCACGCTTTGAAAGCGAAACGAGATGTCTAATATTCGTGGTCGCGCAAGATGTGCTGAAGGCTGAAGCACAAGTCGTCGACTGTCATATTTACCTATATCTAAAATTTAATGGGCCGTCAACTTCTATGAGCCAAACAGAGGCACTCACAGTCCCTATAAGTTTAAACCTGTGCTGTGTTAGTGTGTACAGAGCTATGTGGGCTTTGCCACCTGCCTACCCACCCTCAATTGACCAGACAAGCTGCAAGATGACCCGACTCTTGTCTTAACTTAATCATTTATGATCTTCACAAGTGCTCCAATCAAGTTTCATTAAAGTAACGGATACCCGTTCTGTTAACGAAGCGAAGCTTTGATTCAAGTTTTTGGGACAGATGTTTTTCGGAGATGCCAGATGAAACTAAAAGGAAAATGAAAAAAACGTTTTGTATATATAATATATCCCATCAAAATTCAATGTCTTATTCAGAAAAAACTAGTTTTCAATTTCACGCGATATTTTACAATCTTACGATGTTTGCCATTTTCCGGTGACATAATTATAGACTAATAAAATAATAACTGAAAATAATAAAGACTGTAACTTTAAAACTAAATATATTGTCACAAATGCCTCCTAGTTTTAAGGGCGTAGAAATGAATAAAATAATCCCTACCTACCTACATGAATGCGTTCCGCTAATTTGTAATTAGGCACAAAAACAATGAATAGTAATTGTGGTGTCTGTGGTCAGCTCTAAATCAGTTTCTTTGAGCAGAATATCACGATTTCGTTTTCGCGGTTTCCTGGTTGTCTGCGGTTAACACGAGCCGTAGACGCAGATGATAAGCTCGTACGCCTCTACTATCTCCCTTCCGCTCTTATATAACACACGTTTTACTCTACCTATGTAATTTCAACAGGATTTACATGTTATTAAAAGTTGTTAGCTTCATATTACACGTAACTGCGATCAGATTAGATTTCACGTGATTAGTCCGGCTTCTCTATTAAGTTCTTACGCTAAACACGCTTCAGCTACCAGCACCACCACAACGAGCATATTTTGATGGTTTAACTTAAGAAAAACAATCAACAGTGAATAATATCAAGTCTCCATTTTCGTGAGGGCAATAAACCAAATATGCTTTCACTATTTTTACCCCCTCCAGCGCATGATCTCTGTCTCATTATGAAACCTCGAATAATACCTGCGTTAGGGGAAAGTATTCTAATGGCAAGTTAATTGGGTACCGCCAGACGCTCTCCAATTATATGCTATTACAGTCGGCTACTGCACACGGCCCGGTTTATGCTAATACGAGTGCCCGTAAAATTGAATTATTGAAGTGTCTTTACGTAATGTTTGAGATTAATACCGGCTTTTGAGATGATCACATGTCGAACAATCGATTGCTCAGCTGCCTTTGTGTTCCTAATCACCCGCAAATTGGTGTAATGAGCGCTGACGACACCTCGTCACGCGGACCGGCGGCGGCACCGGCGCTCGCGCACTAACGGTCGCGCATTTCACAATAACAATATAGACTGCTAGAATACCACTAGATCTGTTTAATGCGCCACATTGTGATCAATTGACTTTAATAGAAAGGTCGCGGTAATTACATTAGCGTCGCTCTCCTAATGTGTAACACTGACCCCAGCAGGCAGCTGTACTAACCGACCGACGACAGCGACGCCACAGACGGAGAAAGGCGATTTACGACACTCTTAGCAAATCGAAATAGAACAGTCCGTAGATTATAGCGATTTTCAGCGTTTATCGAGCAGGGGACACAAAAATAGAGTGCGCGACGGAGAAAATAGCACCAATTTCGTCAGTGGAAAGTTGTTTGGGCGTATCTGTTGATATCATTGTATAGGGACTGATCTACATCGGGTTTTCGATCCCTCGCTGGTTACAATGTAACTGTACAGCCGGTTGACTGATGGCTGACGTCGTGGAGACGCTAATGCCATGAACTGGGTCAGTGGAACCGGCGTGCCTACAACTAACACTTGGTATGAGTAGTACTGAGCAAACACATGTGCTCGGAGACGGTATCAGGGCACGCTGTATATTATCACCGATTGTTGAAATTGGACAATAGACGCAATGCAGTAACGTTCTTTTAAAGGTATTGTTTCAATATAATGTCGCAACTGTTTGGTCAGATGAGGTGTTAACAAGGTGTCGGACGCAATTTAGAAAGGTGTGTATTAATATTGGCTGCGCCCGCGCCGGTACCTACGTTTTTTCGCTGTGTTCGCGCGCGAGGCGTGCGAATAGCGCCCATTGGACACACGTTTCCTGTGCGCAACACAATGCAAATGTTAGACAATGAGGGGTTTGTGAGAGATCGTGTTTACAAAACAGACGCAACAACCTTGCTGCTTGGTTGACGGCTGATAACTTATCTTTATTGTTTGCTAAAACGGAGATTTGTTTTTATGAATTTTTTGACGGTGATATATGCGGTTTGTTGGTACAAGGTGCGAGAGATTACTCGCTTCGCAAAATTGGAAGGTCACATTGGCGAAGAAAAAAAATTTAGACATAGTCATACAAAATGACAAGGTTGAATCGAAAAACGCCAGGCAGAGTGATATCAAGCTTGTACGTGACACACTTCCATTACATCTAATTTTGGTGTACAGGCAATTTTTTCAGTTTTTATAATAGTAAGTACAGTAATCATCTCTTGGAAAGCAGGCCGTATTGTTAATATAGTATGAAGACAAGAGGTGAACGCTCTAGACTTGAAAACATGTGTGACAATAACGTAGGGTCTGGAGACTCCAAAGAATGAAATACATATTAAGGGGAAGGAAACTGCTACCTTCTGAGCCTGATTAAACCACTAAATGTGTTGCTCTTGCTCCGGCAACAATATTTTGACGAAGTTTTTGACCACTATCTCACCTGATGGTAAGCGATGATGTGATCATCGAAAGAGCACGAAGCACGCTTGCATAGAAGTAGCCAACTCTCTATCAACTTATAGATCCCCAGATTATAGCTATCAAGAAACACGACTCCGACTGGGAATTCCGCTCTATAGCTTTACCTACGACAATGAAAGTATTCCCAAAACGTTTTGTGCGATATTTCTTCAAACATGGTTTAATGGGTCCACTCGACATGTTTCCTTTGAGTACGCTAAAAGTAACGTTGGTGCCCATTCTGACTTATTTCTCTAGCACTCGGAAGTCAAACCAGAAAAACTGTGTGTTATCAATGTCCATTTAAATCACTTTCACCATCACCCGTGTCAGAATCTACAGCCGGTCGATTCTGTTGACATCTCTCCGTGATCACTTAGGTGGAGTGAACGACAAGTGAGCTGTCATGCCATCTTGTTTGTATGGTTTGACAGCTCACTTGTCGTTCACTTCGACATGTTTACAGAATCGCACTGCAGTAATGTATTTATTATACATATGATCATCATCATTGTGGTCGATAACTTAGGCACTTCTGTTACGTCACTTCTCATATGTAAGTAGGTACGTATCGGAATGTCAAGGTCAACCAACCAATCTTAATAATACGGCGTCCTGTCCAGTCAATGGTTGTGCTTGTGTTGAGCCTAAAGTTTTACGACTTGTATGTAACGGTCATTGGGTCAACAAGGTATAAGTGCGGACTTTGGATGACTCAAATTATGATTCTTCCTATAATGTTTTTACCTAAGCGTTTGCGTGTGAATTTCCAAATATCAACAAACATTGAGACTTACCTACAAGAAAACTGCCAATAATTTTGCTACAAAGGTCTTAGGGACTAGAGGGCTTAGTAGGGGCTTTAAGCAATATCAATCTGGTTAGCCCTTTGCCAACAAGATGCGGTCAGTTTCCAGTCTAAGAGTCTCTCGTGAGTTCTGACTAAGTTACCTTTCCTTGAAGTCAACCCGTGCGGCAGTCATTATTTAGCCACGAGTTCCTCACTCAGGGGCTTTACAAGTCCTTAATCCTGACGAATAAACACGTTAAGCTTGTTAGTGTATCTGATAAATGAATCTTAACTCAGATAAATTAAGTGCGATAATTCAACGGACACGCCCACTGCGCGATTGAATGGAAAGTCGAGTGAAACCCAGTGCGATATATAGTGATAAGCATTCGAGAAATTAGCTTCGACAGTAATATGGATTTAATTCGTCGGAAGTAGGGATATTGCTGCGGTGATAAATACGGGTGTTTTACAGTGGTGCGAAATATGAAGTTCGTTATTCTGCGGCTGTTGGGACTTTCATAACAAAAAACATTCCTCAATTGAAAAAACTGAAATTGTGTTGTGCAAACAATAGGCTAGATTCCATCATCCACAAATTGCAAAACTATTTAGTACTTCAGTTAGAGTATTGAAAAATAATGGACACGTATTTTTGTTTTTGATAAATCAATGAATATTGACAAAGATAAAATGCATCAAAACTCGGGAGTGGGGGCTCGTGACATCACGACTAACTAAAAATTATGTGAAGGTGTGACGTACCTATTGAGAATTTTAAAAGCGTCGTAACTTCGTCAATTTTGGTTCCCGTAACAAAAGAAAAAACACGGGTCAAATATTTTTTATAATTTAATTGACGGACTACTTAATTAGATTTTTTCAGGACACAAGCCTATTGTTGGCTAACCTAAATAAATAACTAAAAATGAACTGTGAAGTTCAAATGAGACAAAGAAGTACCTAAGTATCTAGTTTAAGATGACAAAGATAGGGTCGAGGGGATTTCGGGACCGGGCCTCTGTCCCGGACTACATCATAACATCTGTATTGTTTTTGGCTGCAAAGACTTGGTGATAATCGTGTGTGGAACACGTTCTTTCTTCTTTCTTTCTTTTTTTAAAAACGTTGCCCCACACTAGGAATTTCTCCTGTATCGTAGGTGCGTTTACAAACATACAAAGTCACATACACAAACAGCCAGACCCGGAACAACTATCTGTAGGTCACATAAATATTTGTTCCGTAATTGAATCGAACCCACGACACGCGACGCAGCAGCCGATCGCTCAACCACTGCGCCAACCGTGCCGTCAATCGTCGTTAGATTCTAACTAATCTGATTTTGATGAATTTTGGTTCTGAGACAGATGGCATCTTGGAGTTGGCTTCAGGGT
The DNA here is from genome assembly GCA_963859965.1 of Ceramica pisi. NCBI lineage: Eukaryota > Metazoa > Arthropoda > Insecta > Lepidoptera > Noctuidae > Ceramica > Ceramica pisi. Next base: position 4,929,855 of record OY982527.1, on the reverse strand, counting down.
TGCGAAAATAGATCTAGAATGCGAACGAAGCCCCGGACAAAAGCTATTAAAAACAATATTCTAATGTCATCACAAAAAGTTGTGAGCTACCGCTCGTCTCTAGAGGCAATAATTGGCGATACCTGCGTGTTGAACATACGGGAAGCTGTGCAGCATCCGGAATCATTACCAGCGGCTTTACAGAGCGGAAAGTAATTAGTTGTACACATCCTTATATCACTCCGAGCACTGCGAGACAGATTACGTCCATATTCGTCCGACGTGACGAAGACACTTATGATCTTTTAACAGAAAATGTTATGACTTTAATTTCCTTGGGAAAACTTGTGTGTTATCTAAGTCTGTCGCCTTAACAGCATTGTTGTGTTCCGGCAGTTAGAGATATGATAGCCAGTTCCTCTGTGTTAGAGGATTTCGGGTAAAGCTCGCTTCCATCTTCGGCCTAATCATCACTTTCCATCAGGTGAGATTAGGGCCAAGAGTTTCCCCGTTTTGTATTTAAAAAAAAAAGAACTTGTTTAATTTCCTTCGGAATATTCTGTGTACGAATTTGTTTTCTTTGGTGATGAATTGATGATGTCATTAAGGATATTATGTGTTGGTGGAATCGCAGACTTGAATAGAACTACAGGTATTTGGATAAGTCCTTATACGAGTTTTACATCAACAATGTCAATCATGATGAAAAAATTTTGCGTAGATCCAGCATTGTCGTTTGAGTCGTTGGGGCTTGACACAGTCATGCTAGCGAAGGAGGTGGCGGAATGGGAGAGGGAGAGAACCTCTCGTCCCGGCCGTTGTGGCAGACGCCGCGGGCGTCGGAGGCCACCTGGTGACCTCCGGCCACCGTAGGCGCGGGCCTGTGGACGGTGAGCTATGGGTGGCTCGCCGTCCGTCCGTCTCATGACGACAGGCCGTGTCGACGGCGCGTTAGTGTTCCACGCGCGCCTCAAAGAGAGTCAGCACACAGAGGAGCCCCAAAGGGCCGACGCCTGCCGGAGTTGCGGGACTATTCGATAGAGGATACCGCTGCTCCGGAAAACATGAAGGAACATGGATGGGTTTTAGTCAGTAGAAGTCTGACACTCCCTCCCGCTCCACCCAGAGCGGGAGAAGTCATTGGAAGATTTCCCATCCCAAAAAAAAAGGGACACCGCTGAGGTTTGAGCAAAAAATGTGCTAAAATGTTGCTTAACGCGTAACTTAACCCTTTTTGGACTATTTTTTTTTTCTTAAATTACTCTTTGGCTTCAGCCCCTTAGCGTGTGTATCCCAAATTCAGTTTTCACGTTTATGATGCTTCAACTTGTTATATGTAGTAGAACAGGGCCCCAATTCTGCTAATTTAAGAATGGCTCAATTGAATATCAATTGTATCTCAGTAGCAGTTTCAACTAAATTTGGTATTCCGCTACTAATTTAAGACCAATGGTTTTCCATTGACATTCCATTGAACTGCTATTGGAATATTTGCTAGTCTGCTCTTCAATCGTGTTACAATTGTAAATCGATTGTGGACTTTATCGGTATTCTACTCTTATTTGACATTTATATCAATGGACACTCAATTGAATCTGAGTGTCAATTTTACGATTGAAGTACGATTGTGCAACAATAGATAATCTTAGGATTTTACAAGCCACTCAACGAAAAATATTTAAAAAAATACTGAAAAGATGCTGCGGTTATTGTTACGATGGCGTATTCTAGCATTAGCTAATGCGCAAGATCGCCGTCGGCGTCGTCATCTTTTGGCTCAGCGCCGTAAAAAGCGGGCCTCGATGAGGGCAACGGTGGATGCCGTGGAAGATTTACCCAATGCGGGATTCCGCGTTGGAAAAGTGGAATTGAGAGCCCTGACAATTATTATAGGCATGGAATGGAAAGGAAAGAGGCCATTGCTCTCCTGTCTTTTGGACGCAGTCTGACGATATGCTGTTAAGAACTCCGGCGCACTCTTGCCAAAGCCTTTTCGACAGACTGCGCCCCTCTTTGGACCGTGAGCAGCGTCCAAGGGCTAGCTCCTGCTGCCCTTCTAAATACTCTATCAGAGCTTCAATTTGTTGGACGCTCATATTATTAGCCTAAAATATAGAAGAAAACAGTTAATATGCTGTAATATTACAGCGCAGTATACAATACTCATACAATAAAACTTTACAAAAAAAAACACTACACAGTAAAAAATAACTTTAATTTCGGAAGTCGGTGTTTTTGTTAGTTTCTTCGTATTTTGACACCGATTTCCGAAATTAACGTTATTTTTAGTATGTACTGTTTTTTTTTGGAAGTCTGTTGTACTTTTTTGTAAAAAGTTTTTTATTTTTCAGTTTTTAGTGGTAGGTACCCCACACCTAACAACACCACTGCAAAATCGCAGAAAAGCAAAATACGCAATTTCGATTACTTGGATGGCATAAAACCATCATCCAAGTAGACGAATTCCAGCTATTTCGATTTAAAATCCAAAGTTCGTACCTAGCCACCGTATTTGAAATAAACTCTTTCTAACATCGTTAAAGTCATGTTTTATCGACAAGGCGATTCATTGCAGACAATATAGTTCGTAATTGAATCACAGAAATGGATAAATCGTATATTTAAATCAAACCAATAGTTCATTCAGCTTCTTGGTAGATTTTGAATGGCAACACCTATAACTGTTCAACTGAGAGTCAATTACAATTACACTACGATTCCATTACGACTCTATTGAGCTTACATACAAGTTTTTGCAGAATACCAAATTTCTTCTAATCGTAATGGAGTCGTGATTGACTCTCAATTGAATATCAATAGCATGTGAGTTAAATAAAATTAGCAGAATTGGGCCCCAGTTTATAAATTGGATTATCGAGATTATCCAGAATACTAACAAATAGCTAGTCTAGGCCAGACGTCTGAGCTATCCCGAAGTACTTACTAGGAGTATTATTAGAACTTTTTTATACCGTCTGGCTCTAAATATTTGTGTTATTTAAAACTGCAGATCGTATACGTTACAAGTTTTCATATTAACATAGTAAGAAAATACTTACGGAAAATGAAAAAAATTTTGAAGCTACGGAAAATAAAAGTGTCTGTACCTACAGTTTTATGAGGAACGGATCTTTCAAAACCGTGTGTTTTCGGATATCCGTATCCGGACATTATCCGTTATTGACAGCCTTGAATCTATAACGTCAATATACCTACTAAATAAAAGTGCAGATTCTTAAAAAGAATATAATATGTGTCAGACTGTCAGTTAATGATCACGTAACGTTCTACATAAGAATAATAAACAACATCATAATGTATGAAAACAACATACGAATGTTGAAACTATTCGTCGTTAAAGTCACGTCATTCTGTATCTTTACTACCAGGTAACAATTAGTGACGGGGGCCACATGACGACGAACGCCGCGGCCATTACGCTCTCAGTATTTTTTACTGAGCAAACATTATCACAAAGATAGTGCGTGAAATTCATTATCATGCAGAGGTTATTAAGTAGTAACTCATACTCATGCATACGACACGTAAAAACCTCGACGGAGATAAAATTTAAAAACCGTTTATTCCACTTCCTACTTTAAAAGCGGCAAAATGTTAATTTTTCCGAAACCCATCACTTATTAAGTCAAAATAACCCATATTGACACCAAACACAATTAATCAAACACAGAGGAAGCTCACAAATCTCCGCTACTAACACAAAAATGATTTATTCTAGCGAAGTTATGATTTAACACGATATTTGCATTTATTACACAACATAGATCACTGGCTATAAATTTAACGTTTTGCATTAATGTTCCAGTAATCTATCGGTTTGTGAGAGCCGATAATATTCGGACGTTACATAATTTACGTAATCCGAGGCCAGTGGGGCAGGCCAACGTCTCGATAATTGATTGTCACCCTTTCTACGGCCGGATTATAGGACATTCACGTTGACTTATTTACCAAGTTTGAAGCTAATTGGACTGAGGGCCGCGCTCTCTCACGGCTTACGGCGGCTGTAAACAATACGCAGGATCTACACATAGAAAGCGTTTAGGTTTATTGAAGTTTCTTAGGTTACATTCACAGAAATATAAATATCTATGGTTACATTGGAAACAGATCGCTATCAAGCAATTATGATCGTGAACATAACATAGTACAAAATACAACAGAAAATTGGCAAAAATTGCTACGAATTACTATTTAATTGGAGATCTACACTGACTATCCACTTTAAAGATCATGAACTTCTGACCCTCTCACTTGACAAAGAATCAATGGGAATACTGAGTCTTACATTTTGCTTCCGTCACACAAAATGTACCTACCTCCTACCGAGTTCAAGTAAGTAGGTAGATATAGATTCAAATACAAATAGACGATATTAATGTCATCATCAATTTCCTAATTAGTGTTGGGCTTCCAAATGCACTACCATAATTCAAAAACTTCTAATTACTCGTCATCATCATCTGCTTAGCCTTTTTCCAACTATATTGGGGTCGATTTCCAGTCAACCCGGATTCAGCTGAATAACAGAATTTATATTCGTATTCTCATCAAAGTTAGAGCAGGTACCTTCTGGGTAAGCTCGCTCCATCTTACACTTTGTCTCTATCATCTCTGACCAAGATTAGAGTCAAGCCAACCCAACACAATTAAAAAAAAAACTTGTAGAAGTAGACTGTACTACCAACGCGACGTACGTACCGCATTCAGTTATGCAAAGCTGGTGCTACAACAATAACATTTCTTTGAAACATTTGAATAGTGCATAAAGCGCCGTTGTCCATTGCCCCTGCTTGAGTCAGTTATTCTCAGTTATAACTGTCTCAGTAATGTTATGTACTATACATTATCATCATGATGCATGGAAATGCCTTCTATGATAGTTAAATGTACTTCTGGTGCACTGGGGCAGTCGGCTCAACTTGTAGACTGGTCAACATGTCATTTTTTTCACACCTACTGCAAGAAAATTGTGCTAAAGCCATAAAGAGGCCGCGAGCGGTTCCCGTCGGCCTCCAAGTTGAGTTCGAAATTCAAATAACATTATTGACCTCCGGGCAATAATTACATACTTTAGGTTGAATTTGAACGACATATAATCTGACGTTTTTGTGCATTTGGAGTGAAAATGATATTTATTTTGTAAGCAGGTTAAACATAACACTTTTACACGTCAATTCTTTTTTGGCCATTTAAATCTGGACGAGGCCGGACGGATAAGGACAAGTACCTAGTGATGTTATCATCATCAGAGTAAGTGAGTGTCCAACCTTAAAACAGTACCACTTCTCGTCAAACGGTCATACATAATAGATGTGAACCAGCATCCTCCATGGTCCACCAGCTTTCAAGCATGCATCATGGACTACTGCGCCAATAACTGGCACAACAGATTCGCTCGATTTCTATTCAAATTGCATTATAATTTCCAAGCCATGTCGAGATTTATACTTATTGAGATGGCGAGATTGTTGGTATAACTTGTAAATATAAGGAAATACCATTGGATAGTGAACTTTCGGTTCGTGGTTAAGATCCAGATGGAAAGGACTATCGCTTTAATTTAGTGGGTTTTGTGTTCAATTTAAACTAAATAATGGTGTGCTTGGATAGGCTCTATTGACTAGATAAGTTAGGATAAAAAGACCCAGATTTTAAGGAGGCATATTCTGCGCTTTGTAAAAATGCTATGTGCTTTTTAGGGTTCCGTACCCAAAGGGTAAAACGGGACTCTATTACTAAGACTCCGCTGTCCGTCCGTCTGTCCGTTTGTCACCAGGCTGTATCTCATGCACCGTGATAGTTAGACAGTTGACATTTTCACAGATGATGTATTTCTGTTGCCGGGGCTCCCAAACAACACACGTGATTTTATTGCTCGTTTTTGGTCAGTCATTGATAACGTCAACAGGTAGTATATGCTTTAAATACTTACAGAATATTTAATATAAAATAGTTAGTTAAAATAAAACAAATAGTTAAGGGGGCTCCTACACAGCAAACGTGATTTTTTGTTAGTTTTATTTATAAATAATAGTACGGAACCCTTCGTGCGCGAGTTCGACTCGCACTTGGCTGGTTTTGTTTTCTATTTATATGAAAAGAAATATTTCCCTTACAGTGACCACTTTCGATTACAACCCTTTCTATTTTAGATATTTTCAAACTATTTTATCAACCGCGGCTTCTCTTTATTCTTGGTTTAGTGAAAATAAATAAAAAGTCTAGTCAAATACTCTATTTTTACCATTTAACATCATAGAGAAAAAAATTAATCACAAGAATTACCCTAAATATGTACAAGGAGAGCAGTGACACACAACAGGTATCCATAGCTGAGACCACACTGCTCCGAGTTGTACTATGGGGTCAATGAAATTTATACAAGTGCCCTTTTCAAGTAATACCTATTGTCTCACTACCGGAGTACCGGCATTGTTTTACGTAATGTTTGCTCTAAGAATTCTTTGGCTTATTTGTGTATTGCTATGTGGTAAGTAACCCCTGGTTTTTGAGTAGTGAATTTATCATGCTCTTGCTGACTCTTTGGCAAGTTGTTCCAGCCAGGCTGTCTGTTCTGTCGACATCTCACCGTTTACACTGGTGGAGTGAACGACAACTGTGCTGTCATTCCATCTTGTCTGTATGGTTTGACAGCTCCTGTCATTCTCTTCGCCCAAGTTTTCACTTCGACATGTTTACTGCCAGTCGATTCTGTCGACATCTCACCGTGATCATTTAGGTGGAGTGAACGACAAGTGAGCTGTCTTTCATTCCATCTTGTCTGTATGGTTTGACAGCTCATGTCGTTCACTTCGCCCAAGTTTTCGCTTTGACATGTTTACTGCCATTCGATTCTGTCGACATCTTACCGTGATCATTTAGGTGGAGTGAACGACAAGTGAGCTGTCTTTCATTCCATCTTGTCTGTATGGTTTGACAGCTCATGTCGTTCACTTCGCGCAAGTTTTCACTTCGACGTGTTTACTGCCATTCGATTCTGTCGACATTTCACCGTGATCATTTAGGTGGAGTGAACAACAAGTGAGCTGTTATTCCATCTTGTTAGTATGGTTTGACAGCTCACTTGTCTGATGGATGACTGGAGTCAGATTTACTGGCTTCAGAAAATCCGTAACGTCTGCCAAAGATCTACAAATGGCAGCCGGGACCAACGGCTTAAAGTGCTTTCCGAGGCACGGAGGAAACTCGGTCTGTTAAGATTGTCACCCATCCACAGACCAACCTTGGCAAGCGTTGCCTAACCTGTAAGATCGAACTGTGCGGCTGTTAATGTTAAGCCACGAGCTCCCCCGCCAACCGTACAATAATGTTACCAGATAAAAACCAGCAAAAAACAGTTACACAAAAATACACGTTACCATTACATCTTTTAAACCGGTGTTTAAGAAATGCGTAATAAAGTTAACGGCATTCGTAGTAATAAACTAAGTTTAACGCAGTCTTTTGTAACAAAATACAAGTTGGTGAAAGCAATACGTATGTTTGGTCACGAAATTGCATAAGATTAGTCAGTTCTCATCGAAATAATATCGCTACCTTTCAAAGTTTCAACGCGGTTTCGCTCTCTTGGACTACCTCAGAAAACGTACATTTTCACTGGAATACATAGCACAAACGCAGCGCTATATAGTGCTATATAGTGTATTTTATCGTGTCAACGTGTTTTTGTTATCAACTTCCACATTTTACAACGAATTAGGTATTAATCATAGACACGATTTATTCAAAAATAAACTTCCAAAAAAGAAAAAAAATAACAGCTGTTCCATTTTGTAGAGTTATGCTCGAATGATGTGGTACTGCAGAACAGCTGGTTTATATTTGTAAAATAATAATAATAAATCAATCACGTTGTCGGTTGTACACGGGAGAAGGATGTTTAATCCAGTAAGATGCTGGTAGGGATCTTGACCGTACTTTCGGGATTGTCCTGATAGCCGTGGTATACCTCTCCACTCCTTGAGCACCTCAGAATATGTGGTAACATATTCGCCCCTAGACCCTTAGCGCTACGTCACTTTGTGCTAGCGACCGTTTTCGGGGGGGCCATTTATTGAGTATGCAAGTCACACCCTGCCATTTTAAAGCAGATTTAATTGTCAGTGGTCAGGCAGGACGCTTCCATAGTTCCATAGTTCTTCCATAGTAAACGGTTACTACGGTTATCAGTTCACTAACCACCCAAACCCATAACGTTTCATCTTTTGTTTCCAAATTCTGCAATAGTCCTGCTCCAACAGGGAATTGTCCTTGGGTATACTTTCACAGTGCATACAGGGATAATCGTCGGTTGGTGTCTCATTAATGGAATGAGAAATGTCTAACGGGGGCCTCTGCGAGTTGGCTGCGGCCCCTCGAACGCCTATCAAAGGACCGGGTCTCCAGGGACCCGAGAAATAAAAAAATATATATCAACCACGTTGATGCATTAGCTTTCTATAATAATAGAATTTTCGAAATCGGATTAGAACTTCAGGAGATTTCCATTTTCATGCGAATAAACAAATATTTTACTTGTTCTAGATAATAGTTTAGATTTCTATGCAAATATTTCGTTTAATCACTACATATATTACCTATAAAGCAATGTTCTCCGCCGCGTCTGTCTGTATGTTCGCGATAAACTCAAAAACTGCTGCACCGATTTTCATGCTGTTTTCACCAATGGATAGAATGGTTCTCGAGGAAGGTTTTAATAAAAAAATTGGCGCTTGGCGGAAGCCACGGGCATCAGCAAGTGTGAACTATTTCAGAGTAATTGAGTAAGTCTTGTGCAACGGACATCCTTTCACAGAGCTCGTGCAGCTAACAAGACATGTTGAAATTGTTAATTATGTATTTTGAATTTGGTGACAGACCCTACAAGACTTGGGTAATGTTTAATTTACAAGAAATCTTGATACTAGGCTCCACATCAATAAGGTCGATGGGTACTGATTCGACATCAGATATAATAAATAAGTTTTTTGTATTTCTGTGGGTACTGAGATCAATCAAGAAAATTATAAATTATTATAAGTATTAAAAGCGAACAATTCGATTATGACGAATAATTTTATTGCTATTTCGAGTGAGGTAGTACTAGTGGCAATTTAAATACCTAACTCTTCGGACAATACGGGATTACGGTGTTCAATTTGAGCAATAAACAAATGAAGCAATTTCCTTGTAAATCGAAACCAAGGTTGTGGCACAATCACGTCAGGATTAAGTATCGGAAATTAATTATAAATTGTACGACATGCGTATTCTCCGTTGGTCGAACGTTCCAAATATCACTTAACCACCTTGCAGCTTCGTTTATAGACTTCTTGATACTCGACAAAATGGCCAATCACATTAAAATGTTCTGAGTTCAATATATCGGCGGTACTAAGAGACTTTGGGCCAAATGTGGTCCTAAGTGCCAAGTCAAACTGGTCACTCTGTACAAGCAACTTGGACAAGCAACTCGATATTATAGACGAAACGCGACACTATCGAGGTATGTTGTCAGAGTATTTTTGTAATCATTGAAATAATTGCAAGACGTTTAAAAGGCATCTTGGTACAAATTGGTGTACAAGACACAGATAAAGATAATAATATTACATTATCTTTGATAGTCTGTTTGGATGTTAGCATTTGCAATAAGTATGTACATTCAGACTAGCAGACCCGCGCAACTTCGTCTCCGTCACAATTTCCATGAATGCTCCGCTCGTATTGTCGTAGCCGTAGCGTGTTTTGATGTTTTCCCTTTGCAATCCCAAGTAAAGAAACTCGCCTTCCTCGACAAATGGGCTTTCCTTTTTCTTTAAGGATGGGAAATCATCATATGACAGGAGTCATTGGGCAAAGCAGGAGGGAGTGTCAGACTCCTACTGACTAAAACCCATCCGTGTTCCTCCTAATGCCCTTTGCGTTCCGGGCCGCGATGATTCTTTCGAACAAATTCCGCAGCCCAAATGGGCTATCCTACGCTAAAGAATTGTTCAAGTCAAACAGAAGTAGGTACCTGAGATTAGCGCGTTCAATCCAACAAACTCAACTTTATAATAGGTATTAAGTAGTTATAGATATTGAAAACGGTGTTCTACGCTGTATGACAAGATATAATGTTTTTTTCGCGTGAGTCGGCATGATTTCCTATAATGTACTTTCTATACTTACTCTCAAGAGGCTGATATAATATTCTCGCGCGGTAGATAATAATATGAAAACCTAGCTAGCTAGATAGTACCTATGTTGTGTTTACCCACGTTTATTGTCACAAGTTACGGAGTTATCACAGGCAGACGTAGTAACAGCCGACGTCACGAGCCTTATCATTGAAGTGTTAAACACGTTCTAAGGCTCACCATACAATCCATACATACTTAGCTGCGAGCGACAACGCATCTATTAAAACAAGAACAATTTCTATGAAAAACCATTGTCGCAATATCGCCTCTCGCCAGTCTGCGGGAACCTTTACACGTAGTAAAAGCGATCTTCACGAGCCCTAAGATTGAAAGTGTTGACGATTTATTAACAATTTTATTGCGTAACGTGAACCTTAACGATAACTTTCAAGTTTCACTTTGGAGAAACTTTAATTTCAAATACAATTATTACATACAACGTTAAAAAGTTAATTAGTTAGTCTAAGATATGAATGAAGCTTACTGAAGTAGGGTTGTCTGCTGCATTATATACCTTACCTGTCACCGCGGAAAGTGGCAAACGCTGTAAGATTGTAAAATATCGCGTGAAATTGCAAACTATTAAATTTGCTTGTAAATTTTATATACAAAACGAGTTTTTCATAATTATCGAGAGGATATAATCTAATTAAGATTTATTACAATCTTACGGAGTGAGTCTACCATTTTCCGGTGACATACCTACCTACCCAAGGTTTCTGAATTGAGAATACAATGTTGAGGACTTGAGAAACTGGACTTCAACTCAAACTATGCCACTAAATGATAAATTTTGTAAATATGTAGGTTTACACTTTTACACGTCAATCATTTTTTGGTAATTTTAAACTAGATGAGGCCTAAGTGTTTGAAAAGTTTGGGGTAACGCTAACTATAACCCGCGACTTCGTTTACGTAGTTGGTAAAAATATTTATAAGTACCTAAATAAAACGTACGAAAAGACGCTATTTTAGCATAAATGCGCGCGCAGTACTTGATCATTATTTTGCTGCCATGTTATTAAAAGATAGACATATATACTGTTGCGAAACTGTACCTGTAACCGTTTACGCAGCACACGCAGCGGAAGCTCTCAAAAGGAAAAAAAAACGATTTTGAAGCATTCTTCATTAGTGCTCCGCTCCTATTTGTCTTAGCGTGATTATATATAGTCTATAGGCTAGGCTTCCTCGATGAATGAGCTATATAATACTGAAAAAAAATTTCAAATCGGACCAGTAGTTCGTGAGATTAGCGCGTTCAAGCAAACAAACAAACTCTTCAACTTTATAATATTAAATAAATATAATTAAGTAGATTAATAATACGAGTAACTAGCTTCTGCCACCAGTGCCCGATTCAATATCAGAAATTATAACAACTCTATTATATAATATGTTCTATATAATACTAAGGGAGTAGCCTTTGTGCCATTACAGACTAAAATCTAACTCTGTGCCAAACTGTTCAGCCGTTCTGTCGTGATTGAGTAATGAACATCCATGCATTCCAACTTTCGCATTTATATGAAGCTGGTTTTAATTAGCCTGGCAACCCTCACTCCAATATCTGCCTATATTAGCGACCTCTGTGAAGGTAAGTCAGTTATTTCGTAATTAATTAGTGAGTGTTATTTGTTCGGCAAGTTATTAATACTGGCCTGCCCACGCGTCGCTGTCGCGTGGGACCGATGTGTTAAAATAACACAACTGAGCAAGTGTGGACACTAATTCTGAGTTATTCTTGACCAATCTTATATTACGTTATTATTATTATTCTGTGCGTTATTTTATTTTGTAAATATACTTGATGTTAAAACTTTTGCGACGTTCGTTTGTTTTAATTCTGTTTGTTTTTTTTTTAAAGAGTATTTTGCTCATTACTAAAAATGTATGGGCTAGGTACAGTTAGTGCAGTCTGCAGTAAAGATAGGTATTTTATTTATTTACTTATTTTTACTAGTTCGTAGGTATTTTTTGGAAGTCTTCAATATTCCACACGTGAATTCGCATTGGAAATAAGCGAGCGGTACCTACATTACCTACAAATTTAAGGTAAATTAAACTTATTACGCAAATACCTTTACCTACGTAATTATATTTTATTAAGTTATCATATTCCTGAAAAACCAACTAAATATGGTAGTTAGTTAACCTCAACCATATTAATACAGAATACCTACCTGTTCATTAATGGAACTGTATTATTCATACCAACATACCTAAATGGTTTTAATACTCGCAATTAGGTGACGCGGACATAGCAAAGCCAAGTAGACTCAAAATGACCCGGTCATATTCAACAAGTTGTTTTAATTTATTTTTAACATAAAGATCATGCGATGCTAATTCTAAATGCAACATAAATATAACAAACCAGTTTATAGAATCAATAAAACGGTATAATATAGATTTAAATCATTTTAAATACTGTTGTTATGTATATAGCTTAATTTTTCACATATACCTAATCATAGTGAATGATATAGATGGTGGATTTAAAATTTAGGTATAAAAATGTAGAGCAACAGTTGACCTCAGTTGACCTATTTCTTTTTTGTCGATGCTCCAATATGGCAGTAGATGACTGGACATTCAAACCACTCACATCATATTATGCTAAGGGTTGGTAGCTAACCTACATGATATACCTACCTATTTTAGTTCTCTGATTTGAAAAAGGCCCCTGCACACGGGCGCGATGCGACAGTGCGCCAACGAATCATACTTTGTAAGATTATTATCGATTTTAAAAAAATGTTCGTCATTGCTGTCGCTCTTTAATCTAGATGCATTAAAACTCAGTGACACAATATACACATAAAAATAACACACAATCCTTCAAAACCAAACACAAATATTACCTTTTCAACAAATTCGCCATGGCCACTCGCATTAATAACTTTAAACATCAAATATTTGATGAAAATCCGCACTAAGCACACACAACAAGCCGACCTCAGTCCATAACGATGGCTCACTATCTAAGAGAAGGTGTTATCATGACAGATCGAGGTATTCTCAACGGTTATCAGAGGTATAATCTTGGAACAACATGTCAATCATGCAGTCATGCCACTTATCTCCCGCTCTTTTGATATATCAACCATGGAGGAAACAGGCAGAAGGTCAGAAAACACACACAAAAGCTTGACGATCATTTGGGAAGCTTGTTTTTAGAGTTCTGTACCCGAAGCTACCAACGGAACCTTATTACTAAGCCTACGCTGAAAAGTAAAAAGAGCTCCATCCATAAATCTGATCGCTAGCATTATCCCATAAAACGTAACAGGACTTTCCACAGTACAACAACAAAACTCTTTTCACTGTGTCGGGCTTCCCTAGTTTAACAGGCAGGGTGCATCATTTTGCGTACAGATCTTTGGTCATATAACACCTGACTAGTCATCTTCTACCAAACAGTCCATTTATTTATGTAATTTGAAATTTTTACTATAAGTTCTATACTACTTAAACTTTGTAGGTACTTCTTATCTTTTTTTTTTTTGGGATTGTAAATCATCTAATGACTCCTCCCCGGTGTAGCGGGAGGATTCAGAAACATACAATGATTGAACTGCTGTTCCAAATATTCCTTCTGCGGTTTATTTTGGTATGTCAAGCGTAACGCCTCTAGTTGTGGAATAAACCTATCTATTGTGTCTTTTGTCTTCGAACTGCTCCATGCAACAGATGAAAAATGCAAGACAATGCACCTGACTTGATAACTACTTATTAAAAAAGACAATAGAATCTGGGCTGAACAGATAGTTATATACACTTCTTCACAATCAGGGACGTTACCTTGCTTGACGTCTAATCAGCCTTTGATGGGTGCTTGCAATGAGCGATTCTTCAATATTAAGCCTGATGGTCAATAGATTGGCACTTAAACAGACTCCGAACGTAGGTTAGTCGCAACAAAAATAATCTGCAAACACTGAATATCAGAAACTGTGCGGTGCTTCTCTGATGGTTCTGATATTCAGTGTTTATCTATCCAGTCCACCTCTCATCTTGCACCACATGTTCCTGTCTTCTGTTCACACGAGGATCTATAGACTGTGTCAGCCAGGCTAGGCAATAACTGAGAAAAGAGAAGAAAAACAACATAACGTGGCAATACCGCCTATCTTTTGCCCACACTTCCAGTCGACAGCGATGGGGATGATTTTTGTTTATATTTTAGGTTAAACTTATAGGAGTTTTTACTAGTTTGCATAGTTAGTTAAGTATTTATTATTATTTATTAAAACAGCAGTAAATATGTTTGTTATCGACATGCTAAGAATAAGAATGGAAGTCAGAAGTCGTTTCAACAGCGATGTACCGAAACCTTGAAAAACACATTGCGTGTTTCATTGTCGCGTTCCATCTGTCTGCAGGGACCCTAAGTTTTTTTAAGTAAATTATGTTTGATTTGACGTTGACGTTGTCTACCATGGCGAAGGTCGGGGGATAATTTGCTAGAAATCAATACTTTGTTAGCTTCAACCTTATTTTATGCCTTATGTCCGAAGATCTGGTCTTATTTGATCATTTTTAGGAATCGACTCCTCAATTTAATTTTTATTCGACTTAGAAACTGAAATCAAGGGCCAATTGTTTATAAATATACGCGTTTCGAATTGTATCTACAATGAACAAGGAAACAAGGTCAATAAAATAATAATTCAATAGAGTATCTAGTTATACGTATTTCCCTTTTATTTCCCTAATATTTTGAATAGCTAGCTCATAGATAACTGAGGCATTTTTTGCTCGCACCTTCGACTGGCCCTGACAGAAGGTCAGACCAATGTTATTCGTACAAACGTATGTAATGCTTACCATTTAACTCCAGTTTTGATGATTATAAACGTAATTTGATTGCACTTACTTGTAATTTTTCCTTGAAGACCACCAAAGGTTTATAATTGAAAGTATGCTGATTTTATCTCTCAAAAATGTTTATCGTTGTGATCCTTATTAGGGTTCCGTACCGAAAGGGTGACCAACGGAACCCTATTACTAAGCCTCCGCTGTCCGTTCATCCGTCCGTCCGTCTGTCTGTCTGTCAGCGGGCTGTATCTCAAGAATCGTATTTAATAGGTAGTCAGTTGAAATTTTCACAGATTGTGTATTTTTATTTCCGCTTCAACAACAAATAAAATAAAAATTGAGGTTTATGGTACGGAGAACTTCGTGTGCGAGTCCGACTCGGATTTTTTTATAGAAGTTATATTGTAATGGCACATTTTGAAGTGATCGCCGCAGCGTTGTCGCGGGTCTTCTGTCTGAGGGAACCTTTACAATTTCTGCTCACAATGTAAACCTATCTCGATTTACCTGAGTTATTACAACTGACCCCATATATTTTAGTCAGGAGTTAAACGGGATGTGTTTGGATAGTTTTCTAAATATACCTACTGTAGATTGGATCTACTAGGTAAGCCGTGAGCAGACTACATCGATAAATCGCCAGCGTTCTATAAATTATTGGAGCTTTTGGCGCCAAGAGTTTGAAGGCAAACAGTTCAGTGACTAGTGACTTGTGAGCCAAAGTTAAATCTTGGTTCTATCTAGATGTTCTTTGTCTAATTTAATTAAACTTTTTATTGTACTCAGTGCAGGGCAAAAACATTATTCAATTTTGGTGCAGGCCTGCCAGGTAAGTATCGGCGAGCACCAAAATTGAATAAATATTAAAATTAATCTAAATGGTCCGTTTATTTTTATATTACGCTTTGTCGCCTAAATCGATGAACTGATTTCTATGTTTTTTGGTACAGAAAATTTAACTAGAAACTGCTTCGCTCAGTTTAAAAATTATCCGCGAGTAAAAATTAGGTAATGTTTTTTAAAATAAAGAAAACCACAAAATTTGTACCATCATTACTTCAGCCGAAAACGTCCACAGCTGGGCATAGACCTACACAAAGTGTTGCCACATCTACCGAATCTGTCTCCCATTTCCGCGGTTTAAAATGGTTTTAACTAAGCAACATAAAATCAATTCAAGTAACGTAAAATCAAATGGAATGGCATAAGAAAAAGATAAGAATCGTTTAAAAACAATGACAACAGAAACTGTATACCTAATTAGGTACACTTTGTTAGTTCAAACCAAGAGTAAACGCGTATAATATAAGTAAGTGTATTTGATTCGCTTAGAAGTTGTTATAATAGGTTACGTAACAATAACACTTGTATTTGTTGGCGTTTTTCCAGCAGTTTACTTTAGAAACAACTAGCTTTGGCCTTTGATTTGCTAGTCTCCAGGGCTCCTTCTATTTCTGTATCGAAACTCATCAAAATTAGTTCGGCAATTTAGCCGTGAGAGCGTACAAACAAACATGCTCTCGCATTTGTAATACTTCAGTTGGTTAATTCAGTATCTAAACTGAGAATCTAATTTAGTTTAATTTTAGTCAACATTTACAGCGCTCTACTCCGAAAACGGTTGAGTTTACAGAAAAATGCGAGACATTTTTTGTAGACAATTTTACTAGGCACAATTTTTATGCTGACCGCTATTGACCTCCGAGCAATAAATAGGTCGCGATATATTTGCGAAAAACTGACTTTCGTGACCTTTTGACCCTTATAACTTTTTTAGCCGGCACGATATCGATGTCGATTTTTCACATCTTCACAACACCGTAATCTCAGACCAATAAAATAGGTACTTTTTTATTGGTCTGAGACCGTAATAAAGGTGTACAAAAATCAAGCTCACTAGGAATTTTTCCGCAGATTGGGTTTTAAAATGGACTTTAAAGGTTCATATTCTTAAAAATACATTTTCATAATGTTTTATTAATTTTAAAAATTATAAAATTATTTTTCAAAGAGGAAATCGGCTCATGTAGGTAATCAAAACTCCATTATTACTCTTGACCAAGCCTTTTTAAGACTTAAAACAACAAAGCCTAGCTTTAAGTCTATCTAATTCTTAAATAGGTGGATATTTCTTCAGCCCGTCTGTCAGGGCCGAAGCGTTACCCACCACTGAAGACAAGTTCGTGGTTGTCGCTGCGACCCCTAGGGGGATCAGCGTGTCCTGGCTTTTATAACCGGCTGAGTTGACCCTTCTTGACATCCGCAGCATCTACCAATCAAATCAATGTATTGGACAAATGCTAAAATGGCGCTGCAATTTAAAATTAATCGAACACTTCGAGATTGCGCTCCAAATCACAACTCTGCAGAATCTAAATGTTCTAATTACACGAGCTATGTTTTAATACTCACCTGTTTATAGTTAATGTAATTTGGATTAATAACAATTTGCATGACATTTTTTTCATTGATTGCGGTCAAGACAATGCATTTTTAACCTGCGCACCATTGTAGTGGACATTTGAATCCCCCTCCGATGCACCTCACCTTCATGAATTAGTTTGTTATAGTATCGATGAGGGCTATGAAGGCCGTTTGTATCAGTTTCTAGTTGCTTTTGTTTTATTGTTATGTAGGTATGCAATGTTCTAGGATTTGTGTTTCTAGAAAATAATATTTCTGATGGATTCGACTGTTATCGAGGTTGAAACTTTAATTTCATTGTTGATAGAATGAGTTAGTCCCGAATCGTCAACAAAACTGGTGATATATATTCAATAGGCTGCACAGCTGTATAGAAAATATGTCAACCCGCCATATTTTTTCTTCAGTTAAAATATCTGACTATTAAAAAAAACCGGCCAAGTGCTAGTCGGACTCGCGCACCGAGGGTTCCATACAAACATGCAGGTATGTATACCTATTATAAGCAAAAGTTGCGATTTACGATTTATGACGTATTAAAAAAAAACTACTTACTAGATCTTGTTCAAACCAATTTTCGCTGGTAGTTTACATGGTAATATACATCATATATTTTTTTTAGTTTTATCATTCTCTTATTTTAGAAGTTACAGGGCCACATTTTACCACTTTGGAAGTGTCTCTCTCGCAAACTATTCAGTTTAGAAAAAAATTATATTAAAAACCTCCATATCATTTTCAAAAGCCTATCCATCATAGATACCCCTCACGTATTGGTTTTTTTTTTAAATTTCAGTTCTAAGTATGGAACCCCCAAAATGTATTGTTTTTTTTTCTATTTTTGTGTGAAAATCTTAATGCGGTTCACAGAATACATCTACTTACCAAGTTCAAACAGCATAGTTGTTATAGTTTCGGAGAAAAGTGGCTGTGACATACGGACAGACAGACAGACAGACATGACGAATCTATAAGGGTTCCGTTTTGTGCCATTTGACTACGGAACCCTAAAAATTAGCCCTAATTTGATAGAAGTAGAAGAATAGAATACTCTTTATTATGAAGTTATAAATCGAATCAATAATATCAGCCTGTTATTGACGTCACTGTAGGATAAAGGGTATTCTATAGGTAGGATGCTTCCTTCCTTGTTCACCATTTACCACCACAACATAGATAAGTATGTTCAGTGCGTTGATTTGAAAGTAGCCTAGTTTCCACCATAAAAAATTGCAAATATATTTAGTCCGTCAGTAACAGTTTTGAAAAATAATGGACACGTAATTTTTGTTTTTGTAAATCAATCAAATCAATGAATATTGACAAAGATAAAACGCATCAAAACTCGGGAGTGGGGGGGGGGCTCGTGACGTTAGAACGGACTAAAAATTATACGGTGTGACGTATTGAGAATTTTAAAAGTGTCGCATCTTCGTTAATTTTGGTTGACGTAATAAAGAAAAAACACGGGTCAAACATTTTTTGGTAATCTAACTGACGGACTAATTAGATTTTTCTGTGGACAAGCTTATTAGATACAGTTCAAATTATAATGAAAATATCCGAGTTTGAGTCAGCAAGCGCCACAAGTATGACGTAGTTTGTTCTATTGAACAAATTACGTAAATAAGTAGTAGATACCTTGGTAATAGCGTAGCTATTATTGTTTCAGTTTTCCTCTAAAGAAGCCTTAAGATTACAAATAATGAACTACTTTCATGTGTACACTACAACCCTGGGAGTCTTTAATTAAGTCAAGAGTGAATAGGTTACTTCTAGGCAAGCGTGCTCCATCTTAAACCGCATCATCAGTGGTCAAACTTATGCGTATCAGTAGAAAAAAAAAAGTTGATAAGAACTAAAAGAAAATTATTATCAATAATGCAATTTCGGGATTATCGAGAGACAGAACTTTTTAATTTTCTTTAAAGTCCACAAGTGAAAGTTAGCAATAAGTATATCAAATCACTAGCTGACCCACGCAACTTCGTCTGCGTCACATTTTCCATTAATGCTCGCCTCCTTTTTGTCTTAGCGTGATGATATGTAGCGTAAATACCAAATCGGACCAGTAGTTCCTGAGATTACCCCCTACATACAAACTTACAAACAAATGTTACCTCTTTATAATATTATAGTAGATAGTATAGATGAATGGACCTAAGTCCAGCACAGCCTTGGCAATCAGCCCTGAAACCACTTTGCGGTCAAGCGTTTCTTTATTAGATTCTTACACCAGTTCGTATTGATACGAGAAAATAGTACTTCAAACAGTTAAAATAATACATTTCAAAGAACGGAAATTTTGCTTGTTAAATTTATAATGATAAAATAACTCGATAGTAGGCTGAATAAGTAGATATGAGAACTCAGTAAAACTGGTGCAGAAGCTATTAAACCAAAGTCGTTAGCTGTATTCATTAGAAATACGAGTCCAAGATACGTCGCGCACCGCTCGGGGCCCACATTCTGTGACATAATACCACAGATTACGTATTATCTTGAGTGATTACCGAGCCATGGTTCAGTTTGTGATGTTAATGTCAACACTGTACCTGGAATTCTGGAATACGGGTATCTATGAACCTTGGGCTACTATGTTTACGACCATTTCATAGGTCAAACTATAGTTGGCGCCCGATAAACCCTATACTATCCCTTCCTAGATAATCGAAAATAAATAAAACCATTTTTTATTACTAGAGAACGTAAAGGATCACGATTGAAGCCGATTCAGGACAGCTTTATGTCATTAGTGCTGTTTTTAATACTAAGGGTGGATTTCATCAATCTGAAACTGAACGCGATCAACATAATGATGCTGACTACTCTTGAACGAAGCTTGATCGCGATCAGAACTTCATTGGTGAAATCCGCTCTAAGAAAGTCAATAAATGAATGTGGGTCAATGACCGTTATTGCACTGGTATCTGACATCTACCGTAATAAGCTATGACATTGTGTCAGCTGGTCTTCTTTTCGCTCAGCTGGTCGGGTACAAATAAGTAGGTATTATGACGTGAGGTAAGTTTGTAATTTGAATGGGACTGCCATAAGAGTAGGCAAAGAACGGAGTTTCGAGGAATGGACTGTGTGAAAGATATAACACTGGTAAGGGATCGAATACCAAGACCACGATTAATATAGAAGTATAGAGATGTTGCGCCAACTTCAAACATTGGAACAAGGGCTAGAGAAAGATGATGATGATGTATACCTAAAAGCTCGCCTTTAGGGGGTGGTCGTCCTGCCAGAATCGCGGGATTATTCGCAAGAGACACCGTGGCTCCGGAACACAAAGGGCAATGAAAGAACATGGATGGGTTTTAGTCAGTAGAAGTCCGACACTCCCTCCCGCTACACCCAGAGCGGGAGGATTGTATGATTTCCCATCCCTAAAAAAAAAAGGGGTGGTCGTAAAACAACTCATTTCTCTAAAACCCTAACGCAAAGAAGTAGTCACGGTAGTTTTGCATCAAAAGGACATTTACGAAGAACTTTAGCTTTGGATAAGAAGTCCCCGTGTGTCTGTCAAAAAAACGTATTCACAAAGTCAATTTCATAAATAAATCTGTAAATTAAAAATACAATCACGTAGTAGATACCTCTAGAGTCATACTCATAGGGTACATTAACTAATATATCTACGGCACTAACGGACAGACAGACATACATAATTTATGTGTCGATTTACAGTATACAATCAAGTTAGACCTGGAGGCTTGTCGGATCGGATAGTGGGATGAATCTTGGGTTTACTGCTGCATCGTGTCAAGAGGTTTTAATCAATGGCGATGCTTTGATTAACATCGCCTTTCATGAGCTAAGCCATCCTTTCATCCCAGATCACCCTCTGCTAGGTTCTCCAACATTAGCATCCGTGCGGTCTAAGCTACATCGGTTGTGTCTTGATAATATCAGAGAATACGCAACGCGGATTTGCTCACCGGCATTATTTGATCTATTTGATATCTTTCAATTCCGTCATCCACACTGGTATAACACCGGAGCCATGGCACAGGAGCGTGGTGGTATTATTCTCAAGAAGGGCGATAACACGCTCCTCAAAAACTACGCTCCATTTCACTCCTGAGGTCGTCTTCTATGTAGGTCTACAAGCTATTTTTTGGCTTCAGATTAGCTCCAACAACAGATTTAAGAATTACAGTGCAAATGCGAACTTGACAGAAGTCTAGTGTTTAAATAAATGTATAAAAATTTGTAGATTTTGATTGTATTTTTTCCTTCTTGCTCAAACAAAGTTTAGTAGTCAATCGAAACGAAATGAAGAAGATGAGTATTTTTAACCAACAGATGCAGTTTAGTCTACCAGCTTTCAAACAGCAGCTTGCAAAATTTTATAAATCTATACTAATATTATAAAGCAGAAGAGTTTGTTTGTTTGGTTGAACGCGCTAATCTCAGGAACTACTGGTCCGATTTAAAAATATCTTTCAGTGGTGGATACTTAATTTAACGAGGAAGGCTTTAGGCTATATATCATCACGCTAATACAAATAGGAGCTGAGCTATAATGGAAAATGTGTCAGCTAGCTACTGCAAGGTCCGGAGACAATTCTGTTTTTAAGAAGTTAACCATCGACTGGGAAAGAAAATGAACAAAAAATAAGGTTGCTATTTATATACGAATTGGACGGCATTTTCTTTGCTTCCTTAACCTTGAGGCAATTAGCGCCCTGAGAAAAGACGGTTGGGAGAAGACTCTAAGTAGACAAAAGCAATTAGGTATATCTACGTTAATTTCCTTGTTAGTGTTTATTATAATTGTTTGTTGTTTTACTTAACTCTTTCCAAGATGTTGTCAATTCTTAATCACCGTCGCAGCGAGCGATGTTTTCAATCATTGAGTAACAAATGAGAAAGTTTAGTTAAACTTTAGTAACGTCATGTTCTGATTATTCTAGTCAAAGCTCTCGTTTCTTAGTTATAGTTGTGACTAAGTACAGACGCTAGCACATCAAAGTACAACAATCTGTCAATTTTTTTCAATAGATTTTCAACTTTATCTGTAAAGATTTAAGGTTCAAGTTTGATTGGGTAAATTTGACCGTTTTGGGAAGATTGATGTACTGGCGACTGTACTACCTTGTGCCTCCACATAAATAATTATGCCTTTTTGATTACGCTACTAAAAGAGACAAGTCCTAGCCAGGCATTAGTAGTGAAATTACTGAAACTTAGTAGATAAATTATAACTATGCTTGCGTGAAACGTTATCAAAACCATGTTTTCATTATTTAAATAGCATAAGCAGTCTAGTTCGGCCTTAATAAAGATAATTTACATAACTTTTTAATTAATTATTAATTCGAATGCCTAACCTCGATAAAATGAATGTGGAAACTGACTTTTAGTAACTACCCGCGAAAAAACTTAGTCAGCTGATGCATCTAGTCTAGTCTGTCGGTTCGTTTGTTAGTAAACTGCTAGAAATGCCTTGAGTTTTACGTAACGCAACAGTAATTACTTTGCTATGATATGTTATTAGCACTAGTTGACTAGAACACAGGTGTGGTGTGTTGTACACAGCGAGAGACCGTTTTCCAACAGACACACAGTTTTACATGTACCTATGTAATTGGATGACACATAGTACAACACTGAGTACACATGTAGTGTGAAAAGTACACAATGTTTCAGCGTCAATATTTATGACAAATTAAGGAAATTACAGAGACGATGTCTGCTTCATTTGGTAATATGACATGAGTAGGTTGTGGCTAGAGGCACCTGCTTGCGTCACAGTCCCCTATTCATACACCTGACATTCAAGCTGCATTGCTGTAACGTTGATATTACACTTCATTATTTACTTACTTATGTCTTTTTACTACTAGTTAGCAAATTCTTGACACTTGTGTAATTATTCGCTTTTTAATCTAATTATGTTCTTGTTGGGTCTTATTATAGATTGGAAAGTAAACAATTCTTAGACTGTTTTCTTCTTGCCGTTTACCAATAACTCCTGCAGTTCGGTACAAACCATGTAACACGATTAACTAATGTCTATTAAATCAGGCTTTGGCATTTGCCGCTCGCAGCATTTCCATTATTATAGCTACGTAACAACAATGTCAACAAAACAAACGTTTGGCTCCGATTTGAGGAAAATCTTATAGACAGGCAACACTCACCGTATGTAGACACAGTTGTAAATAAACACAAGCAACAAATCCACTCACTACTCGTCCACTGACGCGGTTAAATTGTTTTATTTCACTTGGTTTTCTCGAGGGGAAAACTAATGAAGTATCGTAGAGTACGTACGAGCGCGAGCGTGTGAGTCCACACGACCGACGTGCTCCGGCGTGGAGGAGCGACTGAGCCAGCGCTCACACCGCCTGTCCGTTGGTCCCCCCATTCGGAACCCGCGCTGCAAAGCTGCGCCGGCGCTGACCGATTTGCCTCGCCCGCTGCTGGCCACTCAAACAACGAGATGTCACTAATACTTTGAAATCCATTGCATCATTCGAGCAGTTTTCTCAATTTCAATATCCATTTCGACAACATTACTTGACTAATTTGAATTAAACCTATTTTAATAGATACACCGGAAAACAATCACGTCAACATAACAGTTTTTGACAGTGAGTGTGACATTTTGAAAATTGTCTCAAACGGCAACAGTAGCCAAAGCATAGAGTACTACTTATAAGACTGGTAAGCCAAAGAAAAATAGCACATTGAGCGCGTTACTGATCAACTTTCGGCTCAGTTTGACCTCTGTTTGAGCTCGAAAACAAAATCATGGATTCGCGGAAAAAGTTGCAAAGAGATAAAAAAGGCAGTCTGCAAAGCGTCGATTCAGTTAAAAGTAAAGATAGAGCTGCATCGAAGCAGCACTCATCAGAGGAACCGGTGAGTGTGACAGAGACACCACCACCAGAAGAGAAGAGGCAGAGGTCAAAGAAGATTTGGAAAGACGTGTCTGAGCAATCCTCAAAAACTAAATTTATGAAAAAGCCTAGGCGTTTAGCGGAGTTCGAACAAGTTACTCGAGATGGATATTTTAGTGTGTCAGAGTCAATGTCAGGATCAACTGATACATTCAGCTGCATCCTCGGAGACCAAGGCAAACAATACTCACCGCAGGGCTTACTGAAGAGGAATCTCGTGAAGAATTTGGATCCTATTCCTTTTGGTAAGATTTTGAGTTCAGTTTCGATAAACTTTAATTCTAGAGCACAAACAGGTAGCACTTCATTGGATTCATCTATCAAAGAACAAACGTGTATTCATACACGTGTTTGTGTTCATCGTAAGAATATATTGAAAACTAGCTGGCCCACGCAATGTCAAATGCGTCACATTTTCCCTGAATTTCGTTTGCTACAAACCTCACGGAGCCCGAGACCTTTTCAACGAATGCAAAACCGTGGAAATCGGTTCGTGCGTTCTGGAGTTATAGCGTCAGGAAGGAAAACCAGACTTATTTTTATATTATAGACTAGCTGGCCCACGCAACTTCGTCAGCGTCACATTTTCCCTGAATTTCGTTTGCTACAAACCTCACGGAGCCCGAGACCTTTCCAACGAATGCAAAACCGTGGAAATCGGTGCGTGCGTTCTGGAGTTATAGCGTCAGGAAGGAAAACGCGACTTATTTTTATATTATAGATGATTCTATATATTCCTATATTTTACACAAGTCACTATTACGACATATTATTAGATATAAAACGAAGACCTCCGCCGCGTTTGTCTGCTCGGGATAAACTCACCTGCAAAAACTGCTGCACCGATTTTCAGGCTGTTTTCACCAATGAGCAGAGTGGTTCTCGAGGAAGGCTTTAGTGTATAATTAGTCACGAGGGCGAAGCCGCGGGCGTCAGCTAGTAATCATATATAATAAAGCTGATGAATATCAAACAATCCGATCCTTCAAAAAGAAAATTTCGAAAATGTTTACTAAAGTGTATATCATCGTCAATAACTATATTAGTATTATAAAGAGGTAACATTTGTTTGTAAGTTTGTATGTAGGGGGTAATCTCAGGAACTACTGGTCCGATTTGAAAAGTTCTTTCAGTGTTACATAGCCCATGTATCGAGGAAGGCCATAGGCTACATATCATCACGCTAAGACAAATAGGAGCGGAGCAGTAATGGAAAATGTGACGCAAACGAAGTTGCGCGGGTCAGCTAGTCACCTATACAATCATTGTAACACTGAATTTCTATGAGCAAGTTAGCAGTACCCGCATTATATTGAAACTATTTTTGTCGCGACGGCTCCAAACAGCAAACGACACAGTATTTATGAAAGTGCACGTAAACAAATAGGACGATTGTCCTTTTATTAAATTAAAGTACGCTTTCCCTCACCCACTTACCCTTTTAATCAGCTATCATAATAATTTCTCGTGCAACAACGCTGACCTGACCTGAAAACAATTCTATTGTTTCATTTGTAATTTCATTTGCTTTAACTCTGATAAAACCAGTTTATTGTTATACTTTCAATTTCAAATACACGTAGTAAATACTTCGATATCAAATACTACGGCTACTTTAGCCTGAAGATTGTTGTAACCAATAAATGTTTTTTTTATCGCTGAGGAGTTTATTGGCCACTTCTTCTTCCCAGCTAAAACACTAGGAAGTGGTTACGGGCGCGTTTTTGGGGGACTGTCTTCTTGTAAACGTTGACGTTCAAAAAGTGCTGGCACTCTGCCTAATTTGAATAAATGACTTTTGAGTTTGATTTACATTGCACATTGGTCCAATCAAAATCATAGGAATGCTAATTACTTCTAAAACCTCTATTCGTTTCGATGCAATAAAGTATGCATCACGACTAATCGCGGGCATTTTCATGCAGCAGTCATTCATCGTGGTGTGCGCCGGCGCTGCACCTTGCGTCTTGAGTAGGGTACCTAACTAACAAAGCTATACATCGTTCTAATTGTGCTATAGTAATTTACTTAATAAACACTTACTTGACGACACGGTTGGCGCAGTGGTTGAGCGATTGACTGCTGCGCATCATGTCGCGGTTTCGATTCCCGCACGGAACAAATATTTGTACGACCTACAAGTATTTGTTCCGAGTCTGGGTGTTTTTCTATCTACATATAATATGTATGTATTTACAAAAAAAAAAAAAATGTATATAAGTAGTTTATCAGCCATCTCGTTACCATAACACAAGCATTAGGTTGCTTAGCTTGGGAGGGGACTATATGGCGTTGTGTGAAATGTCCAAGGATATTATTATTTACTCAATAAGTGTTTTTTTCCCATATTTGTATATATTTTCCATAATTATGTTCTTTGAAGACTGATGCTTCTATCTATTTTCGTTGTCTTTATTTTTTTGTGTCATTATTCATTTCCGTTTGTCGGATACCACCACGATCATCTATAAATAACTCGATAATAATGAAAACAACATAAAAGGTTCCAAAGAAATGCCCATGAGAAATGATATAATGTTAATTATTTATTTTGTAAATAGGTTAAACATAACACGTCAATCCTTTTTTGGTAATTTTAAACTGACATTCCAATGATCAACCACTGACACGCCATTGAAAGAAAGCCATATGATAATGGTAATCTCGTACATAATGACAGATTTAGTATTTACGAACTTCTCACTACTTCAGATTGCTTATAACACTAATACATAAATGTAAAACTAAATATAAATAAAATCTGGCATGAATAAATGCTCAAATTTAGCTCGGTTTTATAATAATGGCAATACGGCATTCCTACCGCAATTCTATTACGAGACCATTGACGTTCCAGTGACCGGCCACTGACGTGCCAGTGACCGTGCGATTATGAATTTAGCAGATTACGAACTTTTAGCAAAATGACAATGGGATCGTGTCGGAATGACAAATTTATAAAAATAGCAGACTCGGGCCCCTGGTCAAATGAGCCTCTAAGCTCTTTGACGTTTCATTTATTTCTAGATAACGACTAACGACTGGTATATCTATTTAGTCGACTCTGGGCCGTGTAATTATTCATGATTTCTACTCGAGTTGAGGACACGAGAATTAAATCGGTAGTTAAATCTAATCGGAATAACTGTTGCATGTTTATTGTCTCTAAAGTCGTGACTGACTTAATAACGTAGTGGTTCATCTTTAGATTTCCTTTTGATTAATTGAATGCAGATTTTACCATTTAATTTGCAAGAAAGCGTCAAAGTATACTGCATGTTATATTTTAGCAGCGATTTTTTGTCTGTTTGGCTGTTTTTGAAAGATGTTTGTATCAATATCTGATTGTTATTTATCCAAGGAACAAAGAAATCTTTCCTAATGTTTTTTATATATGTAGGTATATATTTTTCCCCAGCTACTCTCCCTCATCATGATGATCAATTTATTTAATTAATTATAACCCGGAGGGTAAAATCATGACGTTTCCCTCCTCCTAAATTATTTGGATAATTAACGTTTTTCAGCCGTTGCGTCGTCTCCGGTTTATTAGCTACTAGCTTACTCCCCGCGACTTTGCCTGCTTGGACTTTAGAGCTAGCTCCAGAGCTAAATAATTAAAATGTGTAATCATTTGAATCTCCTGGTAATAGTGAATCTTTACGGCTCCAAACGCACGAACTGTGAAACTCACGAAGTTAAAAGTTGTTAAGTTTTCTGAAATTATCCAATACTTGCGCAATTTTCTAAATTTTTCTTTCCCTAACAACCTTCTACGAAGTATTAACAAAGTTAAAAACCGGCCAAGTGCAAGTCGGGCCAGCACACGAAGGGTTCCTGTACCATAAGCCGTTTCTTGTCAAAGTATTTTTTTAGCGGCGACAAATACACACTGTGATAATATCAACGTTTTGCCTATACGGTTCTTGAGATACAGCCCGCTGACAACCAGACGAATGAATGGACAGCGGAAGCTCAGTAACAACGAGGGTAAGGGTTCCGTTGGTTACCAAGGAAAACAGGGATATATTTTCTTAATATATATAAATCACGTGTCACGTTGTTTGTCCGCGATGGACTCCTAAACTACTTAACCGATTTTAATCAAATTTGCACACCGTGTGCAGTTTGATCCAACTTGAAAGATAGGGTAGCTTACATCTCAATTTTTTGTTGCAATATTATTTAGGAGCGGAAAATGTGACGCAGACGAAGTTGCGCGGGTCATCTAGTATTATATAAATCATCAATCTGTCAAATTTCTTTGTTAGATTTTCAACTTCATAGCAAAAGAGATTGGGTTCAAATTTGATTGGGATAATTTGACAGTTTTGGATATCCTGATGGCGACTATACCTAAGTAAGTATCATTAGCATCTTTTTCTATACATTCAATCATTCATGTTGAAATATGCTGTCATCTTTCAGATCGCAAATGGAACGACGAGTGTACTCCAACATTTGAATGGGATATGGCCAAGATGCTCGAGTTTATGGTCGAAAGTCCCACGGTGGAACATCAGCTCGATCGCTTCACAACACATTTGAGAGACTTCGCCAGGACTAGTATCAATGGATACGTATCCTTTTCTTTAAATGTCAAGGAATTCATGAAGTATGGTCAGGGAAAGTGTTACCATTCTTATAAATTCTGCCGCCAAGCTTCCTTTACTACCCATTTGAAAAGATTCTGCAGTCATGAGACATTTGAAATTAATCTTTAGGATAGCAACACACTTATGTTTTCTGCTGTCCTACTATAAAATCTTAAAACGATCATGAACACGGTGTGGGAGGGAGACGAAGTTATTCAAGACGCATAACACTATCCCTTTTTCAGGGCTTAATCATGATCGTATTAGCATAGTAGACCTGCTGGTATTGTATGTATAATCCCTAGCCGACACTGATGACCACTGACTGAAATTTAGACTGCCTGCCGTTTGTCATCATTTGTTACTATAAATTATCATAGCTCTCAATTTCCTTAATATTAACAATAATCTTAGTCCACGAGAGTTAGAGTAACTGCCTCGTTGGTCTAAAATTTGCAAAACCGCGACTGCTGAATGTGAGGGGCTGAGTGTTCTGGTTCAATTCCCGATTCGAATAAAATGTGATCTGACTTTTGATCCATTGGGAGTTGCTAAGTAGCAGCCTGAGTCTTATTTATTTTCCGTAACGCACCTACACCCACATCTACCGCTACTTGAGCAGCCGGCCGATCCAGCCAGTATATTCTGTTGACATCTCACCGTGTTCACTTAGGTGGAGTGAACGACAAGTTAGCTGTCATTTCATCTTGTTTGTATGGTTTGACAGCTCACTTCGTGATCACTTCACCCACGCCTTCACTTCGACATGCTCACAGAATCACACTGCAGCTGACGGTCGCTTCACTTATTAGTCGTATAAGATCAACAATCGAAGTCAACATCAGTCTGCTTAGTATGACTTTTATATTTGCAACACTACGTCCCGGTCTATGAGAGTGAACCTGCGATTTTGCATACAATTGGTACTCTTCTTCTTCGCTTATCTATGTTGAGTTCTTTATTATAGTTTCCTAAAATAATCTTCAGAGAGTGGATGTCTTGGAGAGTTACTGTATAGTAATGGACTACTTGTTGGAGACAGTGCATCGCCTTCCTGTTCTAAACGAAGGGATTTTGCTGCTGCTAAAAAACTTACAGAAACCGATTCTATTGTTACACGGCAGTGACGTTCAAACATATTTCGACGCGATCATGTATTTTATGGGGTTTATGGGTAAGTAACATGACAATTTATCGATTACAACTAACAGTGGTATTTGTTTAGCTACATTTTAGAACCAACTTAGGGCTGGCACACATATGGCGGAGCGCAGCGCAGAGCATGCCCGCGAAGTTTTCTAAATGCGTGCGTGACACACGAATTTCTACCCGAGAATGCGCGAGTATGCGCTCGACACACTGTCGGCCGTCATTCGTTTTGCAATTTTTCTAGAGTCGCTTCGATGCTCTTCAGATATTATTTCAAGAGGACAATGTCGATAATAGTTTCGCAGTGAAAAATGCTCTACGCTGCGCACCGCTATATGTGCACCGGCCCACAATGATATTTTCTTCAACCATCTGAAACTGCGGTGATCCCCAGGATCGACATTCGGTCTTCCCAAGTTTTGTTATAGGACTTGCATTGGGTTGGCTCTAAGATTTTGATTACGTAGGTACTTAGTGTAATAGAACAGCGAGATTGTAGACCAGCCCCAATCCCGGATTAAAATATTTATAATAATCCGGGAACAATATTTACTTGATTATTTAATAAATCTCACGTGTCATTGCGGTAAACTAGAAAAAAAAAACTTTTACTGAATGAAAGAAACTGCACAATATCTTGGGAATTCATTGAAACGGTATTACGTAGGCTTTCGTGTTCATGATATTAGTGTGATTGAGGCCAAGTCAATATCGCCACGCCATTCAGAGGTAGCCGTTAAAGAGGACAATGTCGTTGTCACCCGAGGGGATTTTACTCCTTTAGAGGTGATATGATTTATGGCGCATGAGCGACATGAGCGTGCTTCACATATCAATTGTTTAAACTCTTTCGTCTAAAACGGTCAATAGTAGGTCAGACATTCAGTTATTAAAGCTACCTACCTACGTGGCACTAATCCACAGTGTTTTTTTTTCGCCTAAAAACCGGGCATGTCACTTTTTTACTAAGGGTTAGAGTATTCCACAACAAATGCCCGAGTTAAACTCCCGCGTGGATACCTAACTTTTATAGTTGCAGGTTGCCTGGAAGAGATCGCGGAATGCGATAAGGCCGCCAATTGTATGTCTTAGTGTAAGATTTTCTGTACGTATTTTAAATTTGGTGTACAATAAAGTATATGTCGTGGATAAAGATATCATTTAATAATTAGTTGCTGATTTGAGTATTGTAGTACTTAGTGGGTGGTGGTAAACGCCGTGTCGTCAGTTGAGTTGTAATGGCGGCACGTGGACAGAGTCGTATTGGAGAGTGGGGACTTTGCCGAGCGCACTTTGGCTCGAGACACCGACTAGGACACTCGTCCCGAACGAAACTGTCGGTTTACTTATTTTAATTAAATTAAACAGACTTCTTTAATAATGTTAAATAAATGCGAGTTCTTCTAACTCAAAAGACAGATGTGTTGCTATGGAATTTGTTGGCCACGTCTTCTCCATAGCTAAAACACTAGGAAGTGGTAACGGGTGGGCGTTTTGGGGGACTGTCTATTTGTAAAGTACTAGCACTCAGCCACAGTCAATAAAGAGAGCTTAGTACTGTATTGAGTGTTTTATTCTACAATGATCCTGATACCACTGAACCCAAACAATGATAATAAAAAATAGTTTTCATTTAGAGCTATCTG
Organism: Ceramica pisi; assembly: GCA_963859965.1. Classification (NCBI taxonomy): domain Eukaryota; kingdom Metazoa; phylum Arthropoda; class Insecta; order Lepidoptera; family Noctuidae; genus Ceramica; species Ceramica pisi. The sequence continues at coordinate 4,898,116 of OY982527.1, read as the reverse complement.
AATCCCGGAAATCGCAATTTTACTTATGCGTATAGTATACGAGTAGTATTACTAAATTTAGCTATAAAAATCCCGGAATCCCAGGTTTTTTCAAATTCGATTTTCTTCTTGTAGCCATGGATAAGGCAATTTATTGTTTTTTTTATATAATTAAGAGCGCATATAAGTAATCAACTGATTTATGCTGATTGCAACAGCCCAAATAAAAAAAACAGAGACAGCAAAAACTAAAAACAAAAATCACTTGATCGCGATTTATTCGTCACTGGTAAGTCGTAAGACATCCAAAAATCGCTTGTAATTTAGCGTAGCCGTAGGCCTTTCAAACTAATGAAGATATTTTTGTTTCAAAATATGATTTAAAGTTATCCTTTTATTTTGTAGTTTTGCGAATTCCGGGATTAAAATTCAGATAGCTCTAGTGATAAACTATAAAAGTTAGGCGCGGGATTTTTACTGGGGCATTTGTTGTAGAATACCCTATCCCTTGGTACCTATAAAAAATACAACCGACTTCCAAAAAAAGACACTACAAAGTAAAAAATAACTTTAATTTCGGAAGTCGGTGTCAAAATACGAAGAAACTAACAAAAACACCGACTTCCGAAATTAAAGTTATTTTTTAAGTGTTTTTTTTTGGAAGTCGGTTGTATTTTTTGTAAAAACTTTTTTTTTCACTTTTTAGTGGTACCCCACACCTAACAACACCACTGCAAAATCGCAGAAAAGCAAAATACGCAATTTCGATTACTTGGATGACATAAAACCATCATCCAAGTAAACGAATCCCAGTTATTTCGAAAATCCAAAGTTCGTAACCGATTTTGATAAAATTTAAATGGGACCAATCTGCAAGTAGGTAGGTTCTTTCAGATAAAACAAGATTTTTTCAAATCTGTTCATAATTGTCGGAGTTAACAAACATAAATAAAAAATACAACCGAATTGAGAACCTCCTCCTCTTTGGGAAGTCGGTTAAAGAAGGGACATGTCCGATTTTTAGGCAAAAAAAACACTGTGCTGTTGGGGAATTTGTTGCGCTCACAGAAATATTTGCGCTATTTCTTCTTCAGCAAATCGTAAGTGAGTTCTAAGTGGTGACGGGTGGGCGGCGGGTGTTCAAAAAGTGCTGTCATTCAACCTTATTTGTATAAATTACTTTTATTTTGATTTTATTTTTCTTAATTTTGATTCCAGTATGACTAAGTAATTGTAATGTCCGACAGTGGATTTATTTACATAATTATACTGAATGAAATCATAATTCTAATGACGAAGCACTCATTCAGATGTTAATAATTGTTTTAGAAGCTTTAATACAGTGTGACTCTTTATAATGTCACATACGAAAATGAATCGACGGAAAAAGTATTAACAAAAATCTTAATTTTAATTTTTTTAATAGATTCTTGCTAGACTAACATGTAATTTTCTGTCTCTATGAAATTCTATAGTGGAAATGAATAATCTTTTTCTACACTTTTCTACACACTCATTTTCTTTACTGCAAAATGACAAACGCAGTCAGTCATTAGTTACTAAAGTGCATCATCATTCATGAAAACTACGAACGATTCAAACAAATGTCAAAACAAACTAGCTAATTACAACACCCACATTGTTTTCTAGAATGACAATAAACATTTCCCACTTGTTCGAGTTGAAAGCAAAACAAACATACAATTACTATCAGAAAGTGAAAGAGATGAATCAATATAGGAAACGGCAAATTAATGATTGAATGACTTTTCCTTGAACTTCGAAGCCGATGACACAGGAAGCGATGGTAGTTACGCGGCTGTTTTGTTTATTAATGACTGAGAAACGCGGGTTCGGTCATAACCTTACAATCTTAACCAAAAGGCAAACCGAAGCGTGTATGTTATAAAACTGTACAGTTATCGGTGCATGTTATGTCTGTAATATCTATGGGTGATGCGTGTAGGTTTTATAACCTACACGCATCACCCATAGATACACATACATACATACACACTAGGGTTTGCATGATGGTTATTTATATAACCATCATGCAAACCCTAGTGTGTATGTATACCGCGTGTATCTGACATCGACGCACAAACGATTTCCATTGGTCCAGGGCATGATTCTGGACACCCCAGTGTTGGAATTTTTCGTCGGTTCTTTTCTCATTTTTTTCAAGAGTACCTACCACAAATAGGTAGGTATCAGCTCAGAGCTGATATCTATTTGTGGTTTTATTCAGATTGCTCTATTTAGTGAAAGTAGTTAATCAATTATTTTTTATTAAAAATGTCATTGGGTTAGGTCAGAATAACGATAATTATGAGCAGTCTAAAGTAAAAAAAAACCCTTGAAAAAAAATGTAAAAATGAGAAAAAAGCCGACGATAAATTCTAAGTCTAGGGTGTCCAGAATCATGCCCTGGACCCATGGACATCGTTTGTGCGTCGATGTCAGATACACGCGGTATAGAAAAGATGAAGACTAAGGGCGGATTTCACCAATGAAATTGATCGCGATCAACTGCGTTCAAAAGCTGTCAGTGTCAATATTCTACAGTTTATAATGACACTGACAGCTCGTAAATGTGGTTCATGTGTTGACCACGTTTAGTTTCATTGATAAAAACCGCCCTAACTGTGTGCCTAGATAGGATTTCCCATAGGAAGAAAAAAACGAATTACTTACTGATTAATGTACTTAGTTGAAATTTGGAAAACTTCTCACCCCGATCTCCTAGAGCAGGGATGGCGAAGCATTTTTTGATGGTCGTGCCACTTCGATAAAAAAAAAATGTAGCCATGACGTGCCGCCAAAAAATATTGACTTGATGATTCAATAAATTGTTATCAGGTTTGTGTTTCTTCAAATACAAGTAGTTTGACGGCACGGTTGGCGCAGTGGTTGAGCGATCGACTGCTGCGCCGCGTGTCGTGGGTTCGATTCACGGAACAAATATTTGTATGGCCTACAGATAGTTTGTTCTTTTTAAAAACGTTGCCCCGTTTTTAAAAAGAAAGAAAGATAGTTTCTTCAACATTCTAAGTAATCTTGTATAGGCGTGCCCAAGTTATTTTGATGCGTGCCATAGGTTCGTCATCCCTGTCCTAGAGTCTAATAGACGGAAACATGAAAATCTAATATTCACCTAAATACATAAGCCGTACGTAATATAAAACCATGAGCAATTTCATGGTGTCAGGCCCCCTTTCTCCCAGCCATAAAGGCGATTACAACCGATGTGGGTTCGCCTCAATACTTGACTGAAACGCAACACCGCAATCACGAAACACTGTCTAAATACAAAACGCTAGGTTTTGTATCAGCTTTTGGACTCAGTTACAGTTTATTGTGCTGTAGTACCACTACCCAGGGCACCTAGGTGGACAGGGCACATTGCTCGCAGATCAGATGGTCGACGGGGCGAAAAGTTCTGGAGTGGCGACCGCGTACCGCAAGACGCAACGTTGGAAGGCCTCCCCCAAAGTGAACCGATTGCCTGGTGAGAATCCCGGGAAGCCGATGGATGCGAGACGCACAAAACCGGTTTTTGTGGTAATACTTGGGGGAGGCCTATGCACTGCTGGATAGCAGTGGACGTCTTTAGGCTGATGATGAGGATGATGACTTCACTACCCACAGGAGACACCCCCTTTGTCTTTTGTAGCCTAGAATCGTTGTTGAAGTCTGGTCTTCTTTTTATCATGTGGGCTCATTTTTATCAGGCAGTCGGGTGACTCAAACCTGCAACGTCCTAGCCAAACTGGAAACGAACTTTACAAAGTATGTTTTCCCTTGGAAATCGAACCCACAACCCGCGTCACAAGGCAATCGCCCAAACCACTTGACCACGGAGGCAGTGAAGTCTAGTTAAACGGGGTTTATTTATTTTATAGACCAGAGTTTTTGCTACTTTATCACGCCTAAACCACTGCACTAGTTTTAATAAATTTTGGTGTAAGTAGAGAATATTGGCTCTTCTAGAAAGATAAATTATACTTTTATTCCGGGAGTACGATCGCTTGGGATGATTATGACTTTAAATGGCCGAAACAATTGACAGGAGCTAGTTTCACATAAACATAGGTATCTTTTGTACAGGACTTCTAAATCTCAGAGAAAAAGCTCAGTCAGCCAGTTCCCATTTTAAAACTTAAAGATAGGTAGGTTAGGTTACCTAGGTAGGTTTCTTATCAGTCTGTATTTTGACACTTTTACTACCACTGTCTTCCTAACCAGTAATTTCTCCTTATGTCTATGAACCTAACTAAATTTTGTTTCAGCTTACCTCCTTATAAAACTGGATGACCAAGATCAGTTCGACATAGCGGCCAAAGCTATGATCTTCCACCTGTCCGCTCCTGACAGTCTCCGAGGTCCAGGGACAGTGCCTCAACGCCACGCCCTGGCATGCGCAGCCCCGGTCCTGAGGGTCACTATCTCCAGAATGCTTGCTGTAGCCGATAACCATAGATTCCCAACATTTTTGGAAATAGTAATGCTGCTCGCGTTCGACACGGTGGAAAATTGTATGTTAATCATTGTTTTGAAAGTTTTAATACAGTGTGAGTCTTTATAATGTGCATATACGATAATGAGGGAAACTATACCTAATTTTATCGACAGAAAACGTATTAAAAATATCTAAATATTTATTATTTCGTAAATGCACACTATAAAGACGCACACTATAAAGACTCACACTGTATTCATTATATACTGTGTATGAGTACACGTGGCTATATACCACACGCATATACACATGGGCCAGGATCGTCACGCGGTGTAGGTATAGGAAGACGAACGTTACAACCGAGGCAGCCTACAAAACGTTGATTTGATTTGGACTCATTATCGAAGGATTGGATAGGGAAGGCAACAGATAAAGTTAGCTGGAGATATAGGGGAGGCCTTTTTCCACCAGTAGGATTAATATATTATTTTATTTAGTGGTAAGTCTATGTTAGACTTACTACTAAATAAAAGTTAGTAAAGTTCGTTAGCGGACTCTTTCAGCTACTTTCCAGGATGTATCGTAAACTCAGAATCATTGTATTAAATATTGATCTACCAAGAGTCCATATTTTTTATAGTCGAACATAACGTTCTGATCAAAATTTAACAAAAACCGGCCAAGTGCGTGTCGGGCCACGCGCAGTGTAGGGTTCCGTAGTAGCCCGTTATCACAATTTAAAAGAACGATTGTGTTGTTATTTTACCCGTTATAAACAAGCAACTACGTCATCTTTAGTCAATATAAAGGATTTAGGTATTCTTAGGATTAATATTTGGTACAAAATTATCCAACACCCAAGTTCAACGAATATTACTACTAAACTAGTCAAGTTATCTTAACCGCTATTTCAATTTTTCTTTAGTTAAAGTTCATATTTATTGCGCTATTATCTTGAATTTTTCTAGATTTTTCAAATCAGCGGTTTAGCTTTTAGGGGAGGGGGGGGGGCTTATACTGGAACAAAAACTGGAACAAAAACATTATGTCCACTGCCCGTAATGATGGTTTGCTTTTTGCAGGCATCGAAATGATGAAAGAAAACATCGTAGAGATCGTCTTTTACCGTTTCAACCCTTACTTTCCTAAAAGAATACTGCCTCATTACGAAATAAACCCTAAGGATTGCATGGACCCAAATGTAAGATTAGGTAAGACGATGGAAGCCTATATTTTTAGAATATTTACACCAAGAGGCCTTTGGTTTCGTCTGTTCCCCGGATTCTGAGGGTGGTTATTTCCTAAATTGTACTTTACTCTGCAAACCTGTCAAAATTTGAAATTAAAAAAAGGCTTTACACTTTTTTAACTCAAAATAATCACTTCAGAAATCCCTTACCCACCCACTTGAAGAAGTGATTTATTAAACAGAAAACTATATAATAACTCATTTCTTATAAACTCATTGAGTGTTCAAATCCAGCCAGAAATATTATATTTTTCTGCAAACCGCTGGCTATGAGGTTCCCTTCAGCAGACAACCTCCCAGTATAACTACCTTTTAGCATCGCAGCACACCAGAGGCATCGCCAGTGGCGATGACATTCTTGACTCTATGCTGGTATGTTTCATGAGTGTAATTACACTGAAACCATTAACTTCCATCGCAGTAACGCCATGCCTAGTGGCAGCAATAGCTAGCAATAATAGGTGTTGGTGCAGCTTTATTTGAAGAAATATACTGGTTTTTTTTTATATTAACAACGTATCCTTTTCTTTCCAGTGGCATTTTTTTTGGGGTCGACACAACATGTCTTCTTTTTTCTTATTGTACTATTAGTCGTACTTTTAGAAGTCACCCCCCTTTAAAGGCATCTTTCACAACGTACAGAATATATCATCGTTTTTATGTTCAAAAGTTTGCTCACATTTTCCTCATTTTATCTATACTATATACTATAATATTATAAAGCAGAAGAGTTTGTTTGTTTGTTTGTTTGGTTGAACGCGCTAATCTCAGGAACTACTGGTCCGATTTGAAAAATTCTTTCAGTGTTAGATAGCCCATTTATCGAGGAAGGTTATAGGCTATATATCATCACGCTAAGACAAATAGGAGCGGAGCAATAATGGAAAATGTGACGTAGACGAAGTTGCGCGGGTCAGCTAGTATACTATAATATTATAAAGCAGAAGAGTTTGTTTGTTTGGTTGAACGCGCTAATCTCAGGAACTACTGGTCCGATTTGAAAAATTCTTTCAGTGTTAGATAGCCCATAAATCGAGGAAGGCTATAGGCTATATATCATTACGGTAAGACCAATAAAAGCGGAGCAGTAATGAAAAATGTTACGCAGACGACGTTGCACGGGTCAGCTAGTAATTTGATAAATATTGTCTAATCGGAGAAACAGCGACGGTTGTGCAAACCAGTTCCGAATCAATTAGCCTTAATGTCCGTAGATTATTGGAAGTAATTAGAGCTCAGGCCTCAGAAATACTGTAATATTACGTGATCGCAGGAGTGAGCAGCATGAACATGTCCACGACCCTGTCGCTGCTGTTGGTCCTTCTGAAGACCACTATGAAGTATTTAGATGAAAACCCTGGGCTTAGGAAACTACTTCCATTTCCAGACTGTTATGCACAAAGGTAAGCTATCGATTTTTGTGGCCGCAAAATACTAGTACCAAGTGCATGCGGGTAGAAACAGAATGAGGATGGCGCAGGAACGTGGGGAATGGCACATGAGAAGTAAGGCTTAAGCTCAATAGTAGGCGCTCCGAGAGGTAATGATCTTAACCATTGTGTACCATTGGACTTTGGATCACAAGCGTGACTGCAGTGTTTCGGGAGCTACCTCTATCGGATTCCGCGGGAGGACACGCAGGTGTTAACACTATACGAATCGCCCGGAGGGCACCGTGGAGGTCTGCCTGCTTGGCCGTAGCACTGCCGTATCCTCGTAGAGGCGATCGACGGCGGTGACCTTTCACTTCGGGCGCTGGTTCAATCCATGGTTCGGAGCGAGGAGGCATGGGAAGTTGTCAAATCTTTGGTCCAAGCAGTAATTGGAGGTACACGAGCTGGTTTGACATAGTTAGTAAGAGTCTGACCAACACTACCAAGAAAAACATGTGTGACTGCTGAGCGTGGATTCTCATTTCGATTCCCACTTCCACAGGATTGGCAAACGGTTTTAGATTTATCCACCAGGAAATTCTTAAGCAGCACGGAGTTTGAAAGTTGTTGGTGTTATATCAGAGTGCCAGAAAGCATGTCAAGTGGTTGGAACAAAGAGTGCACATCACGTCACCGTGTACACGTCGGTGAAGTGAACAACAAGTGAGCTGTCAAACCATACAAATAAGATGGCATGACAGCTCACTTGTCGTTCACTCCACCTAAGTGATCACGCTGAGATGTCGACAGAATAGGCCGGCTGGATGTGATTGTACACACACTTTGCAATCTATTATCTGCTGCGTACTTGGCTAATGTTTATGTTATGATTGGCCATCGTAATTCGGTTGGGAGGAAGGAAGGTCTACATCGTTGTTGTACCTTTTATTTGTTGTCCAACAGTATCTCCGCGACACTATCTAATCTATTATTTGTCTACTCTCTCCCATGGCCGCCATGAAAGGCGACTTAAAGGTTAATGTAGAAAAGATCGGCAGGGAGCAGTTTACTGCGTTGGTGACTTGCTGCTGTTAACACAGCTTGTTAAATTACAAATTAAGTTCATGAATGTTTAACTACTAGGTATCTGTGTATACAATTATTGTATAATAATATCAGTAGTAGGTTTCTATCCTAATCACTTTTGGGCATAGGTATGAGAGTGGTAACATGTCTCTTATACGCCCAAAAGTTATGGTCCGCCCGAGTTCCACCCAAGTTCCTCCCGGACGATAACTTGTAATATGGTGAAGAGAAATTTACGTATTTTTCAATCGTAGCATGAAGCAAAATGTCGAATAACTTTAGACACGTCATTTTCTCCCGGATAAACATTTTTCAGCTGATAGTTATTATGATCCTGTAATAAAATAAATCAGCTGGCAAAATGCCGAGGGAAAACTCGTCAGCTGGTGAATTTATGTAGGCGATAGATGCCTTCAGGCCGATAGCTGACGACCTTCACACCGAGATACAGCCGGCTGACGTTTTGTTTCCTGCAAGATATTTGCGTCAATTAAACCCATGCGACGCGCGTTTTTTTTTAACTCCATACCGTCTGTAACTTTACCTATGTTTTACAAATAAATGATTGATTGATTGATTAATTGTGTCAGAGTTAGCTATAATCTGACACAATTTTCATTCGGGAGGATATGACTGAAAAAAAATTGTTTGGTAGACTGCCGCTGTTTAAGGTGAATGCTCCAACCAGCCCGCGAAATTCAAATTTACTTACTACCGTTTTTTGCAATTTGCAGGCCAGTGCTAGGTTGTATGTTGATTAAAATATTATTCGCGGCTGTAAAACGTATGTAGTTACAGAATTATAATCATCAATATCGTCAATACAACGCTCTAAGTTCATAAGGCTCTAGGAATGACTTTTTCTGTTTTTTTTATGTTCCTAGGCCTATACGAACTTGGAGGGTTGTATTGGTGATTTTGATGATTATAATTCTGTAACTACATACGTTTTACAGCTAATATTATAATATTTTAATCAACATACAACCTAGCACTGGCCTGAAAATTGCAAAAAACCCAAGAAATTTTGAATTTCGCGGGCTGGTTGGAGCATTCACCTTAACCCACCCTCCGAATCGCAGCTGACGTTCACATATATCCACGATGAAGCTGTCTTAACCATTTTACAAGGTATCGTCCGGGAAGAGATGTATGACAAAATTTGAGCCTGGCTTGCGGTCTATTAATATTAGTACTAGAACATAAGGTACAAATAGCTTGCCTAACTGTATTTCGGTGAAAAAATACAGGGCGTGATCTCTACAGACTTTAAAGCATGCTGTACACAAAGGGTAACCAACGGAACCCTATTGCTAAGCCTCCTCTGTCCGTCCGTTCGTCTGTCTGTCAACATGCTGTATCTCAAGATCCGAAACAGGTAGATAGTTGAAATTTTCACAGATTGTATATCTATATTTCTATTGCCGTTATAACAACAAATAGGTAATAAAAATTAAGGTTTATGGTACGGACCCCTTCGTGTGCGAGTCGGATTCGCACGGCCGGCTTTTTTTTGTAGCTTACGACGATAATAACTGGTAGGTAATTTGCGATACATCACGATACCCATGCTTAGTGCTGGATCATGGGTGCTGATTGCTCTCATGGGTGCTGATTGCTCTCATGGGTATTGGGTTAGCTAGTGATCTAAGTTTTTGACGACACGGTTGGCGCAGTGGTTGAGCTATTGACTGCTGCGCAGCATGTCGCGGGTTCGATTCCCGCACGGAACAAATATTTGTACGACCTACAAGTATTTGTTCCGAGTCTGGGTGTTTTTCTATCTATAATATGTATGTATTCACAAAAAAAAAATGTACATAAGTAGTTTATCAGCCATCTCGTTACCATAACACAAGCATTAGGTTGCTTTGCTTGGGACTATATGGCGTTGTGTGACATTTCACACAACGCCATATAGTATCCAAGGATATTATATTATAAGTCGGTCTGACTTTATTTACCGTACTTTAATATACCGTAATCATCGTCTGCCTACCCTCGACCTATGGCGTCCCTATACCTACTTGTCGTCGGCGGTCGGCGCAATACATTTTCTTCGTTCCATCCCTACCTCCTATTTCTATGTTGGCAGATGTTTCATTTGGGCGTATCGCTATGAATGTCGAGCCCGGGCGCATCACCACGAAAGGATAACACTCACTGTGATAGCAGCTATAATGATCAAGTGCTACGGAGACCGGCTACTTCTCTTCTCTTCTATATTGATGCCAGGTAAGGTTTTACCGATTAGGCATTAAGAGGAAATGTGGGCTTGTAGACTTCGTATGTAAAAAGTTATATTTCGAGGTTTGGCTCTCGCCTGTTTCCTCCTCCAATAGTAAATCGATTCAATAGATATTACACAAGCTGAATAAGAGGGATATAAACTGTGCCTCTATGTTTTTCTCTATTCATTAATAGTTGCCAAACTTGTTCAGTAAGGCTCTTTTGACAGCAGTATATTGGACAATTTTGAGCATGTTTTGAGGGTCCTAGTGCTTTTACGTTTAATATATCATCAAAAAAGAAAACATAGCAACACAAAATATATTCTTCTTATTCAGTTCATGAAATATCTCTTAAATCTGTCCAATATTGAAGAAGGAAACAGGCGAGAGCCAAACCTCGAATTATGACTATTTACATACAAAGTCCCTCCGCCCGCGTTTCCTCTTAACTCGGCGCTGCGGTGCCAGATTGCCTAGATGATGATGCCCTAGTATCCAAATCTGATAGTGTAATGCCCGGTTTCTGAGATATCAATCACTTATCCGTCCGTTAACCACTAACCAACCAGGTGTTGTGCTTGTAATAAATAACGTTAATTATCGGACAGAGAAATCAACCGATAAAAACCTCGGTAACCAAAAACGATTTCCCCCTAAAATAATATCTAGAGACATTAAACATAATACCTTATTGTATCAATGGGATATTGAATTTGGAATCAGTTCCATTAGTTGGTTCTCTAGCAACCATAATTTGAACACTTTCACTTCCGACGGAAATAATTGCGCTGCTCAAAGAATGGACGTCATTCAACCGTGTCCCCTTGAAACTGACGAATCTGGTTCCTCCAGAATTACTTATATCACAATAACACGAGTGGTAGGTACTGACCTTTTGGTGTTTGATCAACTTTGGGCCGCTGTGGTGGTTATAATCATATAAACAAAATAAAATAAAATTCCTCCTTTAGTGACGCCCGATTTTGACGGGACTTTTATTGGCAGGTAGCTGATGTAATAAGGAGTACTTAACTTAGGCTACCTTTATTTAAAAAAATAAAGAATCGACTGTTAGGCGGAACGAAGATCGCCGGGTCAGCTAGTTTAACATAATTTTAAAGCTGTGTCGCCTCATAGCACGATGAAGGTCAACCTTCCAGCTGCCGCCGGCTCTTCGCGGTGTGATACAATAGGGAATATGCATGCGATTTTTTTATTTACAAAATGAAATACTTATTAGCTCTAGAAAACAAGCATGAAATTATTTTTTTAATACCTTCATCAACGATGAAGTTATAAAGCATCAAATATTACAATTAGAAAGAGAAGTCCGGTATGAACTTTGACGTCAAATTCCATGACGCCTATACAACTGCCATATAAAAAACTTTTTACAAAAAAATACAACCGACTTCCAAAAAAAACACTACAAAGTAAAAAATAACTTTAACTTCGGAACTCGGTGTTTTTGTTAGTTTGTTCGTATTTTGACACCGACTTCCGAAGTTAAAGTTATTTTTTACTTTGTAGTGTTTTTTTTTTTGGAAGTCGGTTGTATTTTTTTGTAAAAAGTTTTTTATTTTTCACTTTTTAGTGGTACCCCACACCTAACAAAACCACTGCAAAATCGATACCTGGATACGATTTTCGAAAGTTCCCCTCGACTTCTCTGGGATGCCATCATCGGATCCTGGTTTCCTTATCATGGGACCATTTGGAAAGTATACCCTTTCCAACAAAAAAAACATTTTTAAAATCGGTTGGCAAGCGACGGAGTTATGCCCGAAAAAACATTAAAAAAAAAAAAATACAAACATCCCAATTGAGAACCTCCTCCTTTTTGGGAAGTCGGTTAAAAACAGCGTTTTCGTGAGAGGGACAGATATATTTGTTTAAAATAGTTATATCTCCTTTATTTTTCGAGCAATTTTGATTCTATTTTCACTATTAGTATTATATCTTTGTATATTTTTAAATAGAATGTGTAGATACAAAATATTTTTTTCATGCATATTCCCTATTGCGAGAAAAACTTTTAAAAACGAGTGTAGCTAATCTGGCCATATCCTTCTGCGGCTGCCACGTCTTCGATTACTGCTAGTTAGCTTACTTCCTCCATAGAGTCCATAATACAACAAATGTGACCTACATTAGTAATTTTAGTTTTGGAAAGCAGTATCTAGTTAAGTACCTACTTACCCATGCTATCAATGAGTAGCTATCTCCTGGGATACTGCGCTCCTATGCAGCTCTGTGCTCGCTGACGAACCTACTCCGAGTGATTTTTGACGCTTATTTAGTGACCATGAGGCATTTAGATTAGTGCGGATGCGAATAGGCAGAATCTCTATTGGTTTTCTCTTCGGTTGTTGGTGCGGTTAAGAAATTTTCTTCAAAAATTGCTTTCTCCTCGCATATGTAGAAGTAAATCAAAGATAATGTTACCATGATTTTTGTAACATCACATGATTTAAAAAAGTGTCCGTGGAGTTTCTTTTACGTTCTTCTCCATAGAGATCTACACTTTGGAACGTGCAAATAGCTTCATGTTTTTTAATTACCAAACTTGACAATTTGAAAGTGCCTGTTAATGTTTTAGGTAATGTTTTATTTGAAACTAGCTGTCCCCCGCGGCTTCGCTCCCGTCAATTAAGTATTCATTGCACATATCGAGATGTATTCTGCTATTCGGGTCGGAGACAAATCCAACGAATCAATAACAATGAAAATTGGTTCAGCAGATCTCGAGTTATAAGTGTTGTAACAAACCCGTCTTTGTTTTATATAATATATATGTAGGATCAGGAGAGCCGAGGGGTATATCGTCAGGGTTTGTAGTTCCCATTTTATTGGGATAAACAAGACTGTATAACTAGATACAAAGCTTTATTACAGTAGGCAGTAATTAAAACACAATACAAAAGGTACACAATATGAATGGTAAACAGAAAAAAGATTAAGCAGGTAAAAAGGTATTAAAACAGTAAGGCGAACAGACTTTTTAGGGTCACAGTTCGTATAGTGGCCAAGCCACCCAAACACAAAGTGTATCAAATACAGCTGTGTACAAATGTGCAATATACAGCAGCGTTGTACGAAGTAAACCGACAGTTTTGTCGGGAGCAGGGGAGCTCTGTATCGAGTCGAATCCGAAGACCGACTGACGAGCTTACCGAGTGTAGGCTGTTTTATAGGACGATGTCCCCACTTTGCAATCCCTCCACGACAACTCTGTCCGCTGACGCACGGAAGTACGTCACGCGTTTACTAAATTCAAAATGTGCTAAATCTAATAAGATTTACATTAGAAAATAATCAAATTATACAAGAATAATTGTCGTAAGTAGACAATAATGAAATTACAAAGTAAATCATTTTAAAATTAAAGCAACATGCCATCATATTCATCAACTGTCATAAACAAAACTAACGTTCACACTTATCGAAATAAGTTGCCAAAAATCAACTAGTAGTACTTAATAAATTAAGTTACGATTTATCTATACATATAATAAAATCGTAGAGTTGCCGTGTCTGTACATTGAATATTTTCGCATAAAAAATACATAGAAATGTCAGAAAAATGACATAGAACACAAAAAAGCAGTTTTTGAAATTCTTTTCTGTTTGTCTGTGCGTCTGTATGTCTGTGCGTCTGTATGTCTGTGCGTTTGGAGGAGCATCACGCATAAACCACTGATTGGATTCAAAATTTAGGTACTTCGAAATATTAAGTGATAATCGGAGCAACATTTAGTGTTTATTTCATCAAAATCGACCCACAAAATCAAAAGATATCGAATTTTAAAGTTTACGAAGAAACTTCATCGAGCGCTAAAATAGGTTGTTTTCATTGAGACTTCAGATACTTGCAATGCCATCTATTGAGAATTTTTTTAATAAGAAATGTGTGAAAAGACCCCGAAACAATGTATTTTTGAGTTATTTCTTAATTAAACACATAATGTTTATAATTATATGTTATTATATTATCATTATTTATCGTAACGTGTAAGCTTCTAAGTTTGAACTTATGAGTAGTTATGAGCATAAAGACAGTTCAGTTACGTTGTAGATCGATAGATGGCGTTGTACTTATGACGCGTTTTTCTGAATCGCGGTGTTAAGATTCTCCGCAGTAGCATAAGGTCAGCCCCATGTTTTATGTTGTTTGACTTGAAGACGTATAATGTTAAAATTATTAGAGGAGAGTCTCCTCCGGAGTCCGGAGTTACCTGTATCCATAAGTAAACTGTTTTACTAACAGAAGAGATGAATATTTGGTATTATGTTTCAATGTGGCTAAACTATATCAGCCGAACACGTCGATCTTCAAGGTTAAGCAACGCTTGCCGAGGTCGGTCTGTGAATGGGTGACCATTATAACAACCTAGCCTTTTCCTTACTATATTGGCTCGGCTTCCAGACAAACCGGATTCAGCTGAATACCGGTATTTTACGTGGCGCGGCTGCCTACCAGACCTCCACAACTCATTCAATGCAAGATTTCAGTCAGATTTTACTGGCTTTTGACTATCCGTAACGACTGCCAAAGATCTACAAATGACAGCCGGGACCAAAGGCTTAACGTGCTTTCTGAGGCACGAAGGAAACTCGGTATGTCAAGATGGTCACCCACCCACAGACCAACCTTCGCAAGCGTTGCTTAACCTTGAAGATCGATGCGTTCGTCTGTTATAGTTTAGCCTTGAAGATCGGCCCGTGCGGCTTTAGCCACGAGCTCCTCTATAATAAATCGATTCTATGAACCCAGTAAAACTTTTTTGATATTATAAAATCTTAAAACAAACTATATTTATCAGTGGTCTACGATCAGCAATATTGTCAGTAAAAATCGGAGAAAATGTGTTTCTTTTTGGACTGTTCTGGACGAAATTAAGAATCCACTTGATTCAGCACCATTCGTTCGATAGTTGGTTTTGTTGATTTTGATTCAAGATTAGTTTGTACCAGGAGATTAGGTACCTGGGCTGGTCGGCATTTCAACCGATAGAGATGATACAGTGCCCTGCATTAGGTACCCTCTTCATAATTATATTCTTAATTCGAGAGAGAGATCAGGATACGTAACTGAACGTAGATTTTGTATATTATGCAATCTATACTAATATTATAAAGCAGAAGAGTTTGTTTGTTTGGTTGAACGCGTTAATCTCAGGAACTACTGGTCCGATTTGAAAAAATCTTTCAGTGTTAGATAGCCCATTTATTGAGGAAGGTTATAGGCGTATATATATATATATATATAATCACGCTGAGACAAATAGGAGCGGAGCAGTAATGGAAAATGTGACGCAGACGAAGTTGCGCGGGTCAGCTAGTGAGACAATAATTGATAGTAAAAACACTCCGATTAGTAATACGAAAATCAATTTCTAATAAGATTTGGCAACTACCCACTATTGTGATTGACAACCAACTCCGACACGGCCAGAACTGACGTTCTACACGACCTCGTGTGATCCTGAAAAAGAAAATCTCTTGTGAATATCGATCGGCCTTTCTGACAAACAAAAGCCTTAACAAATGGTATGTTGAAAAGAAAAATCCTGAGTTAGCCAAATCAAATTATTATCAATAGTAGTTGCATCGCAACCATTCAAGATTACCATACTGTTACTGACAATACATAGCTCAATTAAAGTAGAGACATAGTCTCCCAGCCGAAATCACACCATGGGATTCGACAAGTAATTTGGAGTCAAATAGACAACCCGCATAGGCGTCAACATAGACAACCCGCATAAGCGTCAAGATCAACATCCAAATCCAGGAGTCAACATAGACATCCGATTAAGCATCAAGCTATACAAGAGTCAACATAGACATCTTGTCAATTCAGCTATAGTATGTCAGCAGCAGAGGAATCATCATCAGTGTCAGTATTGACATCATCACTAACAGTAACTGGACATTCAGGCTTTTTTCGTACACGATCATGGGCATATTTGTAAATTCTATTGGTACTCAAAGATTTTAACAAATATCTATCACCATCTAATAGTTCTAAAATTTTATAGGGACCTTTAAATTTAGGGTCTAATTTAGTCTGGTTTCTTTCTTCATTAGCAATAAGCACAAAATCTCCAACTTGAAACTTTTTCAAAACAGCTTTAGTCTTATCATATCGGGCTTTGTCGTATTCGGCATTTTTAGTTATACCCAGGGCTGCTTGTTCCCTCACACGAGACAGATTTACTTCTATCTCCTCATTGTCAACAGTCATCAAACCTAAAGGTCTAGCAACTCGTCCAATCAATAAGTCTAAAGGACTAGATTTAGTAACCCGATTAACTGTGCAATTTAGAGCGATTTGAACGTCTTCAATGGCATCTTGCCATGAGCGCTCACTGGTCTCAACGGCGGTAAGCATACTTTTTAATGTTTTCATTATGCGTTCAACCTGCCCATTAGCCCTACATGCACCAGTGGCTATTAAATGCAAAGCAATATTATGGGAATCACAAAATTCTTTGAAGTTTTTGCTAGCAAAACAGCGAGCTTGGTCAGCTATAACCCGAGAAGGTGTTCCAAATAAAGAGACACTAGACTTAAGGGCTTTAATGCAATTTGATGCGTCAATCTGAGTAGTATGGTACAGTAAAACATACTTTGTAAAAGAATCAATTAAAACAATGATGTATTCCTTGAGATCACTCTTTCCACTAAGTTTTCCCGTAACATCTATATGCACTGTGTGCCAAGGTATACCGACTTTAGGTATAGGGTGTAATTCTGCTTGAATTTTACCCGAGTTAGATTTGGAGATTTTACATGTGATACAGTTATCTACGAATTTTCTAACATATCTAGCCATCTTATCAAACCAGTAATGCTCATAGACCTTTTCAAGTGTTTTATCCCAACTTAAATGCATGATTGCTTCATGGATGTGGTTTATAACAGACCATCTAAAAGCTCTTGGTACAATAGGTAAGCAACGAGTTTGTCCATTACGTTGTATTTTACGGTACAAGGTTCCTGATCGTAATTCATAACTTTGGGCAATATCAGGGGTTAGAGAGTTATTTTTCAGATTAGAAACGATTCCTAAAATCTCAGAATCACGCTGTTGTTCAGCTAAAAGCCAACTATTAGACAGAGTTGTAATATCAACGCGTTTCTGTTCTATTTTGTTGATTGATTGTGGAAGGGGGTTTCTAGAAAGAAAGTCTACGTGGTTCATATATCTGCCTTCTCTATACATAATATCAAAATCATAGGCTTGTAGAAAAGCCCACCATCTATGTACTCGGGGAGTTAAATCAGCTTTACTGCGCGAGGCTTTAAGGGAATTACAGTCAGTAACAACAGTAAATTTATGTCCTTGCAGATAATGGTGAAAATGTTTAACTGCGTTAACAACGGCCAAAGTTTCCAACTCATAAGAGTGATATTTACTTTCAGTTGCAGTCGTTCTTTTACTAAAGTATTCTACAACATGCATTTTCTTATCAACTTTTTGAAAAAGAATGGCACCGTAACCATCAGCACTAGCGTCAGTATGTAATTCGATGGGATATTCAGGGTTATCTATACTTATAATAAATCTGTAGAGAGGTCAATTCTGTACATGAAATATATTTCCAAAATAACTATCAGGGGGTGATTAGGGATCAATAGTGATGCCAAAAATGCAATCAGTAAAATTTTTGTCTGTCTGTCTGTCTGTCTGTCTGTCTGTATAACCGTTATAGAAACAAAAACTACTCGACGGATTTTAGCGAAACTTGGTACAATTATTATTCATACTCCTGAGCAGGTTATAGTATACTTTTCATCACGCTACAATGAATAGAAAAAATGAAAAAAAAAAAAAAATGAAAATGTGAAAGTTTGGTTGTTTGTTCCTCAATCACGCCAGAACGGCTTAACGGATCTTAATGAAATTTAGAACAAAGATAGATTATAGTCTGGAATAGCACATAAGCTACTTTTAATCCCGGGAACATGTTCCCTAGGGATCACGCGGGCGAAGCCGCTGGCAGAAGCTAGTAAATCATTAAAACTGGTTCATTAGTAAGGATTGAAATCACTCTCTGCCTAATTTTCTCATGTTCATCAGTCCACTTAAAAGTATGTTTAGTAGTAGTTAAGAAGAACAAAGGTTTCATAATTTGTGAAAAGTTCTCTACAAATTTTCTAAAATAGGATGCAAGACCAATGAACTGTCTCAACTGGTGAATTGTTTTGGGAGAGTTTAATTTCAGTAATGCTTCTATTTTTCGAGGATTTGGGCGAAGTTCCCCAGATGTGATTTCGTACCCAAGATATTCTACCCTACGCTTTAGAAAAGAGCACTTGCTAAGATTTAATGAAAAACCTGCTTTGGTCAATGATTCAAGGACTTCTTCTAGTCGATGTAAACCTTCACAGGGATCTCTACTTGGCACCATGATGTCATCGATGTAAATAATCACGTAAGAATGGACTAAGTTACCTAATGCATTAGTTACAGCACGTTGGAAAACACTAGGAGCATTTCGTAATCCGAATGGCATAACGAGAGAGGAAGAGACCTTTAAAGTCTGTCCAGGTCATACCTGCATAAGACACTTGGGAAAGCCATACGTTGGCACTGCCCTTTAATGCTTTAGTGAGGGCCATTATAAGAGGGCCAACTCGAAGAGGCTTTTCCGATAGGCAAATATCTACGGTTGTACTCCAAGATTGAGCATCGGAATCGGGTAGGTCTGGATTAAAATCGGGCAAAAGAATCACAGTAGATGAAGCGGAGTTAGTTTTAATCGCTTCAATCAACTGAGTCATATTATGATTCTGAAGCTCCAACATTACTCGCCATGGATCACCAACACCTTCCGATTCCTGGGCTAAACCTAATCCCACTTCTGATGTAGGATCAGGAGAGCCGAGGGGTATATCGTCAGGGTTTGTAGTTCCCATTTTATTGGGATAAACAAGACTGTATAACTAGATACAAAGCTTTATTACAGTAGGCAGTAATTAAAACACAATACAAAAGGTACACAATATGAATGGTAAACAGAAAAAAGATTAAGCAGGTAAAAAGGTATTAAAACAGTAAGGCGAACAGACTTTTTAGGGTCACAGTTCGTATAGCCAAGCCACCCAAACACAAAGTGTATCAAATACAGCTGTGTACAAATGTGCAATATACAGCAGCGTTGTACGAAGTAAACCGACAGTTTTGTCGGGAGCAGGGGAGCTCTGTATCGAGTCGAATCCGAAGACCGACTGACGAGCTTACCGAGTGTAGGCTGTTTTATAGGACGATGTCCCCACTTTGCAATCCCTCCACGACAACTCTGTCCGCTGACGCACGGAAGTACGTCACGCGTTTACTAAATTCAAAATGTGCTAAATCTAATAAGATTTACATTAGAAAATAATCAAATTATACAAGAATAATTGTCGTAAGTAGACAATAATGAAATTACAAAGTAAATCATTTTAAAATTAAAGCAACATGCCATCATATTCATCAACTGTCATAAACAAAACTAACGTTCACACTTATCGAAATAAGTTGCCAAAAATCAACTAGTAGTACTTAATAAATTAAGTTACGATTTATGAGACAATAATTGATAGTAAAAACACTCCGATTAGTAATACGAAAATCAATTTCTAATAAGATTTGGCAACTACCCACTATTGTGATTGACAACCAACTCCGACATATAGATAAATGCGTTGAATCTTGAATCTTGGACCCATGAAAAATAAAATGACGTCATTAAATCTAATTTTAGTGCCAAATGATCCGTGTCTACTCGTTTCAGCTTTCTGTATGTTTGCAGATATTATGTCCCTGTCAGTCCTGACTGAAGTGCCCCCGAGGAAGGACTGGATCTCTACTGTGAACTTTAGCACTTCGCAACAGGACGTACAGTTCAAGAAGACGTTGATTTATTTCGTTGTTGATCTACTTAAAGTGTTCCCTTACAATAAATTCGTAAGATATTTATTACTCTTTATCTATAATCTATACTAATATTATAAAGAGGTAACATTAATTTGTTTGTAAGTTTGTATGTTTGGAAGTTTGTAAGTTTGTATGTGGGGGGTAATCTCAGGAACTACTGGTCCGATTTGAAAAATTCTTTCAGTGTTAGATAGCCCATTTATCGAGGAAGGTTATAGGCTATAGATCATCACGCTAAGACAAATAGGAGCGGAACATTCATGGAAAATGTGACGCAAACGAATTTGCGCGGGTCAGCTAGTAATATTATAAAGCAGAAGAGTTTGTTTGTTGGTTTGGTTGAACGCGTTAATCTCAGGAACTACTGGTCCTATTTGAAAAATTATTTCAGTGTTAGATTGCCCATTTATCGAGGAAGGTTATAGGGTTATAAATCATCACGCTAAGACAAATAGGAGCGGAGCAATAACGGAAAATGTGACGCAGACGAAGTTGCGCGGGTCAGCTAGTATAATGTAAATCTTTTTTTAAAATTTTTTTTTACTTATTTACTTTACTTGGTGCAAGTAGTGATGGATGCGAGGCGAGACGTACAGGACCGGTTGATGTGGCGACACTTGGGCGAGGCTGTGCCCATCAGTGGACGGCTTTCGGCTGATATGATGATGAAGTAGGACCCCCGTCGGCTGGATGGGTTGATAAAGTTGTTATGTGGCCTAGTTTGGGCCATGGGTTATGATAGTAATCCCTTCTAACCTTAAACTAAGAAAACCTCTTTTTTATTTGTAATGGGTTTGCTCTTGACTCTAGTCTAAGTCATAGATCACAGAGACAACGTGAGCTTACCCAGAAGGAGCCTGTGACTTTAAATAGACGAGGGTTGTAAGCGTTCGGAAACACAGACACAGACACAAAATAGGCAGAGAGTTACACTCTTTTGCTGTGCGCATAATAAAAGACGTTTGGAATCGCTTAGTGCGAATTGGTAGGATAGCAACAAGGTACGCATGGTAGCTTGCAGTGCTTCTGGATGTCCGATAAACCTCCCTTAATCAGTACCAACCTGAATAGCCTTTTCCCTAGTTTGAAGGTCTCGCCTTCCAGTCTAACCGGAGTAGCTGAGTACCAGTACTAAACATGGAGCGACTACCTATCCCCACAACCTAGCAACTGTATAACGCGATAGATCATTTACAAGACTGGTGTCAGATAATCTGGCTTCTGATTTTGACTACCCATAACGTCGAAACCTACTAATGATAAACGGGACCTAGGCTACTTCTAAATGAGTCTTCAGAGGCATTTATTTTTATTTTTATTTATTTATTTATTTATTGATCTACATACATTTACCATTACAGGCTAACCCAATGCGATAAAAATGCGCCATAATTAATCATAATTTAATTTATACATAACTAATCTATCTATAACTAATAATGAACAATGCATTCTTTGTGAATTCACTCAGAGAACAATAAAATAGGTCCGCATGGAGGAGTCTCTGTCTGTATGGATCTGCCAGGATTGCGGAATGTGTTCGAAAGAGTCTGGAACGCAAAGGGTGGAACTCGGATGGGTTTCAGTCAGTAAGAGTCTGACACTCCCTTCTGCTCCGCACTGAGGGCTAATTCACGTAATGTTAAGACGCACCGATTAAGTTTTAGTGCAGTTGCAATTAAGTTTAAGTTCGAGTGATAAACGGTATTCTGTAATCTTTGAACTGCGCGTAAACTGCGCGTGAACAGCACGTCAATCGCACGACAACCAAACTACCAAACTTACTGACGGTAGAGTGAAAAAATATTATTCACTAAATTTTAATAATCGACTAGAAACGAATAAATTTCAATGAATATAGACGTTATTATAATATTAAAAATTAAACTTAAGCTTATAAGCTGTCATTTTGGGACGTCAAACAAATAGTAGAATACCGATCACGTTGCATTCCGAAACACACACCAAAAACGCGCGCGCAACAGTAGAATGCCAATATTGCGCTCGCGTGACGCGCACTTGACGCGAGCGTGTCTGACAGCGGTAGAAAATACGAAAAGGGTTGTTTTGATCGAAACGTAACTTAAACTGCACTGCAACAGCACTTATTTAGTTACGTGAATTAGCCTACAGAGCGGAAGGTATCATTTGATGATTTCCAGTCCTTGAAAAAATTAAATGTAATGGGTGATCACCTATCCAAGAACCGCGCGTTCCTCAGCCAACGTCATTTAACCTTGAAGATCGACCCATGCGGCTGAGAAAAACAGACCGTTGCCAAACCATATTTATTTTTTTAGATGATGGAGTCCCGGTATTGGCTGCTGGGCATCATGTACCTGTTGGATCCAGGTCTCTGTAGCCTAAGGTCACGTTGGTCTCCAGCTCTCTTTGCAGAGCTCCGTAAAACTGCTCTCCAAGCGTTGGTCTGCACCATACCTTTAAGTGATCCGACGTTGGTCAAGCAGTATGGACTGATTAGAAGGTAAAGTCTTACTTTTTTTGTTACATATAATTTGCTGATAAAATAATTAATAGTCTTTACTCAAATTCTCTGATTGTGTTTCAATATAATTATTGTTTATTATCTTTTATGACATGTATTTACTGTACATGTACCTAAATAGAAGAAACAGAAAGCCTTAAGACTTCCTGCAGTGCTGTCTTTACATCTCGCTTTTAAATACATGCAATTTTTTTTAAAATCTCAATCTCTAGCTACAAGGCCGCCCATTGTGTCACCCTATACTATGCAATGTTTTCTTCTTATTTCATCAATACAACGCTCTAAGTTCATAAAGCTGTAGGAATTACTTTTTCTGTTTTTTTTTGTTCCTAGGTCTTTATGAACTTGGAGGGTTGTATTGGTGATTTTGATGATTATAATTCTGTAACTACATACGTTTTACAGCCGCGAATAATATTTTAATCAACATACAACCTAGCACTGGCCTGAAAATTGCAAAAAACGCAAGAAATTTTTAATTTCGCGGGCTGGTTGGAACTTTCACCTTAAATGAAATCAACTTACTACGTAATACCTGCAATGCCATCTATTGATCCAAATAGTGCCTTCGACAACATGACATAACACCAAAACATATTTTTTAGTTCTTAGTGGTACATTTAAAACGTCTTGAAATAATTGTAATTATTTTAATACAAACATATCGTTCTAAATGGACTGAATACTACTAACGAACTCCCAACTAATCATTTCATAGTTAAACTTCATGTTTCGTAGATGGTGTTATGCATTCGATCTCATTTTCGTGGTGTAAAGATGCTTAAATAAAATAAAGCTGCTCAATAACACCTGCGGGTCTAAAGAGGCCACTTTAGCAGAATCATAATATTAACCACGCAACAATCTGTTAAATTTCATTTCCATCTGCATTAGGTTCAAAGGTTCATTGGAAAAATTTGACAGTGTCGGGTAGCGTGATGTGCTTTCTGATTCTGCTATTTTTAAAGTGGCCTTTCTAGGCGACCTCTACTTTGGAGGATTAAATGATTGCCACTTAAGCTGCAATAAACGTAGCAACCTACTGGGCCAAAACAATATACAGAGTTAATCATCAACTCGAAAAGAAGAAAAAGAATGAACCTTTACAGGCCTAAAGCCAGGGGTCATGTCATACCACCCGCGAGCAGGTAGCGAGGTCCCATGGAAGAGACTAAAAAAGAGTTGAATTAGCTCGGTTAATCGGATGTTTAACTGAGTTTTTACCGACTTCTTTAAAAAGGAGGAGGTTCTATGTTCGGGTGTATGTATTTTTTTTGTATCTTCACCGATATCTCTGCCAATTGTGGAGTGATTTTTTTTTTCTATAGCCTATACTCTTGAGGTGGTACCTATGTCACCATGCCAGAATCTGATGGGATCCCATGAAAATCGAGGGAAAGCATTACAAAAACTTTCGAAATCAATTCATATAAGTATTTGTGTCTGGTAATCATCATTTCATGTTGCTGAGCTGATGATGGAAGGTATAAGATAGGATCTGATGATGGGATCCCATGAAAAGTGTTTATTCAGCGATAGTTTCGCCAATTTTCAACCAATTTGGATGATTCTTATTTTATTTGGGAGAATATTTTCTCGAACTGTAGGCTAATTCACGTAACTAAATAAGTGCTGTTGGAGTGCAGTTGAAGTTAAGTTTCGATCAAAACAACGCTTTTCGTATTCTCTATCGCTGTCAGACACGCTCGCGTCAAGTTCGCGTCACGCGAGCGCAATAACGGCATTCTACTGTTGCGCGTCTTTGGTGCGTGCTTCGGAACGCAACATGATCGGTATTCTTCTATTTGTTTGACGTCTCAAAATTACAGCTTGTAAGTTTAAGTTTTAATATTATAATAACGTCATATTCATTGAAAAGTAATCGATTATAACTGTGTAATGTTTTTTCCTCATATGGCCACGCCATAAGTAAGTTTAGTAGAGTTTGGCGGTCGCAGTTCAAAGATTACAAGAATACCTACCGTTTATCACTCAAACTTGAACTTAACTGCAACTGAACTAAAACTTAATCGGCGCGTCATAAAATTACGTGAATTAGCCCTCTGGTCTCATTTCCATTTCATGAAAATCTGATGAAGAACTTCGGAGCTAGGCAACGGAACTCTTCAATAAATGATAGCAAATGGATCGGGATTGCTGAAATGGCATATCTTTTTACTGTTTGTATTACACCAGTTCAAACATCACATCGGTAAGCTGTGGATGGGTACGCTGGTAGGTACAACTAGAAAGAGAAAAATAAAATCCTTTTGCGAAATTAAAGTTATTTCATACTTTGAAGTGTTTTGTTTTCGGAAGTCGTTACCAACTTCCAGTATTAAGAATATTGAAGTGGCGCTGAAGCCTTGCACGAAAGCGCAGTAGGTACCCACAGACATGACGGACAGATAATCAGGCCCGAGAGCAGTCTAACTGGGGGATTGTTAGGAATTGACGATAATAGTTTGGTTACAGGGATAATGAAAGAACACATTTTTTTTTAAGTTTTATTTTAATACAAAAAATTCAATCAGAGGAATCGAAAATACTTTCATCTAAATATTCGATCCCAGAAAAGCTCACATTTTGGCCAGAGCTTCCAGCTACTTCAGAATCATTAGTATATTCTAATTCTGATAAATCACTGCTAATGTCATCTCTGAGATTTATTACCAATCGTTCTATCTGTTTATACCACACCTCTGTCATAATTTTCCTTTTCTATTTTCATTACCTGCTTGCATGTATTTTTCCAAGTAGGTAATGCTTGTGCTGCAGCTACCTATAAAAAATGAAATTACCATAAACAATGGTACATAGCAACATTAAACATGTATATAAACTAGGCTACCTACATACCTTTATTTATACCAATGACTATATAGCTTTATATAAAAAATAACCCTTTTCCATTATCTTTAAGTATGAATCATGGAGGTTAGCGTATACTTTTCAAACTACAAAACATTAACCTCAATTTTCAATTTCTGTTAACAAGACTAAGGGCGGGTTGTTTCACGTTCACTTAATGCATGCGTAAACGTTAAAAATGGTGCTAACTATCGTTAAAACAAAAAATTGGGTTGTATCACAAAATATCAGCGTTAACGCACGTAAAATAGAGCTGGTTAACGTTAATTTAGTTGCGTCAAATAGAACAATAATGTGAAATTTCTTTTGAATTCCTCAATAACAGTTCTGATGACACAAATAAGTGGTGGAATGCAAAAAAAAGCTATTTAGGTAGGACCCATGTCAATAACTTAGCTATTGGGATGAGCAGGAATTTATACCAGAATGTTTTGAAACAACGCTTCTTATTTAACGAATGTTAAAGATCTTTCGTAATTGTTACTTTTTGACGTACCTACGTATGTTACGTTAACCAACCGTTTGATACAACCCGCCCTAAAAGTTACTTAAATCTGGATATCAGCAAAATTACGCATTGAAAACATTTATGAAAACTTATATAAGGCACAATGACTTAATTAGGGTACAGACGCCAGCCAGCACATCAAGGTACCCGAAACTGTCAATTTTTTCCAGTCAAATTGAACTTAAAGGCTTCAGTTATAAAGTTGAAAATCTAATACAGAATTTTGACAGATTGTTGTAGCATGATGTGCTGGCGACTGTACATAAAATAATTACCTGTCATATCGGCACTGTTCTTTGATAAACATTCTCGATATCGGACAAAACTTGTCCCGCTTGAGATTCGGCCAAAAACCGCAAAAAGACGTGGTAAATCACTGCTCTGCCACTACTACGAATAGTTTAATTCATTTTAATTCGTTAGTCATGCAACAAAAGTAGATAATTGTTAGAAATCTATAAAAAAACGAAAAGTATAAACGCACTGTTGACACAGAATGTACTAGCAGATGACAAGTAAAGCAATGTTGCCACAATCACGGATTTTTAGTTTCAACTGTCACCGCGTCAGACTCTTTTGTCAAGCTAGTTATAGTAGTTTATTAATCTCATTCAGTTAACATTGATGTTATGATTCCTTTTCAGAATATTGTGGTACATAGAGTGGTACTCGGAGAGTCCTTACGAAATACCGGTTCTGTATTGGTGCGTAAGACTTCTGCAGGTCGCAACTCATCATAAGGGCGATCCTGAACGTGGGAAGGTCATGCAAGACCTGTTCGACACTCACGGCATCATTATAGTCATGAGTAAGATTTACTGGAAATGCAAATAAATATCATTGGATTAATTCTCACCCCTTGAAGCTGGTTATTTCAGTTGGTTGTCACCTTCATATCCAAATGGAGGCCTTCCAAGCTTGCCAACCACCACGCCAAAGATTCAATTAACACTGACCCAGCCCAGGAGACTCCGTAACTGAGACACCAGCGACTTGCAAACTGTTATTTGCACGCTTTAACACGTTAACAGTCCAAGAGTAGCCATTCTATTTGGTACACGTGGTGTTAATTGGTCTCTTCGTGGTTCTGCAGCACAAGACAATGTATAGTTACACTTTTGTTGTGTTTGTGATTATTGCTGGAATGTAAACCTGTTAAATTGCAAACCTTTCTATTGCTTAGATCTCTGTTATACCCTCATGGCGCAAAAGACGCCTCCTGTGGAAAAGAGCCAGGCGATCATAGCCCTGAGCCTGCGTTTGGTGACCAGCGGCATCATCCATAACCAACGCGTGACCTGCGTGGTCTACCCGGGCATCAAGTGGCCGGTTTCCGTCAACAAGCTTGCGCGGAAGATGCTGGACGTGGTTATTTTTTCGCTTGATAAGCACTTTATTATAAGTGACAGGTGAGAGAGAGATACAATACTACGTTCTAATAATAATTATTATAATTTATGTTAAGGTGGAAACGCCATGGTAGCCCGCGAAATTCAAATATTTTTATGTTTTTTGCAATTTGCCGGTCAGTGTGAAGCTGTATGTTGAACAAAATACGATTCGCGGCCGTAACGCATATTTATCTAAAGAATTATACCTTTTGAATTTGAATTTAATTATCAATATAACCCTCTAAGTTCATACAACTCGATTGAATGACTTTTTCACGAAATAACATTCAATCGAATTCTATGAACTTGAGGGATATATTGATGATTCAAATGGTTATAATCCTTTAGATAAATGCTCTTTACGATCGCGAACCGTATTCTGTTCAACATACAGCTTCACACCGACCGGCAGCAAATTGCAAAAAACAAAAATATTTGAATTTCGCGGGCTACCCTGGAGCTTGCATAATGCATAGTGCATAGTGATCGCTGGGCTAAAGTCTTCACGCAATGAATGCCAGAGTATTGACGGCGTCGCCGAGGGCGGTCCAGAAAGCGGTGGCGGGCTGATCTGGACCTCCCAGGCCTTTGCCCATTAGTGGGGCACAATATCTATACTAATATTATAAAGCAGAAGAGTTTGTTTGTTTGCTTGTTTGGTTGAACGCGCTAATCTCAGGAACTACTGGACCGATTTGAAAAATTATTTCAAAGTTAGATAGCCCATATATCGAAGGCTATAGGCTATAATTTTAGGTATCATTACACCATTTTAATATTTCTGTGCATTTCGCTAAGTCAAATAGGAGCGGAGCATTATTAAAGGAAAATGTGACGCAGACGAAGTTGCGCGGGTCAGCTATAGTGCTTAATAAAAAAGCCCAGGATGTTTTGATCTTTGTAATCAAGGCTCAACAAAGGATTTGGTTGAAACTTAACACGGGTTAATTTTCAGGATCCAGGTCTAGGTCATATGACACTTTCATCCCAAACATACGTTCCGAGCGAAGCCGCAGAAGCCCGCAGAAGCTGGGAATTGTTACAATTATCTATACTTACTAAAGCTGAGAAGTTTGTTCGAATTGAAAAATTCTTTTAGTGTTTGACAGACAATTTATTGAGGAAGGCTACTATAGATATATAACATCACGCTACGACCAATAGGAGCAGAGCATTAATGAAAAATTTGAGGCAGAAAAAATTGCGCGGGTCAGATAGTTTATGAAATAGTTTACCTACTTGTGCATTGACTCCTCTGAAGCTGACCAAACCAAACTTATCCTGGCAACTGCAGGCAGTCATCATCTGCCTAGCCTTTTCCCAACTGTATTGGGGTCGGCTTCCAGTCAAACCGGATTCAGCTGAATACCAGTATTTTACGTAGAGCGGCTGCCTACCTGACCTTCACAACCCGTTAACTAGGTAACACGATACTTCTTGGCAAGACTGGAGTCAGATTTACTGGCTTCTGACTATCCGTAACGACTGCCAAAGATCTACAAATGGCAGCCGGGACCAACGGCTTAACGTGCTTTCCGAGGCACGGAGGAAACTCGGTATTTTAAGATGGTCACCCATCCACAGACCAACCTTGGCAAGCGTTGCTTAACCTGGTAGATCGACCTGTGCGGCTGTTAATGTTTAGCCACGAGCTCCTCCTGGCAACTGCAGGCAGAGTGTACTGCGTAGTATAAAATATTTTAGAACTTATAATTTTCGAAATACACAGTTCGTTACTTACCTTATCTTATTTAGAAGTGGTTATCTTTAGTTCAGTAGCCGAAGCACAAAATCCTAAGCTACACTCAAAGATTTAACTCATGCTGTCCTAGTGTCCTATGGGAGGGCAAGGCCCCATGGTGCTTACATTAAAGCCTCGACGTTTCTCTTATAACCTAAGAGACGGCCGAACATCGACCTTCACACACGTGATAACCAGATTAGACATTGTTTTTAAAAAAACTTTATTTATTTGTAAACACGTCTAATATGTCTATCGAAAATTGTTCATTCATTGCTATTTTTACTTCAATTAATTTTAATATAACTTTTCATAACATATCAGCCCTTCTCTTTTGATTACCGAACAAATTTAGTTTCAACGATAGTATTTAGCATGGTTAAATGTAGTGTGCCTAATTATTTCTGTTCGCGGCTTCCTGGCAAGGCAGGTATGAACAGGTAGGTAAGTCAATATAGGCCACTACATCGTTTGCATTGATCTGAATCATTAAAAATTGGTATCTAAAGAACGATAAATAATTTAAAAACGAAAATAATCGTAAAGGCTTGCCTGCAAAAAAAAAACAATGATAAAAATTTGCATGTCATCTGCGTGTTTATAAATAATCAACTTTGCTTTTAAAAATATAAATCTCATCTGGTTATCACGTGGGTGAAGTTCGATGTTCGACCGTCTCCTAGATTATTAATACGAGTTTCTATCTCGATGTAATCTGGACATAAAGATATTATAATTATTTTATAATTTCAAAATTACTGTTGCTGTATTAATTTTCATTGCTCAATAATAATGAAATGATTTAACATTTATTTCCTATGTCATTATAGGTGGTTAATATCGCTATTAAATTTCATATGGGAATCGATTGTATGGCAAGAAGACTACCGGGAGCTTTTTGTGTCTGAGGATGGCATTTACAAACTACTGGATATGATCACGGTAAGTTGTAGAAAGTATTATTTAAGTAACTATACTGCCGCCATAAATAGGTGCTATTATTACCCATACGATTTATTTATATTTCCTTGTGATTCATGCAAGCAAGTGAATAGGCTTGTGTCCTGAAAAAATCTAATTAGTCCGTCAGTTAGATTATCAAAAAATATTTGACTCTTATTTTTTCTTTTGGTACGGGAACTAAAATTGACAAAGTTACGACACTTAAAATTCTCAATACGTCACGCCCTGGCATAATTTTTAGCGGGTCGTGACGTCACGAGCCCCCACTCCCGAGTTTTGAACCGTTTTATCTTTGTCAAATATACATTGATTTACAAAAACAAAAAATACATGTCCATTATTTTTCAACACTCTAACTGACGGACTAAATAGTTTTGCAATTTGTGGATGATGGAAACTAGCCTATCTATCTATCTTCTATATCTTCTATATCTATATCTATCTATACTTATAATAAATCTGTAGAGAGGTCAATTCTGTACATGAAATATATTTCCAAAATAACTATCAGAGGGTGATTAGGGATCGATACTGATGCCAAAAATGCAATCAGTTCAATTTTTGTCTGTCTGTCTGTCGGTCTGTCTGTCTGTCTGTCTGTATAACCGTTATAGAAACAAAAACTACTCGACGGATTTTAATAAAACTTGGTACAATTATTATTCATACTCCTGAGCAGGTTGTAGTATACTTTTCATCACGCTACAATCAATAGGAGCAGAGCAGTGAAGGGAAATGTTGGGAAAACGGGAGAAGTTACTCCATTTTTTAAGCTTCCGTCGCGTGTGCAACCTTAATGGTGAAAGCTACACAGAGTTCATGTATGACGGAAATGTTCTCCTTAAAATTATATAAAAAATATCCAACGACAGCATATGTCTATCTTTTATGATTGACGAACAATAACACGTGTAACTCTCGATAGCTTAGCATTTCGAAGCTTTCTGATTGTATTTGTCTACTCTTACGTTTATAAAACTCTCATAAGTTAACATTATTAACTATTCCATAAAA
The DNA here is from genome assembly GCA_963859965.1 of Ceramica pisi. Classification (NCBI taxonomy): domain Eukaryota; kingdom Metazoa; phylum Arthropoda; class Insecta; order Lepidoptera; family Noctuidae; genus Ceramica; species Ceramica pisi. The sequence continues at coordinate 4,866,817 of OY982527.1, read as the reverse complement.
AAGAATCATAGAAATCGGTATAGAAACACCAAAGTTATACATGAAAATCGCTAATAATAAGCCATCGCGCGTGATTACTGAATCATGCTATAAGGATTATTTTTGTGGTCGCGAACGCACAGGCAGGCGGCTAGCTTTGCGCCTAGAGGCTAGCGAGTAGCTTCGGAAAACGGCTTACGATAGTTTGCAATATCCTTTAATAATTATAATGTCGAGGGGAAGATGGTTATAATTTCGCTTTACACCAAACGAGTAATATTATAAATGTGAAAGTTTGGTTGTTTGTTACTCAATCACGCCAGAACGGCTTAACGGATCTTAATGAAATATAGAACAAAGATAGATTATAGTCTGGAATAGCACATGAGCTACTTTTCATCCCGGGAATATGTTCCCTAGGGATCACGCGGGCGAAGCCGCTGGCAGAAGCTAGTTATGAATATGATTTTATTACTATAATACATAATTGTACATCGGGAGCACCCCGGACAATCGGCAACCATCTTTCTGACTGACTAATAACCAACTTCCTAGCTATGATATATTTTTTATGAGCCATTCTCATTCAGGCAATCAGGTATCAGCTATATAGCGTAGCATCTCGTTTGCTAGGTGCAGAAAGATTTCATAGTGCTTAGGAGAAAGGTTAATAGAGTAAACCACGAGAGATATTAGATCAGCCATGCTGGACCTGCGGCCCTGTACCTTAGTTCATTAGAATAGGCTAGATTCCATCATCCACAAATTGCAAAACTATTTAGTCCGTCAGTTAGAGTATTGAAAAATAATGGACACGTATTTTTTGTTTTTGTAAATCAATGAATATTGACAAAGATAAAACGCATCAAAACTCGGGAGTGGGGGCTCGTGACGTCACGACTCACTAAAAATTATGCGAAGGTGTGACGTATTGAGAATTTTAAAAGTGTCGTAACTTCGTCAATTTTGGCTCCCGTAATAAAAGAAAAAACACGGGTCAAATATTTTTTGATAATCTAACTGACTAATTCGATTTTTTCAGGACACAAGCCTATTCTAAACAACGAGTTCATATCTATTACTCCTTGAGGATGTGCTGATAATATTCACTGTCAAACAAAACGAAAACTGTAATTTGCTGTAAATTAAAAAATCCGTTTTTTTTTTGTTATAATTTGTTGCAAATTACATAATTAGGAGCGATAATAGTGGAGCGCTTTGTGGTTCAGAGAGGAAAAAGTCTGAGCATTAATTTATTATACACAGTCTGAAATCGGTTTGACGAATTGTATGCCAGTTTTTATAGAATTCAAAATATTATCTGATCTATCATCTGAGTGAATCATTAAAATATGATATAGCATCGTTCTACAAAATACCCCTAAAATCTCTTTCCCATTGTTTCCCACAGTCTAGTCAAGTATTTGACCACTTAATCGGAAATAGTGAATGGATTTCACAAGCATATTCATTGCACATTTTAGGGATAGGTTCAACTGTTCGAGACACCACTTTCACAACGTGTTTGATTTATGCTCAGACTAATATCAATTCTCAATAACTTGTAATTACGGGATGCAATCACGGTTATTCTGGACAAGGGGCACTTGGGCCTTGTGGCACTTGTGGCAATTCGTTTAGCCCGCACCAACGGACAGTGCTATTAATATAGCCGCGAAAGAGTCGCGTACATTCGCTAGGGGAGTCGTGACTTCCTACTTGGACTATTCAATTGAATAAAACGCTGGTAGTTAGTGACTGTTTCTTTTACTATCTCGGGATGTGGTTCTAAACGTTTTGGTAACTCGAACATAGCAATTGACTTTCAATTCATGCATGAGCATTTTTGTTGCAATCGGAATATTTTGTAAAGGTCTACGCTTGATTAATGATTTTATGGGCTATTAGTTAGGATGGTTTGAGATTCGCTGTCTTAGCCGGTTTATATGGGTCGGGTAGATAACAAGAGGATGTAAGAAAACGGTTGGAATGGACGGCGTGATACGTTCGCGTGTTAATTTATTTAACTTTGCTCTCAATGTATGTAACGGTCGGCTCGATAATCGACACGATTGTCCAACGTTTATTTTTGTTCTAATCTTGCTAAGGAATCAGTGTTGCATTACCTACCTAATATAGCAATATCTCATTTGCAGACAAATTCAAATGATATAGTTTTCTATTTACTTATTAAATAGCTCATGAGCAATTGAATGACTACCTTCAAAAGCCGTATCTATGCAAGTCTGTTGTTATTGATTATGAATACTCTTCATTGGATTTTAATTATTTAGTTAATATAAACCCAATTTATTAAAAGGCTATCACTAAAACCACTGGACAGTGGTCAATTTTCTATTTTATTTCATTAATTTATTAGAAGGCTATCACTAAAACCAGTGGACAGTGGTCAATTTTCTATTTTATTTCATTTAGATATCACTAGACGTGACGACTTTCTTTGTAGATGACGCGGTCTTCAGTGCAGTGCATCGCACTAGCGCTGGTCTGCGACATCGCTCGTGCCGGAGACGCGGTGGGGCAGCTGGTAACTTGGCGAGCCAATCTCGGAGCTACCAATGCGGTACGTTCCCCCGCTTTTTTAAACTCGCTTAGCCATCATAAGAGAAATTGTACGAACAATCCGAACATCACATCCTAAGGAAGTGTATTAATTGGCAGAATGAACATAATATTATGTTAAAAAGTATTCAGGTTACATCCTAAGTAGTTTACTATACGGACCTTGTAGAAACCAAAACAAATTTCCGTGCGTTCAGGCGATTTTGCCATACTATTACTGGAATCAAAAGTAGCTCACAATTTAGGACTCATTAGTTTCAGTGTTAAATATATTATCCGTGGTGCTTGGCAACTGGGCTTAACCCAGTTGTAGTTATATGTCCCTTGGTGCCTATTGGCCTAGCTCTAATCTGTCTCCTGCTTGATAAGGAGGGAAGTGGAAATTGTATTATTTTTTCCAACTCCTCCGCTGCACTCTTCTGATTAAAATCGTTGCGGGATCCAAGACAGTTGAATCGTTTCTCCGGGAATCGCCGGGTTTCATTAGCACGGCGTTTTTCTGGTGGTCGCCACTGTTGATTCTGGTTTGTACCAAAAAAAAAACAGAAATTGTCTCTTCATAAAACATCGTCTGTCTTGAGTCAATATCGCCGTTTTTTTTTTACAACGTTGCTGTATGTGTCCCGACTACACTTCACAATCACTCCACGAAGGTTGAGGAGATCGTGGAGTACAGGAAGGTGAAGACCAACTGGACCTTGAGGGTCGAGAAGTTGGAGCCGCGTCACAACACCAACTTCAAGTCGTTTGTGGTGCGAGTTCCGACACAACATCTCGACAAGTTCCTAAAGGAAGAGTTTTGGCCGAAGGAAAGGTCTACCGACGTTTTCGTGGCAGGCTATGTGACACCGCGCAGCGTACCTAACACGACGCCGTCACTTCGTACGTCTTAGTGTTTCATATTTTATATGTATTAGTTGTTTTTTTTATATTTTAGGCTACTGTTGCCTGAGATACAGGAATAATAATAAAAGGAAAAAACAGAACCCTTATAGGACCACTTTGTTGTCCGTCCGTCTGTTCTTCAGAAAATCTATTCTGTAGGTAATCATAACACCGAGAAAAATTGGGAGTATTGCAATTACGCACTCGTCTACCAAATCCTTGAATCTGATCAGGAAATAAGTGTAGGGTACGCCGAGTAAAGGGTCTATAGATGCCAATTAGTTAAACTAAGCTAGATACCTGATGTAGGTAATACTAACATGTTCGGAATAGGTAGTAAGTAGATATTCCTACCTAAATGCTATTTCTTTGATTTGGACTTAGGAAAATGCTTTCTTTATGTGATTGTTAGTTAATGTTTTCTCTTAGTTTTAGATGTAAGCTAGGGTACCTGAACTGGGCTGAACTTCTAGTTTACGATTTTTCGATTAAAAACAGTTCAGTCGTTGAGTAATACCTGCTGCGTCCTTAGCTAAGTCAGGAATTGAAATGGTTGGGATAGAAAGCCATTGAAACCAGGGAACCTACATCATCTTCCTGCTCTTGTCAACCACCTGCACGGCATCAATAAATCCCTCTTCATTCAAACTCTACCTCAACACTTTTCTGGTGGCCATTGTGATTGAGAAGAGTGTGACGCAATTATCCCAAAAAATCTCTTGATAGCAATGGACTATCCAGTTTCCAGTCCATTTCCAAACAGAAATAACGTAATTGTTTTTTTCCACCATCCGGTGTCTGTCCAGCTCTATTCGAAATACCGGACCTACCTACTCCTTGTTATGTGAGATGATAGTAGCAAACGATTAGTTTTCAACAAACAATGGGTGAAAGCAGTGCTTTCGCATTTATTTATCTACTATCCCCCCATACTTTTAAATATGGGGTGATGAATTTTGACTGTACAGTAAAAGACCATCCATTATTCGTAAGGAAAGTTTTGAATAAGTAAGATTGTGGTTGTCAATAAGAGGGGAAGACCTAGGAAATGATGATATGGTTAAAAATGTGTTGGCGGTTGGGGTAACGCCTAACAAAGAAGTATCGAAGAACACGTGAGTAATCGTCCCCTTTGTGATAGGGTCCTATCATTAATGTAAACACACTTTGCCGAAGGTACTACCTACGAGACCGAAGTTCGGCATGATTACGCCTGCTGCAATGCTATTTGAATCAGTGACAACACATTATACTAAAATTACGAAACGTACCTATGCTTTACTTCGGTCGGGCGTAAGTTCAGTGGCCGTTCGGCGGCAACGTATTCTGTTGAGTAGACATTATACGCGACCGAAGTTCGGTTGGATTGCCGACGAAGATCCGGGGCAGGCAGCAGCAGGAGGCGTGCATGTCCGCGCATTTCGCCGCTTTGTTGTGTCATTAAAACATGTAGGTACCTACACCTTGTTTAATTCAGAAAAAAAATATTGTCGCGGTTGAGTCGCGACCGTGTTTTTTCTCAGCGCTAGAGACTTTGAATACACACAAAGTTGCGCAACTGAATTTCTGCCGCGTAAGTTCGGCACTTATGGTGTGTCATTATATCAGCCAAATACGTCGGAACGTAAAATCAGCCGCGGTATTTTGGTCGCGTACCTTTGACATAGTGTGTTTAGTCACTTAGCCGTCTGCCGTCGGAAAACAACGGAATTTAGTCAAGTAGATAGGCACCTACCTACCCAGGTGATAATACTTACAGGGCACAAGTGTGTGCGCACACGCTGGTCGATTATCTGATTTACTCTCATAGTCAGTGGGAAATCCGAAACAATCGGGCAGAACCGCAGTACAACCGCCGAAGCGCAAGGGTGTCAACACAACCAAATATTCACCACAGTAAGAACTAGTTAACAAGTCATGTTTTTAATTTTAGAACCCGAAAGTAGTGAGCCGTGGTGCCACAATAGCGACCCTGTTGGCTTCACTGTTCCGGGAAGGATGCCTATCTTCTGGAGTAGAGTTAAGCCCAGACGGAGTACTGCAAGGTTCTAAATATTTATATTTTCTACAGTGAAGTTTTTTTTTTTTTTTTAAAAACGTTGCCCCACACTAGGAATTTTTCCTGTATCGTGGGTGCGTTTACAAACATACAAATTCACATACACAAACAGCCAGAACCGGAACAACTATCTGTAGGCCATACAAATATTTGTTCCGTGCGGGAATCGAACCCACGACACGAGACGCAGCAGTCGATCGCTCAACCACTGCGCCAACCATGCCGTCAAAGAAGTGAATTTGCTTCGTAGATTGGGCTTTATTTCTTAAACACTTACGTCTTACAGAATGTTACTAAAAACCGGCCAAGTGCGAGTCAGACTCGCGCACGAAGGGTTCCTATAAATCCTTATCTATAATAATGGCAAAAAAATCACGTTTGCTGTATGAGAGTCCCCTTAAATATTTATTTTATTCTGGTTTTTAGTATTTGTTGTTATAGCGGCAACAGAAATACATCATCTGTGAAAATTTCAACTGTCTATCACGGATCATGAGACGAAGTCTGGTGACGGTGACAGACGGACGGACAACGGAGTCTTGGTGATAGGGTCCTGTTTTACCCTTTGGATTTTTTGAATTTCGGTGTTAGTTCCATATTAAACACTTCCAAACAGACCCATTTAGAGATTTTGCGTTGAATATTTTACACCTTGTGTAAATAATGAGATGTCATAAACATATTCATTAATTACGCTTCCTGAAACCAGGGTGCGCACCTAAAAACTGTTTTCCTAACACCGTTAATTTTAGGACAAGTCAGTCGTCTGAAATACTAATATCAATAAAGGGGTAAAGTTTGTGAGTTTGTAGGGAGTTATTTCTGAATCTACTGAACCGATTTTGTCAATTCTTTTACCAATAGATAGCCATGTTATTTGTGAGTTTGATACAATCATCGGCACGGATCTTGAGCGCTGACCTTCACCTGCGCAAGTGAGTTATTGGGTCCCTTTGGTGGTGAGGCGCGGAGGCGCGGGGGCGGGGAAAATGCAGTGATTGGCCCCTAGCGCATCGCGCGTCATAGCCGTCACTCGGGATTTGTTCTTTACTCTTGCTGCACGGACCTCACGACGACGTTTTATTTGTCATAAGTGTACGATGCGCAAAGCGATCCCCACTCTTCCGCCGAGCGCTCAAGATCCGTGCCGGTATCTGTACCTTAGCGGCTTAGCTACAAAAATACCGCCCAATGAAGTGGACACGGCTAAGCTAGTCTAACATATTCTGGGTTCACTCGATCCATCGTATCTCTCATCCACCGCTTTACCTACATCAGGCATGATCCAGATCAGGATCAGGATCATTGCGAAATAAAAAAAAATAAAAACTGGCTTCACTGCCCGACCTGAGAATAGGCTTGTGTCCTGAAAAAATCTAATTAGTCCGTCAGCTAGATTATCAAAAAAAAATTGACCAAAATTGACGAAGTTACGACGCTTTTAAAATTCTCAATACGTCACACCTTCGCATAATTTTTAGGGAGTCGTGACGTCACGAGTTTTGATGCGTTTAATCTTTGTCAATATTCATTGATTTACAAAAACAAAAAATACGTGTCCATTATTTTTCAATACTCTAGCTGACGGACTAAATAGTTTAGCAATTTGTGGATGATGGAATCTAGCCTATTGAACCCGTTTTTCACAAATCATCTTTCAACAGACTTGGACTTTCCCATCATGTCGGCAGATGCTCGACGCGAATTGTACAACACTAGCACTCAGCGCGGCTTAGGTCATAGAACACCGATCTGCTTAGCAGCAGCAGACCTGGCAGGGTCATGTATGTCCAAGGTAAGGAGAATAAAATCTGTACGGGCTTATTATAGTAGATTATGAAACGAGGGATAAATCAGTGTCTTATGACACGGGCGTCATTTTCATTAAATCCCGAACACAATGAAGGAGTTAATATAAGAATCCTGAATGCAGCGAGGGATTCAAGCTAGCCCAAGTAAAAGACACCTTCATCCCTGAGGAGCATACTCTACTTTTCACACCTACTGTGTGAAAATTGTGCTCTAGCCTTGAAAACAGATGGCGCTTCGGTCCCCGCCGAAGGAGCAGGTCGCGCGTCCGAAGCTAATACAGTTTCTAATATTGTACAGCTATTAATATTAATATATTATATTAATATTGTACAATGTGTTTCAAATAAGAATAGGAACGTCAATGGCCTCTATCTGTCAAATGTTTCTTGAAAAGTACGGTTTGCATAGAAAACTTAGTTGCATATCAATAACGGCTTATTATAATTTGTTTAAATCAGTCTTAATTAAATCGAATTCAAATAAAAACGTTCTATAATAGCAAATAAATTAGCTAAATATAATATTTAATTATTTCAAGTCATTATTAGTTTTTTTAAACCACACCATACCTAACACTTATTTCACTCAATATTTGAAAATAATAATAATCTTGCTTTGCTCACCCTACCCAATTCGTTTGAATTTACAGCTGACGTCACAATATGGCGCTAAGTCGATCCTATTCTTATTTGAAACGCATTGTACCTAGGTACTGAATTTCATTACTACCCGCCGGGCAAGAATATGGTTTGATTTTGGAACGCATTTTGCGCTCGCTGCACCTAGCAGCGGAGGCGGACGGGAGCCGCTCGCGGGTTAGAATTACGTACCTACTTTAGGTTTGCATGTAAAAAAAATTGACGTGGGAGTGCAGGTGGTGTAAAAAATCATTTTCACACCACCTGCACGAAAACGTCTAATTATTATTGCCCGGTGGTGGGCTGTAGCCACAACTTCGGACGCCCGACCTGCTCCTTGTGGCGGTGGCCGACGTGCGCTACCTGTTTTCATGGCTAGAGCACAATTTTATAGCAGTAGGCGTGAAAAGTAGAGTAAGTTCCTCAGGCTTCTTCGCCTTGGGCTAGCTTGACTCGCTGCATTCAGGATCCTTGTATTAACTCTAAACTTCCCTCGCATCGCTCAGGAGTTAACTCTCGAATCCTTCATTGTGTTCGGGATTCAATATGACGCTTAAATGCGCCACTGCCTTGTACCTACTGCGGAGAATACAGGCGTGATGGTATATGGTGTTTTATGCCATCATGAAGTCATGATGGTATTAGGTCAGTTATAAAATAAATTGGTAGATATTTAACTGGATTGTAACCCATGATATCTTGAATGACAGGCGGGGCTTTAACCATTGTGGAAATGTTACGCAGACGACGTTGCACGGGTCAGCTAGTTGTCTTTATATTTATGTATCTACTAGCTGACCCGTGCAACGTCGTCTGCGTAACATTTTTCATTACTGCTCCTCTCCTATTGGTCTTAGCGTGATGATATATAGCCTATAGCCTTCCTCGATAAATGGGCTATCTAACACTGAAATAATTTTTCAAATCGTACCAAAAGTTCCTGAGACTAGCGCGTTCAACCAAACAAACAAACAAACTCTTCTGCTTTATAACATTAGTATAGATAGTATAGATATATTCTATCCATCAGCCTCAGCCCTTTCCCACTTCAAGGGAAGGGCTGTATAGGTAGTTGTTTGCCTATGTTGTTTTTGACTGTAAAGTTTAAACTTTAAAATTCTTACAGGCCTTTGCACTTCTACAAATGCTGTCTGAAGACCTGGAGCACAAGGTTTCTCTGGCTGATGAAACATACAACTTGTACAAGAACATACAGTTGGCGACGGAAGACGAGGTCTCATGTTCTTTAGAGCGTTATCAGACGTTGCGTTGCATCGGCAGCGATTAGCTTTTTACTTGCTAAACGAAAGCAGAAACAGCCAATGACACTCTTTCTTTTGCTATATCCAGTTTGTTTCGGATCAGCGCAGCTTCTACTTTCATAGTTCTGTTGATCGTATTCTCAATAGTCTCCCACCACTCTCTTATCATCTTCTACTCAGTCCTTCTATCGTTTCTTTTATCATATTCACTTCTTCTTTAATACCTACTCAACTTCCTAGCATAAGCCTCGCATTAGGTATATGTTTTTCTAACATCAACAAAATTACCAATTCTGATACCGCCCAAAATCGTCAATACAACGCTATAAGTACATAAAGCTCTAGGAATGACTTTTTCTGTTTTTTGTTCCTAGGCCTTTATGAACTTGGAGGGCTGTATTGGTGATTTTGATGATTATAATTCTGTAACTACATACGTCTTACACCCGCGAATAATATTTTATTCAACATACAACCTAGCACTGGTCTGCAAATTGCAAAAAAAGCAAGAAATTTTGAATTTCGCGGGCTGGTTGGAGCATTCACCATAACAGAACTATATTAAGGCTGCCTTTCCATCAGAGACGTGCGAGAATGCGTGGCCAGAGTTTCAATAGAATCGCTTGCGCTAAGCGAGGCTAGTTCTATTGGTTCAAAGTGATCCTATTGGTTCTTAACAAAACACATCCCTCACTACCTACGCATCCTCGCACATCTCTGGAGACGCAGCCTAACACCAGATCTTTCTTCATCAAAGTAGATTTTTACATTAAATCTTCTTTGACACCTGAAGAAATTTCGGCTGGTGATTAAAATATCACTACACCCACTTTCGAAACGTAGTAAACCTTCCTACTTAAATAAAAATACAAAGCTCTGTTACCAGGCAATTTTGGTTCTCTGCTCTCACTACCTAACGCTAAAGCTAATTGAAGTTTGGAGGGAAACCCAGATACAGAGCGGTTCACTGTTCGTGAGGGACGCTGCTATTCTTGATGATTTCGTCAATGTTGGCAAGTGAGTCCATCAATTTTGACACAATTTTATTCTGAGTTCCTTTAGAGCAGGTTTATGTAGGTCTGTTTATCCTTATTTCAGAGGCTGGGCTAAAGAAGTAAAACGTCAACAAGAAAATGTAATTGCGATTGATCGAAAAAAGGTAATTACCTATTAGATAACGTTTACATAAGTTTGACGCTAGGCGTACCGTTATCCAATTACTGGGTTGTTGAGGTCAAATTTTGTCAGTCGCTCTGTGCAAAATATCTACTGGTACCTACTACCTACTCAGCTGGATCCGGTAAGACTGGACTCGAAAAATAGCTACCTATGAGAAGGCTAGACATATTGATTTATGAAGTTTGAGGCTATCCAGATGTCTAAATAAACAAAAATTAAAGAAGACGACGTCGCGACCTTGGCAGGCCTAAAAAACACTGACGTGACGGTTTGGACTCGTCTGACGTGTTGGCTGGAAAAATATGGGGGAGCAGTACCTAACACAACATAGGCTGAAGAAACCCTAATGTAAAATGTGTGATCATCAAAATGTTATAATAATAGAACTAAACGTCCTTTCATGGTGTTACAGCAACGTGAAGAAGAATCTTCCCTGTACGCGTTCCTGGGCCGCATCCGTCTGAATATCGCGCTGGATGCGTTGCGGTCGGTGCGGTGCGTGGCGCGCTCGGCGGACCACGACCGTATCACGCACACCTTACTGAACGATGCGGTGTTCGCGCATCACCGCCGCTCCGTCTTCGCGGACAAGAACAATGCGGCACTGTTGCGCACTTACAAACCTCCTTTGGACGATCAGGTATTCTAGTTATTCTTTAGTGATTCAAAATGGATTCATCCCTACTGTGTCCATACCATACATTATGATTCCGAATGTAACGGTTTGGCTTTCTGTTGAAACCCGGAAAATAGATAGACCATAAACTGGATTAGGATACAGGCTACTTTTATCTCGGGAGTGTGTTGCCTGATATAATTCCCGTCTTTCAGGCGGCAATAGCCGCTGGCAGGAGCCTATTATAACTAACTAGCTGACCCGCGCAACTTCGTCTGCGCCACATTTTCCATTAATGCTCGGTTCCTATTTGTCTTAGCGTGATGATATATAGCCTATAGCCTTCCTCGATAAATGAGCTATCTAACACTGAAAGAATTTTTCAAATCGGACCAGTAGTTCCTGAGAGAGTTTGTATGTAGGGGGTAACCCCTACATACAAACTTACAAACATACAAACTTACAAACTTACAAACTTACAAACAAAGGAGATGTCCGCTTTTTGTATGGAGGTTGGTTTTTTATTCCGAGAAAAATCCAACCAGCATCAAACTACTCCTTAATAATTGCAACAAAAATATGGAACTTAGAACCATTGAAATAATATTTTTAGACCCCTCAAATTATGAGAAAATTGTTTTAATATTTATTTTACCGGCAAATGTTTTATTTGTTGATGGCAACAAAAATAAAACCTCCCACAGTCTCTGACAATGTCATATTTGACAGATCAGATCATCTGTCAAAACAATAAAACATTACCCGAGTGACATTACCGCATAGGTACTACTATAAGACTGGTACATTACCACAGACTACATAGAGATACTACGTATCAGACGACCCACTCCCATAGAAAAAAAGTGGTAAGTAGAGGTTGTCAAAAGTTGGAAGATTCGAACATGACAGTTTGTTTTTTTTTTTAATTTACGTGTTGAGTTTTTGGCAAAGGCCCACACATAAAGCCTCAATTACCCCGTTGTACTGTTTGTAGATCTAATTCAGACCTCAATTTTTTTTGCTGGTAGCAGCAAAACATGTTCATGAAATATCTAAGTTGTCTAACTCTTACATACTGACTAGTGGGAACTACTGAGAAATATGTAAATAAAACACAACAAATACTTATTTAGATTTTTATTTTTTTAATTTAGTTCTAAAACGAATGCTTTAGATTGCATTCTCGGAAGAGATTTACCGATTAGTCGGCATACATCTGTGTCTTTCATAATTTTATGTATCGTACAACACCAGTTAAAAATTACTAAATTTACCCCATGCTCAATGAATTTTCTATTTCTTTTTTATGCGTTTCACAAAAAAGGAAGTCGAATGAGTACTTAGACATAATTTTGCTTTTAATTCTTTTTGAAATATTATTTTTTGCTGGACAATGCTCTAAGTACTCATTTGCTTCTTCTGTGACTACTCCGAACGCTCTCACTGCATTTTCAGAAGGGTAGTCAATTTATTTTTTTTGTTGGTTCAATTATGTACAGCACTGACCAACCGCGCGCGTAGTTAGATCGGCAACGCAATCGCCACATTTTATTTTTGAAAAAAAATTCCTTGTGACCACCCTGCTGTGTATGCTCTTGCATGAACATTGAGGCGTTCTTGAGCAACAGATCGCGGCACCGTTCCTGACGTATGGGGTTCTACATTCATTTCACTCAGATTTTTTGGAAGGTGCAAATAGCTGTTTCAGTGTTTAACTAGCTGGTTTGCGGGATCATCTTCACAATTAAAAGTATCTGAGTGAAATTCTATAAATCTCGTTATTAGATATGAAGGTGTTGACAAAGGTGTGGCAATTCAGGTTATTATTTCTGCAATTATACGCCCGCACTTGTCCAAAAAAGTTTTCCATTGGATCAGAGGTGAAATAGTATGGGCGCATTAATTTTACATTTTTCTTTTGGAGGAATTGCCACAGCCATAACTTTATAGAATTACAATCCAATTTTTTAATGAAGGCACAGTTGTCTCCCTACCTTTGACGTCCACAAAACGTATTTCTTTTAATTTTTTAATGGATTCTTGCCAAAATCTTTGGTGCGGTGACCCTGTTGTAAAAGCTGCGCGTAAGGGTTTCCCTCTTGCCATCTTACTTTATAAACTCGCACCATTCACTGAGTCGAACAGGTAGTCAAAAAATGATCTTGTTTCAGCAGTGTTTTCGAGGGTGGACCTAACTCTTCTCCCATCAGCATATTGAGCTGGAACAATTGACACTTAAATTAAAATTGGTATACTATAGTAAATTAATAAAAAAAATTGATTTGAGAAATTGAATTGATCAGAAAAATATATAAGAAATTTTTAATTTTTGATGATGAGATTAATCGACTGGTTTAAAGAAATAATCAAAATGGCTTGATTTTATTATTATTACTAGCTGACCTGGCAAACGTTGTTTTGCCAAATAAATAAAACAAAATAGCCAACAACCTATTCTCTGACCTACTAAATATACACAAAAAAAATTATATACATTAGTCAAGGCGTTTTGGAGGAGTTCGATAACAAACACTGTGACACGATAGTTTTATAAATTAGAAGATTAGGTTATAAACAAATATTAAAGGGAATGCCAACCAAAGTATGTATTTTAGGCACTGTTGGTCATAGTTAGTTAATTTTTCATCAATTTAATTATTATTATGAAAGTAAACTCCTAAATAAACATTTTAAACATCAAGCAAGCAAGATTTTTTGACATACTAATTTTTAAAGTATAATGTTAACATGGGTAACTTGTACTGATTCAGACAGGATTCATAAAAGGAATAAAAATATTTGAATTTGATACATACCAATAATACCCAATTCATTGTCTTTGTTTGTTGTACCAGAAACACTTGATATAACATCATCATTATACCTCGCTATCTACGATGTTGAAGGCATTGTTAATGACTGATCTGAAAATATATTACATCAATTAGAACTATGCACAAATATCGATAGGGAATTGAAACTAAGGACCATAAGTACCGTAAGTGCATACCTGTTACATTCCCATTGTTTTCTGTATTGAAAATTGACTACAATTCAACATAATAGTTCAAATTAATAGTTGTATTTTCTGATGACAAGGGCACTGCAAGTGAGTTATCTGAAATAAAGTTCATTTTATTTTTTTAATGGTTTGGTAAAAAAACTTTAGTTTCAAATAATCAATATGTTCACAGGAATTTATTATAAACTTTAAATAGTTTATGAAAATAACAGTCTTACCAGGGAGACGGGCATAATAGTATGGTCATCATGTTTCCTTTTCCGAGAATAATATTGTGATCATGATTCTGATATACTTCTGAAAAAAGAAATGCATAGGTACATGAGTTTTCTATATTATGTTTACCAATATGCGCTTATGCGCTATAACTTGGGTAAGTGGGTCGTCTCAGGTTGAGTGGGTTATGGAATTTACTTATTTTACATGATCAGCAGATATTTATTTAATACGTACTAACCTTGCTCAACTTTTATGGGTATTCCAGAAGCAATTTCACCGGCCGAGAACAATGATGGATAAGAACCAACTAGCCGATGCTTCTCACTGATGAACCTTTTTTCAAAGTGTTTCTGGCACACACATAGTTTTTGAAGTGCTTGCGCGCTTAAGCTGCGCAAATAATCACTATTAATGCTCAGAACCCACATGTCCTTCCGTTTAGTACCACAATTTTCGATACAACACTTGTTGTACACCTTGTACTACCAATGCAAAATATAACATCACTGTATACAATAGTTTAAAATCACTGAGAGGATAAGTAAGTACGGAAAATAATCTAATATGAAAATAAACCACTGACGTAAAATAAACTAATATGGTGGCAACCACAGACTACATAGAGATATGGTGGCAACAGAAAAGTTCTAATTTTGACAGTGACATTTATCAATTATCTATGGATTTGGCAACGGGCGTTAGCGGGGTGAAGAATGACAGAAGGGGGCGAGGCGATCTGTTATGTTCAAAACTTCCAACCATAGAGTATACGGTTGAAATTTTTTGTTCTAAGTTTGCGTGCCGTGTACATTACCGTCACACTATCGTTCGTATCGCTCGTGCCTTAGTGTTATCGTATTTGTTTTAATTTGTGTTTACTGATTTTCCCGATTTTACTGACTTGGCTTTTTCACAACGGACTCTTCTTCTTTGCACATGATAAGGATACCGGTAGTTTATGAACCTGTTACCCTAACGACTTGGCTTTCTCGTAACGATTATTTGACATTGCACGCGATTAGGACTTCGATTTTCGGAATACCCTCAATGTAAGTAGTGTTCTTTATTCTTATTTAGCGCTACATGGGTTTTATTTGCACGTTTTTAAGTCCTGTGAGAGTCTGCAATCATTAACTTTTTTTTTTTTTTTTTTTTTTTTTTTTTAGGGATGGGAAATCATCCAATGACTCCTCCCGCTCTGGGTGTAGCGGGAGGGAGTGTCAGACTTCTACTGACTAAAACCCATCCATGTTCCTTCATTGCCCTTTGTGTTCCGGAGCCACGGTGTCTCTTGCGAATAATCCCGCGACTATCATTAACTTCCATTTCTATTTTTCAGATTATTGTTACCTACAATAATGGCTCTCTGCATGAATTGCAACATAGCACTACATGCTAATCAGCAGTACGAATATTACGCTTTAAGCATGAGTTCTGAAATAGTCTCTATAATTGAAGAATGGACTGCTCAGGAGGTAATGTATAAGTACTTTTACTAATATTATTAAGTTATTTTTTTAATATAATTTGTAACTGGGTTAAACAGTGCTACGTTACTCAAACAACATGCAGAAAAATTATACTGTGTTCCTAACATATCATTATGTTTTTAGGTAACAGATGGAGATCGTATTTGCCAAGAATGCATCAACCTTATATTGATAGAACTAAATAACAGAAATGAGCACAATATTGGTGACCGGCAGCTGGGTCATCAATCAGTTTGTGTGTTGTGCGGCATTTCTATCTCAACAAGAACAGGCAGGCGCTCTCGTCCCCTTCCTGATGGTCGTCCTGAGCGCGCTTATGTTGCTAGCATCATCAGCCCCCGTCAGGTAAATATCTAAATGAATATTTATGCTTGATTTGTATCTCTGATTACTGGAACACACAATAAATGAAAACTTAATTTCAGATCCCTGCCAACGCTCGAGCATGCAATGCCTGTTGGCAAAGGGCCCATAATAATATTCACGAAGTGATGGAACCACCAAGAGAGGCCCAAGTGACTGCTGACAATGTGGAAAGTAGGTCTAGCTCTGTAGCGGAACCTGTGAGTGCACTCAGTTCAGAAATTGACATTGACAATGTAGTTCAAAACCCAAACAGGTATATTGAACTAGATGGTTACAGCCGAACCCCGGATTCATCAAATCATTGTTTTGTTCCCGATTGCACAAATCCGGAACGTTTAAGGGTACCCATGTATCTTAAAAGACAAATATTAATGGACCATAAATTATATGTCTCACCTAATGCCCGAGTATGTGAAGAACATGCAAGTGTTTACAATTGGGAACTATTGGATGAATTTCAGTTCACAACGCAATTTACACTGAATCATATTGTAGAAATGTTAGACTTATTAAGAAAAAAAACAATTAACAGTATTGATTTTGAAAATGTAGAAAATATGAACAACCATATTTGTCGTTACTGGACTGGATTGACTGTATTGAATTTTTTAGCAATACTGAGCTGTATTACTAATCAACTATCAACTGTGTGTAGAAAACCAAAAACAGCTTTAGGATTATACCTAATGAAAATAAGAACTGGGGAGCCAATAAGACGAATTGCATCATTAATCTGCATAAATAAATCAGTAGCATGCAGTTATATGAAAAAGGCACGTAACTGCATGAAAGAATTTTATGTGCCAATACATTTAGGTGTAAGTCATATTTCTCGAGCAAGCCTGTCCAGTAGAAATCTTTTAATTCCGCAAGGTCTTTTTGGAACAGCAGAAAATAACCCCATAATTATTTGTGATGGAACCTATATATACTTACAGAAATCATCGAATTATCTGTTCCAAAAAAAATCTTACAGCTTACACAAGTTTGCAAATCTTGTTAAACCTTTTTTACTGGTGTCCACCGATGGCCACATTATAGATATATTTGGTCCATACGCAGCCACAACATCAGATGCTACAATTATGCGACTGCTGTTCCAAAATGAAAATTCAGAATTAAGGCAATATTTTAGACAGAATGATACTTTTATTCTAGACCGTGGTTTTAGAGATTCTATCCCATTACTCACATCATTGGGATATAATGTGTATAAACCAGAGACCCTAAATGAAGGGGAAACTCAATTATCAACTGAAAAAGCCAACAAATCACGACTAGTGACACTGTGTAGGTGGGTTGTAGAAGTTGTAAACGGTCGGTTTAAACGGGATTTTAAAATCTTTAGAAACAAATATTTTAATATAGGGTCTAGAAATCTAATGGATGATTTTAAAATTGCAGGAGCCATTTTAAATAATTTTCATCCCGTTTTGACCGACCGTCCTGATGCCCAAACTATACTGGAAAGAGCTAATCAGAGAATGAACATGCATAATTATTTAGCTGACCATGTCATTGGGCATCAGCTTAATAGACGCCGAGCCAGTTTCGTCCAGATTAATGCTCAAATACCACAGCTGAATATGTTCCCCACCATGGAGATGTCAGATTTAGTTTTATTTAGCTTAGGAATTTATCAAATTAAACAGGCTCGCTCATACTATGGGGAACATATTCGGCCCAACGGTACTTTTACCATAGAATTAAGTGAAGATGTACAATTAATAAACATTCCAGGCATTTCATCATCACATGAGACAGCTTTGATCAGAGGACGAATAAAGTCACGCCACTATAGTAATAGAGTGTATTACACATATATATTATTGCAACTGGCAGAGACTAGTTGGCAAAACTGTATAACAGATTATTATTGCAGTTGCATAATTGGGAAAAGGACTGTTGGAAGCTGTGCTCATGTGATGACAATTGTCTGGTATCTTGGATGGGCTCGGCATCAAAATAATATATCTCCACCAGCTCAGTTTCTCGACAGTATTTTAATAAGGGAAGACATTGAAAATGAAGAAAATCAATAAATGAACCGTTTTAAAAAATAGTTTTATTCCATAAAAAATCCTTAACACTTGCGTTCAGTTATAGCGTATTAATCAGTTTTAAAATTGTATGATTTACGAAAGGCTTTTTGTCTACTCCCGATCTCGATTCCATGTCACAAAAAGGAATTCTCCTAGGTAATTAAACAATGTTCTCGATCAGCAGCTACTATTATTATTTCTCCTGCTAGGCCACCCCTGTGGACTATGCTGAAACATGCACTTCTTGATAACCGGGGTCGTAGTAAAATATTGCATCTTGCACTTGAACATCCGAAGCAGCCATAATTATATAGTGTGCTTTCAGTTTTAGAAGGATTATGGTACTGGACCGAAAATATCCAATTTAATCTTATTTCTTAATATTGATAGAACAATAATCTACAATATATAATTAACGTTTTTTCACATCCGTCGTATTCAAATCAAACATTGACTGACAGTAACGAAACAATGACAGTACTATGTGTCAATTTTGACAAGTAATTTTTTTTTTGGGGTTGGTTATGTTTTTTATCCTTGATATTAGAAAGGTTTATTCGTTTTAGGAGTAAATTCTCACTAAAATAAAAAACTCTTTTTCTCAATATCGGTGGTGATTAAAAATGTATGATATAGTCTAATTACTAGTTTTTGGGATGTCTATTCAAATATATTTAATTTGTCCTGGTTGGAATTAGTGAATAATAAAAAACCATTTTCGGACATGTCCTTTCACCTCTTTATAATATTAGTATAGATTATAACATTATAATCGAAGGCTTGGGTGAAGTGATCACGGAGTGAGCCGTCATTCCATCTTGATTACTTGGATTGTCAGCTCACTTCGTGATCACACTTCACCCAAGCATTCTGAAGCGAAGGCTTGGATGACATGTTTGCAGAATCGCACCGCTGATTAGAGATGTTAAATAAATAACATAGGTAGTATTCTATTAATAATAAATAAATAAATTACATTCTATAATATTAATAATAATAAATAAATGACATGCTATTTTATAAATAAAAAATATAAGTACTATATCTAAAAATGTATGTAAAATTAAATAAACCAATACCAATGCAGGAATTCCAAGCAAATAAAAACTAAAATGTAACTTATTCCAAAAATAAATATGTTGTTAATAATAATAATATTATATAATGGTTACAAGCTAGTCAGGAAATGATAAACATTTACTTTATAATAAAAGTTATTTAAAGCGCTCTTCCTCTCTCCTAATTATTTAATGTTTTGCTGTGCCCGACAGGGTCCATAATTGTTTCTTTTTATATTTTTACCATCTGAATGTGTACATTATGGATTGCAATAAACATTTTGAGATTTGATTTGAGATGAGATATACTTGCAAATATCATTACCAGGGCTTGCAAGTACGAGTTTGTAAAAATACGGGGGTCGGAAACCAGGTATTAAAATACTTAAAAGTATTTTGGGCCAAATGCGTATTTCAGTCTATTAGTCTACAGCCCTCGAGTTAGGGAAAAGTAAATTAACCAGATAACATAAAAATAAGAAGCACAATCGCATCTGTAAAATGAAAAATACTTTAAACTTTCAAGTATTAAGAGAACTGCCTGTGCCCGATAGCGTAGCAAATACTTCCATACTTGCAAGTTTTGCTCTCTCGTACCAGGGCGCCGTACTTTGAAGCAAAGCCCTGGTTTATAAACCTCGTATGGTAAATACGTGTCATCCCTACCGCTGATTCGATTGTCACCCATAAATAACTGTACATTTTGATAAGTATCTTCAACCACTATCATATTCTTTATTGCAGAACATCACAGGACAAAACGTGAAGGTGAGCAGCATACAGACCACGCCGCACGCACATGAGCCGTACGTGTCGTATAAGGACGATCGAGAGACTGGCTGCGAATGTGGATGTGACGAGTTTAAAGTCAACATCAACTATCACATGACGTCACGCGATATCAAGAGACCGAGTAACTAGTTATCTTTTTCTTCGGCTTTTACCGCTGGTATCTGCTTCTCTTTTTACTTAACGCGATCTAATGGAGAGGTTGACTTTTTCTTCTTCGGGTCGTTGGCACGACAAGTTTTCATCTAGATTTTGGTGGCCCAAAACGTTGCCACCTCCACGGCATCACTTGTGGCAGCACAAATGCCTCCTTGGTTGCTTGTGGTGCTTTGGGGCAGAGGTGGTGGAGCATGGTTTGTAACTCGGCTCCACATCTATACCCTGCAGTTGATCCGTCACGGTAGCCCCATTTTGCGAGGTTGTGATTACACCTTCCTACTTGCGTTCTGAGGCGGTTCAGGGACTTCCAAGTAGATGGTGAATAAAAAAATTAGTCCGTCAGATTTATTACTAAAAAATATTGGACCATGGTTGGACACTACTTTTGTTTTTTTTTTTACTGTTGATAGGCATACGTTTGACCACTATCTCACCTGATGTATGTGCACGTAAACAAAGTCTAAGGCAGATACAAACTTAAGGCTGCCGGAATATGAGGCGAATTGCTGCGCTGTAGAATATGACAGCAAGGGTGGGGGGCATAGGATACTGCGTATCGAAATCCGAACTTCGGAGCGGTCATTGGGTCTGAATAGACCTGCGGGTCTAAAAAGGCCACTTTAGTAGAATCAGGCAGCACATCAGCTACCGAAACTGTCAAATTTTCCCAATCAAACTTGAACCTAATGCTTCACGGATAAAGATGAAAATGAAATTGTATGATTAATATTATGATCCCAATATAATTCTACGAAAGTGACCTTTATAGACCCGCTGTACGTTTCTGTTAATACAAAAATGCAGCATTGGATATTATGCTGTGATGAAATATTTGCTTTCACTACCTGATCCTGTGTTAATTGTTTTTCTGTGTTAAGCGTTCCTTATGTTGTGTAGAACTGGTTCAGTTTAGTTATAACTTAGAATTTATATTATAAATATAATACATTAGATATTAATAATTCATTATTTGTAACGTACATCTCTATTTGCAATTACAAAACGAACTGCAGCATTAACAGGTTGTGCTAAAAAGTGTGATGTTTAAACTTTTAACACTTATTTGATGGTGGTTAATCACAAATGCTAAAATTAAGACCGAAATTAAAACGAAATAAAACTTGTTTGTAAAACATCTGTATTTTATTTCAGAAGCCTTTAATTACAATGCGTAAACATAATATGTTACATACATTATGAAGCTTGAATCACAACAAAATATGGTATCCGCGACACTTATTTAGGATACAATGATAATGAAACAACTTATCTAATAGGTAGCTAAACTGATACAGGGGTCAGAATGTCGAAGCCATCATGTTCCGTTGCTAGAAAAAGATGAAGCTACACAGGTTGAATAGCGCCATCTCTTTTTAGCATTCCAACAATCATGACTTCCACACTTCACTATATGCCCCACGTATAGAATACATATTAAGATTTGTTTTTACATTAATTTACATGCCTAACTCTAAATTTCTAAAAGATATGAAATATACACCCATGTATGAAAAGGGAATATGCATACGATTTATTTTATTTGCAAAATGAAATACTAATAAGCAATAGTAAACAATCCAGAAATATTTTTTTAAATTCCTGTTTCAACAATGAAGTTATAAAGCTTCAAAGATTACAATTAGAAAGAGAAGTCCGATATGGACTTTGACGTCAAAGTCCATGACGTCTATACAACTGCCATAGAAAACAGCGTTTTCGCGAGAGGGACAGATATAGTTCTTTAAAATAATTATATCTCGTTTTTTTTTTTTCGAGAAATTTTGATTCTATTTTCACTGTTAGTATTATATTTTTGTATATTATTAGATAAAGGTAATAAATAATTTTTCATGCATATTCCCATTAAGCGTCTAAATCATTCGCTTATGAGTAATCATTTTGTAAAGTGAAATATACAAATGCAATAAATTATGTTACGTTACTGTAAAACATGATGTTTTTATTCTATTAACGGTAAAAATCAATTGAATTTACGTATAATAATTATGTTAGTAAGTAAAAGTTAAAATGATAATGCATAAATAATGATGAACATACCAAAAACATCATAAATGTTTATTTAAATAAATTAAAATATAGCAATTAGATCGCAGATCTTGCTGGCTTTCCGCTACAAAGGGCGTAACTCCAAATCTCATTATTTAGCAGAGTCGCGTAATTTTGAATGGGGATTTTTTAATTGCACCTCTATTTAAAATTCAAGCAAACTAAATCTCTCAATTAATTACCCACTGTTTAACAAAAATACTGATTTGCACACTAAATTACGCAGACACTAAATAATGACGGTCAACGTCAGGGGCACCCCAAGGTTCGGTTAGTTAGGTTCCTTTAAACCCTTCAGACAGAAATAGGAGCCCCGCAAGCGCAGCGGGGCTCCGTCGACCTGCTGACGGAAACGCTAACCCTAGACGGTCGACGTCATGTCTATCAGATACACATTCAGTAAAACAGTTTAGCTTAGATCAAACAGTATAATAGATTTGATTTATTTGATGAGCAAATTTAGTGTGCAATTCAGTATTTTTGGTGGTAACTTCGAATATTTGAATAGAAAAAAAAATGGATTTACAGTTGTAGGATTAAATACTACCCATTTTGAATACAAATACAATACAATACAAATACAAAATCCTTTATTTCAAATAGACCAGTTACAGGCACTTTTGAATAGTCAAGTTCTGTCAGTCAAATAAATGAAGCTAATCCTGCCGCGCTAGCGACAAGAGCAGCGGGTTGCTCTGCAACATAACACACCCACTGACCCCATCTCCAGCGCGGCAGTTGCACGTTCCAAAGAGTAGATCCTGTGGAGAAGAACGTGCAAGAAACTCCATGGACACTCTTTTAAACCAGTTGTCATTGTTTACACAGTAGAATATACAGATGTAAAGAGTAAATATGCTCTTTACGCACAAAATCGAACGATGTGGTATCACTCACGTCACTTGAGGATGGCTTTCTACTGCCGGTCAATAGGGAATATGCACGCGATTTTTTTATTTATAAAATGAATTACTTATAAGCTCCAGTAAACACTCAAGAAAATATTTTTTAAATATCTTCATCAGCGATGAAGTTATAACGCTTCAAAGATTACTTTTAGAGCGAGAAGTCCGACATGGAATTTGACGTCACATTACGTGACGTCTATACATCTGCCATAGAAAACAGCGTTTTCGCGAGAGGGACAGATATATTTGTTTATAATAATTATATCTCGTTTGTTTTTCGAGCAATTTTGATTCTATTTCCACTGTAAGTAATATATTTTTGTATATTTTTAGATAAAGTGTTTAGATAATAAATATTTTTTTATGCATATTCCCTATCGACATATCAGCGTGATCACTTTGGTGGAGTGAACGACAAGTGAGCTGTCATTCCATCTTATTTGTATGGTTTGACAGCTCACTTCTCTTCGCTCGCTTCACTTCGCCTAAGTTTTCACTTCGATATGTTTACAGAATCGCACTACAGTAGTGGACGTCTTTCGGCAGAAATTATAATGATGGACTTGACTCCCTTTGTAATGGAAAGAGTCTATTGAGTAGAGTGTGTTTTAGCCTTTACCTGTAATAAAAAGGTAAGTAAGATCTAGCTTAATTGCTATTTCTTGTCTTGAACTCGGCGCCTTTGAGTGAACGTAAACTGCACGGTTCCGATATATTTACACAAAACCTCGACCAATCGCATTGAGCCCAGGTGTATTAGATTATGCTTCCAAATTAATAAGCACCTATACAAATTAAGTTAATTTTACATACATAAATAATGTGATTATGCACTCACTGAGTTAATAAGAAGATTACTGTAAATAACTATACTTTGATGCTTCTATAGAACTATGTATTTCGATGTGTTAGAATAAAAATATTGTCAGTTTATTCAATACCTTTCCTGTCGAAGAAAATGGGGCATATTATATTGCTAAGTTTATTGTAAGAAACATTTTACTTCTATTATTGAGTTTGAGTTTGATTTTGAAGTTTCGCGATGTACACAGGTAATCTATATAATAAAAATGAATCGCTGAATGTGTTGCTAAGCGAAAATCTCGAGAACAGCTGAACCGGTTTCGCTAATTCTTTTTTGTTGTGTTTTTTACTATCAGGAGGTTTTTATGTAAAAAAAAATGAGATAGTTGCCAGTTGACGGGAGCGAAGCCGCGGGGGACAGCTGGTTATAGGGAATATGCACGCGATTTTTTTATTTATAAAATGAATTACTTATAAGCTCCAGTAAACACTCTAGAAAATATTTTTTAAATATCTTCATCAGCGATGAAGTTATAACGCTTCAAAGATTACTTTTAGAACGAGAAGTCCGACATGGAATTTGACGTTACATTACGTGACGTCTATACATCTGCCATAGAAAACAGCGTTTTCGCGAGAGGGACAGATATATTTGTTTAAAATAATTATATCTCGTTTGTTTTTCGAGCAATTTTGATTCTATTTCCACTGTTAGTAATATATTTTTAAATAAAGTGTTTAGATAATAAATATTTTTTTTATACATATTCCCTATTGCAATACTATTGAAATGCGAATGCGATGCGAATGTGAAAATTAGTAGAATTGGCACACTGGTGTTCACTCATCAAACTTTCTAATTATTTTCTTAAAGGTTTGGATCGCTGAACCCCAGGAATAGTTGAAGAACATAATAATATGTATATATTTACCGTTCTGAGAAAAATGAAAGACACGAATGTAAATATAGATATTGACGGAAAAAAAACGTTCCAATCCAAAGCGTCAGTGTACTTTTTTCGCGCTGTATGTTGGTAAGAAATTATAGTAATATAAAGAGAAGATTATAGTAATATAAAGAGACTAGCTGTCCCCCGCGGCTTCGCTCCCGTCAATTAAGTATTCATTGCACATATCGAGTTTTCATTGTTTTTAAGATGTCTTCTGTTATTCGGGTCGGAGACAAATCCAACGAATCAATAACCATGAAAATTGGTTCAGCAGATCTCGTGTTATAAGTGTTGTAACAAACCCGTCTTTGTTTTATATATATATATATATAGATAGATACATATAGCAACACCCCTGGTGCGCAGTCGAATAGTTGCCTCTGCCTGTGTTTGGTAATGGCATTTTATAGTAGTGTCATATTATAAATAAACACAATTGAGCTTTTGGTCTAATGTGCCTTACAATAATGATACGTTTATATACTATGTGAATCCCTTACTTATTTATATGGCGATTACTTACATGCAGTTGACTTATTTCCACGTCTACAGCAATATTCTGATGATTAAATATTAAAAAGTAGTTCTAAAAGATATGAATAGATATCTAGCCTACTGTGGCAAAACAATGTATATGGCGTAGTTAGATCGGAGAAATAGTCGATTTCATGAAATATATTCGACCATTTTGTGAAACGATGGCATTTTGTGAAATATTGTTGAATTTAATTAATTAATCTTGTCATTAATCTGAAATCTGTGGAGCCGTTTCCTAACATTTATTGGGGGTGGAATTTCTATATATCTGGTTGCAGCCGAGTACCAGTACTTACATGAAGCGACTGCGTATCTGTCCTCCACAACTCAGTGACTGGGTGACACGCTTGGAAAGTCTGATGTCAGACTTTGGCTTCTCTGGCATATTATGTATATGTGTGATTAGTGAAACAAACAATTCTACGATCTGACTACGACATAACGACACTATAGTTTGATCTCAATGTATTGACGGTGACATCTTCTTAACAGTTAAGATGATATGAAAAACTTTAATACATGAGCAAAATAACTAAATAATTATAATTTAAAGAGTACAGAAACCAACACAGTGAGACGTAAAAGGCTGCTTTCTTAACTGTTTCCTATAAATCTATCCAGAAACTGGTACCTACACTTCTGCTTGCCCCTTAGGGGAAAACTAGATTTTATTTGTGAAAAGATTTCTTCTGCGAATTAGATCCTTATTATATTATTTTTTGGCAGATCGTATCTGCAGTAGTCTTGAGTATACTGAAGACCAAAAACTTTGGCTACAAAATCGTGCTTTATAAAGTTAGTTGAGTACTTATAAAACACGTTACAAAAGTTTCAAGTATGAACGAAGATAGATAGATTACGAGATTGATGGCAGTTTAACTATCACAATGGATCAGCTAGACATACTCCACAGCCGTTGATAAAAAAATCTGAACTCTTTTTTGTAATATCTACACTTGAAAGACTTACCTAAGTCTCTTTTAGAGTAGTTACTTCAAATTATGGGACTTTAAAAAAAAAACTTTCCAACACCATGTTAGTTTAAATACTGATTAGCAGTTTCTAAATGCAATCACCCTATGGAAAAACTAAATTAAGAATCTGCTTTTCAATGTTTATCCTAACCATTGGTTAGATTTTTATTGTAAACATGGCTTCTATACGTTTAGATTTTCTCATCACGTCTTTATGGGTCGTACACGGCATCTATTGTTGCATATTCGAACCTTTAATGTTAAAAATACTATACATTGCCTTTTGTGTTGCCATCTTCCTGCATGAACCGTTTAGGGTAACGTGCACGAAATAGCCCCATGTTCCATCTTGCGTTGCGAATTCGAAACTTTTAAGTAAAATATCTAATTCAATTGTAATCAAAATACAGAACACTTGAGAGATTTTACTTAAATATTTTACGTAAAATGATTACTGTGACGTAGATACAAATGCCTTTATTAGTTTTAGGTATGAAAATGATATAAAAAATGCGCAGAACCTACAGATTTATGTCTAGAAACTACATTCATTAATTGTTACCATACGGATGCTTATGCGTTAACGCTGTGTGAACGTGGCTTTACCGCTGTGTTAGTGCTGCGTTTACAGAGCGTCTACGTTATGCGGACGCTTTCGTTAGACTAACGCAAGACGATTATTTTCTAAAAGTGAAGCTCTTTTAAAGAGTTCTTCTTTTAGAGCCCATGGTGACCCTCAAACAGTTAGTGGCCACGATATGAAAGTCGTAAAATAACTTTCATATTTTCGCATCCGAACATTTCCTAGTAAACGCAAATAAACGAATGGTGAATCACATACCTTTCTTGACTCTGATAAAATTAATTTAAAAGTTAAAGAACAATCTACTTGCTGCTTTAATTAATTTGATGGCTAATATAATTTATGATTACTAGAATATTTTGTTAATTATAATATCAAGCCTAACTAATACCTACCTAAACCGATGAGTGAAATGCAATCTTACTGGCTAAGTGCCTCGCGCCGCTGGTCTTGTGGAAGGGTAAATTAGATCCTTTTAGTTGAATAAAAAATCTGGAGGGACTGTTAGTCTGTCACAAAAATCTAAAGATGTTATCATCACGCGAATACGCGATCGTTGCGTTAATTTGTTACACGAAAACCGCGAGGCACCCCCTGTCGGCATGACGATACGATTCTGTTTGTCGTAGAAATGAACGCGACGGTCTTGTATTCATGCGGTAATCGCTTTGTATTATGCGAGCCATTCACGTTCAAGTAATTTTATTAAACAGGCTGGTTCAAACTGTTTGATCAAAATAGAAATTTGCAATTCCCTGGCGGAGTCAGTGTTTCCTGATAGCTACAACCTGGGAGTCGAATAGATTACTTCTAGGCAAGCGTGCTCTAGACCGCATCATCGCTTACCACCAGGTGATTTTGTGGTCAAACGCGTGTCTATCAAAAGTAAAAAAAGAAATACGAAATTATGTATTTTTTCATGCCATTTGACGCATTTTTTATCAAAATTCCCACAGAACGTTCAATCAAATTATTTGAACGTGTATGACCTGCATTAGGACGACAATAATCTAGAAATCTGTGACATCAAATAATTTCAGAGAGAAATAAAATAATAATCCGAAAATGATATGGATCGTAAAGCACGAGGCAATATCAAAATATAACTTTGATGCCCTTGATAAAAATGGAATTACAAGTAGCGGCACGAAACTTTAGCGCTGACCGTTATTGCGCAGAAGTAAAAATTAAGGTACCTGAGGGGGGCTAGCGGGATGAAGGGCGGGCGTGCGTAGCGCTGATTGGCTCTCCAGTCGCATTCTGTTCCCCGCGCCGATACGACGCCCCGCGCACATCCCGTGTACAGTCGCTTCATTAATTGTATTGTTTTTGCTGTTACTTTTTGTTGTTGTTTTTTGTTAAGTTTGAATTTGTTTGTTAAATTTGTTTTTTTTTTAAGTTTGTTTGTGACTTTAAAGTGAATATGCCTAGAATAAATACTGTTTTGAAAAGACAGGCAAGGAAAATGGTTTATGACGTGAATTGTTTTTTAAAAAGGGAATCTAACGAATTAATTGATTCTTTGAAACAAATTAAAAATGAGATTAACGAAGCTACAAATACTTTACTCAGTCTTTCGGACAGCAGCACTGTAAATTTGAGCCAGATAAAACAAACTGCCGAAATTATTAAAGCGGGTAACATTAAATTAAATGGTTTAATCAGCGATTTAGGGAAAATCCAAAAAAGGACAGCAGAGTCTACTAATACGTCAATTGCAACGGTGAGGAACATCTCCAATCAAGCCAATAGTTCTGATTTGATCACAGTGTTCAGAACACCTGGCAAAAAACGTTCCAGAACAAAACCGGTCACAAATATCGATAACTTCGACCAAGGAGTTATAAGAATGAAGATGACGCTGCTAGTGCCGACGAACGAAGCAGCCCTGAGTCCGGGCCGTCAATAAGCAAAAGGCCCTGTCAAAACACTATTGAAGGCGTGACACCATTGTCTGATTCAGATTAGGATTTAAGCCTAATCTAAAATAAAATAAAAATTGTCAAATTGCCAAATAATGTTTTTATTTTTCTACTCACCACAAAACTTGTTAAAAATTATATCTTAGGTACCTACTATAAATCTTCCACATTTCGTTCAGCGCTAGACCTACTACATATTTGGCATTACATTAAAATAATGTCACGTTATTTAGCTAATAATTGTATTGCGTGCGCGACAGTACCCATGCGCAGCAATCCCCTCCGCGTATCGTTCAGCGCTAGACTTACGTGCCGCTACTTGTACACAATTTTATTAACCATTAACGACTGACTAGCGAAACGAATGGTTACAAGTATTACAACTAACATCAAAACGATATATTTGACATGATTATGCAAATAAATTACAATGGAACACCACACGATAATGATATAAAACATTATGTAAGGTGCCTCCGCAGCTGGCCCTGGTCCTGCTTAAGCGTAAGTTGAACTTATACGCTGCGTAAACGCCGCGTGATAGCGGTAGTAACGCGTAAACGGGCCGTATTTTTGGTACAATTACGTTTCACGACTCCAGCACGCAGCGTGTAAGCGGCGTCAACACCTACGCTGGACATACGTTTAGTGCGAAGACACCCAAATAATTTAAACAATCGATAAATTAGTTTAAAAGTCGTAAAGTGTATCAAAACGAGGGTTGGCACGTTACTTGAGACGCGGTCTCAGTCGTTGCTCCGAAGGCACTCCACTTACATAGGACCATCTATTAATTTATAATCTGAACTACTTTATTTTTACAGTTGCAAAAGGCCGCTGTTGATGCCATTCTGTTATAATTAAATATCGTATCTAATATGATTATAGAAACCTCATATAGCTAAATATTACGGCTATGTTATTGTAGGAGATGCTGAACAACTTAGGACTTGTTTCAGTGAGTCTGTTATTAAAATGTTTTGTATAGGTCTAACCATAATATATTATGTTACACAAGTTTATGAGAAAGTAAAGTTTAATATAACGCTTATAGAATGTGTAAAATCTAAGATAATTACCTAAAGCTACTTGACACAAAATTCTACACAAGTTCTTACTTACGATTATAAGCTACGGGTTATCATGTTGAAAACTACTGTCTACTGTGACCCATCGAATAAATTATGTTTTTTCTTTCATAAATATTTACATTGATCACTGAAGTAATATAAAATACTATATCATTAGATATAATTTTACATTCAAAAGCGAGAAACAATATTAGAATTTTTACATAATAGTCTAGCTTTCTTGTTCAACTTTTGAACAAACAGTTGAACAAGAAAGCACTTGTTTACTAGACTAATAATATGTAAATTGAATAAAATTTTGATTAAAACACGAACGCGTTATAAACTATGATACCGACACTTATCGGGAACGATCATAATTATTGTATTATAATAAGGAGTGAAACATTTTAATGAGTGAAGCTATCGTTGACCGCAGTGCGGTGCCTTATCACTACTTTATCAGGTCAGTCATACGTCATTCAAAGTCTTGTCTCGTAAGTCCAGTCTTACGTTACTTGAAGTTTATAACATTTTAGTCCATCAATATCGATTAAATCACATACCGTTTCTACAATATCTTTTAGTGTAAAGACTTGTCTATTCCATTACATTACTATTGTTGACGATAAATGTTTCTTTCTTTCTTTCTTCATTATATTTAAAAATCGATTAGAAATACTTTTTTCATATTTTTTTGATTTGGGATGTGTTATTGAATTTGCACTTAGAAAATAGTCGTTCGAAATTGATCTATGATTCAAAATTAGTATAAGAAGCATCAGTCGTCTTAGTATGAGCATTGTAGCGTGAATTTGCACATATGGAATGAGACACAAATCTAGAGAGGATTTACTGTACTTAAGTTAGTACTACAAGGGATCCAAACATGGTGATCCACCTATAAGTGCTTGCATCATTGTTGGTATCTTCGTCTGCCTCAATCGCACTGGTTTTATGTTTAAGTACTGTCTGTGGTAGGCGAAGATTGAATGAATTGTCATTCTCACATTATTGAGAGAGATAATATAATATTTCAGTGTGTTTGACTTCCCCTTAGGAGTTTTAAACGAAGTATGAATGCCTTCTTACAGTAAGTGTAAATAGCACGGCTCAGAAAACGCGCGACATTTTTTTTTTTTCATATATATTTCTTGGTTCTAGTTTTCGTGGATGCATATAGGCTTGATAACATTTGAGTATTTGAACTATTCAGAGTTAGAGAATACATAACAATGTTTTGTTTCTAGCCAGACAAGAAGATGGCGTTTCACACTTTATAGTGCATATAAATTGTCAATAACATGATTATAATATAAATCTATCTACAATACCTCAAGTACTTTCGTGTTTTGAAATAAAACGGTGCGAATGTGATGAGAATTCGCTGAAAAAGGCTAGATATACACGCGCCCAGATTTACCCGACAGATCTATCTAACGGTCGTGACTGGCGGACAAAATTCCTAATGTATAACAAAACCAGGCACTGATATACCTGCATGATGTCTGCCTGCTACCTGTGCTTAAAACCAAAGGTTTGGACACGGGGCAGACATTTCTGAGCGTCATCCATCTGTGCGTGTGTGCGTAGGAATAGATCGCGCCACAGTTGCCCGCTAACGCCACATATTCTACCTACCATATTTTCTTTGAAACAGACATTACAGATAGACAAACGTGTCTGATAAAATCAGGGTCAAAACATAGGCCCGTGTCAGATCTGAGTTGCCTCCGACGACAGGTAAATCCGTACGTGTATTGTGAAGTCACGGATCAGATCTGAGTAGCGTCGTACGGATACATCCATGCGTGTATAGCTAGCTATTGGCCAGAAAGAGGCGTATGCACGTTGATAAGTGATTAATAATTTATCTTTGTCATTAGAGATGTAAACGTCCATAAAATTTGAGCGTCCATAAAAACTTTTAGTATTAATATTGTCAAATTACGCTTTTGGGCACATGAAATTGTATATTTTGATACAAGGGGGATACTATTTTTGTTATTTGTAATTGAAGTTAAGGCGAAATGGAGCCATGTGACTGCAATGACAAATGCCCTTGTATATCAAACGATGGTGTTTAGTTAGTATTGTCAACATAAATGCATACTTCCTCATCACCTTCTACAGTTTTTATAAATTTGAAACAAAGTTAAAATCTCTGACATATTCCAAGATATTTATTCGCACTGCGCATAGCTAAAAACCTTACTCTAATAACAATCATACAGTCTTACATACAGTCCAGTTTAGGAGCGGTCGGAGCCTTCAGAGTTGCTGAACATTGAGGCGACCATACTGTCGAACTCGGGCACGGCGTCTTCGAACATCTTGAGCTGTCGGGAGAGCGACTCGGAGTCCGTGGAGCCGGAAGCCTCGATGACGATGTCAGTCCACTCGTCGCTGATGGAGCGAGCCTGCAAACATTCCTGGTAGAAGTTCGCCAGCTCAGCTATGGGGCTGCCGTCAGCGAATGGGAACTCCTGGAAATTACAAGGAATAGTGTGAGGACTGAACGGTGACCATCGGGTCTAAAAAGGCCACTTTAACAGAATCAGAAAGCACATCACGCTACCGTCACTGTCAAATTTTCCCAATCAACCTTGAACCTAATGTGTTACCAATAAAGATGAAAATGAAATTTGACATATAGTTAGTGGTTATATAATTCTAATATGATTTACTAAAGTGGCCTTTTTAGACACCATGGGTAAGGCCACCTGCAGAAATCTGCTGGAAGCTTGACGCACAGCACCACACACTTGGGGGAGGGTTTTGTCCAGCAGTGACATCTTTCAGCTTAGATGATGATGAGTATGAGAAGTCATTCTGCAAAACATCGGATATTATCACGTTCGTTCGTGAGTACAGCTGTGAAGCGGAATTCTCTGCCGGAAAGCTATCATCATTATCATCAACCAGCCTTCAGGACATGAACCCTTCCAAACGCACACCATTCGTCTCGACAGCTACAAATGTATCATATTATATTTGAATAAATGTAGAGTAAATTCTAACCAGATTCCCTTAATAACATTTTGGAGTTTAAATTTACTTTTAGACCAGTGCGGAAGTCTCTGAAAACGGTAAAAAGTGAAAAAAATAATAGTGGTAGAATTAAAACAATTTTTTTTTTTCACTTTTTAGTGGCACAGCTACTCCACACCTTACAACATCAATGGAAAGCCGCAGGAAAGCAAAATACGCAATTTCGTTTATTTGGATGACAATCATAATACGTCATCCAAGAAAACAAATTTCAACTTATTTTGATTTAAAAACAAAACTCAATAGCAATGAAGGTGAGTTCATTCTTAAGGTTGACAATAAGAATGCCTTCAATAGGGAATATGCACGCGATTTTTTTATTTATAAAATGAATTACTTATAAGCTCCAGTAAACACTATAGAAAATATTTTTTAATTATCTTCATCAGCGATGAAGTTATAACGCTTCAAAGATTTCTTTTAGAACGAGAAGTCCGACATGGAATTTGACGTCACATTACGTGACGTCTATACATCTGCCATAGAAAACAGCGTTTTCGCGAGAGGGACAGATATATTTGTTTAAAATAATTATATCTCGTTTGTTTTTCGAGCAATTTTGATTCTATTTCCACTGTTAGTAATATATTTTTAGATAAAGTGTTTAGATAATAAATATTTTTAATGCATATTCCCTATTCCGTGAATAGGGACACCTTGCTAACAGAAGTTAAAAAAGAAATACCCAAAATTTACAGTTTTCTTCATCAGTGTTACAGGCATCCCTCTACTTTATAAAGAAAACCTTTTGGAGTCAGCAGTCGGTTGTCAACAAGGTGACCCTCTTGGGCCAGTCATTTTCAGTTTGGCAATAAATCCCATAATTCGGCAGCTAAATTCTAAATTCAATGTTTGGTATTTGGATGACGGAACTCTAGGAGGTGATGTAGATACAGTCCTTGAAGATTTAACTTTTTTAATGGATAAATTTAGTTCAATTGGGCTAGAACTCAACCTTTCGAAATGCGAAATTGACCTCCCCCAAACGACTGACAGACAGACTACCTTAGCAAAATTTAACACTGTAGCTCATAATATCAAAATCACTGATAGAAATTCTTTTCACCTCCTGGGCTCCCCAATCTTTGATAAATCCTTTCCAACATTCATTGAGCAGAAAATACAAAATTTTAATGAAGTATCGGAAATACTTTTCAAAATTAACATGCATTCGGCCTTTACACTTATTCGATACTGTTGCTTTGGACCAAAGGCGAACGGCAGGCTTGTATGGGAGTTTCGTACAGCTAGTAAATTTTCGAGTTTTGGGATCATGTTTGTTTTAATAGGTAGTTTATACGATAGAAAAGCCCTATTTAAAATCTTAGATTTTTAGAACTTGGGACATAAAAGCTATACCCAGTTTTATTTTTTGAGGTTATGTACTAGTGTAGAAATGTAGGTTGTAATTACAGGTTGGTTGTAGGTACATTAACATTGTTATGATGATAAAATAAATGTTTTAGATTACTCGTCGTCATCGTTATTGTGTTTTACTTACTATTAATTAGGTAGATTGAGATGAGGATCGTACCTACTCAGAGGGAGGGAGGGGTGCATTAGGAGATACGTATTGCCTAGCAGCGGACATAAACAGTTTGATAATATTGAAGTTCTGATGGACACTAGACAGATTTTCTTTACTGGTCAATAAATAATTGCCAGAACAAAAAAAAAATTGATGAATTCATTCCAATCATTACCTACATCGTTTACTATTATGATTTTATGCAACAATTATGGGCTATGTAACTATTAAATCAATTTCTAAATAATTAATTGTCATTCCGAAGATTGTGATATTTTACTTATATATGGCGACTTCGAAAAACATCTGCGTTTAGTTTACTGTTTTGTTTGGTATAATTATTGAAATCTTTTAATTGATAGTATTAATTAATCCTATGTTCTAGAAATTGTTTACTTACATGAAGATAAATGGCTGAGTTGCCTTAATAAGTGGTACAAATTCTATAACCAAACAACAAAAAAAAGTTTGCTGTACGAATTTTGCCGTTAGCCTTTGTAGAAAGGGAAAGAGGAGCGAAGGTCCTCCCATCTATGGAAACATTCAAATCTTTTGGAAAAAGTAGACCAAATTATAAGAAACACACTTTCTTCAATCCTAAATGTGGCCTTGGACGACCGAGCGTGGCAGCTAGCCACACTTCCCATTCGCATGGGTGGTCTCGGCGTCCGCAAAATTTCAAGTATGAGTTTACCGGCCTTCCTCTCCTCGGTCCACAGTACTGATACTTTAACCAGGCATATTTTATCATCCTCACTGGTTGATTTTGAAGTACCGTGTTTGACTGATGCGTTGAATGCTTGGAAAAAGGCTTGTCCCAACATGGATTTGCCCGACAACCGGACCTCCCAGAGACAATGGGATGTGCCGCTCTGCAGTATTGTACGGAATAACTTGATTCATACGTCATCGAATACTGCTGAGCGCGCGCGTCTGTTGGCTGTGGGAAAGTGGGAGTCGGGTTTGTGGCTTCAAGCACTCCCGTCATCCACCATAGGTACTATGATGGATGACGCATCGTATCGGATCGCGGTCTGTCTCCGCTTGGGCGCACCTTGTGTTGCTCCGCATCGGTGTCATTGCGGAGTTGCTGTCGACAGCCTCGGACACCATGGCCTTTCCTGCTGCAAGAGCGCAGGCCGCATAGCGCGACATGCTAGCATCAACGATATTATTCGTAGGGCTCTTGTCACCGCCGGCGTACCGGCAGTATTAGAACCTAATGGCTTGGTACGTGACGACGGGAAGAGACCAGATGGTATGACGTTGGTGCCGTGGAAGATGGGTAGGCCTTTGGTGTGGGATGCAACATGTGTCGACACCCTTGCGCCATCACATGTTCCAAGTACGGTGGGCTGTGCCGGCGCTGCCGCTGCGGCTGCTGAGGCGGGCTCAAGCGGCGCAAATACTGTAACCTTATCGGTGATTACAGTTTTGAGCCGTTTGGGGTCGAAACGCTTGGGTCATGGGGTCCGAGTGCGCGTCTCCTTTTTAAATAATAATCGGAAATATCTCGTCGACTAATCGACACTTTAGTTGAACAGAGGGCTGGCTCGTTCTTTGCTTAAAGAATTAGCATTGCCATTCAACGTGGCAATGCTGCCACTCTTCTGGGCACGTTTCCGGATGACGGCGATGCGGAGGAATTCTTCGACGCCTAAGCGTATCTTGTTTTAAGGCCGGGAGATGCGAACAATTTAATTTTAATAACTACTTCAGTTGTTATAAGAAAAAAAGCTAAACTCACTGTATAAACCATTATGAACTTATCTCGTAGGAGTGAGTGAGTATGAGGAAGGAGGATCCTGAGTGCTTATAAAGTTACTGAGATTACTGTGTAGTATATGGTTTTATGAAGAGTTTACCATGAGTCCCGAGTACTTGTCTCCGTTCTTGGGCTTGGGCACCTCGATGGCGTGGCTGACGGCGTGCTGCGGCGAGGCGGGCACGCTGCTGCTGCAGCTCGGCTTGTTCGCGTTCTCGTGGTCTGATATCGTGAGCGCCTTCATTTTCTGTAACTGGTTTTATTTTTGATTAATACTTTAATACGGTTTAAAGTGTTTTAATTCAACGTACATAGCTGACCCCCGCAACTTCTTCTGCGTCACATTTGTCATTAATGCTCCGCTCCTATTAGTCATAGCGTAATGTAATTAGCATATAGCCGTCCTCGATAAATAGGCACCCGTCCTATTGCCATCGCTCGTGCGATGGTGCAAGCGATCAGTCTCTTAACTGTGATGCAGAGTTTCTTCTGCTATCGAGCAATATTAATTTAATTGTAACTAGCTACTGCCCGCAGCATCCTCCTTGACAAATTATATACTAGAACCTTCCTCGAGAACCACTCTATCCATTGGTTAGTTTATCGCGAACAGACAGACGCGGCGGAGAACTTTGTTTTATAATATGTAGTGATTAGTAATAAAAAAGAAAATGTAGACCACATAGGGCGGGTTGTATCAAACAGTTGGTTAACGTAACATACGTACGTCAAAAATTTACAATTACGGACGATGTTTGACGTTCGTTAAATAAGAAGCGTTGTTTCAAAACATTCTGGTTTAAATTCCTGCTCAGCCCAATAGCTAAGTTATTGACACGGGTCCTACCTAAATAGAGTTTTTTTGCATTCCACCACTTATTTGTGTCATCAGGAGAACTGGTACTGAGGAATTCAAAAGAAATTTCACAATATTGTTCTATTTGACGCAATTAAAGTTACGTTAACCAGTGCTCAGACCATCTGTTAACGTAAACGTTATATTTTACGTGCGTTAACGCTGACATTTTGTGAAACAACCCAATTTTTTGATTTGACGATAGTTAGCACCATTTTTAACGTTTACGCGTGCGTTAAGTGTAGTTGAAACAACCCGCCCATAATATACCGCATATCGACCGTGCGACTTAAGCACGGTTACACTATCATTTTCGTCGGGCGGACGCATCATCGCGCGAGCCATAGGATCCAACACATAAATAATCTTTACTAGCAAGCAGTTACTGAGATTAGCGCGTTCAACTAAACAAACAATGTTCGGCATACATAACGAGACACCAACGACGATTTACCCTGTATGAAAGTGCACTTATTATTAATATGTTTGACCTGCCAGAGTCGGATGTGGTTTTCGGTACTCATAGGTACAATAACGCTGCTTGATATTGTATGGATACCGAAGACCACATTTTACTTTTCAATGGTGTGTGGAATAACAAAACATCTGCTGCGCACCTGTTGTTGCAGATGTCTAATAACTTTCCACCAGAAGGGCTGTCTACTTAAATGCCACCTTTCGAATATTCAGCCTCAAGTAGTACGCCTACTGTTAGTCTAATTTTCTTTATTTAATCGAGTGCCCGAGATATGTGGAAGCGTTGTTTTTGCACTTTGACGCACCTACTCATATTTGCGTTGGTAACTACTCATAGTAAGTAACTAGCGTATTTATTTTGTAAAGGGTATTTCAACAAGAACTTTGTTTTTCGCTCGAAAATCGCATTTAAATAATTCAAATCCACTATGAAAACGGTCGTTCTGTTAAAGTTACATTTCGTAAAAAAAACATTTTTTCAAACGAAGCCCATTTTCATTTGTCAGGGTACGTCAACAAGCAAAATTGCCGCATTTGGGCTTCTGAAAGTCCTAAAGCAATTATTGAGAAGCCTTTGCATGCTCAACGTGACACTGTGTGGTGCGCTATGTGGTCTGGAGGCGTGATTGGGCCGTTTTTCTTTTGGAAAAACGTGATTAAAAATTTTGATGAAAGAATCAACATTGGTCAGCGTGGTCGTGGTGGACATTTGCCAGATATCATTTTTCATTCATAATTTATTGCCAAACTTTTCTCTTTATAATACAATAAAAATTTTATTCATTTTCCTCTAAATTATTTGTTTTAGAAAACAAAGTTCTTGTTGAAAACCCTTTACTATGTAACTAACTAGCGAATTTGTTTTGTACAATTTAGAGACAGACGCAATTTCTCGTAATTATTTGTCTGTCCATAGA
Source organism: Ceramica pisi (assembly GCA_963859965.1). Classification (NCBI taxonomy): domain Eukaryota; kingdom Metazoa; phylum Arthropoda; class Insecta; order Lepidoptera; family Noctuidae; genus Ceramica; species Ceramica pisi. The sequence continues at coordinate 4,828,250 of OY982527.1, read as the reverse complement.
AGTTATATTGACTTACAATCAAATTTTGTATTAGGACGTTTTATTGTGTTGGCACAAATATGCGCTGTCTGTTCATCTGTGCGCTCAAGCGAAGTGTAGCCTAAATCCACTTATTTATTTGGGTCGATAAAAGTCGACGAGTCCCAAGGCACAAAATTTAACTGAGTTGGACCCGGCAACGGAATTAATCCGAAACAAAATTGCAGAGGAATATAAAATCATAATTTCAACGTCTTATCAAGCAGCAGAAGACTACTGGCATAACTCTTGCTGCCTGCTGGGTGTAAACGGCCCCAATAAATACAAAACGCTGTTGAGTCCCGCTGGGGCCCGTAAGGAGTTGTGACGTAATAAACGTTCGGGAGCCAACAGGCATAAAGGGACGTTTACAACTAAAATCCGCTTACTGTTTCCATTTTCTCTTTCTCAGCCAGCAGCCAAGCCATGGGAGGCTCTGGAGGCAATTGCTCGCTGAGCGTCTTGTGTAACTCTTGGATTTTCTTTTGGTCTACGAATGCTCCAGCCGTCAATGGTTTGGACAGGTCCAGTTCTTTCTTGTCGTTGCGATTTTTTCTGAAATGCAAATTAATCAATTTATGGTCCGATTTTCTGTCACTAAGCAACTCCTAAAGTAGATATTCGACTGAGGGTCAGCGCAGACCGACTGAGAACTAGTCAAGCAAAACCTAATTTTTTGACGCCGTAATAATGTATGTCGTACGGAATAACATCTTACTAGCGACACGAACTGGCTTAGCGCGGATGCAAAATATATCCCAGACTTTCTATTTTTTATTATTATTAAACCGTACATGAGATTGCGGGGTTTAGTAGAAATAAGCGGTAGTAGAGAGAGAGTCTCGTTTAATATGATTAAGGCACATGCTATTTCTTACTCTATTTGAGACGTATTTAAGTTCACTTTCAATATTGCTTTGTAGCCGTTTCGTCTACCTTGAGAAGAACAAGTAGCGCAACAAAAACCCTACCAACACATCTATCTGTTAAGTCAGCAGAACTAGAATTTATGCAAAAGATCTATCTGCCTGGCCTTATCCCAACTATCATAGGGTCGGCATCCATTCTAATCGGATGCAGCCGAATACCAGTATTTTACATGGAGCGGCTGTCTATCTGTCCTCCACTTCCCAGTAACTGGGTAACCCGATATCCCATGGCAAAACTGGTGTCATATTTTCGGGCAACTCATAACGACTGTCAAAGATTTTCAAATGTCAGCCGGGACCAAAGGCTTAACGTGCTATCCGAGGTACGGAGTACACTGGGTATGTACCTAATGTATGGTCAGTCATCCTCGGGCCGAACTTTTTGTTTTTTTATCAGGCGGTGAAAATGCCTCGAGCCGACCTCGGCCAGCTTTCCTCAACCTTGAAGCTCGACCTGTATTGCTGTTATTTTATAATAGAACTAGCTGACCCGCGCAATCTTAGCGCGTCTTAACGTGATGATATATAGCCTAGATATGGTATAGCCTATAGCCTTCCTCGATAAATGGGCTATCTAACACTGAAAGAATTTTTCAAATCGGACCAGTAGTTCCTGAGATTAGCGCGTTCAACCAAACAAACAAACTCTTCTGCTTTATAGTATTATATGTATAGTATAGATAGTATAGATTGAAAGAATTTTTGAAATCAGACCAGTATTTCTTGAGATTAGCGCGTTCAAACAAACAAACACTTCTGCTTTATAATATTATTAGTATAGATACCCGCTCTGGGCGGAGCAGAAGGGCGTGTCAGACTCTTACTGACTTAAACCTATCCGTGTTCCTACTAATGCCCTTTGCGTTCCAGGGCCGCGATGACTCTTTCGAACAAATTCCGCAGCCCAGATAACAATACTTACTTGGGACTCTCTGTATAGAAATGGTCACTCTTGACCATGATGCCAGTGGTAGCGGGAGAGCCTTCGTACTCAATCTTCTGCCGTGCTTCGGGCATTATCGTCATCTTCGTCCTGTACACCACCTCTATCATCAACGTACCAATGGGCGTGTGTAGCTCGCTCACTTTCACAGACTTGCGCTTTTCTCCTGAAAGATCGATAATAGGGTAGATGACTAAAAAAAATTAATTAGTCCGTCAGTTAGATTATCAAAAAATATTTGACCCGTGTTTTTTCTTTTGTTACGGGAACCAAAATTGACGAAGTTACGACGCTTTTAAAATTCTCAATACGTCACACCTTCGCATATTTTTTACTGACTCGTGACGTCACGAGCCCCCACTCGCGAGTTTTGATGCGTGTTATCCTTGTCAATATTCATTGATTTACAAAAACAAAAAATACGTGTCCATTATTTTTCAATACTCTAACTGACGGACTAAATAGTTTTGCAATTTGTGGATGATGGAATCTAGCCTATTGTATTTAAGGCTAAGCGAGCACTACGAAAAAAAATCGTTGCGAAAAAAAATCGTCATTCTGTGAACAACAGAAATGTACTACAATCCGCACACTGCGAAAATAAATCGTTTGCGATTTAAAATAGCAGATGCGAAATCGTGCGTATATTTTGTACCCTATGAAGCGGTACTAGCTTCGCGCACTGCGGAAAAAATGCTGTCAAAGGATGGACCCAGTAACGTTTAGTTATCTTCTACTTCTTATTCAAACTTCTTTTACGTAAAAATAAGTATTTAGTAATGGTTATTTTATGTACATGAGTGTTTGGCCCTGTTATTTCGCAGGCGATAATAAATCGTGGTGCGCGTAGGAATTATAGTCGTTTGCGATTTTATTCCGCACTTTAAAAGTCGCAACGAATAAATTTCGTAGTGCGCGCTTTGCCTAAGTTATACCACATAACAGAAATTCAATTAACAGTACGTGTTGCCAGTGATTACTTATGCAACCGGAACGTGGTCGCTCACAATGGGCCTCATCACAAGGCATACAGTCGCTCAAAGGGCAATGGAGAGGGAAAAGCTTGGAGATTCCTTGCGTGATGATATCCGCAAGAGAACCAAGGTTACCAACTCATCCCGAAGGATCGCCAAACTGAAATGCTCGCAGAACGGATGGTCGATGGGGCCGAAAAGTTCTGAAGGTGCGACCGCGTACCGGACGACGCCACGTTGGAAGGCCTCCCACAAGGAGGACCGATGACTTGGTTTGGGTCGCGGTTAGCCGGTGTATGAGAGACGATCTGGGGGGCTACTCTCTAAGCCCGATGTCCGTAGTTTCGGACTTAGTTGCGGGCGTATTCTACTGCGTATTAATTACGGACTTACGATTAGTTCCAAACCCGAACTAAAAATGAATGAGAACACGATTTCACAGCGACTTCCAATAGTGTTGACATTAATTCTTATTGGTTAGGTAATACGGAGCAGAATACGCCTGCAACTAAGCCCGAAACTACGGACTTCGGGCTTAGAGAGTAGCCCCCCAGGACCGGTTGTTGAGGCGACACTTGGGGGAGGCTTATTCCTATATCTCTATCAATAAAAATTTGTTTGTGCTATCTCAAAAACTTTTTACAAAAAATATTCAACCGACTTCCAAAAAAAAAACACTACAAAGTAAAAAATTACTTTAATTTCGGAAGTCGGTGTTTTTGTTAGTTTCTTCGTATTTTGACACCGACTTCCGAAATTAAAGTTATTTTTTACTTTGTAGTGTTTTGTTTCTTGGAAGTCGGTTGTATTTTTTTTTTAAGTTTTTTATTTTTCACTTTTAGTGGTACCCCACATTACCACTGCAAAACGCAGAAAAGCAAAGTACGCAATTTCGATTACTTGGATGACATGAAACCATCGGATGATGGTTTGTTAGGTGTGGGGACACCTAACAACACCAATGCAAAATCGCAGAAAAGCAAAATATGCAATTTCGATTACTTGGATGACATAAAACTATCATCCAAGTAGACGAATTCAAGCTATTTCGATTTAAAATCCAAAGTTCGTAACCGATTTTGATAAAATTGAAATGGGACCAATCTGCAAGTATATCCTTTCAGATAAAACAAGAATTTTTCAAATCGGTTCATAATTGTCGGAGATATGAGGTAACAAACATAAAAAAAACATACAACCGAACTGAGAACCTCCTCTTTTTTGGGAAGTCGGTTAAAAAGACCATCGTAGATCTTATTCAAAAAGCAATCTACCTAGCCTTTACCCAACTACATATGTTGAAGTCGGCTCTAAGTCTAACCAGATGTAACTGAGTACCAGTATTTTACGTGGACCTCCACAACCCAGCAACTGGGTAGCACGATAGCCCGTGGGTTACGACTCTCAAATTTCTACACATGATCACAGTGTCGGGACCAACAGCTGAATGTGCTTTCCGAGACTCAGAGGAATCTCTGTATTTTATGATGGGTTATACACATCCAAGGACCGACCGCGGGTTGATTAGCCTTTAAAATCGACCCGTGCGGTAGTTCTAGTTAGCCACGAGCTCCTATATTTTATTGCACATTTATATGGCTCCTACTATAACTTTATATTTTACTAGCTGACTCGCGCAACTTCGTCTGCGTCACATTTTCCATTAATGCTCGGCTCCTTTTAGTCTTAGCGTGATGATATGTAGCCTATAGCCTTCCTCGATAAATAGGCTATCTCATACTGAAATAATTTTTCAAATCGGACCAGCAGTTCCTGAGATTACCCCCTACATACAAACTTACAAACAAATGTTACCTCTTTTAAATATTAGTATAGATTTCCCAGAGAAAATTATCATCATCAACCGGATTTTGTCACAGTCAATGAAGAGCGCATCTAGTTATATGTCCTTGGTGCAGTCTCACAAAGATCTATACAAGCATGTAGTGATAAGGCACACAGTAGTGCTGTACTTCGGATATCTATGGTTATATGTACTTTTGAATCGGCCGTCTTTCGCCGACGGGTAGTGGCACAGTTTGTTAGTCTATGACTTAACATAATGAAGTTTGTATGCCTGATTAACTAACGGATACGTTAATACGGTATCGTTCTCAGTAAAATGTAGCTATGTTAATTTATTCTATCTGTGTACATGATATCATTTATTACTTAGGTATTTCAATTAGCAACTACAAATGTTTATTCTGATTTATCTTTATACGATTTAGAGTCTTCTGTATGATTTTATCCGTTTAATCTGAGTAAATAATATTTGTTTAGACTTTATGGTGCATGTAGAATTTAAGTTACCCAACTACATATGTTGAAGTCGGCTCTAAGTCTAACCAGATGTAACTGAGTACCAGTATTTTACGTGGACCTCCACAACCCAGCAACTGGGTAGCACGATAGCCCGTGGGTTACGACTCTCAAATTTCTACACATGATCACAGTGTCGGGACCAACAGCTGAATGTGCTTTCCGAGACTCAGAGGAATCTCTGTATTTTATGATGGGTTATACACATCCAAGGACCGACCGCGGGTTGATTAGCCTTTAAAATCGACCCGTGCGGTAGTTCTAGTTAGCCACGAGCTCCTATATTTTATTGCACATTTATATGGCTCCTACTATAACTTTATATTTTACTAGCTGACTCGCGCAACTTCGTCTGCGTCACATTTTCCATTAATGCTCGGCTCCTTTTAGTCTTAGCGTGATGATATGTAGCCTATAGCCTTCCTCGATAAATAGGCTATCTCATACTGAAATAATTTTTCAAATCGGACCAGCAGTTCCTGAGATTACCCCCTACATACAAACTTACAAACAAATGTTACCTCTTTTAAATATTAGTATAGATTTCCCAGAGAAAATTATCATCATCAACCGGATTTTGTCACAGTCAATGAAGAGCGCATCTAGTTATATGTCCTTGGTGCAGTCTCACAAAGATCTATACAAGCATGTAGTGATAAGGCACACAGTAGTGCTGTACTTCGGATATCTATGGTTATATGTACTTTTGAATCGGCCGTCTTTCGCCGACGGGTAGTGGCACAGTTTGTTAGTCTATGACTTAACATAATGAAGTTTGTATGCCTGATTAACTAACGGATACGTTAATACGGTATCGTTCTCAGTAAAATGTAGCTATGTTAATTTATTCTATCTGTGTACATGATATCATTTATTACTTAGGTATTTCAATTAGCAACTACAAATGTTTATTCTGATTTATCTTTATACGATTTAGAGTCTTCTGTATGATTTTATCCGTTTAATCTGAGTAAATAATATTTGTTTAGACTTTATGGTGCATGTAGAATTTAAGTGTTTTTTTTTAAGATTGTACAATCAATAAAAGAATCTCGTTTTTCAATTATCAGAAATCGTAAAAAAATCTCATTCACTCACAGCTGATATACTTATATGATTTGATAGACATTTCGCCCCATGCTCACCTCAAATCTTTACTAATATTATAAAGCAGAAGAGTTTGTTTGTTTGTTTGTTTGGTTGAACGAGCTAATCTCAGGAACTACTGGTCCGATTTGAAAAATTATTTCAGTGTTAGATAGCCCATTTATCGCGGAAGGTTATAGGCGATATATCATCACGCTAAGACAAATAGGAGCGGAGCAGTCATGGAAAATGTGATGCAGACGAAGTTGCGCGGGTCAGCTAGTCACACCATATTTTCATGTTTTGCTTATGATCAAGATGTCTTCTGGCTATTATACAAACTGCACTGCCTTACGATCACAAAATGAATGAAAAAGATGATATTCTCACCTAAAATATCATAATTCGGTTCTCCACCGTAAATCTTATGCGAGATCTTGTAAGACTCGTTGTGTTGTGAGCGGGACAGCTTGTACGCCGGCGTTATCCTGGAGATGGTCAGTGTGGACTTGAGCATCACGCTCATGCGGTAGTACACAGTCGAAGGGGAGCAGACTTCGGACCCTGGGGACAGCTTGACGGTCCAGAGCTCTAGGACCATGTCGTCTCCGTCCACCGTGTGCAAGGATATCTCGATACAAAGAACCTTTGTAAGCGCATCCACTACCTCTCCGTTCAACACGCGCTTCGTGTCCTCCGTCACCCCGGGTTCGTCGGGAATCGACAAGTTGAACTGAAACAACAAAGTGATTATTGGGACCACAGATAATTTTATGATTTTAACCCTCGACATATCTCTTAGGGTCAGACAAACCCACCCAGTTACTTAAACCGTTGTATTTAATTCAAATATGATGTTTATGCTCCACCGTTCTCAGAAACTGGACTTAATCAACCAGTTGAAGCCTTATGAGATGATGAAAAAACGGACGAAACCCCGAGCCACATCTGCTGATGGGGTTGACAATGATTCTTTAAAATTAAACGTTTCCCCACACTAGGAATTTCTCCTGTATCGTGGGTGTATACAAAGTCACATACACAAACAGCTAGACACGGAATAACTATCTGTAGGTCATACAAATATTTGTTCCGTGGGGGAATCGTTTTTTTAGTGCCTTCCATTTCCTGAAGTTTACCTTGTTTTCACAAGTGTAAAAAAGACCTGCTTTTTGCTTCAAAAACATCACCTTATTATTATGTAATACATATTATTACATATTTATTTTTTTAATGTGGGATATTCTTATTATTATTATTTTAATTTTTTACCACTACAGTATACCCCTGGTATATCTAAAGTATCTTTAGATACAACTATTACAAAAACTAGTACTAGAAAATAGTCATGTAGCATTCAGGTCTGACATAACATACCAGACATACCATGCTACATTTTGCCACCAGGCAAGCAGAGGATTTAATAATGACCAAAAATCTTATTTATTAATTTATCTTGACACATAGTTTTCCAGAAAAATTTCTATGATAAACGGATAAACAAAATTATATATAGTAGGATATATAATATTTTAGGATGGAGGAAGGAATTATTGATTCAAGTACAATACAACCCTAATGGGTATGTCTGTATGGGCATTATGAATATAAAAAACACAATTTCACATAATAACCATAAATCTATATATATGTATATATATATAAATGAATCCCTATTTCCCTCGGTCACCGCATCATGCGTGAATGGCTGGGCTGATTTTTCTGATTATTTTTTGTTGTGTTTGTTACTGTCACGAGAAAAACCAAATGAAAGAAAAAAAAATGACGGTAGCGAAGCCGCGGGGGATAGCTAGTCGATAATATTAATTAACTGCATAAGTGTCGTTCATTAGTATTATCAAATGCTGTTTAAAAGCAAAAATCATATGATGACATACAATCAGGTGTTGTAACTATTTACCAAGAAAACTGCATAAGACTCATTTGCACAGCATTAAATATTATTTCATAACCAGCTAGGCAAACATGCAATGTTTATCAATCAATATTATGGATTGTAAATAATTTATAAAAACTATAGTATCATAAGTGTTGTTTAGCTTGAGGCAGATGAAACATATTACATCATTGAATTATCTTCCTAGTTTGCCTGTTGGAAATCTGGCCAAGTGCGAGCCGACAAAGGATTCTGAAGGCATCTCTTTTTTGTAACGGGTTACTTTAAAACCATAAGCTTTTTTTTATAGGCTTACCTGTAATCTATAGGTAAAGAACAGTTTTTTGTTTATTTTTCTAAATTGAGGCAAAGTAGTTTCGGATATAATAGGGGAAATGTGTGTGACTATTCCCTCACTATCATTTTCTCTATTGCCTTTAAAATAATTTAAAAAATCAAACAAATTTTAGTTACTACCGAACATGTTAACTTTTGTTTAAATTTTATTTATTAAAACTTTATGCACAAGTAAAGACACTGTACAAAGGCGGACTTAATGCCATAGGTATTTTCTACCAGTCGACCTTAGGGTGGTGCAGAGACAGCATGATGCAATTTTGATGGTAAACCCTCGATGTTGGTACCCAAAACACAGGCTTGCCTAGTTTGGGACCAATGTAAATATCTATGTAACATTTTTGGTATTAAATGTTTCTTCCTATTAACTTCAGAATGGAACATTTGATAAGTACAAATACTTTTGAGACCCTTACAATAAGCCCTTTCATTTGATATGTAACAAGGCTAATTTGCCCCCTAAAAATACTTATTTTCGTCACTTGTTCATGTTTGGCTCACAGAACTGAGTCAGTCCAGGAGATTTGGAGAAAAGTAGTTGTGAAAGGTGGGCAGACAGACACATACTCAGATGATCCTTTAAGGGTTCCGTTTTACTAAGGGTCGCCGCACACGGGCCACCGGCCACAACCACAAAACGCCGCCACCGGCATATTTCCTGTAGTTTTCATACATTTAGGATTGTAGCGTGTGGCGGCCACCAGCGTCAACCGTGTGCGGCGAGTCCATATAAAATGTACGAAAACTACAGGAAATATGCCGCCGGTGGCGGCGTTTTGTGGTTGTGGCCGGTGGCCCGTGTGCGGTGACCCTAAAAGGTGATTCCATGTAAATACCAATTGTGTTCTACATTATCCTTTCGGCTGTAGTTGACATATAAGACTAGGTAATACCCGATTGACTTGGATAACTATTATTTTTATTATTCCCTGTATTCTGGCGAACTAAACAAAAAAATAATTACCGAAATCGGCCCAGCCGCTCTCGAGTTTTAGCGAGACTAACGAACAGCAATTCATTTTTATATATAAGAAAGACGATAAAGAAGCACAGCAAAGTAATTTTATTGATTTATAAACATAGTAAGCTAGCTAGAAAACAATCTAGTACATATTTTAAATAGAAACCAATGCAACACAATTGCTAGGCCTTAAAACTATTTTAAAATTTATACACTTTTATAGTTCTAGTTGCAGACAGCTTAATCATTTAATCAATAAAAATCAAGCTCTATGTTTTTAAATAGCCTAGCCAGCCAAGCTAACTGTGTTTCAATGGAATAGCTAACAACATGGCAGAGTGTGTTAAAGACCTACACAATACAGCTCACTCCATATTGTCTACTTTGTCTCTGACACCTCTAACCAAGACTAGAGTGAAGAGCAAACCCGTCTCAAGTAAATAGGCTCGTTTACTGAAAAAATCTAATTAGTCCGTCAGTTAGATTATCATAAAATATTTGACCCCTGTTTTTTCTTTTGTTTAGGGGAACCAAAATTGACGAAGTTACGACGCTTTAAAATTCTCAATACGTCACAACCTCGCATAATTTTTTGTGAGTCGTGACGTCACGAGCCCCCACTCCCGAGTTTTGATGCGTTTTATCTTTGTCAATATTCATTGATTTACAAAAACAAAAAATACGTGTCCATTATTTTTCAATACTCTAACTGACGGACTAAATAGTTTTGCAATTTGTGGATGATGGAATCTAGCCTATTTTCCACGTTATGGACTAAGTGGGGAAACCAAAACCCAATAGATAAATGGCAGTTTGATGCATAAAATCAGAAGTCTGCTTTAGCACAGAGATAGAAAGATCTACTGTATAGTAGATACATGTTCTTTTCCAAGGTCCAATCTGTACTCTATTGGAAAATTCATTAAATTTATCTGAATGAGCAGCTTAGGAGTGAAAACACAAACAAATAGATACTAGTTATTTTGTCTATAATTATTATATTACTAGTTAGCAGCAGCTGCGCGCGCGGGAACAGACAAGAGTAACTTTCGCATTTTAATATAGGTTATTAGTATATTGGCACCTAAGTTACACCTAATATTACTAAAATATATTTTTTTTCTTTTACTTTCCTTTTTTTACTAATTAATTAGTATTCATAATAGTACAGATCAACTTGTTATATGGATTATCTTTAGCTTTTCAGAAAAGGCTTGGGGACTGAACCCATACATTTTTCCATAGGGTGGTGGGGTTTATGAGTACAGAAAATATTAATGTTTATAAATATTTGGAGCAAGTGATTTTTGAAGAGCTGGAGTGTATCAATAAACAATATTTTATCATCCCGTAGACATAATACATACTTGTATTTATGAAATACCAGTTATTTCATCCAATTTGCCTTTTATCTTCTTCATTTAGAGTTAACACATTTGTATCAAATGACTTGAAAAATATACAGTTCGCAATAAGCATGCAAGGACAGTATAAGTGAATAATATCAGTAATTAGAAAAAAAAAATCTTTCCAATTTCAAGCATCACATTACATGTAGGTAATTCTGTATATAGAAAAAAAGCAGTATTATAATTTATTTTATCATATTGCACAGCAATATCAACTCAACATAATGTATTTAAGTTGTTGAGTAGTAGCAGCAATTTTATGCAGTACCTAGTTGCAATATTGACAATACAACTAAATCAATAAAAATAACAAGTATCATTGTTTTATCAAAGCTAAGTGATACAATAAGTATTTATTTTATAATAATGGCGTCATAGTCAAACAACCAACTGTGTAGTAGGCTTGGTTTGTATTGAAGACTTGAAGTAGTATGGTCCCGAAGGGAAAATTGTCACCGCCATGAAAATAAGAAGTAGAGTTCTGCTGTTAGGCAGTAGTAAATTGCATAAATTTGACAAACACCATCGTAAGCAAGAAGTATGAGTAAACCAAACGTGTTAACAATGTTATTACAATCGATTTGCATGGTCCATGTGTGTAGCTAGCTGTCATAGGGCAACATAGTGACCATACGTTTTTATTAGTGTAAATAGAAAAATATAGCTCACCCATTGTGGTGAGGAGTCCACTCCGTTGTCCGGGAGCTTGGCGTTACACTCATGTGTAATTTTCTTCCCCTGTCTGCTCTGCACCACAATCTGCGCCACCTTCAGGGTCAGCACCTTTGTGAACTTGTAGTACAGTTTGCATCGCTCTTGCAACTCCGCGTTAGAAGATGCCATTTTCTTATTATTTATTACAGCTAAAGCAACAATTTCATGTTATTTCAATCATTTACGCAGCGTCAGAAAATCCAACTCCTCGGTCGTAAAGTAACATCTTGACCAAACCGCACTGTGTATTTGGTACACCAAATTAATACTTCACACCAATTTTATAAAACAGCATTAGTTTATCCAAGTTTAATCTAAATTTTGACTTTAAGTAATTCAGAGAACAGACTATGAATAATGAAACACAAAGTAGAATACGAAAACGCCACCATCCATACTAAAACCACAGAAATTGTATTTTATTGAGTAGTACCTCTTACGTTCTATTTGTCAAAATAGGATGTACAAAAATTTCTCATTGGCCGATATCCTTTGGAAAATATTCTTATTGGTCGGATGCCTGTCATTTCACGATATAACCCACGTTTCACTACATGCAAAAATCTTAAATTTTTACTAATCACTTTGAGATTTATTGACCATTTTGGTAAGAAACTACATCTTAAGCATTTTATTTTTTGCATTGATCAGTTCTTTCAGGTCTTTCCAGTTTCCCTTCTTTTAGCACAATAAGTAAATTGGACCTCAAAATGTAGTTCCTACTCACACAGCGCTGTGTCTATGTCACCGACTTCAGACCAATAGCCGATGCGCGCACTTGACTTGATTTTCGCGCGCGAATTTTGGTTGCTAAAACTTGTAGGTAGGTATTTATTGTCTCAATAGCCGAAATATTCTCCCATATTATTAGATATTATAGATGATATTATTTGACAATTTTTTAGGACGAATGTTTTAGGTAATTCAAAGAAAAATAGTAACATGATCCGCAAACAAACTTACAGATTGGCAAAATGTAGGTAGGTAAGTACCTACACGAGTAATCTAAAACAGTATTTTCTTAAAAATACTTATTAACACTGCCGCCACCGCGACTCGTATAGACACGTGTGCCTAGGACTTATGTTAGAGCTATTCTATTAAGCTCCTACTGAAGTCTGTTCCCCTGGTATCCGAGACTGCAAGTAATCGAACATATCGCGACTTGCGCAATGGGGCTGTTCTCTAACTACGCAGACTTGAAATAGGTTCATAAATAAATGTACTACAAATGTACAAGCTACATCGTACCGACCTTCGTCGTCCATACCTACCGCTCGCTGCACCTGTAAAGGACAGGCGTGTCTAAAATATGCGATGACAACAACCGATATAAGGGCAGCTTTCATAATAAAATTAATGAATTGTTAATTGTTCCGTAAATTAGGTTCGTTCATGAATTAAGTACCTACTTATATAACTTCATTTCTGTGAGGGTTTGCCGAAGTGTGGGTACCTACTTAGTTACCTAGAGTAGGTTGATAGGTAGGTAACTACCTACCTAATGTAGGAACCCACCGCTTAGTGTAATAACCGCTTTAAGAATATTTTACTCCCACTACAGGAATTCCTAAATCCTGGATGGACAAGACAAGCATAGATTCACGCAATGAAGTGTTAGTAGGTAGGTAGATAGTCATATCTATGCGGCATAGGTATGACTACTTAGTACTAAGTAGTAGGGGAGACCTAGGAGAGTTGTGACAGAGGTGAGTTGTGACAAGAACGATTTCTCCCTACCTATTATAGTAAGCGAGATGGCAATAACGCTTGTTTGTCGTTCACGACACGCGCTTCTCGACTCAGTACCTGCCGGCGGCGCACGTGGCGCAGTTGCGTAAATATATCGTCAGTGTACAAAAAATTGCGAAAAGTAAGTATTTCTTAAAAAAATATTTGAATATATATCATGTCTTAGTATAGGTGCATTGATGTGTTATTTTTTCTTAAGTTATGTAGTTATTAAAGTTTCAATACGTGGCACTGATTTTTTGTGTGCGCATCGTGTTTAGAAAATATGAATTATTATTCGGACCAAGTCGTAATTTTGAACATCTAGGCGAGTTGTGACAGCCTGTCACAACTCTCCTATCTTACTCCATAATTCTGCTGGGCCATTACCACAATGTTTCTTTGTTAATTTTAGATGATTTTTGGTGTGTTAGTTGCTACTAAGGTGTATAATTGCATACTGCATACTTTATTGTTTCAGAATAAAATCAAATCTGCTGTCCTTACTGACACTCCCACGAAGGATAAAATAGCTGCTATAGAGGCTAATAGGAAGTCTAAGAATGTTAAGAAGCGTGTCTTAAGCGAAGAAAAGAAGAAATGTAAATAAGGAAAGAAGACTAATAAGAAGAATAGAACAAGTGATGAAGAAGAAGCAGAAAATAATTGCTTTTGTTTGGTTTCAGACAGCAGATCAAATGAGCAGTGGGTCCAATGCCTGGAATGCAAAGGCTGGGCACACGTAGATTGTACTGGAGACAAGCTGCATTAAGTTTGCCATAATTGTGAATCTGATTAGATTAAGATTTTATACTGATTATAATAATAATTTGATTGATCAAAGCGATGCCATATTTAGTTACTGAAAAGATTATAATTACTTATACTGTGTTGTTGTAGTTGCTAGGTACTAAAAGATGATTAAAGGACTGTTTTGGTAAAAAAAGATTTATTTATGTCATGTGTAATGCTATTTTTTAAATCTAATAGCTTAAACACAATGATGTCACAACTTACCTCGGTACCTGTAACAACTTACCTCGGTGATAGGAGAGTTGTGACAAGGGGAGTGGTCTTTGATTTTGTTGATTTTTTCAGAAACTATTATACTTTAATTAATTTTGGTCATGGTTTTGAATACAGAAGGAATGGCCCTAAACTAATTCACATGAGTCATAACTGTGGAATGTTTCGTAAGCGAGATATAGCACCTTATGTAAAAATTGTCACAACTCTCCTAGGTCTCCCCTAGGTACTAGCTTAATTATCTGTTTAATTGGCGGTCTAGCCTTGTCATTGAAAGGCACCGTTTAATCAGCGGGCTAAGTGACATCTTGGCATTAAATGGAACAGCTAGCAAATTACTTGCCTAGCCATAGGATTAATCTTAGGGCACCGCGACACTACTAGAGCCTAGAGTGAATGAGCGAAGCGAGCGAACTTTGCTCCCGTCATGCCATTCATGTTAGGTTTCTTTTAAAACCTGCAGACAGAAATAGGTTTTCAGAATTACCCTATTTTATGAAGGGCATCAGCATCTGCCAGTTCGTTCATTACATGTTGTATTAGATTAGACGTATTGGCTGGATGATATTTACGCTTTTGTTCTCAGACATAATTAGTATGTCTCAGACATAATTAGTATGTCGAAGTACATGTACAGTGTTGGTGTTAATTACAGGGTTGTAATTAACACCAACATTAGTAATAATACTAATGTTATGGTTTCTGAATCCAATAATTTAAACTAGGGAATAAGACAACAGTTGGTACCATTAGCAACTTAGATAAACTCAACAACAATAAGGTATCTTCTAGCTCTCAAAAAAAAGGGGCTAAGCAGAAATCCTTTAACTTATTTCTCCAAAATATTCAAGGCTTTGCTTCAAAACAGTTGGAAACAGAATTATTTTTAGAAAAAACAATGTTTGATATTATTTGCATAACTGAACATTGGTTAAAGGATACTGAAATGTTAATTAATTATGACAATTATAGTATAGGCAGTTGTTTTAATCGAAAATCAATGCTGCGTGGTGGTTCACTAATATTAATTAAAAACTGTATTAAATTTAAAACGCGTAAAGACATTGTTGAACTGTCAGTGGAACATAGCATTGAGCTGTCTTGTGTTGAGCTGGATAAGCATATTATCATAGTGTGCGTTTACAGACCCCCTAATTATCAAAACTACTCTATATTTGAGTCAGTGTTATGGAAGATGTGCTGGCAAAACTTGCAAGTAATAATAAACAAGTGATAGTCTGTGGTGATTTTAATATTAATATTTTAGAAAATAATTCAGAGAGTGGTCGGTTGCATCTATTTAAATCATTCCATTTGTCAAATATGTTCAAAGAACCAACCCGTATAACTATTAATACTGCTACATGTATTGATAATGTTTTTATTTGCTGTGACTTCTTAGACAAAGCTGTTGTTAATTATCTGCCTTCCAATCACAGTGGACTAACAGTATCTTTTGAGTCCAACATGACAATCCAAAAAGTGCAGATACAATCCAGGCCAATTACAACCGGCAAATTAAATAAATTTAATAGCACCTTAATCGGTAAGTTAACTGACCAGGGCTTCACAATGAACAATGGTAATATTTTGTATAGAGAATTATTTTCACTAGTACAAACTGAGTTCAATGCCACTTTAAGCAGCAGACTAGAAATATATGCCCTAAATTTGTATTTAGTGACTGGGCAACTAAAGGAGTCAGAAAAAGTAGAGAAAGACTTTATGAACTTATGGCCTTAAGCCTTTTATCAACACGGAAACTTTTAATAAGTACGTAGCTAGTTACTCAAAAAAATTTAAGAATACTTGTAAGGCAGCAAAGGCCTTATACATAAGCAATAAGGTTAAATCAGCAGGGAATAAAATAAAAACAGGTTGGTAAATTATCAATAATGAAACGAACAGGAACAAAAAACATAATAATGATTATACATTGCGAACTTCACGTGGACTCATAAGCGAAAGCAAAGAAGTCGCTGAAGAATTTGTAAATTTCTTTGCCAGTATTCCAATTAAAACTACTGAAACCTTAAACTCGTCGCCCTCACTCTCTGTTGAATTATTGAAGGCGAATGTTTCAGCCTGCCCAATTGAGTTTAACTATAAGCATATAACCCCAACTGTATTAATAAAAGCTTTTAAGCAAGTCAAGGTCAAATTGACAGAAGATCTATGGGGTATGTCTGTAAAAGTTTGTGCCTCCATTATTGACACTATAGCACCGTATTTAGCTTTTGTATTCAATCTGTGTGTAGATCAAGGGGTTTTCCCGGACCTTATGAAATACAGTAAAGTTATTCCTTTATTCAAATCCGGGGACAGTAAAGATACCAATAACTATAGACCCGTCTCTGTGTTGCCGGTTTTCAGCAAGATGTTTGAAAAGGTTATGCTAAATCAAATGCTCAGTCACTTTAATGAGAATAATATTTTACATGACAAACAATACGGTTTCACCAAGGGGCGCTGTACAACTGACGCTGGTGTAACGTTATTAAAACATATCTTCAATGCGTGGGAAGAGGCGCAAGATGCCATAGAAATCTTCTGCGACCTATAGAAAGCGTTTGATTGTGTGAGTCATGAGACATTACTCCTGAAACTAGAGCATTACGGACTAAGTAAAACAGCCTTGAACTTAGTAAAATCGTTTTTAAATGAAAGACAGCAGCTAGTTCATATAAACGGCAAAAATTCAACAGGATTAGTCGTGAAAATGGGGGTACCACAAGGCTCAATTTTGGGTCCTTTCTTATTTCTAGTTTATATAAATGATTTGCCCTATATTTTAGAAAATAAACTCAATATGGTGTTGTTTGCTGACGATACATCTTTGATTTTTAAAGTAAATAGACATGCAAACAATCTTGACAATGTAAATAACGCTCTAATGAAGGTACATGATTGGTTCACTGCTAATAATCTAGTGTTAAATGAGAAAAAAACGAAGTGCATTCGATTCACTTTACCAAATGTCAAAAGTAATAATTGTGACATAATATTGAACAAGGAGAAACTAGAATTAGTCGAAGAAGCAGTTTTCCTGGGGATTAGGCTAGACTCAAGGTTACAATGGGGTCCTCATTTAACATCTCTTGCAGGAAGGCTAAGTTCAGCAGCATATGCTGTTAGGAAAATTCGCCAGTTTACAGATGTTGACACCGCTAGACTAGTCTATTTTAGTTATTTTCACAGTATAATGTCTTACGGTATTTTACTTTGGGGACGGGCTGCTGACATTGAGTCTATTTTCATTTTGCAGAAAAGAGCCATCAGAGCCATTTACCATCTGCGCCGGAGAGATTCTCTAAGAGAACTGTTTAGAGAAATTAACATCATGACGGTCCCTTGTCAATATATTTATGAAAATATTATGTACGTTAGAAAGAATCTACATCTTTTCAGTAAACGAGGCGACAGACATAACTATGTCACTAGAAATAGGAATCAGTTAGTTCAACCAGGTTTCAGACTTGCTAAAGTAGCCACATCTTTCATGGGATACCTACTGTTTAAAGTTTTATAACAAAATACCGCCACATATACTAGAACTAAATGAGACGAAATTTAAAAACTGTGTAAAACGCACACTATGCAAACAAGCATATTATAAATTAGGGGAGTACATTGACGACCAAAATGCTTGGCTCAATGCTGGTCCGCTCCACAACGACTAAAATGCCCGAACTTTGATGAAGATGTGAAAACATTGTTGGACCTGCTGAAGATTGTAAGATTATCTTTGCATTAAAAAGGCAGTGTTTAAAAGAGTGTCCATGGAGTTTCTTGCACGTTCTTCTCCATAGGATCTACTCTTTGGAACGTGCAACTGCCGCGCTGGAGATAGGGTCGGTGAGTTTGTTTTGTTGCAGAATAACTTGCTACTCTTGTCGCTAGCGCGGCAGAATTAGCTTCATCTATTTGACTGACATACCTTGACTATTCAAAAGTGCCTGTAAACTGGTCTATTTGAAATAAAGGATTTTGTATTGTATTTGTTCAAACGGCCGCCGTTTGATGAACAGGCTAGGTAACCTGATTAAACGACTGATAAAGCAAGTTAATTGGCCCTGACATCTACACAACCGACTTCCAAAAAAAAACACTAGGTACCTACTTACAAAGTAAAAAATAACTTTTATTTCGGAAGTCGGTGATTTTGTTAGTTTCTTCGTATTTTGACACCGACTTCCGAAAAAAGTTATTTTTTACTTTGTAGTGTTTTTTTTTTTTGGAAGTCAGTTGTATTTTTTTGTAAAAAGTTTTTTTTATTTTTCACTTTTTAGTGGTACCCCACACCTAACAACACCACGTGCTGCAAAATCGCAGGAAAGCAAAATACGCAATTTCGATTACTTGGATGACATAAAACCATCATCCAAGTAAACGAATTCCAGATATTTCGATTTCAAATCCAAAGTTCGTAACCGATTTTGATAAAATTTAAATGGTGGTCCCATTTAAATTTTTATCAAAATCTGCTAGTATACCTATGCTTTCAGATTAAACAAGAATTTTTCAAATCGGCTCATAATTGTCAGAGTTATGAGGTAACAAACATAAAAAAAATATACAACCGAATTGAGAACCTCCTCCTTTTTGGGAAGTCGGTTAAAAATGTAGGTGTCTGTAAAATCTAACTAGTATTACAAATAAATGCGACAGTTTGGATGTTTGTTACTCAACACGCCAGGACGGCTGAACGGATCCAGATGAAATTTAGAACAGAGATAAATTA
Organism: Ceramica pisi; assembly: GCA_963859965.1. Classification (NCBI taxonomy): domain Eukaryota; kingdom Metazoa; phylum Arthropoda; class Insecta; order Lepidoptera; family Noctuidae; genus Ceramica; species Ceramica pisi. The sequence continues at coordinate 4,809,142 of OY982527.1, read as the reverse complement.
TAGTGTAAATTCTAGCCTTTTCATCCCGGACGCATTCCCTAGGGATCTCGCGGTTGAAGCCGCTAGCAGAAGCTAGTATCATACAGCTTTTTAATAATGTTAAGTACTTCCGAAATCCAGGTACTCTCTGTGAGGATACAAGTATAGTACGAGTAACACGTCACCTAGGTGTTGCTGGCCTGGGCGTAGTTGGGCTAGAAAAGAGGCCGTAACATCTTCACTTCGCCTCCATAATTAATTCCTCGCAAAAGGCCAACCGATGTTCATGAAAAGACTGGGATTGACTTTTTAATTAGGGTAACCTACACTTATTCTCGTATAACTACCATACAGAAATAAAAAAATAACACCGACGCAAAATACATTAGGTACCTACTTACTTCAATTAGGTACATCATCGTTGCTTTCCAATAGACAATGCGCGTGCAGTGCAGTGGTAGACACCGAACGACGGATGGATTGATTGATTTCTCAAGATAAGTTAGAAAGCTTCTTTTTTACCATAGCATCCACCATGTCTAGGAGCAATACGTCACTCCGGTAACCTACAGCACAGGCTTTTAGTACTAACTAGTGTCCGACCGGAACATGTTTTCTTGCCGAAACCGAAACCGGTTCTGATTATAGTTTCGGCCGAAACCGAACCTTTTATAAACGTGATTATAAAACGTTGAATAAAATGTCAGTGGATCGTTCATTCCATACCTATCATGAATAACTAGCTGCTGCCAGCGTCTTCACCCGCGTGATTCCCAAGGGGGAAGACATTCCCGGGATATTATGTACCTATATTATTTTATAGCTATTCCAGACTATAATCTACCTCTGTACCAAATTCGATGAAGATCCTTTGACGTGAAAGCGTAACAAACATCCATCCTGACAGACTTTCACATTTATAATCTAATTAATTTTATGATCATTTAATTAATACTTAATGTGGTAATAATTATTAATACAGCAGGATAGGAGGAAACATCTCGTTGACCTAATATTACAGGGTTCAACGTTTCAATTTTAACACGCTTTTTTATTAGGTCGACCTGTATGTAACTAACTATGTTAAGGAATCTAAGGTAACTAATTTAACCATCTTCCAAGGATCGTAGCGTCTTGAAAATTGGCAGCTGTATGTAATTTTGATGACAATACAATAATATGGTACTGTCGAACTGATCTGATGATGGAGCCGGAAGATATGAACTGGAGCTTCATGATGGAACATCGTATCATAGCTGTGTTTGGACTTGATAGAAAAGTCTTATAATGAACTTTGACTACGATTAGGTTTCAAGGTCTGATGATGCAGCCAGAAGATAGGCACTGGCATTCCATGGTGGAATATCGTATCATAGCCGTGTTTGGACTTATTAGAAAGGTCTTATAATGAACTTTGACCACGATTACGTTTCAAGGTCTGATGATGAAGCCAGAAGATAGGCAATGGTATTCCATGGTGGAATATCGTACCATAGCCGTGTTTGAACTTGTTAGAAAGGTCTATAATGAACTTTGACCAAGATTAAGTTTCAAGGACACGCTTTTATTAGGTCGACCTGTATGTAGGTACCAACTATGTTAAGGAATCTAAGGTAACTAATTTAACCATCTTCCAAGTATCGTAGCGTCTTGAAAATTGGCAGCTGTATGTAGTTTTGATGACAATACAATAATATGGTACTGTCGAACTTAGTGTACATGCCTCAACTCTCTGGCAACTCTTGAGAATTGTGCATCAACAGTGGCAAAATGTAGAGTTGTTCGTGGACGAGATATTTATGTTTCCATACGAGATGTTGTGCATGATAGACGCTCATTTACGCCAGCTAAACAATTCCGAGGAAACCTTTGGCGGCATAAACGTTATGCTCTTTGGCGACCTCATGCAGCTTCTGCCAGTGCGGTGGAAACAGGTGTTTCAACAGCCGGACCACATGAGACCAGCAACTCATTTATGGCGGCTGCTTTTCACATAAGTCGAACTCAGACAAAACATGTGCCAGTGAGGAGACACGACATTCACCGACATCTGGAACTAATTGAGGGTCGGAGAGCTGAACAGCGAGCATCTCGCAGTATTGCTGACTAAGGTCTCATCAAATGCTACCGGCGAGTTTTCGCTTGAAAAAGCACTGCGTATTTATCCAACAAACGGCCAAGTAGAGAAGCACAACAATGAAGTCTTAAAAGTTACGAACTAAAAGGTACTCGAATGTACGACATAAACAAAGAACAACTTATTGCCGCGACCCGAAACCTTAAAAACACTTCATTGGAGTCCATTATTCCCAGCGATATAAATAAAACGGGTGGACTACCGAGTAAATTAAAAATTTTCAAAAAGGCTAAAATCATGTTGCGATCCAATATAGACTTGGAGAAGGGGCTAGTGAATGGGAGAATCGGATTCATATCGGACCGCGCCTGGCCGCACTTTAGACGCGACCAAATGTATGAAACCGACATACCGTCCTAATTCAGCCTATAAGTATCCAATTCCCGGCCAAGTACAGCTACGGTACGGTGGAAAGACGCATGTCTCCAGTGATTTTAAGTTGGGCATCTACCGTGCACAAGATGCAAGGCTGTACGGTAGACCACGCAGTGTGTGCTTAGGCTCCCGTACTTTTGGCGTAGGCGTATGTTGCCCTATAAGTAGAGTAAAATCGCTTAGTGGTCTCCAGATTGATGAGCTAGACTATTCTAAGCTGACAGGTAAAACACCATGCAATACAGCCGCACTGGCGGAGATGAAGAGGATGTAGGGCTCATTTGCCTACTTTAAATAAATGTGCCTAGTTAAAAATATATTTCGTTATCAAAGACTAAAAAGTACAAAATAAATTAATATACTTTAAAAAAAACTAGAAAAACATGCTTTTCTAAATGCATGTAAAATCTAAAAATAAATGGATCGTTAAAGTTATCTCTATTTCCGGGCTGAAGTGTAAACCTATGTGCTTTTAATTATAATATTTGCTTGTAAAAGCGTGGGGCTAAGGAACAGGAAAGACTTTTTGAACAACTTGCTGAGAAATCAAGTTTGTTACGGGAAGCAGGTTACAGAGATCGGCGCTCTAGAGTTGCAGTACGAATAGCACGGGCGTAGCCAGGTTTTAGTATCGGGGAGGGTTCAGAAAGTGAATATTCATGAGAGCCAAGCCGTTCAGTCTGTTTTTACTCGTGTTCCGCAAGTAGTTTTTAAATCTCCGTAGGCTTGAAAAAGTGCTTTCTGGTGTAGCAGTGGAAATAGGCATGGTAGCCATTATATGTAACAATGGATATATTTGGATCTAAGCATTTCTGAATCTATCTTCAATTTCAGAACTGACTGCAAAAATTGAATGTAACACACATAATGCCAATACTACTTTACGGTGTTTCGCAAACCTCTCGATTAATAATATTGTTGAATTGTGTGCTCTTCAAATGGGATGAAATAAATTTTGTAATACGTGCATAGGTATATCCGACGCAATGTTAGAGCGATTCAGTTGCCTTCCAACGAAACGTGGCATTTGTAGTATACCACCATTTTCTTTGACACCTTTGCTTCTTGATACAGATGACGGTACTCTTTGTCAACTTAGAACGAGTAAAGGAAGCAGTTGATATCTGAAGTTTTCGGGGGGGGGGGGGGGGGGGGGGGTTGAACCCCCAAAACCCTCCCCCTGGCTACGCCCGTGACGAATAGTAGGTGGCTCTACATTAAACAGTCAGTTCAAAGTACCAGTTTGTCGAACTCAGAAAAAACATGCGCCAGCAGCGAGGAGACACAACATCACCGACATTTTGAACGCCTCTTCTTTCCGGCAATTATTGCTTGGCTTGATTGCTTGCATGTATAGTTTCTTGTGTAAAAGTGTATTTTAGAGTTCTAAAAATTAATTATAAGGGCCGAGTCATCCGCGTCCGTAGGAGAATACCCATAAAGAATAGTCCCTACACTTGGTCCCCGGGTGGTGGTAATCTGGTGGCCTAACTGGTGGTGTTTCGGCCGATGGCTTACGACGACCACCCACTGGGCAAAGACGTACCGCCAAGCGGCCTAACAGCGTTCCGGTACGATATATGCCCTGGCCGACCACAGGTAGCTGGAGGCCCAAGTCGTGTGCCCACACATGAAAGGCTGCCCCGCCAACTGTAGAAAAATCCTGGAACGCACGATCGTGCTGGTTGGCGACCAGACGAGAGGGCCCGATGGATATTCCCGGGGGGGCTCGGGCGTCCTCGCAGTCTTCAGACTAGTCCCCCAACGATGCCGTCCTATCAAAGCGTACCTGTGGGTTAGCAGCATGGAACCTCATTTCGCTTCCTTCTCCTCTCCCTCCTTCACTCAATTACATGACCAAAAGGAACAGTCTGAGAAAAGCTGTACAGCGGCAGCACTCCATCTCACACAAAGTGCACCTGTAACATACGAGGTCTGCACTCAAATCTCGCCGCAGTCCATCACCGCCTAGAGACTGAGATACCAGCTAGTCTATTCTGTAAATAACCATTTCGATATCGACTTCACCTGAGTGACTTAGCTTACAAAGTGAACTTTATTCCACACATCATAAGGTCTTATATTTATACGAATTTGAAACTCACCTCGGATTCCGCTGTCGAGACACGAAAATGTTGTTACAGAATAGCACTGCTGTGCTCTTTTTCCTTTCCGAGACGCAGATTGGATGTCCGTCAGACGTGTCGTATTTGTCGTACTCAGGGTTTACCTGGAGCACCACTTCAAAACCCCGCGCGGGCGTATGTATGTACGCCCGGGACGAAATCTGTTATCGGCGTCTCCGCAACATTGAGGACTTCAGGTTTTCAACGCTGTGGGTTCTAGTGGACACTGGCCTGGATAAAATTGTCTACGCCTGTGTCTTCCGTTCGCATAGCGGTTATCTGGAGACAACTGTGCTCATACAACACCTCAGTGAGGCGGAGGGTGTAGCTCAGCAGCGATACCCTTCTGCTCAATTGGTGTTGCTCAACGCCCACCATCAAGAGTGGTTCTTCCCATACCAGCACACAAATCATGCTGGACGAGAGGCGCGAAAGCTAGCGCTAGCGTTAAATCTCACCCAGCTGGTTTCTTCAACCGATGCGCGTCATGTGCGGACGCCGTGACGGATGTGTTGCGGCTCCTTTCATTCCGTTCTCAGACGTAGTGATGTCTGGCGAAGCTCGCCCATGGTTTGGTGCCGAGTGCAATCGCACTAATGCGCTAAAGCATGCGGCGTACCTAGTATTGGTCGACGCCCGTTCTTGCAAAGCAAGTGACGTGATTCAGAAGAAGGGAGCCTTCAACAAGGCTACCAAGTCCTGGAAGAAGGTGTTGTGGAGAGCTCGGTTTGACCACATTAGCCGAATAGAGAACAATCAAATCATCACTGCTGAGACTCGACGGGTCGCTGGCCCACTCCGCTGAGGAGAAAGCAAACTTGTTCGCCTCTATGTTTGCGGAGTCGTCACGTCTGGATTCTGAAGGCGCGAGGCCCCCTGCTCCTCCTGTTGTATGCGGGTCGTGTATGTTGAACATAAGCCCAGAAGGACGTAAGTAGGGTACTGCGTAACCTAGACATGAACAAGGCTAGTGGCCACGACGGGATTCCAGCAATTGTACTGAAGACTTGTGCGCCTGAGCTGTCTCCGATCTTGACACGCCTATTTCGCCTCTCGTTTGAGACTGGGAAACTGCCGAAGGCTTGGAAGCAAGATAACGTGCAGCCCATGCCTAAGAAGGGTAGTTATGAGCTGACCCGTCAAATTATAGACCCATCTCGGTAACCTTCATACTCTGTAAGAGAATGGAACGAGTGCTGAATCGTAAGCTCCTGGCATCCTACTTAGAAGCGAACAATATCCTTAGTGACCGACAATACGGCTTTCGCCGAAATCGGTCAACTGGAGATCTACTAGCGTATGCCATTCACCTCTGGAGTGAGGCCATCGAGAAGCACGAGGAGGCACTAGCAGCGGAACAGCTGCTGAAGCTGTATCAAGCGCAAGTTCGATATATGGAGTACTGCTCTCATCTTTGGGACGGATCTGCCAGATACCAGCTTGATGCCCTTGAGTCAATTGTGAAACGAGCCAAGAGGATCATCGGCAATGATAGGCTCGTCGAATCGAAGCTCCAAAGTCTTGAGCATCGACGCCGAGTTGCTGGCTTGTCGGTTTACTATCGGATGCATTTTGGGGAGAGTGCGACGGAATTGCATTATTTACTTAATTCCTCCAAGCCCGTTCTATCATCGGACCACAAGACGTACGGCGACGCGACCGGTACATGGTGGACATCCCACTTATACGCACAAAACGTTTTGGGAATACATTCATTGTGCGTAAGTACAGCTAAGGAGTGGAATTCCCTGCCTGAGTCTGTTTCCTGATAGCTACAACCTGGGAGTCTTTAAGTCAAGAGTGAATAGGTTACTTCTAGGCAAGCGTACTCCATGCATCTTAGACCTCATCATCGCTTAACATCAGGTGAGATAGTGGTCAAACGTACCAATGCCTATCAATAGTTAACAAATAAAAATGAACGATTTTTTTTAAACGTTGCCCCACACTTGGAATTACTCCAGTATCGTGCGCGTGCGTTCACAAAAATACAAACCATAGAATGATTTACTTAATAAACAAGTTGTGATATAAAACAACTTGTGGGCAGGGCACATTGCTCACAGAACGGATGGTCGATGGGGCCGAAAAGTTCTGGAGTGACGACCGCGTACCGGAGGACGCAACGTTGGCGCGGCCTCCCACGAGGTGAACCGATGACCTGGTGAAGGTCGCGGGTAGCCGATGGATGCGAGACGTACAGGACCGGTCGTTGTGGCGACGCTTGCGGAAGACCTATGTCCAGCAGTGGACGTCTTCCGGCTGATATAATGGTGATGATTTACACAAACTGTTTTTTATATTTCTTGATACAAACTCACATACACAAACAGCCAGAACGTGTTCCGTGAGGGAATCAAACCTTCGACACGCAACGCAGCAACCTGTCGCTCAATCACTGCGCCAACCGTGCCGTCTATTATATGTTTTCGAAGGATACAGGGGCAAAACAAGGGATGTCACAAAAAACCAGTTTTTGTGTAAGTTATTTACATTTTTATTTTTCAAAGCGGATGGACTTTCCTTTACATATCTAATCTTTTAGCCCATTTATCGAGGAAGGTGGTGATCTTTAATAACTTACAGCGCAGACACATTTTATGAGACTTGACACAACATTAAGAACGCCAAAATTGATGTGTATACAAGTTTCCAGCTTAGTATCTCTCATTCCGGTAAAACGCTAATTTGCTGGATTACATAATAACGTCACCGTTCTGAGATAAATAACGATTCAAGAAGTTAAAAATGTGTATTTCATAATATGCACAAGTTACCACCCAGACTGCAGACTTTCTGTCGGACGATGATTTAGTTGGGTTGGGCTGCTACGGCACACCGAACCAAGTTTGTAAGGAATGTTTGTAGTTGTCATCTGCTAGATAGATACATAGAACTTTGTGTTACCTCTGTTTATAAAATCTACTGTTAAATATAAACTTAAATTGAATTCCGAAAAAATTAAGATTTTGTTAATTCCTCTCCTTTATCTCATGCCCAGAGCAGACCGTTAGTACCTAGACTGTAATATTCTGCAAGCTATCCATTACATATTAAATCTGTGGACTTAGTTTAATAGGGTTTTATTAAGTAAAATGAAACAAAAGTAGTTAATTAAATATTTTATTGAAAAAGTTTTTAAAATAGATGATTAAATTGCTTATTATCTTGTCTTATAGGTACGATGGAAGTCGATTCTGTTGAAACAACAAATACAATTTTACATACTTTATTACTGTAATCGTACAGTAGGCCCCGTCAGTGGTAACAAAACTAGTATTTGCTGGCGTAGTTTTCTATTGGAACTTGGTACTACGCTAGGCCAACTCGAGGAAGTGTTACCACCGAAGAGTGGCCACTCTAAGTGAAGTAGCGTACGGATGAACACCTGTACGCTATGCTTAATGCTACTAAGTGCTCGTTTACGGAGACGCGTGGCGTAGCGCGTCGCGTTTACGAGGAATCGATTTACGCACGCGGCGTCGCACGGTGCGGGCCCGCACTAAATTCAAACATTTGGCGTTGTATGAGAGCGTTTAAGGAGCAACGGGGCCCGCCCACAGCCCCGCGCACCGTACCGCGTCTCCGTAAACGAGCACTAATGTTAAAATTGGAAGATTAAAATTGAATATATTTTTTGTTGAAACTGCTGCGAAGAGGTATTCAACATTATTAAAAGTGATACTACTTTAAATACTACACTGCAGTCCTTACTTTCTAAAATTAAAAGGCTTTTAGGGTAGAAAGACAGGGTATTTCCCTGAAAAATAACAAAAATAATTCTATTTGGTTACTTAGAAAATCAAAAAATTATTGGACACGTATTTTTTGCCTTTTCAAATCAATAAAAACGTTTGTGAACTCACTCCCATCTAACAAGCGTGAATGTAAAAATATGTCTTCGTTCAAAGTTCAAACGAGCAGCCAAAGAGAATCGAAAAAATAAAAAATCTAATATTTTAAAAATCTCGTGTCACAGTGTTTTTTATCGAACTCTCCGAAACGATTTTTTTTTTTGTATACTCAGTAGGTCTGAGAATAGGTGGTAGGGTACTTTTTTTATTTTGTAAAACAGCATTTGCCCGGTCAGCTAGTATTACATCCTGTCCTTGTTGTTGTATCCTTTCCTTATTGTAATCCATTGTATATTATAGGCATGGATTATTTTATTATAATTATGTATTTTGGTAAATCAATTTGTGTATATTTTATTTATAGATAATAGCTAGAGCATAATATGTGGTTTTTGTCCCTTCCCGTAGAAATTTCGGGAAATACTCTCTGACTTTAGTGGAAGTTTCTAACGAAATCAATAGTATCTTTGTACTCTTTTTACCAGAAAGGACTTTTTCAAGCCTACGGAGACTTAAGGGCGCTTTCACATTTTTTCTTGAATTTTAGCGTTTTATTCGAATTTTGATGTGTGATTTTGCTTTAGATATAGCCTTAAAAAAAGTAAAAATATGGCTAAGTCAGTTTTGTCAAAGCGCTCTTACAAAATCGAATAGCTCAGGTTGACTAAAGTTGAATACCGCGCGTCACAAGATTATATTGATTTTCGACAATTATTTAAAAATATTTACTTTACTTTTAATTAGACCATTTTTTTTTTCAAGCAATATAGCAATGCCACCTTAATTATTAAATATTTTTTATTTGAATTTTGATTATAATTTCATAGATAAAAATATTAATTATAGTTTCGTACGGAAAATTGTCAGTAACTCTCAGTTTTACAGAATTATTTTTGGTGTATTACTGTATGAATCGTAATAAATTGATTTGAACATTCCCAAGTAGAAGATACAGTTGTACCGTGGACATTTTTATAAATGATTAAATTATAATATCTTCGGTGTACCAAGGTATCAAAAGATACCCTAAAGCAACGTTTTGTGAAACATCCTTTGCGGAGTCAAGGATTTTACTGATGTACGTGAACAAATTGAAATATTCATTTAGAACACTCCCAAGATAAATGATCAAACTATCTTAGGCATATTTTTGTTTTTTTTTTAAGGCTATATCTAAAGCAAAATCACACATCAAAATTCGAATAAAACGCTAAACTTCAAGAAAAAATGTGAAAGCCCTCTTAAAAACTACTTGCGGAACACAACGAGTGAAAACAGATTGAACGGCTTGGCTCTCATGAATATTCACTTTCAGTAGTTTAATTTTCTTGAACCCCCCGATACTGAAACCCGGCTACGCCCGTGCGACACGCACATATCGCAATATATCGTCTTAAATTTTTGTTTACGTGACATGTGTAAAAATAAAAGACCAATTTTTTTGTTAATCTTACCAAATAGATATTGTCAGGAAAATACTCTGCCTGTTGCGGCAGTTACCTTTCATAGTAAATAGAATATTATTATACTTATACTATCTAAAACCGCCAAACTCTTCTCTAAAGCATGTCCGAGGAGTCGTATAATCTACTAATGATTGATCTACGCTCTAGATGGACTACTGCTTAAAAGGCTGTGGCCAATCAAAGGCATTATAAGCCTGCTATAAGTCTTTTAAAAGTCACAATGAGGTGAGGTAAAATTTAATAGGCGTCCCAAATACAATTATAATAGAAGTCTCTGCCACCATTAAAAAAACAGTTTGTTTTATGGAAAATTATAAGTTATGTCATACGTTTGTTGGTACTGGAATATTTTTTAAAATTATGTTGTGTAAATTTATGTTTTTTATCTAAATAAAATGAGTAGCGTAATTCTCTGTGCACCAAGCCACACAAGGCTAGCGTGGTTGACAAAGGACCACTTACTCTTACAGAGAGTTACCTAGAGTCACAGCATTGGGAGAATCGTGGGCTGATTATGGGCCCATATCTGTTAATGTACAATCAGGGGACTTGCATGTCTTGCAAGACTGTATCAATACAAATGTTCTTCTTATTCTAATCACAACTTTTGCCAGAAATAACAATAAGGTTTTTAAAACACGGCAGTATTGTGCCATTCTTTTTAACGTATAAGTTGACTGGGTATACATTGTGTACAACAAGGTTCATGACAGTAGCCGGCTAGCAACATGGAAGCATCAGTAAGTTGAAAGCTTTGATAACACAATAAGCCCAATTATACCCGTACTTATGGAAGACTTGTAAAAACTACAACCAGACTACATCTGCATCAAAATAATAGCTTTATATCATACGGTAAGAAGGAGTAAGATTAACAAATTCTAGGCAACTGTTAGAACAAATCGCTTTTGTTTTGCTACATTGTACTCTTATCTTCTAGACTACATGTATTTCTCTCTATTTAATATTGCTTCTTATTCTCTTTATCCATTTTTCTTAACCTACTTATCTATATTTTTAAACATTTCTTAAAAAAATAAAATAAAAAAAAACAACTTTTAAAAATATAAAAAGTAGTAAATTAGTCCGCCGTGTCGGGAGCAGGGTCCATTGCTTCTTATTATTATTATAAATAAGACTTTTTATTTAATATTGCTTAGGTTAGGATTAAGCCACTTGTCTCACCGCCGCGCTCGAATTTGCGAGTGAAAAGTTGCGATACTTTTGATGCTCGGCTAGCGAGTGCTTTTGTGCGACGGGCGTTTTTACTCGCAATACTCGCTCCGGCCCGCACTATAGGTAGAAATTACCGCTGGTTGGTGAGTTTTGACCGCCAAGCGAGCATCGCCGAGCGAGTGTCCCTGAACGAGTAGAATCTTTTATAGGTCTCTTGTCGCTGTGATCAACTATTGGTAAGAGCTGGCACGTCGGCAGTGTGAACAGTAGGTATGTATGAGTCTCTTTTACTCATTATACTGATCTATATTTTTTGTTCCTTTCCTCATTGAGAAAATAGTCGATAGCTAATCACTTCCTCGACGGCGGTGAGACAAGCGCCTTAACAATTAGTGCCGAATTTATAAAAATCAAACGATATATTTTTCTATTTTAGATTATTTAAAATTAGAATGTTTAGAAAATTTAAAATTTATATTTAACCTTATCTGGTTAGCGAGTTATTATAAACAAGGCAGCTAATTTATGTTTTTAACTACAATGTAATAAGCCTAATACAAAACAAAATGTTACTACTAGTGACATTTTGTTTTGTATTAGGCCTTCATTTGAGTTTTTTTCAGTTAAACCCCTTTAAGTGTTCCCTCAGGGGTGTGTCTCCTTTTTACTCAATTTTGTAAACGCATGCTCGATAACTAACTAAGCCAGAGGAGGCAACGGGAACGAAATTTCTTGCCATTGTAAATGTAAAAGTCATGTGTGATACAGACTATCAATGTTTAATAAATTATTTTTTCTCCATAACAAAATAATCATAATAATTCTTGGAAAACGCAATATCATGATGCATGTATAATCGATACTTATTACTATACCTTAGGTTAGGGCAAGAGAGAAATAAGTTCTCGCAACTGCATTTTTTTTTGTTGCGGCGACAATGATTTTGTCGTATGGGCAGAGAACATAGATCGACGATACGTTTAATTATTTGAATTTTACATGTTTCCAATATCTCGGTAACGCGACAGTACATCTCAAAACATTTTCTGTTTGTTTTATTATCCGTATATTCTAGTATCATCGTGACTATGTAGAAAAGCTAAATCACTAGGACAGCTCCCGTATGACCTTTGCCTCCTTTGCTGGCTTAGGGGGTCTATTGGTCATGTTTCCGAGAATCCCCCGCAGGGGGTCAACTGTAATTACTTGTGTATCCGGAAGACAATATTCGTGAAATTTGGCACACGGAATGTTCTTAGGGTAACACCAGTAGTTTGTGTTAGACTGGATATCACATTGTAAGCAAATATGTAAATGTCATATTGTATAAAACGACTGGTTATAAATTAGAATTTTAAGACTCACGCGTAATTATAAAAGCACTTAGTTTGGTGTTCATCATACTTATCTTAATTAGAATGGTTAGTATTTATCAAAATATTGATTTGTTTAAATATATATATAGAAGTATTTGATTATTTATAAGTATATGTTTTCATTGCGATATTAATTTCCATTTAGAATATTGTGTATATTTCTGCATACTTAACACAGTGCAGTTTTGAAGCCCAATAGTTGACTGTTAAGGGACTGCCTGAATTTATCAAGATTTTAATATGTCTAAGAACGAGTGCGGTATCTTTTTAATTTTATAAAGCCCTCATGCAACACTCCGTCGAAAGTTGACTTATGTCTAGCATTATTGAAGGACAATATTATGTTCGACTTGGTCATTTCAGTTTTCTTTTAATATTTTTAAGTTTAATCTCGAAAAGTTTGCAAAAGACAATACTTATTGGACTGCAAGTCTAGATCATGAGGTCAGTAAATCATTTGTAAAATTATATCAAAATATTGATCGAGCCCAACAGCCATACGATATGCCAGCAGACGTTATTCAACGGGCTACAAGAAACCAGTCAATAATATGTTCGTAACGACGTAAAATACTAATAAATAGCTGACTTATTATTTTCCATAAAACAGTCGTTGTTACGAACTAGAACTACATAATAATCATGGATCCATAGCAGCTAACTCGGTTAATATTATCTAGCTAACTAGTTCGTATGCGAAAGGTTATAAACATACATTATAGCCATGATTGTACGTAGATATAACGAATGAGGTAAATAACGCCATCTCCCAGAGAATAGAGTATAAATTGGACCTTACGGCTATGATATTACGGCGGAGGCAAACCTAGAGTTTTTCTGACAAGTCGCTCAGCAATTTTATTGAACTGATCGCGGTCTTCTCTCCACATTTTGGCAGCGTCGACGTTAGCACCGCTCTCGTCGTTTGGCTCTGAAAATTTTTAGAATAAGAGTTACAACATTAAATGTCTCAGCTTAAGAGATCCGCCACAACAACCAAGGATTTTTCACAAATGACGCCACTAGACGTTTAAATGTCAATGTCTTCATTTGTTACGCACTTATAATTTTGCCGAATCCATAGGTATAATAAGAATTATAATTGCAATACCAATCCCGATCCAAATCATCCCTTACTGCCCTCACGTGAGTAACGCCCTAAGCCGAGGTCCGGGGTTGCAGGAGGCTAGTTTTTCAAACTTGGAAAGCAAGCTGGATAATGTACTAACCCTGCGATCTAAGAGCGGGTTTGAGCCAAAAGTTGTGCTTTATGGCAAGTCCAGTTCAGGTGTAAAAGCGGCATTTGCCCAGTATTTCTGACTGATACACCTAAATTGGACCCAAGACTATAAAAGTGAACAGCGAGGGGGACGGTTTTTCTTTACCAGTTTTAATCCCTCCAGACGTGGTTAAGGGAATTTCCAAACTGAAACCCTGCAGTTCGGTTGGCCCAGATGACATTCCAGCTTTTATCGTTAAAGGATGTAACAATATCTTGGCGGCTCCTTTATGCCATATTTTTAAACTAGTTTTTCGGTCAGGCGTGTATCCGGAGCCGTGGAAGACTTCGCGTGTAATTCCCATCCAAAAACCAGCAACAAAACATCTGTAGATGAACACAGGCCCATCGCCATCCTACCAACCATTGCAAAGATTTTTGAGCATATCCTCCACACTGTTATAACAAGCAATTAAACATGTCTCTCTCTGATGCCTAACACGGTATTCGGCCTGGGGGGTTACGTCCACTTGAGTCTGCTGATGCATGTTGACTTCATTTCCAGTAGCTTGGACACCGGTAGGCAGGTAGACGTTCTGTATTTTGATTTCCAGAAGGCATTCGAAAAAGTGGACAATGACATTCTCTTGACAAAGCTGGGGGTTGCGGGTTTCTCATCCGGTTTTCTTAACTTCTTTGCCGACTACCTACGGGATCGCAAGCAATTCGTCCGGCATGGCTGCTTCGAGTTCCTCCTTATTAGGGCCGCCTCTGTTTCTGATCATGATCAATGATCTTGTAGCTAAGATAAAGTTTGCAAAATGCCTACTATATGCCGACGACCTAAAACTAGAGGCACAAATCAGAACTGACGTGAATTGCGAACTCCTACAAAGGGGACATGACACAATCCATGAGTGGAGTATTAAGAACAAGTTTTTGTTTAATACTGGCAATTGCTATGTCATGACATACGATCGAGGGTTGCGACCTATCCATTACAACTATAATTGGGGTGGTAATGTAATTACTCGTGTCACCAACATAAAGGACTTGCGAGTGACTTTCGACCGCTGTCTGACATTGTGTCTACCCTTGCGAAGGAATCTTTCAGGCGCCTGGGATTTGTATTGAGGATCGCACGTGAATTCTGCAATCCCAGTGTTATTAAACTTTTCGTCTCTGACACTGATGCTTGAGTGCAGAAAACCTTCATGAGATTTTTGTTACAAAGGATGTACTATTTCTTACCCTACATGTACCCCACCAACTATTTTTTAGGGATGTTGGGTTTTAACTCACTAGAAGTGAGAAGGGTCTTTGATCTGCTCACGGTTGCCTGTAAAACCCTTAGGGTTTGACTGCCTTAAGCTCCACGGAATTTTCGGCCGATTATTTGTGCCCGACAAGTACATTGGGCACCGTCAGAGCCACCGTCACAACCTGTTCGCACCGCCGGCGTCTAGAACTGTCGCTAGAGCCGATCTTTTTTTTTATTTGAGATAGGTTTGGTCTTGACTTTAGTCTTGGCCAGGGATGACAGAGACAAAGTCTACGATGGTGCGAGCTTACCCAGAAGGAGCCTGTTTACTGTAACTTTGAAGAGATTAGAGTTGTAAGCGTTCGGAAACACAAGACGCAGGCAGAGAGTTCCACTCCTTTGCTCTGCGCATTATAAAACGCTTAGTGCGAATTCGTGGAATAGCAACAAGGTAGAGATGGTAAGTTGCAGTGCGTCTGGATGTCCGATGGTAGAAGGGGGCCGGTGGAATGAGGTCGTGGAGTTCTTGGGCACACTAACCGAAGAACAATCTGTAGAAGACCGACAAGCAGGCAACCTTGCGGCGATGAGCCAAGCTGTGAAGTTTTTCGCCGATGAGCCTCTTAGCTCTGCGTTCCAAAAGTCAAGCGCGGCAAGCTGGTACTTAGCTGAGCCATCCCAAAGGTGGCTGCAATACTCCATGCAGAATCGGACTTGTGCTTTGTAAAGGGTTAAAAGCTGTCAAGGCCTGAAGTATCGCTTCACTCCATAGAGTATATAACCACTAGAGAGCGTATAGGCCGATTTCTTCTAAGTACGCGGCTCACTACAGCGGGCCGGGGGACGAGGAACAACGCGCGGCTGCAATTGGTCCGTTCAAGGTCAAGTTGCATAGGTAGCCTATGGTTAGTGGTGGCACTACTTGATTAAAGGAAAATAGCCGATATCGATAAAACGGATTTTAACATTATAAAAATACTCAATCCAAACAAACAGCGCTATATCTTGTTTAAACAAAGTTTCCCTATTAACCTTATCTTTCCACTTTTATTTTAATTCTGAAATCTTCGAAAATCTAAAATGAAAACATGTATGTCAAACACACAGATGAAAAATCTCATCTAATCAGAGACCCTCCTCCTATTTTTAAAGTCGTTTAAAAGTAGTTACGTGTTTAATGTAAGTAAGTATGTGAATTGATTAAAAATGGTATTAGTTGTAATTTTATGATCATCGATAAATCGACTTCAATCATTAAACGTAACAGCACAGATTTTTACGATAAAAATACAAAGGGGAAGAAAGGGATAAAAATATAAGTATTTCCTAATGAAAGAAAGAGACTTTTCCAAAAGACATCAACGCGCGCTTCTCACAGTGTGCTCGTTCACCTAACCACCATTTTATATAGACCCCTGCAGTGGCTCATCATCTGATTAAATCAATAATATTTTGCTTAGTCTTTACTCTCCGATGAAAAGTTATGCCATCCTTTTTGTAACAAGAGGTCTTGGAATGTTTCCCACACAAATTCACCGGGTATGAAGGCATTTTTATGCGTTATAAATTGCATAAGAATTAAAACGATTTGTAAAAACTTAGCGTGCCCACAGGTCTAACACTTGGTCACAACTAAAATGGTTCATGTGCCGCAGCCTAATATATGAGCAAAAACACTAATAGTTTTCGTGCGTCGGGGCACTGTATACGCAGTCAAGTGGTTTAATAGTCTTTGCTTCACTCTATTCAGGATGCCCAGCTTTTTGGCTTAAGTTCAGTTCAGAATCTCCAGTGTGTCGTACTCTAAGGATGTTCAACGCCCGTCTGCCTGCCGATCCTGAATGTGATGTGTTTTCTGATGAATGGAGAAAAATAATGCGAGCTTGTCTGGTGTTCTGTGAGAGACAGTATGCGGGGGTGTCCACTGTTTCATGTTAATTTCTTATTACAATTTTAAATTTGCACACATTTTGTATCTTATGTTTTTTTTTTTCTGTTAATTAATTTACTTGGCCCGTTTTAACTATGAATAAAAAAATAAATAAAAAAACTGTCCTTACTCGCTGTTCTCTCTTAGGACGTGCTGGTGCTGTTTATATGGTGTCTGATAATTATAAAGCAGTACAGCTGCAATGAGTAACATACACATTGCATAGTCTACTTGTCCATTTTCCAAGTTTTCCACTAGCTTAATACAAACTTACGAAGCATAGAAATTAAGTTATTTCTGACACGAAGCCAACAGAGCAACTGATGGGAACGATTATGCTGTAGCTCCTCATTCAGGGATGAGACCCATTCACGAAGTCACTACTGATTTCAGGCCAGGCCCCGCCAAGCAACCCAAAAGCATACGCGGCTGATCCTGCTGCAGCAGCAGTGTCAGACACCCGTGTCGCTGCCATGGGTGCCGTCCCTTCATCGGGAAGGCATCATGTTATCCCGTGCTGTGACAAGAGGGTGGCGAGGAAGACTCCGCCTGCGGTGGTGTCCCTTTCGTCGCCCTATAAAGACGTGTAGGCAAACGCACCACCATATAAAACTTCTATTCTTTCAAGGAAACGGGTCCTGATGGTGTGGCTTGCCCTACTGCAATGTGGTGGACCTCTGTTGGAATAAGGCTGGTGCCCGTAATGAGAGCGTGCGACCTAAAGTCTAAATTCCTTTTTACTTAAGGCCCTAGAAAGGCTGTGTGAAGTGTGAAAGAGAGCTACGAGTTGGTGCTTTAAAAACAATAGGTACCACTGCACGGTGACCACAGAACTAGCAGAGATCATAATAATCAATTACTCTTACGATTATGGATCGATAAGAACTCGTATGAAAGATACTATTATTTAAAAAAAAAACGTATAAAAGCAGATTTTTGGTTTTTCTTGCATTCAAAGCTTTTTGGGTCTATAGAGGAAGCGATTCACTAGAAAGGGTCCTGCCTTAGCACAATCATAAACATCCACCAGCGACAAGACCAACTTCTCCAGCATATGTGCCGCCCTCTCCAAGCACGGTGTAGAACATGTCTCTACTTACCGACTAGATTACTAACATAAGCAAACGCTCGCTTCAAGGCAGAACACACAAGGAAGTATGATCTTCCCTTTTCCGTGAAATCTGACGATCTCATCATCAAAACCAACGCGTATCGTTACTACACCATTGGTTTTGCAGCTCCACTCGCGTTTCGCTCAACGATTTCGGTCACACTTATACAGCTCTGCTTCTATCAGCCGCGTTTATTTATTTAACACTTTCAGCACAAAAAGAGTACAGAGGCGGACTTAATGCCATAGGCATTCTCTACCAGTCAACCTTTGGGTGATGCAGAGAATAGTAGGTGCAATACGGAGAATTATTAAATGCGATTGATAATGATTAATATTCAAATACAAAGTATAAAAATAAAGTAAAGTACATAAAAATAAAGTACAAAATCAATTGCGTCAGGTGGAACCAGTGGATCCACCGCCGGATCTAACCGGTTAAAACGAATACTATACACAAACTAACTATACCTATAAATACATAATAAATACTCACATTAACAAGATAAATATGTAAACGAAATACTTAAACAATAAATACGAATAAGTAACTGGAAAACATTAGCGCTGTGATGGGAAAAGCCGTCATAGCGTGCTACCTCCGGTGAAACGCTTCTATCTGCTGCGTACGGCGCTGAATATGCTGCGAAGACGGCAAGATGTCCGTGTCTACCGCACGACCACCGATGCCAATCGGTAGTAGTTTACGAGAAAATCGACTTCGAAGTTGGTCTGGCAGTAATCACGCTTCTTTCAGCAGGGTCACCATGAGCACAAAAAGGGGGCATACTACAGCTATTCTAAGTATACATATAATTAGTACCTTATATGTGATTCATTTCGTAAAAAAACAGAACTGAAACTTTTGTATTTACTGAGAAATCAAGTATTACAACTTTCACGTGCTCGTTCAGCAGGACCACGACTTTGAATGTTGATACCAAGCTTGAGGAGCTTTTCGCTTTCCTCAAACCTACATAATAATTATAGACAACTAGTATCCTACAAGATAAAATTAGTACCTAAAATCCAAAATTAGTACTTCAGTAGTTTACGAGATATGGGCATGGCTACTACTATCGACCTCCGGAGACCGGAGGTTGATAAAAGTTGAGTCGTCCATACATCTTGATGAGAATCTAATCGAATAGTCGCCGTGTGAACGTGGCCTTAGTCGGTCACTGGTTCAAAATCTATGAGGGTTTATAGGTGGCTGATCTGGGGTGCGCCTACCCCAGCTTGGCCCATTTGAATCTCAAATGCACCTAGCGAAGATTTGTTTTCTCTCAAATTTAGTGGCTAATTAGTCGCAATTTTTCGCCAAATCACAGATTTAGTCGTGTTTTAGTTTATAAGATATAATGAGTTTAATTTTTAAGGTACAGGCCAAAAGCTAGATCGAAGAGATTACGAAAAATTCCCAACAAAAAATATTTATATTATAATTTTTGCTGGGAATTTTATATCCCACTAATTTTGATATTTGGCGACAAATTTCGACTAATTAGCGACCATTTTTTATGTTGTCAAAATTAAAATCCCTGATGGTGGCCATACCAGTGTCAGTTACATAAGGAGTCGAGAACCATCCGTGTTCAGTGCTGTTCCGCCGCGTACGACGCTGAATGCGGCGGAACAGAACTGTACGCGGCTGAACAACGCTGTACGCGGCTATAGCACTCGCATGATTATAACACATTTGTCCTCATTTTACACTTGTTTTCCGCGAAAGCTGAATAGATGCGGAAAGCTGAACGGACGGGTACGCGTCTCTATACAAAATCGTTGTTTTCTATGGGCAAAAGAATGGAGCTGAATAAATGTGTTTACTCCCTAATCCTCCTATCTGAGAAGGTGACTATTACGTATCGTGGATCGTGGAACGATGGTGCAGAATGCAGTAAACACCACTAAAATTGAATTAGTCATATTCACCCAAAAACGAGCATAAGGCCTCTTCCAACTATCTAAAGTTTTCAACATAGAATTACAGGTATCTTACGAGTACACAATCCATAAAGTCATCTTAGGCAGTAAGTTAAACTAGATTAATCATGTAGACTAACAACTAAACAGGGCATGTATCACCTTCTGATAATGCAGGATAATTATAGGCTAGAAGTCGGGCCTCTGTCCCGAAATGATTTTCTGGCTATACAGCGCAGTAATTCGGCCCATGATCACCTACAAGGGCTTGGTGTGGTGGCCTCGCACCAAACTAGTTACAGCCGTAAACAAACTACAACGTATTCAAAGGTTGGCCTGTGCGACTACGGGTACTTCACATACTCTCGCGACAGCATCGCTATAAAGCAAGCGCTGAACAGCCACACGCGTACCTTTCAGATACCTACGCAATCTGGTAAGGAAACCCACCATAGACCGGCACCTGAAACAAGGTGACAGCAAGAAGGCATTGTCCCTATATTCATGGCCGCTTCACGAAACAGGCCTTAAGACTGCTCAACTACAGTTGCACACAGTCAGGCTGTTACTACTGGCCACTGGTCCCTGTGTGGCCCGTGCTCGCTGGATACAGGGCAAAGTACTTCGGAAACCCAGGCCCCCTCCGTTAGATAGCCAGTAACGCCAGGGCGTTTCTGGAATTTGACTTTGGCTTTTCATGGAGGAGCTGGGGTGAACACAAGCAAAATACGCGTTTGGACTTGCGAGTTGACACCGGCTCGACTTACATAAATACGTACCTACACGAAGCCCAAGTTACTAGCTTGTTAATTTACCAACATTAGCGTACCATCATCGCATGCTTTTATATTTTGTTGCCTTGGCTGGAAGCTCTCATTTTTAAAACCGCCATAGAAGTTCGGTTAAGAATTAGATAACCTCATAGGTTGCTTGAGAGAGATAAATTATAAAAAATGTATGACGTTATTAGTGCCTTACCAGCCAGCATGCTGACAACGGAAAGTAATATTTTCTCTACGCTCTGCACGGGTGACCATCGTTCAGCACTGCTCTCGTAGCCCATGGGGTCGTCGCCAGGCGCGTGCAGGATTGATATGCACACACGACCATCGGCATAAACTGGAAATGGAAAAAGGCTTATCTATTTTGAGACGTACAGTAAAACTCTAGTGTTCGCATTTAATCATAGCCAAAAGTCAGTGAACGATAGAAAACAAAACTTCTTGGAGTTTAAAAAAAATGCGTTGCGCAGCGTTATACACGTCACACATCTTTCTTAGTAACAGTTATAGTGCCAATTTTAGCAAACAAACATCCATCCATCCATCCATCGGACATCCAGACGCACTGCAGCTTACCATCCCTACCTTGTTGCTATTCCACGAATTCGCACTAAGCGATTCCAAACGTCTTTTATAATACGGACAGCAAAAGAGTGGAATTCTCTGCCTGCGTCTGTGTTTCCGAACGCTTACAACCCTAATCTCTTCAAAGTTAGAGTAAACAGGCTCCTTCTGGGTAAGCTCGCTCCATCATAGACTTTGTCTCTGTCATTTCTGACCAAGACTAAGGTCAAGAGCAAACCCATCACAAATAAAAAAAAAAAAAAAAAAAACAAACACACTTAATAAATAATAAAAGGTGTTACAATAGCAAAGGAGAGATACAGAAAAGCACTAAATCTATTAGATAAATAAAAATTAATCGCTGAATGTGTTGCTAAGCGCAAATCTCGAGAACAGCTGAACCGATTTCGCTAATTCTTTTTTTTGTTGTGTTTGTTATTATCAAGAGAAGGTTTTTACGTAAAAAAAAGTTGCCAGTTGACGGGAGCGAAAGAAAAGTAATAATAAAAATAGCAGAGCACCAAGCTCTAGCAAGACTGTAATAATTACACATATGAGTACTCTTGGTTCATAAAGATCATCGAAAATAAGGCAAGACATTATACGAGACAGTTTTTATAATTAGACATCCTTCGTAAAACACTAGGAAGTGGTGACGAGCGGGCGTTTTGGGGAACTGTCTTTTGTAGAACTTGACGTTCAAAAAGTGCTGGCTCTCAGCCTAATTTGAATAAAAGACTTTTCAATTTTGAAAAAAAAAAAACAATCAGTGCGTCACTAAATAAAACAAAGTAGAGGTATATAAAAATAACAAAAAAATAAAAATTTGGCTATGGAAAAGATCAAAAACGTTTGAGCACTTGTAAATGAGCATTTTAACAGAAGAGGCTAAAATAAACATTGGCAGAAGCAAAATAAATTTTGAAATCAAGAGCGAGGGCTTATAAAAATAACATAAAATAAATGAATTCTGCTATAGCAAATATCAAAAACGTGTGAACACTTGTAAATATGCGTTTAACCTCAAGAGGCTTAAAATAAATATTGGCAGAAGCAAATATATTACAAGAAATCAAGAACGAACTAGAAATATTGTGCATAAATCGTCAAAAAATGTAAATAACATCGCCATCGCTTATCCTATTTTACAAAAAAAAAATAAAAGCTTTTTCCTTTAGGTCGTGCAAGCGCAGAACCATTTCTGTCGGATCAGCTAGTAAGATATAAATGACAAAACAAAAGCCTGCTAATATTTAAAAGGCCCATGCTAAAGTGGTTTCGTTTTAGCATAGCAATAACGGTCATTAACTAATAAACTATTTTAAACAGTCCATCGTATCCTTAAATAAAAAACTAGAGGCCGCCCGCGACTACGTCCGCGTATAAATTCTCGTTATTCCCGTGTAAATCCCGATCCCTCGGGAACTCCGGGATAAAAAGTAGCCAATGTGTTATTCTGGGTCTTCAGCTACCTACATACCAAATTTCATCGTAATCGGTTCAGTAGTATTTGCGTGAAAGAGTAACAAACATCCATACATACTCACAAACTTTCGCATTTATAATATTAGTAGGATTCTTCAGTTACTGACTGATTGAGTGGCTGACAGACAATGCTCAGCCGAAACTACTGGTCCTAGAAAGCTGGGCCTGTAGGTTCTTTGGCGAGTGTAGGGAGCACTAAGAGAACATTTCCCGAAATTCCTACGGGAACGGGGGAAAAAAGGGTATGAGCACTTACGAAGTCGCAGGCAATAGCTAGTTTTTCATAGAATTGTGTAATAATAGGCTAGATTCCATCATCCACAAATTGCAAAACTATTTAGTCCGTCAGTTAGAGTATTGAAAAATAATGGACACGTATTTTTTGTTTTTGTAAATCAATGAATATTGAAAAAGATAAAACGTATCAAAACTCGGGAGTGAGGGCTCGTGACGTCACGACTCACTAAAAATTATGCGAAGGTATGACGTATTGAGAATTTTAAAAGCGTCGTAACTTCGTCAATTTTGGTTCCCGTAACAAAAGAAAAATACGGGTCAAATATTTTTTGATAATCTAACTGACGGACTAATTAGATTTTTTCAGGACACAGGCCTATTATATAATAATATTTCATTTACATATTACCTCCTGGGAATAGTATAAAACAAAGTCGCTATCTGCCTTTTTTTTTTCACCGCTCTTTTTTCTACATCACGCAATACATTTTGACACGGTTTTCACTAATGAAAAGAACCAGTCGCAAGTACCGGGTCGTTTGTTAATAAATACTTGAAATACAGCAAGGTGGTAGTGGGGTTTATTGCTCGCGCTGAACATACACGTTATTTATTCTCGCGAAGGCTAACAAATGGTTAACAGCACAATATTACTTATGGATTGATTTTGATGGCTTCCCATTCCACCACTAGTAGACACCCACCCTCTAAGATCAAATATTCTAAGGAGGTAGAAGCTAGTAGTTGATGTCCTATTTGTACAAATAAGTGGATTGTACATACAACTAGTTAATAGAATCAACTTGTAACTTACTGTTTGGATGAAACATTTCACAAATGAACTGCATTTTAGGCGGGCTCAGAGGATAGTCTGGCGGGAAGACTAATTTCGCTGGAAAGATGCCACCTTCAAAACACGTTCCTTCAGGACCACTGTAATAGATGGTTTATAAAAGTTAACATTTTTCACTTAATTATTTTCTTAGGACCAATGCATAAATAATAATATTTTTGATGTAAGCTTTCTGTTAAAATAACCTTTTAAAACTATATATATGTATTTCATTTTCAGTTACCAGATAATTTTATGAGTTCAGTGGATTTATATGTCACTGGAAAATAGCAGACTCTGTAAGATTGTAATAAATTTTGATTACATTATTATTTCTCGATATAATATGAAAAAATTGTTTTGTGTATAATAAATATCATCCAAATTCAATAGTTTCGAATTTATCCGTGTCTTAGAAAAAAAGGTTTACAATTTCAAGCGATATTTGACAATCTTACAGTTTGCCATTTTCAAGTGACATATATATCGTAACGCTAGCTGGCTATTGAAAGCAACGAGTGGAAATGTTGCCTGCCTATTCAAAGTATGCTGGACACAGAAGTCTTATTATCAACGGCTTATGTTTAACTTACCACCAGATATAGTAACAAATAGCAGACAAAAGTACTAAATGATCACCAAAATGAAACTCGCATTTTAATGTAAAATTATAACCAAAGTTTTAACACTTTGCTATCCTATTTAAGTAAAATGACTCCAAGTAAATCATTAGTAACCCAAAAATAGTAAATGATCACCAAAATTAAACCAACCTGGCGGTCATGGTTCTAACCTAACCTAACCCACATGTTTCACCAGCCATAGAGGGGATCTGACGCAGACACGTTACTATAGAATTTGAATATTATACTAACTGAATATTAATTTGCTCGCTAAGGTTTGGTGATCATTTACTAAATTTGGTGGTCGAATACAATTTAAAGTGGAGTCGTGACTATTTTTCTGGTGTTAAGTAGATATTTTTGGTTACAAAACTAAGGGTATCAAAGCATTTTATGGTGGTCATTATATTTATCCCCATTATCAACTAGCACTTCGCCCGCGACTTTGTCCGCGCGGATCTAGTATGTGGCCCACCAACTTCAACACCCTCTCTCAATCGGTGGGATTCATTTTCCAAAACTAGAAAATGAATCCAACCGAAAAACTACTTTTGCTGCTGATATCACAGTATCAGCGCAACTGTTGCGCCCTTCACCCTATTGGGGGTTGATAATGAAGAACCCACTTTAAGATTGATTATACCAATTTCCAGGTAAATTGAAGCAAATGGTAATATCTTCCCCCTAAAAACTTCATCACCCCCAAAGGGGTACATTTTCGCAAAAATACATAATATTCTAAATACACATAAATCTTACTTATATAAAAATCTTTAAATGGCAGCCCTATTCTCTACTACTTCATTGAGTGCCAATCTATAGTTCTATACTAATATTATAAAGAGGGAACATTTGTTTGTAAGTTTGTATGTAGGGGGTAATCTCAGGAACTACTGATCCGATTTACAAAAAATATTTCAGTGTTAGATAGCCCTTTTACTGAGGAAGGCTATAGGCTATATATTATCACGCTAAGACAAATAGAAGCGGAGCTTTAATGGAAATGGTGACGCAGACGAAGTTGCGCGGGTCAGCTAGTCAAATAATAAAAGTTGACAAGCATCTCGTTACCATAACACAAGCATTAGGTTGCTTAGCTTGGGACTATATGGCGTTGTGTGAAATGTCCAAGGATATTATTATTATTATTTTTTATTTTTTTTGTTTACTTTCTCGGGTCCCTGGAGACCCGGTCCTTTGGTAGGCATACGAGGGGCCGAAACCAACTCGCAGAGGCCCTGTTAGAAATTTCAAATGTAATGGGGCACCAACCGGCGATTATCCCTGTATGTTATTATTATTAATAGTTCCACCTTATTGAGCAACACAATGAAAATCACTTTCATTTTATCCCTTCAACAATATACATCCTGTCAAACGAGATCTCAATCAGAGCAATTTTTCAATCTATGAGGCAATGAACCCTGCGTTATTGTTAAAATGAAAGCAGTGGTCATATTAGTTAAGGCTGTAAAGTCCTGTACCCACCAAAGCCTTTACCAGGCGGGTTAGGCTGCCTGGCTTGTTTTGGCATGATTATCGTCAAACAAGGGGTTAAGCCGGCTTGGTGTCTAGATGGCTTAATACACATGCCTGTAACTTACACAGAAGTATGCAGGGAGCTTGTATTCCATTCTTTCATAGTAAGAACTGATTAGTGAACATTTCTTGGCATACACGCTAGTATATGTTTGAGCAAATATAGTATAGCCTGGAACTGGTCTTGGGTCTTTTGCACAGAAGATATAGTAGTAAGATATAGCAATGTAAACAAGAGTTTTACATTATAGTACAATGAGAAACGTTTTTCCTGTACTTTTTTTTTTTTTTTTTTTTTTCTTTATTGATTTTGAGGGATTTTTGTACATGAAAATGACGATGACAATCCCATCGTACCTTATACTACGTAACAATCCGCCCTGTCTCGTCGATAAATATTGTAACCTCCTAAGTTTTTCCTGTACTTGTTATGAGGTGTACATTAAAGTATATAATAAATAAATAAATACATCTTACGTTATTAGTGCCTCCCATTCAAAGAAGTTCTCTTCATTGATTGGTCCCGCAATTATGCCTTCTGGGGGGTTGAGAGTTAGCTCTGGAAACAAAAAATATATTTGATTAAGTTGCTCGAAGAAATGAGCGAACGATTTAGAGGAGGCTTTTGCATAGCAGCGGGATACTCAATAAAAACTAGCTGATCCAGCAAACATTGTTTTGCCATATAAATAAAAAATAGCCAACAACCTATTCTCAGACCTACCAAATATACACAAAAAGTTTCATAAGAATCAGTCATGCCATTTCAGAGGAGTTTGATAACAAACACTGTGCCATAAGATTTTATATTATATTAGAAGATATAAATTGAGTAATGCCTTCATTGTAGGCAAAAATTCCTTTAAGCTCTTGTCTGAGCTGCTTCCTTTTTACTTTCCAACATGAATTCAATCACTTTCAGCAAAACTCAATTAAAGTATGAAAAATTGTGTTATTCTTATTATCGACTACCTTTTTACCTGTGGCTGTGTTTATGTTAGTATAGATTTTTGCAAGAAAAATTAGCCTACATCCCTCTTGGGGGTCTTTTCTATCTCTGTACCAAAATTTGACAAAATTGGTTGAATGGTTTGGTGTAAAAGAATTAACAAACTCATGTTTGCATTTCTAATATTGGTTAGGATTGATTGCCACATAATGTTTAGTCTGTATTAGTTTTAAAATAATAGAATAGGAGTAATCTTTGACCTGCCTTGTGTGTCAGTAAATTGATTAACAGTTCATGTTTTATACCTATCATACTACTTACGTTGGTCATGAATGTCATACCGCGTATGCATTTTTTTACTGAGTATGATAATATGTTATATACCTTATTAGTATATTATTACCTACAAAAATATTGTATAAGCACTTTCAATTAGGATTAGGATATTAAAAAGTTGTACGAAAAACAGCAACAGAAATTATTCAGCACTGATGAAATAAAATGCCGCACTGATTAAAAAAATTATTGCATTGAAGATTTATATAATTAGTGTGAAAGTTAACATTCAAATTGTATTGAGAACGCTAGTTGTAGTTGTACTTACGTTTATATTCAGCCATAAGCCGTCTTAGTGCTGAGCCGGCCATGATTTTTAAGCAGTCCCTACAGTAAAACTAATGAATTCATTGAATCTAAAATTTCGTCAAATAATAACTAATCCGCTACGCTAACAATAAGCTGACAATGATTCTGTCACATAAAAAGTGCCAACTGACTCTCCCAACTCTCCCTATATACCCTGACAACTGTGCAGTGTGACCAACTTTAATTTAGAGATCCTGCCCCACTTAGGCAAGGAAACTGACAAATCCTGCCAAAATCGAAAGCACAAAATGCCAATATAACTTAAAAATTTAAAATAAATAGACACATTATTTTTTGGAGTTTTATTTAAAAATAATTGATCTTATAGGTATTAGTCTAAAAGTGAACTGAAATAAATTATACATTCGTATTAGCATCGTATTCTTCTTGAGCACTTTCTTTATACCTACATCGCTTTTGTCATTTGTTTAATCATTTCTTTAGTTGGCTGGAATGAAACGCAGTCACCATATTCACTAATGCCCTGTTTAACATGTAAATTAGAGGCGACATGTTTATTAATAAATCGATTCCGCGTTTTTGTTTTTATGAGGTTGATTTGCGAGAATATCCTTTCACAAGCAGCATTCGACATTGGCAAACACAACAAACCTTTTACAAAATTATAAACACCTACGGTGTTCAGGAGGTTAACGTATTTTATGTCTCCATTTGAATTTCGAATTTTACCAATGGCACCCCAAAATGTTATGGGAAATCCCCGAACCAAAGGTCTTTGCGTTAACAGTGTTGCCATAGGCATTTTAAAATTCCTACTTACTTTTTTTTCCTTTCTCGATACTGCATCCTACTCTTTTTGTGGGCTGTAGCGGCTATACTGCCAAATCTGTTAGCTTATATTGCTAATACTGCCAAATACTGCCAGATTTCTAAAACGTCAAACAAAACTGCCAGAGAGTAAAATAAAGGGCTAAACCTGCCAAAAAGGCAGGATCCTGCCACATATGGTCACACTGCAACTGTGCAAAAATAACATGAGATTGTTTCTGTCAATGTCATGTCAACGTTTATGACATTTATGGTTTCTTTTTTTTTTTTCCTTTTTTTCCCTCTGGAACAGGCTAAGGTCGGAGACCATGCTGCCTAGTCATCAGTAAATTCGTATTTTTTTTGTAAAGTCAGTCATTAGTTATATATTTTTCCTTAGGTAAGAAAATCCAGGTTAGGTCCTCAGTTTCATATTTTTCATAAGTAGAGTAAATCCGTGTTAAGTCATCAGTTTTAAAAATATTTCACAATAATCCATGTATTAGACTTCTTATTCTCAAAATCTAATGTAAAATCCTCAATATTTTTTTATCCACAAGCTATATAAAAATAGTAAAATAAATTAAAAGTATTTGATAATTTACAGTTACGTAGGTACGCTAACAGTTTAGTCTCTCAGGAATAAACAATGGCTTTATCTAAAAAGTAATCCAATGGAGTGGAAATTCAGCAGATAAAATGTTCCACGGGGGGGATACAACTTTCACGTAATGCGAAGTTATGTAGGTAACTACCTTGCAAGAGGTACCCACAGCGGGCTACTGGTATCTTTTGAATCCAAAATACCAATTCAACAAGTGCAAATACAAACCAGACCAATACCATCCGGTAATTTAAATAACAGCACTTTAATCGGGAAGTTAAGTGATTGGAACTTAATTAACAGTGAACAGTGCTAATATTTTGTAAACAGATTTTTTTTCTTTAGTCCAAACCGAATTCAATAATACTTTTAAAAATAAAACTATCTGCCCTAAGTTTTTATATTTTAGTGACTGGGCAACTAAAGGGCTCAGAAAAAGTAGGGATAGACTTTATGAGCTGTATGGCCTTAATTAAGCCGTTTATTAACACTGAAACTTTTAATAAGTATGTAGCTACTTAATCCAAAATTTATAAAAATAGGTACTTGTAAGGTAGCTAAGGCTTTATACATAAGCAATAAGGTAAAAACAGCAGACAATAAAATAAAAACGGTTTGGAAAATTATAAATAATGAAACAAATAGGAACAAAAAACATCAAGAATTTGTAAATTTCATCACAAGTTTCCCTATTAAAACTACTGAAGCCTTAAATTCCTCGCCTTAGCTTGCTTTTGATTTTTTACAGGCAAACGTTTCAGCCTGTGCGACTGAATTTAATTTTAAAACATATAAACCCCATAGTAGTAATAAAAGCTTACAAAACAAATCAAAATCAAAATTAAATTGACCGAAGATCTATGGGGATTGTCTATCAAGGTTTGTACCTCAATTATCGAGACTGTAGCGCCGTACTTAGCTATTTAATTTGTGTGTCGATCGAGGAGTCTCCGGACCTAATGAAATTCAGTAAGGTGATACCACTTTTTAGATCTGGGGATGGTCTAGACACAAATAATTATAGACCAGTATCCGTGTTGCCAGTGTTTAGTAAGGTATGGTATTTGAAATAGTAATGCTAAATCAAAATAATGCTCAGTCATTTTAACACGAATAACATCTTACATGATAAACAGTATGGTTTCACCAAAGGACGTTGTACAACTGACGCTGGTGTCACCTTACTAAAGCACATCTTTAATGCGTGGGAGAACGCACAGGATGCCATAGGTGTCTTTTGTGATCTCTCTAAGGCGTTTGATTGCGTTGATCACGATACATTACTCCTGAAGCTCGAGTATTACGGACTAGGCAAAACAGCGTTAAACTTAGTCAAATCTTATTTGAATGATAGACAACAATTAGTTCATATAAACGGTGTCAATTTGTTGGGACTAAACGTAAAAATGGGCGTCCCCCAAGGCTATATTTTGGGTCCTTTCTTATTTTTGGTATATATTAAATGATTTACCTTATTTTGTGCAATAAAATCTTGATTTGGTGTTGTTTGCTGACGATACCTCTTTAATTTTCAAGATAATTATAAGGACGAACAATGTTGACATAAATAACGCCCTAATGCAAGTCCAAAATTGGTTCACGGCGAATAATTTGGTTCTAAATTAATGAAAAGAAAACAAAGTGAATGCAAGTGATTTGCCTTACCTAATGTCAAAAGCAGTGATTGTGACATATTATTGAACAAGGAAAAGCTAGAATTCGTCGATAAAACGGTTTTCCTGGGAATTACGCTTGACCCCAGGCTGCAATGGGGCCTTCATATCTCTTTCTGGACGGCTAAGTTCAGCAGCATATGCTGTTAGAAAAATCCGCCAACTAACGGATGTCGATACCGCGAGACTGGTCTATTTTAGTTACTTTCACAGTATCATGTCTTACGGTATTTTACTATGGGGACGGGCTGCAGACATCGAGTCTATTTTTATTCTGCAGAAAAGAGCCATCAAAGCGATAAATATAATCTCCGCCGGCGCGATTCTCTTAGGGAACTGTTTAAGATTATTAACAGCATGACGGTACCTTGTCAATACATTTACGAAAACATCATGTATGTCAGAAAGAATTTAAATCTTTTTAGTAAAAGAGGCGAGAGACATAATTATGGTACTAGAAATAGGGACCAGTTAGTTCAACCAGGCTTCATACTGGCTAAAGTAGCCTCTTTTTTCATGGGGTACTGTTTAAAATGTTTTAATAAGATACCTTCATTCACATATATATTAGAACTAAATGAGACGAAATTTAAGTCTTGTATCAAACGCACACTATGCAGGCAAGCATACTATACGTTGGGGGATTATATTGAAGATAAAAATGCTTGGCTGAATGCTGGTCCTGCTCCACAGCCACTAGGGTGCACAAACTAATCTGTAAATATTTCGGAGACATTGTTGGACCGGTTTAAGATTGTAACAAAAAATTTGCATTGTTTAGAATCAATTTATTAGCATTGTATAATTTCAGCCATTCAGTTTTAGGCTTAGAATAATAACGCATAGAAACCTAGTACGAGTGCACAAAGTGAGGCAACTAAAACTTAGCCTAATCCGTCAATCCGTCAAACTTAGCCATCAGTACTCAAGGTCACGTTCCGTCGAACACAGCTCGCGAGTAAATAATTGAAAATGACAGTTTGTTGCGTGAAAGGATGTTATAGCACATCAGGAAAACAAAAAAATGTGATAAAATAACATTTCACAAATAAGTACTCACATTCTATGCACTATTTTTACGTAAATCGATAAATAAAACAAAATTCTAATAACCTAACTTGTCATAACACAGTGTTGCTATTTGTGAGGAAAAAAATACCCACATTGCTTTCATTCATGTTTTTCATATTTGTAATTTTAAAATACAATACTTACTGTTAATTCATATCAAACCCGATGTTTTAACATTGATTATAATTATAACCCATTAAGCATTCTAAACGCATTGAACAATATCTCATTCTTTATGCGATTTATTTCCTTTTATTTTAAATAAATTGAACCTTCCGAAAAAATATGTCATATTACATAAAAAATCCTGTTTACCTTTTCCAGTTCCCAACAACATAAAATACTTGCCTTGATAGCAAAATAGTAATGCGTCTTCCCATATTTTGTGGGTAACGGCTTGGTAATGGTATCACTGAAAGCTATATCTGTGTGCGTTAGAGGAACGTAGACACATTCGGCTCACGCACACAAAGAAAGTGAAGTGGACACACGATTTTGCTCGGGTTTTGTTCTAGACGCGGCTTCTATGCGTTATTAATATTATTCTAAGGTTTTAGGTTTGTTTTTGACTTGATTGTACCCTGGCGGTTGGGAGTGTCAAGCTCATTCAAAATTCTGGCTGTTGGTGGCGTATGCGTTTGTTCATTTGGCTCCCTTCAAAATGTTTGAACCGAATGGTGCTGGCGCATGCGTCATATTCTTGAACGGGCGCTGTCAGTCGGGACTGGTCATTTCTCAGCTGCCATGGTTGATTTTAATTATTTCTTTGAATTGTTCCTCTTTTATTCCGGACGCTTTTATCCTGCTCGGCTTTTACATCGTTCTCACATGTATGTATAATTTTAACTCGATGTAAATAAATCTTTGTAAAAATTTATTATTTTTAGGAGTGTCCGTGGAGTTTCTTGCACGTTCTTCTCCTTCAAAAGTGCCTGTTGAATTTTGTTTTTTTTTTTTTAATTCAGTTAAGGGAGGTAACACATCGGGTTTCGGCACGGGCGCTCCACTGTCACGGCGATATAGGAGTGACAGTCCTGGCGGAGGAAGCGGTGTCCCGGGGCGGGGTGATGCTGGCGGTATCCTTGGACATTTCCAACGCCTTCAACAAGTTGTATTCGCGAGGCACTGCACTATCATCGAGTGCCTCCCTACCTCCGCCGTGTCATTGAGGCTTATTTGGCGAAGAGGTGTGTCTCCTATCTGGGACGTGGTGGCAGACACCTGCATCCCATGTCATGCGGTGTTCAACAGGGTTCGATCGTGGGCCCGCTTCTGTGGAACATCGGGTACGACTGGGTGCTGAGGAGCGAGCTCCAGCCTGGAGTAGACTTGACGTGTTACGCTGACGACACGCTGGTCACTGCCCCGGGGAGCTGGTACAGGGAGGCAGCGTTGCTGGCGACGGCCGCGGTATCACAGGTGGTGAGCCGCATACGGCGCCTTGGCCTGGAGGTGGCCCTCAACAAGTCGGAGGCCATAGCTTTTCATGGCCACCGACGGGCGCCAACGGCGGGATCGCACAGTTGTTGGGGGGGGGGGGGGCGTATCGCTGTCGAGTCCATGAAGTACCTGGGATTGGTGTTCGACCTGGTGGGATTTCGGCCCCAACTTACGGCGGCTGGCGCCCAAATTGTTGGGTGCGGCTGGGGCGCTGTCAACGCTGCTCCTAAACCTAGGGGAGTGTGCCGCTTGGGAGGAGCAGCGCCCTGCCCTCAACTGTGTGGTAGGCAGTGACCTCTCGCTGCCAGCCATCACCAGTTCGTGCTATGGTCGACGGCGAGGAGACCTGGGACGCGGTGGTCTCCTTCTGCGAAACAGTTAAGCTGCATTTTCACTAGGGGACATTTATTCCGTGACTCAGTCGCTCGACACGAAATTCACGTGTCGAGAGACAGAGTCGCGATGTCGTCCAACGTCGCGCGGGACATTTACGGGTCGCGCAACTTGTCGCTAGTCGATGCTCTGCGAGCGTCGACACGCGCGATCTGCATGTCCCTCGACAGTCGCCGGACAGGCTTTGAGTAGTGAGATCGTGTGTCGCTTTGTGTTCTGAACAACACTACCTCCTCGGGCGACATACTGATCACGACTGGCCATTGTCACCAATGTGAAATTGTGAACAAGGGAAATGTCGAGCGACATTGTCCTACAAAGTTGCAGAGACATACCGTGAATGTTGGGCGATATGTACGTCTCCACGACATGTTTCCTAGTGAAAACGCAGCTTTATTGCGCAGAAGGAGGCTGCGAAAGGGAGATTTCGACCGCTCTCCCGGCCCGCAGCAGGCGCA
This sequence comes from Ceramica pisi, assembly GCA_963859965.1. Classification (NCBI taxonomy): domain Eukaryota; kingdom Metazoa; phylum Arthropoda; class Insecta; order Lepidoptera; family Noctuidae; genus Ceramica; species Ceramica pisi. Next base: position 4,775,143 of record OY982527.1, on the reverse strand, counting down.
CCGGGCGTCAGAGGAGGGCTCTTCGCCAGACCGTAATTCATTGCATAAAAATTTTAAAAATAATATCTTGAGCAACCTGCGATGAAGTGATTCCAGTTTATTATTCACGCGTATAGGGTGTTCCGTTCACATGCCATTGTAATTTCTTAGGTACAGACGCCAGCACATCAAGCTACAACAATCTGTCAAATTTCTTCAACAGATTTTCAACTTATCTTGCAAAGATATAAGGTCCAAAATTTTTAAAAAAAAATCAAGCATTTATTTCAATTAAACCATTTACAGCACTTTTGAATTGTCAAGGTCGGTCGGTCCAAAAAGTTGAAGCTATTTGCACGTTCCAAAGCGTAGATCTCTATGGAGAAGTACGCGCAAGAAACTCCACGGACACTCTTATAAAAATAATAATTTTTTACAAAGATATATTTACATCGGGTTGAAATTATACATACATGTGAGAACTATGTAAAAGACAAGCAGGATAAAAGCGTCTGGAATAAAAGAGGAACAATAAATTCAAAGAAATAATTCATGGCAGCTAAGAAAAGACCAGTCCCGACTGACGGCGCCCGTTCACGAACATGACGCATGCGCCAGCACCATTCGGCTCAACCATTTTGAAGGGAGCCAAATGATCAAACGCATACGCTACCATCTGCTAGACTTTTGAGTGAGCAAGACACTCCTAACCGCCAGGGTATATTCAAGTCAAAAACATATCTAAAACTGATAATTAAAGTTAAAGGTACACAGTACTCACACATGTGTTGTTAATGGCTGAAATTATACAATGCTAAGTAAGATGATTCTAAACAATGCAAATTTTTCTTACAATCTTCAGCCGGTCCAACAATGTTTCCGAAATATTTACAGATTAGTTTGTGCTCCCTAGTGACTGTGGAGCAGGACCAGCATTCAGCCAAGCATTTTTATCTTCAAAATAATCCCCCAACTTATAATATGCTTGCCTGCATAGTGTGCGTTTAATACAAGACTTGAATTTCGTCTCATTTAGTTCTAATATATGGGGAGGTATCTTATTATAACATTTTAAACAGTACCCCATGAAAGATGAGGCTACTTTAGCCAGTTTGAAGCCTGGTTGAACTAACTGGTCCCTATTTCTAGTACCATAATTATGTCTCTCGCCTCTTTTACTAAAAAGATTTAAATTCTTTCTGACATACATGATGTTTTCGTAAATGTATTGACAAGGTACCGTCATGATGTTAATAATCTTAATTTTAATAATCTTAGTTTTTCCTTGTTCAATAATATTTCACAATCACTGCTTTTGACATTCGGTAAGGCAAATCTTATGCACTTTGTTTTTTTTTCATTTAGAACCAAATTATTCGCCGTGAACCAATTTTGGACTTGCATTAGGGCATTATTTATGTTATTAACATTGTTCGTCCTTCTATTTATCTTAAAAATTAAAAGAGGTATCGTCAGCAAACAACACCATATCAAGATTTTGTTGCAATAAATAAGGTAAATCATTAATATATACCAAAAATAAGAATGGACCCAAAATAGAGCCAAGGGGGACGCCCATTTTTACGTTTAATCCCGACGAATTAACACCGTTTATGTGAACTAACTATCATTCAAATAAGATTTGACTAAGTTTAACGCTGTTTTGCCTAGTCCGTAATGCCCGAGCTTCAGGAGTAATGTATCGTGATCAACACAATCAAACGCCTTAGAGAGATCACAAAAGACACCTATGGCATCCTGTGCGTCCTCCCACGCATTAAAGATGTGCTTTAGTAAGGTGACACCAGCGTCAGTTGTACAACGTCCTTTGGTGAAACCATACTGTTTATCATGTAAGATGTTATTCGTGTTAAAATGACTGAGCATCTGAGCGTCCAAAGATGATTGGGAAAATTTGTCAGTTTCGGGTACCTTGGATGTGCTGGCGACTGTACATAGTGTTACTGTGCAACAACATGATGCGGCCACGACTCTATCTTGCCCATTTTTGTAGCTGTCTTGATTTCAGTCTAAAATATTTTCTTGTGTCGAATCTACTTTTTAAATCACTTGTTTTTCCGTAGTAGGTCTAAATAGACAGTTTTTTTTTTAAATTTATTGTTCAAGTTGAATGTTATAAAATAAAATATAAAATTGTTTTCAATCAGTTTAATTGCTATTTCATCAGAAAATAAATTAAGTTTCTAGAAGCAGCAGAAAATAAAATAAACAGGATGATGATATATTATGACGGTAGTTTTTTTTTTTAAATATCGGGTTCGATTCCTGGTTATATAGAATCCATGCTGCCTTACAAAAAATCCAACGGCGTCAAAAATATATTTTATTATATTTGACAGGTAATAATATAGATAAAATAAGTTAGAGACCTGTATGAATTAAATGTGCAACTACAAAATAATCTTAAAATATAGTTATTATTAATACTGACAAGGGTTATTCAATATTGATTGAAGGATCAATGTTTTAATCAATAGTAATCAATTTAAGGATTTTCTTGTTGATTTGAAACATTTTCTGTTTGATTTGAAGCATTTTCTGTTTGATTTGAAGCATTTTCTGTTTGATTTGAAGCATTTTCTGTTTGAGTTGAAGCATTTGATAGTTGACCTATTGGAGGAAGGTCAATAATTATTATGATTTCTTGTTCATCTTCATAATCCTCAGCAAGTTCAGTTGTCCTGAGTTCCGCTTGCAGGTCCTCATTAAACGATAATGGAACCATGTCTCGGGCATGAGGAAGAATCCTTGTAAGTAACGAATCAAATGAGACGTTACGGCCTTCATTCTCTTTGATAATTTCTGCGCACAGTATTTGAACTTGCTTGCACCACCCACATTCAACCAACCGGCGTCTGATGATATCTCTGAGCCTGCAACAAATGTTCTTAAAGGAAATCTCAAAACTGACGCTGCTTCAAATTCTTGATCTATTGAACAACAGTCTTTGTTATTTTTGCTAGTTATTTAAACTGTTAATCGCAAAAATCATTCAAAACTACTGTAAAGAGGTAGTGTGTATTTTTTTGTAAAAAGTACTTTTATTTTTCACTTTTTAGTGGTATCCCACACCTAACAACACCACTGCAAAATCACATGAAAGCAAAATAAGCAATTTCGATTACTTGGATGGGGTACTTCATTTCAATATTTGTACGCCTTCACGGCAAAACATTTATAATACCTAATCTAAGATCATTTAAATGTAAAAACCTATGTTTCACAAATAAAAGCTCATTCTGATTATGATGATGATTTCGAATTAAAATCCAAACTTCCTAACCGAATTTGATAAAATTTAAATTTAGTTTTAATCGACAATTAGTATAGTCTAAACAATTAGTATAGTATATATTGTATAGTAGATAAAACAAGAATTTTTCAAATCGGTTTATAAATGGCGGAGTCATGAGGTAACAAACATTAAAAAAATACAACCGAATTGAGAACCCCGGACCCTCCTTTTTGGGAAGTCGGTTCAAAAAAAAATAACAACTAATATTATAAATCCGAAAGTAACTCTGTCTGTCTGTCTCTTCTTCATGCCCAAACCACTGAACGGATTTGGGTGAAATTTTGTACAAAGATAGTTTGAGACCCGAGAAAGAACATAGGATAGTTTTTATCCCGAAAATTCTATAGGAACGGGAACTATGAGGGTAAATGGGTTATTTACATATATTCTGTGTGTATCTCTATGAATTAGGCTAAGCTAAGCTAATATCTTTTCATGCAAACAGTTACGAAAAAGAGGTCTACAGAAGGAGGAACATAGCATAATTTAAAGGAAATGCTGGGCACGGAAGGAAATCATAATAAGCCAGAAACGAGTATCCATGCAAACAGAAGAAGTAAACATAAAATACTGTCATGCCAACATGCATTGAAAAGAAGTATCTTGAAACAGACAAATAAAAATAATGATGATATCCACAAAAAAACTGGAGTAGCAGACTAGTCTAGTTTGCTAAGAACTGGAGTAGCAGATAAGTCCAGTTTGCCAAGAACTGCAGGGGTAGCAGATAATCTGATAAGTCCAGTTTGCCAAGAACTGCAGGGGTAGCATATAATCTGATAAGTCCAGTTTGCCAAGAACTGCAGGGGTATCATATAATCTGATAAGTACAGTTTGCCATGAACTGCAGGGGTATCATATAATCTGATAAGTACAGTTTGCCATGAACAGCAGGGGTAGCAGATAAGTCCAGTTTGCGAAGAACTGGGGTAGCAGAACTGGGCAGTGTCTTTTAGCAAGATATTAAGTACCTAAGACAGAAGATGGACCTACCTCACAAATAGCTAAATGCCTAAATGGCTGGTCCCGATATAGAGCAAAGAAGCATACCCAGAAATAAGAAAAGATAGGCTGATGATGTTATAGAGGCAGCACTAAAAACCTGGATCAATATTGCCACAATTCAAAAAATTTGAAGTTTTTATAAGTATGGGACCACACATTGCAAAGGAATCCAAAAATTAAATCTCCAAGTCACCCATTATATTATTACTATCTTTGGCTTATTAAAAAAAAGAAAAGGAAAGGAAAGGATTCCAGATTTTAAACCAAGATGCAAACTGATAGCCTAGTTATGGTGAACATAAAAAAACAAACACTACTCAGAAAGGTGTATTACGAAAATGTAAGGTTTTTTATTTATGATCGTACCTTAACCGCTGTCTAGGTACAGCTGAACGCTGATGAGATATGGATTTGTTGGCAGTCATGTTTGCCTGAAATTTGGAGAGGATTAATCCACTGTATAGGCAACTAGCAGACCCGCGCAACTTCGTCTGCCTCACATTTCCCATTACTGCTACTGATATATAGCTTATAACCTTCCTCGATAAATGGGCTATCTAACACTATAAGAATTTTTCAAATCGGACCAGCAGTTCCTGAGATTAGCGCGTTCAACCTAACAAACAAACAAACTCTTCTGCTTTATAATATTAGTATAGATGTAGGAAAATAATATTCAAGATGGTGTTTAACCTTCAAAGGCAACAATGCTCTTTTTACACAGTAATATGAGGAAACGACTAGGATAGGTTTCAAAGCTCCCACTTTGCGGACAAAATGAAACACATACTCTTTTGTAAAATTGAATTCAATATATAAGTGACATGTTACATTACAACTAGAGAAATAAAAGCATCTGATTCTGATTCTGATTCTCTTTTTACACAAATGGTTTACTTATTATGCCTATACTTCTTTTATTTTTAGATTCTGTGTTATTTAATGAGTTTATATCGACTTCAATTGAAGACTGAAATAGGCTTCATCAAATGACTTAGTGGAAGCTAAATTGTTTAGGATTATGTTAAATATAATTAATAATTTAATTTTGAGCAAATTCAAATAATATATATTCAGGGATCAATTTTGAGTCTTATGATTAAGTCTTTATCAGATTTTTTTTTAATTTGATTTCTTTTTTTTTAGCATGAGAGAAAAGCTTTTGTTTGATATTATTACAATTCAATAAATTAGCTATGTTTTTTTTTGTTATTGTGAAGTTAACACATGTGCCAAATATAACAATCTATCCATCCAATGATTATCTATAAAAGAAAGCGCATCATAGTTTAAACCCTTCAAGTCTTTTAAAATATAAAAACAAAGATATTGAATTACGGGTCTGGGTAGCTTAAGTGGTTTAGTTACCTATGATGTTTGCCCTTATTCCTGTTGTCCCCATTAAACGGACAAAGGGAATTTAATATGTGCTGTCCCTGTCATGTTAAATATTTTGAACGCCAACATTTTTTTTTTACATTGTTAATATTTAACTGTACCTATGTGTTATTACTATATTGACTGTGAAATCTTAACTGTCCATCGTCCCCGTTGCCCATGTGTTCACAGGGGTAACAACGATAAGGAAATGATGTTCCGCTGTACCCGTAAGCTATGACACAGATTATAGGGTCAACAAAGGCAATGGGATAACAGGAATACAGGAATATAGCAAGGCTGCCTTATCAATGTTTTAATAACATGGATTAAATGGCAGGGGATGACTTCTATTAGGTAGGTATATTATTTCTCATACCATATTTTTTTCATGTAGAATTAAACGAACAAATGAGGTAGGCATGTCAATAAATTGTTTCCATTCTCCATCAAATTCATTGCGATTTAGCCGGAATCATTTGAATAGAACAGAAAATCGATTTTCTGTACTGACCTACAATTCCTTAATGTAGGTACGTTGTACATTTAATATATACATTTAATATATTATATATATGTGAAGAGGATACTGTGGAATAACTAATAGGTACTTTTTATCCCGAAAACAGATCTCGGAACAGTAACCGCGGTAAACAGGTTTATTATTTCATTGTAGCCTTTAATGGTTATTACGAATAATAGATTATGTATTTACCTTTTACGTTTTCCACGTACCGAAATGAAAGAATCAGTAAAAAGTCAAATTCACAGAGTCAATGGCCAAACAAAAATATCAACAAACAATCCCGCCGATGGCCTCACCACAGACAGAGTACGTTATACTAGGCCTCACCCAGCCACCCACACTAATCTTGTGCCTATTTGATAAGTTGAGCCAAGAACGATCGATACGACCAAAACTTTTTTCACGACTTCTGGAGTTGCCATCGTGAAAATCGCTGACAGCTGTTCATTTTTTTTTTTTTTTTTTTCCTTTTGTTCCCTCTGGAACAGGCTTAGGTCGGAGACCATGCTGCCTAGTCATCAGTAAATTCGTATTTTTTTTGTAAAGTCAGTTATAGTCATTAGTTATATATTTTTCCTTAGGTAAGAAAATCCAGGTTAGGTCCTCAGTTTCATATTTTTCATAAGTAGAGTAAATCCGTGTTAAGTCATCAGTTTAAAAATATTTTTCACTATAATCCATGTATTAGACTTCTTATTCTCAAAATCTAATGTAAAATCCTCAATATTTTTTTATTCACAAGTTATAAGAGCCATGTGTCAAGTCATAGTAAGAGCCATGTGTCAAATCATTGTCATTTTTTTATTTTTTATTTTATTCCCCCTACCGACGATCAGGGTTTTTAAATTTTAAGGTTACCGTCTTTTCAAGTTATCATAAACCTAGTACCTATTACCATAACATACCGCTAACGTTTCTTATCAATATTACGAAATTCAATAGAAAACTGTTTAGTATATATAGAATTACAAGTTATATACAGAAAGTATACATCTATCCTATATACACAAGTAATTAAATTTGCCCAACTGTACTATTAATGAAATTAAACAAATGTAAATACGTCGAACTATTTACAAGGAGACCCTGAATGGAGCGCGGTACCAAATCAGGACTACCATATATTTCAATAAGCTCATCCATTAACACAAGGCGCTGGATGCCAAAAGATGAGCAGTCAAAGAAAATGTGAGCTAACGTTTGCTCAACTTGAGAATTGCAATGATCACAAAGAGGACTATGCACAATTTCCAAACGAAACAGATGATAATTAAGACGACAATGACCAAAGCGAAGCCTGAGTATAGTGGAGTAAAACTTCCTATTCATGTAAGTATTGATTTTACAGAACCAAGGCATGGTTCCTATGGGAACATTAAATACAGCATACCATAAACCTTTATTTTCAATTTGAACTGTGTGATTCCAATGCCTTTTCCATATACCAGTGGACCGTTTTTTCAACAAAGGGACTATGTCTGTGCATGGAACAGATATATTAAGGAAACTACTAGAATCAGGGTCATCATCAGAATTTGTTAAAGTTCTGGCTAAAACGTCAGCCCTTTCATTTCCCAACACACCAACATGTGAAGGGACCCACATGAACAAAACCTTAATATTATGAGAAGACAAATGCAGCCAGGATTCTTTTATTAATGAAATTAGATAATTTGTTTTAGCATTCAACCCATTGTTTTTGAGATTTTTAAGAACACTCATGCTGTCACTAACTATTATCCACTCACAACATCCATCATTTTTATGTTCAATGTGTTTTAAGGCAGCAAGAATAGCCACAGCCTCAGCTGTGAATATACTTGTGTTTGAATTTATTTTATAACCAATACCAGTATTCAATAACCCGTCGTAAATAGCAAATGAGACTGCAGACTCAGTTTTGGACCCATCAGTATACACAAATCTATAATCAGTAAACTCAAGGAATTTACTATGTACATCTTCCTTGGTGGATAAATTGTGCTCAATGATGATGTCAATTGCAGGAAATTTGCTGTTGAAATCCCCCTGATAACATGGAAGAAGAGATGACTTATAAATTTGCAGACTTTCAAGAAAGTTTACATATTGAGAAAAACCTTGAAGTATATAAAGAGAGTTACAAATAGGTGGTGTACTACATTGTTTTAAGTTTGAAAATAGATGATTATTAATTTTACTATACAGTTTTAATAAAAACCTTTCTTTCAAGTAGGAGAATCTTATACTCAATGGAGGAAGTTTACATTCAACTTGCATTGCATTGATTGGAGTGCTTTTAAATGCTCCAGTAATAAGTCTCAAACTTTTGTTTTGTATTTTATCAAATAAATCAACTATCTTTCTATCACCAGCAAAACAGAGAAAACCATATTCAAAATGACTACGGATGAGAGATTTGTACAAAAGCAACAATATTTTTGGATCAGCACCCCAGGAGGTTCTACACAAAGATTTCAACATATTGAAAACTCTGTTAGCTCTTGAACTTACCAATTCAACATATTTTTTCCAAGAAAAATTATGAGTAAAAGTGACTCCTAAAAACTTAGCTTCATGAAAAATAGGAATAGAAACTTGATTGTAACACACAACAGGACTGAAGTTGCTAGCTTTGCCAAAGACCACTAGTTTAGACTTATGTGCATTTATATCTAGATTTAAATAAGAAAAGTATGTATATAATCCATCTAAAGCCTTATTTAGACTATTTGCTATATTTATTAAATTTTTTCCAGACAAATACACAACCAAATCATCAGCAAATTGAAGATTTTTGACCTCAGAACCTAGAATCAAATTCAAACGACGAATATACAGAATGAATATTAATGGAGAAAGTATTCCTCCTTGACAAACTCCAATAGAAGCTAATCTTGGCCCATATAATTTACCATTATACTTAACATAAACTTTCCTTTCAGTTAAAAATTCATGGACCCAGTGAACTATTTTGTTTGGAATTCCTATGAGAAGCAATTCAGAACAAAGTACATCAATATTGACACTATTAAAAGCTCCAGCAACATCAAAAAATACCGACATTAAACAATCCTTATTAATGTAACTATTTTGGATATCAAGCTGTAACTGACAAATACTTTCACGAGCCGATGTTCCCCTACGAAAACCAAATTGATTAGTAGGTAAAATATTGTTTTGTTCTATGTAAAATTCCAACCTTTGTTTTATTAATTGTTCAAATATTTTACCAACACAAGATGTTAATGCAATAGGACGATAGGAATCAGGATTTGACCGAATTTTATCAGGCTTCAAAATAGGTATCAAGCAGTCTGACTTCCAAGGGTGAGGTATGTCATTGTTCAACCACAGGTTATTCAATATCTTGAGAAAAGTGTGCAAACCTCTATCACTAAGCTTTTTCAACATAATATAAGGAATACCATCCAGTCCAAAAGCACTATCTTTTCTAGAATAGACAGCAGCCATGAGCTCCTGTATTAAAAATGGTTTTATTAAGAAGTTATTTATAGAATTTGTCTCACTGACAAGAGGAAAACTTGATTTACTATTTACATAGTCTGGGGTATATTTTTGCAGAAAATCTTGAATCCAACTATCATCATTATTTTTGCAAGAATATGTTTTATTAAATTTCCGCATGTATTTCCAGATTCTCGACAGAGGTGTACATCGATTAAAAGAGCTACAAAGTTCAACCCAACTGTTTGATCTTTCTGTTTTCAATGTAAGTTTTTTGAGGGCTTGTAATCTTTTGAACTGTATAAATGTGTCATCAGAGGGATTGTTTTTGAAATTAATATAAGCCAGCTTAGATTTTTCAACTGCTTCTGAGCAATTTTTATTCCACCAAGGAAGAGCAGGGGATTTAACCAACTTCCTATGAGATGAGTTATTCAAAGAAGAATTAGCATGAAAAGAAACTGGTGTATTACAAATAGGAAGACATTTGTCAATTGCAGCATGCAAAATTTTGCAGAACGCAGAATAAGTTTCCAATGGAGCAAAGTTTTGGTCCTGAAAATTTGATAATTCTAAATCTACACTTTGTTCATATATATTCCAATCAACCAATTTAAAGTTAGGATATATGGGCAAGTTATGTGTGTTGCTATTAGTGTTTCCTAAACTACAATTATTTACAAAAACTTTAATAATTACAGGAAGATGGTAGCTGCCAAGTGGATCATTATGTACAGACCAATCACAAGAAAGTGACAATGATGAGGACACCAAGGACAAATCTAAAGCATTTGGACGCCACGTCAAAGAACCAACTGTTGTCACTTCACCACTATTTAATAAAGTTAAATCATTATCATCAATAATTTCCAAAATATCCCTACCTCTTGAATTTGTAGAATTACATCCCCATGATGTGTGATGGGCATTGAAATCACCAGCAAATATCATCGGTTCAGGCACTGATTTGATTAAAGATTCAAATTTATGTTTGTTAAAAGAAGGAGTGCAATTTGTTGGACAGTAAAAACTTACAATACTTATTTCTGTATTATTTACAGTTATTCTTACACAAATATTTTGTAAGGAATTGTCAGCATATGTATTTATGTTTCTATAATCTATACTATTATGAATTAAAATAGCTACGCCATTATGTTTGTTACCAATATCATTTCTTTCTATTCTGTATCCTCTAATTTTAAAATGTTTAATAGGTGTCAACCAAGTTTCTGATATCATTGCTACATGTATGTTATGGTCATAAAGAAATCTAGTTAATAAAAGCTTATTACTTAAAATACTTTGTGCATTCCAATGTATGATATTAAGATCCATTGCTATGAGAGGAAGTACTATGTCTGAATGTGTGCTGAAGAATTTCTTTTATAGATGTAGAATTTATGGGTTTATCTTTTTGGCTTACTATAATTTTTGTTATTGCGTTTGTTAGAGTATTCATGAAAAAATCTGATTTAGATAAGTTCATAATTTGAGTTTCAATATTTTTGTGAGTTATTTGTGGAAATGAATTTTCATTGAATAAATCTGAATACTTGACGGCTCTGGATTTAATTTTACTTTCCTCAATTTTTTGTTTTTTTTGTGGACAAGTGTTTGAAATAGCGACATGATTACCACCACAGTTGGCGCATTTCGCGTTTTTAGGGTCTTCTTTGCATATCTTAAAACTATGATTGTATGTACATACAGAACATACTAGATCATTTTTACAGTATTTTGCAATATGCCCAAACTTCATGCATTGAAGGCACTGTTTTACAGGAGGAACGTATACGCTTACCTCATGTCTCCAAGAGTCAAGATAGACATACTGAGGCAATTCTGTGGACGCAAAAGTCACCGCCACAGTTTGAGTGGGCTGATACATGACCGCACCACCGGCATATGCGGCACTCTGACTCTGCACTCGACGCATGAAGCGCCTCACCTGAATTACATTTCTGGAACTACCAATTAGCGCACATATTCTTTTATTAGATAGGTCTGTAGGGACCGATGTAAGAACACCAGTTACCTCAGTGTTGACTGCAGGTATTGTAGCTTTAAAGCCCATTTCGTCCAAAAGTTTTTTGTTTTGTAAAAAAACATTGGCATTATTTGAAAGATCAAAAGTGATACCAATTTTGTATTTATTTATTGACCTCAGGTGTAGTATCCCAGTCACGCAATATTTCCGTATGGCATGGGATATGGCCAGCCTATCCTTGTCCGTAAACGTTTTGTTCTCATTTTGATGAGATAAGAACACGATATATTCCGATTTTTTACTATTTTCAGGGTACTTTCTTGAGTATCCTGGGACTTTAAATATGTTGTATTTGTTGTTGCAGTCTTCATCAGAGTCAGAAAAAGAATCCCTATCTGATGCTCGTTCGTCAGGGGGCTCCTCTATTTTCCGCTTCTTATTTCCCATCTTCAAATAGGTACCTAACTATTTACAATTATTGACAATACCTAACTATAGAGTTTAAATATCTAATACCGAAAATATACAAAATTAACAATTTAATTTAGAACAATATCAATTTTGGCGCCTTGTTCGTACGTTTCCCGCGCGTTTTTTTTTTATGACAGCTGTTCAAGTTCTGCGGCCGCGAGTCGCAGCCACAGTGCCGCAAGTCGTTGCTAACTGACGGCTCGTTCAGTGTCTAAAATTTTCAGCTGTTATATTTTGTGACGCTGAACTTGTTGAGATGAAAACTATATAAGGGTTTATCAGATTAAGTCTCGACCTGACGTAGGACACCCCATCCGAACATTTCTATTGTCACAGACATATAAATAATAGACATGGGTAGTTCGCGAACGATTGAAGTAAATGAACTACTTCATTTCGAAAAATAAACTTATCATTCCTTCAGTTGTCATCCAAATGTGTCTCTCCTTCATTTAGTTCAGTCGTTCTTTTCGCTCGCGCCACCTGTGCGCGCGCTGCACTAATTGAATGAAAGAAGAACACGATTGACCACAAAAAAACTGTCCCAATTATTATTTGTTAGTAGGTAGTAATTGCAAATAAATTGCAACATTTTAAATAAGTGTAAATGTAAATAGGTATGTAAATATCCTGTAAATAATTAATTACTGTACATATTTCGATTTTTAAATACGACAACCTAGACAAAATGCATATGTCTAACTACCAGTAAAAAGAACAGAAAACATACTACATAATAAAATAGATTTGCAAATTATTCATTTCATGGTTGACAGTCCTAAGCCTGTTTAAAGTTTGAAGGAAAATCGAGATAGGTAGGTATAAAAGTGAACTAAGTGAATTGCAACATTCGTCGTAAATCAATGCCTCGTTAGTCGTTCTGATTCGCTGAACTAAATGAAGTATTGAACTACATGAGTGGACTAGTTCGTTGAGCGAAAAGATATACTTCATTCATTTTCTTTTCAAAGACACATTTTTCGCATGTCTAATAAATAAAAACACCAAACTAATGAGCAAAACTTTCCACAGACTTATAAAAACTTTCATTGTTGGTTGGTTGTATTTTGACTCGAGTTTAGTTGCTTTTTGTTTTAGTTTTTGTGATTATTTTACTAAAACAGCCCGACTATAGCAGCTTAATTAATTAAGTTTCGTTTCTACCAACCACTGCATTGATCTTTTTTTTTTTGGAAATAGTTAAGTACGTATTATTATCTCCTTCTTTTTTCCATTGTGATGAGTTGCTGGGGAGTTTGTTGGCCACCCTTTCTCCACAGCTAAAACACTAGGAAGTGGTGACGGGCGGGCGTTTTGGGGGACTGTCTTTTGTAAAACTTGACGTTCAAAAAGTGCTGGCCCTCAGCCTAATTTGAATAAATGACTTTTGAATTTGAATTTGAGTCCACGTAACTCTGCGACACTGTTTATGTTGTATCGCACGTTTACGGCATCATACGTTATTTTTATCATTAACTTTGTTCATATGCGCGTAATAACAATTTTAAGAACCTCACTCGACAGTGGCACAGTGGCACCAACTCTACACACCGCTTTTAAAATCGCCGGCAACTCTCTGGCCAAATCTGTAGTAATATAGATTTGGTCTAAGGTATCTGTGATGTTTAATGATCTGTGGTTATCAAAAAAGAAAAGCGGACATTTTTAAAATTCTATTTTATTTATTTGATAGCAATTAGTTTATAACTGTTCTTGATCGGCGTGTATAATTTTAAAGGTAGGTACCTCCGTACTTTAGGATATCAGAGACATTGGCTGATATTTAATTATGAACGTTTAATTAAGTATGTAGTAGGTATTATGTAGACAATATAAATATTTTAACTTATTGAGACTTGTTGATTAAAAGACAAATAATTAATTTTTGTGAACTAAACATTGTTCCGGATCCATCATAATCTACCCAAGTGTTCTGGGATGGCCCTCTTACTCTTGTCCCAAGTTATGGACTCAAACTTTGTTGCTGGAGTTCCTCTAACAGGACGCAGCTGAATAGGTCAGTAATACATACCTACCTACCTACATACCTAATGACCAGTATTTTATACCTTGAAGCTTTTGGTGTATGAACTATTGGTGTGTTTGGAGGCTACCTTCTTCGCTGGCGCTCTCGGATCACAGTTCAAGTTCAACATGCATTTGCCTCAGTTGGTTCCACACATTCAACATGTTCTGGAATTATTGGTCTGAGGCTTTTCGTCATCTAAATACCTATAGGAATACCTTAGCAGTTATTATGTTTTGAACATACTAGGTATGCCGATCACTTTATTTATTCTTTCTAGATTATGAATTGCTTTCAAACTTGAAAAGACGGATTTTTTCTAATCTGTGTATGAATTGTTCACTATCATGGAACAAGTTGGAGAAAACGTGACACCATCAGAGTCATTTATGCTGCTGCCTGGGAATCCTGTAAGTACCTGGGTACCTTAGTACAGTCGTACTTCAAGCTACAACAATCTGTCAAATTTCTTTGTTAGATTTTCAACTTTATTTGCAAGACGATAGGGTTCAAATATGATTGGGAAAATTTTACAGTTTCGGATAACCTGATGTGCAGGCGACTGTACCTACCAATTCGTAATTATTTGTACCGACCAATACCCACGCATAGAATTTGGTATTATAAAACATGTTACAAGCTTAGAATAATAACGCATAGAAACCTAGTACGAGTGCAAAAAGTGAGGCAACTAAAACTTAGCCTAATCCGTCAAACTTAGCCACCAGGCCGTCAGTACTCAATGTCACATTCCGTCGAACACAGCTCGCGAGTAAATAATTGAAAATGACAGTTTGTTGCGTGAAAGGATGTTATAGCACATCAGGAAAACAAAAAATTGTGATAAAATAACATTTCACAAATAAGTACTCACATTCTATGCACTATTTTTACGTAAATCGATAAATAAAACAAAATTCTAATAACCTAACTTGTCATAACACAGTGTTGCTATTTGTGAGGAAAAAATACCCACATTGCTTTCATTCATGTTTTTCATTTTTGTAATTTTAAAATACAATACTTACTGTTAATTCATATCAAACCCTATGTTTTAACATTGTTTATAATTATAACCCATCAAGCATTCTAAACGCATTGAACAATATCTCATTCTTTATGCGATTTATTTCCTTTTATTTTGAAATAAATTGAATTATACCTTCCGAAAAAATATGTCATATTACATGAAAAATCATGTTTACCTTTTCCAGTTCCCAACAACATAAAATACTTGCCTTGATAGCAAAATAGTAATGCGTCTTCCCATATTTTGTGGGTAACGGCTTAGTAATGGTATCACTGAAAGCTATATCTGTGTGCGTTAGAGGAACGTAGACACATTCGGCTCACGCACACAAAGAAAATGAAGTGGACACACGATTTTGCTCGGGTTTTGTTCTAGACGCGGCTTCTATGCGTTATTATTCTAAGGTTACAAGTAAGTATAGTGCAAGAAGCAATCCCTGATAGTGATACTATTATGGCATGCAAATATAGCATTGTTTTATGTAGGTACTTGTAAGACCACTGTCTTATCAATATTGGTCTTATTATACCTACCTGATAATGATAGACCAAGTTAGCCATGAATTAAGCTATTTCTCACTACCTAGATCTAATACCCATATCTCACGCGCGCATACTGTCGCGCGTCTTGGCAGAATCTAAAAACTGCCGCCTAGGATAGGGTACGTAAAAATTTATTTATTCTTGACTTAAAGTTTCTCATCAGAAACGTAAACTCTGGCAGGACACAATGAAAGTAGGTATGTAGCTATTCCCAAAACGATACGAACGATTTTTGTGCATAAGTAAGAAGGTACAAAGGTGGGAATGTCGACCATCCACCTACCTACAGATGGCCCATCAACTTACATGTCGAACAAACAACTTGAGTGGAATTAAACTGTGTAGGTAATAATTTATTTTGCAGCTGTACCTATCTTAGGGTGTAGGTATCTATACCTGCTAATCGATCGATCGATGGCATCGATTGACGTTGATTGATTGGTGTGGTAGCATTGGCTGATCGACGGATACTGGGTGATAAACAAAGTAAACATAATAGCTTTTTTCAGTTACAGTATCCTATAGTATGGCGGGAATCGTCGGCCGACTTTACATGTCGATTATGCATGAAAACATTTTACAACAAAAAGGCATTACAAAATCATAAAAAGGCTCAACATGACGACGACTGTAGTGATGGAGAGTTTCAACAGAAACATTTACCACTGAATGACCAGGTGAGAAGTCCATGCTTGATTCTGTGGAACTGGCTTGGCTCCGTGCTACTTTTTAAACGTAGACGTGCCAACTCGGATGTTGTGAAGAAAAGCGGCCCTGGAACGCAAAAGGCGTTTAAAGAAACATACGTGTGGGTTCCGTCAGAGGAGCTCGTGGCTAGATAATAACAGCCGCACAGGTCGATCTTCAAGGTTAAGCAACGCTTGCCTAGGTTGGTCTGTGGATGGGTGACCTTAACATACCGAGTTTCCTCCGTGCCTCGGTAAGCACGTTAAGTTGGTCCCGGCTGTCATTTGTAGATCTTTGGCAGTCGTTACGGATAGTCAGAAGCCAGAAAATCTGACACCAGTCTTGCCAAGGAGTACCTACGGTGTTACCCAGTTAATGGGTTGTGGAGGTCTGGTAGGCAGCCGCTCCACGTAAAATACTGATTTTCAGCTGAATCCGGTTTGACTGGAAGCCGACCCCAATATAGTTGGGAAAAGACTAGTCACATGATGACATGTGGGTTCCGTCAGTAGAGCGTCCCATCGCATAGGTACTTAGACATAGATTAACTTTCACTTAGGTTCGCCTGATGGAAAATGATGATATGGTCGAGAATGGAGCTCGCTTGTCTAAAATTCTGATTTCACATTACTTTTGCGCAGAATGTTAACGGGCTCTGCGGTTTCAAGTTCATACCGCTAAACAAAAATACCAACGATGAGCAAGTTATTGGACGCGACGGTTTCATCACTCGCACTTTCACTGAAGATACCTCTTACTTGATCATTAAAATTGAGAGGAATGAGATGGAAACTGATGCTGTGAAGCGATCACGACTCGATGGTGTCGTCAAAAGGGCACAGATGAAACCCAAACTGCCTATCGATCTGAGGTATCTATAATATCTATATTAAATGTTGTTGCAGATGTGTTTACTATAGATTTTAACATTTTTTGCTTGGGTGCAAAGATGGTTGGTCTTTACAGAGGTTTAATCCCAGGAAATGATAATGAAAACCCGAAAAGTGCGGAAGGGTAATACGTATACCATACAGCTTAAATATTTGTACAATTAACAGTTTTAAACTGAGAAAGGAAAATTTATAACGGTAGGAACCTAGTGCAGGCATTAAACGAACCTGGGGTCTTATTTTTAATTTGTTTCAACCAGGGGGCCCTTTACTTGCACTTTTCCTTCGACCCTGCGGCCGGACCTGCAGTGTCGGCAGATTTTCTTCAACTGCTGTGACTATTCGTTACACTACCGAGAAGAGCACACTAAAAGGCGCAAGGCCGCGCTGCGCTGTCAGGTGTGCGAGAAACGCCTCGATCGGGACTTCTACCCCTCTGACACGATCGCTGCACAGCTTCATGCCACCAATCGGTTTACCTTCTCTTGTCGAATTTGCAGTCAAATATTCCTGGATAGCGCCGAGTACGACGAACATAATCGTATCGTACACGCTAAGATGAAACCGCATCAGTGCTCGATTTGTGCCAAACGATTCACTCAGCAAGGCGGCTTACAGCAGCACATGCGGATGCACACGGGCGTTCGCCCCTTTGTTTGCACGTTTTGCCCGAAAGCTTTTACGCAGAAGGCAGGGCTGGACCAGCATCTCCGCACTCACACCAAGGTGAAGCCGTTCAAGTGTGTGATATGCAGCAAGTGTTTCTCGCAGTCGGTGCACCTTCGTCAGCATATGAGGACCCACACAAACATACAGCCGTTTGAGTGTTCGGTGTGCGGCCGAAGATTCAAACAAAGCAGTCATTTGAACTTCCATATGCGCTCGCATGTCGATGACTCTAACCTAGCTGTGGATAATTACGGGCCAGGGGAAGAGCAAGACGGTCAGATGGAGTTTCTTGACCTGGCCAATTTGCAGCCCGTCCAAGACGGAGACACATTGTATTACACGACAGAGCTGGCGGTCGGCCCACCTTCTAATCAAAACACATATTCCTATCAGCCACAAACAATTGCACCTGAAAACGTACTTTCATTGTAAATATTTTTGTACCTAGGACCAAATGAGCATAATATATTAAGGATTCGATTTTACTTTATAATTTTAAATGTTAAAATCTTTGTCAAAACATAGTACCTATGTAATGTCAATAATTTTAATTATTGGTTTGATTTACGTTTTACTGAAGTTTGAATGAAGTAGTAAATGTTGTACAAGCATAAATCGCATTTTCTTTCATCTGTCCTAATATTCTTTAGTACCTATTCCAGTAAGTACATGGATAATGCAATATAAGCTCATAAAGTAATGGTTTCATAAGAATCAGATCCAAAACTGAATGGACAGAAAACAATACGAAATCACATCGCCTCTTTGCTTCAAAAACGTAATATGTCCGAAATTCATGTATTTTTGTATAGTCCCCCGCGGCTTCACTCCCGTCAACTGTATTTTTTTTACTTTTAAACCTATCCTGTATTCTGGCGAACTAAACAAAAAAAGAATTACCGAAATCGGCCCAGCCGTTCTCGAGTTTTAGCGAGACTAACGAACAGCAATTCATTTTTACCGACTTTACTCCGCCAATTGTCGACGGATTTTCAAAATTCTTTTTTTGTTCGAAAGTAGATAGTTCTGAGGTGGTCCCACTGTCACCAAGTTAGGATCTGATGATGGGATCTTAGAGAAATCGAGGGCAACCCTCAAATTTTATAGGCTTACTTATAATTTTTCGCATATTTTATGAAGTATCTTGTGTATTTGCGTATGGTTGTCACCATCTCAGGTAGCTGTGCTGATGATGGAAGGTACAACTCCTTAACAGTAAGAAGTTACTCGAACAGGCAAGGATTGTTTTAGTAAAATGTTTTGATGATTGATAGGGCATTTGCCACATTTGGTCTCATGATCATGACCTGATGCTGCAGAGTACCTAACTCCTCGACAACTAAAAGAGATATATCGTGTTTAGGCTCATTGAAAAGGGCTCGATGTGTGGATAAACGTACTGTTAATGAGGAACACCGAAGTACATAGAGACCTGATGCTGAAGCCAGGAGCATCAAAAAAGTACAAACCTTGAAATTACAGCACCGTAGTCGTGTTTGGGCTCATTTTAAATAGGACTAAATTTTAAGTTCAATGCAATGTTGACATAAGTCAACTAGTGACAGGCAACTAGTGCGTTTGTTAATTTTTTCATTAAGTATTTTAAAGCACTACAATTTAATGAAGGTGATGGAGCCGAAAGACAGTCGAGGGAATTCCTCAACGATTTACAGCAGTTACCTTGTGTTTGGGCTTGACTAATTTGTATTGATGAGAACTTTACACCTAGATGGGTTGTGGCTGTCATTACAGGTCTTTAACTTTTTTTTATGTTTGTTACCTCATAATTCCGACAATTATGAACCGATTTGAAAAAATCTTGTTTTACTTGCAGATTGGTCCCGTTTAAATTTTATCGAAATCAGTTACGAACTTTGGGTTTTAAATCGAAATACCTAGCTGGAATTCGTCTACTTGGGTGATTGTTTTAATGTCATCCAAGTAATCGAAATTACATATTTTGCTTTTCTGCGATTTTGCAGTGGTGTTGTTAGGTATGGGGTACCACTAAAAAGTGAAAAATAAAAAACTTTTGTAAAAAACTTTTACAAAAAAATACAACCGACTTCCAAAAGAAAAAACACTACAAAGTAAGAAATAACTTCAATTTCGGAAGTCGGTGTCAAAATACGAAGAAACTAACAAAAACACCGACTTTCGAAAGTAAAGTTATTTTTTACTTTGTAGTGTTTTTTCTTTTGGAAGTCGGTTGTATTTTATTGTAAAAAGTTTTTTTTATATATAAGAAGAAGAAGATAGAAAAATAAAATCGGTTACGGCGGTTTGACATAATTATAGTAAAACAAAAATAAGCTGTCGGACTTATCACGATTCACGTTACTGAAGCAAAGAGGCGACTTCATCATTTTTTTTTCTTCTCAGGTAGTGTTTTTAGGTCGTTCTATCTAAGTATATTACATTTCAGACCCAATTTTTTTTAGATCCTGATGATTTTGCTAAAAAGACAAGTTTTCACTCCAACAAAAAAGCTGTCTTATAGTGGGTCCTCAGGTCTGCGCAGGCTTCGTACCTACTTACTCTGAACAAAGATGACTGCACAAACTTAAAGTCTGCGCAGACACACAATAAAATCATTTTTAGGGTTCCAAACATCCGTGAAAAACGGAACCCTTATAGGACCACTCGGGAGTTTGTCTGTCCGTCTGTCACAGCTAGTTTTCTCCGGATCTACTGGACAGATTCTGTTGATATTCGGTATACCTACCTATGGACTTCTGTGACCCAAAAACGGAAGCGTTACGTAAATAAATAAATTTTGGGTCACTTTTGGGAATGAAACTAGAAAAAAAAAGTTTCAAACTGTGAGGGATTTAATTATATTTTTTTCATAATTTTAAAATAAACAGTTATGAAGTTTTTCAAGAAATTTGACCAATAATGACCCTCTCCGAAACTACTGAGTCAAAAATTTTGATATAAATGCAGATAATAGTTCTATACCTAAAGATTACAGGAAAACAAACAAAAAGAGGTCTGTATTGTTACAATAATTATCATGTTAAAAAATGAAATTGATTCGGAACCCTTTGCTTGCGAGTCCGACTTGCTCTTGCCCTGTTTTTATTTAGAGTTCTAAGTCTGCGTAGACAAAAGTCGGTGTCATGTGGACGGTCCGTTTTTCCTAGAAAAGTGCACTTAGTGCATTGGAAGTACTAGGCGAACATGACGACACAAGAATTCTAAAACCAGACTTAGTGCATTGAAAACTGAACCGTATGATGCTGGCCTTTTAATACTCGTACGTTGGAATTTAGCTTGTTTCAGTTTGCAACCTTCTTTTTTCGACGTCGGTGTTAGTGCATTGTACTTCGGAGGATGCGCAGAAGAAAGTTTCTCAGTCTCGTTTTAGCACATAAGGCAGCTCGTTTCAGTGCTTGTACTTAGGTACCTACCTGTGAATTAAGGCGCGCTGTCATCGGAGTTGGAAATGCGTATGTTATTGGAATGTTGTCTACACAATTCTAAAGACTCAGATGGAAGGATTGGTTGCTCCAAGCAGCCCGCGAAATTCAAAATTACTTGCGTATTTTTCAATTTGCAGGCCAGTGCTAGGTTGTATGTTGATTAAAATATTATTCGCGGCTGTAAGACGTATGTAGTTACAGAATTATAATCATCAAAATCACCAATACAACCCTCCAAGTTCATAAAGGCGAAGGAACAAAAAAAAAACAGAAAAAGTCATTCCTAGAGCTTTATGAACTTAGAGCGTTGTATTGATGATTTGATGATTATTATTCTGTAACTATATAATTATGTCTAACAGCCGCGAATAATATTTTAATCAACATACCACCTAGTACTAGCCTGCAAATTGCAAAAAAGCAAGAACATTTGAATTTCGCGGGCTGGTTGGTGTTTCTCAAATGTTTGTGTGTCTTTGAAAATGATTCAGTATAGGTAGGTACCTACTCGTTTTATCGATTAGATTTACCATCGGCAAAATATGGGACATGAACTACCTAAACTTTTCATACCCTACAGCAGTGTATCAAAATAAATAATTGGTTGCGGACCTTGTTCGAAAGCAGCCCTGGGGCGCAAAGGGCATTAACAGGAACATGGATGGGTTTTAGTCAATAAGAGTCTGACACACCCTTCTGCTCCGTTCAGAGCGGGAGGACTCATTTGATGATTTCCTAATGTGGCCTTGGGATAGCATAAATATGATATTCACGCGGGCGAAGCCGCTGGCTGAAGCTAGTTTACACCAACCACGGCAGAGAGATTATTGTGACGTAACGCTGTTTCTTGCGTAGAGATGTCGCTATCAGACACTGATGTGCATTAGTTCACAACAATCACTACCTAGTGAAGTAGGTACTATATAATTATACTGTATACTGGAAACATTTAGGTAGGTAGGTAGGTAGTTAAATAAAGGTAAACAGTCTTGATGTGACTTTTTACACAAACACACAATTAAACAAATAAACTACTGCTTATGTAATGATTTGGAAATTGTTTTTGTTGTAGGTACCTACTTATTTACATAATTGTAGGTACCTATTGGTTTATTAACTAAGTAAACTAAGTAGGTAGGAATTTACTAGTGTCCGACCGAAAGTGGTTTTTAGCCGAAACCGAAATCGAAACCGTACTTTCAGCCTTGCTCTCTGTTTCGGCCGAAACCGAAACTTATTAAAAATTACGATTACCTACTTATTCACTGAAATTTACTGTTTTCTTAACATTTATTTGCATATATATAAAGACAGTTAAATAGTGTTAAATTAAAATAAAACAATCAAAAAAGTCGTACCAACTTAATTAACAATTTTTTTTTTCCAAATTTTATTAGAATAAACAAAAATACTAATTTAATTTTAAATATTAAAAAACACGCGGTAAACGGAAAACAACGAGGCGAGATTGACTAGGTAATTATCGCGAGTTACCTATATCCTCCTATTCTTTATCTCTAGGTTCTAGGCCAAACAAAATTAAGGAAATAAAGGTCACACACAGTATAATGTGGGAAATAACTAGTTAGGAAATAATGTTAAAATAAGGATATAGCATGTAATTCACCAACAGTAGCATCAAAAAGAAAAGGCAAATGAAACGACAAAGTATGTTGCATAAAGTTACTTTTTGTTAGATTTTACTAGTCCAAGCATGTTAGCCGAGTGGCCATTGTTCTTTCGGTCGGTCACTAGAATTTACCTAAACCTCTTAGCATAGGTGCCTGCGCCTGCGCGATAAAATTCGACAACGATTACCTAAAACTAACACATAGGCTTCAAAATCAAAATCGGAAGATTACTCAACCGTTGCTACCTATCTGAAGTAGGTACCGGGTTGAACGACATTGGTCAAGTCTGCTATGCATTGATAACGTACAAGCTTCCTCCGACAAAATTAATAAGATAATCTGAACAGAGAACAGTCAAACTGCAAACCTGCAGAATATAAATTGCGGAAACGTATATAAGTTGTAGCGTAGTTAGTTATGATATATGCGCACTATCCGTTTAGACAAAAGGTACCTATTAGAGCGATGACGCGGCGTCAAAACACTGGAGCCGGCGTGTGGGCACGGCATGCTGGTTACATTTCGGTCTCTTGTATATTTTCTTAGAGCCGCGTATGGCACGCCACGAAAACAAAGGGATCCAACTGATGGCTGCATCCTGACCGACGTGTAACCCTTTTGTTTTGATGCTGCACTGACCTTTGTAATGGCATCGTCTAGTTGATTTTCAATATTCTTTTGTAATTTAAATCATTATATGAGGTTTAAATGCGACGATACAATTTTTTTTGAGCTCATATTTTCTTCAGAAATATGAATGGAAAGAAATCCTGTGATTTAGTTTGATTGTTACCTGGGTTGGGTTTGATTATATACATGGATATACCTAATCTAGGTTAATGAGTTTGGGTGCAGAAATAGATGGCCGTACTTTGGAGACAGTAGGTAGGTAGGTACCTAACTAACTTACGTTACGTACCTACGACCTACGTTTCTAGCGAAAATTAACGCGTATGAGGCGAAGGGCAAACAAGGGCAAAGGCTATTTTGAAAGGTATGATGAAACCCGTCGCTTACATTGAGGATTATAGGTACTTACTTGGTACCTACCTAGGTACAGGTCACAAGAACACACCCACAGAGCTGGAAATTCATTTACCTATACTACCGATTGAAGGAAAAATACGTAATTGTGTTATGTATTCGAGGAAAACACTTTCAGGAAATTTCATCAAGAGACAAAATACGTGAATCGCACCGCACGTACTCTTGATGTGGTTTATTTTTAGTTATTTCATTAAAAAACAATGAAATAAATAAATGCAGCCTATAAATTATAATCGTAATCCATCAAACTAAACGCAGTTGCCTTAGTTTTTATCTTTTAAGTACCTAGTACTATGTTATTCAGACCTGAGAATCCTGAGATAGGACTTTTTGCTCAATAAATGATTACATACGTTCTAATTTATTTTTTTAGGTGAGTCAAGGTCACACCCCATAAAAATACCCAACTATAATGTTATTCTCATAACACCGTTGGGGCGTAGCTCATAAGACTCATAACGTAGCCATACATACTATCTTTGCTCACCCGAAAAAGTTTGCCTTTTCTGTTTTTGCACTTGATGTTCGCCCGACCTTATCATCTGTTGCCAGACTTGTTGTAAAACGTTGGTTTTTTTACGTGTCAGAATCAGATAGCAATTAGTAAGTTTTTTATCCTTAAACGGAGCACATGTGGCGGTAACGCCAGCCGTGATTTACATTTGTTTACATCCGCTGTCCGAGGGTTAAACGCTACCTATGCGCTGATGTAAGGGTTGACTTCTAAATGTGTGTGTAAAAATAATAAAGCACTGGTGGACGAAAAAAGCTGCTTATAAAATGAATGTCGCTGAATTGTGTTTGACCCTGAATGACGTTGACTCTAGCTCCATTTCCTCTAATAAGTATGTAAAAATTCGTCTGATCGACAGTGTAGGTATCTCCCTAAAACAGCAATTAATACGTGTAAATGTAAGACTATGCGATAGACTGCATTAATTTGGTTTAAGTATAAGTAATTCCTGAAGTGTGTCATACAAGGCAGGCATCTCATCCACTTATCGCTATAGTACAAATCATAAGACCTTAAACATGACTGCCGAACTTACATTCCAACTCATAAACTAGATATTTAATGATGACAGTAACATGAACGACTAACATAATCTTAGGTACATTGTCTTCTTGGGCGGCGTGAACAAAAAGCATACGAGAGTTAAATTACCCCTAACTCCTTTTAAGTTGCCGTCGGCTGATGGTGTTGTTTACATTCACGGGCGTTAATGGATTCAGTTCCATGCAAATGTAGGCGTACTGATAGAAGTACGTCTAATATTACTCGGGCTGAGTCGGGCCCATTATACTCGTACAAACGGGGGATTTTTAAGCTTGTAGGTTGCTATATATTATTAGTTTCGCTTAGTAGCAAGTCACCAGATTTTCAACTAGCCTGCCGGTCGATTCTGTTGACATCTCACCGTGATCACTTAGGTGGAGTGAACGACAAGTGAGCTGTCATGACATCTTGATTGTATGGTTTGACAGCTCACTTGTCGTTCACTTCGCCTAAGGGTTCACTTCGACATGTTTTCAGAATCGCACCAGTGCTGATTTGCAACTCACTAAATGGACCTTCTTCACAAAAATAACAGAACAGGTAGGATATAATATTTACTTTATTATATAAAAATAGTATAAACACAGATTCTTGGTGTCAGTACACTGGTTTTCAACTAATACTATCTCAGTTTTAAAGAGTATATTCTCATAATACCAGATTCTCAAAACAAGAGATTCCCAAAATATATTGGTCTCAAAATATCGGATTCTCGCGTGGGTTTCAACCGCGCTGCCACGGCGTTATTAAAAAAGTGACTATGCCAAGATTTTTTTTTTTTTTTTAAATACAAAATGGGGAGGCTCTTGGCCCAAATCTCACCTGATGGAAAGTGATGGTTAGGCCGAAGATGGAAGCGAGTTTCACCCGGAATCCTCTTACACAGAGGAACTGGCTATCATACCTGTAACTGCCAGAACACAACAATGCTGAATGCGAAAATATGAAAAAAATAAATCCTAGGTTTATATTTTAGGAGCTATACCTAAGACTAAATCTAGAGAGGCTAATTGAAGAATTCAGCTGGGTTGGGCAGCGTTTGGGAAGCTTCGCCGAGTCTTCTCGTCACGTATTCTACAGAGCCTAAAGACTAAGGTCTTCAATCGTGTGTGTCAGAATGGCTGGTTGCCTGTGGCTTTGGTCTATGAGAGTTGATTAGAAAATTGCTACATAATTGCTTATATTTGCTACATTTAATAAATAATTGCTACATACTATATATATTTAGAAACAACATATTTTTTTTGTACAGCCATCCTGACGTTTGGTTGGCTGGTCGCCTCCTAGTTTAAAGCCAAGCATGCAGAGTTTCCCGAAATGTATTGCGTCAATAATTGCTACATATTTGCTTCATTTATCTAATTTAGTTGTATCTTCAAACATATGTTAAATAAAGGATGTAGCAATTATTTTAATTATCCCAAGGAAAAGTGCCTGATAAAACAATAAAGGCAAATACTCAGTTATGTTGAATCGGTTTAATCGTTTAGGCTCTGGCAACAGCATACGTAATGCGATTCTTGCGTTAAAATAAATATGTACCTACCCTCAATAATCCAATAATTATCATTATAACAATTATTTTTAGTCATTGCTAGTGCAGATATCGTATTGGAATCACAGTCTAGGCTTATAATAGTTGAATATTTTTTGAGTAGATTGTATTATTATTAAAATGAAATCTTATGAACGACCCGACGTTTTTATTTACGACTTGCCACCACTTCCACTTACCTACTCTTAACATAAAGTAGCTATAATAGCCTCATAAAGTAGCAATACCGTTGACTGAAGACACACAGCAACTATTTGCCTTTATTGTTTTATCAGGCACTTTTCCTTGGGATAATTAAAATAATTGCTACATCCTTTATTTAACATATGTTTGAAGATACAACTAAATTAGATAAATGAAGCAAATATGTAGCAATTATTGACGCAATACATTTCGGGAAACTCTGCATGCTTGGCTTTAAACTAGGAGGCGACCAGCCAACCAAACGTCAGGATGGCTGTACAAAAAAAATATGTTATTTCTAAATATATATAGTATGTAGCAATTATTTATTCAATGTAGCAAATATAAGCAATTATGTAGCAATTTTCTAATCAACTCTCATAGACCAAAGCCACAGGCAACCAGCCATTCTGACACACACCTTCAATCAGTGCGTCCTGCCTGTTATGACTTACGGAGCCGAAACGTGGACACTCACGGTACGGCTGGTACATAAATTCAAGGTCGCTCAGCGAGCTATGGAACGGGCTATGCTTGGGGTCTCTTTGAGGGATCGAATCCGCAACGAAGTAATCCGACAGAGAACCAAAGTTGAGGACATAGCTCATAGAATAACCAAGCTTAAGTGGCAATGGGCCGGCCATAGCCGTAGAATCGATGACCGTTTTTGAATTTTTAAATTTTTTAAATTCTATATTAGCCGTAGAATCGATGACCGTTGGGGTAGAGGAGTTCTTGAATGGAGACCGCGAATCGGCAAACGTAAGGTAGGACGCCCTCAGGCTAGGTGGAGCGACGATCTTCGCAGGGTGGCTGGTAGCAGCTGGATGAGAGTTGCCGGTGATCGAGCCAAATGGCGTGCACTTGGAGAGGCCTATGTCCAGCAGTGGACTATTATAGGCTGATGATGATGATGATGACGACCTCAAAATCAGTGACCAGAATGTCTACTAGTTTATCCGAGTATTTGCGTCAGGAAAAGAGGTACAGGAGCAATATTTCCAAACCTTTCACTTACTTTGTGATAATAGGGAATATGCATTAAAAAATATTTATTATCTAAACACTTTATCTAAAAATATATTACTAACAGTGGAAATAGAATCAAAATTGCTCGAAAAACAAACGAGATATATAATTATTTTAAACAAATATATCTGTCCCTCTCGCGAAAACGCTGTTTTCTATGGCAGATGTATAGACGTTACGTAATGTGACGTCAAATTCCATGTCGGACTTCTCGTTCTAAAAGTAATCTTTGAAGCGTTATAACTTCATGGCTGATGAAGATATTTAAAAAATATTTTCTAAAGTGTTTACTGGAGCTTACAAGTAATTCATTTTATAAATAAAAAAATCGCTTGCATATTCCCTATAAAATCACTATGATGAAGAATGGAGAGCAGGCATGCTGCTACATAGATACTGAAACTCCCAATAGGGAATATGCATGAAGATTAAATTTGTCTGGAATATTTTTTTCTAGTTCTTTATTTTCGTCACCTTTTATCTAAAAGATATTTTTTTTAATTTAGTTCTTATTTTAACCGAAAAAAAAAAATATAAAAATACAAAATCAGCGCGGGAAATTTAATCTTGCGAAACGCGTCACCATTGGTCGCGGGTCGCGACCAATGGTGACGCGCGTGTGAGACGTCACACAACACGACCGCACGACGACATTGATATGACTGACATTGGATTGATTTATTTACCGGCTCCCGTCTTCATTTTCGAGTGAACAATTTTGTTAACCGTTAAAAAATTTGTTCCTGCGGTGATTTCTAGTTAATCTAGATTTGTAATTAATCGAGGACGATGACTGACAGTGGTTTTGTTAAAGCGCAATCAGACAATTTACTTAGAATAGATTATCAGGTGTAGTTCTTATATTGTTTGTGCAGTTCTTATAGTGTTTCACACTTACAATATCTACTTTGTAAGAAGGTTTCTCAGCTTGTTCCATGGTCTGTATGGCGAATAAAACGAGAATCGAGCTGAAAACTGAAACGCCTAAAGTTCAAAAAGGTAAACAAACAAACACGCGAAGCGCGCGACGTAACGACGACCTGTTATGTGACGTCATCCAAAGGCCGCGAAAAATGGCGGCGTTTGAACTGCAAAATTTTATTTAGCATTTTTAATATTAAAAAAAAAATAAGACATTTCCAAGACTATTTATATTTTTTCCTGCGTTATAAAGATGAAAATAATAAAATAAAAAAATAAAAAAACATCATGCATATTCCCTATTGAAATAAAACTAGGTATTATTAGTATTAAAATAAAACAGGTCTACTCATGTACTAATTAATATGACTTAAACCTAACCACTTGTGACTATTATTTAATTACTAGGTATTATTGCATAGTTAATCAATCTATTTAGACGCATTAGGTATAAGTTTGAAGAAGTATTCAACTTCCAGTTCTCCGTCTTCAGGCAAATCTGTGCAATGTACAGCATTCTGTACCAATGTCTTCCCGTACAAGGCTCTTATGCTGTCGGGGTATAGTTGGCGACATAAATCCTGTAATTTGAAAACTATTCGTATGAAAATATAATTACGAGTAGGTACCGCGGTTCATACTTCGGATTCAAACTGAAGTTTTACTTGGTAGAAGTGTAGAACTAAATATTGCAAATAGCTGATCTACGTCGGATGGACAAGGGAGGCCATAGAAAGATGGATGGATTGTGTGATAGTTGGGTAGGTCCCATTTGTTCTATGGAACATGACGTAATAGAACAAATTGAGAAAATATTGTCCCTATTTGTACTATAGAACAGTTTGTCACGTTTTTGTCAAATTGTTCCATAGAACAAACTAAGTAAGTAGGTACCTAAGTATATAAACTTCTTGAAGTTGATATGTAAACTGGCCACTCGAGAATGATTTGCTACCACTTGTCTTGTGACATTGATGATTAGATGGTTAGGTACTCACCGACAGAAATTTTAACGGATTTTTCATTCACGTCTTATATTTATCTCGTCATGGAAGAATTTGGGAAAAGCGATTTCCATTTAGTTCTGTGCATTCACAGACAAATGAAAACAGAAACAAAAGCTAGTATGTAGTTCTATAGTACAAATAGGGACAATATTTTCTTAATTTGTTCTTTTACGTCATGTTCCATAGAACAAATGGGACCTACCCTGATAGTTTGTACCTATGTAAACAATGATATTATAAGTAAAAAGGTGTAGATAGGTTATAAGCGCTCAGCAAGCGACACGTTAAAATGTGGCTAACTAGCCACACTTCACCTTAGTGTCGCGTTGCGCCGTCAACGGACACACGTCACGTAGGTTTCACGTTTTTGAAGATCGAATGTTGTATAGGTAACCTATCTACACCTTTTTACTTATAATATCATTGTATGTAAACCAGGACGAAATGAAAAAGGAAAACTTGTTACGCCGACCGATAGGGTCGGGAGGAATGATCTAATACTAGCAAACCGGGCAAACATTGATTTGCAAAAAAAGTAGGTACTCAACAACCTATTCACAGACACACAAAAAAAAAAAACTTAAAAATCGGTAGGTACACAAAAAAAAAACTTAAAAATCGGTCAAACCGTTGCGGAGGAGTTCGGTAACAAACACCGTGACTCGAGATTTTTATATTTGAAAGCTCTTTTTCTTTTTCTTTTGCTACGCAGAGACTTTGTAACATTTAGAGCGTTCAATTATTTATGTATTTTTATTTTTGTATGAAAACCTGATGAACTAAAAAATGATGAAGTTTTAAAAGTCATAGAACAAAAGTTGTTGATTATGATGTAACTAATTATTCTAAGGATGTTAGCAACATAAACTTGATAGGTTGTCGGTGTTGTATTTAGTAAGTCTGAGAATAGGTCAAAGGCTAATTTTTTATTTAGCAAAACAAAGTTTGCCGTGTCAGCTAGTAATTATATAAGTAACTAGATGATCCGCGCAACTTCGTCCGCGTCACAATTTCCGCTCCTAAATAATATTGCAACAAAAAATTGAGATGTAAGCTACTCTATCTTTCAAGTTGGATTAAACTGCACACGGTGTGTAAAGATTAAAATCGGTTAAGTAGTTTAGGGGCCATCGCGGACAAACAACGTGACACGTGATTTATATTATATTAAGATTATAATAGTCTTTAATAATTACGACTCGAACTTACCGGGTCTCGTGGACCACATAATTTTCTGAATTCATAAACAACGTTTACACTAGGATCATAACATTTCACTTCTAGTGCTATACAGTTTCCTTCAGCTAGTTGTATGCACATCGCCTGAAATACATCGGTATATTCGATCAAAACTATACCTAACTATCTGCGACGGAGCCCAAAAAATATATATTTGACTGTCAAAAAACTCGAACCAACACTACAGACAATTATTCTAGGTTTTCCTGTAATCTTTACCTACGTATAGAGATATTATCTGTATATATATATTTTTTAAATTTTAGGCTCAGTAGTTTCGGATATAAGGGAACCGAATGGTAATTTTTGGTATAATTTCTTGAATAACTTCAAAGCTGTTTAAAAATTACACGACATTAGTTTGACCCCCAACTACTAAAATGTATTAAAATACTTACGTATCGCATCCGTGTTTGTGTTACAGAAGGCCATATGTGTACCAAATTTCAACAGAATCGGTCCAGAGGATCCGGAGAAAACTGTCTGTGACAGACAGACAGACAGACACCTGAGGGTTCCGCTTTTTTTTCGGAACTCTTAAAATAAATTAAAAGTAGTCACCCGAAAACATATATAAGCTTTCCAAGTCTGAATTCTTAACCACCTTCAGCCAGATAGCTTTAGCTCTCTTCTCATCTTCTTCGTTGCAGAAAACTGACTCGAATAAGTCAAGAATTAATTGAGCGAGCGAGCGCTGTTGGGTAGTAAGTATGAGTATCCTGAATGGGATAAGGTAAACCACTTTTGAAGGTCAAGCTTGAAAACTAGAGCCACTTTACTGGGATCCGCTCAGGCCCCGTATGGTTGGTGTGGCTGACACCGCTCGTGCTATGCCGCTGCAGCCTAGCCCAGTTGTGATGACGGACGTCGCAATGGGCGCAAGCATCAAATATATTTGAAGCTATTTTGGGGACTATGGACGGAAACGCCATTTTACATGCGTTCTTAATGTGAACCCTGCAGTCCCCGTAACCATAAAATATTAACCTCATAGGAAGGGAGAACTCCTTTATAAACTTCATAGAACTCTTTAGCATTGGTTACGTCCAAGGAGAACATCGCCATAGCTGATAAATAGAACTTCTCTGAAGTAGCAATTTGTTCGATAATAGCACCTAAGTTGCCGTCTATAATCGCATGCGGCTTGATCACACAGCAAGTGCAGTTCTTTAATGTGGCTCTGAGAGGTATCCGCGGCTGGCCATTCACTTCACCAAAAAACGCTTCCACCGCCTGTAAAAAAAGAAATTTTCATTCATGACTTACAAGAAATGCCATAATAAATGACACCCAAGCTAGATTTACACGTCATTTGAAACATATGCACCCCTTATTTCCTTTTTCTCACTTCAGAGCACAAGGGTGCTTGTCTGTGTAGACCTCTCTGGGCCTGGGGGTTCAGGTGGACCACTTTGGGAATGACTGTTCTTGAATAATAGACTCGATAATCTGTACATCCATTAATGAATTTGGAACATGACATATAGAATCGCTAAAAGTCATGAAGAAATAACATCGTTAATTCCTCGAATCTCTTGGTAATATTACCACTCGCACTTTTATGCCATATTTCTAAGCTGCAGGAAACTATCACCTCCATAGTAGCTTCCTTCGTGTGTGTTCCATGGGCGACGTTTTTGAGCATATTCTCCCCGTACAGTTGTCGTAGGGTGCCAGACGCCGCATCCGCAGGGTTAGTGGCCCCCAATGCAAGCTTCCATTCCATGACTGCGTTAGGTCCTTCCAGTTCTAGCCCGATAACTTCGCCACTAGTTACGTAGTCAATTATGTATCTGTGGAGAAAAAAGTAATTTTTATTTGTAACTAGCTATCCCCCGCGGCTTCGCTCCCGTCAACTGACAACAACTTTTTTCTTACATAGAAACCTTCTGATAATAACAAATACAACAAAAAAATAATTAGCGAAATCGGTTCAGCTGTTCTCGAGATGTGCACTTAGCAACACATTCAGCGATTCATTTTTATATTATAGATATCCGCGTACATTCAATATAGAAATGTGGTGTCGATGTATACTCAGTAGGTAGCAGAAGCCTAGGCTATAAGCATAATTTAATTTATTTTCGGTGCGGATGAGTTGGGAACTGTTATTACGATTAGCAACGGCTACAACCCGGTTAAGGAGCGATCAGGGTTTCACTTACGGGATCATTTCGTTTCCGCCCAAATGTCTGTATAGACCCAATGCAAATTCTTTATCAACTTTTCCGTTCTTCATGCGGACGATGCGGAAGCCCCTCTTTGAAATAAATGTTAATATTTTGCCATGTGCTTTTGGTGAGATAGGTTTGATCATTGCAAAAGTTCTGCAAAACAATTTAAGTTTACAATACACGCTATAATTTAATTACCCAGCAGAGGATATGCCTAGGCGTCATTTGACGTTCAAAAATGCCTTTTGTGGTCTAGTTGAAATAAATTATTTGACTTTGACTTTGCGTCTCCTCCACGAGTTAGTACTCCTCCGCCATGAGCAAGAATTATTGTCGAGCTAAAGGTTCGAAACTCGGCACGCGTCTACTTCGCGACGCGAGAGGTGATATGCACTCAGTGCACTCGCTGCAAAACTTGAAAGAAAAGGGAGTTACTTATAGCGTGACGTGTTGCGACGACCCCAAGTAACATGGAACAAGGGCAGGACGAGTGTTGCGACGACCCCAAGTAACATGGAACAAGGGCAGGACGATGATGATGACGAGTACCTAATTGAAGATGTGGAAAGCAGTCACGTCGCGCGGCGACTCGCGACAAGCCGCTGCGGTCACGCGAGTAGGTACCTACGCGACTATCCATTGCGAGGTTACTTCGTTTCTTCACTTTGTGAGCTTTGTCACTCAGGTGAAGGTCACGCTGTGGCGAGTCACTACGTTAAGTACAGATGGAAGAATATTCTCGTGGAGATCACCCACTGATAGCGGACGCGGACTTAAGTTATCGCTTCAGGATATTTCGGAGAAAAATAGTGGCAAATTTTGCACCCCAAAATAGCGGCCTTTTGAGCTTATCAGGACTTTTACGGCTTATGTGCAAAGGTTCTCCTTGAAAAGCTCTTTTCATCGGTATATCTCTGATGGAAGAAGCCACAAACTATGGTATCTACCCTGCGATAGATACCATACCTACTTGGTGATCGTTTTATATATTTTTTAAATTAGTACCTTTCAAAGTGATTAAATAAAGTCTTCATAGTAGCTGGGGCGCAGTCTGTTATAAGAAGTAGTTTAGAAAATATGTTGACGATATTTCCAACTCTTAGCATATCCGATTTGAGATGCGGGACTTGTAATCGTCTTAATAGACATTTTCCTATATTTGTGTTTATTATTTGACATGAATGATCGAATGGAAAATAATTGAGCATTAGTTCCACAATAGTGTCGGCGTCTTTGTCATACATTTCGCACTTAAATGTACATTTATCTAAATAATCATAAACCTGAAAGGTAGAACATAGTATTATTGTAAATCAATATTTATTGCAATATTTTGTTTCAACATATTTTTTTATCAAAGACTATTTATTTTTCTATTTAATTTCAGTCATTCGTGAAACAAACCGTTTGGTAAGTGGATTATATGGATCTATATAATAGCGTAAAAAGACTAGGCTGCGTAACTAAAGCTGGTTCATGAATGTTTGTAGCTTAGATTAAGGTTTGGAAGACAATATGTTAAGCATTGCCATAATATATTTTTTAGTATTACTCGATGATTTTAGTATTACTTGCGTACTTTTTATATCAACCATGTGAAGCGATTTCTCGCGATCTTCTCTACAATACTTTAATCAAATGTACCTATTTACCATTTTACAAATAAATATAGGACGTCAGGTCAACACAGAAACTATAAATAAAGATTCCAATAAACTTATGTAAAATAAACTTAAAAAAACTTGGGTAAATTGCTGAATAAAATAATATAACGCTCGTTCTACCAAAGGCTACAAAGTAATGCAAGTAATGAAAAACAATGACATAAAAACGTCTAAAAACAATACTCTCTGGTCCAGATCCAACCTCTGCGGACCAATAAGTAGTGGTCTAAAGCTGCTTTCAGACTACGCTATAATATAATAGCATAGAGTATAAAGCTCATAGCCGCTCATAGCACATGCACTCATAGCACATTGTTATGGACACGTTTACACTGTACTGTACTCTGTACTATATACTATTGACAACGTATGGTGCGCGATATTTTTGTGATATGCACAGGTGCTATGAGTCTATGAGCTATATACTCTATGCTATATATTATAGCGTAGTCTGTAAGCAGCTTAATGTTGAATGTAACTTACGACGCGGATTCAGGATTTCGATCAAGGGGAGTAAGTTTTTGTCTTTTCGGTGGAGAATTTAATTTTCACAACGCTTTCTCAGTTGTTTAATGGTGTTTTTACAAAATAAGCTAAACAATCTCATTAACAGCGAGCGTGGCGAGCACGAAAATTGTAGGAGCTCGTAAATTAATGTTTTATGACTATTTGCAGAAACGCGCTTGTGCGGAAAGGCGGTTACAATCAAGATAGGTAACTAAAAAAATCGAGGAAGAGCGAAGCAAACTCGCTAATTTTAGTTTATTAGTATCTCGGATAGGTTCAGATATTTGAACTAACCACTCTTAACTAGTTCGAAAAGTTTCTGTGTCAACTGACTAACCAGCACTTCGCCCGCGACTTCGTTCACGCGGGTTTAGTTGGTTCTCCACGAACTTCATCTCCCATCTACTCTCTTAATAGGGCAATGTGTAAATTAGGTACCTACTATTTTATGTACATCAGAACGTTCGGCCAGTCGAAATAGGGAGCTGGCTGCTACTCCAGTTTTTAGTGACGATTATGTGACGCATAAAGATGCCAGCCAAAGAATTTGTGACAGAACGGATCGAAAGTTAGAAGGATTTATTTATGGCCGAACGAACTGATATCAGGACGTTCGGCCAACCTGAATCTCCATAACTGAGGACCTCAGAGAAACTGTTACTGAATAAAGATTTAGTGACGATTTGGTGACAAACAACCAATGCTTTAGTTTTACTCGTAATGCCACCGGATAAAAATAAAATGAATTTTGTTTCCTGGAACATCAGGACGTTCGGCCAACGTAATCTCCATAACTGAGGACCTGAGAGAAACCGTTACTGAATAAAGATTTAGTGACGAGGCTGAAACTAATTATTATTGCTTTATTTTTTTTTTGTTACGGCTCCTATAAATAGTAAAATGAGAATTTAACATATAACCTCAAAACATTGGGATTATCGATTCCACCACAAGGAAGAAGCCTAGAGAAACCGATAATGAATAAAGATTTAGTGACGAGACTGAAACTAATTATTATTGCTTTATTTTTGTTTGTGACGGACCCTTTAAATAGTAAAATGAAAATTTAACATATAACCTCAAAATTTCAACATTTAACCTCAAGATTCCTCTACAACGAAGAAGCCTAGATGACGCGTAAGACCCCTGATGTGTTACAGGTTTTCAGTGCAATGGTGTCAGTATTTTTGTTGATTCATAATTAATCCATAAAAATGCACTATGGTGGATGGCGACTGAAATAGGGTGACCATGTATTCCATCGAAACAAGTATTTATCAAGTAGGTACCTTTTTACCTACTGAATGAAGCAAAACACGTCGTAACATTAAAAATTATACAGGTACAAGCAACGTTGAGCTGATGCCTGCATACCAGTGTCCACTCATGAAGTTTTTGTTATATTTGTCGTGTCTATTTTGGCTAAAAGCAAACAAAAGTGGAAAGGTGACTGACATTGGAGATTGGAAAAATTAAGAAGTACAAGAATACTTCATCACTTTCCATCAGGTGAGATTTGGGCCAAGAGTTTCCCCGTTTCGCATTAAAAAAAAAACTTAAATAAATTAAAAATAGCACACAAATTAAAAAATGCTTTATTTATAATCATCCAAAAAAAAGCGGTAGGTAGTTAGGTAAGTACATAATAAATTGTACTTTTTAGAATTAAAGTTAAATAATAACTATTTATTTAAAGAACAAACTATATGTATACACTTACAATAGAAAAAAAAACTCCTAACTAAAATATGGCGTCAAAGAATTCGTCCCCACCCCATCGCTATCAACTGGAAGTGAGCCCAAAAGACTGGCTGTATTGCCACGTTGTATGGCAATGCTTATCGTCTGTCCAAGGTAAAAGCCAGCTCTTGGGACATTCGAAGCGTCAACTAAGCGTTTTGCTAGATCTTTAAATAGGACGTGAGCCCTCGGACCCCACGGTCCAAGAGTTTCAACCCCAAACGGCTCAAAAATGTAGTTGCCATAAGGCCACTATATTTCTGCCGTTTGAGGTTTTCAGCAGCCGAAGCCGCAGAACCAGCACAGCACGACGAGCTAGGAAGATGGGATGGCGCAAGAGTATCGACACAAGTAGCGTCCCACACTAAAGGCCTACCCATCTTCCATAGAAATAAAGACATACCGTCCGGTCTTTTGCCATCGTCGCGTGCCAGGCCAATGGGTTCTAATACGGCTGGCACGTTAAATTGGTTCACCACGAGAGAAGATAGATCGATTTGACAGCTTCTTGTGTTTATTGCTCGGTGACTGACTTGAAAATTGTCAAATCGGATTTCTTTCGGTGGTGGCCCGACAATATTATTACTAGTTTGATAAACTAGATTACACATTTTTAAAATGAAATAACATTTCTGTAGATGAACCACAGTAAGATAATACAATAACTACACCAAATGAACTCTTAAAAATACTAGTCGACAACATCACGGCTTTCTTTCCGGTAAGGTCAGCCAGAACTTAAGCTACCCATTTTCGATAGTCCTGTGTGGTTCTATTATAGTACCAAAGGATCTCTGCACCTGACCTCGATGACATCACACTAGTGACATGACTGGCGACTTGGCGAGCGAGAGACAGTAAGGCGCCGGAAAGTTGCGGGGGAAGGAACGCATTCCACGCGGGTGCAGAGATCCCTTGGTAGGTACTATAGCAGAAATTGATAAGAAAACTAGTGGTGTCCTATTGGTCGAAATTCGATCGATAGTTTCATTTTTTTTTATTCATGTGATAGTGACTGTTCTCGCCAGGACCGATCGGGCATCTCACGGGCCCATGGATGAGCAGCCAACAAACGATTCATCCTGACCAGAGCACAATGGACGCGATACGCGCCAGCTAATTCCTATACCTAACTTAACTTAAATACTAACCGTCATTTCAAGTCGGTATCGCTCGTCGACCACTCGCAAGGTTGAGTTAGTGTTTATGTGTAATGTGTATGTTTGTGAACCTTGCGATGGACTGCAGCAGGGTCCTGACTTGCCTCCGACAGCTCGCCGTCCACCAACGCCTTGTTCACACCAATTCTCGTTTAACTTAACACTGTCTAGTCCAGTAAATAGTACAAAACATAAGGCCTCGGTGCTCCGTATAGCACAGCCCGATACGAGGCAAAACCGTGTTCGTATTTTAAATCCCGTGTGCCTGCGCAATGTCTCCAGAAAAAAACATAACCTCAAAAGCGCGCACATTCACTGACGGGTTTCTACCATCCACTATATTCGCGCACCGCGACCCGCGGCCGCTAAGGTCCCGCTCGCGCACGTAGTGATATCTCGCTTGCGTAGCCGACCGAGTGCGAAAACGGCCGAACACACGCAACGTGGGCGCTGCGGTTTTATTTAATACTAGAGGCTTGATTTCAAACAGTGACAGACACAGAAAAATAATAAAAAGTAGAAGCAAAGAGGCCACATCATAACGCATGGTGTGTGTGTAATGTTTTTTTATATTTTTTTTATTTCTAATGCAATTTTAGTTACCTATCTGCACTCCTCATATTCCTCCGTCCACGTATCTATTTATTTTGTTGCAATACCTACATCGTCACCTTATAACTATTTCGACGTGATATGCTTCATTCAGTAGATAAAAAAGTACCTACTCGATAAATACTTGTTTCGTTGGAATACATGGTCACCCTATTTCAGTCGCCATCCGCCATAGTGCATTTTTATAGATTAATCTTGAATCAACAAAAATACTGACACCATTGCACTGAAACTGAAATTCTATAACACATCAGGGGTTTTACGAGTCGTCTAGGCTTCTTCGTTGGGGAGTAATCGATAATCCCAATGTTTTGAGGTTATAATGTTAAATATTCAATTTACTATTTAAAGGGGCCGTCACAAAAAAAAAAAAAAACAATAAAAGTTCGTTTCAGTGTCGTCACTAAATCTTTATTGATTAACGGTCTCTCTAGCTTTCTTCCTTGTGGAGGAATCGATAATCCCAATGTTTTCAGGTTATATGTTAAATTTACATTTTACTATTTAAAGGAGCCGTCACAAAAAAAAATAAAGCAATAATAATTAGTTTCAGTCTCGTTACTAAATCTTTATTCATTATCGGTTTCTCTAGGCTTCTTCCTTGTGGAGGAATCGATAATCCCAATGTTTTGAGGTTATATGTTAAATTTTCATTTTACTATTTAAAGGGTCCGTCACAAACAAAAATAAAGCAATAATAATTAGTTTCAGTCTCGTCACTAAATCTTTATTCATTATCGGTTTCTCTAGGCTTCTTCCTTGTGGTGGAATCGATAATCCCAATGTTTTGAGGTTATATGTTAAATTCTCATTTTACTATTTATAGGAGCCGTAACAAAAAAAAAATAAAGCAATAATAATTAGTTTCAGCCTCGTCACTAAATCTTTATTCAGTAACGGTTTCTCTCAGGTCCTCAGTTATGGAGATTACGTTGGCCGAACGTCCTGATGTTCCAGGAAACAAAATTCATTTTATTTTTATCCGGTGGCATTACGAGTAAAACTAAAGCATTGGTTGTTTGTCACCAAATCGTCACTAAATCTTTATTCAGTAACAGTTTCTCTGAGGTCCTCAGTTATGGAGATTCAGGTTGGCCGAACGTCCTGATATCAGTTCGTTCGGCCATAAATAAATCCTTCTAACTTTCGATCCGTTCTGTCACAAATTCTTTGGCTGGCATCTTTATGCGTCACATAATCGTCACTAAAAACTGGAGTAGCAGCCAGCTCCCTATCTCGACTGGCCGAACGTTCTGATGTACATACTATTTTTACTAAACGCAGGGCAGTTCTCTTAAACCACCACTGTTTTCTTACTTAGAGCATTTTATACTCGTCGTAACCTTTAATCGACAGGTCCGATTTGAATATTTTAAAGTGTAATTTACATGTAGGTACATAACCACCCTTTATATCAAATGATTTAAATGGATAAGGATTAATACCATGATAACAAAAATACCACTACTCCATTCCACCCGGGTTTTGGTTGATAATTTGAACAAAAAGCGGTCATTGTGACGTAACTATAATATACCTAAAATATAACTTATAATAATATACCCTCGTGGACTTTTTTGTAGATATTGATGTTTTCTATAAAACTGTAGTAGGTACCTACATCACATTGCTCTACTGTCAAAAGTTTCCGCAGCGTACGCGATATAACGATTTTTTTTTAGTATTTTTTCACACCTTGGGTTACATTATCGAAGTTTTCATACGGACCCCTAATTTTTTTTTAAATATGATATGTTCATCAGGGGATAATGTAGGATTCTAATAACGAAAGAATTTTTCAAATCGGTCCAGTAGATTCGGAGCCTATTTCAAACAAACAAACAAACAATTTTTTTCTCTTTATAATATTAATGTAGAAAAACAGAAATATGTTTTTTTCCCAATTTATCTAAAATGCGGCTGCTTACAGTTACGAGTAAACTTAAACTAAGATTTGTCTTAATTTATTTCTACATTTAACCTTTCAATCAATTCGGCATCACTTGACCGGTTTTAATAAACACTAACAACTTTATCCAACCAATAAATGCAATTTTAACGAAATTTGTAAAGCCTACTACTTGGCTATAATTATGTTTTCCTTTTAAATTCGTGTTATATGCTACTAAAATGATTTTTTTCACGCCTTCAAAAGCAATCCTTAAGCTGGCAGTGGACACATATTAAAAGCTTTGAGAAAGTTCATATTTTAACTTTCTCAAAGCTTAATATTTCGCAAATCGATCTTTGGATGGGAAAATGGTTTTCGCACACTGTCAATATTTTAATGACGTAACCAAAAATCACTCCACACGATAGACGATAAAATAAATGAATAGTTTAAAAACACCAGAAAAACACGCTTTTATAAATGCACGTAAAAACCAAAAACCTTTCTAACAAGTCCAAACACGGTTATGATATATTCCATCATAAAGTTCCAGTTCATATCTTCCGGCTCAATCATCAGATCAGTTCGACAGAACCATATTATTGTATTGTCATCAGAACTACATACTGCTGCCAATTTTCATGTCCTTGGAAGATGGTTAAATTGGTTACCTTAGATTCATTACCTCAAATTAGTTACATATAGGTCGACCTAATAAAAGCTTGTTTTAAATCATCGTTACTTTACGTGTAAAGTAACCTAAAATATTTTTTTCACGATTTTAGTTTTTTGACGGCGTGATTAAAATGTATATACCTACCCATACTAGATTCCAAACTTCTAATGCTAAGCGTCTTCTATGTTGACTACAGAACCCTAAAAACTGATTAAAGGTGACGTTGGACTCATATTTTGCAGGAAATTAATATTGGCTAATAATCCGACACCAGTTCACTTCTATAGAACACCCACAAACTTTAGTTTTACTCCTCGTAATATAAAATTGGGAAAGCATTTTTTTTTTTTCAGGACTTGGGTGTCTGTTCTATAACACAGAAAAACAAAAAACAACTATTAAAATGAAAAGTATATTATTACGTTACGTTCTAATCTAATATGATGCATATGTTTATCTATTTAGAATGCTCATTAGCTATAAGTTTGAAGAAGTATTCGACTTCCATTTCTCCATCTTCAGGCAAATCTGTGCAGTGTACAGCATTTTGCACTGCCGTTTTCCCATATAATGCCCTTATGGAATCTGGGTATAGTTGGCGGCAAATTTCCTGTAATTTAAAATTCTTGGTATGTAATCATTTTGATGCAAGTAAGTGCATTTTTTCAGCCAGCTAGGCCGGGTCGACGATGTTCTGTGTTCCACTCGCGCCTTAGCATCAGCTTAGAAGTCGGGGCCTGCTAGAGCCAGTAACTGCCAGGGCCGCGGAATTTGTTCGGAAGAGTCACCGCGGCCCTGGAACGCAAAAGGAATTTCAAGGAACACGGATGGGTTCTAGTCAGGAAGTAAGAGTCGAGACACTCCCTTCAACTCCGCCCAGACCCGGATGAGTCATTTGATGATTTTCCATCCTTAAAAAAAAGGGCGGAATCGATGTGACGACCCTCGAACCGTGGGCGAGGCTGTTATGAAGCCGGACTTGAAGTATGAATGGGATTGATGAAGAGGAATAAGGAGGCCGTAGAAATTATGAATGGATTGTGTGATGACTTAATGTTACTATAGAAAAAATGAAACGAATAAACAACAGTCGAACTCACAGGGTCTCTAGGACCTACTAATTTCCTGAATTCACAAACAACGTTCACACTAGGATCATTGCTTTTCACTTCTAATGCTACACATTTTCCTTCAGCCAGTTGTATGCACATTGCCTGAAATAAAAAGGTTTATTAGTCAATAGTTTCGATCGAAATGTTTTACAATACAGTGTGAGTCTTTATAATGTGCACATACGAAAATGAGAGAAACTATACGTACCTAATTTTATCGACGGAAAACGTATTAAAAATCTATATGATTTTAAAATTTTATCGTTTTTTTTTAAAGTTTGTTCACAACTGTGACTCCATTGCAAACTAAACTGTGTAACTTTAATGATCTTTGCAATATTCCAAAGTAATAAAAAAGGTAGGTAGGTAATCGGGGTGTATTTTTGAGAAATTTAACGATGACTAAAAAATGATGAAAAGAAAACAGATTCTTGCTAAAAAAACATGATTATTTTCAATTGAGGGTAGTTTATTTTCATTTATTTAGAAGGATGGCTTATTACTTCCGATCATTTAGAGTTAGTTTCATTGCAATAGACCATTTAGTTGATAAGTATCAGTTTCTTTTGCACCGGGGTCACAGTTGTGAACAAACTTTTTAAAAATCGAAAAAAATTAAAAATACAATTTATACTTTTTTTAAATACGTTTTACGTCGATAAAATTAGGAATAGTTTCTCTCATTTTCATATGTGTATATTATAAAGACTCACACTGTATAAATTAAATTGTGCCACGAAAGCTTAAGCTGCTTTCAGACTACGCTATAATAATATACCTATATAGCATAGAGTACATAGCTCATAG
The DNA here is from genome assembly GCA_963859965.1 of Ceramica pisi. Taxonomy (NCBI): domain Eukaryota; kingdom Metazoa; phylum Arthropoda; class Insecta; order Lepidoptera; family Noctuidae; genus Ceramica; species Ceramica pisi. Next base: position 4,731,751 of record OY982527.1, on the reverse strand, counting down.
CACAACAATATGGCGCGCCATACATTGTTAGTAATATATAGTACAGTACAGTGTGAACGTGTCTATAACAATGTATGATGCGCGATATTGTTGTGCTATGAGCTATACCTATACTCTATGCTACTCGTATTAAATTATAGCGTAGTCTGAAAGAAACTTCAAGCTATGAGAGTCAGGATTCCTAGCGATAACTTCAGCAACATAAAAAACGAGAAAAATCAAATAACCCGACTCGAGAGTTCAGTATCCTTGTCGTCTCAAAGTACAGGGTACTTTGCGTTCAACTCCGGTAGTTCCTCAAGCACTACAGTGGGGCCTCCTGTGACAACATACCTTATGTGATTTACTATAAAATGAAGCTGGAATTGTCTCTGACCCAAAGGTTTCCGAGATAAAGCTTAAAAAAGCTAATATAGCGAAGTTCGAAGAAATGATAAACTTTGAAAGGCTTTATCTCAGAAACTATTGGGCTTAAAGAGATAAGTCTAGTCTCATATTGTAGCAAATTACATCACGTATGCAATGTTACCACAGGCCCCGAACTGCAGTGCCTGCAGACTGATGAGCATTTCAACCCTGCCTTCCTGCAGCTGCACGCGTTCCCACCACCCTTCTTGCAGCCGCAAGAAATCATCATCCACAAGAGGTTTTGTGAGGCATTTGTGACTTCACACGATCTCTACTAGCACACTCCGTCGGTAGTAATTGGAACTATAACCCGCTAGGGTTCTTCAAATGACGTGTAAAATATTGTTAACTATTGGGTCTACATAGGCAATTCTTCATATTGTAGGAATTTTAGTCTACTTTAAAACGTCCTGAGAAGGCACTATCAAATACTCGTCCTTGATAAAGCTTTCATTATGATCGGTCAAGCCGTTACGGAGGAGTTCGATAACACCGTGGCACGTTTTTGGGGTTCCGTACCCAAAGGGTAAAGACGGGACCTTAAATCTGTTAAATAATAAGGGTTGTCTTGTGAATGCCACTTAGGCCAGTCATACAAGACATTTTAGTTCGCAGTATTCTGCACCATCTCGATTTTTTGGGATTTTATCAGTTGCCAGTAGTGTACACCTCGTGCTATCGCGTGCTGCTCGGAAAACTTCAAAGTTTTCACTAATTTTTCAGACCTTATGTTATATCTTCTAAACGGTGAATTCTACGGAAACAGTCAATCAGTGGACTATTAAAGTAGATAAATTTACTACAGGCAGAGTGCAAATGCAGTTAATTTGTTTTACATGTATTGAGATAGGTATATTACAACTTTTTTTAAATTAATCTTGAGTATGAATGAAGTAGAGATGAACCGATTTCGACGTCTTCAAAAAGTCGTATAAGTACATTTATTTTATATTTCGTAATTCAAAAACGGCATCGTCATTATGTGGTATATATTCTGAAAATATATTAATTCGCCTTGCCTGTGAAACTACGTCTTACAATGTCGTGTGCAGACATCAGTAAGCAAGGAGGGAATAAAAAAAATCCTCTAGATTTACTCTGCGTGACCAAAGAAATGCCTATAATTTCTCGACGGGAAAGTTTCCATGACTGATTTATAAGTCACCGTATAGTCATTGAAGTGTTCTTAGATGTTTTACGCAAAAAATATGGTAATGTTACGATATTGCCTACCCCGACGTAAAACTCCAATTTAGAACTTTATGGAAAAAAAATAACTATGTTTGAAGTGCTGTACGTCAACACCTATTAAGTGTACAGAGTAACCGTTACAGTCAAATTGTACTGAACGCACCGTTTAGGAGAATTATTAAGCTTAGGTAACTCTTAAAAATGAATGGAAATTAAGTACGAAGTTTTCTGAGCACCACGCTGTTAGCACAGGTCTTTCGAGGTTAAAAAAATGGGAGGAAACTATCCCAAAGATCACCCAAAAATCAGGATGGTCCAATAATCTGTCTACGGTGACTGGCCTAACTGCAAATTTTTTTTCTTTAAAAGTATGGCGCTAAACCGTATACTGATTCGGTTTCTACGTTTGTTAACTGTTTTATCTTCCCAGCAGAATTAGAAGCTGAGCTTGAGAATTTCCTATGTTAGTGAATATGCTTAGGGCCGGCGCACATGCGGAGAGCAGCGCAGAGCATTTTCACTGTAATTGTTATCGAAAAACGTTAATAAAACATAGGTATCAACCTCAAAACTCGCCAAAATTCCATTATAAATTTCGTAGAACTCTTTAGCATTAGTTATGCTCAAGGAGAACATAGCCATTGCTGATACATAGAACTTCTCTGAAATGGCAATATGTTCTAAAATGCCGCCTATGTTTCCGTCTATAACCGCATGCGGTTTGATCACACAGCAAGTGCAGTTTTTGAATGTGGCTCTAAGAGGTATCTGCGGCTTGCCATTTACTTCACCAAAAAAGGCCTCCAATATCTGTGAATGAAAAAGGAATAAACTCAATATTTCCATTTACTCGACCATCCTATAGTATGCTTTTTGTCGTTTATTAAGCACGAAACTGTTAGTATATATAATGGAACGCAACCAAATCAGTTTTTTCTTTTTATGCGCATGTAGCGCCTCTTTTCAGGTACTGACAAATAGTATAATAAAAGTCTGATATTATAATTAAATATCTTTAATTATTTACCACAATCACGCAGTATATTCCTTCATGGTAGCAGAGCGTGGTTCAGAGGTGGTACAGTTGGAAATATCAGAAAAGTGAATTAACTTTCAATCCGTAAAATTGTCGGTGCAATTTAAATTTGAGGTTAAGAAAATTTACGATCACAGTTGTAATTGCATATTCTGTTGAAGAAAACCAGCAAAATGGGTTCAAATATGTTCAATTTAGAGAAACTGATCGGAAGAGATAACTTCGCGACGTGGAAGTTCAGTATGAAAACATATTTGGAACACGAGGATCTTTGGTGCTGCGTCGAACAAGCCGATGACAAACCTGTGGATGCAGCTAAAGATATAAAGGCGAAGTCGAAGCTGATATTGTTGTTGGACCCACAGAATTACGTACATGTTCAGGAATGCAAGACTGCAAAACAAGTATGGGAGAATTTACAAAAGGCTTTTGATGACAATGGCTTAACAAGAAGGGTAGGTCTACTTAAAGATTTGATAAATACAACACTGGAGTCAAGCAATAGCGTTGAAGACTATGTTAGCAAGATTATGAACACTGCTCACAAACTGCGCAATATTGGGTTTGATGTCAATGATGAGTGGCTTGGTACGTTAATGTTGGCAGGCTTACTAGACGAATACAAGCCAATGATAATGGGGTTAGAGAGTTCAGGTATCCAAATAAGTGCCGACTCAGTAAAATCTAAACTCATACAAGAGATTAACACATCAAAGTCAACTGCATTCTACACGAGTAAGAGAAATCAAAGGGAACCAAGGTGTTACAACTGTAATAAGAATGGCCATTTTGCCAAAAATTGTAAACAGCCCAGGAAACAATCAGCAAAAAAAGGAGAAAGCTCCAGTTTTGTAGCAGCTATTTCAGCGACTGTCAAAGGGAACATCAATGAAAACAAGTGGTTTCTTGAAGTCCAAAATGGAAAAGGTGAGGTGGTATGCACTGCAACATTGAGCAACAAGTTATATACCATAAATACTTGTAAAGAAGTTGCACATTTAGCCTCCAGTTCTCAGAATAGTAATAATACTTACCTGTGGCACCTGCGTATGGGCCATTTGAGCATCCCAGATGTAAAGAAGCTACCCAGTTGTGCTGACGGTGTGACTCTGACTCAGGAACAAAGTAATGTCACATGCACTCACTGTATGGAAGGTAGATAAGCACGGACACCATTCAAAAATGTGGGTTCTAGAGCAACAAGGCCACTAGAATTGATACATTCCGACTTGTGTGGCCCCATGGAGAATACTTCATTTGGCGCAAAACGGCATGGCAGAAAGAATGAACAGGACTTTAGTAGAACGAGCTCGGTGCATGCTGTTCTATGCTAACCTAGAGAAAAGATACTGGGCTGAAGCTCTGGCAACGGCTGCATACATCATAAATCGTTCCCCGACAAAGTCACTACAAGGTAAAACGCCATATGAAATGTGGAAAGGTAAGAAACCTGTATTATCTCACATGAAAATATTTGGCTCTGAAGCTATGGTTTATGTACCAAAAGAGAAACGCCAGAAATGGGATAGAAAATCAGTAAAAATGATATTTGTGGGCTATGAAATGGGATAGAAAATCAGTAAAAATGATATTTGTGAAAACACGAAAGGATATCGTTTTATGGACCCCAAGTCACACAAAGTTGTCAAGAGTAGAGATGTCGCCTTCTTTGAAAACTATGTTGAGGATATCAGTGTACCAGTTGATTGTGAAACTTGTGTTCCAGTAAAAGACAGTCAAACAGCTACTGCCAGTTCCGGTCTAAAAAAAAATACAAACTCAGGCAGTCAGAAAGATAAAATGAACATGGAGGAGTTGTCCACTTCTGCACCTGTGATGTCCGGTAAAGACTCAGATACACAAGGTAATAGTGATGACTCGAGTGAGTATGACACTGATACCGGGGAACTTGATGAAACTTACTATCCTCCACATGCTATTGGACAAGATTTCAATAGTAATGTGACATTAAGGTCAACACGCTTAAAGAATAAGCCAAATGAGGCAGGAAAAGACAAGATGGGCTCATTGTGTCTATTTGCTGATTTAAGTGACCCACAGACTGTTGAGGAAGCACTCGCATCTCCACAAGCGACAGAATGGAAGAGGGCCATGGATGAAGAATATTCTTCTCCGATGAAAAATCAAACATGGACGTTGACAGATCTGCCCCAGGCAAAAAGGCTCTTCCATGTAAGTGGGTGTTTAAAAGGAAAACAGACCAGTGGTCAGGTACACAACCATCCGCTATTTATTTGCAGTGAACGTACTGAGCAGATTTAATAAAACTTCTACAGCTGCACACTGGACTGCAGTCAAACGAATTTTCAGATATCTGCAGGGTACCAAAGATATAAAATTGACATACATCAAAGATGGTAATGAGAAATCACTGGTTATTGTGTTACAAAAATGGGGTTGCGTCCCAAGGGAGGATGTTAGTATATAATGGAAAGCAACCAAATCAGTTTTTTCTGCGCATGTAGCGCCTCTTTTCAGGTACTGACAAATAGTATAATAAAAGTCTGATATTATAATTAAATATCTTTAATTATTTACCACAATCACGCAGTATATTCCTTCAGAAACGAAAAATAAGTGATTCGGCTTTAAGGTGATACATTTGTACAATAAGGCCGTAATTATTTCGTTTTAGCGTATCATGTTAGATTCCTGAAACAGGAATTTGAAATTGTGGTATGTGCTTCTTGACTAAGTATATTCTTGCTACAGGTTAGCGTAACGGTAACCTGCTGAGTGAGCAAACTAACGTGCCAGATTTGAAATTTCTACGAACATTTATTTTATTATCTTATAATTCAGGTGTGAGTCAAGGACTAATTTCAAAAATAGTTAACGAAGGGCAAGTAGCAGAATAAACTGGTACAAAAATTCGGACACCAGGCAAGGAGAGAAAACGTAAAAGTGGATTTGTGCATGTTGATGACATTGACATGGGAGTTATACGGAGAAAAGTACATTAACTTTATTCTGCTAATAAAGAGGTCCCTACTGTTAAAAAGCTTCTAGAGGTCTCAAAGACAGAAATAAATTACACAGGACAGCGAGATAGTCTGCGAAAGCTGCTTCACATGGTGTGATTTCGTTTTTAAAAATCTCAAACCCGGAAGGTTCTTATGGAGCGTAATGAAATATCAGCTTGGGGAGCTAAGTACTTGCATGCAGTGGATTAAAATAATAAGTCTCCCCAACCCAGGCGCCCATAATTTATTTAGATGAGACCTATATTCACTCTTCGCATACATCGGGTAAATGATGGCAAAGAGAGGGTGAAGACGGAGTATTGGAGCCTGTATCGAAAGGGTAAATATATATTATTGTTCATGCGGGAGGAGATACTGGATTTGTTACAAATGCACTACTTGTGTTTAAATCAAACACAAAAAGTGGTGCTTATCATGACGAGATGAATAGTACCAACTTTAAAAAGTGGGTTATTGATAAACTGCCTAATTTAAGAGAGCCATCCATAATAGTGATGGATAATGCTCCTTATCACCGTATTTGTGTGAATAAAGTCCGAAATACGAATTCCCAAAAAAAAATATGCAATTATGGTTGAACCAAAATAAAATTTACTACGGAGAGAATTTAACTAAACCTCAGCTTTTAGAAATAATTAAGAGAAACAAGCCTGAACCTGTATATGAGATTGAAAAAATTTTAGAAGAAAATAGACACAAATGCTTATATTTACCACCTTATCACTGTGATCTCAATCCCATTGAACTCATATGGAGCACAATGAAAAGTAAAGTTGCTGATGTAAATATTGAGCACAAAAATGCTTAAATTCCCCGCCTAGTTAGAGAAGCTTTTGACGCTATTACAGTTCATGAGTGGGTACAGCATTGTAAACACGTTCGCCCGACTTCCAAAAAAAAACACTACAAAGTAAAAAATAACTTTAATTTCGGAACTCGGTGTTTTTATTAATTTGTTCGTTTTTTTACACCGACTCCCGAAATTAAAGTTATTTTTTACTTTGTAGTGTTTTTTTTTGGAAGTCGGTTGTATTTTTTTTGTAAAAAGTTTTTTATTTTTCACTTTTTAGTGGTACCCCACACCTAACAACACAAGCAAAATACAAACGCACTAGTTGCCAATACGATTTTCAAAAGTTCCCCTCGACTTCTCTGGGATGCCATCATCAGATCCTGGTTTCCTTATCATGGGATCATTTGGGAAGTATTCCCTTTCGAACAAAAAATCATTTTTAAAATCGGTTGGCAAGCGACGGAGTTATGCCCGAACAAACATAAAAAAAAAAAATACAAACATTCGAATTGAGAACCTCCTCCTTTTTGGGAAGTCGGTTAAAAACATGATTTGTATTTATAAATAGATAAACTTTTTATTGTAGAAGCGGTAAGTGACACTGAAACCAAAAGCGATAGTGATAATGATGATAGTGGTACGGAAATAAGCGGAGTATGGCCTCACAACCAGGATGAAGTTGTGTATCCAGGTTCACCTAAAGATCACAATAGGGAATATGCATAAAAAAAATATTTATTATTTAAACACTTTTTCTAAAAATATACAAAAATATATTACTAACAGTGGAAATAGAATCAAAATTGCTCGAAAAACAAACGAGATATAATTATTTTAAACAAATATATATGTCCCTCTCGCGAAAACGCTGTTTTCTATGGCAGATGTATAGACGTCACGTAATGTGACGTCAAATTCCATGTCGGACTTCTCGTTCTAAAAGTAATCTTTGATGCGTTATAACTTCATCGCTGATGAAGATATTTAAATCATATTTTCTTGAGTGTTTACTGGAGCTTATAAGTAATACATTTTATAAATAAAAAAATCGCGTGCATATTCCCTATTACTGTAAACCTGGTTTTCAATAAATCATTGTAAAGCAATTTGTTTTTTTTTATTACACTACACTACCACTAGGCACACTACCACTGCTAATTATAATTAGTCAAATCTGGTGTTAGGGGTTAGGTACGCCACAGAGGGGCACGAAAGGGCCGACGCCTGCCGGAGTCGCAGGACTATTCGAAAGAGATACCGTGGCTCCGGAACAAAAAGGGCAGTGAAGGAACATGGATGGGTTTTAGTCAGTAGAAGTCTGACACTCCCTCCCGCTCCACCCAGAGCGGGAGGAGTCATTGGAAGATTTCCCATCCCTTAAAAAAAAGGGATTAGGTACGCTCATAACTAAATGCTAGACATACAGGTACCTCTTGCAGGGTAGGTACCTTTGCTCCGTGGTATCTACTTAAGTTGTATCCCCCCGTGGAACATTTTATCTGCTGAATTTCCACTTCATTGGATTACTTTTTAGATAAAGCCATTGTTTATTGCTGAGAGACTAAACTGTTAGCGTACCAACGTAACTGTATATCATCAAATTATTTTTATTTATTTTATTATTTTTATATAGGTATCATTGTTTTTAATTTGTAAAAACTGTAATTCTTATTAAACGATTATGTCTAATGTGAAATTTCCTTCTTGAAAACTTACTCAATTTTGGGCACCTTATATTAATTAGCAACACTGAATCGAGGGTGCCGTCCTCTTTCAGTTCACAGATAAGTTGGTAGGACTGTAATTTGATCAATCTGATGTTGTGGCACTAGGTTCGATATTTCGATCTTTCCACCCGGAAGCATGCGGGCACCGCCCGGGTGCGCACGGTGCCTCTTGGCGCTTTTGACCTACCGTTAAAAACCAAGATACAGCCTTAAGTATAGTGCTCCGTCTGGTATCTGTTTCATACCTGTTGTATATACACCACTAATTATTAATTAGTACAAATACTTAAAGGGCTTATTAAAGAAGGTCTTGCTTTTATATATGTAAAGTCTCAATAAATAATATTCATAAACAGCAAAGTTATTAACGTTTGTTTATATCCCAAAATGTCACTCAATTTATGGTAAACGAAAAAACAAGCAATTCAAACTTTTCCTTCGTATTTTAATTGGGCTTAGGACCAACAAAATTATCAACTTTTTACAATTTAGCAATTAAGTAAAAATAAATCAAATTAAACAATTTTGGGATTTCGTTTTTTTTTACTTTTGACTGCAAAATTATGATCAGTAACGGGTACGGAAACAGCCCCCATAGCCAGTGTATAGGTATAGGTAAGGTACCTACCCTATATCAGATATAGGTATCTAATACTTACTTCGATAGCTTCACCCTTCGTATTCACCCCATGTGCGACGTTTTTCAGCACATTTTCTCCGTACAAGTTTCGGAGAGTGCCAGGGGCCGCATCGGCCGGGTTTGTGGCACCTAGTGCGGTTCTCCATTCTTTAACTGCGTCAGGCGCTACTAGCTCCAGGCCAATAATTTCAGCACTAGTTATATAGTCGATAATAACACTGTAAACGGAAAGGAGATGGTGTGATTTTTAGCAGTTACTTGTGAACATTAAAACGTGTGCGGTAGTACCACGCATGCACTTACGGGAGCATGTTGCTTCCACCCAAGTGTTTGTACAGGTTCATTGCGAAATCTTTATTAAGTTTTCCATTCTTCATGCGGACGATGCGGAACCCCTTTTTGGAGATAAATGTTAATATTTTTCCGTGTGCACTTGGTGATATAGGTTTAACCATTGCAAAAGTACTGAAAACAAGCACAGTTTCAGTCGGTGAGTACGCAAAAATCCTTTGTTTTTGAGCTTAGTTCTACCCTGTGGTAAATAAAATGCGACTGTACCCCATGGGTTCAATCTCTTTTTATTTAAATGTTACCTTTCACTATGACTGAACAAAGTCCTCATAGTAGCTGGGGCGCAGTTTGTTAAAAGAAGTAGTTTTGAGTAAATGTTTACAACATTTCCAACTTGTAGCATTGCTGGTTTGAGGCTTGGCACCTGTACTCGTCTAAATAATACTTTTCCTTTATTTGGGTTAACTACTTGACATGAATTATCAAATGGAAAATAATTAAGTATTAATTCAATAATGGTGTCGGAGTCTTTGTCATACATTTCGCACGTAAACGTATATTTATCAAAATAATCATAAACCTGAAACAAGAAACGTAAGGTAAACGCGGGTGAAGTCGTCATGCCCCAATAGTCGACAATTAATCTAAAAACTTGTATATTTTTTTCTACTGAACTTAAAATGGGCCGGTTTATATGGCAACATATTGTTGGTAACATATTGCACAATTGAAATGACAATACTGAGTTTTAACAGTCATGGCGTCGGAGATATGTTAGTCGAAACTTGTGTGCCCAAAAAAAATCGTTTTTTCGTGAAGTTCAGCTGTCAAACGTGAAACTCAGCACGTGGTTTTGTGTTTTGATTTACATAACTCCAGTGGGGTCTGCGGTAAGTTTCTTTGTTTAATAAGTTAGTTAAGTTTATTTGCTAACGATATAATATGAAATTTGGAATACTTTTAACATAGAAGATATTTTTTTTTAATGAGACATCTATTGGTACTTTAAAACTCCCGATTGACCCAAAACCCGTCATTTTTAGAATTATTATGACGACTACTGGGACATGCTCAAAAGTTGCACCTAAACTCGTCATAATGAAGATATTTTGTGTTTTACAGTACAAAATGCGAATAAATAGCTAATATCGGGACTTTTACAAAATTGTTAACTCTCTAGTACAAACATATTTAAGGTTTAGACTACATTTGTTGATAAAACTGCGTTTCTTTTAAGCTTTTTCTTAGGGGTGTATTTTACTGTGCAGGGGCCCGAGTCTGCTTTTTATAAATTTGTCATTCCGACACGATGTCATTGTCATGCCATTGTCATTTTGCTAAAAGTTCGTAATCTGCTAAATTCATAATGTCACGGTCACTGGCACGACAATGGTCTAGTAATAGAATTGCGGTACGTATTGCCATTATTATAAAACCGAGCTAAATTTGAGCATTTACTCATGCCAGATTTTATTTATATTTAGTTTTACATAGTATTTATTAGTGTTATAAGCAATCTGAAGTAGTGAGAAGTTCGTCAATACTAAATCTGTCATTATGTACGAGATTACCATTCATATGTCTTTCTTTCAATGGCGTGTCAGTGGTTGATCATTGGAATGTCATAATGACGCCATTATGATGCCATTATGTTAGTAGATTACCAAACTTGTCAAAATCAACCATTTTGAAATCATTGCTCGACCATTCTGACACTATTGTAATAGCAGACTCGGGCCCCTGGTTCTATGTAGATGCACGTACACACAGTCATGTTATTCGATTTTATTATTTTGCTTCTTAATGGTTAAAACCCCCTGTTTCCTATATGCACTTTCTACGTGCGTTTTTTGTTAGGTAGGTACCTATATATTGGCCGCATGGCCGCTATAGGCCTCCGCCATTCGATTCAGGACACGCGATACATATCTACCGCTTTGGGTATAAGTAGGTCTTCCACTTGCCTTTGCTTCTATTATGCTTGGATTACAATAATTCGTCGCAAGCAAAAATTGACTGCTCTTACACTATGCTTTTTGTTCGAAATAACTGCATGTCGTCACGCGTTTTGTACCGCGTATCTCTAAAGTGCCTTAATAGCGCCTTTATGATATTAAAATCGGTTTTATAACTAAGATGACATAGGTTCCATCGCTGCCACTTCTTTGCTTGTCGTATTCGATATTGATGGGTAAAGAGTAATCTTAAGATTTTTTTATTTAAGATTGTATGTTACCTATAGTGATTGCATGATCGTAATTTTAATTACAGATCATGACTGAAAGAAACTACAAGCAAGAGGACCTTTTAAAAGCCATAGAAGCTGTAGATCAAGGGGCCACAACATCAGATGCAGCAAGAAAATTTAAAGTGCCGAGGACCACATTAAATTACAAGATTAAAGGGCGTAGTTTAGTCGGCTGCTGAGTTCATAAGTTTTGATGAATGACAATCTTACCATATTTATGAATGTTAGTAATTATTTCTCGGAAATTTATATAAATGAATGTGGATATCATTTTTTGTTAAAACTGATTATTTTATAAGGTAGGTCTAAGAGAACTGATTTTACAATTGAAGTATTTTAGACACATAATACTCGTGCTACATATTGCAGCATTGTAGAGGCGACATTCCACCTTTTTGAATTTTACCTCTGAGCTGATTTTTGTCTTTTTCTGAGAGCTAATTTGAATTTAGACCAATGAAAAATCATTTGAAAATTTGATAGCTATGGCATATCAGTGGCTGTTGAATCTTTCAAGAACTTAGTTTTCCGATTTTTTTATTTCCTGAAATTATAACTAAATTTACATATCAATGTTTGTTGATCTACCGGATACCTTGTGCTATCGAATAATCATAAATATGGTTTCATAAATTATTATAAAAGTTTTCATATATCTACAGAGTACCGATATCGATCAGACGACGGTATCGGTCCCAGGATAGACTAGAGCCGCTTGGTCCCGTATTCGTCGTGCTCCTAAATAAATATATAGGAAGATAGATTAATTATTCTACTGCAGTTTTATATTTAGCTTAAGTTCTTTTTTTTTCCATTAAACATATTGTCTAGGAGTTACAAAGCCAACGTAGCGCGGAGCGGCGCATTCTCAAGGAAATTTGATGAGTAGCTCCTAGGCCATTTTTGGTTGTAACCACAATTTCAGGGTTTTTTTACGTTACCTATTAAATTTAAAGAACCGTGCCTAGGTTCCCTTTTTATAAAAAAAAATCCTGTCCATTTTATATTAAGATTCACCAGCACCACTGTTTTTTTTAATCCCTTTTGTTGTTGTCTTTTTGTACCTTTTATATATCCATTTTTTTTGTCATTTTAATAAACATACGTGTTATGTTGGCAAAGTCCGGAGTTTCATTTCGCTATACAATGCACATGACTGCATGATTAAGAAATATAACATATATTTTATAGACTGATTTTGTGATTCCAAGTTTTTAGGAATATAAATTAAAATGCAACTATCTCTTTTATTGAATACCTGCTCTTCTAACAGATTACAACCTGCTATTCTAAATAAGGATTTGGTTTTCTATCTATCTGCCTATTGTTTCAAAGGCACAAGCATATTTAACAAATTCAAGCACAAAAAAATGTACTTAAGTTCAAGAGCAGAGAGTTTATATTAGCATTAAAAGTTGACGAGTACTGGGAATATTTGACGAGTATCCGTACAAATCAGACGACTATTGGTACAAATCGCCCTTTTTTTACTTTTGCCTTAATAAGTACTTATACCCATCAAAATGATCAAAAAAACTTAGTTACTTAGAATAACGAATAAATTCTCTAACACGTCATGCAAAAATTGTCATTGTCTATTGAATATTTAACACACAGTAGTGCTTCAAAGTCAGTGATTTCCGAAATCCGACCTTATATCATTTTTCCTATGTAAGTGAATATATTTAGGTCCGGCGCACATAAGTCGGAGCGCAGCGCAGAGCATTTTTCACCGTCAAACTGTTATCGAAATAAATTTTTCTCATTGAAATAATATCTAAAATCAATTAACACAAAAAAATATTTCTGAAGAGCATCGCAGCGACTACATGCAAAAGGTAGTACTATAGATACGCTGCACAAAGTGAGCTTTCTTTTCAGTATGAGAGTTCGTTAAAAGAGTTTTCGTTTTTTGTCGAGCAGTATGTTAAATAGATCACAAAAATACTAAGTGAATGATTTTTAAACAACGAAAACAAATGCCCAAAATTAATATAATCACAGCAGCTACCGAACAAAACTTCGTGTCAGTATAGTGTGCCTGGGGTTTTCATCTTGGACTTGAGTTACAGTGAAAGAAATCGAAAAATAAAACTGGAATGGTTAGCTAATAATGTGTATAAAAAATTTATCTATTAGACATATTTTGTGCTTTTAATTTGAAAAAAAAAGAAAACTGGCCAAGTGCGAGTCGGACTCGTGAGGTTTTCGGTAAAGATCTGTTATCTGAATTTTTTTTTCTAAATTTCAGGTTCAGTAGTTTCGAAGATAAGGGAATAAGGGAGGGAGAAATGGTAATCTTTGGTCTAATTTCTTGAATAACTTCTAAAAGTTTATAAATTAAAAAAAAAATATTTACGTAATACGTCCGTGTTGGGGTCACAGAAGTGTGACCAAATACCAAATTTCAACATAATCGGTTCAGTACATCCGGAGTAAAGTGGCTGTTCAAACAATTCATTCAAAACCCGTTCCATTTTTACTTTTTAATTTCGTCATTGTAACCACAGAAATATAAAAAACAGACTTATTTATTATATCTATGATTGTAACCCAAGTCCGAGGATTTCACGTTTTTAACGCCCCAGGCACTCCACTAGTATCAGGAAAATAACTTATCGAAACGTATGCTGCGTATGCTGGCTTCGCGGTGAGTAATGATCAAACCAAAGATTTAAACATATATTTACCATTTTGAATAAATATCTAGGGCGATAACTCAGTAAAAATATTAAAATGTATATTCCACTATACTTATTTATATATTTAGTATTAAAACTTAGGTATATCGCTTATTAAAATATTATTGTTTGTCCTACAAATCAGTTACAATGTTATAAAAAATCTCTTTTGACAATGACAGCAAAACAATTGAAAACAAAACTCTTTGGCCCAGATCCGACCTCTGCGGACCTGTCCGAGCCGTCGAAACGGATATTTTCGGTGAACGATTAAATCCTTCACTGTGAAACCTTCAATTACATTCTCTCACAAATTTTTTCCAAAGCTGATTGGCGCATAGTTTTATTTTTATATATTGTTCTGATGATATAATTAAATGTATTTGTGGGACATAGGTCCCATAAATACAAATGTTCTCTGTATAAAAAAATACTACACAAAAATACTATGAAAAGTTGTTAAGTTACAAGTACATACAACACATTTTGAAATTGTGTACTTTGCCGGCGTTTGTTGTTATAATTATAATCTTTGTAGAACAGAAGTTTCGTCGTACCGTTCGTCGCGTAGCGGCGTCGTAGCTGTGTTGTTGTGTTCTCGTAGACTATGTTCTGGGCACTATTCCACCAAAAGATTTGGCCATCTGATGAAAAAAATAGATTACCCAAATTGGGAAATGTGTGGACTTATCGATGATGTCCAGCATCTTTTGGTGGATTGTGCAAAGAATCAGGGGGGCTACTCTCTAAGCCCGTAGTCCGTAGTTTCACCTAACCACTAAGAATTATTACGATTTGACAGTTACTATCAAATCGTATTGTCGTTCATTCTTAGTTCGGGTTTGAGACTAATCGTAAATTCGTAGGTGATACGGTGTAGAATACGCCAGCAACTAAGTCCGAAACTACGGACGTCGGGCTTAGAGAGTAGCCCCCCAGGCATTAAGGGAGTCATTGACAGAATTGCAAAAAATCTATAATTGTGGTATCGGTGCATTCTTTGAAATCCTTGCGAGTCCACAAAGTGACGCCGCTAAAGTTATTTATGATAATATGGCATTATGTCGATGACTCTGAATAGGTTAGTTTGTTAAATCTTGCATGCAAGTAGATTCTAATGTTGGTTAAATTTAGATTAGTTTATGATGGGGCTGACATGCCTTACATGGATAAGAATCCTTAAAAATAAAAGAGAGAGATAAAAACCTGTGACACCCATATATTTCAATTCGTAGAGTACAACTTTCGTAATTAATTTCCAACTAAGATATTCAACAGGGAATTAAGCCATTCCCTCCCGACACTTACCTACCTACGTACAGGCCGTCACGTACCTACGCTGCCTAAAACTCCCGATCATAAAACATGATGGAAACGTTGCAGCTCCGGGAGTCTGTTTCTCATTTCACGTGTGAACATGTATCTCTACGAACGTGTGCTGAGTGTTCACAGAAGCACCTTCGTCGCGCAAATTTGTCTGTCCGAAGCTTCCCGGCGCTGACGGACGCTACACACATGGCTGCGCGTCATAAATGTAATTTACAACTTTACTGTTTCATGCGCACACGGCTTTGGTTCGAATTTTGAATAGCTTTCATGTATTTGTAGGATTACGTAGGTACCTATAATAGTAGTGTTATTGCTTTCGTTTTTGATGTTACCCGAGTTTTGTTTTCGAATAGGGATTTTTGAAGATATAAATAAATAAGTAGGTATGTATGTAACAAATTAGTACTTAGATACTTTGTTGTAAGTTCTTTTATAGGTAGGTCTTCCCGTTAACGGAGGGTGGATGAAACCCTATTTAGTGTTATTTTGATACTATTTAATCCCTACTAATATTATAAATGCGAAAGTAACTCTGTCTGTCTGTCTGTCTCTTCTTGACGCCTGAACCACTGAACCGATTCGGATGAATTAGTTTATTATTTTAGCATATGTATATATGTATGTTATTAGTATATGTATATGTTATTATATTATTTGTGTATTGTATTGAAAAGATTCAATTTAAATGTTTGTGTTTCTTATTGTTTGTTGTTGTACACCTACCACAATGTAGTCTTTTTAACCCAAAGGTTGACTGGTAGAGAATGCAGTGTTGCATTAATTCCGCCCATGTAACACTGTTGTACATAAAGTTATAAATAAATGAAATTTTGTACAACCATAGTTTGAGACCTGAGAAAGTACATAGGAGTTTTTATCCCGGAAATCCCTCGGGAACGGGAACTGTAAGGGTAAATAGGTTATATAATATATATTCCAGGAGTATGATCACGCTCTTTTGCATTGTATAATTTTACTCATAAGTTATTTCGTAACGAATGTAACCATGATTTTGTTAACAATGACAACTGGTCTACTCTTTGGAACGTGCAACTGCCGCGCTGGAGACGGGGTCGGTGTGTGTTATGTTGCAGAACAACCTGCTGCTCTTGTCGCTAGCGCGGCAGGATTAGCTTCATCTAATTGACTGACAGACCTTGACTATTCAAAAGTGCCTGTAACTGGTCAATTTGAAATAAGGGATTTTGTATTTGTATTTGACCACATCATAGCTTACCATCAGGTGGGATAGTGGTCAAACGAGTGTCTATCAAAATTAAAAAAAAAGATCAACTCGCCGCGATTCTTGCTCGTAGAGATGGCGAGTTCAGCCGGATCTCCGACTTGCCTGGTGATGGTGTCTTCACCATCGATTGGCGATCGTGATCGGCGTGAAGTAAAAACCTGACCTAGTTGGTAAATAAACCAGAAAGTTTTCGTTACTCTTCTATGAACTGTTTTTATTTCTACATTGCCTTACTCTGTTAGGCCGAACTTTATCACCTAGCGCAGGAATTTTATAATTATTAAAAATCGTTTAGGATAACAATGCCAATTAGGAAGCTTTTGTTTAAATAATATTTCAATAAATGTTATTTGATTTCTGTACAAGTCTGCGCTTTCGCGAGAGATCTATTTGTTAAGAAATTGAATCGGTGCGCTGAGTGAAGCTTGGTAAACAAAGCGTTTCTATTAGTTTTTAACAAACATATCCGTCGCTGCGCATCTTCGCACATCTCTGGTGGAAACGCACCCGAATCACGACATCTGCCAGAAAATTGGGAGGTTCTTGTAGGAAGAATGAGGGCATCGCACCGCCTTAATCTTTGAGAGCATAAACTTTAATAACTTATGATTTAAACCGTTTTATAGGAAGGATTTTCCCGAAAGTGATCTGAGGGGCTAGCACACAAAAATATTTGACATATAGAAACGTAACGTTAACGTAAGTGAAATTTTGAATGTGAAAAACTACAACCCCATAGTATTTTGGTTTAATTTTATTGGAGATAAATAATAGGAAAAAATAGGAATATAGTATCTAATTCAGGGCCGTAGCTACCGCCGTATCAGCCGTAGATAACAAAGGTATGGGGCCCCCGAACTAAAGGGGCCCCGACGTGAGAACGGAAAGCTATACATTTAGTCCCACAGTCTCATTCGTGGCCTGCCGTGATAGTCCTTGGCTAGTATGGCCTAGGCTAGTATGGGGCCCCTTTCGAGTCTAGCTACGCCACTGATCTTATTCAAATGAATATTATGCGTGAAATGAGTATTGTAGCTATGGTAAAATTATACGTTACGTTACTTTACGTCAAAATATTCGTGCTAGGCCCTTTGATAGGATGTCACTCGAATTTTTAACATTCATCATTACAAAAATCGCGTGATTTGCTGTTACTATTTGTTTATAAGTAAGAAATAGTAACAGCAAATCACGCGAGTTTTTACCGAAGGGTTGGCTAGATGGTACTTACTAATAATCGCGTTAATCACTGTTATGAAGAGCAAGCCACGTTTATGCTCAAAAAGAACAATTTCAAGACAACATGAAAATAAACTATCAAAAAGTTATAATATATTCACGTTCTAACAATTAGTATATGTAAACATTTGCTGTCATAATTATTTAATAAGGTTATAAATACACAATTTGCTATTTGGACTGCAGAGCTATAAGTTTGAAGAAGTATTCGACTTCGGCTTCTCCATCTTCAGGCAAATCTGTGCAATGTACAGCATTCTTCACCACTGTCTTCCCATATAAAGCCCTTATGGATTCCGGAGACAGTTGGCGGCATACATCCTGCGATTTGAAATTCTTATGAAATATTTATGTTCTTTGATACGTAATAGTGCAACTTGGCTAGGAGACCACCTGACTCAATTAAAGAGACTAAACTTAATGAATGAAGTTGGTCTGTAAAAAATTCATGAGTCGCGATAGAACTATATTTATTTTAAAGCAAGTGAAGTATGTTGCGCATGACATGTGCTATGATTTAAGGAACTTCGACCAAAACTTGGTACCTATAAATATATTTATCTCATTTCTATTTATAAGCAAAGCCGTTTTCCGAAACTTGGCTTCGTGTATAGAAATCATAATCAAAAATATACTGTTTTTTTTTATTTCGGTACAATAACACAAAACTAAACAGGGCTTTAAATACCGGTAAAAATTTCGTAACGTTACTTGTATTTGACAGAGTTACCGTTAATTTGAAAATAACGTTAACCGATTTAACGTTATTTTCGAAACATTTTATCGTTAATCTTTTTTACCGTTATTTGTTTTATAACGTTAATTTTATCGTTATTTTGTAACGGTTAAGCTTGTGAGGTGGAATAAGCGTGGGGGCAGAGAGGCGATCGGCGGGCCGCCAAAGCTAAGCAAAGCCACCTTATACGCCGTTGCGTCGTGCCGTCTCGCTCGACCAAAACGTTGCCAGATTCTTACGTGTGAGACGTGCTGGTAGTACCTACAGTTAGCTGATTTAGTTATTTTGTCCAATAATTTATTTTCTTTTGTCAGTTGCTTGAGATCAATAACGGGTAGTTTTCATAGTTACAATTTTCGATATAATAATAGTGATAATTATGTCAGTACGATTTCTAGCACTGTATTCAATGAGTGTGAAAGAAGAACATCGACACAGTCCGACGCGTGAAACAGAAGATTTTGTATGGGAAATAAGCCTAATCTGGAGCGCCGCTTACGCGCGGGATTGCCAAATCGTGCAAGGCGAACTGAAAGTCGACAATCGATTATCGACTTTCAATTGTTTTTTTATTCAGCTTAGACAAGAAAGATGGATACTTCAGAAATACGAGTGATTTTTGAATACGAGTTCCGAGTTCGACGCGGAACTAACGCGGCAGAAACGGCTCGCAATATCAATGTTGCGTTTTGAGAAGGGACTGCTAATGAACGCACCGTACGATTTTGGTTTAAACTCTTTCCTAATGGAAACTTTGATTTGAAGAACGAACCACGTGGAAGACCACCCACACAGGTGAATAACAATGAATTGAACGAGATGTTGGAAGCCGATCCGAGTCAAACTACCCATGAATTAGCGGCATGGTTTAACGTTATCTTAACAAAATATTGACTTATTTGCGTCAAATCAAAAAAATAAAAAATATGAAAAATGGGTACTTCATGATTTGACTGATCTGCAGAAAGAAACGCGTGTTGAAAGTTGTGTTGCCTAGTTGAATCGATACAGAAATGAAGAAATATTGAATCGAATTGTGACATGTGATAAAAAGTGGATTCTTTACATTAACCGTAAGCGAAAATTGCAATGGCAGACCCCAGGTCAAACGCTGAAACAGTGTTCTAAAGCAAAGTTTACCAATAAAAAGGTAATGGTAATTGATTTTTCTCGCTTCGGTATTTGAACGGGTAAATACACGTGAGGCTTCGAAGCAGGAAAATCTTGGAGCGAAATAATAAAAATTCGGATTATTACAATTAAAATTGGGGACATTAATGTTTGTCCTTTTTTTGTGAACTTTGAATGATTAGAAGAAGACAAAAATACTAAGAATGGACTGTGTGAAAGATTATTGCTAGAAAGGGAGTGACTACCGAAATTACGACTTTTACTTACGTGAGATCGTACATGTTGCGTTATAATTAATTGGGGTCATTTTCATCATCATCTATTTATTTGTTTTTTTTTTTATTTATTTAATCATTTATGTACACATCTAATAAGAACATGAGAAGAAGGAAACAGAAAAATAAGTACAAAGGTGATGCTTATTTTTAAAGAAATCTCTTCCAGCATACCTGCGAAAGGAGAGTAGAGTAAAAAGAGATAGCTATTTATAACTTTTGCACGTAGACACTGTGTGCAAAATTTAAAGCTAAAATGAAAAAAGTATAAATATAGTAAGTATATATAGTATTCATAAAATATAGATATTAATATATACTTATATGCAACTAGGAAAGATAGTGTTCTTTCAATCTTCTTTTAAAAATAGCAAGAGTTTGGCACTCCCTAATGTCAGGCGGTAGCGAATTCCATAACAGTACCGCATGCACAGTGAAAGAGTAGGAGTAAAAATCGGTAGAGTGGGGAGGGGATTTAAGGAGATTTTTAAGATGTGACCTGCAAGGCGCATTCGAAGGACGGGAATAGGAGAAGCGTTCTCGCAGGTAGGAAGGCGTTTTAGGGTTGTGAAGGATGTTGAATAGCGGACACAAAATCCGATTCATCATATTATCTGAAAGACGTCCACTGATAAATATAGGAGACATAGGCCCCCAAGTGTGGTCACAACAACAGGGGCCCGAGTCTGCTATTTTTATAAATTTGTCATTCCGACACGATGTCATTGTCATGCCATTGTCATTTTGCTAAAAGTTCGTAATCTGCTAAATTCATAATCGCACGGTCACTGGCACGTCAATGGTCTCGTAATAGAATTGCGGTAGGAATGCCGTATTGCCATTATTATAAAACCGAGCTAAATTTGAGCATTTATTCATGCCAGATTTTATTTGTATATAGTTTTACATATTATTTATTAGTGTTATAAGCAATCTGAAGTTCGTAAATACTAAATCTGTCATTATGTACGAGATTACCATTCATATGGCTTTCTTTCAATGGCGTGTCAGTGGTTGATCATTGGAATGTCATAATGACGCCATCATGATGCCATTATGTTAGTAGATTACCAAACTTGTCAAAATCAACCATTTTGAAATCAGTGATCGACCATTCTGACACTATTGTAATAGCGGACTCGGGCCCCTGGTCCCCTGCGTCTTGCATCCATTGGCTACCTGCAACCCTGACGAGGTCATCGGTCCACCTTGTGGAAGGCTATCCAACGCTGAATCTTCCAGTACACGATCGCCTTTCTAGAAACTTCCAGCCCCATCGTCCATCTGTTCTGCATACTGATACAATCCGCAAGGCAGTTTTGTGGCGAACTGTTGGGCAGTAGCGAACCCACGAACCTTATCTCCCGAGAGAAGTCTTGTTCCTCATCTAAGGCTTGCCTTTATTGGCTGGCCTGAGTGAATACTGACGAGGAACAAAGCTCCCACCTCTTTCTTGCCTTAATTGGCCGGTCTGAGTGGAGATTCGCCAGAGCACACGTGCTCGGGAGAAGGATGTATAATCCAGTAAGATGCTGGTAGGGATCTTGACCGTACTTCCGGGATTGTCCTGATAGCCGTGGTATACCTCTCTACTCCTCTAGCACTTCAGTAGGCTAAACGCTTTTCGTATTCTCTACCGCTGTCAGACACGCTCGCGTCAAGTTTGCGTCACGTGAGCGCAATAACGGCAGTCTACTGTTGCGCGTCCTTGGTGCGTGCTTCGGAACGCAATATGATCGGTATTCTACTATTTGTTTGACGTCCCAAAATGACAGCTTATACCTTTAAGTTTAAGTTTTAATATTATAATAACGTCATATTGATTGAAATTTAATCGATTCTATTCTATTATTTAGTGAGTAATATTTTTTCTCTCCACCGTCAATAAGTTTGCTGTCGTGCAGTTGACGTGCAGTTCACATGCAGTTTACGCGCAGTTCAATGATTAAAAGAATACTGTTTATCACTCAAACTTAAACTTAACTGCACTAAAACACAATCGTTGCGTCATAAAATTACGTGAATTAGCCCTTTGGCTATGTTGCGTCCTTGGCGCTACGTCACTTTGTGCTAGCGACCGTTTTCGGGGGCCCATTCATTGAGAGTGCAAGTCACCCCCTGCCATTTAAACCGTGCCGTGCCGTGTATATTGTTAGTGGTCAGGCAGGAGCCAATAGTTCTTCTATAATAAACGATTATCAGTCCACTAAACCACCCAAACCCATAGCGTTTCATCTTTTGTTTCCATATTCTGTAATATTACTGCTCCAACCGGGGATTGTCCTTGGGAATACGGGGTAATCGCCGGTTGGTGCCCCATTACATTTGAAATGTCTAACGGGGCCTCTGCGAGTTGGTTTCGGCCCCTCGTACGCCTACCAAAGGACCGGGTCTCCAGAGACCAGAGAAAGTAAAAAAAAAAAATTAATCAACATCCATTACTAAAATAATATAAACTCACAATCTTGGACTCCAAGGTCAATTTAAATAAAAAACGATAACAAAATAAAATATTTTCAATTCAAAATATCTATAAACATTATTTTGTTTTTTACGTCCCATCTTGTAAGCGTCTCGCACAAACCAATTCACTGTAGGTATTAAACACGACTGAGACACGGTGGCGCGGCGGCGATAGCGGCAACAGTGCATCTAAAGATCTAATAATAATAATAAAGCAGAAAGCAGTACTCCTGGACACGGCGCGTATTGTGAGGCGGTTCCTCTCTCGGGAGCCCTGACCACCGGTAGCTTGGACCCTGTTCCCGATGCCGGTGGGCTACTTTTTTTTTATTTTTAAATGTTTTTTTAATTAGTTTTATACAAATACAAGTATATAATAAATAATAAATAGATATTTAAAAATGTAAAAAATATGTACAGAAAATAAATAAATTAAATAATAATAATATCCTTGGACATTTCACACAACGCCATATAGTCCCAAGCTAAGCAACTTAATGCTTGTGTTATGGTAACGAAATGGCTGTTAAACTACTTATATACATCTAAGCGAGTTGCACGAGGCCATGAGCGCACAAAAATGTTTACCTACGCGGAACGGCAACGCGCGGCCACAAATTCGCAATATCTCTGTACTGTACGTCGCTGGATTACGATGCCCCCTCCCACTCAGCCTTCACAACGCTGCGCTCGCCACGCACGAGTCATACCTATGTTTAGACCGGGTTGTAACAGAATTAACGGTAAAATTAACGTTATTATCGTATTTTACGTTAGTGTTAAATAACGTTAAATTACTGGTAATGTTATCAAATAACGTTATATTTTTGTAACGTTAATTAGGTATCACATTGGAATTAACGTTACGTAACTGTTATTATTTTGTTAGTTGGTAACGTTAACAAGCCCTGTAAATAAGCAGGTACAACAAGTAAGGCCTTGTCTCACCGCCGGCGAGTAAGCTGTAAGCTTTCGACTATTTACTCGCTGAGAAAAAGGACACAAGATATAGAATCTCGAGTGAATAAAAGAGACACATATATTCCTATATATGTGTCTCTTGCGCAAGAGCCGCTCACCGGCCAGTGTGAACCCCCAGATTTAGACTATTCTATAGCTGGCTGTTCACACGTCTTGAGATTAGTTAATCGCAGCGACTAGAGCTATCAAAGATTGTACTCGCTCAGCTACACTCGCTCGGTGATGCTTGTTTGGCGGTCAGAAACACCAATCAGCGGTAATTTCTACTTATTAAATAGTGCGGGCCGGAGCGAGTATAACGAGTAAAAACACGTCGAGCAAAAACACTCGCTTAAAGCCGAGCGTAAAAACTATCAAAACTTTTCAGTCGCTACTCGCCAACACGTTTCGAGTTTCAAGCTTTACTCGCTACTCACTGATTGCCAGCGGTGAGACAAGTGCCTTATGAATATAAATGAAGAGGCGGAAGAAGGCCGATGAAAATATGCGTAATATGATAGAAGAGGAACGAAATGAAAGAAAAGCAAGGCAATCATAGCTTGACGGTTATCAGGTTGGAATGGAAGACGAATACGTGTTGCGCTGACCCCAAGTAACAAGACAAGATCAAGAAGATGATGACATGTTATTGACCATTGTAGAAAAAGAGGCAAAAGGAATATTATGGCGCGTCCCCGTGCAAAGCAGGGCTAGCCGTATTTTGTGCAGTTTTTTGGAGCTCTTTATCCAAAAGAAATATCAACTTATAAAAAATACATTAAATTTCTACATAATCTTGGCTTTAAAATCGCCCGCGTGATCCCTAGGGAACGTGTTCCCGGGATTAAAAGTAGCTTATGTGCTATTCCAGACTATAATCTATGTTTGTTCTAAATTTCATTAAGATCCGTTAAGAGTCCTATTACATTTTTTACGGAAATTCATGATTTTTGACGCTGTAATTTTCAGCAGCAGTAAGATATTTTAATTATTTGATCCTGAATAACGATAGTGCCAGTCTCTTTATTGTAAGTTGGAGTTACACATTTTCATTTTTCTTTTCGTGTAATTTACTATAAATATTTTACGAACTCAGTTTGCAAGAAAAAATGTCGGCGATGGAACTTTGACGGTCTAATTCACATTGTTACAATCAATTCTTTTAAAAGCTGAAATTACTAAAAGGTAAGTTGAATGTTTTACTTGTTTATTGGAGTTCTAGAATTTCTTTAAATTCCTTGAGTTTTCACGGAAAAAAACGTAAAGAAATCCTAATTTAAGCCAGAAATGTCTTGATTCAGCGTCCATTATATTCCAAATAAAAACAATTTTATCAAATAAATTAATATGATATAAAATTTCAATCTACAATGAATACGTTTCATAAGTTTTCGTTTGTCAATATAATAAAACAAAATTACAATAAATAAAATTAAAGTACTATATAGTACTTTAATTTCTGCGTCAATTCAGCGCGCGCGCTCCTCAGTCTCGCGCGAGCGCCCAAATAAACTATAATCCTATTCAGACTAGTAAGTATCAAAATTGTTTCGCGGACTAAAGATGTACTCCCAACGCAGACCAACGTAACTTCGTCTATTGCAAACGAGCATTTACGATTCGTAATAGGACTCTTAAGCCGTTCTGGCGTGATTGAGTAACAAACAACCAAACTTTCACATTTTCATTTTTTTTTTTCATTTTTTCTATTGATTGTAGCGTGATCGATGAAAAGTATATTATAACCAGCTCAGGAGTATGAAAAATAATTGTACCAAGTTTCGTTAACATCCGTCGAGTAGTTTTTGTTTCTATAACGGTTATACAGACAGACAGATAGACAGACAGACAGACAGACAGACAAAAATTTTACTGATTGCATTTTTGGCATCAGTATCGATCCCTAATCACCCCCTGATAGCTATTTTGAAAATATATTTCATGTACAGAATTGACCTCTCTACAGATTTATTATAAGTATAGATAGATAGATAGATAGATTACTAAGTATAATGTTTAATTAATTTCCTCACAACGAAACACAGAAATGCGAAATAATTATTGAAAACATGCATCTTCTCGAAAACTAACGATTATTTTGATTTATTACTTCCACTAATGGATAGGCAATTTAATTATGAACATTTTGGTAGAAATATTTTTTTCAAACGACTAAAATTAGATTTTATAACGATTTTATTCAACATTCTGAGCGTATTCGCTACTGTCTATCTTGCGCTGTTATTGAGGGAAAAAATGCTCAAGGTTATTTGGTCAGGGTACGGCCTTATCGACTCGGATCAATACTAAAATAAGTAGTTTTCATTGACAAAAAACTAGATGCTTGAGTTGCCAGAACTTACCGGGTCCCGGGGACCACACAATTTTCTTAATTCACAAACAACGTTCACACTAGGATCTTTACATTTCACTTCTAATGCTATACAGTTTCCTTCAGCTATTTGTATGGCCATGGCCTGAAACAAATGACTGTATTGATAGATATTCTAATAAAAATTTACTACGGCAAAGTCCAAAGCTTAAGTCCATCTGTCAGGATTCTTGACTTAAATAGCTGCTGCTACAAGAATTCAAAAAACGTGTTGGACCAGAGATGGGTTACGTTTTACATTGAAGAGCGAGCGAAGCGAGGTAGAAGAACAAAAAAATGTTTGGAGTAAGACTTAGCAAATCGAGCTTGAAAACTAGAACCACCTTACTTGGATAGGTTAAAGTTTCTTTTTACTAAATGTATAGACTTCCGAACGAAACGGCTCTGGATTAACGTGGCTTCCAATCATCCGCGCTTGGCTCCCGTTGTTCAGCGTGCAGCTCATGAGTAGAAGATACCCGTAAAGAAGAAATTGTTACCTCAAAGGCAGGCAGAACTCCATTATAAACTTCATAAAACTCTCTAGCATTGGGTACGTTCATAGAAAACATGGCCATGGCAGATATGTAAAGCTTGCCTGAAGTGGCAATATGTTCGATAATGCAGCCTACGTTGCCATCTATAACTGCATGCGGTTTGATCACGCAGCAAGTGCAGTTTTTAAATGTGGCTCTGAAAGGAATCCGAGGCTTTCCATTTTCTTCACCAAAAAAGTCATCAAGTGCCTGAAAGAGAAAAATATCAAGAGAGTAAAGGTGCGAACACACCGTGGTGCACGCTATCCACGCTGCGCTTAGAATAGAATAGAATACTCTTTATTATGTACACCATATAAGTTACATAAAAAATAGACATTAGAATAATAGGCGCATTTTAGTTGCGTGGGTTCATTTATTTGACAACGTGGGTCTGCGTTTACACTGTAGTACACGCTACACGCTTATGACTATCTACAACTGTAGCGTGGCCTACCGTGGCACACGGAGAGGCCACGCACTTTTTTGTATGAATATGGTTTTGACATAGTCGTGAGGGGCTCAATAATAACAGCCGCATGGGTCGATCTTCAAGGTTAAGCAACGCTTGCTAAGGTCGGTCTGTGGATGGGTGACCATCTTAACATATCGAGTTTCCTCCGTGCTTCGGAAATCACGTTAAGCCTTTGGAAAGGCTAGGCAAATGAAATGAGTATGTACCGCGTGCACAGCGTGCATAGCGTTGAGTGTTGAGCTAATACGGTGCCATATTCGAGCAAGGCACACGTGTGCCAATGCCGTTAATTAATGCGTAGCGTGTCCGTGGATTGCAGTGGAAATTATCTCATACATTTTCATGCAAGGCGAAGCCTCACACACGTGTGTAGGCCCTCCGTGCGTTGCGCTGGGTTTTAGTCTGAGACGTCATTGAAAAATAAACATTTACTAAGTTTACAAGAATATTAATGGAACTCAGTCAAAAATATGACATATTGAGAATATTTCTATTTTGTTGAAGGATTTAGGATTTTAGGGATGATGTCAGACAAGACCAGAGGTTGTAAATGTTTATTTATTGAAACTTTATGCACAATAGTGGTACATGGGCAGACTTAATGCAACAAAGCATTCTCTACCTGTCAACCTTTGGGTTAAAAATCTTGAAGATATTTTCGAATCAAGCAGAGAATATTGTACAGCGATGATTCCTGGATTAGCGTGACATCAAATCTTTAGAATCGATCGTATGTGGAAAAAAATAACAGACTTGGCTTGCATAAATAATAATAATAATAATAGCTTTATTTAAAAAACAAACAGGTTTAACAAGTTTTTCGTGGAGGCCTTCTTTTAAGTATAGAAATACCTGTAACAGAAGACCCCACTCTTCCATATCTACGTACATGTATACAGAGCCTGCTGTGGCAAAAAACAAGGAAGGTACAATTAAGAAACAAAACTGAAGATAAAATTAAAACAGTTATTTGTTATAAACTAATTTACATAACTTATCCAGGTTCTGATTTCAAAGATAGTAGAATGTAGAGTGTTAATGTGAAGTGTATAAGAGTGTGTGTGTGTGTGACGGTGTGTGTGTGTGATGGTATGTGTGTGCGGGAGCAAGATTGCAAGGATATCTAACATATTTATGTATACATAAGACCAGTTAATTATTTCACATGTGTAGTTATATATGTAGTTAAATATGATTAATTATGTAACCGGATGCAGAAGTAACTCAGTTTCTTCATAACTAAGGGTCCTCAGCCACGCAGTCAGCGTTTTCTTACACTTATAATGTGTTTGTTGGTAAAAAGCAACTTTTTTTTTTAAATATTAATTTTTATAAAAATGTTACTAATAACGTCTCAAGCAGCTGAACAAGGTGTCATTTAAATGCTCTAAGACACAAAGAAAGAAGGACCTAGTTAAATTTTAGGTAGGCACACTACATTTCCTCTCTTCTATTAATCATATTTGACGTTTGACACTACATACAAAGCCTATATTACGTGCTATTACCTACTTTCATGGCTTGCCTCCTCGTGTTCGTCCCATGCGCGACGTTTCTAAGCATATTTTCTCCGTACATTTTTCGAAGGGTTCCAGGAGCCGCATCGTCCGGGTCTGTTGCACCCAATGCACGCCTCCATTCTGCAACTGCGTTAGGTGCTACCAGTTCCAGTCCGATAACGTCCCCACTAGTCACATAGTCGATTATAATACTGTAGAAAGAAATAAAGTTTAATTTAGCAAACGGAGATATCGAGAAGAATTCAGTTTGGTATTATGTTGAAGAATTTAACTATTTATTTTTTTGCGTTTGTGTAACAAGTTTAAATCAATACGGTTCATTAATTTCAAGAAGGACTTGAAAGTTGGTGAGAAGTTAACGCTCTAGAGATACTGACACATGGCCGCTCACACAGAAAGCTGTATTGGCTATATATAGGCTGAGATTGGCAGAGAAAGCAATGGAGCAATCTGTAGTTGGCATAATCCGATATCCGAAAACGTACAAATTTTTTAATATCTCAAATGGATATAAACAGGCCACTAAAGTGTTTTGTTTGATGTCAGGTGTAACCGCCTTTATTTAAAACGTGGGTGAAGGTAGAGAGGGACCCGATAGGGCCTCACTTACGGTAGCATGCTGCTTCCACCCAGATGACTGTATAGATTCATTGCAAAATCCTTTTTAACTCTTCCGTTCTTCATGCGGACGATGCGGAAGCCCCTCTTCGAAATAAATGTTAATATTTTGCCATGTTCACTCGCAGGTACAGGTTTTATCATTGCAAAAGTACTGAAAACAATTAGATTTATTTAAATCAGTTTTAGTTTTCGACTACAACTCTTTTCTAGAGGAACACGGGCCTGGGGGGCTACTCTCTAAGGGCGGGTTGTATCAAACATTTTGTGAAACAACCCAATTTTTTGATTTGAGATAGTTAGCACCACTTTTAACGTTTACGCGTGCGTTAAGTGTAAGTAGTTAAAAACAACAACCCGCCCTAAGCCCGAAGTCCGTAGTTTTAGGCTTTGTTGCGGGCGTATTCTACAGGTTTTTTAAAGACCTATCCATAGATACCCCACACGTATGGGTTTGATGGAAAAAAAAATTTGAGATTCAGTTCTAAGTATGGGGGACCCCCAAAATTTATTGTTTTATTTTTTTATTTTTGTGTGAAAATCTTAATGCGGTTCACAGAATACAATACATCTACTTACCAAGTTTCAACAGCATAGCTCTTATAGTTTCGGAGAAAAGTGGCTGTGACAAACGGACGGACGGACAGACCGACAGACATGACGAATCTATAGAGGTTCCGTTTTTGCCATTTGGCTACGGAACCCTAACATGTAGGTATTTCTTATTATCTATTTTTGTTTGAACGAGCTATTCTCTGGTCTGGTTTAAATGCCCTAATTTATGGCCAAATTGCTACCCTGTAACGCCAGGCCCAAGTTTCTATGGAGTTTGGGTTTGTCCTTTTCTTAAGTTTTTTGCAATTTGCAGGCCAGTGCTAGGTTGTATGTTGATTAAAATATTGTTCGCGGCTGTAAGACATATGTAGTTACAGAATTATATAATCAAAATTATCAATACAACGCTCTAAGTTCATAAAGCTCTAGGCATGACTTTACTGTTTTTTTTGTTCCTAGGCCTTTATGAACTTGGAGGGTTGTAATGGTGATTTTGATGATTACAATAAAAAGGTACCTTAAATTTTGTTTCATTTGTTTTTGTTTCCTCCACACATTTATTATAGAGAATTTGGATTTTATTAATAGGGCTACTTACCTTTCACTGTGAGTAAATAAAGTTCTCATGGTGGCTGGAGCGCAGTCTCTTATAAGTAATAGTTTTGAAAACACGTTAACAATATTGCCAACTTGTAGCATTGCTGGTTTCAGGAATGGTGCATGAACCCTTTTAAGAAGGTTCTTGCCTTTTTTTGAGTTTATTACTTGACATGAATTATCGTATGGGAAAAAGTTAAGTACTAATTCCACCATAATGTCGGTGTCTTCGTCATACATTTCACACAAAAACGTGTATTTGTCAAAGTAGTCGTAAACCTAAAACAAGTTGGAAACTTATTAGTGCTGATAGTGTCCACCCTTCCTCACCCCTTTTTTTATGGGAAATCGTCGAATGACTTCCCCCGCTCTGGGCGGAGCGGGAAGGAGTGTCAGACTTCTACTGACTAATATCCATCCATGTTCCTTCATGTGCCCTTTGTGTTCCTGACTTCTGCTGACTCTCTTTGAGGCGTGCGTGGAACACGATCGCGCCGTCGACACGGCCTGTCGTTATAAGACGGACGGGCGGCGAGCTGCCCATAGCTCACCGTTAACAGGCCCACGCCTACGGTGGCCGGAGATCACCAGGTGGCCTCCGACGCCCGCGGACCCCTCCTCACCCCTACAGTGTGTAACACCTCGATAGGCCCGGAGACCGCGTATGGAACGTAGCGTGGGACGCCATGCACCACGTTGGATCGATGACTTGAAGAAGGTGGCCGGCAGCGGAGGAATGCGAACTGCTTTAGGCGAGGTTGCAGTACTGTGTGTTTTGACGAACAACAGCGACAGTCCGGCGAGCGAAATAATGCCTAAATTTTGATTGTTTTTTCTTCTTGGCGAAAACTGATAAAAAAATTATACAATATGGTTTCAACATTTACTTCAAAATAAAAAGCTCTGTCTATTGATATAACTTTTATATTTATTCGTGATGAAATCTCTTAGCAGTACACGTTTAAAATTGTAATTTAGTGTCATGTTTGTTAAAAAAAAGTATCGAGCCAATCATTCTAAATCGTGTTTCTATCTTTACGATTTACTTGAGGGTATGTTCAATTTTTATGTAATGATTTTTATTTATCAAAAAACTCATAATTAATTAGATTTTCAGACGTTCAAAAATCTTAAAAAGTACTGCAACCCCGCCTAAGCCCAGTATGTTGGTGCTCTTTGGGAGAGGCTTACGTTTAGCAGTGAACGGCAATTGGCTGATATGATGAATATGGCCAATTGTTGATGAGAGAAAGATACACTCGAACATAGAACCTCCTCTTTTTGAAGAAGTCGGTTAAAGATTATAAATAACCATGAGATCTATCTTTAGTAAGTAGCTTCACTCTCAAGTACATTGCTCTCATAATAAATAAATCAAGCTAACTTACCATTTTGTAACAATCTCAGCCGTGAGCGTCAGGTCTATCCAAACACCATTAATTAAAACTAGAGCTAAGATACAACTTATGAAGATAAAGATTTCTTTATAAAGCCTAGGTATGGCGCTTATTAAAATAGTTTTATAACTAAAGATATTAAAAACATATGTTTCTTCTACAATACGCGTGTTGGATAGATTTTCAAAATTGTTTTTGTGACTGTGACACTGACAGCGATCAAAAACACAATTATAAATGGCCTTACAATAATTAAACAGGCTTCTGCTTAAATGTGTAGGTTTTATACTTCCTAACATAATTTGTGCTATAGGTAAAGGGCACAATGCACAATACAGGATTTGTCACTGCTTGGATCAAGTTCACTACACACCAAATTATATAAATTACACTTATTGCTCCACATATTTCACCAGCATTTCAAATTGGGACAGGGTAGTCTTCAGTTTTATTTAGCAAGAATATTTAAAGCTTAAACCTATTGAATTGGAGCTATACAAAACACCACAGAGGATTACTATCAAAACACAACTAACTTTGTTTACACAACATGAACATTAAACTATGACATAAACTTATACGACGAAGTAGGCTACCACCACTATTTGAAAAGGCAGTCGCTTCTAAACACAAATTAAGAATGTTAATTTATTTTGGCCGGTCACCAACGTTGGTTCGGTTGTTCGTCACTTTTCACGTTGAGCTAACGCGAATCGAATGGTTAGAAGTTTTGCATCTCACACTCGCTAGTTAACGATAGTCGATGCGTTTGACGTACTCGATCGAGACTTAACTTGAATTTAAGTATGACACTCGCACTAAGCATACAGTTCAAACGTCGCAACAGTTTCGTAAAGCAACGCTTACCAATAAAAAGATAATGGTAACTGTTTGGTGGTCTCAGGATGGTGTTATTCTCTATAGTTTTCTCCGATCTGGTCAAGCAATAACGGCAGATGTCTACTGTGCCGAACTCCGAACAATGATAACAAAACTAGCAGTGAAACAGCCTCGACTCATGAATCGATCTTCACCATTATTGCTCTATGATAACGCGAGTCCTCATATAGCTCGAGAAACAGTTTTAACTCTACAGGAACTGCAATTAGAAACCATTCGTCGTATTCGCCAGACCTTGCTCCAAAGGACTTTTTCTACTTGATAAAAAGTTTTCTTCTCAGAAGGCAGTACAAAATGCTTTCACCAGTTTGTCGAGTCTAGATCACCAGAGTTCTATCGCAAAGGCATAAATGACCTTCCTATTAGATGGCAGCAATGTATGGATAATAATGGTAATTATTTTATGTACATCAGAACGTTCGGCCAGTCGAAATAGGGAGCTGGCTGCTACTCCAGTTTTTAGTGACGATTATGTGACGCATAAAGATGCCAGCCAAAGAATTTGTGACAGAACGGATCGAAAGTTAGAAGCATTTATTTATGGCCGAACGAACTGATATCAGGACGTTCGGCCAACCTGAATCTCCATAACTGAGGACCTCAGAGAAACTGTTACTGAATAAAGATTTAGTGACGATTTGGTGACAAACAACCAATGCTTTAGTTTTACTCGTAATGCCACCGGATAAAAATAAAATGAATTTTGTTTCCTGGAACATCAGGACGTTCGGCCAACATAATCTCCATAACTGGGGACCTGAGAGAAACCGTTAATGAATAAAGATTTAGTGACGAGGCTGTAACTAATTATTTTTGCTTTATTTTTTTTTGTGACGGCTTCTTTAAATAGTAAAATGAGAATTTAACATATAACCTCGAAACATTGGGATTATCGATTCCACCACAAGGAAGAAGCCTAGAGAAACCGATAATGAATAAAGATTTAGTGACGAGACTGAAACTAATTATTATTGCTTTATTTTTGTTTGTGACGGCCCCTTTAAATAGTAAAATGTAAATTTAACATATAACCTCAAAACATTGGGATTATCGATTCCTCCACAAGGAAGAAAGCTAGAGTGACCGTTAATCAATAAAGATTTAGTGACGAGACTGAAACTAATTACTATTGTTTTATTTTTTTTTGTGACGGCCCCTTTAAATAGTAAATTGAATATTTAACATTATAACCTCAAAACATTGGGATTATCGATTACTCCCCAATGAAGAAGCCTAGACGACTCGTAAAACCCCTGATGTATTATAGATTTTCAGTTTCAGTGCAATGGTGTCAGTATTTTTGTTGATTCAAGATTAATCTGTAAAAATGCACTATGGCGGATGGCGACTGAAATAGGGTGACCATGTATTCCAACGAAACAAGTATTTATCGAGTAGGTACTTTTTTATCTACTGAATGAAGCATGTCACGTCGAAATAGTTATAAGGTGACGATGTAGGTATTGCAACAAAATAAATAGATACGTGGACGGAGGAATATGAGGAGTGCAGATAACTAAAATTTTATATAGGCATTACAAATGAAAAAAATATAAAAAAACATTACACACACACCATGCGTTATGATGTGGCCTCTTTGCTTCTACTTTTTATTATTTTTCTGTCTGTCACTATCACATGAATAAAAAAAAATGAAACAATCGATCGAATTTCGACCAATAGGACACCACTAGTTTTCTTATCAATTTCTGCTATAGTACCTACCAAGGGATCTCTGCACTCGCGTGGAATGCGTTCCTTCCCCCGCAACTTTCCGGCGCCTTACTGTCTCTCACTCGCCAAGTCGCCAGTCATGTCACTAGTGTGATGTCATCGAGGTCAGGTGCAGAGATCCTTTGGTACTATAATAGAACCACACAGTACTATCGAAAATGGGTAGCTTAAGTTCTGGCTGACCTTACCGGAAAGAAAGCCGTGATGTTGTCGACGAGTATTTTTAAGAGTTCATTTGGTGTAGTTATTGTATTATCTTACTGTGGTTCATCTATAGAAATGTTATTTCATTTTAAAAATGTGTAATCTAGTTTATCAAACTAGTAATAATATTGTCGGGCCACCACCGAAAGAAATCCGATTTGACAAGTTTCAAGTCAGTCACCGAACAATAAACACAAGAAGCTGTCAAATCGATCTATCTTCTCTCGTGGTGAACCAATTTAACGTGCCAGCCGTATTAGAATCCATTGGCCTGGCACGCGACGATGGCAAAAGACCGGACGGTATGTCTTTATTTCTATGGAAAATGTGTATTCTTGTCTTTAGTGTGGGACGCTACTTGTGTCGATACTCTTGCGCCATCCCATCTTCCTAGCTCGTCGTGCTGTGCTGGTTCTGCGGCTTCGGCTGCTGAAAACTTCAAACGGCAGAAATATAGTGGCCTTAAGGCAACTACATTTTTGAGCCGTTTGGGGTTGAAACTCTTGGACCGTGGGGTCCGAGGGCTCACGTCCTATTTAAAGATCTAGCAAAACGCTTAGTTGACGCTTCGAATGACCCAAGAGCTGGCTTTTACCTTGGACAGAGGATAAGCATTGCCATACAATATGGCCATACAGCCAGTCTTTTGGGCTCACTTCCAGTTGATAGCGATGGGGTGGGAACGAATTCTTTGACGCCATATTTTAGTTAGGAGTTTTTTTTTTCTATTGTAAGTGTATATAGTTTGTTCTTTAAATAAATAGTTATTATTTAACTGTAATTCTAAAAAGTAAAATTTATTATCTACTTACCTAACTACCTATAAAAACAACATGGGCAAAATTAAGCTAGAAACTCTAGGACCAAGTTTCGCTATAGAAAGAGGCGTACGGCAAGGCGACCCCTTATCTCCAATAATATTCATAGCCATTCTGGAGGCTATCTTCAGGAAGATAGATTGGAGTAAGTCAGGCCTACGTATAAAGGACGAATACATAAGTCACTTAAGATTCGCAGATGACCTAGTGCTGTTATCAGAATCCAGCACCCAGTTACAACAAATGATGGAAACTTTACATTCGGCTAGTATCAAGGTGGGTCTGAAAATGAATCTCTCTAAGACTATGGCAATGACAAATTGGCGGAGAAGAATATTAACAATAGATAAAGTGCCACTCGAATATACAGATTCATACATCTATCTAGGTAAGCAAATTAGTTTTGATCCGAAAAATAACGAACTAGAAGTGAAAAGAAGAATACAACAAACGTGGAATAAATATTGGAGTTTAAAGGAAATCTTTAAAAGTGGCCTGCCTATTACCATAAAAACAAAAATTATGAATTCCAGCCTTCTTCCAAGTCTGACTTATGGCTGCCAGACCTGGAAATTCACTTCAAAAGTAAAACATCTAATCACCACCTGTCAAAGAGGACTGGAGCGCAGCATGCTTAAACTAAAGAAATCAGACAAAATACGACACACAATAATAAGATCAAAAACCAAAGCAACAAATGCATTGAAATACGCACAAAAACTTAAATGGGGATGGGCTGGCCATGTCGCGAGGCTTAAAGACCGAAGATGGACCATAAAAGTGACTTTTTGGAATGGACCTCCAGGTAAAAGAAAGCGAGGAAGACCACATACTCGCTGGGACGACGAGATCAAAAAAGTAGCCAGCCCAAACTGGAAACAGACTGCACAGGACAGAGACAAATGGGCATCTTTGGAGGAGGCCTTCACCCAATGATGGGGTTCCTACAAATTATATTATTTAGGTATCTAAAATCAAACCAAGCTAGCTATTAACAATAATAAATATTATCTAGTAGTAAATATTATATAGTATATTAATAACAGTAAATAAAATAGTTATAGGTAAATAATATAGAAAATAAATAAGAATAAGTAGGTATTAAGATCAATTAGTTAAGCGTTTATATAGTATATAGTGTAGTTAAACAAGTATAATAATACTAGTAAATAAAATTAGTAAATAGCTACATAATATAGGACATAAACAAAATAAGTAGGTATTAATTTTAATTAGTTAAGGCGTTTAAAGATAATTAATGTAAAAATTATATGTAAAATTAATTTGTAGGAAATAAAAGGCTTTTTTATTTTTTTATTTATTTTATTTTATTTATTTACCTAACTACCTACCGCTTTTTTTTGGATGATTATAAATAAAGCATTTTTTAATTTGTGTGCCCATTTATTTAAGTTTTTTTTTTAATGCAAAACGGGGAAACTCTTGGCCCAAATCTCACCTGATGGAAAGTGATGAAGTATTCTTGTACTTCAATTTTTCCAATCTCCAATGTCAGTCACCTTTCCACTTTTGTTTGCTTTTAGCCAAAATAGACACGACTAATAAAACAAAAACTTCATAAGTGGACACTGGTATGCAGGCATCAGCTCAACGTTGCTTGTACCAGTATAATTTTTAATATTACGACGTGTTTTGCTTCATTCAGTACCTAGGTAAAAAGGTACCTACTTGATAAATACTTGTTTCGATGGCATACATGGTCACCCTATTTCGCCTATATCCTAGTCGCCATCCACCATAGTACATTTTTATGGATTAATTTTGAATCAACAAAAATACTGACACCATTGCACTGAAAACCTATAACACATCAGGGGTCTTACGCGCCGTCTAGGCTTCTTCGTTGTGGAGGAATCGATAATCCCAATGTTTTGAGGTTATATGTTAAATTTTCATTTTACTATTTAAAGGGGCCGTCACAAATAAAAATAAAGCAATAGTAATTAGTTTCAGTCTCGTCACTAAATCTTTATTCATTATCGGTTTCTCTAGGCTTCTTCCTTGTGGTGGAATCGATAATCCCAATGTTTCGAGGTTATATGTTAAATTTTCATTTTACTATTTAAAGGGGCCGTCACAAATAAAAATAAAGCAATAGTAATTAGTTTCAGTCTCGTCACTAAATCTTTATTCATTATCGGTTTCTCTAGGCTTCTTCCTTGTGGTGGAATCGATAATCCCAATGTTTCGAGGTTATATGTTAAATTCTCATTTTTCTATTTAAAGGGGCCGTCACAAACAAAAATAAAGCAATAATAATTAGTTTCAGTCTCGTCACTAAATCTTTATTCATTATCGGTTTCTCTAGGCTTCTTCCTTGTGGTGGAATCGATAATCCCAATGTTTCGAGGTTATATGTTAAATTCTCATTTTACTATTTAAAGGAGCCGTCACAAAAAAAAATAAAGCAATAATAATTAGTTTCAGCCTCGTCACTAAATCTTTATTCATTAACGGTTTCTCTCAGGTCCCCAGTTATGGAGATTATGTTGGCCGAACGTCCTGATGTTCCAGGAAACAAAATTCATTTTATTTTTATCCGGTGGCATTACGAGTAAAACTAAAGCATTGGTTGTTTGTCACCAAATCGTCACTAAATCTTTATTCAGTAACAGTTTCTCTGAGGTCCTCAGTTATGGAGATTCAGGTTGGCCGAACGTCCTGATATCAGTTCGTTCGGCCATAAATAAATGCTTCTAACTTTCGATCCGTTCTGTCACAAATTCTTTGGCTGGCATCTTTATGCGTCACATAATCGTCACTAAAAACTGGAGTAGCAGCCAGCTCCCTATCTCGACTGGCCGAACGTTCTGATGTACATATTATTTTGATTAAATAAGTATGATAAATTAAAAAAAAAAAACAATTACAATTTTTCAGTACAAATCGGGAAATCGAAAAAAGTATTATAAATGCGAAAGTATGTTTGTTGTTTTTTTTTCTTACGGTTTCACGCCTAAATTGAAGAACCGATTTTGATAATTTTTGGCACAGAAGTAGATGGGATCCTGAAGACTGTATCTAAGGCTAGTTTTTTGTAACGTAATTCTTGCTAGTTCATAATAAATCTAATTCAGTATTATAAGCTAGACAAATTAAGCATATGTGTTTGGTTGGTTCCCGAACTACAACTTACTTATCGTGATAACCAGACCATTTCGTAAAAAGGGGGGGGGGGGCCGCTTCCTTTGGGTTCTCTTGTACCCCCTGATTGTTTTATATAATTTCGAGTGTTTATTAGCAAATAATAAATGAAGAAAATTTACTTAGACATTCGTTATTTATTGAAAATCTTAAGATACAGAGTGAAGACTATCCAAGTGTCCAGTATTCGGCCGGACAGCTAAGTATGTCCAGAAACCGGACAGTTTTCGAATATTCGTTTCATTTTTAACAGGAACTTGTGTGGAAGTCCTTCACTCACTTTCTGAACTAGAGATTCTCGCGCATCTTTTCTGAAACAAACGAACGTTGCTCAGCAAGCGATAAAAACCTAAGAAAATGACATAAGATGGAAGCGCCAGGGTAGCCCGCGAAATTCAAATATTTTTATGTTTTTTGCAATTTGCCAGTCAGTGTGAAGCTGTATGTTGAACAAAATACGATTCGCGGCTGTAACGCATATTTATCTAAAGAATTATACCCATTTTAATTATCATTATAACCCTCTAAGTTCATAACTCGATTGAATGAGTTTTTCACGAAATAAAATTCAATCGAGTTCTATGAACTTAGAGGGTTATATTGATGATTCAAATGTTTATAATCCTTTAGATAAATGCTTTTTACGATTGCGAACCGTATTCTGTTCAACATACAGCTTCACACTGACCGGCAAATTGCAAAAAAACATAAAAAAAATATTTGAATTTCGCGGGATACCCTGGAGTTTCCACCTTAAAAAGAAAGATTCACATACTCGAGCTCGCGGTGGACACGTCATTTGAAGCCTTATGGGGTCCTTCAGTCTCTCTGCGATGGCCTCCAGCGCCCCGGCCAGTCTGTTGATGGCTGCTGTAGCATCACGCTTGGCTTCGGTCTTCATTCGCTCCATACTGAGCAGAGCTTGTGTAGCCTCAAGAAGTGGGATCGGACCTACATAAATAATAAAAAAATATCGACCAATGTCCAATCGGGCACAGATAAAGAAGGAAAAACGTTGTTCATAGAGTCGATTCACGTATAAAGCTGTTTGCAGGTTCACCAGCGCATACAAGCAAGTGATATCAGGTTTCAACGCTGGTCGGCGCAAGCAGTTTTAGAACTAGCGTCTAAAAGCGCTTGAAGCGTGGAATTGATTTCTTTGTCGCCAAATCATGCTGGTACGTGTTGGTAAACCAGCAGCAGCTACCAACTGTCCATGTGAATGCACCCGGAAAGTGTAGAAGTTGACGAAAAAGGCTTAAACCTACCGCCGTTTAGTTCAGAACTAGGACGGCTCCGTAGTTGACGTGGTGACTCCGCTTCGTTCTCTCTTTTGAACTGGCCACTGTTGATCATTGCCTCCTGCTGCTGATCTGAATGCACCATAGGCTCTGGCTGCTGGCGTGAAGGATTTACAGGCTCTGTTTGCTGGCGTGAAGGAACTATAGGTTCCGATTCCTGGCGTGAAAGTACAGTAGGCTCTGGCTGCTGACGTGAAGGAACCTCAAGTTCAGACTGCTG
Source organism: Ceramica pisi (assembly GCA_963859965.1). Classification (NCBI taxonomy): domain Eukaryota; kingdom Metazoa; phylum Arthropoda; class Insecta; order Lepidoptera; family Noctuidae; genus Ceramica; species Ceramica pisi. The sequence continues at coordinate 4,691,941 of OY982527.1, read as the reverse complement.
GCGTGAAGGGCCGACAGACTCTGGCCGCTTCCGTGAAGGCCCCACAGACTCAGCCCGCCGCTGGCGTGAAGGCAAAACAGGCTCTGGCCTCCGCTCCGAATGGGTCATATGCTCTCTAAGCTGGCCTGAATGGACTACAGGCTTTAGTTGGTGGGATGAACGTACGACAGGCTCAGGCCGTTGGATAGAATGGACCACGGGCTTCAGTTGTTGACTGGAATAAACCGATGGCTCTGACCGCTGGCCTGATAAGATTACAGGCTTTAACTGCTGGGTTGAACGCACTACAGGCTCTTGCCGCTGGCCTGAATAGTTGACCGGCTCTAGCGGCTGGGCAGAATGTCCCAAAGACTCTGATCGCTGGGAAGAAAAACTGAAAGGCTCTGGCCGCTGGGCAGAATGTGCCAAAGGCTCTGGCCGCTGGGCAGAATGGCCCAAAGGCTCTGGCCGTTGGGAAGAATAACTGAAAGGCTCTTGCCGCTGGGCAGAATGTGCCAAAGGCTCTGGCCGCTGGGCAGAATGTGCCAAAGGCTCTGCCCGCTGGCCTGTCTGATTCACAGGCTCAGCTCGCTGGGTAGAATGAGTCACATGCTCTAGTCGCTGGTCTGAGTGGACCACAGGCTCCCGTCGCTGACCCGAATAGACCAAAGACTCTGGATTCTGGCCTGAATGCAGCAAAGACTCTGGCTTCTGGCCCGAATGCATCACAGGCTCTGGCCGTTGGTTTGAACGCAGCCCAGTCTCGGACCGCTGGCCTAAATTAACCACAGGCTTTTGTCGGTCAGTGTTAACCATAGGTTTCATCGGCTGCTCTGTGCGAACCACTGAGGCAACTTGAAAAGTATGCCTTACAGGATCATTAGCTTCTCCTGAGGGATCTTCAGGGTAGTATAACTCCACATCAGAAGATTCTGATCTGAAATAATTTTTTTTATTTAAAAACAAATCCATCTGTTACCTATGCACTCGCGAGCAATTCACTGGAATCAGATCATTACGCCCAATAATTTACTTATTACAATTTCCATGCAAAGGAATTATTTAAAATCATATATTGAAAGGTCATTTGTTAGCTTTCAAATGATGACACGAAGGTTTAATATTAATTTAATTTTAAACCCAAATTTAGGAAATTATTGCAATTGGTCGAAGTTGAGGTGGACGTCTAAACGAATACAAAGGAACTACCTACATAGAAAGATTAAAAAAAAATTACAATGTATGACGGAACCGTTAACTTCTCCGCACGCAGTAACATATTGCGCTGTGGTCGAAAGTGGACTGATGATCAATTTTCCTAAACGCCCACTTCTTATAGGGTTTCAGGGCGGGAAGAGACGAGCACCTAGCGCTAGATCATTGATTTTGGGCGTAGATTGCGTTCGAAACGTGGCTTTACCGAATTTCGGTCGCTAGGCGATCGGTAAGGGTTAGGCCACACGAATGTAGTTATGTGAGTCGTGAGTTGCGCAAAATGAATCGGCGGAATTCAGTTTCATACTAAAGTCCTCATTTTGCGTCGCCATGTTGCACAAACAGTACCTACTTTAGTATGAAACCGAATGCGGACGGACTCATTTTACGCGCCTCACAACTATGTCGAGACCCCCCCCCCCCCGGACTTCCAAACAAGTGTTTTGTTTTTAAAATTAATGTCTTTTGTTTTTAAGTTCCATGACATAAGGTGATAGTATGATATTATATTGAAAGAGGTTGAAAGCTAACAAAATTACCACAATCCATAAAAATAGTTTTAAGCAACGCGCGTTGAAGTTTATTCCAGTTTATTGATCGCGAGAATACATCATTATAAAACAAATCAAATATTATTTACCCTAGACTGATATTGTCATCTTGCTCCATAACTTCAGCTGTGCTGGACGAGGGTTGATGCTCAGTTTCAAAGCGCTGTGAACATGCCATGCATTAACAAAGAAACAAGAAGATAAACCCATAAGATTAGTGTTTACTCAACGTATATTATTTTGATTATTTTTACTATATTCTATTTTTTTTTTTATTTAATTGTTTTTGCTGACCCTCTGTACGTATTGATAATTACTGTAAGTGCAGAGAGTAATTGAAATAAAATAAATAAGTTGTAAGTGGTTCAAGTCCTATGACGAAATGGTCGTTTCCTTCTAATGTTTGATGGCCATTGACTAATTTTTTTTTTTGCGAAATGCTTCGAGGATTTATATATAATAACAGACAAAGCATTGGCCATCTATCCTTAAAGCTCACAAATAGATGGAAAATTTTTAGCTTGTCCACCAACTCTCAACTAGGGACAAACCCTAGTTATAGACATTATTACACTTATTACTATTATAACAGTAGTAACTAATGTAGGTAATATTTTTACAAAAAGTACACTTACAGAAACTGGAGTGTCGCAAACTCTTGGCATATCTTCCCCAAGGTCGGGCCCTAAAATCGAATACAGCCTGTTCTCTATATCCGACAGTCTTTTTTTGGCAGGACCTCCTCCTTTATATCAATGACAGTAGTATTAATATTTAACTACATACTCATACTACTTGGCTTAGATTTTGTTCGAGCTAGAATATTCAAGAATTGCCTTCTCCAGTCTATAGTCTATCTCTCATAAACTCTGCTGCTTGATTCATCTTGATCTTTCCTCATAACGTGTCCCTCCGATCTCACTCTAGTAGATCTATTGTCCACACTGTCTATACCTACATAGGTACTTTCATTGAGACGCTTCGTGTTAGAAATTACTTATTGACCCTTCGTACTTTAACAAAAAATTAGTTTGTTTAGTGTTACTTAGAGAAAAGTATGGAAATAAAGAATACCTGCAGCGTCCGATTCGGCCTTCATTTCTTTGATTTTCTTTTTAACTTTGCTCTTGTAGGCATTGTAGTACTGAAAAAAGATCATTGCATGTACTAGGATGAATACCAACCTACAGTTACTTTCAATAAATATGCACAAATCTATGGTTAAAAAGTACCGAGGTAAAATTCGCTTTTCGTGTCTGTGCACAGAAGTTCTTCTTAACAACTCAATGTTATTTTAAGCAGCGCTCAGCTCAACATCATAATTTTATGAACTACCTAATAGCCTTTGTCCGCGCATATACCTACCGGTTTTTCCCGTTCCCGGAGGAATTTCGGGAAATTAAAGGATAATATTTTTGTGTTCACCAAAAATCTTAAGGTACATCTATGTATGCATTTCTAAAATATTGATCTTAAACCCGTTTAATTGTTTTACTATAATTAAACTACTCGGCCAACAAAATATGTAACATCAAACAAATTCCAAATTAACCCCAAGATATAACACTTTTTTATTGTAGTGCGCTGCAAATATTCTATTGTAACAATAACTATTTTATTCTTCCCCGAAAAATACTGATCGTGCACCAAATATTCCTGAATGTTACACAAAATTGGTTAGGTTAGGTTAGGTTAGGTTTCCATTTTTTTATTAATAAAGCTACATTGGACATTAATTGATTCAAATACATTTTGCAGTGCATTATCTGAAGTAAAACTAAAAAAATAATTGCTTGTTTTTAAAATTAGGTGTATTACTATTTTGACAAATTTGCAACAGTTGTTAAATAGATGCTCGTTATGACATATTTTAATTAACATATTTTGGTGCACATTCAGTATATTTGGTGGAACACAGGCAAAATTAGGTAAATGAAATGGGAATAAATTGAAGTACTTTTAAATACCATCCATTTAGAAATACTAGATTTTGTCTCTATCATCTCTGACCAAGACTAAAGTGAGGAGCAAACTTATCTCAAATTAAAAAAAAACCTCTCGGAATTCCTCCCCCCCCCCCTACAACCCCCAAGGAACTTGTAGTGCAAATTAAAAGCTTTCTACGATCATACCAGTAGTTTCGGCTGTACGTTGTCTAGTCGTCAAGTGTGTCAAAGACTACCTATTATCCTGAAATAATGCACAAATGCGGTAGGCGAGAAACTTTTGTTTTTTTTTTTAAATAGCTATTAATTCGTCCTTACCGCTCTCCATTGGTCCGGTGTTCTTTGGGCGCAGTCAGTCGAAACGCTATTCGCCAAATCGGCACACGCAGCCCAATGTCGTTTCAACAGATTTCGTCCCTCCTTGGTTCTGCTGAAACGGCTGTGAGCCAGCTGCGGATTATCCTTCATGTAGTCGAGGATGGCCAACGTTTGGTCTGTGCTCACCATCTTAATTTTGAAAATGAATACATAGGTAAATATATTACGTTTAAAAACATTAACATAATAATATTTCAAACGAATACTCACACTTCTCGGTTCTAAGATTCGGTCTAACACCGCTGGTTCCATTAAGTTCATGCTTTATTCAACTCAACTTCAACTCTTGAATAATAATGACTTTAGTGGAAGAATGCTTCGATTTGAGTGACCAATAAATTGATGCCGCTGAAAATTGTAGACTAATTAGGGTAAGGTATCCAACTATTGGCATGTTAGATTTTGTACTTAAGTAAAATAGATTTATCAGAATAATTTTAAAATCATGTCCCAACAGATATTATTTTTGTTTATCTCGTTCAGTTACAGATAAATACTGAATTATTTAGTAAAAAGAGGGGAGGAGAATAGCTCATAAGACATTTAAAACACTGACACCATTGCTACGTTCGAAAAACTTGATGAAAGAAGAAGAAACAAAGAAAAAGAGTTTATTTGCGGCCAGTATGACGCATACCAAAAGAAAAAAAAACACAATATACAATTATACACATGAAAAATTGAGCACACGACTCCATAGAAATACTTGTGTTTTATCCTAAACGTTTGTATTTTTCTGCACTTGTAGTAGCCACCCCGGCACAGTTAGCCATGCTGAGAAGACAGGATGATGCATGTTTGTCAACACATACCTATTGCTTCCAACTTCCAAGAATGAAATTTTGAAGAATTATGGTCATCCCGTTTATCATTTTCCCAAACTCAAAAGTAAAAAAACTGAATTTTTTAAACCCAGCGTTGACTAGAGCCGAACGGATGATGTAATAAATGCAGGCGTGTTGTGCTATCCGACTCACTATCCTACTCTAGGATTGGCCGTGGTGTCTGAGCCAGTCGACTGCTTCACCACAATAGCAGCGATATGGAAAGCGGCTACGAACACCCAGTCGTAGACATAAAGGTGATGTCACTCAGCATAATGCTTTTCTGGGTGATAGTAGCCAGATGCCTGATTGCCATTCACTCAATGTCAGCAGATGAACATGAACAGCCGGGCGATTCTGTCGACATCTCACCGTGATCACTTAGGTGGAGTGAACGACAAGTGAGCTGTCATGTCATCTTGTTTGTATGGTTTGACAGCTCACTTGTCGTTCACTTCGTCTAAGTGTTCACTTCGACATGTTTACAGAATCGCACTGCTGCAGTATCTATTGGTACGTTTTCAAGAGGTAATTGCGTAATAATCTGCACGGTGGATTTTTATTTAAAAGTATCTCTATTAAAATGGAACCTGTATGTTTTTATTAAATTTTCTTATAAAACTATAAAATATAATATTTGGCCATAATATGGCAATAATTGTACAGTTTACCCTATTGACAGCAATTTGAACTGACATGACAGTGAATAAGGTCGCATCATTGTCGCGGCCTTCATTTGTTTTTAAAACTAGAATGGTACACACAACCGGCCAGGATTAGGTAGGTAGGAACTCATTTTTGATTTTGTTGATAATTTAACAACAAAGAATAAAAGTCTGATTAGTGAATCACACTTTTTTTTCCATGGTAAGTGAACCAGACAAGTTTTTAATGAATTTGAATGATTTTTTAAATATTATTTTATTACTTCACTTACTTATTCATGCTATTTTATTTTAATTGATATGTTGTTTTTTTAATAGGCTATGAGGCCGCTGACAGTCTATCGCCTTTCACATGCAAGGTAGCAGAATCGTAAGTCATTAATAAAACAGTTATGTCAAATTATTGTAGTAATGTCAAATTTACTTTTTATATTATACCAACATAACAATGACACAATGATAGACTTCCAATTCTGAAGGATAACGTTTTCGTTTTTAGTAAGTTGGTATTCTTGCCTTTATTTTAATTCAGTTAAAAATACGCTTTGATCGAAGCTTTCACTTTAGTAAACATGACTTTTATCGACAACTATATAGTCGAAACAGTGAAGTTGGTGTTCTTCTTTTGAGTGTTACGTCATTTTTACCCGTATAAAATGAAATTTTTAAGTTTTATTTCTTAATTTTATCTTGAACTTCGAAACTAAGGAACCTTTAAAGGACGACAGGTATGTTGTCTATCTGTCAAGACATCGACATTTTATCATTAAAAGAACGTAGAGGTATCAAGTTGAAATTAAAATCAAATAGAATTACAGTCTGCAGATCATTAGAAGGGTAAGAAATTCCACATCCGATTTAGTGCAATCAAGATCAAGAGGTAGGTATTTAAAAAACTTTTCTTCTTACTGATACTACGTATACTTAAATCGTCTTCTTTCAATAATATAAAAATGAATCGCTGAATGTGTTGCTAAGCGCAAATCTCGAGAACAGCTGAATCGATTTCGATAATTTATTTATTATTTTGTTTACTATTGATAGGCATACGTTTGACCGCTATCTCACCTGATGTTAAGCAATGATGCGGTCTAAGGTGGAGCACGCTTGCCTAGAAGTAACCTATTCACTCTTGACTTAAAGACTCTCAGGTTGTAGCTATCAGGAAACACAGACTCAGGCAGGGAATTCCATTCCTTAGCTGTACGCACAATGAATGTATTCCCAAAACGTTTTGTGCGTATAATTCATTTTTTGTCGAGTTTGTTATTAACATGAGAAGGTTTTTATGTAAAAAAAGTTGCCAGTTAACGGGAGCAAAGCCGCTGGGGACAGCTAGTATATTTATATATGTTTATTTAAATAAAAAGCTCACGAACTAAAACTAACATAGGTAGGTACCTATGTGTCGATAAATTTCTCCGCATCACTGGTAGTGTGCCCAAAAAGCTAGCAGCATTTGTATGGCAATGCTTATCTTTAGAATTGGGTCATGCTAAGTGTCAACTAAGCTTCTTGACAGATCTTTAAACAAGTTATGAGCACTCGGACCCCACGACCCGAGAGTTTCAACATCAAAGTTAGAGCTTGAGTCAATAATGTCACATAGTACCAATGACGTATTATATATAGACACGTCATAAACCAACATCGCGGCGCTTAAAACGGCGAAAATACTAGATAGCTTGGTTGACTGGTAGAGAATGCCTAAGGCATTAAGTCCGCCTTTGTACTTTTTTTTTTTGTGCGAAAAGTTTAAATAAATAAATAAATAAATAAATAAATAAATAAATAGCTACTAATACGCATGAAGAAAGGGAAAGAAAATATGTCACCGTACGGCGGGATGCCTGTTGCTAGAGGGAGATAAATATACATCTTCAGTTACGTCACATGATAAGTAATAGTCAAATTGACATCAAAACAAACGTAGTGTCGCGCGACAGGTTGGTGCGTAACTAAGCGCGATGTGGCCAATTGGCTTCAGTTCATGTTGTCATTTTAGAGTGCGGACAACGTATCTATAGTTTTATATCATTGCATAGTACAGTCGCCAGCGTCAGGTTATCCGAAACTGTCAAATTTTCCCAATCAAATTTGAACCCAACACTATTAGCAATAAAGTTGAAAATCTAACAAAGAAATTTGACAAATGGTTGTAGCTGATGTGCTGGCGTCTGTACATACTTTGATGATTATCTCACAATTCAAAACCCATAGTACCTATCTCTGACTACCATTGAACTGTTAACCACAACTGTTAACACATTAGTGTGGAGAGCGGATGAGAGGACAGTTTTTAATCAAAAGTTAATATAAGCATAACATTATGGTTTAGGTGCAGTTTTTGCCCATTATTATGATCGCGCAACCCAGTAACGGTAACACGCGCAGTTTCACCGAGAGATAGAAATGAGCAAACTTGTCCCGCTAAAGTACCTACTTAGTAAAAGGCGGGAATTCTCTCGAGTAGTAACGTTATACTCGTACCATAGACCAAACATTCTTGTTTTATGTTTCTTACCGCCGATTTCCACAAAAGAGTTTGACTTTGACTTTTACCTCTAGCTGACTTACACAATGCAGGATTTGACAAGGCATAATCCAATAGTGACTTGAACTAGGTACATATCTACGCGGCTTCGAAGCAACTTTAATCAATACAAAACCGCGTAACGTTATTCGATAAATAAAACCTTTCGGTACCATCGTCTATCCTAACAATTTTCTAAAATAAATTCTCAATTCTGCAATTTTATTTTGCACTGGCAAATGCTTAGTATTTCTCAAAGCATTACCAGTTCTAAAAAATAGCATATTTTATCGATTTCTATGTTTTCCACGATGATACACCCAACTCAAATGCTTGTGCCAAAGCAGTGACCGAGCGTTTGCGAAACAAAACACGATCATGAAAATTAAAATGAAGATAGTTCGGGAACGTTTCCAGTGTAAGATTTTGTTAATATTTTAGTGCCGAGCTCATTCTGCTAGCCAGCACTGCGAAAATTGCTGTCATGCCAATGACTAAGTGTACGATGTCTCTTTCAGCTTGCGTGAAATGATAAAGCTATGTTGTTGTAGGTATACCAAATAAACATACCATGCGTTTTGTGTCTTTCATTATTTTATGTTCCACAGACCCAGTGGAATTAGGTTATGCTCCTGAAAACTTATTGCGTAGTAGCCGTATGCGAGTTGACTTAGCCGAGCGATTTTCTTCAAAAACTCTTCTCAGAATTAATAATTGTCTTGCTAGTATAAAATGTAGAGCATAAAAGTTATAGTAATTTTTATGGTATAATTTGGAATCCTATTTGCCATTTTAGAAGGTTTACATTTCATTTAGACCGCCAGACACTTGGAGCCCTAAGATGGCGTTCTTTTGGAAAATGGTTAAAATCAGTATGATAACATTTTGGTTCTACCATTCGTCGCCGGCCAAGTTATATTGGGCACAGCACAGTAGAACTCTATACGCATGCGTGAATAGCTAGGAATGTTGCCAAAATAATAAATTAAAAACTGTACCTTCAGAAAAAACGTAAACAGCCTTCTACAAAAACTAAAGATAAGTATTAATTATAAATTAAAATTGTCACCACTACCAAGAGAAGAATCTGGACTTTTGTATGAGGCATTTCCTTTCGAAATTTAAGAAAAGAAGTTGAGAGGTGGAGTTGCCAAGTAATGAAACCTAGCAAAAGAATTGATGTTCTCTAAAACTGTTTTCAAATGAACCTTTGACATGCTTGTATACTACGTTGTAATGATTATATTTTTTTTTATCAGTTTTAAATCGTAGATGGCAGCATTATATTTAAATTTGTGTGTTACCAGTTCTAAAAATTAAAATCCTCCGACCACGCCCTTTCTGGACTCTATTGATCCGAATAGCCTTAGCTAGAACAAGTTACCAGGAAAACATGTTAGCTTAGGAGAACTTAGGTCTAACTTCAGGCGTCTAGGTATTGGCGCATGCGTGTTTGCTGAATGAAGATCTTTCATTTTTAGGGTTCCATAGCCAAATGGCAAAAACGGAACCCTTCGTCATGTCTATCTGCCTGTCTGTCTGTCTGTCTGTCCGTCCGTATGTTACAGCCACTTTTTTCCGAAACTGTGAGAACTATGCTGTTGAAATTTGGTGAGTAGATGTATTCCGTGAACCGCATAAAGATTTTAACACAAAAATAGAAAAAAAAAACAATAAATTTTGGGGTGGATACTTAGAACTGAAATTCAAAATTTTTTTTTCATTAATTCCATACGTGTGGGGTGTCTATGGATAGATCTTCAATCATATTGAGGTTTCTAACATAATTTTTTTCTAAACTGAACAGTTTGCGAGAGAGACACTTCCAAAGGTGGTAAAATGTGTCCCCCCCCTGTAACTTCTAAAATAAGAGAATAATAAACCAAAAAAAAATATATGATGTATATTACCATGTAAGCTACCAGCAAAAATTGGTTTGAACGAGATCTATTAAGTAGTTTTTTTTTGAATACGTCATAAATCGTAAATCGCAACTTTTGCTTATAATATACCTACAGATTTGTACGGAACCCTCGGTGCGCGAGTTCGACTCGCACTTGGCCGTGTTTTTACATTAGTGACTTTGCTACTGAATTATTGTCTAGAATAGCTACATAGTTCATGGCGGCAATATGAATGGATGCGAATGTTTTCTGTTTTTTAGCTATCTAGGTGGAGGTTTCAGCTTCTTAACCTTAAGAAAAAGGTAAGTGTATACTTAACTTAGTTACTTAGAAAGTTAAGCTTACGTGCGTTACTTAAAAGTTCGGATTATGATTATGATAAAATTATGCCATAACAAGTTTTTCAAAACATTTTTTTCAGTGTAAACCCGATAAAAACCACTTAAACCAGCGCTTAGCAACTCATTAAGTTACCTAAGCATAATGCTGAGGTTTTGAACCTTTTGCTTCCGGTATTATAGTTTTGTGTGTGTACCGATACTACTAGCTATAATACTGGAGACAATAAACGTTATTATACTGCGTGCTTCGTTCTCGATATATATATTTACCATGCAGCATTCTCGATTCACTCGGCAACTGACGCAATTTTTCAGAGCTAAAATTATCTGTAACTAAGTATGCATTATCTGTGTCCTTACGTGAACTGTCATTATTTTCGTTTGCGCGGCAACTGATACTGTGTTCTACGAAATAATAAAGTAAATTTGAGTTTTAGAAAGTGAAAATTGTGCATATTATACCACAACTATGCCTAAAAGGCGGCATGAAGAAAAAGATTTACAATACTACAAAAAGAAAATAAGAAATATCAAGAAATATCGAACGAAAAATGAAACGCCGTGGTCGTCGTCGGGATGACTATAAAAGTGGAAGTGATACTTCAATTTCTAGTATTCCAGGTAATAAAAAGTTGTCTTGTGATTGCTATTATACGGTACGGCTACTGGCTTTCATAGCAGTTAAAGCCACAAGGTTTTTTCATAACCTTAGTACCGTATGAGACGGGTGGTGTACGAGATACATCGACGTGCTCACTGGACTCGGGTCGTATACGAGATATACGGACGAGATCCTTAGATGCGGGTCGTATACGAGATATACGGACGAGATCTGTAAACTTTATGTGAAGTCCGTGAGGCTTCAATAAGCAGTTTGTTAGCGATCACTTGTACAAATTTCTAGTGGTATGATTTTTGTTTTTCATGTTACAATACTGATAACACTTCGAACGAGGTCGAAATCATTGAAACATTACCACGTGATATGTCACCAGCAGGACCTATGACAGACCGGTTCCAGAAGAATCTGAACCACCGATTGCAGAAAATTCTACCTCAACTACAGTGGTGGATCCTGAGCCTACCTCAGAAATACCAACAAAAGTTCCACTGTTACTTTTAGCACTGGGCGATTTCATGCCAGATAAACCTGCACATGGTCCTACTATAAACAGTGACTTGGCTCGTATTTGGAGCAATATTTTGAAAAATGGTCTTTTTAAAGAGACATAACAAAAATTAATGGAACAATTGATCCCAAAAAATGTACCTTTATTAAAGGCACCAAAGCTTAATCCAGAAATTTCTGCTTCGGTAAGTGATTATATTGTCAGCAGAGACATAAAGATAGAGTTGGAACAAAACCAGCTAGGCATTGGACTGTCTATAATCAGTAATGCAATATCATTGTTGATAAATAATGATACAGTGGACAGATTAAAATTGATCTCACTACTTAGTGATGCTGGAAGGATCTTGACAGATCTACATTTGGTACAGACAAAATCAAGAAGAAACTTAATTTTCCCAGTTATAGACAAAAGTTCTATGATGCTATCAAAAATCATAAGGGAAACTCACTAGGTCCTCCTCGCTACAATCAGAGGACATCAGCGAGGTACGGACCCAGAAGAGCCAGTCCTCAATACAGGCCCGGAAACATCACGGCCACTATTATCAGTCCACTACCAAGAAAACCAAAGCCTCACAGGAGAAGCCTCCTGCTCGCACATAGAGGTAAGTCATGCTGGAAGGCTGACACTTTTTTTATCTTGCTGGAACAAAATTTGCAAAGATGAATCTATACTTATACTTAATTATATCAAAGGATACTCGATTACCTTTGTACAGATACCTTATCAGAATTCAGTGACTCTCCCCCGTTCAGTATTATCATCTGAAGAAAATACTGATGTGCATACTGCTATCAGCAATTTATTAAAATTGGGAGCTATATCGCCTTGCATGCCATGTCAAGACCAGTTTATCTCCCCTATATTTTTGATTCCAAAGCCTAATGGTACAAAAAGATTCATACTAAACTTAAAGTCATTGAATAAATATGTAGAAACATCCCACTTTAAAATGGAGGACTGTAGGACAGCAATAGCCTTACTCTCTCCAGGTGATTACATGGCAAAAATTGATTTAAGAGAATCATATTTATTAGTAAAAATAAATCCACAGAATAGAAAATACATATGTTTCCAACATGATAAATTATACGAATTTAAGGCCCTCCCTTATGGCCTATGCTCTGCACCTAATATTTTCACAAAAATTATGAAGGTTGTAGTGACACATCTAAGAGGAAAAGGTTACAAGTCAGTTCAATACCTAGATGACCTACTATGTATAGGATCTAGTTATCAGTCATGTTTACAAAATGTTTAAGAAACAATAGCTCTCTTAAAGTGTCTGGGATTTGTTATACATTTTGTTAAAAGTATATTAATACCATCACAGTCTTGCAAATTTCTAGGTTTTGTGTTTGATACAAAAAAAAAAAAAAAAAAAAAAAAAAAAAAAAAAAAAAAAAAAAAAAAAAAAAATATGACATTGCAATTGCCCATAGACAAAGTACCAAATATTAAAAAAAAAAAAAAAAAAAAAAAAAAAAAACTGTTCAGAAGTACTTACATCTTGATTGCTGTTTTATAAGAGATCTGGCAAAATTAATTTGAATACTAATTGCAGCCTGCCCAGCTACCACATATGGTTGGCTTTACACAGAATATTTAGAACATCACAAGTACAAATATTTAGTTTAAAACAATGAGAATTATGATGTTAAAGTAAACTTATATTCTGATATAAAATAAAATTAGATCTGCAATGGTGGAATGATAATATTAGTACAGTATGTAAAAGTATTGCTACATGATATTGAACTGTTCACTGACACATCCATGACTGGATGCGGTGCTATTTACAAAAATAAAAGAGCACATGGCTTCTGGAGTGAATTTGAGAAAACATACCATATAAACTATTTGGAACTCCTGGCAGTATTTTAGGCATTAAAGGTTTTTGTAAAGGATATAAGCAACACCTTAACATCCTGTTGCGTGTAGATAATAAGACTGCAATATCTTATGTGAACAGAATGGGTGGTACTCAGTTCCCACATTTAAATAACCTAGCCAGATCCATGTGGCAGTGGTGCGAAGAAAGACATATTTGGCTAGTTGCCTCCTACAATAACTAGTAAAAATAAAGAGGCTGACGAAGAGTCGCGAAAAATCAATCCAGATACTGAATAGGAGTTAAATACTGTGGCATTTCAACAAATTGTATCTGTGCGGGGTGAACCTGAAATAGATTTATTTGCATCCCGCACTAATGCTTAATGTATTTCTTATGCGTCTTGGAAATCAGATCCAGAGGCAATGAATATTGATGTTTTTACTTTGTCTTGGACAGAATATTTATTTTATGCCTTTCCTCCATTCAGTTTTTCCATTCAGTATTAAAATGTTTACAAAAAATTAAAAATGAGAAGGCAACAGGTATTACGGTTATGCCTCACTGGCCATCACAACCTTGGTACCCTTTAATGCAGACTATGCTTATCTCAAAACTTATATATTTTAAACCTCAAAAATATCTTTTATATTCTCCTATCAGAGACCATCACCCTCTTCATCATCAACTCACCTTGATTGCAGGAATATTATCAGGCAAGCTTGGCTAAAAAGAGCTATTCCCCCAACATCAATAGATGTCAGGTTTGCATCCCTTTCACATAATACACTAAAACAATATAATGTTACATATAAAATTTGGTGGACCTTGTGTCAGGAACATGGTATGAACCCATTCACTCCATCTATACCATTTGTTATGTATTTTCTAACAAAATTAATTGACTCTGGGGCTGCCTATGGTACTCTTAACTCACATAAGTCAGCTCTATCCTTGATAATAGGCTCTAAAATTGGGGAGGATGATCGTATTAAGGGGCTCTATAAAGGTTTCTATAAGTCGAGACCACCATTAGCAAAACACCAAAGAACATGGGATCCAAATAATGTCCCAATATGACATTAAGTTTTGAATGAATATCAAAGAAACTGGTGGTTTTGCTTGCATTAAGCACAGCTCAACGGGCACAAACCTTGTCATTACTAAAAATATCTAATGTAATACAGAGTGAAAGTTGTGTCAATATTGCCATTACTAATACGACTAAAACTTCGGCTGCGGGAAGAACTCAGCCTAATCTTTCCTACCCTTTTTTGAAAAACCTGAGATTTATCCTGCCAGAACATTGTGTGATTACATGAGATTTACTAGAGAGATAAGAGGTCATAATGACTACTTGTTTTTATCACTCTACCGGTTTCGGCTTCTACTATTGGTAGATGGATTAATCTAGAATACTCTCTCAGAGTGCGGTATTGATACGCGTGTCTTCTCAGGTCATAGCACACGACACGCCTCTACATCCAAGGCTAAGTCAAAAGGAATTTCATTAGATGTAATAAGACAGACTGCTGGTTGGACAAATAACTCATTAACATTTGCAAAATAATATAACCGGCCAATTTTAAATTCAGGTGAATTTGCCCATGCTGTGCTTAATGTATAAATAATATACCTAATTATTAATTAGTTGGTAGAAAACAGATTGTTATGTGCCAAATAAGGCTGATTAATAACATGATGACTGATTGTTAATTAAGTTTAATTATTGAAAAGGATTTAAGATGTTTATGAATAAAACGCTGTTGATTTCAAAAATAAAAATATTTATTTTAAAGGACATGGAGTCAGGGTCATCTCAACTTTACCATCTCTCTAAACATCTGCATGGTAAATATATATATCGAGAACGAAGCACGCAGTATAATAGATGATCAAACGAACTTACCTGAGTGAAGTTCGATCATTATTATACGAAGTGCTTCGTTCGAAGATATATGTTCCCTACCCACCTCACCCCAGGTAAAATTGAGATAACCTTGCAAGAATCTAAAAAGAATGACAGTTCACGTAAGGACACAGATAATGCATACTTAGTTACAGATAATTTTAGCTCTGAAAAATTGCGTCAGTTGCCGAGTGAATCGAGAATGCTGCATGGTAAATATATATATCTTCGAACGAAGCACTTCGTATAATAATGATCGAACTTCACTCAGGTAAGTTCGTTTGATCATCTATTCTATTCTATACTAGTTCAATCTAACATTTTATAATAGCCATATCGCATATCAACACAGGCTGACCTAGATTTCAGGAAATATTTGAGAGGAACAAGGATGGCAGCTACATAGTTCATCCCTGTCCCACTTGCAGGCGTCCTTGTGTCGCCGGTGCATAAAAGCCGGCGCTTGCCCCAGGTCTGGCAGTGCTTGGTCGGGGACAACCTCGCCGTTTGGTTGATCCACGATAACCAAGCACAAGAAAAGATCATGAGCGAGTCTGATTCGCAGATTAATAAGATAAGATAAGATAAGATTTTTATTTTCTCACCACAATACATATATAACAGCACATTTTAATAACAGTTTAGACAATGATAATTAGATTAGTGATAGTATATTGTGGAGAGACTGGTGCCTAATGGGTCCATATTAACATATGGTCCATATGGACCCTGAGTGGAACGACGACAAAAACAGTTTCGGACATAGGGTCATCAAAACTCATTTACTTTACACCTTTTTAGATGATTCAATGTACGTGAAAGAATGACTTTCACCAGTTGAAAAAAAGTACCTTCATGAATATAATATCTTTTACTTTGAAACCACCCCTGAAGTCGTGAAAAATCAAGTGCCCCTTACACTTATTGGCTGTTACGTATTGACTTTTTCACTAGTCGTTGGGCGGTAAACATTTTAACTTGTGATGAAATTATGAGTGTGGTTCGGTTAGTACTGACTGCTATGATTTATTTCCTGACGGCCAAAAGGAGAGTTTTGTTTTTATTGCATAATAATATGTATGTAGCTAGGCTAGCGAGCCGCTGCGAGTGCTCAGCGTTAGACTCCCTGTCCCTTGTTGCAGAGACATGCTGCTTTAAATCACTGAGACGCTGTGCACGTTCAGCGCTAGATTCCCGAGCACGGACCTGCGATGTTCTCCAGCTTTGGTTAGCAAGCCGCTGTGAACGCTCGGAGCTAGATTTCCCAGCGCGTGCTTGCGAAATATTTTCTCTATTCCTCGAGAGGCTCTTCCGTACGGCGTACTCGAGCTGCTCTTGTCTCATGTCTGGGATGTTTGACGGGAAAGTTGTGATATCCTTTTAGGCATGATAAACAATCGGTGAAACTGTCCGATATCCCAAAAACAGAAATATCACAGCTTCGAACTCGAAGAATGAGAACGAAGTAATATTGTAATTGTGTTTTGAGAAACCGAGCAACCAAAACAATTTTAAAGACCAACAACATTCAACCAACTACGTACATCTCACCTACCAAACGACAAAAGTTAAATAATAACTGGAGAGGGTCATTAATCCGCGGAAAATCTTAACACCACGATTCAGAAAAATGACGTAATTGCACAACGCCGTCTATGGGTAAAGATAAAACGTCCGTACAAAGCATGTTCTAATGCGGTTCGTGAATGGACGGCGCGGGCGGCGTTTTGCGATTTAGTAATTTTATATTATCTTCGAAACTATACAACCAATTGGCATACTGTTTTGGGGCAAATCGTATCTCTATGATGTTCTTGTGATCAAAATAATTTTTTTTTCGATAAGGTTTAATATTTTGTTGTTTAAAAAATCGTCCAAAGATAAGTACGTCGAAAAATACTTTTTTAACACCTAAAAGCTTCTATATCTGCTAAAATATAAAAGATAGAAATATGGTGCCGCGCGGTAACTATTCTAGGCGGACCAGGTTGCTATACATTGTTTTCAATTATATACAACTGTTAAGGCAGCGCACGCAAATAACTCTGTTGTAAGAGCTATTTGTTTCCGCCTGGATAGACAAAAATTGAGATAGTTCGACTAATTTGCATGATATCTTTATAATTTATAGCCTATAGCACTCACGAATAATGTAGCTTTCTACCAGTTACCAAACAATTTTTCAAATCGGACCAGTAGTTCCTGAGATTACCCCCTACATACAAACTTACAAACTTACAAACAAATGTTACCTCTTTATAATATTAGTATAGATATATACTCGTAGATGAAAAGCACAGTGCTTACCTCAGATAAAATACTTAGGCGTTTGACGCTTAAGCGTAGCGAGGGTCAGTAGTTCGAGGGAGTTACTTTCAAACCTACTATAACAATAACAATGTACTATGTCAAGAGTGAAACATAAACTTTCTTGTTTAATTTTGCCATTCATTGTTAAGCAGGGGTTAGTGACTAATCTAATAAAAACCAGCAGTACCTACTCTGCATAAATAGCATGAGTACACTCTCCTTGATATTTCCTTTCCAATGAAGATTTCTTGGTGAATGCGCTTAACTTGTTTATCACTCACTGTACCTGGGTTTTCCGACAAAAAATCTAGGCATGTGTGCAGAAAGAATATTTTTAATGATACCTATGTAATACCGCAATTCTTAACAGCAATTTAACAATTAATGTTGAGCTTTCATCTCAAAGCTGTAAGATTTTGCTTTAAAAACTTAGTTAAATTTAATAAAACGATACAAAACCGGGGATTTAACGTAAAATCGAGACATTTATTTAAACTTTTCGCATAAAAAAGGTACAAAGGCGGACTTAATGCCTTAGGCATTCACTACCAGTCAAACAAGGGTGGTAAAGAGATTAGATGGCAGGTGCTCTCTTAGAGACATTGTGAATGAACTATACGAATATTAAAGAAAACAAGATAATATTGGAGTGGATGCCACAAAAAAAATCCTACATTTACAAAGAAAAAATTTATTACGTAAATGACAATTTCATGTTTTCTATACCTTTTAAACGATTATTTTTTTGGTATGAGAGACATATCTATGAAAAACAACATGAATTTTTCCGGGGAAATTTTGAGTGTTGCTTAGTAAATATACAACTATTGTCATGTTACAAACAATTATTTAAATCATAAAAATTAAACGCACAATACAACATTACTCTAGAAGGGTAGGTAAATTCGGTTTATACAGTACCTACATAGAGACTTGAACTACACGTTCCTTTCGAGTTCGAAAATGATGGAAATTTAGGAAAACACGGATAATTATTTAAACATGTTTCAAAAAATATATAAATATATGACAATATACATAAGTACACAGAAACAGTCGAAATAGTCTCACAAATATTTTTGTCGGTGACTTCACAGAATTTTGTTGGATTTTTTTATTCGAAACTGCGATTTTCAATTGTAAACTTTTAATAGAACGTTGCTAAAAGAACGAAAGCTTATTTCCAAAGGTAAAGTATTTATGTTTGTTCTACTATAAAAACTGTGTTGCTTCTAACATATAGTGGCGTACATAAAAATAAGCACATTATTGTTTTTCTTTGGGGTTTAAGGCAAAAAAGACAATCTTTAAGAACTGTCGCGAAGTAGAACATTATGTACCTAGATTGAATAGCAATAGAGTCTAACTAATAGCAAACACTAGATCAGATACAGCTTGAAACAACGATGACACACATACCTACATGACTCTTAACATCAATAAGGAAGTAAAGATAGCTTAATTAATTTGGTAACCATTGTAAAACCAAAGCGCTTCCAAATGCCACGTTAAAAATAACTTTATAATATCCGAGTTTAAAGTAATGTGTTTTGTTTTCACACACAACAATATTTTAATTCTAAACACAATCACGTTAATTTAATGACACATAATTTTACGCAGCTTATACTTTCGAAACTAAGATCACAAGATAATTTTCCCATTTTTTCTTTTAGAGGATTTGATTGTTGACTTAGTTAGCTTTTATGCAGTACATGAAGGGTATCACGTAGTTCAGCATGAGCATGAATTCTCCGTCTTCTACGAGTAGCATTTGCAGCTTGCGGAAAACGCCGTCGACAATATTCGTAATCAAGGAGGAAACGATTCTAAAGAGCTCCAGCCATGTATCCAGGAACAATAGCATCTGAATAAGGAAGATGCTGAACTTGAGCATTTCGTTGATGAATTTCTCCTCGATTTCACAGAAGTTGATCTCTGACGACATCTTCTTTACTTTTTGGACGCACACGAGTGAATAAATTTGGTAAAGAGGCTTCCTTTTCCGTATTTTTTTTCTAATTAATTTTCCGCGACGTACAATGTAGTGTTGTCGCTGTATGCAGCTGCAATTGAATTAATATTACGCATGCGTCGACTCCGTACCTAGGTTCAGACTTGTTGCTTGTCTGATATGATGCCCTGGTACTAAATATTCCAATTTGTTTTCAAATCGTTCAATAAATAATGATTATAGGCATTGGGGTAGCTCGGTTTATAGATGAAGAAACATCGATTTAACGTTTAGTAAATACAATTTTCTAAGTGAACGTGACTCCTTTAGATTACCCAGTAACATTCACTTACTTCTTTTATTCATTGAAGCGCTGTTCTATATTGTATGTGGATTAAAACACAAAAAGTGTCATTTAAAAAAAAATACAAAATGTTTCCCGAAATCAATATATTCATAAAATGGCAAAATACACGATCATAGAGGAGTTCTAAGATATTTTTGCATATATATCTCTAAAGACACTTAATTCAGCATAAAAATAATGTGTCAAAAAACGTTAAATTAAAGTTCCCAAGTAGAATAAATAAAAGTCATAGGAATACACAACGATTCTAAAAATTTAAATCATATCATATGTATTATTTTCGTCTCGTTAATTTAATTTAAGATATACATAATTTCTTGATGAAAACTAGATGCTTTAGTAAATTTGCAGGTACGAAAGTAGGTACAATACATTGTGGTATTGGTACATAAAGGGCTAAAACAGCGACGCTCTAAATCATGTCATCATTATCATTTCACCCGAAAGACATCCATTAGTCCCCTGCTTTCCTCCAAGCGTGTCCGGGCATAAATTAAGAAAAAGCTAAAAATAGTTCGAATATCTAATAATTCAGAACTCCACTGTTGCTGGGAGAACGCCTGGCAGCACTGGGGAAATTTTGAATTTCGCGGGCTTTAATGAGTTTCACCAGATGTCGCTACTGTCGAATGTCTCAAAACAGTCCGAAAAAGCGAAAATTTGTTACTAGGAATGTAGTAACGCAAGGGACATTCGACCAAAATACGTTGATCCCTCAGGCTGACGCTGTTTTGGTGGTATTGCCAGATACTGAGTTTTCAAATTCCCATTGAGGAGTACTTAAAAACATTTATATTCGACATTTTCACGTTATTACATCGAAAACCCACCCAAAAACATGTAATTTGCGGTCGTTGATCCGGCGCACATGGAGTTTTAGACACAGATTGTGTCATATGTTTCAGCGAAAACTTAAATTGTTTTAAAACTAACTTTCGCGCCCTTTTTGAAAAAGGCGCGAAGTCTTCTGTCTCTATGAAGTGTTGTCGACCAAGGATCAACGCATGCAGGGGTTGGACCATTTTCAATCCTATGTCCAACACAAAGGGTATTAAATTGCAAACACTATACAGCACACACACACATAATGCAGAATGCAGAAGTGTTGCAGATTTGTGCCTGAGTTATGAAAATATAGCGAGTCCCTTACGCATACACAATATCAGCTAGTTAAAACGGAATAGCACTATAATAGCAGTGCCTCCTGTATTACCTACGTAGTGTCTAGACGTAGGTTCAGTACTTCTCCCATCCCCTAGATATTTCATTTGACGCATGCGTACAAGTCATTTTAGCAATGGACCGCACCCCGAATGCAGCTCTAGCAGGAATTTTATGTTTCATCAGTCACTGGTTCACTGGCTGACATGAGAATCAGATGGCTACGTATAACGTGTGCGTCAGTTTAAATACCTTGGGCATATTGTCACGGAGGATTTAAAGGAAAATCTAGACGTGGACCGGGAGCGAAGAGCATTGGCAGTGAGGTGTAATATGTTGGTCCGAAGGTTCTCACGCTGCACAGGTGCCGTTAAAATATCACTTTTTAAAGCATTCTGATAGGTTTTTTACACGTGTAGCCTCTGGACAAACTACACTCAAAAAGCCGTTAATGCTCTTCGCGTCCAGTATAATGCATTCAGGATGCTGTTGGGGCTGCCACGCTTCTGTAGTGCTTCAGGGATGTTCGCGGACGCCCAGACTGACAGCTTCGCTGCAATCAGGCGCAAGCGAGCAGCATCGTTGTTGCTCAGGGTGCGTGCCAGTACCAACAGTCACCTGAGTGTCATTGCCAACAAACTGGATTGTCCTTTAATCATGTACTTAAGCCAGCTACATGCACCTATAACTGTTAATGTCTACTAACATAGTTGTTAAGTTTTATGTTACTAACATCTTTGTATTTGTGTACTAACATAGTTGGTAAGTTGTAATGATACTAACAATATTGTATAAATAAGGAAATAATTTCTGAAATAAATAGATAATTTATTTTTATTTTATTTATAACGATTTGTCGACATACCGAAGCTTAGGTAGGCCCAGCTGTGAAAATTATTATTGTTTCTGTAGAAATTAGTGATGAAGCTGAAGACGAATCCTTAGGGGCTTAGCTGTAAACCAATAAAATAAAATTAACATTTAACCTAAGCATAATATTAACGGTGTGATCTAGAAATCGCTCAATATGATTACTGTCACTTAATGGAAATTATAAGACCAAACACATGAACATTCTAATGATGATTATTAATAGGTAGCACTTTACCCGCAACTTCGTCAGCATGAATTTTTCTTTGAAATTCAGCAGCTCTTCCAACCCCCTAGAAAACGTAGTTCTGGAAATTAATCACAATCTTTATTGGTTAGCTACTTAAGTAGGTATTATAATTTCGTTACTAATTCGAAGAAATGAGATTTTTCAAACTTTCTTCTGTTTGTAAAATTCTTACATTCCATTCTTTGATTTTCTAAAAATCCAAAAACATGTAATTATTTTTATTACGACAAGGTTCTTTCATTCAAACTTAGAGAAACCTACATAGCCAGGATAGGTGAGATCAGCTTTCAAACTGGTGAAGATAGAAGGCTAATCCTCAGTCTTTTTTTAGGGTTTCTTACTCTTCTTACTAATGGAACCGTATTACTAAGCCTCCGCTGTCCGTCCGTCTGTCTGCCAGCGGGCTGTATCTTAAGGCCGTACCCTGACCAATTAATAACCCTGAGCATTTTTTCCCTCAATAACAGCGCAAGAGATACAATAGCGAATACGCTCAGAATGTTGAATAAAATCGTTATAAAATCTAATTTTGGTCGTTTGAAAAAACAATATTTCTACCAAAATGTTCCTAATTAAATTGCCTATCAATTAGTGTAAGTACATAAAAAACTTTTTACAAATTTAGTGTTTTTGTTAGTTTCTTCGTATTTTGACACCGACTTTCGAAATTAAAGTTAAATTTTTACTTTGTAGTGTTTTTTTTTTGGAAGTCGGTTGTAGTTTTTTATTTTTCACTTTTTAGTGGTACCCGATCGTTAGTTTTCGAGAAGATGCATGTTTTCAGTAATTATTTCTCATTTCTGTAGTTTCGTACTTAAACATTATACTTATATAATAAAAAATAAAAATCTACCATTTTGACGCCAAGATTATGTAGAAATTTAATGTATTTTTTATAAGTTGATATTTCTTTAGGATAAAGAGAATATAGCTCCAAAAACTGCACAAAAAACGGCTAGCGCTCGGGGACGCGCCTTAGGAACCGCCGACGCCTTTGCGAAAGCACCGCGATGCCCCGGGGAGTCACGAGTATCTTGATGCACAATTGGGAACCCCTCACCTAGATAGGCCACTTTTCAGAAGAGGCGGCACGAGCTGTAGGTACAGTCAACAAAACTATTTGGCATGCAGGCAGCTAACTTGCAACTACTTTAAAACAATGTTGAGGGGGTGCTGAGTATAAAATGATTGTTATCGGCACTCGTAGGTATGTCATAAGCTTAAACATTTATAATGCACATACTAGAAATAAGTATTGGCAGTGCAGTGGAATATTTTTGTGTGGGTTTCAAACGCGCGGCCACGGCATGATTTAAAAAAAAACTACGCCAAGATTTGGTAAAAATTTGATTACCTACCAAAACGATAAATTTGTCAAAAAGATGGTTAAAAAGTTATATAGGTTTTAATGTGGCCGCGCCACTGAAACGCAGAGAACCGCGCGGCCATGGAGATCTTTAAAACGAAGCGTTGTACAGACCCAGACGTTTGCGGGTCAATTACTCGCTACTACAGCGACGCTTAAAATAATTTCATCATCGTCATTTCCACCGTAAAACGTCCACTAGTCCACTGCTCCCAAGCGTACCATTAACCGGCAAAAGTAACAAAAAGTAAAGAAAAAGCTAAAAATAGTTCGAAGTCCTAATAATTCAAAACTCCACCGACACCGGGAGAACGCCTGGCAGCACTGGGGAAATTTTGATTTTCACGGGCTTCAATGAGTTTCACCAGATGTCGCTACTGTCGAATGTCACAAAACGGTCCGAAAAAGCGAAACTTTGTAACTAGGAATGTAGTAACGCAAGGGGCATGCGACCAAAACACGTTGATCCCTCAGTGTGGCGCTGTTGCAATGGTATTGCCAGGTGTGAGGTTTTCCAAATCCCTTTGAGGATGACATAAAATCATTTATTTTCGACATTTGCGCTTAATTATGCCGAAAAACCACACATTTACATGTAATTAACGGATAGTTATGCGGCACGAGGAGTTTTAGACTGTGATTGAGTCATATTTTTGAGTGAAAACCGTAATTTTTATAAAAGTGCCTTTCGCGCCGTTTTTAATAAAGGCGCGAAGTCTGCCTGTCTCTATGAAGTGTCGTCGACCAAGGGTCAAGGCATGCAGGGTCTGGACCATTTTCAATCCTATGTCGAACGCAAAGGGTATTAAATTGCATGCACTCTACAGCTCGCACACATGCACAATGCAAATCGCAGAAGTGTTGCATGGTTGTGCATGAGTAATAAAAATATAGCTCGTCCCTTTTATCAACGGTTTCCAGTTAGTTTAGAGTGAACTAGCACTATGTTTATCGACTCCTGTATGACCTAAATAGCGTCTACACTTAGGTACAGTAAATTCCTCATCCCCTAGATATTTCAGGTGGCGCATGCGTAGAAGTCATTTCACGAACGGAACTCATCGCGTATGCAGCTGGGAATTAAGCCATCATGAAATAATTAAGTATGATAAAATTCGATTGCAATGACAAAAATGATCTGTATATGGGATCTGTATAAAAAAAGTTGTCACCGACAACTTTGTTGGTATCTATAGCCATGCCAAAGTTTTAATACGAAACCCTAAAATACCTTTGCATCTATCAATATTGTCAGGTAGTGTCTAAATACTGGAGAATATCTAACAAAATTAGCAAGTTTTAAAGGAGCCGGATGGAAGGAGGTGATCATCTGCATAGCCTTTTGCTAACTATATTGGAGTCGGCTTCCAGTCAATTCATCTGAATCTGATCAGTATTTCACGTAAAGCTACTACCAATCAGTCAATCCAGTAATTGGGTAACATGGAACTTTTTGCCAAAACCGGTATCAGTTGGAGGTAAACGTAAGGGATGACACAATTTTCTTTTGAGAGAGTTAAAAGTGTCGCGATGTATGTCGATGTTAAATGACACAATACATAATAACATCGATAAAAAATCACGATATAAATCACGTATATAACATCACTACTTATGTTATACGTGATTTATTTTATTTATGTGGAATGTCGTCATACGAGTCGTCTTTTTGTACTAGGGACGAAAAAAATTCAGGGGGTATGCGCATGTGTCGGGTGGCGCTGCTAGTGAATAAATATGTCAAGCGTCTGTAAACTCCATAGATTTCACGTTAGTTCCCTTTTTCGCCACGTTCAGTACTATTAAATGACAGGGCGGGAAAGCTAGACTGAAACACTACACACAATGTAGGTTTGAAGTAGCAAGTGATGGCAGAGTCCTGAGTCAAAACTTGATAAGAACGAGATAGCACTATGTTTATCAATACTGTCCTCCATAAGTCCTATGTGATGACTAGACTTCACACAGGTATTCTGAGAGCCTCATCCCCTGCTGATTCGTGCATGCGTTTTAAAGGCAGTCCGTCTACCTCTGCATCGCACATTATATCACAAACTAGTAGCAGAGTGAAAGGATGCACACTTGGAGCACTCGCGACTTGGAATGCTCGTCGCAGTCTATGCTCCCAGTGTCTACGAGTGACTACTTACTTACTGAGCATTAATGGAAAATATGACGCAGACGAAGTTGCGTGGGTCAGCTTGTTACGAATAAAAAACCTTTTTACAAAAAAATACAACCGACTTCCAAAAAAAAAACACTACAAAGTAAAAAATAACTTTAATTTTGGAAGTCGGTGTTTTTGTTAGTTTCTTCGTATTTTGACACCGACTTCCGAAATTAAAGTAATTTTTTACTTTGTAGTGTTTTTTTTTTGAAGTCGGTTGTTTTTTTTGTAAAAAGATTTTTCTTTTTCACTTTTTAGTTGTACCCCACACCTAACAACACCACTGCAAAATCGCAGAAAAGCAAAATACGCAATTTCGATTACTTGGATGACATAAAACTATCATCCAAGTAGACGAATTCCAGCTATTTCGATTTAAAATCCAAACTTCGTAACTGATTTTCATAAAATTTTAATGGGATCTGGATCTGCAATCTGATCTGGGATCCTTTCAGATAAAACAAGAATTTTTCAAATCGGTTCATAATTGTCGGAGTTATGAGGTAACAAACATAAAAAAAAACAACCGAATTGATAACCTCCTCCTTTTTGGGAAGTCGGTTAAAAAGGAAAGTAAAAATAAAAACATGACTTAGCCAATGAAAAAAATCATCTGAATCTGATGGACTCATCGTGTTAATACAAATCTCTGCTATACGAAAGTGTGAACAAAACTTGAAAAACAAAATACGAATATCGGATTGCCGCTTCGCTACCTGTTATCAATTTATAACCATGTAGAAACTGTACCCATATTTGCAAAATTGTATATAATAGCTGATGCCTGCGGTTTCCCCGCTTAACATATTATATACTAAAACCTTCCTCGAGAACCACTATCCATTGATGAATATAGCATGGAAATCGGTGCAGTAGTTTTTGAGTTTATCGCGAACAGATAGACACGGCGGAGGACTTTGTTTTATAATAAGCAGTTATGTTGTGACCGACCCGGTCCTGAAAACTTTTGACACCGATTATCGAGCTGCAATAAGGCCTTCCTCTTTAACTTAAATATTCGTCAGATTTTCGCTGCAAACCATATAAATTACTAGCTGTCCCGCGCAACTTCGTCTGCGTCACATTTTCCGCTCCTAAATAATATTGCAACAAAAAATTGAGATTTAAACTATCCTATCTCTCAAGTTGGATCGAACTGCACATGGTGTGCGAATTTTATTATAATCGGTTAAGTGGTTTAGGAGTCCATTGAGGACAAACATTGTGACACGAGATTTATATATATTATTAAGACTAGATGACCCGCGCAACTTCGTCTGCATCACATTTTCCGCTCCTAAATAATATTGCAACAAAAAATTGAGATGTTAGCTACTCTATCTTTCAAGTTGGATCAAACTGCACATGGTGTGCGAATTTTATTATAATCGGTTAAGTGGTTTAGGAGTCCATTGAGGACAAACATTGTGACACGTGATTTATATATATTAAGATAAACAACTGACAGGCCGGTCCTTGTTTGTCTTAATGTTGTCCTTTGTATACATCTTAAAATACGACAAATAAGTCAGAAAACGACCAAATTATCAGATTTTTACTATGATGTAGAAATAGTAAATGACAATTCCATTTGTAGTAAGTACCATTTTTGTCACATTATAGAGCAATTCGTCGGAAACACCCCCACAACCCATTATTTCTACACAGTCCATGGAACCGGCTCCGAAGACTGTTTTACTAGATAAACACATAACTATTTCAACACCAACAACTGATAATAAATGGGTAGAGGTAAATTACCGCAACTCGGAAACGATATGATTCTGTTCGTGGTAGGGCGGATCCTGAAATTAACCCACTTAAAGCAAGTTTCGCAAACACACTTGTGGAACATTAGTCAGGAGCTGCGGATATTCAAGCTTATCTGCAAAAGTTGTTTCTAGAAGGTAATTGCACAGTGGAAGAGCTTAAACCAAAAGGGGACTATAGTCATATAAGATCTGGGTCACTGCTGAATTCTTCGGGAAAGCAACGGTGCGGGGGAGGCGGGCACTTGGCCCACGAAGACTAGAGTTAACGAATGGTTTTAGCAAAGACTACCAAACAAATTCAAACAAGTGACACCATCCCGTTGCCAGTAAGAAACATAACTAGCCAATTCATATAACCTATCAGGATGTTAGAGGCTTGAATACAAAACTGAGTTTCTTTAGAAACTATCTCTTGGCTCTCCCCGGTGACGTCATAGCTGAGACAGAGTCATTCCTCACAAATTCTACCGATCTATTCAGTTCACTTCGCCTAATCTCGACTCGGAGAAAGTCGAGACCGCACTACCGGTGTGGGTGGTGGCGTAAGTAAGTCATTTATTTTTTGCAAATATGAGTACAGTACATGGTAATAAAAAGATAAAAGGTAGGTTCAGCCATATTTTACCATTCGGCATGCAAAAGTAATAATTTGACGCTAAAACAATAAATACAATTAAGATTGTTAATTTGGTGCCCCATTACATTTGAAATGTCTAACGGGGCCTCTGCGAGTTGGTTTCGGCCCCTCGTACGCCTACCAAAGGACCGGGTCTCCAGGGGCCCGAGAAAGTAAAAATACAATTAATAAATAGATTGAATTAAAAACATTGAATTAATAAATAGATTGAATTAAAAACATTGAATTAAAAACATTAAATTAAAAACACTGAATTAATAAATACATTGAAGATTACAATTCACCTATAGATCACTGCACACCACTTATTCAAATTGTTTCTTAGTAAGGAATTCGCTTACAGTATAGTAGGTATGCTTTACGCGTTAAAAAGCTTCGGAGCCTATTTTTGAATAGTGCAACTATTGCCATTGCTTAGGTAACTTATTATAAATGACCGGAGCCATGCAGAAGACACTCTTGCGCATTAGTGCTGTTTTGGCGGGGTAGGCACATATTTGGTTATTGTCGCGTCTATTACGTGGAGCTACGTCTGCTACTACTCGCAGTGCGACCCAGTATCACAATCTATCTGGAGACGTCTGCTGGCGAAGACCTGCGAGCACGATTTACGACGGACTGTGCCACGTTCTATGTTTGTGTACCTAGTGTACATCTATCCCCGAGCCTCAGATGAAATATAGGTAGGCTATGTATACGACTTGGTTCCAAAACGTGGAATCTGTTATTTGTAACTTAAAAAGTGTATAATCATCGTTTGTTATTTAAACATAAATGCTAATTGCACTTCGAAGGATATCTTAATTTACTATTGTTATTTTCTTTACATTTGTGGCTTGACTAACTTTTTCTTCGTTCCTATTACAAAAACGACGACTCCTAAGGAGCTATGACGTTCCACCTACCTCTTCGATCTGAGGATTTTTTCACGTCGGAAAGCAACGGCCTCATTTCCAGGATGAAGTGAGCGACCGGTTTCTCGCCGTCGAAGCAACCTCTGCAAATTGGGCTGTCTATTACGCCCTTCGTTGTTGAAATGTTTTTTTACAGAGCAATGACCTGTGATTATACGGTATACCTATTATTATTCGGAAGGTATTTCTACTTAGGCTGATAAGGCTGCCTGTCCAGTGTCGCGGAGCAAGGTAGCGGAGCAGAGAAACGGAGACATTTTAACAAATGAAATTTCATAAAATCTCCATACAACGTGTCACTGAGATTTCATAAAATGCCATTGGTTAAATTTTTCCGTTTCTCCGACTGTTCACGGAGAAGTGACTTTAGTCTAGTCGACAAGTTGAAAATAGTACAAAATAGAGAAACTGCTCTTAAAATTATGTGCGATAGCTCATTGGATCCGGAATGACGCCAGGGCCGCGCCGACCCCCCACAGCGCCTGTGTGCGAAACCATGAAGCGCTCAAGCGCCTCTTTTTTAAACTATGGCTAGCGCAAGGTACATAGAAAGCGCGGGGATTTAGATCCAGCAATTTTTTTTTTCAAGACCATTATTCTTACCGCGCATATTTGATCCATTATCATAGCCCTTTTTTTTTTTTTTTAAAGCCCCGTTGTTTATGACCAAATTAATTTCGGCTAGTTTTTCTACTATAAATAAATGAAGTTAATCCAGCGCCAGTTGTATCGATAATTGGACAGAAAGCTAGGAAATGCTACCTTATGTGTTAAAATCAAAATAGACAAATCTTATTATAATACTAATTAATTAAGTATCTCTACATGTGAAACGTCAGTTGTACAATCCAGTTTTATTGAAAAATATTTATTAATTTGACATAAATTTAAAATAAAATGTTGAATTGGGTTGTGTGTAAATTATTTCATTTTTTATCTTATCTCCAAGAAAAGTCTACATATTTTTGATTAGGTACGTTACGTGTGGTATATGTTCAGTCATTGAAAGATCGAATTTTCCTAAAAGTCGATACATTTAAAAATAACCATTATTACGGTCGTATAATTTTTGGCTTTGGCCACGAAAAGCCATATTTTGTGTACTTAGAAATTGGACCACATAACATTATTCTTTTGATTACATCGTACCAGCGCTGCTTTTCAACCTCTAAAAGTGAATACAAGTGTTTTTATTTTTAAGAGCGTGACATAAATCTGTCCATTTTTTAAAACTTTAAATGAGCAGAACTTTTGTCATGTCTGCTACAACACAAAGCTAGATGTTGAAAATCACTAATTCCCGCGCAGAATTTATGTTTTGATTCAAATAGCTTGCAACAGAAGCAATAAACGGCATTTTTGGACTGAATACAGCAGCCACTCTCTGTGATTCTTTTCACCGTTTCCTAAATGCCTTTCATAACAATAATCGGAAAAAAAATATTTGTATAGAATATTACATAAAAAGCACGTACCTGAAGCGTTTTTTGGATCAGATTTTATAACACCTTCATCGATAAATTGACTGGTTTCTGTCTCTAATGATTCTTTGGAAGTGGATGGTAGAGCCCATATTTACTTATTTTTGTTGCATTTTTATCACGATCTTCTTCTTGTTTTCTTTTCCTTATAAAATTGTGGTAACCAGATAATTTCTCTTTTTTTCTATTTTTTTGAGTACTATCACTCATCGTGAAAACACGTTAAATCAATCACTAACACACAAACTGTATATATTGTTTTTAGAGCTAGAACTTAATCTTACTATAAAAAATCAATGCGCAACTTGCACACACTTTCGATTGACTGATTGTTCAATTGTTTTGGCACTCTCGTTCCTTAAAGTCGGGGAATCCCTGTGATCCCAACCCGCTTGCGTCACTCGCATCGCATCGGGTTGCGTTCATAATTCATTCAAACTATTTCAAACAAACTCACGGCGGTTCTTTTGATTTTTAACGCTAAGCTCGTAACTAATGTAAACTAAAACCAAAGCGTCATTTAGAAGGGATATGTTGCGCCTATTGTACCTACTTACTTATCGATACTCCACTAAAAAGAATATGTTGTTTTGTAAGTGTAACAAAAATTATTTCGATGGCGGCGCCTCTATTGTCTTGGCGCCTGTGTGCGCCGCACACTTCGCACACAGGGGCGGCGCGGCCCTGAATGACGCCTAGAAAAATGTGCCGAAAGCATATATTAGCACATAAAAAATTTCAAAAGTTATAAACAATAAAAGATGAAAAAAAATGGCATTTCGTTGTTGCCCAAATTTCATAAAATATTAATATTTTAGAAATTTCAAAAATAGAGTCTGTAAGAGGGAGGAGGAAATTAACAATAAAAAACTCCAAATTCCCGGAACTCTATCTCCATTATTTATAACTTTAATTTAACGCTGAAAATAGGTCTTTCTGTAAGGAGTGGAAACGTGGACAATCCTGGCCCGAGAAAGGCAAAGGATTGATGCATTTGAGATGTAGTGCTGGAGACGTATGCTACGAATACCATGGACTGCGAAACACACTGCGAAAATGACCATTGATGCCTATGCCTTTGTTTTTCCACTTTAGTGTCTTCATGATGTTTTGTAGGACGGTAACAAAAAGTCTAGGAGAGAGGGGGTCACCTTACGAACGCCTCTACATATATCAATTTCCATGCCGGTTTTATCTAATATTACTCTACTTGTGCTTTTCTTATATGTCTTGTATGAGTTCTATAGTTTTTGATGGTACTTCAAATACCTGTAGGGCTCTCCACATGCTGGTATGGGATATAGAGTCAAATGCCTTAGCGTAGTCAATGAACGCTAGGTAGAGCGGGCGTTTCGTTTCTTCGTATTTCTCTATAATAAGTTCCAATGAGTGAATGTGGTCTAAGTTGAATAGGTACTTCTAAATCCTGCTTGCTCCTTTGGCTGGTGCTCTTCGGTGTATGTCGCAAGGCGTTTCTCAAGGCATGAAGCAAACAGCTTGTAGTGGTTAGATTATAGGCTGATAGGTCGATAGTTACTTATGTCAGCAGGGTTCCCTTTCTTGTAGAGCAGCACTATGTCAGATTTCGCTCACTTAGTAGGAATTCTTCTGTCGTCTAGTATTTTATTAAACAGGGTGGCTAAGTGTTGATTTTCCCACTGAAATGGCTTCATTTTGTATGCCGTCTGCACCGCTGCTTTTCTCTCTCTTTAAAGACTTTATTTTTGTAAGAATTTCTTGAGCAGAGAATCTTTGTATTTTATCATCATTTTCTTGTAAAGGTAGAGTCTCCATAGTCGTTGGTGTTTTGCAAACGTAGAGATTTTTATAAAATTCAGTGGCAGATCTAATTATTCCTGATCTAGAGAATGTTTCTTTATTACATGTAGAGTTATTTTTCAAGCAAGGAATCCATTTTTTAGATGTTGTTAATTCTTTGAAACTTTTTTCAAACTTCCTGACTTCTTCAGATATTTTTCAATTGCTGTTAATTTGTAATCTTGATATTCTTTCCTGATGATCTTGTGGATGTTTTTATAAAAATAACATTTCTCATTTTCTCTTCCGATGTCAATTGTTTTTTATTTATTAATTCGTTTCTTCTTTGGACGAGATTTTTCGTTCTGTCTGAAATAATGAAGTGTCATTTTGTATTTGGTTTACGTATAGACTTTAAACTTTTATCAAATGCTTGTTTAATTTTCTCATAGTACGTCTCTACATCATCATTTTCTTCTAGTATTGTGTTTGCAATATTTAGCTTTAAAGCTTCAATGTATTCCTTTTGCTCGTCTATGGTTTTTAGTGAAAATTTGTTGCCTTCATATGTGGCTCTAGATTTTTGTTGTTGGTCAACAGAACAGTACTTCTTACAAGTCGGTTGTCGCTTGGGAACGATAGATTGCTTACGACTTCAATTTCAGTAATTTTATTTTTTAGGTTTGACAGTATGTAATCTATCTGGTTTTTCTTTTTATTCGGTGAAAGCCAAGTCCAGACGTTCTTGCTTTTCTTTTTGAATAGGCTATTGATAACGAGTAAATTATTTTCCCAGCAAAACTGAAGTAGGGTTTCACCTCTTTTGTTTCTTTTCCAAAGCATGAGTTTACCAATATTCTGTCTTCACCTTTCATTTTTTGATGACGCTAATATATACTAAATTTATTAAGTAGTTTATATGTAGCAGTACGATGGGATTGACATCGTCACATTAGTGTACAAAAATCCCTTAAACAAATAAAGAAAAAAATATATATATATACTAAATAATATTTTAAGATAAATAATAAACTATGACGGTACAGAAAGGAAGTGTTCTTTCACTCTTCTTTTAAAAACTGTAACACTACATCAACTGCAACAGCACTCCGGGAGTGCTGGCAGAAGTAAAATCTTGAATATTAACGTTATGCATTTTCGAATCATATGTCTTACGAATTTTCGATCAGGTCACGTGTCCTGACGTCTTACGAATTTCCGATCAGAGTGCGTAATCTGCTAAATTCATATTGGCACGGTCACTGGCACGTCAATCGTCTCGTAATAGAATTGCGGTAAGAATGCCGTATTGCCATTATTATAAAACCGAGCTAAATTTGAGCATTTATTCAGGCCAGATTTTATTTATATATAGTTTTACATATTATTTATTAGTGTTATAAGCACTGAAGTAGTGAGAAGTTCGTAAATACTGAATCTGTCATTATGTACTAGATAACCATTCATATGGCTTTCTTTCAATGGCGTGTCAGTGGTTGATCATTGGAATGTCATAATGACGCCATTAAGATGCCATTATGTTAGTAGATTACCAAAACTTGTCAAAATCAACCATTTTGAAATCAGTGATCGACCATTCTGACACTATTGTAATAGCAGACTCGGGCCCCAGGGGGGCAATCGCGCTAATAAAATTCGGTTGGAACGCAACTGAACTGTAGCCATTTCACAACTTTTTAAAACATTCCGTATCGCGCTAAACGTTTGACAGAAACTTGGAACGCAACTGCATCACAACTGCAACGTTACCGCTGTCAAACAAAAAGTTGAAACAGTGCTACTTTTTCGTGACTTTTTCTCAATCGTTCGCGTTGTGTTGTTTGGATTTTGAAGGAAAATACGAAAATATTTGTAAAGGTTACGATATAGTTTTGACGCAACTTTGGTTGAAGTTTAATTAAACTTTAGCGCGATACCAAATTCCTTACAGGTGAATCGAAATTAGATCATAACTAAAACTGAATTGGAAACGAATTGCAAGCGGACCTAAACTTTTAAAATTAGCGCGATTGGCCTCCTGGTCACGTGTCCTGACACGAGTTTAACATTTTATACCCATCCCAAGAAAACTGCTCAACGCTGCTAAAGAAGTTTTCACTTCAATAAATCAGTACTTAAGTACATTAAACACGAACAATATTCACAAAAAAAACGAAATTTTAGTTTAAAAACTGGAGCCCTGTGATTTGCTGGACTTTCGAAAATGTAAGATTGCTCAGCGAAAAATGATTCTTATATAAATTGTAATCGAGTACTTACTTAAAATTTTAAAAATCGCATTTTCAGCTGTGCGTACAGTACTTTTAGCTGTGCGTTGTATGTTAATTAAATAAACGCTGCATCATACACTTGACCAGTTTGGACTTGGTTGTATTTCCTAAAAGCTGATGATGCAGCGTCTTTTCCAAATCGGTCTCGGCGTCTTGCACAATAACTTCAGATACGATTTTTGTTTGAAATTTTATTGTATACTTCTCATGACATGTTTCTCATAAATTCAGCTATTGAACCATTATGTTAAAAATATCAAATATTGGCCTGTCAATTCAATATGGCGGCTAATGCTGTGGACCTTCGAGGTCGAAAACTTAAATTTTTCATGACTAGCCCATATTGAAGCAATACAAATTATTAAAACATTTTCTGCTCCACCTTTTGTAGGGCAAAACTACCTGCTGACTGGACAAATAGTGCTGTTTTGTTTTACCTAGCTGAAACTGTGTTTGCGTAAGGAACATACCATATTTTTATAATTCAGGCAGAACCCTGCACACTTCTGATTCTGCATTATCTATGTATGTGTGGGTGCAGTACAGTTTTATTTATTTAGGGTATTATTAAATTACAATGTTTACAGTATCTACATTATGTACAAACGCATAAAAAAAAACAAAATAAATCATTGGGCATCAAAAAATAATCCACATCGCTGTCAACGGCAAAAGTGCCCAGAACACTGGCAGCATTGCCACGTTGAATGGCAATGCTGATTCTTTGGCCGAAGAAAAGCCCAGCCCTCTGGTCACGTGAACCGTCGACAAGTTGTTTGCTGATGTCCCGAAAGACTCTATGTGCACTCGGACCCCATGGGCCTAGTGTTTCAACGCCAAAAGGCTCAAAAATATAACTCCCAATAAGGTTATTATATTTGCGCCTTTTGAGGTTTTCCGCACCTGCAGCAGCCGCCCCAGCACAGCCCGCCGTGCTAAGAAGATGGGATGGCGCAAGGGTGTCAACACATGTTGCATCCCACACCAAAGGCCTACCCACCTTCCAAGGCATTATGGTCATCCCATCTGGCCTCTTCCCATCGTCACGTGCCAAGCCGTGGGGTTCTAAAACAGCTGGCACCCCGGCGGTGACAAGAGCCCGACGGATGATGTCATTAATGCTGGCATGCCGTGCTAGCCGACCAGCGCTCCTACTGCAAGACAGGCCATGGAACATTTGCAGTACAGTGTATGTAATTTAATACCCTTTGCGTTGGACATAGGATTGAAAATGGACCAACCCCTGCAAGCCTTGACACTTGGTCGACGTCAATTATAGAGACAGGGAGACCTCGCACTTATATCGAAAAGGGCGCGAAAAAAATTAAAATAAGTTGGGCTTTCACTGAAAAATATATTTTACAATCTGTGTCTAAAACTACACGTGCTGCATGAATGACTGCGGACTACTTGTATCTGTGTGGTTTTTCGACATTATAAAGTGGAATTGTCGAAAATAAATAGTTTTAATCAATCTTCAATGGTAATTTGAAAACCCTCATTTAAGCTCGCTTCATCGTTGACTTTATCTCTGTCATCTCTGATGAACGAGACGAAATTCAAGAGCAAACCCACTTCAAATAAAAAAAAACCCTCACCGGGCAATACCACACACTTACAGCTACATTCTGAGGGATCAAAGTTTTTGGTCGTATGCTCCTTGCGTTACTACATTCCTAGAAACAAATTTTAACTATTTGGCCCCTTGGACATATTCGACAGAAGTAACATCTGGTGAAACTCTTAAAAAATCGCGAAACTTAAAATTTCCTCAGTGCTGCCAGACTTTTTCCCATTGACAGTGTAGTTTTCAATTATCTAGGAGACTCAGCTTTTTCTTTCGTTTTTGACAGTAATAGATAAAAGTAAACAATCTTCGAGAAATCAATTTAATAAACCGCAAGTTTGAAAAACTTATGAAATATTTATTCACAAGCAGCGCTACTATTAGCGTACATTTTGATACTGATGAGGGTAGAGAGAACTTCGGACCATTTCTGCGCTCCTAGTATAAAGCATTCCATCAATTTCCAGTCGGGGATTGTCCTGCAAATAAACACACTGGTTGGATTTAATCAACTAATTGAAAGCATTGAAGACTAAGTACAGAAAAAAAAATACTATTTTCTTTGAACTGCAAAGAAAGCTTAACTATAAACTTCTATTTGGAAAGCTGAGTTAAAGGAGAGGCCAAAAGTAGTACAATATTCTGAACATTTTTAAACACTAATTTGATATACCTTATTAAAAAGCTTATTAATCAAACTATCTACTCGATTATAGTTTAATAAGTATTTTCAGGCGCGTGTTTTTGGAATAAAGGGCATAATGTTTCAGTACAAAAAAAAAACGCATATAGACTTTATTAATTATTCCTTTTTCTGGTTTATATGAATGATTTGTGCAATTCGAAATTCAAAAGTCATTTATTCAAATTAGGCTGAGGGCCAGCACTTTTTGAACGTCAAGTTTTACAAAAGACAGTCCCCCAAAACGCCCACCCGTCACCACTTCCTAGTGTTTTAGCTGTGGAGAAGAAGTGGCCAACAAACTCCAAAGCAACACAACTGTCTGTTACGTTTTAGGAACTAGAATTTTACAATAATTAATATGCAAAGTAATCCAAAAATTCAAAATTCCTTCTAAAATTTACATGATAAAAAAAATATATATATACATTATTTATCACTTGTTAGCTACTAGCACTATGACACTAAAACAAAATACACAAACATTAAGCATGGCAGATTTGTTTCATATGCTGACGACATGGCCTTAATGTTTACCGCTAAAACCAGTACCTAAAGTAAGAATTATTGTACGAACACGCTCAATTAGATTTCAATACTGTGACTAATTATTTTTACATTTAATCTTGCCAAGACAAAATATTTTCACTTTTCCATGCGCAAGTCTCAATTTAACGTTACTTATCTTGATCTGTTTACCCAAGAACTTGGTATTAAAACAGAGGGCGATTCTGATGCTATTTCAAAATATGTCTTCGTAAAAAGATTTTTAACATTTTTTATCTCGAGTCGGTAGTAAATTCTGACACCTTAGTGTCAGAGTAACTAAACTAACTCAAGGGCCTCTGACATGGTTTAACGACCGCCATTTTGGCGGCCGAGACCACTGGCGTGCCTTCTGAAGCACGGAATCATCTTATTATCAGACAATCAGGTTGTTCAAGCCTGCAATGTCTTAGCAAACTTGAAACAACTTTACAAAGTATGCTTCCCGTGGGAATCGAACCCACGACCACCGGGTCACAAGGCAAACGTCTAAACCACTCGACCACGGAGGCAGTAAATAATAATGTAAGCATGTAAATATTAGTCTAGTCAGTACAAATACATATCACTAAAAATATTTAACAAAATCAATTTTTTCAATGATTAATTAAAGTTGTTTTATTTTTCATCATCTGCCCAGCCTTTTCCCAACTATATAAGGGTCGGCTTCCAGTCAAACCGGATTTAGCTGAGTATCAGTATTTTACGCGGAGCGGCTGGCTACCAGACCTCCACAACCCATTAACTGGGTAACACGGTACTTCATGGCAAGACTGATGTCAGATTAACTGGCTTCTGACTATCCGTAACGACTGCCAAAGATGTATAACTGACAGCCGGGACCAACGGCTTATCGTGCTTTCCGAGGTATGGAGGAAACTCGGTAGGTATGTTAAGATGGTCACCCATCCACAGACCAACCTTGGCAAGCGTTGTTGGTTTTAAACTGCGTAAATTGTTAATAAAAACTTGAAAAATATAAAGTTTTGTTTTTTCAACGGGGATATATTCTGAAGCCTTTTAAGAAAAGCTCCATTAAAGGAAAAATCTTAGCTTTATATATTTATTTATAGGCCAGAGGCCTTCTTGTAATCGATCCAACATGTCGACAGTTCCTTGCGGTGGCTTATATTATTCCCTTTATTCATTTTATGTAAGTAGGTACATACATTTTAACATTATTTAATTATTATTCCATTTATCTATTTTCTATACATATTTGAAATATTTCTATAAAAATAGTGTCGGGAACAGGGTCCAAGCTACCGGTGGTCAGGGCTCCTGAGAAAGGAACCTCCTATCTATGCGCACCGTGTCCAAGAGTATTGCTTTTTGGAAGCTTTTGATCCAGCTGACCAACGAGAGCCTCCTTAGATGATGGTCGAGGCTCTTGGTAATTATCGCAAACCAAATCAAAATACTTTGTTTGTTTATCTCTCTCAGCCTTCACGAAGTTCTCATCATGAGGGACTTATCAACAATCATTGCGAGACGCTCTAGTGGTCTATCACCACTGTGTCAGGCTTATTGGCAAAAATAGATCGATCACAATTCAACGTGTTTTTGCCATTTTCGAAAACTGGGTCGGGCACATACCTATAGTACGGCATTTCCGAATCCACAATATTGTATTTAGAGCAAGTTGCTGGAGGATAATCCTGGCTACATGGTTGTGCCTGTGTACATATTCTCCGTTAGCCAGACTGGAACAACCGGAAGTAATGTTGCGGTTGGATTCCCCGGGTCGGTGACATTGCAAGACATTATATATCAACCGTACCATCCTTCACAATGTATTTCCGGTAGTTGTTCGTCATCATAACTTCGTCCATATTCGCACAGACAAAACCTTCGGTTTCCCCGAAAAGGTTACCTACTAACGTCGCCAGGCTACAGATGCTAAAATGTCTACATATTATGTCGGACCCTTGTAAGACCCGATAAAAGCGCCTGTGAAGCTCCTTTCTCTGACATACTCCCCTGCGGTCATTATTATCTAAAACGACATGTTTGCGCCAGCTCTCGTTAGCCAAGGAGAGCATGCTATGGCTTTTGTCCAACCACTACCACATCTCGATGCGTACCCACGTGGCTGCATACCTCGCGATTGTGCAGGGTCTTAGTAGCATAAGGTGAATGCTCCAACCAGCCCGCGAAATTCAAATTTTCTTACGTTTTTTGCAATTTGCAGGCCAGTGCTACGTTGTAATTACGTTGATTAGAATATTATTCGCGGCTGTAAGACATATGTAGTTACAGAATTATAATCATCAAAATCACCATGATTAATTATCTTACAGCAATTATATGTGGAAATTTGGGACTGATATGACGTGTATCAAATTTTTATTGCAATCAGTATAGTATTTCTGCCTCCGGATTACATTTGAAGTTGTAACAAGAACAGGCTACTCTCTAAGCCCGAAGCCCGTAGTTACGGGCTTAGTTGCGGGCGTATTCTACTCCGTATCACCTCGGTCTAAAGAAACTTTATTCCCAATAAAGACATATGTCAATTACTTGAGAACAATACTAAAAAACATACATATGATTACAAAAAGTTCGTCAGCAGCGTTACAACTTTAAAGTACTCATCCAATGCGTTCATTTCTCCAAAAGTGACCGATCCGCAATTATGTGCTGGCTAAGTTGGGTTTTGAACGCATTGAAAGAGTGTACATTTCTTATACAGGACGGTAATTTATTATAGAGTTGTGCTCCTTCAAAAGTTAGCATTTTTTGCCATAGTTGGTTCTTGTTTTTGGTAAAACTAGCAAACTTGCTCGCCGTGTGCTGCGTTGACTAACTTGTTTGTATTGGGTGAGTATTAAGTTAGAGTGAACGTCTTTGCTAAGAATATTTCTGATGAAAATACATGTGTTGTAGTTATATAGTTGTTTTATATTCATTATTTTTGTGTCTTTGTAAATTGTACTGGTCGATGTTAGATATGGATAGTTGAATAGTATTTTTATGAGTTTATTTTGGGTAACTTGGAGTTCTGACAGTTTTGTTTTTGCAGCACTGCCCCAAATTTCGATCAAATTAAGTAGGTGCGGCTTTACTAGAGAGTTGTAAATAGTATACCGTAATTTTGGTGGAATACAACGAACTATGTTACGCAGTGATCCGGAGAGGAGAAAATATCGCGCACCATACATTGTCAATGCGCGATATTTTTGTGCTATGAGCTATATATATGTGTATACGTAACAGACGTTATAGTTCCTAAAACGTAACAGACAGATGTGTAGCTGGGGAGTTTGTTGGCCACTTCTTCTCCACAGCTAAAACACTAGGAAGTGGTGACGGGCGGGCGTTTTGGGGGACTGTCTTTTGTAGAACTTGACGTTCAAAAAGTGCTGGCTCCCAGCCTAATTTGAATAAATGACTTTTGAATTTAATTAATTTAAGGAAGAGGTAGTAAATATAATTATATAATTTCTGCAGCTGGAAAAGCTTAATTTACATAAAAATTAAAGGGCAGTAATTAATTTTCTTTTTAGTAGATACTTTGGACCAATCTGTCACTAATGTCAATATCGGAAAATCTGGTGGTAAGGTAATTTATTTTCTGTCAATTTATCGCAATTTCAACAAATGATTTATTTGTTGATGGTTCGACTTCTGATCTTAAAACATTTCGGTGCAGGTTTAATCGGAAAACCTTAGGAAAATTGCGAAAAGTACCAGCGCAGATGCCTCTAACAGTAACGAAAGATCTTAGTTCAGACTTTGTCTGTATAGAATACCTACTTTTGGTAGATATATCTAGTAAACATCCTGAAATACCCCAGAGTTCGTTTACAA
Organism: Ceramica pisi; assembly: GCA_963859965.1. NCBI lineage: Eukaryota > Metazoa > Arthropoda > Insecta > Lepidoptera > Noctuidae > Ceramica > Ceramica pisi. The sequence goes on along the minus strand of OY982527.1, from coordinate 4,650,829 downwards.
ATCATCCGGGACAATGTCTACTACCAAGTGGCTATCAGAATTCATCGTTTCTACATTGCTCCATCAAATCTATCAGAAAAACTTGAGTGTTTAACAAAGTTGTGAAAGTAATACACTCCAAAATAGTTTGACATAAAACATTATTACTTTAATGTTGGAAGGAAAGAGGAAGACAGTTATGGCAATGAACCTCAAGATCGCATACTTATCAACAGAATCGAAGTAGAATAAAAGGATAGAAATAAATCGATCCAGTTATACAAACCAACAGTGATTTCCCTCGTCCTGAAAATCTACTAATCTATCTAATGTGATTGGACTCTGAAACTAAAGAGAATTAGCTTAGCATCGTATTCTGAAAACAGGCGGTAAAGAAACATAAAAGTTGAAGTCATTTCAAATTCTAAACTAATCTAGACGGAAACGTGGATGCAAAAGTTCACCACTACCTTACGAACTGACAGACTCATATCCTCAGGACGAATAATAGCGTTAATGCGCCTACCTTGCCAGAGTCAAGCAGTTGAGAGGCCAGTTAAAACTGCAACTGAAGTTACAGGAATTCTGTTTAAAGTCAGCTCGTGAAGGTTTGATTCAAGCGAAAATTGAGCGAACTGCGAAATTTTGTTAAAAATTTGATGATAGAGAGTTTTCTTGTATAAAGTGAATTAGTATTTACCTCACAACTGTAATAAATACTTAATAATTTACTTTTTAAATTAAAATTTACGTTACATTCTGGTAATCAGCTACATCCGGTTTTTTCCGGAAGCCGACCCTAATATAGTAGGGAAAAGGCTAAGCAGATGATGATGTAACATTCAAATTGTTAGAATTTCTAAGTCAATCCGGAAGCAGAATTTTTTATCTGATTGTCATGAAACTTTTCTATTTCAGTTCCTTTAATCATTTGGCACATTTTGATTGCTATTACAACTCAAAAGAAAATCATTTTTTTGCGTGAGCGTACCCCCTTCGTGGGGCGTCAAGTTTCGGTTGAGGAGATGGTCCTAAGGTGTATGGAATCCGAGAGTTTGGTCCCCATACGTATTCCATTATTTCCACTCGCTTTCATACATGACCACAAAAAATTCCATCCTGACTCCACTGAAGGTTCCTGTAGACATCCATGTAAAGGAGGAGCGATATGACTTGACCACCTCTTCACAACCTAGCCTTGACCTGAATCCTCCAGCAGTGTACTGAGAGGGTTGAGGGCCAGACAAAACCACAGTAGACTCATATTTTAGACTGTCGCCCTAAAATATGTCACGCTCTATCCTTATCGGGTCGCTGTTTGCCTGGTTCTGTCGTCATCCTGGATGGCGAAGGACCGTCCTCCACTGCCCCATATACGATATCAGGAAGGTGCGAAGAACTGCATCAACTTTATACAGCTCCAGCACCCCTCATGGGCCATGTTGAGTCATAGGCCTTCTTATAATCTATCCAACATGTCGATTTGTCGAAAGATCCTTTCGGGAACGACTCACTTGTTGGCCAATGGCAATATGGCAATATCGATAAGGAGCGGCTCCTTAGTACCGGGGGCGGGCCCCGTTCCTACATCCATTCTGAGAGACAGACATTATTGAATTACTTTCAATATGCTGGGAAATCTTTGATCTCAAAATGGATGTAAGACTAATTTATAGACCGTCGCGACGGTCTATAAACTAGTCTTACATCCGCGCATCAAGCTCCGCGGTATGATTATGGAGCAGATTGGTTATTCCTGTGGTTAGGAAATGAGGCAGCCCTGACTTTAAGGCTGACTGGAATTGAGATGCCAAGCGAGCGTGTGATCTTGTGATACTTTTGATTCAGAAATTGTGCAGCCCGTCCGGACCAGGACATTTCCAGCTAGGCAACGGACGAACTGTTCGAGCTACATATCTTGGGGGCTGATGTTAATTGCCCCCATATCTGGTATCGGATCGCATGCACGCTCAACCCCACCCCAGTCCAATCAGCCTCGGTGTGACTGACAGGCACCGACCAAATGCCGCGCCAGAATGAACACATGGCGTCATCATCCGGTAGGCGCGTATCAGTCACACCTTAGTCTGGTCTCTCCCAAGCCCTATAAACCTCAACACAAGCCATGGCTCATTGCTCTGGAATGTGCGATTCTGAGTGTATCGCTCCACTCGCCGCTTGCACCCATATACGATTTGCCCATGCATAGCTTTTCTGCATCAGGAATTCGATACGCTCTGTGACGCGGGTGAGATAATCTCGAGAACTAATATCAGTCCCCGAGAACGCCCGCCTCACAAAGCGCATCGCTCTACGGCGAGTGTTACCCTCCCTGAAGCAGATGAGTTTGCCGATAAGTGCTCTAGCCTCACCAATACGACGCTCGATCCTGCACTGCCAAGCTGGTCCAACTGCTCGTGTAGCTCTGTATCGGCGAGGTTTTCGCTGCTATCAAAACTATTTCTTAGTTGCGAATTGCGAATCTAGAGCACATGGTGTGTGCTCTAGATTTGTTATGCATGGGCAAACGAGGTAGATAAGCCCAGGTGGTGTGGAGCTATACTCCCGGAGAGCATTCTCCAAAGCGCTCCTCAATCGCTCATTGCATTGGGTACTCACGGGAATAGCCCCGTCGTCATCATCTTCACTAAAGAGGTCAGGTCACGGTGAAACACGTTGTATTTGCACCGCGGCTGATGGTAAAGCACGTGAGTCACGGCTACTCCATGATTCTAGACGCAGTCTATCAAGTACGGCGTCATCGGGCATACGGTTACCCTGAATGACCCGCACCTGATCCGATAGTCGTTAGGCTGAAACGTTGAGCTGGCTCAAGTACCTGAAACTGAGAGAGCATCCGACCACGGTACGCAGTCAGATTAGTTCCCCCCTCTGTAGCTCCAAAGTATGAGCGCATGACATTTTCGTTAATGGATTGCGTCCATCGCATGCGCTGCACACTTCTACCGATTATATATTTTCGGGGACCCTGTCAGAGACGGGCCTCGAGGTCCCAAATTGGCCGATGGTCGGCCTCGTCTGAAACGTACTGGCTCGTCGAATATTGGCGTTGACTGTAATAGTTTTAACCACTTTTAATTAAAATATGACCAACTTTAGGCATATTGCACGCGTGTGCATCGCCTCTGCTAGTAAAAAAACTACGAAATAAAAAAATATCACACATACTTGTTAGTTGTTATTTCCAGATTGTGGTACGTTGATCGGCCAGACATAGCCACGCCATTGTAATCATACTTTAACTTAAATTCTTGGCTTCCTTCTCTGGCTGCAGTAACCAAAATTTCGCCACCGGTCATCTGATACTGTCCAAAGAACCTTTCAAACTTACAGTCTATCAAATGCAGTATTTAAATCAGCTTCACTATATCTTATCGTCGCTGGTTTTTTCGTACTAACTTTAAAGACAACATAAATATAGGAAACGATGCCAATAGCAATACATACTATGACAAAGCAACAGCCCCCAACACATGAAAGTATAAGATAATGTATCGGTTCCATTTTATCGATGGATACTATAAAAAATGCTCGCCTACAGTCAGTCGTGGACCACAGAGTATAATACTCTCATATCTATATTGTACTCTTTGGTATGATGTGCTACACAAAGATTCTTGAAGAACAACCGGTCAGAATCAAGAGTATTTAAATATAAATATGGTTGTGATTCCAATTCGTCTCGTAAAATAAGTTATTTTGTCACTATCCCTAATACGTCTAATTCACCAAATATCTTTGTTTTAGTCGCTTTCCTAGAAAAAAGTCTGTAACATGTAAGTAGACACTCTTCGTATGGCAATGTTTTATTAATGTCAATCTCAATCGCTTTTATTTAAAAAAGTCAATCTCAATTTGTCAAAACATGATGGCAGTCTTATATTACTATACTCTTTGATAGTAGTACTCTATGTATGATGGCGTGTTGTTGTTGATTTATTGTCAACTTTTTATAGCATTTTTATAACTACGTGAATAAAATACGATTAAAAGTGGAGTGCGGGAGATCATCAGTCGCAACAAGAGAAATACCATCCATAGAGAGATCCATCAGAAACAAGATTGTTTACGTGTGGTGTTTGATTTCATAAGTTAGTATGACGCTTTGATGTTGATACTTTGTTTGTATTCGTAATTATTATTTATGATTTAACAAAAACTATTTCTGTGTTTGGTTCAAATTCTGTTTAAATAACGCTAAACACCATCATAATAACGCATTATGGTTATTTATCAAACCATTTATGAATGATAAATAACCATAATGCATTGATGTGCATTACTAAGTAATTATAATACAATTTGTTTTATTTTACAGGTCATCTGGAGAATATAGCAAGGGTTGATGATATAGTGAAAACTATTGAAAAACTTACTGATTTAGAGCAGAAAGACAAGATAAGAACCCAGAACCAGTACTTGGATGAAATAGTTTCAACCACTGGTAAGTTTTTACCACGTTTTTACTATATACACACATAAGTTTTACACTGATATATGTAATTTACTCAAATGCAGCACCTTATCATTCTGTTTCATCAATCTTTACAGAAGTGAGCGAAGAATAAAAAAGGAAGGTGTGGTAGATGAAGGTAGGACGTAGTAGTAGGAAACCACTGTGGGTTTGGTCTAACTTAAGTAGTTTCGATATTAGTAACAAAATTAACGAATTTTATATCGTTAGGAAACAAGTTCCTACGTTGAGGACTCTGTTAGTGGAATTAAGAGAAAGCATTGGATTTAATGGATGCCGGGAAACTCTTCGCCACTTATTATTGTCAAATGGCTATGAATTTAAGAGAAATAAAAATGAGCGTTCATTGTTAATTGAACGTTATGACATATTATCTGCCTGGAGACATCGGTTTTTAAGAACCGTGGCATTGAAACGTAGAGAAGGAAAGTCAATCATTTATTTAGATGAGACCTATATTCATAAAAACTACAGGTCCAAGAAGTCTTGGCAAGTGGTTTAATTGAAAATGTTTCAACAAGGAAAAGGTACATAATAGTACATGTTGGATTGGACAAAGGCCCAGTGCCTAACTCATTATTAGTATTTAGCACTAAATCTAAAATGGCAGACTACCACCACACACAAAAAAGCTTATACCCAATTTAAATGAACCGAGTGTATTCGTTATGGGTAATGCCAGTTACCATTCAATCATTGTAGATAAATCTCCTACATCACAAAGTCGCAAAAATGAGATAAGAGAATGGCTTACTTTGCATGATATTCCATTTGAACAATATCACACAAAAGCAGAGCTGCTATATCATGTGAAACGAAACACCAGAACCACTATATGAAGCTGATGAACTTCTGAAGCAGAATGGGCATGAGGTATTGCAACTTCCCCCGTACCACTGCGATCGAAATGCCATTGAGCTGGTATGGAGTTTGGCTAAACGTAAAGTGGCAAGTAAAAATATTACCTGACTGCTGTGGATTTCGAAAGAGTCTTTTGAAAGCATAACTCCACAGGAATGGAAGAAAATGACTGATCATGTAATTCAAAATGAAAATAAATATAAAGAAAGGGATAGAATAACAGAAGTTATTTATAAAGTTTTATTATTCATGTTGGAGATAGTGATTCCAGTGGGTCAAATGAATCTTTCTAGTTAGAAATCCTAGATTCAGATTTTGGTTATGGTAATGAATTAACCAAAATTATTATAGAATATTGTTGTTTTTTTTTAATTGAGATAATATCACATAATATATTATTACCTAGTTGTATTTAAACTAACTTTACCAACGAAATAAACTGATTTTCGAAATGTCACGCACGAAATGTCTCTCTGGTTTGGATCATAATGGGTACTTAGACATGATTTTACATCTCGAAAATTCAGTTGACTTTGTCTGGTTAAAAATACGACTTTACATACAACAAGTCCGTAGGTTCCCATATTTGAACCTGTTCACATGCTGTCAAGCAGTAATGTACAAATATTGTTTTACATTAAAGAACAAATAACTCTCAAGTATCAAGACAAGTTATTCCAGGTACCTACTTCATACAAATTTTGGGGTTACTAGGCTACGATTTTTTTTATTTTGCCGCGCTTTTTCAATCCCTACTTTCGTTTGCCAGACTCTAACTCGTCTCATACTTTATTTCGACTTATTCCCAGCTCGTCCGGGACTTTTGTACAATTAATTGAGCACTAAATATTTCTTTCGCAAAAATGATAAAATACTAGGTTAGACCAGTTAAGAAATATTTATTAGTATTTAAATAAGTATAAAAAAGCGCGGAAAAATTATAATGAAAAAAGGCTTTTGCAACTTTAAAAAAAAGCTTTTTTGCATTACAATTCAATTCAATTTATAAAGTTATGGCTCCATTGACGAATATTCGATGATTTTGCCAATATCAAGGTAAAAACGAACTGCTTGTATTCTGATTTGTCAAAGAATAAGATAGTAGGTACAATAACATTATTTAATTTTAGATTTTCCGATTATCTCAAGCACCTAAAAACTGTACCATAGACAATAATGATAACTGAAAACGTTCTTTAAGACAAAAAAGATTAAAGAAACATTAAAAAGTATGCATGAAATGAAAGTATGGGCATTCTGGCGAAATCGAAAAGGAAGCCATTAATAAGCCTTAGTACGGGTAGCAGAGCGCTGACTTTGCGGAGAAGCGTTTCAAGGGAAACTTTAAAGGCTTGTAGAAAGAATAATAATAAATATAATTATAGAAGAATATATATTAAAACGACCATTGAACAGTGGCAACCAAACGTCATACCGAAAAAGAAACATTTTGCTCAGCTGATAGCCGTTTGGTAAATCCATCAGACACAATTTCTGAGCTAGTTCCTGCAATCTGGGTCTGGGTAGGGCCTTAGTTAGGAAGTCTGCTAGCTGGGTAGCAGAGCTAGTCCTCTGGACCACGATGTCATTTTGAAGCACAAGCTATCTCACGAAGAAGTTTCTCACACGAATGTGTTTAGTCCTACGGTGAAATTCTGGATTATGTGCCAAAATCACCGCAGCTTCGTTGTCCACGAACAAAACTGGAATTTCTTTCTGGCCTTTCAAGTGTTTGAACAGTCTCTTTAGCCAAATTAGTTCTCTCGCAGCTTCGCTTGCTGCCACAAGCTCAGCTTCTGTAGTGCTAATGACAACTGAAGCTTGTCGTTGGCTCATCCAGGAGATTGCTCCTCTTGAAAATAAACACTATACTCCAGTCGTAGATCAACCTGTTTTCAAGCATCCAGTATGATCAGCATCACTGTAGGCCTTTATTTGGTTAGGAGAATTTGCATCATGAACATACATTATTCTTCTTGATAATGTGCCTTTCAAATATCTCATTATGTGCTTAACCATACGCCACAGAAGTTGTATTTTCTAAGTTCCTCGAAGCCAATCCTACAGCATAAGCCAGATCAGGGCGAGTGCCCACCTTCAAGTAAGCGAGCGAGCCTACTGCTTCTCTATCTAAGGGAAATGGTTGTGACTCTTTGTCAGCTTTCCCTTTTTAAATAGTTCCTTTTTTCTGTAAAGGAGTTGATACTGGATTACAGTCTTTCATATTGAATCTCTCCAAGTCCTTATTAGCATAAGCTTCCTGCTTAATGAAAATCGAGCCGTCCTTCGTTTGTGCTATCTCTAACCAAAGATAGTATGAAACTGGTTTGCTAGTAATAAACAAAATCTTTTTTAGGTCATTGATGAAACTCTTTGCAAGGTTTTCATCACTCGCTGCAACTAAGCCATCATCAACGTAGAGTGCTATTAAGATTTTCTTATCTCCTAAGATTTTGGTATATAAGCATGGATCAGCGTTGCTTGTCTTGAAGCCTAAAGATTCAAGTGTTTCTGCAAAACAGTAGTTCCAGCACCGTGGTGCCTGCTTCAAACCATAGAGGCTTTTCTTTAAACGACACACTCTGGATGTTCCATCTTCAAAGCCTTCTAGCTGCATCATATAAATCTCTTCCGTTAAATTTCCATTGGGGAAATTTGTTGCAACATCAAACTGAATAAGATGAAGTCTCTCCCTTGCAACGCTGAGCAAAGATCTTATAGTAGCTAACCTCGCTACTGGGCTAAATGTTTCTTTATAGTCAAAACCCTTCTTCTGCTTAAACCCTTTTACAAGAAGACGTGCTTTATACTTTTTATTATGCCGTCAGGTTTGGTTTTTGCAAAGCTTTTCGATTGCTCGGTAGATTCTGCAAGTCCCAAACTTGTAATCTATGCAAAGAGTCGATTTCACTCTTCATCGCTTCTAACCATCTATCTTTACTTGTTCAACACGATATTGCTTCCTTATACGTCGAGGGTTCTTTTTCAGTATCGACTAGGAATAAACTATCTAAGTCATCACGTGGAGGTCGTAGATTACTTCTGTCCCTGAGATTATATCTTGGAACGTCCGATAGCGAAACGTCTCCCTCTGAATTCTTTTCTATCATCACTCACACTTAACTATAGACACACCCTCTCACACTCACTCATTCACCTAGCATAACACACAAAGAGAGGAACAGCCACAGATTACAAGGCTATAAGTTATGACTATATCATATTTTTTTTGTTAAATGCTAGCACTTAAGTAAACTTAATTATGTTAGATATGTAATTCGAGGGGATGGCGCTGTGAGCCGAAATACAGGTTCCTCCTAGTTCGGCTCCAGATGCTAAAACTTTTGTATATATAATACTGTTTACAGCATTTATATGTAAATTATAATAAGTACTTTTGTGAAAGAAATAAATTTATTTATATTGTTAAATTTATTTACTGCGGGGTCGGTCAGCTAAATTACGCATCCTGTGGTACCTCTGCAACGTGGTCACGACACAGGATTGGGATATATAGCAAATCTGCGTGCTCTTTCTCTCTTGGTGTATCCTTCTTCCCTCAAAGTTTTTGCTTGTAAAACTTCTGATAATCCTTTTAGCATTTTTTCAATTAAAACTTTCAACAAAAAGTATTTTAAATCCCTTAAAATTTACTAAATCAGAATTCTGAATGAGCGTAAGCTAGAACTGAAAGCCTTTTAATATGGAAAAAACTATTGAACTGTTTTATTGTTTTATATTCAGAATTAGAATATATTTTTAAATAAAGAATCTAAAAAGAAGTAGAAATCATAATAAAATCTGCCGTAATAAAAAAATTGCGGTTTTTCAAAGTGATCGCAAACTTTTTCTGATGAATGTGTTACTGTGTACCTACCATAAATTACTCTCATAATCATTTTATAGTGATATTTCGTCTAATTCAATTATATTTTAGTAGCTAAGTGCATAAGTTTACGGGTGTTGATGGGGCTGCCGCGTTAAGTAGACATTCCCCAGGATCGGCGTGTCTCACGAAGCTTAAAATAATTAAATAGAAATAGAATATATTACTAACACTAGTTTATAAGTTTGCATTGTTACTAACAAATTATGGAATGATATTCTGAAATAAATGTTTATTTAATTTAATTTAATTTATAAATAAGTTGAAGCCTATGAAAATGCCCACATTTTTTTGAATGCGAGCATATGTAGTTTTCTAGCGTGGCACTTTTTCACCCTATTCATTTAATTATTTATGAATCCTGGTAGGTACTTTTGTCGGTGAAAAAAGCGAAATACCAACCTAATAATAAAATAAACAAAATATGTACCAGTTAAAATACAAAATTATATATTTGGGTGCATTATTGATGAAACCAAGCAACTAAAAACGATACAACATTATTCTATGATATTTATTTTCCATTCTAAGCAAGACTTTTTCAAAACAAATTTTCACAAATCATTCGCTTACTGCTTACAAAGCAATCACACCTTTTAGTCCAGTCATTAGGGGTTCACTTCGGAAAATCGACATACCCAGTATATTACCACGTAAATACTTGTACTTTGGCATCCTAAAACTGTTCTCAAAATTCACATATAATTGGATGGTTGCAAGTTTTAAAGCCAGGGGTCAAAGGTCACAAAAATTGTTTTTTTTTTTGCAAATAATATCTCGTTTTCTATGGGTTTTACGCTATTTGTATGTATTATCGATATTGTAGAAAATTAAATTCTCTACAACTATTTGTATTTCACATTTTTCATACCTTGAACTGTTTTCGCGATAGAGGGCGGAGAGCGCGCGGTCAGAGAATCATGTGAGGTCAACTGGTAGTTCCGATCAAAAACTCGTAATGTTAAGGTTATAAATAATTGCTAAATATATAATTATCGTTTTTTATCAACTTTTATGTATGAAAAATCTCATTCCTTCACATAAGAAATGAATCAAGAATACTCATGTAGCTAAAAATATTAATACTTTTTCAAGGGGGTTCAAGGGGCTGCTGATTTCATTGAGCTAGGCAAAAAGTACGGAACTCATTCGAACGAAGTCGCGGGCGATGTGTTAGCTAGTTAATCTTCACATGGTACTTAGGTATAGGTACCTAATTTCCATTAAGAAGCCAAACTGATTGAGCGATTTGTAGATCACATCCTTGGTATTAATTATGCTAAAGTTTTGTTACTTTGCAGGTTTTTTCTACCGAAAGACGTTGATTACTGAGCATAGGCCTAGTAAGGGCGGATTGTATCAAACGGTTGGTTAACGTAACATACGTACGTCAAAAAGTAACAATTACGGAAGATCTTTGACGTTCGTTAAATAAGAAGGGTTGTTTCAAAACATTCTGGTTAAATTCCTGCTCATCCCAATAGCTAAGTTATTGAGACGGGTCATACCTAAATAGCATTTTTTGCATTCAACCACTTGGTTGTGTCATCAGAAGAACTGGTATTGAGGAATTCAAAAGAATTTTCACAATATTGTTCTATGTGACGCAACTAAAGTAACTTTAACCAGTGCTCAGACCATCCGTTAACGTAAACGTTATATTTTACGTGCGTTAACGCTGACATTTCGTGAAACAACCCAAATTTTTGATTTAACGATAGTTAGCACCATTTTTAACGTTTACGCAGCGTTAAGTGAACGTGAAACAACCCGCCCTTAGTATTACTTATGCTAAAGTTTTGTTACTTTGCAGCTTTAAATTTCTACCGAAAGACGTTGATTGCTGAACATAGGGCTACCTAATCTTCGTTATATCGACGGATCATTATGTAGCCAGCTGATTCTTAACCAGTCACTAAATAAAACATAAAAATTCTCTTAGAACTCAGGTCCCAGCTGCATTCGGGGTGCGGTCCGTTGGTGAAATGACTTGTACGCATGCGTCAGCTGAAATATCTACCTATCTACTGGATGGGAGCTACGTCTAGACACAACATAGATCATTCAGGTGGAGCTGATATTTATAGTGCTATTTCGTTTTACCTAGCTCAGACTGTGTTTGTGTAAGGGACTCGCTATATTTCCATAATAACCCAGGCACAACCCTGCAACACTTCTGCATTCTGCATTTTGCATGTGTGTGTGCTGTACAGTGTATGCAATTTAATACCCTATGAGCTGGACATAGGATTGAAAATTGTCCAACCCCTACTTAACTTGACCCTTGGTCGATAAAGACATGAGACTTCGCGCCTTTTCCAAAAAGAGCGCGAAAGGGAGTTTTAAAAGAAGTTAGGTTTTCACTCAATACTGTGTCCAAAACTCCATGTCATCAACGACCACAAATTACATTCATATGTTTGATTTTACAATGCAATGTAATAACATGTAAATATCGATAATAAATGATTTTAATTCATCTTCAATGGGATTTTGAAAACCCAGCACCTGGCATTACCACTGTAAAAGCGTCAATCTGAGGGATCAACGTTTTTTGGTCGCATGCCCCTTGCGTTACTACATTCCTAGTAACAAATTTTCAGTTTTTCGGCCTGTTTCGAGACATTCGACAGTGGCGACATCTGTTGAAACTCATAAAAGCCCGCGAATTTCAAATTTTCCCCAGTGCTGCCAGGCATTTCCCGTAGACAGTGTGGTTTTGAATTATTTGGACTTTGAATTGTTTTGGCTCTTTTTACTTTTTTGGTAGATGTGGCGACGCTTTACGAGGCAGCAATAGACAAGGCAGCAATAGACAAGTGGACCTCTTTCGGCTGAAATGATGATTATGAAATAATTTAAGGCATCGCTGTATTAGCCATTTTAGGTAGCAATGTATATTGTACTTTCGTACCAACTAAATTAACCAATCACATTTTAATTAATGACGTATTATAAATAGCTACACGTCATAAACCTACATCGCGGCGCTTAAAAACGGTGAAAATACTTACTAGATAGCTACTAATACGCATGAAGAAAGGGAAAGAAAATATGTCACCGTACGGCGGGATGCCGACATCAAAACAAACTTAGTGTCGCGCGACAGGTTGGTGCGTAACTAAGCGCGATGTGGCCAATTGGCTTCATTTCATGTTGTCATTTTAGAGTGCGGACAACGTATCTATTTCATTTATCATTGATTTTAATCAAGAAAATATTTATTTTTCAAAATAAACGAGACGGAAATAGTACAGGCGGAAGTAGATATTTCGGAATGATCTGCTTCTACTTACTCATTCTATAATAGTTTCCACGGTTTTTTTTTATCAACAATATAGTACAGCGCTGAAAATTATAAAAAAAACAAGTATTTGTAGCGGGCAACTCTGAAAGAGACATGGCTTACTTTTTTAACTAAACATTATACCAATGAACAAATTTCATCCATAGACTGAGCTACCAACAATATTGTTATTAACAATACCTCTAATAAAATATTTAGTACCAGGGCATCATATCCGCAGACAGGACGAGCAACAAGTCTGAACCTAGGTACGAAGTCGACGCATGCGTAATATTAATTCAATTGCAGCTGCATACAGCGACACCACTACATTGTACGTCGCGAATTTATTAGAATAAAAGCGGAAAAGGAAGCTCTTTACCAAATTTATTCACTCGTGTGCGTCCCAAAAGTAACGAAGATGTCGTCAGAGATCAACTTCTGTGAAATGGAGGAGAAATTCATGAAGGAAATGCTCAAGTTGAGCATCTTCCTTATTCAGATGATATTGTTCCTGGATACATGGCTGGAGCTCTTCAGGATCTTTTGCTCCTTGTTTCGGGGCATAGTCGGTGGCGTCCGCCGCACGCTGCAAACACTATTCGACGAAGACGGAGAACTGATGCTCATACTGAACTACATGATGCCCTTTATGTGCTACCTGACATCTGACTAGGTCAACAATCAAACCAAATCCTTCTCTATGAAGGGAAATCTTCGAAAAATTATGTTGCAGTCTTTGTCTCCCAAGAATACCTACACTTCATAATAATAAGTGTCATAAAAGTGGTTGTGTTTAAAATAATTAAAATATTGTGTTGTGTGAAAAAAAACGGATTACTTTAAACTCATGAAAGCAGTACCAACAAATGTCGGATATTATAAAGTGTTTTTTACGTGTCATTTTGAAGCGCTTTGGTTCTACAACTGTTACCAAAATTAATTTAGTTCTTTCAACGTTTCTAAAAGATTCCGTCTTATTTAAACCAAACACTAAACAACATTATATACTTACTAATATTTATGTACTAAGTAGGTACTACTACCTACTGTAAGTATGGTTATTTTTGCCTTCCAGAACAAACATAAAATGCATTGTACCTGGTTATTGGGTTATCTTTGAAAATAAGCGTTCTTTTAGCTATGTTCTATTATAATGGATAAATAACAAGATTATTTATGAAAAATAAAATTTTGTTGAACATAAAAGTCTGTGAAATTACCGACAAGAATGTTTGTTGCATCTGTGTATAAACCTATGTATGTTCTCGTAGATATTTTTAGTAAAATGCTGTAATTAATAGGTATATCTGGTTTACATAAATTCCCATCATTTTGGAATTCGAAAGGAACGTTGTGTAGTTCAAATCTCTTTGTACTGTATAAACCGAATTTACCCTTGTAGTATAATGTTGTATTGTGCGTTTACTTTCTATGATTTAAATAAATGTTTGTAACGCGAGACTAGTTTTTTTACCTACATTCTTATGTAAATGTTGTAACCCTCCTGAAAACTTTTTACAATGACAATTGAGCTGTCATCCAGTCTCAACTTCGGCGCCACTAAAGCCCAAAAAGCTGGGCATCGCAGCTGCGCGAGGTTCTGGTGGCGGAATGGCGCATGGCGGGACAAGCTCTCGCGTCCTACCGCCAGCCTCGTCACTATCGAGGCCATCCGGCCAGTGCTCGACCTTGCTGTGTTTGACACCTCCCGTGACGTCAAAGAGGGGCGCACGGGAACACCACGCACTGTCACCTCAGGACCGGACGAATGGGGAACGACGAACATTCCCAAATCCGCCTCCCATGGACCCAGTTAAGGAGGCCGGGTGAGGGCAGTACATGCCCTCTTCCGACCTCCCTAACTGAGTCCTGAGAGGTGCGGGCCGGGGGAGCTCCCTTTCCACAGCCTCCTGCGCGATATTTGTTTCGCAGAAGGAGACCACCGCGTCCCAGGACTCCTCGCCGTCGACCATAGCACGGACTACGGCCGGCAGCGATAGGCCACTACCTACCACAAAGATGAGGGTACGGCGCGGCTCCTCCAGCGTGTGCCGCGTCGTGACCTCCCGTCAATCGAGGCAGTGATGACACCGAGCGTCCTGCTGCCAATGCGACACAGGAACCTCCCGAAGCCCCCATGCCCCGAGAGAACCTGCGTCACACGAAACGACGGGGAGCCGTGCCTTCTCCCGAGCCAAAGGTCGACAACTAGCGAAAGGACGCGAGAGCCTGTCCCACCATCCCGCCACCAGAAACTCGCGCAGCTGCAACCGACGCAGCTCGATGTGTCGCTGCATCAGTCGCACGGCCGTGCGCCTTCGCGACCTCACGCCACCGATGCAGTGATGCGAGGACTTTTGCCTCCAGGTCCCAGGGCGGAGATCCGGCCAGTGCGCAACCTTAACCATCAAACAACTCTATTTCTTTTTAGGGTTCCGAACAAAAACCGGAATGGAGTTGATAACCAGTCTGAACTTCGGCGCCACCATTGAGTACAAAGCCCAAACTGCAGCCGTAAAGTTGGGCATCCTAAATAGAGTAAAGCGATACTTCAGGCCTGGACAGTTTTTAACCCTTTACAAAGAACAAATGCGATCCTGAATGGAGTATTGCAGCCACCTTTGAGATGGCTCAGCTAAGTAACAGCTTGCCGCGCTTGACTCGGTGGAACGCAGAGTTAAGAGGCTCATCGGTGACGAAAAACTGGTGGATGCCAAGCTTCACAGCTTGGCTCATCGCCGCAAGGTTGTCAGCTTGTCGGTCTTCTACAGATTGTACTTCGGTGAGTGTGCCCAAGAACTCCACGACCTCATTCCACCGGCCCCCTTCTACCATCGGTCATCCAGACGCGCTGCAACTTGCCGTCCCTACCTTGTTGCTATTCCACCAATTCGCACTAAGCGTTTCCAAACGTCTTATATAATGCGCACAGCAAAGGAGTGGAACTCTCTGCCTGCGTCTATGTTTCGAACGCTTACAACCCTAATCTCTTCAAAGTTAAAGTAAACAGGCTCCTTCTGCTGACTTTGTCTCTTTCATCTCTGACCGAGACTAGAGTCAGAGCAAACGAGTGAATTTCCCAAATGACTTATTTTTTTGTCTTCGGCGGAATTAGTATTTGAAAAAAGGAATATTGTTCTGAATATTTTTTTTTAGTATTCAATAGGTAGTTATTGGGATGTGGCTAAAGTATAATTTGCCTAGGACTATTACGAAGGTAGAAATAAATAACTACATAAACATCGTATTTTATTCAAATCGGTGCTGTCCTTCTACTTTTATTACAAACAAAAAAGCTCATACACTAATAGAAATAAGTAAGTTAAGTATATAACTTAATCTATTTCATAGAATATTAGTTTTGTTATTTATATATAGCATATTTTATTACGTAATTAACGATTACTATTACTGAGAGGCACACGTACTTGTCCTGCAAAATGTTCTCATATCGCTGGACAAAAGTTATTTAAACCTAACTTTATATCGACGAGTCCGACAGCGTACGCACCCCAATTTTATTTCTCTCGTTTGTGTGCTAGTGCACAGTCAGGATGGACATGTGTCAAATGGCTGCATATTCCTGCCAATAACGTAGTACGCCATTTCAGTTACTCCCGGACAATTATTTTATACTATCGGTGGTTGCATTTTTCTAGTTTAAAGAGTAGTTTTATTATTTTGGTTTGGTTCTAACAGAGGTAGTAAGTGAATTAGCTTCATTTACTGTTATTGGATTTATCCTAGATATAATGCAGTTTTTCTAATTTTCTGAAAAGTGTGTTATTTCTCACGTCACTGTCCTCATATCGCTGTAATCGGTGGTCTTTATTACCACCGATGTGATAATTTACACCGAAATGATAAGAACAAATCAATCGGGGTCTTTTGATTCATGATCAACGCACAGTTTTGTCACATCAGTGGATTGCTTTATCATATCGGTAGAACATTTTATCATCTCGGTGAGTCGTTTTATCATATCAGTAGTACCGTACTATAGGTATGTACCCGTTGGGCAGCTGGATCAAGGGCTTGATCCAGAAAGCAGTACTCCTGGACACGGCGCATACAGTGAGGAGGTTCCTCTCTCGGGAGCCCTGACCACCGGTAGCTTGGACCCGGTTCCCGATACCGGTGGGCTACTTTTTAGGGTTCCGTAGCCAAATGGCAAAAACGGAACCCTTATAGATTCGTCATGTCTGTCTGTCTGTCTGTCTGTCTGTCCGTCCGTCCGTATGTCACAGCCAATTTCTCCGAAACTATAAGAGCTATGCTGTTGAAACTTAGTAAATAGATGTATTCTGTGAACCGCATTAAGATTTTCACACAAAAATAGAAATAAAACAATACATTTTGGGGGTACATACTTAGAACTGAAACTCAAAAAATTATTTTTCGTCGATCCCATACGTGTGGGGTATCTATGGATAGGTCTTCAAAAATGATGTTGAGGTTTCTAATATGTTTTTTTTTAAACTGAACAGTTTGCGAGAGAGATATTTCCAAAGTGGTAAAATGTGTGTGATTTATCACTAAGAGAATGATAAATCTAAAAAAAATATATGATGTATATTACCATGTAAACTACCAGCGTAAATTGGTTTGAACATGATCTAGTAAGTAGTTTTTTTTAATACGTCATAAATCGTAAATCGCAACTTTTTCTTATAATATGTATATACCTACAGGTTTGTACGGAACCCTCGGTGCGCGAGTCCGACTCGCACTTGGCCGGTTTTTTATATTATTAAATGTTTTTGATTATTTTTATAGAAATATTTAAAAATGTAAATAAATGTATAGAAAAATTAATAAATGAAATATATATATTTTTTTAAATTCTAAGTAACTATAGTAAATATATTATAATAAAAAAGAAGAAGTAAATGCAATGAAATAGGTATATTATTTCAAAAATATATTTTAATTGGTTTTCTAAGATTTCAGTTCTCTTTAGATGTGATCTACTTCCATAAGACCCTCAGTTCAGGTCTTCAGTGAACTAAGCCACCCTTGTTAAAATAATTATAGGTACCTACCTACAAACTATTTCCTTTTTGATAATTATTCAAAGGTGGATAGATTATCATATCGCTGGATATGTACATCATTTCGGTGGATAAATTTATCATATCGGTGCACAGAAAAAATAATCGGTGTCGGTTTGTCATAACGGTGGAAACTAGAATTCAAACTGAATTTTCTCCTAGTCTTAAATGATACGTTGATTATATTAAATTTGGGGGTATTTTATATCCTAAAGATTATACATAATTATAGAACCTGATAAATATACAAAAAAAAATATACTTAAATGAAAAAGTTCACCGATATGATAAAAAATGGCATTTGTTGAAATTCACCCAAACCCATCTCAAATAAAAAAAAAATCAAAAAAAAAAAAAAAAGACGGAACCCTTATAGGATCACTCGGATGTCTATCTGTCTGCCTGTCCATTTGTCACAGCCAGTTTTCTCGGGATCCAATGGACCGATTCGGTTAAAATTCGGGACTTTTGCGACTCATCACGGACGCTTCACGTAAATGATTAAATTTTTAGATTGGGGGGGGGGTCACTTTTGGGGACTAAACATGAAAATATAAAAAAGATTTTTGAACAGTATCGTGTGATATGTCAAATTAAAGGGCTTAAAAATGGAGATAATAGATCTTTACCAATAGATTACAGAAAAACTTATGAGAAATCGTAAAAAAACAAACATTACAGCCATGCCCCGTTGTAAAATATCTCGCGCTCTCTTCGATCATATAATATATTTGGGCCAGTGTTACAAATTCCCAATCGATAAGAGTCACTACAACACATGCAGTTAACAAAAGTTACAGACAGTCCACACATACAAGTGCACTCCATTTAGCGAGAGGGGTGGAAAATGAAATAGTCTACCGCCGCCCGGTTGCAGGCATGCGCAGTGGCGCACAGCATCCAGGCGTCAATAACGCGCCATCCTAGACTCCTGTACCAGGACCTAAGCGAACTTTAGAGCACTACGTACTTTCTATTCATCTTATATGCAGCATCCTATGATGTCATGCACTCCTAGTCATCATTCAAAATCAACGTCGCTTTCCAGCATTCGGTGGCATTGCTTTGTTTGGGTTGATTTCAAAATGGACTTGTTTTGTTTCAATTTGAGAAAATTTTCGAAAAACTTCAACACATATTTACACACGCACACACAACTCGTGATCAACTCGTTTGCACAGTGTCGCTCGACCAACAGGTTGGCATGCAACATGCAACGCAAGCAACAAGTGGAATAATCTTGTGAACACGAGAGAAACACGACTAGCTTTGCCATTGGCGCCAACTTTCGGGTTTTTGTCTTATTATTTGATGTTAATTTGTTAGGACTACGAGAAAATAATATTAGAATTGTAATCACTGTTTTATAGGTAAACTGTATCCACATATTAATTAGTATCAGAGTGATGTGGAGACTGAGGAGCTCGTTGCTAAACATTAACAGCCGCACAGGTCAATCTACCAGGTTAAGCACAACTTGCCAAGGTTGGTCTGTGGATGGGTGACCATCTTAAAATACCGAGTTTCCTCCGTGCCTCGGAAAGCACGTTAACCGTTGGTCCCGGCTGCCATTTGTAGATCTTTGGCAGTCGTTACGGATAGTCAAAAGCCAGTAAATCTGACTCCAGTTTTGCCAAGAAGTACCGTGTTACCTTGTTAACGGGTTGTGGAGGTCAGGTAGGCAGCCGCTCTACGTAAAATACTGGTATTCAGCTGAATCCGGTTTGACTGGAAGCCGACCCCAATACAGTTGGGAAAAGGCTAGGCAGATGATGAGAGTTATGTGGAGACTGACCGAAGCGCTAAAATCAGTTTAACATAAACATAAACATAACATAAACATTTTTTATTGACACAAAGAAAAGTTATACATTTTCATTTGAAACCCTGACTCCTGTGCTAGGTGAGACCTGTGTTACAGGAGTCAGACCTGTGTTGCAGACAATATCAACTGGGTTTTTTTTTTCAGGCAAAAAAAACCTGAATCAATCGCATTATGCAACAATTAACCCTCAAAAAATAAGCTGCTTGACACTTTTGCTCATCTTCATTGATAACGTGACGGTTGACAGATCACAGACAGAACCGAGGAAAAAAGAATTGGTGCTTCGATCACAAGTAGAATGAGGCAAGCGCAGGAAGATGATGAATACATTTTACTTACGGGGACTTTGAAAACGTAATGCTAGACTGTAAAATCTCACCATGTAAGTTTAGGTAGGTAATATGAACTGATTGAATGACAGTCCACTTCAAGCTCACTGGTCCAAAGTCTCACGATAAGATGATCACAGGTTTTTTGATTTATCTACGCTTTGGAACGTGCAAATAGCTAGGTACATCATCTTTTTTTTTGGACCGACCGACCTTGTCAATTCAAAAGTGCCTGTAAATGGTCTAATTGAAATAAATGAGTGAGTTTTGAGTAGGTACAGAACAAACTGACTTCTCCTAACTATCTCGAATTTACCTAAATTATGAAATTAAAGAAACTTAGTCGTTTTTCAATAACTTTTCAACAACAATAATGTTAAAAAAAGTTATTGAAAAACGACTTAGTTAAACCATTGACCCCGTAGTCAGCTGAAGTTACTTGATGATAGGTTTCAATATTATTGTTATCATATTATATAAGTTGATTGGCAAATTTAATTGGTAGAAAATTTCGCGAGTTGTTTAAAAATTTGACTCTGTAGACCAGTGATAGTCTAACCGCGGCCCAAGGGCTGGGTTAGGCGTGCGTACAATATTCGTAGGTACTTAAAACAAACAAATATAGTAGGCAATGGCAATAATAAAACTGATTTTGTATATGAAGCTAACTAAAATTCTTCCGTTAGGTACTGACAGATAGGCTGTCAGACAACGCACAGCGTGACGCAACCATACTTATCTATAGGCACCTACTATTGTTATATTTTTAAGCTAAAGAGATTGTGTGTTTGTCTGGTTGAACGCGCTAGTCTCAGAAACGACTGGTTCGAATTGAAAAAATACCTTAGCCCATTTATCGTGGAAGGTTTTAGGCTATAAAACCGACTATGTTGCGACTAATGCACTTAAAGATCATAGAACGGTTAACGCAGAGTGGTATACCACAGTTTGTTTACCACAAGTCATCGCCGATCTTCGAAAATCTAACTCAAAGCGACGCATCATCCTGCACCACGACAACGCAAGCTCACACAGCGCTCGTCAAATTGAGTATTTGAAGCAGGAAAAGTAGAAATTCTTGACCATCCGCCATACAGTCCTGACCTAAGCCCTAACTAGCATGGCAGGAGTGGGTTTTAGCCGGTAAGAGTCCAGTAGCTGTCTCGGTCGTGTCACAGAGTGGACGGCCGATTCGTCCATGAGGATTTCCCAATACTGCCAAAAAAAAATAAGCCTTAACGATTTCTTTACATTTCCTAAGATTAAGAAAATTCTTCGTGGTCAAAGGTTCCAGTCCGGTGAAGAAGCAGTCGACGCTTTCAAGTCAGCCATTTTGAACACCCACTTTAGAGTGGAATAAATGTTATAATAACTGGTTTGAGCGAATGGAAATTAAGCTAGGTACGTGAAATGATGAATACCTACTTTGAAAAACAATATAAAAGTACTATAAGGTTCTAGTTGTGTTTTTTTCTTCAAACGACAGAACTTAAAAGGCATGCCTAGTATTCATGAAAAATCCGACGCAGAAGTTACGTGAGTCAGCTAGTACTGCCAGTCAATTCTGTCGACATCTCACAGTGAACACTTAGGTGGAGTGAACGACAAGTGAGCTGTCATGCCATCTTGTTTGTATGGTTTGACAGCTCACTTGTCGTTTACTTCGCCTAAGTGTTCCCTTCGACGTGTTTACAGAATCGACGGGCTGAAATAAATAGGGAGTAGTTCTATTAATAATCCTTATGTATAAATACTTGAATAGACTTTTCATTGACTCCGATCCAGTTTCAGTACGTACATAGCGGCAAAAATCCGGTGTCTCAAATGGTAAATAAATATAATAGGCTAGTTTCCATCATCCAAAAATTGCAAAACTATTCAGTCCGTCAGTTAAGGCCAAGAACTCACGGAGCGATTTTCACCCGCGACCGCCGCGGTTGCGGGCCCGCAGCTTCTGTAGAAAGCAGATATATATGTTAAAAATTAAAGCACAACTCACGATGCGATTTACGCCCGCGCTTTCTACAGAAGCTGCGGGCCCGCAACCGCGGCGGTCGCGGGTGAAAATCGCTCCGTGAGTTCTTAGCCTTAGAGTATTGAAAAGTAATGGACACGTATTTTTTGTTTTAAAACTCGGGAGTGGGGGCTGACGTCACGACCCGCTAAAAATTATGGCAGGGCTTGACGTATTGAGAATTTTAAAAACAAAAGAAAAAATACGGGTCAAATATTTTTTGATAATCTAACTGACGGACTAATTAGATTTTTTCAGGACACAAGCCTATTATCAACAGCAAGCAAGGAATGACGTTGGTTTTTGGGTTTGTGTTGGTATTGATAATAGATGAGATGAAACGATTCCTTCTAGTATTTGCGTCCCAGACCGCAGTGACTCTTTCGAAAGCTTAGTGCTTATCGAACAAATTCATTTATTACAGCAGTAGGTAAATCACCAAATAACTAACGTTCACCTAAGTTGTTGCTTATCAATTAGGAATGCTCATCTGAGTTTAATCTTTTTACTGAACTTTTTTATTTACTATTGATAGGCATGCGTTTGACCGCTATCTCACCTGATGTTAAGCGATGATGCGGTCTAAGTGGAGCACGCTTGCCTAGAAGTAACCTATTCACTCTTGACTTAAAGACTCCCAGGTTGTAGATATCAGGAAACACAGACTCCGGCAGGGCATTCCACTCCTTAGTTGTACGCACAATGAATGTATTCCCAAAACCGAACTTCCTCCAAAATAAGCACAGCTTATCTATACTTTGAAAATCTACCAGCTAGTGCCCTTTTTAGGGATCCCTAGCCAAATGGCAAAAACGGAGCCCTTATAGATTCGTCATGTCTGTCTGTCTGTCCGTCCGTATGTCACAGCCACTTTTCTCCGAAACTATAATGTGAACCGCATTAAGATTTTCACACAAAATAAAACAATCCCCATACTTAGAACTGAAACTCAATTTTTTTTTTTCATCAAACCCTTTCGTGTGGGAAAAATGAAGAAAAACTTCTAAACTGAATTCTTTGCGCGAGAGACACTTCCAAAGTGGTAAAAAATTCACCCCCCCCCCCCCCCGTAACTTCTAAAACACGAGAACGATAAAACTAAAAACAAAATATGATGTATATTACTATGTAAACTACCAGCGATAATTGGTTTGAACGAGATCTAGTAAGTAGTTTTTTGTCCTACGTCATAAATCGTAAATCGCAACTTTTGCTTATAATATAGTAATACCTACAGGTTTGTACGTAACCCTCGGTGCGCGAGTCCGACTCGCACTTGGCCGGTTTTTTAAAATGATGGGATATCATGAAACTACTCGTCCCGCTCTGGCTTGCGGGATCCTGCATGAAATCCCGCAAAAAATAAATTAAGTTTGTTAAAGCAATAACGTTCATCTTGAAAGAAACACTTTTTATATTTTACCAATTTTTTTTTACGATTTAATAAAATAAATGTCAAATTTTCGTTGCATAACAAATCACACTATTTAAGTTTGCAGTCCCAATAAATTATATACAGGAGACCTCTCCTGTACAAAAATACTTTTTTGCACTCACAAGTTCCTGAAAACGAAGTTTTTTATGATATTTATTTAGAACTATTACCGACATTTTAAAACCTTAAACATATTGTAATTATTTCTCTAATAGCTTCTTTTGTTTACACAAGATTAACAGCGCTATGCTATCGCAGTCAGGTTTCAAAGAACGGCGCGGCTCGGGTGTCAAACAAGCCGTCGTATGCGATGTGTCTGGCCGTGGTCGCTACAAAGTTTATTATCCGGTAATTACAGCACTAGTGTTACCATTGTATGTCAGCAAAGATAGCGAGTGTGAAAGTTTGGTTGTTTGCTACTCAATCACGCCAGAACGGCTTAACGGATCTTAATGAAATTTAAAAAATATAGATTATAGTCTGGAATAGCATATAAGCTACTTTTCATGCCGGGAATATGTTCCCTAGGAATCACGCGGGCGAAGCCGCTGGCAGAAGCTAGTACATAATATATCAAAAGCCTTATAATAAAAAGACCTAACCAGTCATATGTAAAATAATATTGATACTATACTCAAATGGCCTTACTTTGGTATTGTTCGTCAGGTCGTTGAGCTCCTTATAGTTTTATAACTGGCAAATGCTTCCACTGTCTGGACAGGTCCACTCAAATCTGTGTGGTACTTTCCTCAAAATACCACTTCAGACATTAATCTACATGGTTCTTGTATGATTTGACCAGTACGATTGTTTGGACTTTAAAAGAGACTTTGACCTCTGAGTTTGTTTCGGTGTTTCTTCTCAGAGCAGTCAGCTAGGAAACACCGGTCTCATCTAGTTTAAAATGACCAAATAAGATTGACGTGTAAAAGTGTTATTTACCACCTACTTGCAGAATAAATATCATTTATTTTATACTAATTAACAGATTGATATTTAAAATTATGTAGGTACAGATTTGAACTATGAACTGATCAGCTGATTGGTAGTGAACAAAATTACAACCCTAAACCAACGGAAGGATTTAAATTACCTATGACACCACTTTTGTACCTTTATATGAATCAGTAAGTAAAAGAAAACAACTCACACACATTATGTGCGTACGTAACTTACAAGAATTCATGATCCCTGAAAAGATAAAACTATTTTGTGTGTATAATTATGTTGTACCTAATCAACATCTAAATAGGTCAAGAAATAAAAACACAATGGGAGGAACAAAATTAAGATGTAGTCCCATTATATAATATAATGTTTATTTTAAATGCTAGTAATATTCCTTTAATTTCCCGTAGACATCTAGCTACCCCTCCACAGTACCTAGGGCATAATTATACACTTCGCAGAATTTGATCTTGTTAGTGAATCTTTCAGATGGTGGAATACTACTAGTAATTTTTTACAAATAAATCGGTTCTATTCCCAGCTAGAAATTCCGATTATCAAAAATCCAATAACGTTGAATTAGTTTTCATCAAAATCAACACAAGACTCCTTTTAGTCATTTTCGATATTTTAAATAGTTCGTTTTGGCCATCGGCGCACACTTTAAAAATTCACCCATATACTCAGTCACATCACATGTAATGTTGAAAAATTTATGTACCTAGTTGTCTACTTTCATACTTGTGACAAAGTAAGTTTAGGGAAGATTTTTTCCTACCAAAGACAATACGACGCTACGGAAAAGTGTCATACAACAGAATAAATACCTACTTATAATTGATGATTAATTCACACAAAACAAATCAAACGATTGTAACTATCGTTTAATTGATTGAATAATACGAACGATTAGCAGTACCTGAGTGCCTCAAAAATGTTACAGAGGCATTCGAATGTTGTTGTTACATTAATGAACGCCCTATCTTATTTCGCACCCGGTTCGCATTATGAGTCACAAAGCCGCTGACAAAGACAAAAGTACAAATTCTTAGAGGCCACGGTCACTCGCGCTTAGCCGAGGATGTGCTTATCTCAATAGCATGCGTATGCGCCGGGCTTGCGTTACATAGTAATCTAATAAACGCCGACGTTTACTATAGCAACATGTGTAACATGTCTACTAAATCGTTACATGTCGCTACGAATGTGATTTCTCGAATTTTTTGGTTTGTAATAATGGTTGGAAAATCAATTAAACTTCAGCAATAAAATGTCTAATTGCACACCAAAAATTAAGGCGAAACCGTAAAAACCTCAAAGCAAACATCAGTAGATCGTAAAAGGTGATGAATGGAGGGTTCAAGATCAGGCAATGCTCCGCCGGGTGCGCGCGCGCCGCTGCGAGCGTCCGCGCCATCTTGTGGGCGGGGCTTGGCGCATCTTCCTCTAAACTCCGTATTCCCTGGAAACACTGCGTTGGAAAGAGAAAAGTAGCTTTGAAATACTGAACAACTTTGTATGTATGTTGTGTATGTCATCACTGGCGTACCTGATGGACTATTTTTGAGATAGGTGTAGGTAGGTATTTACAATGTCTGCTGAAATCCCTACATATATAGATTCTTAGAATGTCGGTGTGGTGTTTATAAGACAATAGCTTTGTTGTTCACATTTTTATATAATGTCGCTAAGTGGGTAGCTATCAAAATAAGACTTGACACAGGTCTGATTTTATTGTTAGTTTAACCGTAAACAAAAATAAAAGTTCCAATAGTGGTAGTATTAATGTTTACTACAGAGGCAGTGCTTGTTTATAGCAGAGATCAGCAACCCGCGCGTCAGTATGCCTCGTATTTATAGCGGGATTCGATAATAATGATTTATTTATTTATCACGACATTCCTGTTACAAAACTTTAATAGGTATACCTACATTTAGTGGTAAAATGGTAGCTGAGGAATGAGGAACTGAAAAATTTAGATAGTGCATTTCTTGAGAAAATGATTTTGAAAAAATAGTTTTTTTTTATAAAAATATTTTTTGCTTAAAAGTTTTTTAGGCTTTACAAGGTAGGTTAGTAAGTAGGCATTGTTTTTGTACTTTTTCCCTACAGTCTTGATAAAAATATAATAAGTACTTACATTTACTTGCTTCTTCTCGTGAATAGTAAGGAAATAACCTTACGTTAATACTTCTGCGTATCTTAATCTAATTGTCGTGATTTATGCCTAGATTTCTTCAACAAAAATAGATTTAGAAGCTTTAAGTTACAGCAATAAAGTTGAAAATTGTAAAATAAAGCTCTTTACAATGTCTTCCTCTTCATCCTCTTCAATGGTGGCAAGAACTGCCAAACGCCATTGACTTCTCACTTTCCGGTTTCTAAACTAACTCTTATGCCATCGGACTAAAGTTAATTTTCGATTGCGCTTCTTAGTTTACACGTGTGCGAGTAAATAAATCCGGCAAGTTTAATGCAAAACTTTTGGTTTACGCTTTATGGTAAATATTTGGTGTACGTCGTATAACTGTTTTATAGTTCTAGTAAAATGTTTGGTTTAATTGTGCTAGGTCAAGAGCGGGCGTTCGACAGCCGTCCTTGCGACGGGTAAATATTATTGTCTAAGCGGGTTTTCCGCTGTTTGGGTGTTTGTATGAGTTTGTGGATGATACAGACGGGGATCCGCCGGAGCAATGACCGCACTCGACTACATGGTCACACATCCGGACAGAAGCCACACTGACCATGCACTCGCACGCCCTACTCACATCTTTTATTTAACAACCTAAAATTTCCTCCCTTATAAAGCTTACAACCTGTAGCCTACTTCGTTTCGCGTAGGTAGGTACTTCCTGTTAATAATATTGCATCTCGAACAAAGGCTTTCTCCGAGATCTTCTTGAGAAGGTTTCTGCGAAAAACTGTGCAACACGGGTTATGCATTTAGTATCAGTCAGTTTTCAGCTTTTGCTCGAGTCGGTTCAGTGTAGCGACTGTGTTGGACTGCGGGTATCAAAGTGATCGGTGTGCCAATACGCTGGACTCGGCCGGAGAGTGGAGTGTAGAGGCGGGCGTGGGAGTAGTGTGGTGGGGCGGTAGGCGGCGCGCTCGAGGCGGCGCGCGCGCAGAGCGAGCTCGCACGCGCCCTCACACGCACGTGCACGCATGAAGACCGAGGAGCACAGCACGGAGGAGGCGGCGCGCCGCGCGCCCGCCACCCGGCGCCAGGAGAAGCCACCTTTCTCCTACATCGCGCTCATAGTGATGGCCATACGACACTCGCCCAACAAAAGGCTGACGCTCAGCGAAATTTATGCGTTTCTTCAACAACAGTTCCCGTTCTTCCGCAGCTCCTACCAGGGCTGGAAGAACTCCGTTCGCCACAACTTAAGTTTAAACGAATGTTTCGTGAAGTTGCCGAAAGGGCTGGGCAGGCCGGGGAAGGGTCACTACTGGACGATCGACCCGTCATCAGAGTTCATGTTTGAAGAGGGCTCGTTCAGACGAAGACCGCGAGGTTTTCGTCGAAAGTGTCAAGCGTTGAAGCCTCAGTTCGGGAGCGGAAGCTATCTCTGCGGGAGTGGCGTGCCAGCGCTGCCGCCGTCGCAGCCGACGGGCTACGAGCTGGCGGGCGGCAGCGGCGCCAGCGGCGGCGGTGGCGGTGCCATCGACTATGGTGCATGCGCATACTCACACGGAGGCTCGGGCCAGCAGCTGACGTATGGCGGCGAGTACTGCGCGTACGGCGCCATCAACGAGCGGGAGTGGCCGCTGTACGGCGGCGTGGACGCGGGCTACCGGCCGCCGCCCACCTCGCCGCCGCCGCACCACGAGCTGCCCGACCTCATCCCCAACTACCAGTACGCTGTGGCCAATGAACATGGTGAGTCGACACTGCTACCTCTTTGTTTTCCTCGTTTCGATCTCCAGTTGAGTTCGACCCTGGGGCCTTTGGAAGTCATAAAGACCCTTTGTAAATTCGTTACGCCTCTCAACCCTTGTTAAAGACTAAATTTTATATTGCCCTATATCCACTATATAGGGAATGGGTCCCTCAAGTGAGGGCTTAAGATTTAAGCGTTTTATGTTCATAAAACCTCATTTCCTTCATAATTTTCTTGGAAAACGATGTTGTTTCTCACATAGACATCGCAAAGAAACTTTAAGTTTCTAACTGGAAATCACTTACTTACCTGCTTAGCTACGAGTAAAATCTAAGAAGTTTCTGTTCCCAGGTTAGAAAATTGAATCTTTTTTCTTCGAAATCAATGTTTGATCTGAAAGAAAATATTATTACCTACTCGTATCTGTTTCTGGTCTTAGTTGTGTTATGTTTCTGTTTGTATTTCAAGATTATTTTTTATGAATGAACTAGCTGTCCCCCGCGGCTTCGCTCCCGTCAACTAGCTACCCTACCTACCCATTTTAGCTTTTAAACTTCCCCTGTATTCTGGAAGGCTACCGAAAAAAATAATTCAACTCGATCCAGCCGTTCTCGAGTTTTACCGAGACTAACGAACAGCAATTAATTTTTATATATAAGAAGAAGATCTTCTTATATATATCATCAGATCGAAACATAAACCTATAAGTGCGCCCTTGATCCATTCGACTGCTCATCTTTAACAAATTAATGATGCATAACTTCATAGTTATTTACTCTATATCAATATTTTGATGACACGGTATGCAGTGGTTGACTATTTCGCTGCGTGTTGCTGGTTCGATTCCCGTACGGAACAAATATTTGTATGGCATACAGATAGTGGTTCCGGTGGTTTGTGTATGTGAGTTTGTATTTTTGTGAACGCACCCTCAGACCATACAGGAAAACATCCGTGTGGGGCAACGTTTTAAAAAAAATGTTCACACTGCAGCCCGTTCATTTTTTGTTGATACAATCATCATCTGCCTAGCTTTTTCCCAACTATAGTGGGGTCGGCTTCCAGTCAAACCGGATTCAGCTGAATACTAGTATTTGTTAATACAATGATTAGGACTATTCATACTTTCTTATTAGATTAGGGCTTTAAGCTACACAACAACGCAACCACTTCACTTACCTACCTACGTTTAAAATCATTTTAAAGTATTTTTTGTTCGTACAGATTCTGTTCGTATTTGTTTTGTTGTTTGTTCGTATTTTGACCATACGATTTTCGAAAGTTCCCCTCGACTTCTCTGGGATGCCATCATCAGATCCTGGTTTCCTTATCATGGGACCATTTGGGAAGTATACCCTTTCCAACAAAACAATCATTTTTAAAATCGGTTGGCAAGTGACGGAGTTATGCCCGAACAAATATAAAAAAAAAAAAATACAGACATCCGAATTGAGAACCTCCTCCTTTTTGGAAAGTCGGTTAAAAACTGAATCAATTTAACAACCGAAACTATTTCTCAAAATGTTAGGCTGACGGTAACGAAGTCAAGACATACTAACACAGGTAGTGGGTAAATTAACGGTGCGGTACCACCAGTGACGGGGGGTTGCGTAGCGAGAGATGCTTTTGTTAAGAACCAATAAAATCTCTAGCTATAGCTAGCGATTCTATTGGTTCTTAACAAACTCATCCGTCGTTACGCATCCTCGCGCATCTCGGCTGGAAACATCGTCTAATAGTATTACAAATTGAAGTTATTTCAAAAGGAATAAACGGCTCCAAGACCAAAATGTACATCATCATCATCTGCCTAGCCTTTTTTCCCAGCTACGTTGGGGTCGGCTTCCAGTCACACCGGATTTATCAGAAAACCAACATTCTACGTGGAGCGGCTGCCTACCATACCTCCACAACCCATTAAATGGGTAACACGGTTCTCCTTGGCAAGACTGGTGTCAGATTTTCTGGCTTCTGACTATCCGTAACGACTGCCAAAGATCTTCAAATGACAGCCGGTACCAACGCCTTAACGTGCTTTCCGAGGCACGTAGGAAACTCGATATGTTAAGATGGTCACCCATCCACAGACCAACCTAGGCAAGCGTTGCTTAACCTTGAAAATCGACCCGTGCGGCTGTTGTTATTTAGCCATGAGTAAAACCGATGTATTAAAAAACCAAGTTTAAGTTTTGACAAAATCGAGCTGGAGACTCTTTTCAGTGTTTTTCAAGAAAAGACAATTGATTCGTTTCTCCGGGACTCGTCGGGCTTCATTAGCTGGGCGTTTTTCTGGTGGTCCCCACTGTTTCTGGCTTTCAAGAGTTGCAGTGATTGGGAATGTGTGGCGGGTTTGTCCCAATTTAAATAAATACCTACCTAGACGTATTTATTCGTCCTCTAATCACACGTCACACCTCTCTAGCCAGTAGCCATGTTTAGGGCCAGTTTCACCGGTTACGGATAAAGTGTCGGTTAGCCTATTAGGAACTTATCTGGCAGATGAACTAAAACTTTTGGTTTCACAGGTGTCGGATAGCGATATCTGGCAGATTTATTAAGTATTTGAGTATTATAAAGTATTATAGTATTATAAGTGTCGGTTAGTTATCCATCAGATAACTAACCGACACTTTATCCGTAACCGGTGAAACTGGCCCTAAATCTTACACACTCCCATGCTGCCACCATTTCATTAGTCACTCTCAGTCATCTTCACTCGTCTATACATGCATAAGTATCCAATTTAACATCCTCGAGGCCAAGGCTCAAGTGGCTGCTAGAAAGTTGGGGATCCTAGCAAAGGTGAGACGGTACTTCACGCCGGCACAGCTTCATAAACTGTATCAAGCGCAAGTTCGATCGTGTATGGAGTACTGCAGTGCTATTCTGTAACAACATTTTCGTGTATCGACAGCGGAATCCGAGGTGAGTTTCAAATTCGTACAAATATAAGACCTTATGATGTGTGAAATAAAGTTCACTTTGTAAGCTTAGTCACTCAGGTGAAGTCGATATCGAAGTGGTTATTTACAGAATAGACTAGCTGCTCTCATCTTTGGGACGGATCTGCCAGATACCAGCTTGATGCCCTCGAGTCAATTGAAAAACGAGCCAAGAGGATCATCGGCAATGATAGGCTCGTCGAATCGAAGCTAAGTCTTGAGCATCGACGCCGAGTTGCTAGCCTGTCGGTTTTCTATCGGTTACATTTTGGGGAGTGTGCGACGGAATTGCATAATTTTATTCCGCCAAGCCCGTTCCACTATCGGACCACAAGACGTACGGCGATGTGCCACTGGTACATGGTGGGCATCCCACCTATACGCACAAAACGTTTTGGGAATACATTCATTGTGCGTACAGCTAAGGAGTGGAATTCCCTGCCGGAGTCTGTGTTTCCTGATAGCAACCTGGGAGTCTTTAAGTCAAGAGTGAATAGGTTACTTCTAGGCAAGCGTGCTCCACTTAGACCGCATCATCGCTTAACATCAGGTGAGATAGCGGTCAAACGTAAGCCTATCAAGAGTAAAAAAAAAACTCTGTCTGTCGGTCAGTCTGAATGTCTGTTAGTTACAATTGCATGTTAATCGGGTAATTCTATTCCTTTTACAGCAAAATTTGCTATCTAAATAAATCTTTTGCCGATTATTCTCACTTTTTAGGGTATTTGTTGGAATTGTCCTAGTTGTCTGTATTATTTAGATATCCTATTAATATTATATATTCAAAAGTTTGTGAAAATGGATGGATGTTTGTTACTCTTTCACGTCGACACCTGAAACGATCTTCATGATATTTGACACAGTGGTAGGTATAGATATTACAGTCTGGAATAACATATTTAAAATAGTTTTTTTGTCATCACACACTGTTAGTTTTTCATAATTGAAAAGATGGGTGAACAGACCTCTCAGCCTAAACCTTCAAGGAATAAAGGCGTGATGTCGTGGGCCAAGTGCCGCTTCGGAAGTTCACACATTTTTAGGCCACTTTCTTTCCACTTTGAAGGTTCAGTTTCTAAAATTTTCACAATAAAACTAACCGCTTTTTCATAATTATTACGTTTCATAAAATTTATAGCTAAACCTATTTTTAACCGACTTCCAAAAAATGAGGAGACTCAATTCGGCGGGTATGTTTTGTTACGAAATTGTCAATTCAGCATCCATATTCTTATAATTATTTACATTTGCACTTCAGAAGAAGCGTTCGTAAAACGTTAATAACTTTGTGAAAATTCGCGATCGTTGACTTCTATTTATGAAATAGACACACCGTAAATATTTTTTTAATTTGATCGCATGGCTTGACAATAATTTGTGATATTTAAATGAGATGACGAATATATAAGATTTAGTTTGCTATCCCCAAAATAACCTGACCTGTTCACGACGGCGCCACTCGCTTCGGGACGCAGATTCAGCTCAGTGCATTTTACTGTAGTTCCTAGCTTTGGCCGTAAAACTAGTTATACTGGCTATCAATGCAACCTCGTGCACTATAGTTCCACTCAACTCCCTAGATGGTGTTGGGATCGAATTGAATCGCGCTATGGTTTCGTTACAGCGAAATAGTGACCTGACTCAATGAAACATGCCAATGTCGGGATATATTTTTCGAGATGTAGTTTTCAGAGCTATATATTTACACTTAGGATAAGGATAGGATAGGATATAGGTTAGTTATGATAGTCCATAAACTTCAGTGAGAGATCAATAACCTCATTTTTATTTTGGCCGCATAAAATGCGGCCCTAAAATGCTTTGATCCACTTGTCCATGAGATAAGTAGAATTTAAGTTATCTCATGTTACCTAGTACGTAATACTACTAAAGTACTCTAGCTTAGGAGTGGGTTGGAACAGATAAAATTAGAAACCTGTTTCACCTGTTTCAGTTCCAAGAAGAAAACAGTTCCAAAAACCTGTTCCAAAAAAACAGCCTGTTCCACTGGAACTAAAGACTCATTGATTGCAACAGATACAGAAACAGTACCTGCTACCATAGATAATCCTGCTACTGAAAAGGTCAGAAACAGTGACAGGCAGGGAACAGGTTCTATCTCTTTCTATTACAATGAACCAGAGGAGCAAAGAGCTTGTTCCAAAGAACAGATATTGTCTCTTTCTATTATAATAAGTCAGAAGAGAATGGAGCATGTTCCATTTGAAACTGTTTCACATAGCTGTTCCAGGTCGTTTCGTTTTGTATGTCGAGTTACGGCTACTACGGTTGTTTGAGGAACAGGCGAAATAGGTGGGAGCTGTTATTTCGGTTCTGAGATACCTGTTTCATGTTGTTACTTTGAAATACCTGTTTTTTTTAACTGTTTCGATAAATACGCCTCACTCCTACTCTAGCTAGACTAGACTATTACATGATTAATATAATGAAACATGGTATGCTTAGACACATATTGGCCGCTATTTTTTTTCTATTTGCGATGGGTTTTCTCCTGTAGTCTTGGTCAGAGATGACACAGACAAAGTCTACGATGGAGCGAACTTACCCAGAAGGAGCCTATTCACTCTAACTTTGAAGAGATTATGGTTGTAAGCGTTCGGAAACACAGACGCAGGCAGCTAAGAGAGCTCCACTTTTTTTGCGAAAAACAATTTTCTAAGTTACTAATAACTTATCCATACTAATGTTATACAGCTGAAGAGTTTGTATGAACGTGTTAATCTCAGGAAGTTACTAGTTCGAATTACATCACGCTACGACCAAAAGGAGCGGAGCATTAATGAAAAGCGTGACGTTAGACAAATTGCGTGGATTTGCTATTTCAATATCTATACTAATAATATTGTAAAGCAGAAAAGTTTGTTTGTTTGTTTGTTTGGTTGAACGCGCTAATCTCTGGAACTACTGGTCCGCTTTGAAAAATTCTTTCAGTGTTAGATAGCCCATTTATCGAGGAAGGTTATAGGCTACATATCGTCACGCTAAGACAAAATGTCTCCCAGCAGACCTGCGAAAGGAAGAATAAAAAGGAAATGTAGACAAAAGTGTGTAAGAAATAACAAGAAAATGGATATGTGAATGAAGCCTTGAACTACTTAAAGTATCAAATAAACCTACATAAATATAGTAAATATTAATTTAATATTGAAATTAATAAATAACATTCCTAATACTAAAATAAACATATACATATATACATAATTATCACTGGTGACAGGAAAGGTAGTGCTCTTCAAGACGAGTTTTGAAAAGAGAAATAGTTTTCAAATCTCAAATTAATTATTAACATTCCTAATACTAAAATAAACATATACGTGATTTGAC
Source organism: Ceramica pisi (assembly GCA_963859965.1). Taxonomy (NCBI): domain Eukaryota; kingdom Metazoa; phylum Arthropoda; class Insecta; order Lepidoptera; family Noctuidae; genus Ceramica; species Ceramica pisi. The sequence goes on along the minus strand of OY982527.1, from coordinate 4,616,545 downwards.
CCCACAGTTTGCCTTATTGCACTTAAAACGACAGACACAGTGTACATGGAGTTATTCAGCATTAGTTATTCTTATATAATTCAGTTTGGTCCATTGTATATAAGATACATAATATTATCACTGTTGAGAGGAAAGGTCGTCTTTAAGACGAGTTTTGAAGTTTTCAAATCTCGAATGCTAGGCGGAAGTGAGTTCCACAGTCTAACTGCATGGACAGAGAAGGAGTAAGAATAGTAGCTGGTTTATATTCTTAGACTAATTAAAGAATATCTGCGTAACTTCGTCTGAGTTGATTTTTACGTCTGTTGGTGTTAGCGTGATATATAGCCTTCCTCGATAAATATCCAACACTAAATGAATTTTGGAATTCGAACCAGTAGTTCCTGAGATTAACGCGTTCAACCCAAAAAACTAAAACTAATTCTCAGTTTTATATTACTTATTAGTATAGATTTGAAATGCACACTGAAAGGTAATTTAAATGTTCCCACCTACTGTAGCTGCCTTCCAACTTAACCACGTGGGCAAAAGTTCATTAATCATCAATTTCGTTCCAGCCAGTGTTCTTAAAGAAGACGAAACAAATGTTGCCCCAATTTGAACAAGAAATATGTAGAAAGAAAACTTTGAAATGGTAAGAAATATATCTAGAGAAGGAAATCCGCGTTTGAGTATAACTTGAGAAGGAGAAAAGTCAGATGATTCCAATGCTTGATGACAAATGCTTCAAAAACAATCATCTTTTCCTCTCCAGCTCTCCGGCACACTCTATCCCCGTTGAGATTTTCCATCGTGGCCGAAATTTTGTCAGGGGGATTATTTTTTCAATAATCGAACACAACTATTAAAAAAACTTTATGAATGAGTAAGTTCCCCAACCACTCGAAACCACTTGAGACACTGACGTGGCCCAGGGCTGATGCTGTCAACACCTACTTCTGAAGTGGTCCATTATTTCTCCACACGACTTGAAGGATGGTTAACCCCGTTATTTGACAAAATACAGCCACGTGTGTGGGATACCTCGCCGGTGTTGAGCAATTTTTGCTTTTGCTCTGTGGATTTAACCTCCGTAGTTATTAATAGGCGATTGGAATAACCGGAGTTCTTTAGAGTTCCGTACCAAAATGGCAGTTGTGGTTACCACTTGTGATTTCTTACCTATCAGATAGACAAATTACCTACCCCCTGAGTCGAACAATGTTACTTTACTGCAATAGGGTACAATTAAATGGTATGGTGAAATGAAGTAGGATTACAAAGTTCAATAGGTATCATAATTATGAAAAGGCTTATTATGCAAAATATATATTCTTGCAACATACAGTTATGAAAAAAAAGCGTAATAAATAACGTAATACAATATGAAATACTAACTGATGCCCGCGGGTTCGCCTGCTTTTTTGTAGTAAAAAGTATCCTATGTTACTTCTAATACGTACAAGAATATGTGTACAAAGTTTCATGATGATCAGTTCAGTAGCTTTCACGTGAAAGACTACCAAACAAACTTACATTCACATTTATAATATTAGTAGGGATAAGGCGTGTAGGTTATTTTATGTAAATACTAGCTGACCCGCGCAACTTCGTCTGCGTCACATTTTCCATGAATGCTCGGCTCCTTTTAGTCTTAGCGTGATGATATATAGCCTATAGCCTTCCTCGATAAATGGGGTATCTAATACCGAAAGAATTTCTCAAATCGGACCAGTAGTTCCTGAGATTACCCCCTACATACAAACTTACAAACAAATGTTACCTCTTTATAATATTAGTATAGATTATAATATTAGTATAGATTAATAACCAGGAATAAAGCAATGTTTCTCACAGCGGAATCCACGTCCGAGTTGAATTTTTAAACGGTGTTTTAGCATACGTGTCTTTTTTTGCTGGAAAAAATATGACTTTCAATCATTTACTCTATGTTAGTAGTATTTAAAGCAGGAGCTCTTGTCTAAAAACAGCCGCACGGCTGAATCTTTAAGGTTAAGCAACGCTTGCCAAGGTTGGTCTGTGGATGGGTGACCATCTTAACATACCGAGTTTCCTCCGTGCCTCGGAAAGCACGTTAACACGTTGGTCCCTGCTGTCACTTGTAGATCTTTGGCAGTCGTTACGGATTGCCAGAAGCCAGTAAATCTGACTCCAGTCTTGCCAAGAAGTACCGCGTGTTACCCAGTTAATGGATTGTGGAGGTCTGGTAGGCAGCCGCTCCACGTAAAACACTGGTATTCAGCTGAATCCGGTTTGACAGGAAGCCGTCCTCAATATAGTTGTGAAAAGGCTAGGCCGATTATGAGTTACTACTCATAATCGGCCTAGCCTTTTAAGCAACGAATTCACGTTTGCAACGTTATTTTAGTAATACGTAAATGGTTGATATTTTTAAGTGTGTACCTACAGCACAAACTGGACTGGTAAAAATAGGCTTTAAGGGTAATTCTTCCATTTCGTGCAAATTTGGCGAAAATGAGAGATTTTTTTTTGTCTTCATAACTAGTTCTTTATTTCTAAAATATGCATAATTCTTTATGATTTTGCCAATTAATAGCCAATTGCACTCATAAACACTTTGATAGTGATGGTATGACAACAGGGAAGATGGTAGTGATACTATCGTACTGGTAATGAATACAAAAAGTTTTGTGTTAACATTAAGAGCGTGTATTCCGTCCACTAGCGCCGCCAATCGTTTTTTATTAATTGTGGTAAATGTAAGACACGTAGATAAAAAACCGCTCTGTAGTGTACTGAAGAAATGTATTTATTATGTTTTGAGAGTTATGTTTTGTACTTTAGAACATAAATAGTTGCCAAAGTCGATATTTTTGCTAAAAGTGGCCACTTTTAGCAATAATTGCCGTTTTGGCTATTTAGCCATGATTTATGTATTAAAAATAGCTCTCAAAAATTAATTGATACATTTCTTCAGAACACTACAGAGCGGTTTTTTATCTACGTGTCTTAAATTTACCACAAATAATAAAAAACAATTGGCGGCGCTAGTGGACGGAATACACGCTCTTAAAAGAGTAGGTAATGTTTTTTTAACATTTTATTAATTTGTGAACACCACGGAACAGAAAGTGAACACAATTTATTATAAATCAGACTTACAAAATGATCTTAAAATAAATTTTACTTTTATTGGTGTTTTACATTAATTACTACAAAAACACTGAAATCTTTTAAAGACAAGTGAAATAAAAAATAAATATCAAATTAAATAGGAACTTTTAAAAATTCTACTATTACTAGTTTCATCAAAGAACTCTTCTATTTCTCGTTTTATTTCTTTCTCCTGATCTTCATGTACTTGTTTTTTATTTCTTAATGTAAATGGCATTATTGCTGTCGTTATTCTGTGTTTTTTGAAACTTTCTTTGTCTTTTACAATATCATCACTGAATTTACGTTTATCTGTTTTTCTTTGGGTTTTGAATCCTTCTTTCAGTTGTTTAGAAATAAGAAGTTGATATTTGGTGAAGTTATTTAGTTAAGGTGGAAGCGCCAGGGTAGCCCGCGAAATTCAAATATTTTTATGTTTTTTGCAATTTGCCGGTTAGTGTGAAGCTGTATGTTAAACAAAATACGATTCGCGGTCGTAACGCATATTGATCTAAAGAATTATACCCATTTTAATTATCAATATAACCTTTTAAGTTCATACAACTCGATTGAATGACTTTTTCACGAAATAACATTCAATCGAGTTCTATGAACTTAGAGGGTTATGTTGATGATACAAATGGTTATAATCCTTTAGATAATTTTTTTTACGATCGCGAACCGTATTCTGTTTAACATACAGCTTCACACTGACCGGCAAATTGTAGAAAACATAAAAATATTTGAATTTCGCGGGCTACCCTGGAGCTTCCACCTTAAATAACTTCACCAAATATCACCTTCTTTTTCACTTCTTCTTTTTTGCCTTTATGTATTTTATCTATTAAACTTTCAATTTTACGTATTAATACCTTTTCGCATATATAGAGACAGGGACATTAGTAGAACAAAGTATGGATTTTGGCGCTAATTAAATATCGTTGTACAATGAAAAGGCTAGGCAGCCAATAACACGGCTGATTAAGCCATTTGGAGGACTAGTTTGGACAAAACTTACCATAAGTTATGTATATTTATTGACCCACATAGCTGTAAGGTTGATAAACTATTATTTGGGTTGAATTTTTTCCTCATAAGAAATTGATAGGTTTATCCAAAAGAATTCTCTGTATTGGTTTCCTCAAGAACATAAAATCAGTTAGGTTAAAAAGGTTAAAAGATGAAAACGGAAAAAGGTTAGAAGTTGAGAGTGTGATTTAATTTTTGTAGTTTTTTTTTATTATTTACAAAATTCAGACACCCGCCATTCGATATTGGCATCTCGCTTCCCCATGCGAGTGTGCTTGTGTGTATGCAAAGCTTTCGAACTTGCACTTGTGTGAAGGGTGCATCCCTTTCCCACACATACAAACAATAGCCTACAAGGCTGTTGTTTGTATGTATTGCAATGAAACACACATCGCAATAAATCCATCTCTTATCTCACTAGTGTCCTGGTACTCGGAGTCCGAACAGAAGCTTCGAATCAATAACTATTACTGCAGGCGAACTGAGGATGGCGCTGCTTGTACCGCCCCGTGCCATGGTATTGATCACTCTTCTTGGAAACAGAACGAGGGTACCAGGAGTGCATACTGTGTTAAGAGATTGTTTCTATCGAAGTGCCATTCTTCTGCATTATTTTGTTTGTTCGGAATTTATTTGATTACGAGTTGTTATAAAATTATTTTAAGAATGTTAGTTCCAAAAACTATGTTTAACAAGTGAAAAACTTTTTAAAAGATTATTCATAGATATTTCTATGGTTTCATTTTATTCGTACACGAGGTACACAAATTCAAATAGATAGGTAACTAAGTAAAATCCGCTCTACAAATAATTAAAAACGTACCTACTAACTTGCAAAATATTTTGTAACAATAAATTAATAAGTAATAAATAGGCTTATAGAAAATATAATCATAAGTTTGAATAGTTTTTTCTTAAATATAATAAGAAAGAACTATTCATACTCATGATTATATTTTCTTATTCATATTTCATAAATTAAGATCATTTTAATTTAGGACTAATGTGTAGGAGGTCGGTTGAGACCACCTACGCGGTTAACTAAAAAATACAAAACAAGGGACTTTTAACAATATGTCCCCCATTCATAACACTCATGGATAATATAGCCAAATTATTCTCAGGAAGTTAATAAACTCTCGAAACGATAACACCACTTGCGGACCGCTTAGCAATGCTAAGCAATTGACACCTACGTGTAGGTACATACTTGAAGTTAATCTCTCAGGCGGATTGAAAGCTCAGATTTCAAGCAGCGTCTATCAAGATCATATGAATGAACTTATTATGATTTCAACCGTTCAAATGGCTAAAGACGCCGATGGTTTTATTGTTATTACATCTTTAACACTGGCTTCATACTGATTTTTTCGCTCCGTTACTGTATCCTGCAGGAATATGTTTATGTGAATTGTAGTTCACATAAAATGTAGTTCAGCCAAAAAGCAAATATTAAAAAAGCGTTCCATTATTAGCCTTTTTAGTTATATACAAAACGGGGAAACTCTTGGCCCAAATCTCACCTGATGGAAAGTGATGATTAGGCCGAAGATGGAAGCGAGTTTCACCCGGAATCCTCTTACACAGAGGAACTGGCTATCATACCTCTAACTGCCGGAACACCACAATGCTGTTAACATAGTTGTTATGGCGACAGACTTAGACATGATGGTGGTAGCTTGCCAGGCGGACTTGGAACAAGTAAGCAGGGCGAAGGCCTTAAGTCCTTCCAGGATTTTTTTACCCTCGCCCTCACGACACTCGTCCAGACCGTCTCGCCACCTCTTTCTAGGTCGGCCTCAGCAGTGCCGACTTCAGGTTCTTAGTGTTCTTACCCAGGTGACTTTTGCCCTACGGACGTAGTGCGTGCGGCTGAAGAAACCAGTCCAATCCAATTTGAACCTGGCTGCTTTCTTACCCATGACAAATATTCCCGTTTTGGGGTGCACCGAAATGTTTCTACTACTAACCTGTATTTTTATTAATTTGGAAATGGCTTTTTATACAGTCGGTTAGCTTTAATTCTTGAAAACTACAATTAAAGAGAAATATGATGTAGTAATTAATCTATCATGCAAAAAACTAATTGCTGCTGCAAAATTTAAAACTAATACAAAATTCACATACAATCACAAGAAAATAGGGTCTTAATAATCATATAAAAATTCATTTAGTCTAGAAAACTTCAGCAAAGATATAGTAAACGATATGCATGTCCTTGTCCATGTGCGTGTAGTTAGGTGGTGCTGCGTGCAGAATGTGTACGTAGTGTCACTGTGAAGTTCTATACTGTGGTAGTGTGACGTCAGAAACTCAGGACCAATGTAGTTGTGTGCAGTTTCACTTCGACAACTTTTCTCTTCCCGTTTATGTATCCCTAGTACAAAGTTTTCACAGTTTATAGGCTCGGTTGCAGAATTCCATATTTGAAATCGTAAATATGCATTCAGCAGGTGTATAAATTTTAATGCTTCATTATATAATATTTGGTAGTAGATTTGTATAGCCTCATAAGATAAGCGAGTGCGTTAATTTCATGCAATGTTGCATTTTTCAATTCACCGAGTAGAAAAGTAGATCGTGCCTGCCCCGTGCCTGTGAAACGGGTTGTATTTTTTTGCAATGCAATGTATAAAGCAACCTCCTTCATATTTCTGCGATCCTGGTAGTGTATGGTGCTGAAAGACCATCTATTGAAGGTGGCAGACCGCGGAAAAAGTCTGCGTTTAATCCTGCATATTGCGATGGAAACCACAGGGTTTCTAGGATATTCTCATTTTCATGTCGTTTATCTAATAAATTTTCTACAAATAATTTCACTTGTATTGGGAAAGCGCTGTGCGTTCGCTTTGAACGTGATTTTCTTTTCCTTAGCAACTATGAGCGGGGTGTTACTAGGGCGATGGGTTACTAAGGCGAGGGGCTACTAAGGCGGGGGCGTGCTTGGAAAAAACCAGAGTTAAAGCAGGTACATAGTTTAGTTTAGTAAAGGTTTCATTCAAATGTGAATAATTAGGATGCTAATTATGTTGTTAGTGTGCTCGGGTCGGTCGACCGGTTAATGACAACTTAACAGTACCTACTATGCGATTCAAATGAGAATCGCATTGTACTGTTATGGAACGTCAATGACCTCTATCCGTCAAATGTCTCTTGAAAAGTACGGTTTGCTAAGAAAACTTAGCTGCATATCAATAACGGTATTACTTTGTTTAAATAAGTCTTAAAAAAGCTTTTTATTAAATTAAAAAGTTTATTAGTAGTAAATTACCTAAATAGAATATTTAATATTTTAAAGTAGTTTTTAGTTATTTTCAACCATACCAAAACACTTTTTTTTCACTCAAAATTTATAAATAATATTGATAACTTAAAAAAAAAATTTGCTTTGCTCACGCTACCTAATTGGTTTGAATTGACAGCTATGACGTAACAACATGGTGCTAAGTCGATCCTTTTCTTATTTGAAACGCATTGTAGTTTTTGTTATTTCTTAACAGAAATTGTTGGCAGAGGCAGTCTGACAGCCGGAGCCTAAGTTACCTACCTACTTAGAAAACCTTTTTATGAATAAATCAATTTACAGTTTTGGGATCAATTTTGGGGTCCAACAAGTTTTTTTTTTGTCGCGAGGGTTTTAATTACATTTTGTTCATAATTTTAAAATTAGTAGTTTTGAAGTTATTCAAGAATTAAGACCAAAAAATACCATTTTCTCCAAACTACTGAAACAAAATTCAGATTACAGGAAAACGTATAAGAAGTTTATAGTGTTAAAATAACATTTTAAAATGTAATTGATTCGGAACCCTTTGCACGCGAGTCCGACTCGCACTTGGCAATTTTTTTTACAATTTGTTCCTCCTCCCAGCTAAGCAAGCTCAAACTGCGAGTACTTATGTTTGTTTCACAGAAGTTCATTATTACATACATTACTAAGCAATAGTGATGATACCGAAGTGATAAGTCAACACCGATGCTATCAAGTTTTTGTCAATCACTTTTCATTTCGGATAAAACACACTATGCTAAATCTACATACAAGGTACGGCATAACACTTCGGCAAAACGGGCACCCGCGCCAAAATAAAACATACAAACAAAACTCAACGTTAAACTGCAAATATAACACCTAAAGATTAAGGCGCAGTGCACATAGATGGCCAATAAATACTCCGTTCGGAACAGGGCCGGATAATCGCGGGTTTATGACCGCCCATGTGCAGGGCGGCCCGGTTCTGAGAACGTACAGCACTCCCTTACGACGGTCGTAAAAGATGCGGTATAACATGTGCGCTGGCAGGGCCTGCATCACGGGCTCTGGTCTCCTGATGCTACGTCTTTTAAGGTCGGGATTTAGTGCCAGTGTATGCGTTTATGTGATTTCGTTTGTATCATTGTGTTGGGTGTTCGTAAGTGTTGTTAGACATTGAGTTCAGCTATTGTTGGGATATGTAGTACTTACCTACTGTGGAGAATTTGAGAAAGAATTACGGACACTGTGATCAATAATAACAGGAAACGGTTTTTTTTTTTTTTTAAAGGGGCCGTAGCCTGCTACTTGGCCTCCTAGGCCGCAGTCAGTCCATATTATTATTATGATTTGTCCTAGAATTGTATCCACATTTAGGAGTTATCTTAATATCAATATTTCGATTAGTCCTAAATAGCTAGCAGGACAATTAATGACATTAATTAAAACTAGCATCCGATTTCCGACTGAAGAATAGAATAGAGATATTTCTTATTGTACAGCATACATAATTAAATTTAGATTAGGAGCTTAACAATAGAAGGGCGTTACAATGGCCGGTGTAACTAAAAGCGATCTCTTACAAGACAAGCTTTGGATTTGGACGGAGAAAGAGATTTCTCGTACTCTGCTTTAGGCTGAAAAATTTAGCAAAATTTCCCATTGGCACGATACTAAATTCAGGAACCCGTCTTATGTCTAGTCTGTAACTGCGCATACATTGTGCAATTTAATTACTATACTTGCGCTTTGGAAAATCCTTATGCCGTAGTCTCGAACGGTAGAATAATTTTTCTGTTGACGAACTATCACTTTTTCTTACTAAAACACAATTATTCCTAACGAACTATTATCCTTCTTATACCCACTTACATCAAACCACATAGTGAAGTTTAATCTACACTAAATGTTGTGTCTGGTATCAAATAAAATTTTATTATACCCAAAATTTAAGTGGATTTTTATTTTTACACATGATTTTTATCACTAAAGTATTACAGTAGAAGGCTGGGCAATACGACACCAAAATTCACCTAGACAAACTTATTTATTTGGTCTGAGGTTAAACAACAAAAAATGTAAAACGGAACAAAGTCGTAAATATGTTTGTAGATGAGATGAGACACGTTTCATAATGATCTTCAACATGTTACTTTCATTTTTCCTAGTATAGTTATGCATTTTCTCCTGACCAAAAGGTTGCCATTTTATATTATAAGTAACTAGCTGTCTCCCGTGGTTTAGCACCCGTTAATTGCAACTTTTTTTTAATTCATAAGAACCTTCTCCTGACGGTAAAAAAACACAACAAAAAAACTTTTTACAAAAAAATACAACCGACTTCCAAAAAAAACACTAAAAATTAAAAAATAACTTTAATTTCGGAAGTCGGTGTTTTTGTTACTTTCTTCGTATTTTGACACCGACTTCCTTTCCTTTCTTTGTATTTTTTTGTAAAAAGTTTTTTATTTTTCACTTTTTAGTGGTGCCCCACACCTAACAACACCACTGCAAAATCGCAGAAAAGCAAAATACGCAATTTCGATTATCAAAGAATCATCTAAATAGTCAAATTCCAGGTATTTCGATTTAAAATCCAAAGTTCGTAACCGATTTTGATATGATTTAAATGGGACCAATCTGCAAGTGTATCCTTTCAGATAAAACAAGAATTTATCAAATCGGTTCATAATTGTCGGAGTTATGAGGTAAAAAACATAAAAAAAAAAAAATACAACCGAATTGATAACCTCCTCCTTTTTGGGAAGTCGGTTAAAAAATAATTACCGAAACAGGGCCCTCCGTTAACGCGAATTGATGCAATGACCAAGGGAAATAAGGACCCAAAATATTCAATTTTATCTGTAAGACTGTAAAAAAAATATCAATGTAATCCTTAAGCTATTTGAAAAACATGCATCACTTCCTAGCTGCTGGGGTTGACATCTTCTAAAATAAGCATCGTTACTTTTGGGTCCATTCTGCGTACCTAGGTACCTTTTTTTTTTCGGCAAGGAAAAAATGCAGTACGCATAGCCTCTCACTCGGGGGAGTGGGAGGGATACGTGGGACTCCCCGGGCAAGCCCGGTATACCCACTAAAATACCCCGCACGAAATTCCCGCATCGTCTGAGTGGGGGTGGACTGGGAGATCGGCGTAGCCTTTGCGTCCAGCCTGACAATCCGTAATTTAAACGTTTTTTCATTTCAACTTTAAAGTTTTCATAATTACACTACATGTTCTTGGTCTAGCTGAATTTGCGTGCAATACGAGCGCGATTTCGTTAAACGAAACAGTCAGTAAATCTTCTTTATCTAAAATCTCTAAGCCGAAGTTATCATAGCATACCTAATTTGACCAGATACTAGGCTGCTGCCGCTGAATAAAATTTACTTGAATACAAGACCATCATAAAAACATAAAATTTGTCTGAGAGAGCGTGGTGTGATGTATTTTAGTTTACGTGTGGATAATGGCGCGCTGGGCTGCGTACGCGCCGCTCCGACGCGGCCGTAGTCAGCGCTGCGAGTATGATGTGTTTACATGAACGCCCGTTTGTTCAAACCGTTTGATCTTTATAAATGCAATAGGTATTTCAAAAATATCGCCGTCGGCGGAACTCTAACGCTCGCTTTAATAAAAAAATCGAGAATGATTTTTAAGAACGACAACCTTGATGCTCTGTTTATGCTCGACTATGGGTGCTCAGTTTATGAGCATTTTTTGATTTAACGTAACTGACGTCTGTTTGAAAATTGTTTTTCAGTACGTAGCTTACCTCTCTGGCTCCTACCTTGTGACGTGTGGCTTGTTGCATGTTTTCGACCTTCCTTGGCGTGAGTAAGCCTCAAATTTCACAAAAGATGAGGTGCGTTTTAATTTACGATTACAACTGACGGCCTGTGGCTGGGGTTTATTTGTACGATTACTTTTGTTATTCTGCGAAGTAACTAACTTTGCATTAGTCACTTTGGATCGTGATAATGGACTCGATTTCCGGTGTTTAATTGAACGTTATTTCGTATTTGAAGCTCTATTACATCTACTAAGAATCTTATTAATGATTGATGATTGTGAAATTAATCTTGGCTGCTACAAATTGGAATCTTTGTCTTGAAATATTTGTCGAAGTAATTCGGAACATTTTAAAAATGTAAAGTTTTAATAATTTTAAGTTGGCAGTGACTACTAACAATGCGGTTCTGTTTAAGTTATAAGAAAAAATATCATTTAAATGCTTTCATATAGGTACTTTTTAGATGCATATTAGCTTACTCGTATCATACCTATACTAAAATACATTACGTTCATAATGTGGCCTTAGAGTCAGTCTGGTCAGCCACTACGTTTAGATCTCATTGAAGGATGAGACGAAATTAGCAGCAACCAAATTGTCCAGTTCAGGAAGGTCTGCAGTGAAAATGATGAATGGATACCAAAACAGACCCTGTCATTGTGTCGAAGATTGTGTGTCAGACATGTCAAAGTGAAGGCTTGGGTGAAGTGATCACGAATTGAGCTGTCAAACCATACAAACAAAATGGCATGACGGCTGACTTGTCGTTCACTCCACCTAAGTGATAACGGTGAGATGTCAACAGAATCGACCCTGTCCATCCATGTAATCAATATGGAATAACAGATCACTTCGCGCTCACTACACTTGAGTGTTCACGGTGAGAAGTTTACAGAATCGACCGGCTTTTGTATTTCATAGTTTGCTTCCGATTTTTCACTTGAACTCTATCAAATACTAGCTGACCCGTGCAACGTCGTCTGCGTAACATTTTTCATTACTGCTCCGCTCCTATTGGTCTTAGCGTGATGATATACAGCCTATAGTCTTCCTCGATAAATGGGCTATCTAAAACTGAAAGAATTGTTCAAATCGGACCAGTAGTTCCTGAGATAACCCCCTACATACAAACTTACAAACAAATGTTACCTCTTTATAATATTAGTATAGATAGATCGGGTTAAACCAGGATAGTTGACCCAGGGGTATATTTGCCTCGATTTTATGTGCTCTAGTTTCGCAAATGAATTACGTGTGTAAATAGTCTACAACTATCACTAAGTTGACCGAGTTGCATGTGTATATGCGATTGCAGGAAAAGGCAAGGTGTGATCAAAGTTTTTGCGGGATAAAAGTCTTTTTTCTCGGCGGGGCTTCAATCCTGTATCGTCGGGGATAGTGCAAATCCGCGAAACTAGCATTGGATAATTCCGTGTATCTGAAAAATGTAGCCATACAATAGTATTGTATATTATTAGAAATCAATTAAAGTAGGTAATTGATTTCTACTAATATACAATAAAGGTATAGACTTTTATAGATTTCCACTGTTAACAGTTCCTAAAACCCATGAATTATTACTATCCATGTAAAAATGAGGTCAAAAGCCGAAATAAGAAAAATATAAACTTATAACCTTCCTCTGTAAACCTATGCGGAGTGGAGATACGCGCACTTTACGTATGGTAGATTCGCGGATTCTCACTATCCCTGACGATATGTAATTTACATCGATAAGGCAACTATTCCTTATACGGGATACCTAGTTGTCACAAAATTTAGAGGTTCGCAAAAATCGCCTATACTCTAGAATTATCAAAGGGAATTATTTTTCACAAATTTTAAAAATAAAGTATTTTTCTTTTTGTAGTGAGAGATATAAGGTTATTTCAAAAAGTGTGGCAAGTATCCGGCTTTTACCCTACCTGAGGCCCTGGTATATAATATCAGGATTCAGGCCCTCTATTCTATTCTAGGAGGTTTTGGTATTGTACGTGAGCCATGGCGGCTGTCACTCCAACCACCCAACCTACCTCCAGAAACAGATCAGTTTTCTCAGCGTGTTCAGGATATCAGCTGTGAGCAAGTTTGGTGACCCTATAGTTTGCTTCCGTATTTCGGCGACGCCCTCGCACTGAAGGAGTACGTGCGGTACCGTTTCCTCCCCCTCCATGCATGCTCTGCATCGAGGGCTATCCGTAATACCTATCGTGTGCAAGTGTGAACAGTGACCGGTGATGGCCCCCGTCACCATTCGCAGGCTGTGCCTATCCAGTCACAGAAGGCACCTGGTTAGTTTTCGGTCCAAGTTTGGCATGGCTTCCTTGGACTGCCTGCAGCCTGGTACCAAGGCCCACCAGCGTTCCGCTTGTTTGTGGGTGTATTCACGCAGCCATGTGCGCAGTTGGACGAAGGGGAGCGGTAATAATGACCATTTTATTCGGAGCCTGAAGCTCTTTCGGATTTCATCATACCTGATTCGATCACGCAAGGAAACGAAACCATTACCCTCATCATTGTCCTTTGGGTGAAAAAGGACTTAGTGCGGAAACTAAACCCTGTTAGTTGGATAGATTTTCCATTACTGAAATACAGAATTATTTGTCCTAAACTCCCGATAATAATCGTTTTCCGGTGACTGTTAAAACAGTTGTATCTCTAAATAACACATCTTCGGTATTGTTCTATTTGCGTTCGATATAAATAACTCGTGTAATTGACACAGTTCGATGCATTTCAGTCGCTGTGTGCGGTCCCGATCCGAAATCGATCTCCCGACATCTTGACGAAAGAAGGTGCATCCTGAAACCACGTGATGGGCGGAATATATCTACTTGTAGATGTGTGAAAGCAGTGAAAAGTCTCAATATTTTATGTTGTATTTTGGCTGTGACTTCTTGAAGTTATTTATTTCTACAATTTGAACTTGGCTTTGTTTTATCTTATTTCGTCCAATTTATTTTTTCTTATTTAGAAATTTTCATGACATAGTTACTAATTAGCAGAAAACCTAAGCTTATCTGGGTTACCTAATTGTGTAATAACCTAGGTTTAATCTACTATTGGTTAACTATTAGAACCAAAACAGACACATATTTGATCGGATACTAAAAGGGGCCAACCAACGCAAATATTAAAAAATAAGACTGGAATGAAAGAAATAATAACTGCACAAACTGAATAATCGTTTTAATAAGGTTAACATGGTTTATGGGTGGTCCCTCACCCGATTCAAACAGATTTAGCTCGCTCCACCATAAACACACAATAAACGATTACAAAAAAAATAAACTAAAAAACAGATCATCCCTTCTGTTCCTACAAACATAAAAAAAAGTTAACCCTTTCGTATGGCAACCTTGACCCTTGTTTATGTAAAAAAATTGGGCAACTTTTACAACCGCCTGATATTTTAAGAGCAAAAAAGCTTTGCAGACTTCTTCCGAACGAAACCCAGGGCAAAGACATCATTTTAACTGTTCTCTACCAGTTTTTTTTTTTTTAATGACTTACTGTTGTTTTTTTTCCTTAGGTAATAATTTAGTTAATAAAATAGTATTTTCCCGTGTTTTATTACAGTAAGTAATGAAACCGGAACTAAAAGTCGTTTCATTATTTTTTTAATTTCATGTAACTCTCGAATCGTTAATGTTCCACGTGTTAACATCACAGTTATTGTCGGAGGGATTAATAAAAAAATAATTTTCCTTGATTTAGGGAGGATCGTTGCCGCAATACCAGAATACCTTTCAACGTTTGTGAGTTGAAAGATAACGGTCATCGATGATTAATTATCAGGTATTATGAAAGTTCCAAGTTGCTGCAAAGACACCGCGAATTGTTTCTTTTGTGTTCAAAGTAATCCGCTGTACGCTGTTAGAATACCTGAAATTGATCATGAAGTTTTGAAGTGTGTAGAAACTATGTTGTGTGCATCTAATTCCTTACTTCTCGGCTTAGCTCGTACGACGGTACAGCATAGCGTGATCAAGGAAATAACATCACACGGATTACTTTGCTCTTCGTGTTTCTGGAATATTGCGTCTTCGTGAATCCTTAATGCCTGCGAAACTCACAGAACTGAGTCCATCACTAATCGTAACCCATCCTCGCATTCACACACAGCCGACGCCTCGTAAATGAATGTAATTAGGAAAACATGCATGGACTAATATAAAACGAATTATCCAGTTTTATTGCTTCAATGACATAAAATAAAATATTTTCATTACTATCATAAATTTCCGGCATTCAGGATTCACATAATTCGCTGGCGAACATATTACATTTTGTAAATTGAATTTTATGTGCAATAGCTGTGCGACTTATGCGAATTCTTTTACATCTTCTCCAGGAATCATATTTCAGGCGAAGCCCCGCGTACCTGCGTGTGCCACTTAAATCCCAATAAATCTATAGTTAAACTGTTAAAGTAATGTAATTCGGGAACGGGCGGGCGCGCTGCGCCGGCGCACGTCTCTCGTCGCCTTCCAACTTGAGAGCAATTTATCCTATCGGCGAGGCCCTCTCCCTGGCGTGATCTATGGCCTTTAAAAAGCGATGACAAGTACCGGAATGTTAGCTTATGAAGAGGCCGCCGAGTAACCAAGACTTATTTTTCATTATAAACAATTAAATAAAATCTCGTTTTAGCTTTCTTCGAAATCGTAACAGTGGCTTCAATATATTTATTATCAAAGCAAACTGATGAAATATATTGATAATGTTCTGCTGTCTCGCTCAACAAAGTGAAATGATGAATGTCGTAATCAAACAATTTCATTTTGGAATTTATATTCAGCTCTCATGTAGTTCTGGGAATCGTTTGGATCGGGAAATTGGGATACACTTGTAATGGAAACATAACTAGATGAACAGAATTCTTGGAAAATTTTAAGTCGGAGTAAAATTTTATTCCTAAAAGCGGCCAATTGGGAGCTGTTGCTAGGTTTGTTTAAATTATGGCGATTAGGTACCAGTACACGTGGCCGCCAACAGACGAGCAGCAGGCGGCCGCGATCGATGGGAACTCGTAGTGCGCAATTATAGCCTAACATCCACATATTTTATGTGAGCACGCCGCTGTACGCTGTCTGTATGTGAGGTTTACGCCGGCTTCACATTTATTATATCAACGCGTTGTCAGCGGTGCACTGCTTATTTTTTCCACAGAGTTTGTGGTTTCCGAAAACCGTGGAGTTGTCTCGTGAATATTCTTTTACTGAATTATTTCGTAATAAATTAGAGTGTTTAAACAAAATTGATGATTGATTTAGTCAGACACATGTACACAGATATACTTTGTTTTGTACATGCTGTCTGCAAGCTACGTTTTCTGGAAAAATAATAAAGTTGGGGGAACCAACTGGACGCTATATTTGGGGTGAGACGCTAATCACAGGCTATCATTGACTCCGACGCCGACTTTAACCTTTTAGGAACCTCCTACCCTAGTTCTAGTGTTTAGAAAAGTGTACGGATGTTAATATCATTCTTGATAGCAGTTTACCCATTTATTTATTTGACAGAGACTACACCTGAGCCTTACACCCTTATTATATGCTAGTCGATTATTATAGAGGCTTGTAAAACAGCGCCCTTATCTGTACTTAACCGATCCACTGCGGAAGGTATTATCTTCGAAAATGGCGACAATGCTTAATATGCATAATTCCGAAGAGTGGCAACAAGCCACCGTACGACCCTAAGTCGTACCGGCCCATAACACCACTTCCATCTTTGAGAAAACTCTTAGGGTGCCCGTCCATTACAGCGGAGCGCACTGTTGCCAGATGGGGGGGATTCCCCCCAAATTTGGGGGTATTTTCAGACCACGGGGGGATTTTTGGGGGGACAAATCCTTTGGGGGGTTCAGCGGGGGGAAAAAAATTGGCTTGGAGGTAATTGGAGGATTTTTTGGAAAAAGTTTTATAACTGAACGCGACCACCACTATGCTAAACCACTCACTACTTAATTTGAACGCACCATAGAAACGCACACAAACACACACAGTTTGCATCGGCAGCGCACGACGATGAACGATGATAGCCGAGTTCCGTTCCGTTCAGTTGCGGTCGGTCGCTCGGTCAGATAAATAAACAGGTTTTTGCCGCCACCAACCGCCATTGAGTGTACAACGTTGATAAAAAGCAGTGAGTGCTCCAATGTGGTCTCTCAAGGCGCAGATGCCTTGTTGAAGATAACGGCACTATCAAAACAAAATTATGTAAGAAGGTACAGAAAGGAGTGGGAAAGTGACCCAATATTAAAATTGTAAACCAACTTCAAAGATGCTCGAGAGATAAAAAAGTGTTTTTTTTGCCCACTTTTCAAAAATTTTCTTCCCAACGTAGTTCTGAAAACGTTCCCGTGGGCTTGTTCGCGACGAGACGCGTCTCTGGACACCTCGCACGCCCGTCTAGCTCGCAGAGAAATCCAAAAATTTACTCGGAGAAAATGTATGGAACTGCAGACGACGCAAGTGGAGATGCTGATCCAGTCATGGAAGCAATTGCTGATTTTTTTTTTTTTTTAAATAAATAAATAAATATTTTTCCAATTACTGGGGGTTTT
Source organism: Ceramica pisi (assembly GCA_963859965.1). Taxonomy (NCBI): domain Eukaryota; kingdom Metazoa; phylum Arthropoda; class Insecta; order Lepidoptera; family Noctuidae; genus Ceramica; species Ceramica pisi. The sequence continues at coordinate 4,598,778 of OY982527.1, read as the reverse complement.
TTCTCAAAACACTAACATTTTGGGGGGATTTCGGGTGAGATTTGGGGGGAATGCTAGATCATCATCTGGCAACACTGGCGGAGCGGGGCAGCAGAGTGAAGAAACGGAGAAATTTAAGCAATAATGTCAGTCAAAATGTCAGTGACTAACGTGGTACGGAGATTTTATGTAATTCCATTGTTTCTCCGCTCCGCTGCTTCGCTCCACTGTAATGGACACAAGGCACCTTGTAAAGGCACCCTTAGAGCGACTAATCGTATCACACTTGTTACCAAACGGAACTAAATTTCAGTATGGTTTCACTATTGGAAATCTAGGCTACCATCGTCGCAACACACTCTATCTATAAAATAGCTAACTTAAATCTGAACATAAAATTATAAATACGTGGTTGGCGCAAAGAGGCCGATGCTACTATTTAAAAAGAAAACTTGTGGTTGCTTCAAAAACATTTATAATTTGAGAGCCAATCCTACTAATTAAAAAACTGGATAAGTGCGAATCGGACTCTCGTGATATGGGTTCCGAACCAATTTCATTTTTTAACATGTTATTTAACACCATAGAGTACTTTTCAAAGATTTTCTGTAATCTGTTGGTAAAGAACAGCATTTTTTTCGAAATTTTAGTCTAAGCAGTTTCGACAGGCAGACTACAGGACTGAGGGATTAGTGTGAGTTTTTTGACGTTCTCGATCGCGTTTTGGGGGCCGAGTCACCCGCGTCCGTAGGAGAATACCCTTCAGCGAATCCCTACACGTGGTCCCCGGGTGGTGCTAAACAGGTGACACTAACCGCCTCCGTGGTCTAGTGGTTGTACCACCTGATTCAGACCCAGAGGTCCCGAGTTTGGTTGGTGGTAGGACTTGTTCTAAGTCCGCCTGGCAAGCTACCACCATCATGTCTAAGTCTGTCGCCATAACAACAATGTTAACAGCATTGTTGTGTTCCGGCAGTTAGAGGTATGATAGCCAGTTCCTCTGTGTATGAGGATTCCGGGTGAAACTCGCTTCCATCTTCGGCCAAATCATCACTTTCCATCAGTTGAGATTTGAGCCAAGAGTTTCTCCGTTTTGAATAAAAAAATAAAAAAAGATTTTCTTTTCTTACTGATGTTTGAACCCTAAAAAAAGCAGAATTGACACTCGCTCTTTACAAATGGCTCCACAAAACTCTGTTCTGTATCCTGCTTGATAAGTAAATTTTCTTCCTACTCCTCCGCAGTTCTTCTCTGATTCATTTCGGTGCGGGATCCAAGGCAGATGAATCTTTTTCCGGGACTCGCCGAGCTTCATTGGATTTGCGTTTTTCTGGTGTATTTGCCTTTAGCTAGTTTGAATCTTCATGAAGTGTCTAATTTTATTTATGTCCCTCACTCCACTCAGGGTGTACCTAACTCTGCGGGATTCTATGAAAATCGAACCATAGGAGAAGCGCTTTATCCCCTCAGAGCGTAGTGAAATAATTATCACTCGGAGAAAGCAAACCCAACCTGGTTTGCTTTCTCCGAGTGATAATTATTTCAGAAAAACATAATAAATATTTGAGTTTTTTTATCGATTACAATGAATATTTTCGAAAGCGTAATTAGTTCAAAATTGCATATTTTGAATTCAAACCCTTTTATAACTCTAACATATTCTACTTTGCCTCCCTGCGAGAGGCTTCATAAATGAGAATAAAATTGACCTTATTTAAAAAAAAAAATTGTAACCACGGGATTAGACTCAATACTGAATATCACTCACAGCATTCACAGCTGTACACATTTTGAATCTGCTAGTCAGTGTTTAAATAAAGGATATTTTACCTAAACTCTTTTCTTCCGCGAATGCTTTAATTACTAGAGAACAATCATACATGTTCAAACATCGAGATCATTGCATAATATCTTAAGATCGTAAAGAATAAATCAGACGTTCCCTACATGTAGGGGAGACCTAGGAGAGTTGTGACAGAGGTGAGTTGTGACAAGAACGATTTCTCCCTACCTATTATAATAAGCGAGATGGCAATAACGCTTGTTTGTCGTTCTCGACACGCGCTTCTCGACTCAGTACCTGCCGGCGGCGCACGTGGCGCAGTTGCGTAAATATATCGTCAGTGTACAAAAAATTGCGAAAAGTAAGTATTTCTTCAAAATTTTATTTGAATATATATCATGTCTTAGTATAGGTGCATTGATGTGTTATTTTTTCTTAAGTTATGTAGTTATTAAAGTTTCAATACGTGGCACTGATTTTTTGTGTGCGCATCGTGTTTAGAAAATATGAATTATTATTCGGACCAAGTCGTCATTTTGAACATCTAGGCGAGTTGTGACAGCCTGTCACAACTCTCCTATCTTACTCCATAATTCTGCTGGGCCATTACCACAATGTTTCTTTGTTAATTTTAGATGATTTTTGGTGTGTTAGTTGCTACTTAAGGTATATAATTGCATACTGCATACTTTATTGTTTCAGAATAAAATCAAATCTGCTGTCCTTACTGACACTCCCACGAAGGATGAAATAGCTGCTATAGAGGCTAATAGGAAGTCTATGAATGTTAAGAAGCGTGTCTTAAGCGAAGAAAAGAAGAAATGTAAATAAGGAAAGAAGACTAATAAGAAGAATAGAACAAGTGATGAAGAAGAAGCAGAAAATAATTGCTTTTGTTTGGTTTCAGACAGCAGATCAAATGAGCAGTGGGTCCAATGCCTGGAATGCAAAGGCTGGGCACACGTAGATTGTACTGGAGACAAGCTGCATTAAGTTTGCCATAATTGTGAATCTGATTAGATTAAGATTTTATACTGATTATAATAATAATTTGATTGATCAAAGCGATGCCATATTTAGTTACTGAAAAGATTATAATTACTTATACTGTGTTGTTTTAGTTGCTAGGTACTAAAAGATGATTAAAGGACTGTTTTGGTAAAAAAAAGTGCTTGACTTATTTATGTCATGTGTAATGCTATTTTTTTAATCTAATAGCTTAAACACAATGATGTCACAACTTACCTCGGTACCTGTCACCACTTACCTCGGTGATAGGAGAGTTGTGACAAGGGGAGTGGTCTTTGATTTTGTTGATTTTTTCAGAAACTATTATACTTTAATTAATTTTGGTCATGGTTTTGAAAACAGAAGGAATGGCCCTAAACTAATTCACATGAGTCATAACTGTGGAATGTTTCGTAAGCGAGATATAGCACCTTATGTAAAAATTGTCACAACTCTCCTAGGTCTCCCCTACACAGTCTAGATAATGTGAATAAGGGACAGCTGGTTTTTTCATGATTTCTTCAATGTTTTGTGCATTATCCCACCGAGGGACAGAGAGAGAGAGAGTCCTCGCGGGTTTTCATAGAACTTAGTTTGAGCGTATCAGTCAGTGAAACTACTCAATCCTTAGCCTAAGCTGTCATTTTGTTTTAAAACTAAATTACAAATAGAATAAAGTTCAAAACACAGGTTCAAAATAACACCCTACAGTCTTATTTACATTGACATGTTCATAAATGACCTTAACATTTTAGAATTTCTTAAATTAAGTATTTTAGTTTTAAGTTCCCCCTGAAGTGTTTATACCAGAGGGCCAATTCTACTAATTTTTAAACAACTTTCGCATTCGCATGTCAATCGCAAACTGTCAAAAAAGCCTTAATATATGTACTATAGATAATTTTCATAAACTTTTGACAGTTTCCGATTGAGATGCGAATGCGATGCGAATATGAAAATTAGTAGGTACTTAGAATTGGCACTCTGTATGCGTGTATGCACCTCATAAGCAGATTCATAATTCAAATTTTCTTTGGAAAATGTTGCATAAGTATCAGTTACTTAAAAGGTACTAAATAGTTCATAGTTTTTAAGCCTATGTTACTTCCGATGACGTACCTATCTTATTCCATTAAAATTTATTTGCAGTTGCTTCTGCGCTGACCCATTTTGTATTCAGTATGCATATCGTATAAGTAATTTTGTAATAACCGATTGAACGCGCTTCCATCTTCGGCCTAATCATCACTTTCCATCAGGTGAGATTTGAGCAAAGAGTTTCCCCGTTTTGTATTAAAAAAAAAATGAAATTAGATAGACTAACTTCGTTTTAGCCAGACAAACCTATCGATTTTTTGCAATAAAACAGTGTTTGACACGTCCTTAACTCCAAATAATCAATTCAGACACTGACTTTACTCTTTAAAGCTGCTTTCAGACTACGCACGCACCATACATTGTTATGGACACGTTCACACTGCCTGTACTGTACTAGGTATATATTGTTGCAATGTATGGTGCGCGATATTGTTGTGCTATGAGCTATATACTATATGCTATTATATTATAGCGCAGTCTGAAGGCAGCAGATAGGTTTGTAAAGCGCACTGGCCACAATATATCATGAAACTTTAAAAAAATATGTATGACGTCATGCTCAGCGTGAAACAACAACGACTTCCATATGCTGGTACGATAATATTGTTGTATGTTGTGTGCAGGCTCAGCGCCCATGTTCGCGGGGATGCGGGGGGTTCACGGGCAGATGCTTTCGGGGGGCTCCTCGATCAGCGGCCTGGGCGGCTTCGGACTGCCGTCGCCGCTGCCGGCGCTTCCTGACCGCAAGGTGTACTCTTCGCCGCCCCCCACACCGCTGCCGACGCTGCCGTCGCCGGCGTCCGCCCCTACGCCCGGCCCGCCGCCGTCTTCATCCAGTTCCGTACATACTTACTACTAGTTACTACCAATGAAGCGTTTGACTGCTACTTTAAGGCTCGCTTGCAACATCACTAGTAGTATAATGTACTCTGTGATCACTAGTTTGAGTCTAAACGAAAGCTTAAACGATGTTCTATTTCTATTATTCGCTTAATGTTGAATAGGTAAGTTGCGCTGAATAGAGAAATAAAAACTGTGTAAATAAAAAAAAACTATAGGTCTATCTATAGGTATATCGTTCAATGCTTGAAAAAAGAAATCCACTGTTCATATTTCACAAATATTTTCCACAAAGCACATAGTTATGTTATTTATTTTTCCTTGTTTGTACGTAGTTCTATTTTAAAAAAATACACACATGCATTACGGTCATTACAAATGAGTCAATAGTGTTTTTGGGCAAGCGGGCCTTTAGCCACCTTATACTTAGTTGTATTATTGAAATTATAATCATGATCTTTCGCTGAAATCCTAAACTGTGACTACAAAAAACGATCTGTGCATTAAATGATTGCAAACTGTAGATTTTTAAATATTTCAATCATAATAAATTATGTAGTGTTTTCTTTAAATTTCAAGATTCTAGGTCGACTGGAAGTACCCTTTAGGTTTTGATTCCCTTGCGAGTAGTTGCGAGTTTGAAAATTTGCGGCTTTCATCGCTGTTTCTTTTGATTGCGTTGACATAGAAGTTTGATTTTCATATTCAGCCAGCTGGCCAAAAAAACGTATAAGATTAACAATAAGTAATAAACAGCCAACTACGTTATTTCTAATTCGCATTAGGTTACCCACACACACACGTTGTCACAAAGTTCGTCGCACTGTCTTGCCCTATCCGTCTGCGATTTTTATAGGTATTAAAGTTTTGCGGGTTTACTCACAGTTTCACTAAGCAAACTACGTGCCTACCTATATACCTATGATGTATTTCTGTTAGTTTTCAATACAGATACATGTTTCGTCGGCGCCAATAGCCGCCACCAATGATCAATGTCATTCCAGTCCATTACATCGAGTTTACACAATTCTAAAATCACGTTGGCGTTGGTACACCAATTATTTGGAGCTTGCCACTAAAACTCAACTTTGATTTAATACTGTTGCGCTGGTAAATGTCAAACCACCTTCAGTGTATTTATTATTATACGGTATTTATTATTATACTGTGTTTCTGTAATCATCTATATATTTTCCATTTATCAATTTCAATATCACGACGAAATTCGAATTGGTGACCAGACTAGACCAGAGAGCTACTAATTTTCAAGCAACTTTACGCAGCCCAGTCGCAAACTGTCAAAAATGTATAAAAATTGACAGATTGACATACGAATGCGAACGTTGTTTAAACAACTAATGGAATTGGCCCTCTAGGCTTCTCATAACCGTTCGAAGTGAAAAATTGCATTCTTTGATCGAAAATAATTGTTTAAAATCCAAAATACTTACTCCTAAAAAAACTTAATGCATTCAATAGGGTTAATATCAGAAAACCTAAAGAAAACACATTATCTCCATGAATGTCGGCTTTGTGAGCGTTTACAACACACACAGTGGCTGTTGTTAAATATTTGACAAGAAAAAATCGTGAAAAGCGTAGAAGGATAACTTAAAAACGAGTAAATTTTCTCTATTTTTTTTTCTGATTCACAATACCGATTTCATTTTATTTTTCACTAATCCTAACTGTTTGAGTAACATCTTTCAAATAAATATTTATTCGAGTAGATAATTGATAGTATCTAGTCAAATAGATACCTACTCTATTCTAAATAATTATGTTGTAGTTTTGACAGTAGAATGACTGACTGGCCCTTATAAGATAACGATTGTACATAATGAACGATTTGTAAGATTCAAACAACGATCCGTAACGAAACAAGATACTATTCCTATTAATTTTGAAAACATCGTTTAACGATCGTCGTTTTGTACTAGGAGTGCAGAGACGATCAGTAGCAATACTGAAACTCATCGCCTAACTAATCGTCGTTTTGTACTAGGAGTGCAGAGACAGACGGAGCTCTTTCAACTCCTGTATTATCCAACACAAAGAGCGTGAAACGTAGCGCCTATTGTGTGCAGCTGCCAACGAGGCACAAAAGCGATCCGTTGCAAGTTGCAATACTGAAACCTTCGCTCTACGAGTCATCGTTTTGTACTAGGAGTGCAGAAACGTACCGAAGGCCTTACAACTGCTATCCAACACGCGGGACGTGGTACGCGTTTGCCGCACCCGCCTTGTGCAGCCTACGAGGCTGAAAGAACGATCCGTAGCAATATTGAAACCGCCGCTTTAGGTCGTTTTGTACTAGGTAGGAGTGCAGGATACGGCATGGAGGTCGCGCAATACATAGTATTTAATGCAACAAAACAAAAAATGCCAAAGTCAAAACCAAACGCTACTATAAGGTACAGTTTTCCTTGAAAAGCACGAGTATTGTATAGATTTTATTATTCGTGTGATACTGATAATATCTTCAAACCGATAAGGTTATTTCATGACACTATTGTCCCAAAGATTTAGTTTAAGTTTGATGTGAGAATACGTCGGTTTAGTCGCGGGGATAAAGTCCAAAAATTAAACCTTTGTGAACCAGGTATACTTGGTTTCCCGGCGCTACATTATTTCTTTATATTTAAACACTTTAGTGATCTTTACATGTAGATGGATACGTAATTAGTGTGCTTAGAATTATCATACTTAGCTGTAATTTGTAGTGTAGAAGAAAACACACATTTATATGTCTATCGATTAAATCTGCATTAGTTCATTAACATCTGAGGAATCAATTAATGTTGAAGATGTTACAATTAATCCATCCCATCTGAATTGATAATTAATTTGAAGCTTAATTCAAATCATGCAAGCTAGTAAGTAAATTTAAATTCTTCATTCAGAATCTAGGGATTATTGTATAATTAAGTGCGTATAGTTTCCCTGATGCTTAGTAGTTTGAGATATTTTATAAAGTTACCTACTAAAGAATCGTTTATACAAAGATTATTATGTCAACTTAAGTTTAGAATAATCTATAAGGGTTGGACTCGTCTCACCTTCTTGAAAACGATTCTTAAGTTAACAAAGAATAGGGGATGTTTCCCTTTTTTCTATGCTTGTACAATTATTATGTGCCTGAACAAAACAATCTTGAACCTGTTTTTTTTATTGCATGTTTGGGATAAAGGTCGGTACTTAGGTACGTTGTCAATAGGCTAGATTCCATCAAGTTGCAAACAAATTGCAAAACTATTTAGTCCGTCAGTTAGAGTATTGAAAAATAATGGACAAGTATTTTTTGTTATTGTAAATCAATGAATTTTGACAAAGATAAAACGCATCAAAACTCGGGAGTCGGGGCTCGTGACGTCACGACTCACTAAAACTTATGCGAAGTTGTGACGTATTGAGAATTTTAAAAGCGTTGTAACTTCGTCAATTTTGGTTCATTTTTTCAAGACACAAGCCTATTAGTAAACTTAACTCGTAACTACACTCCACTACTCGTACGTAGGTATGTTGGAGAGTGTAAGCGAAAGTATATCTGAGCAGAAAATACAGTCTCAATACATAGAGTATCTGTGAATATTTTTTTGTTCTATAAAAATCAGATTTAGGGCCGCCCCTTAAAGTGGAAGCTCCAGGGTAGCCCGCGAAATTCAAATATTTTTATGATTTTTGCAATTTGCCGGTCAGTGTGAAGCTGTATGTTGAACAGAATACGGTTCGCGATCGTAAAGAGCATTTATGTAAAGGATTATAACCATTTGAATCATCAAGATAACCCTCTAAGCTCATAGAACTCGATTGAATGTTTTGTTATATTGATAATTAAAACGGGTATAATCCTTTAGATAAATATGTGTTACGACCGCGAATCGTATTTTGTTTAACATACAGCTTCACACTGCCCGGCAAATTGCAAAAAAACAAAAATATTTGAATTTCGCGGGCTACCCTGGCGCTTCCACCTTAACGCAAAACATCGCCATGGAGACAGGAGAGCATATTAAATCACACAAAATCTTAATTAATTAATGTAATCGCAGTGATCATTAATTAGGTACTTATAGTGAATGTAAACCAGTAGGATATTGTGTTTATCAAAGTCATTAGAGAATTGCTAGCATATGGTTTTAAGCGGCACAAAAGTATTATGTTAATATAATATATAGTCATATTCACATTGTTTTATGTATGTATTATTTAGAAACAACGTGTCTTTTATGAACACAATTTATTGTATTAATTGTAAGCTGTTTCTTTTTTTTAAATAAACTCTTTAATTTATTTTTTGTTATTTATTTTCATATTGCCTTTTTTTATTTAAGGTGGGTTTGCTCTTGATTCAGAGACAGAGACAAAGTCTACGATGGAGCGAGCTTACCCAGAAGTAAGACTTCATCATCACAATTTTAAAAAATATGCTTTGCTATTCTTCCATCGTATGAATAAAATACGCGGAAAATTCATTAATGTGGCAATACGGCACGGTTGGCGCAATGGTTCATCGATTGACTGCTGCGCTGTATGTCCTGGGTTCGATTCCCGCACGGAACAAATATTTGTATGGCCTACAGATAGTTGTTCCGGGTCTGGCTGTTTGTGTATGTGAAATTATATGTATGTTTGTAAACACACCTACGATACAGGAGAATTTTCTAGTGTGAAACAAGGTACCTATTTATAAAAAAAAACTCGATTTTTATGAAACATTTTATAAAAAAAACTCGATTTTTATGAAACATTCGCATTCGCATCGCAGTCGCAATCAGACTATAAAATATATTTCTTGTGATACCCCATAACTTTAAGGTTACGTTTTATGAACAGAAATGATGTTGAATGTCTAAGAAACATTGGTTCTGAAACGAATAGTTACACAGCAAACACCAAAAACCGGCCAAGTGCGAGTCGGACTCGTGCACCGAGGGTTCCGTACAAAACTGTAGGTATTTAATAAGCAAAAGTTGCGATTTACGATTTATGACGTACCTACCTATTAAAAAAAACTTCTTACCTACTAGATCTCGTTCAAACCAATTTTATATGGGTTGGTAGTTTACATGGTAATATACATCATACTTATACCTATTTTTTTTAGTTTTATCATTCTCTTATTTTAGAAGTTACAGGGGGGGGGGGACACATTTTACCACTTTGGAAGTGTCTCTCTCGCAAACTCTTCAGTTTAGAAAAAAATAATTTGAGAAATTTCAATATCATTTTCAAAGACCTATCCATTGATACTCCACAGTGTAATGGGTTTGATGAAAAAAAAAATTGTTGAGTTTCAGTTCTGTATGGGACCCCCAAACTTTATTGTTTTTTTTTTCTATTTTTGTGTGAAAATCTTAATGCGGTTCACAGAATACATCTACTTACCAAGTTTTAACAGCATAGCTCTTATAGTATCGGAGAAAAGTGGCTGTGACATACGGACGGACAGACAGACAGACATGACGAATCTATAAGGATTCCGTTTTCGCCATTTTTCTACGGAACCCTAAAAACGAAGATAATTGAAAAATTGTCATCAGTATTACTAGTTTTTAAGTAGATACCTTAATGTCATTTATAAGTAAGGGCAGTCATCCACTAATTAAGGCAAAAACATGACGTAGGTAGTGGATTTTGAGGTAAATTTGCTTTACATGGACAGTCAGTTTTGTCGAACTATTTTGTAGGAAAAAATTAAAAGTAAAACAAAAAAAAAAACGTTTGACCTGTAAAAACTTTTGTAAGCTAGTCGATTCTCTTATTTGTTTTGGTGAATACCCAAGAGTTATCTATACTAATATTATAAAGAGGTTACATTGTTATGTTATGGAGATGGTTATGTTAGAGGTTATGTTTGTATGTAGGGGGTAATCTCAGGAACTACAGGTCCAATTTGAAAAAAATATTCTGTATTAGATAGCCCATCTATCGAGGAAGGCTATAGATATATATAGACTAAAAGGAGCTGAACATTAATGGAAAATGTGACGCAGACGAAGTTGCGTGGGTCAGCTAGTGGAATATAAAAAGGAACACGTTTTCTAGTTCCCTTACCTTGTAACATTATCACCGAGATGATATTGTAACTTGAATTTAAAAGGCTTTAAAGTGGCTACGAGAATTGGCCTTTTTTTTAGGGTTGGGAAATCATCCAATGGCTTCCCCCGCTCTGGGCGGAGCGGGAGGGAGTGTCAGACTTCTACTGACTAAAATCCATCCATGTTCCTTCATGTGCCCTTTGTGTTCCGGAGCCACGGTATCTCTTTCGAATAGTCCCGCACTGATTTTGAAGTGATTGGATTTTAGATAGTCTTATTGCCCTGCCCCTGGACGAAAACGGTGACCACATGGGCGGGTCCACAGGGAAAAAGAAAGAGAGGTAGACCTGTAGCTAGTTGGGAAGACGACATCAAAAAACCAGCTGGCCCCAACTGGATTCAAGTAGCCCAATCTAGAGAGGACTGGCTATCTTTGGAGGAGGCCTTCACCTACAGAGGAGTTCTTACAGAATGAAGAATAATAGTATAGGATTAAGGGAAAACTAACACAAGTAAATTTAGGAACCAAACTTAATTACTAACAAAACTAATAATTGTTTGTAAGTAAACTACTTATTTAAAATCTAACCTAACTTCTTGTTTTATAAGCTGTAAGAAATAAAAGGCTTATTTTATTTATTTATTTTATTTATTGCCCTGCCCCCCAAGGCAATGTAGGTAATTAAGTACCTACATCCCAAACTCACAAGCTTAGGGCTTATTAAGGGTACCTTTATCTGTCAAATTCAGCACAGCAACGATTACTGCAATATTTCCCTGATCAAGGAGCCTTTAGGATACTATAAACAGAAAAGACACAGTAGAGCTTGCAATTAACAAAATGTCAGTTGCAGGCCACCCCAACCAAAGGCGTTGTTGTGTGCCCCCAAGTTTTCAATTACTTAAACAATACTAGTATCTAGTCATTAACGATAAATACTAAAGCAGCGTTTCCCAAACTGTGTGTCGAGACCCACCGGTGGGTCGCGACGGAATATTAGATGACCCTGACGTGAGAAGCCAATGCTGAAATAGTGACAAAATTATGTGGAAAAAATACATAATTTTCATTGAAATAGCAGTCCTTGTAAACGAATAATCATAAAAGATACGCCTTTTTTCTTCATGACGGCTAAGAGGTGAGTCCCGAATTTGGTAGTGTTTGTTAGGTGGGTCGCGGTCCTCTCAACTTTGGGAACCACTGTTAACTAAAGATATGAAACGATCAAACCGATGATGCTCCGTTACAAACTTCAAGCGCAAAGCTGTGAATGCTGAATCCATTTTAATTTGTCACACGAGGTAAGTATGCCCTTCATAAGCTCTTATTTTTTCCCACAAACAAGATGTCGTGGTCGAGCCTCGGCATTACCTAAATCATTGGAAAAAAAGTAGGTTATTCCCAACTATATTGGGATAGGCTTCCAAACGAACCGTATTCAGCTGAATACCAGTATTTTACGTGGAGCGGCTGCCTACCAACACACCTCCACAAACCATTAACTGGGGAACACGGTAGTTACTGGCAAGTCTGGAATCAGATTTACTGACTTCTGACAATCCGTAACGATTGCCAATTGTTTTTGGACTTTTCAAAAATTGTTATTTCTGCGAGCGTATAGGAATATGGGACTCGGAAAAATGTTTGGCTGTTTTAATGAGTGAAGCCGCGTGCAAAAGCCCAGTAAAATTTCGATCCACCGCCGTCAACCCAAGTTTTTACTAAAGAGTTTTGTCATTTATATTAATTATTAAGTTAACTCGAATTCTGTTTTCTGGGTTGCAAATTAGGTACATAATAAAAGGAATGACCTCAATCGACGCGCACTTGTGTTGAACGCCTAAGACTTTCGTGTTAGCAAAATAATACTAGAATTGCTAACATAAGAGTGTCAGGCGTTCTTATACTTAAAGGATGGTAACAAAAACCCTGGATATCTGTGAACGGATTCATTCAACGATGCTCATAATAATATGTGTAAAAAGCAAGTGCTTTGATATTTTATGATTTCAGTACATTTTGAGAAAATATTTCGCAGAGTAGCAGCTGCTGCCGACTGTCTTTTACACATTTGGCATCTTAAAGTACCTAATAAAAAAAGGTAGGTAATCGGGGCGTCTTATTGAGAAATTTTATGAAAAGATAACAGTTTCTTGCTAAAAAAAAATGATTATTTTCAATTGAAGATAGTTTGTTAACACTATTTTAATTTTATAAGGATGTTTAATTACTTCCGATCATTATGGAGTTTGTTACATTGCAATAGATCATTTAGTTGAAAAGTTACACTGTTTCTTTTGCACCGGGGTCACAGTTGTGAACAAACTTTTTGAAAAATCGATAAAATAAAGAAAAAAAAAATTTTTTTTTTAATACGTTTTCCGTCGATAAAATTATGTATGGTTTCCTTCCTTTTCGTATGTGCACATTAAAAAGACTCACACTGTATACCTAATTTTGTTTAAATGCAGAAATTCGACCAATTGTCAGCTTGATCGATGGTCAAATAACTATGGATGGACAAATAAATTGGTTCAATACGGATCAAAAACTCGCCCTAAGAAATGTATGATGAATTATGTCATGAATTGAATGTCTCACACAATAGTCAGGGCTTAAGAATGTTAAATATACAAACTTTTGCCTACGTTTTACTGAGAAACACAAAATTGTATGTTTCGGAATCATTTTTAAAATAAACCTTGAGATGTAATCTGGAAGTAGACATGTGCTAAATTAATTATTTACAAAAATAAAATAATCCTACATAATTTCAGTGTGGCATAGAATAGGTATGTCCTAGTCTTGAGTCAAGCAGAAATGAGTTAAGTATAGCTTGGTTCACAAAAAATGGAACAAGCCACATTAAGCTTATCTGGCGTTGTACAGTGGCTGTCGATGACAGCTACTCGACAAGCTTCATCCCGATAAGTGCAGCTTGACGTGTGTGTCGTAAATAATTTACACAAAAACTAAGCAGACAGCCATGAGTACATACAGGTTCCTTGGTTTTTTTTCCTAACTTTATCATTATTTTTTTACCTACGTTTAAAAATATAAACCAGAACCTGTTTTTGTTGTTTAACATGTAAACGATCATTAAGATGTTTATTTACTTTTGATTTGAACTCTAAAAGTGTGTGATAATTTCACTATTAATATTTTGTAAATATTTTTACGCAGAACGGAATCGCATGAAGAGTTCTGTGCCCGTGTAATAAGTGTTGAGCTCAAACTAGTGGGCTACCACACCAATCAACCGATCGCGCCGCCGCGCCTTCGTTAATCAATGCTATAGACCGCTAGTAGAATGGATCACTCGATGCTGGTAGACAGTTCTTGCCATACCTTTTGGTACCAAACCAATCAACTGATTTCGACTAATACCATCAATCAACGTTCGATCAATCGATGAACGATCGATTGGTATTTCAATATGTATACCTAGTCAAGTAGCCAGTCACTGTCGGGCCAATGGCGACAATCACTGGACATTGTCTGTCATTTTAGGGTTCCGCAAGTGCTTATGTAAAAACGGAACCGTTACAGGATCACTCGTGTGTCTGTCTGTCTGTCCGTCACCTAGCCAATTTGCTACAAATCTACTGGAACGATTCAGTTGATACTGCGGATCGTTGAAATTTAACACATCAGTAATTACTGCGACGGACGCGTAGCATAAATAAATTCGAATGTTCCCAATTGCTACATGGATTGCGACGTGGCGATTAGGGATCAAATTCCCAGTTGCCTGGTGGCGACTAAAGAGTGTTTTTTGAACCCTGAGACTAAATTGACAAGTGCAAATGCCACCATCATGTCTAAGTCTGTCGCCATAACAGCAATGTCAACAGCATTGTTGTGTTCCGGCAGTTAGAGGTATGATAGCCAGTTCCTCTGTGTAAGAGGATTCCGGGTGAAACTCGCTTCCATCTTCAGCCTAATCATCACATTCCATCAGGTGAGATTTGGGCCAAGAGTTTCCCCGTTTTGTATAACAAAAAAAAATATGGCAAACTGATAGAGATTACAAAATCAAAGTCAGTTAAGGTCAAGGTCCAGCAGGTTAAGGTAAGGTCGGTTTAGTCAGTTTTGACATTTTCACTTGTCAATTTAGTCTCCAGGATAAAAAATAGACTATAGGAAACTATCCCACCTTATCGCAATGACAGAGCCTGATATTTTGAAAAAAAAAAAACAGATTGTAGTTTATTATTTATAGGGAGGAGCTCGTGGCTAGATAATAACAGCCGCACAGGTCGATCTTCAAGGTTAAGCAACGCTTGCCGAGGTTGGTCTGTGGATGGGTGACCATCGTAACATACTGAGTTTCCTCCGTGCCTCGGAAAGCACGTTAAGCTGTGGGACCAACAGCTGCCATTTGTAGATCTTTGGCAGTCGTTACGGATAGTCAGAAGCCAGAAAATCTGACACCAGTCTTGCCAAGGAGTACGGTGTTACCCGGAAATGGGTTGTGAAGGTCTGATAGGCAGCCGCTCCACGTAAAATACTGATATTCAGCTGAATCCGGTTTGACTGGAAGCCGACCCCAATATAGTTGGGAAAAGGCTAGGCAGATGATGAGTTTATTATTTACTAGCTTCTGCCAGCGGCTTCGCCCGCGTGATCCCTAGGGAACATATTCCCGGGATGAAAAGTAGCTTATGTGCTATTCCAGACTATAATCTATCTTTGTTCTAAATGTCATTAAGATCCGTTAAGCCGTTCTGGCGTGATAGAGTAACAAACAACCAAACTTTCACATTTATAATATTAATATAATATAATATATATAATAATATCCTTGGACATTTCACACAACGCCATATAGTCCCAAGCTAAGCAACCTAATGCTTGTGTTATGGTAACGATATATTACTCGTTTGGTGTAAAGCGAAATTATAACCATCTTCCCCTCGACATTATAATTATTAACTGCTGGAAGAGATTTCATTAGAAATAAGCATCACCTTTGTACCTATTTTCTGTCTCCTTTTTTTTTTGTTATCTACTTGTGTGTGTGTGTACATAAATTGTTAAATAAATAAATAAAGGATATTGCAAACTGTGGTAAGCCGTTTTCCGAAGCTACTCGCTAGCCTCTAGGCGCCAAGCTAGCCGCCTGCCTGTGCGTTCGCGGCCACAAAAATAATCCTTATAGCATGATTCAGTATTCACGCGCGATGGCTTATTATTAGCGTTTTTCATGTATAACTTTGGTGTTTCTATACCGATTTCTATGATATTTTTTTTATGGAATAGTTAATAATGTTAAGTTTTATTAATGTTAATTAGGGACGACTGAGAGTTTTATAAACGTAAGAGTAGACAAATACAATCAGAAAGCTTCGAACTGCTAAGCTATCGGGAGTTACACGTGTTATTGTTCGTCAATCATAAAAGATAGACATATGCTGTCATTGGATATTTTTTATACAATTTTAAGGAGAACATTTCCGTCATACATGATTTCTGTGTAGCTTTCACCTTTAAGGTTGCACACGCGACGGAAGCTTAAAAAATGGAGTAACTTCCCCCGTTTTCCCAACATTTCCCTTCACTGCTCTGCTCCTATTGATTGTAGCGTGATGAAAAGTATGCTATAACCTGCTCAGGAGTATGAATAATAATTGTACTAAGTTTCATTAAAATCCGTCGAGTAGTTTTTGTTTCTATAACGGTTATACAGACAGACAGACAGACAGACCGACAGACAGACAGACAAAAATTGTACTGATTGCATTTTTGGCATCAGTATCGATCCCTAATCACCCCCTGATAGTTATTTTGGAAATATATTTCATGTACAGAATTGACCTCTCTACAGATTTATTATAAGTAGTACTAGCTTCTGCCAGCGGCTTCGCCCGCGTGATCCCTAGGGAACATATTCCCGGGATGAAAAGTAGCTTATGTGCTATTCCAGACTATAATCTATCTTTGTTCTAAATTTCATTAAGATCCGTTAAGCCGTTCTGGCGTGATTGAGTAACAATATTACTCGTTTGGTGTAAAGCGAAATTATAACCATCTTCCCCTCGACATTATAATTATTAAAGGATATTGCAAACTGTCGTAAGCCGCTTTTCGAAGCTACTCGCTAGCTTCTAGGCGCCAAGCTAGCCGCCTGCCTGTGCGTTCGCGACCACAAAAATAATCCTTGATTCAGTATTCACGCGCGATGGCTTATTATAAGCGTTCTTCATGTATAACTTTGGTGTTTCTATACCGATTTCTATGATTATTTTTTTATGGAATAGTTAATAATGTTAACTTTTATTAATGTTAATTAGGGACGACTGAGAGTTTTATAAACGTAAGAGTAGACAAATACAATCAGAAAGCTTCGAACTGCTAAGCTATCGGGAGTTACACGTGTTATTGTTCGTCAATCATAAAATATAGACATATGCTGTCGTTGGATATTTTTTATATAATTTTAAGGAGAACATTTCCGTCATACATGATTTCTGTGTAGCTTTCACCATTAAGGTTGCACACGCGACGGAAGCTTAAAAAATGGAGTAACTACTCCCGTTTTCCCAACATTTCCCTTCACTGCTCTGCTCCTATTGATTGTAGCGTGATGAAAAGTATACTATAACCTGCTCAGGAGTATGAATAATAATTGTACCAAGTTTCATTAAAATCCGTTGAGTAGTTTTTGTTTCTATAACGGTTATACAGACAGACAGACAGACAGACTGACAGACAGACAGACAAAAATTGTACTGATTGCATTTTTGGCATCAGTATCGATCCCTAATCACCCCCTGATAGTCATTTTGGAAATATATTTCATGTACAGAATTGACCTCTCTACAGATTTATTATAAGTATAGAATAGATATAGATATAGATAGAATACTTACAGGAAAAGCTTTAAGAAGTCTATGATGTTTTGATGTAACATTTTAAAAATATAATTTGTTCGGAACCCGGTGCGCGATCTCCATTGCATCACTCTTTGCCGGCGCAATAAACTCTTTGACTAGTCTCTCTCTAGACATGGCGTTCTTAGGATATACTAAATTATAGCACGTATATCCTAGCGGTGTATTAACACCGCCGACAAGAATCAGTGCTTAATGCGATAATTCCTACTCCTGGTATTATCCTAAGGTACTGATTGCAATTTTGAGGTAATATGTAATATGCAATATGCATCTGCGTCACAGATGTACCTAGGTACATTAAATACCTGTTATTGTGTTTGCCTCATTTTTTTTCTACCACTACCACTTATTAAACCACAGGCTTTCACAGAAAAGTTTATTTAAACAAAAAAAAAACAAATATCGAAAACAAATTATAACAATCAAAACCTATTCTTATAATTCTTGCACACTGGTACGCGACAGCCCCCAATGAGCTTGGTCTTACATTGTTCATTGTGTAAGCGACGGGACTCTGGAGTCCCTAGAGTGAAGGTACGACACGCAGCCAGGCCCCTGCTGCAAGGTATATTCTGGTACCGATTACACTTACAAATGCTCATTTCAGGTTCACACTGAATGCACAAATCATCATCCAAATTTTCGGTTTCTATGGCCTTTGACTGCAGCGGTAACTCTTTTTGTTTCGTCTCAACAAATTGGACACATTCAACTGCACGTTCAACGAAAAATTTTGGGGCTTTTATGCCACCTATTAACAGTGAATGCTGATGATTCCTAGCACTTGTGGCTTGAAAGCTGCGCTTTCGGATGACTGCGACGTCTTCATAGCTTCGGCTGCAATGAATTGAGCTCTGTGCTCCGAGGTTGGGACTGTCCGGCGGGTCCAGTGTCATCGCACCACCGTCTAAGTCGCTGGTAAATGTGTATTCATTGCGAAAGTTTTTATTGTTCCGACTCCGATGAGTTTGAACTGCATTCCACTTGAGGTGTGGCCTGGCGTAGCAGCCCACCTCTGAAGTAGGTGTGTCCGCTCGTACACAGTCTACCTTAGATAATTCAGATTCCAGTATCGTATCTTCCCGACCACTCTTCATTACATCGTTGTAATGCTTTTTAGATAACGCGTGCATTGTTCTTGCAGTGTTTTCACCAGTGCACAAGAGAGAAACAGGGGCTTAACAGGTAAAACTACTGGAAATATTATCCTCTATAGAAAAACAAATTAAATCATGATATCATTGTTCCCATCTTTATTTTTGTGACAAATTCTGACGCGGTATCATCGCGAATGCCACTATTTATAGTCTTATTTTTACTATACTCTATGATAGATCCACAGAACTTTGTGCTAATATTTAAGTAGGTACGTTCTAATTCCATGTAAAATTATAGCTCCAGTTTTTGGAAAAATAATTATAAAAGTCAACTTTTGCCAATGAAAAACTCATTCAGCTAATTACATACAATACATACGTGCTATTTTCAGGGTTTCGTGACTAAAAAGGAAAAAACGGAAAACTTATAGGATCACTTTGTTGTCCGTCCGTCTGTCTGTCAAGACCTTGGGAACACGTGGATGTATCGAGTTGAAACTTAATCCATATAGTCAGGTATACGGTCCCTTGAAGCTGTGAAAAAATCAAACTTTTGAGTTAGCAGCCAGAATCAACAGTAGCGACCACCAGAAAAACGAGGAGTGAAGCTGGACGAGTCCCGGAGAAACGATTCTAATGTCTTTGGATATTGCAACGAAATCAATCAGAAAAGTACAGCATAGGACTAGGATAAATATAATTTCCACTTTCCTCCTTATCAAGCAAGAGATATAACAAAACTAGTACAATACCTAGGCACCAAGGGTATATATCTGGGTTAAACCCAGTTGCCAAACACCACGGATTATTTTAATTATACCTAATTAACACTAATACTAATGGACCCCAAATTGTGAGGTACTTTTGATTCCAGTAACAGATTTGGCAAAATCGCTTGAACGCACGGAAATTGGTTCTGGGTTACAATAAGGTCCGTATAGTAAATGTTGGAGTTGGTGGCGGCAAACAGGGAAGATGAGGAAATAAGTTATACACTTCAGCTAGATATTGTATTGAATAAAATCAATCCGACATTTCTACATACCTAGTTATTGAATTAGGAATCAACAACCCATGGTAACCATAGGGTTGTTCACATACACTTACATAAGGGATGTGCGATTTGATTCGATTCAACACTCCTTCTCACTCCTAATGTATACCCATACTGGTTCTTAAACGTGCAAGTCTTGGACCTGTTAATCCTTTCGTCAATAGATCCGCCTCCATATCTTCTGTAGGTTGATGTTGGACTTCCACGACTCCTTCTTTGATGCAGTCTCTGATATAATGCATTTTGAGGTCTATATGCTTCGACTTCGAAGATACTATTGGATTTTGACACAGCTTTATTGCTGCTTGATTATCATTAAATATTAGTAGTCTTTTTAGTAGTTAGCTAGTTAGTCTTTTCTTCTTTTATATTCATTTCATTGAACAATGCTCGTAGATACGCTGCTTCTTTAACAGCTTCTGTGAGAGCGACATATTCGGCATGTGCTGTCGATAACACAATGCTTCTTTGTTTTCTACATCCCCAGCTGATAGGAGCTCCAGCAAATTTAAAACAATACCCGGAATTGGACTTTCTGTCTATCTTACATGAACCCCAATCAGCATCAGCCATGCCATATAGTTTATTTCCGGTCTTCTTGAAATTTAAACCTATATCTTTCGTACCCTTCCGATACCTTTTTTTTTTTTTTTAGGGATGGGAAATCATCCAATGACTCCTCCCGCTCTAGGTGCAGCGGGAGGGAGTGTCAGACTTCTACTGACTAAAACCCATCCATGTTCCTTCATTGCCCTTTGTGTTCCGGAGCCACGGTGTCTCTTGCGAATAATCCCGCGACTCCGGCAGGACCCTTCCGATACCTTAGAACACGTTTTGCACTTTTGAAATGTGTTTCATCAAAACAGTCATCAAATTGCGTTAAGTAGCTTACAGCAAATGCAATATCTGGTCTTGTAGCTTGCTTATTAATAATTTCTTTGTTTTTGTATGATACTTCTATGCCAAGTATGCATTTTGGTTTTCCTAGATCTTTCATTTCAAACTTTTGACTTAGCATTTCTTTTATTTCTTTTATCTTCTTTTGACATGCAACAATACAATACAGGCAAGTAATATATCATCGACATTTATATTCCAATAATGGCACGCACTCCTTCTTCTGTGTATGTGTATACACAGGGCTCTGCTTTTGATGCCTGAAAGCCAATGTTTTGTAATTCTGTGTCCAGTTTGATATACCATTGTCTCCCTGCCTGCTTAAGTCCATAAAGAGCCTTTAATAATAAAAATACTTTTTCTCCTTCTATGCCTTTTAAATCTGTTAAAACCTCTTTTACTTCATTGTAGACGGTTAGATCGTCAGACTCAAATTCAGCAACTAATATCTCTCTTACATATATCTTTCTATGTAATTAGGCAATTTCATATAAATTCTTTCTTCAATATTTCTGTTTAAGTATGCGGTCCTACATCCATTTGGTTCAAATGCAGGCCTTCTTCAACAGCAATACCAAATATAGTTCTTATAGAACTTAGTTTTGCCACTGGTGCGTAAGTTTCGTTATAATCAACGCCCGGACGCTGCGTGAAACCTTAAGCCACTAGTCGAGCTTTGTTTGTAACTTTGTTTTCTGGGCTCACTTTCCGTTTTAAGATCATCTTGTAGTCTGTGATTTTCATACCTTTCTCTTTCTTTACGATTTTCCATGTAGCATTTTTAATGTGTGATATAATTTCAGATCGGATAGCATCATTCCATTCTTCTGTTTAATTATTATCTTCAAACGAGTAAGCTATTTCTGATGATAATTGACATTCTTCTGAAACTTCTTCTGTATCATAATCCTTCATCCAAGTTGGCTGTTTTATAACTCTTTTCGGCCTTGCTCTAGTCATTGTTTCAGGTGCGTCAACATAAGTTTCATTTTCTTCATCTGATGATGCTCCATCAATATTGGTGTTTGGTATGATAATTATGTGGTGTAGAATCTGGACTTGTGTTTTCTTAAGATGTCTTAGATTTTTCTGAGATGTTTTCTTTATTCTTATTTATTTCTATGTTTACTTCAGTGCTCACATTTTCCTTTTGTTATTTGTTTAGTTTGTTTTTCTTTCTCATATTTTTTCCTGGGAGCATTATTCCCATTACTCTTTTGACTCCAGCACGCCTGAGTGGTGTGACCTTTCTTTTTACACTTTTGGCAATATTTTCCTTTCTTTGTGAAAAAGGCCTCTTCATTTTCTTTGCAATCAATACTTTTTCGTGCCTCACTCTCTTCAACGATTTTTATTTTCAGTTCTTCGGGAGATGGTAAGGTGTCACGAGTTTCCACTGCTATACGGAAATTCTCGTAAGCAGCTGGAAGGCTGTAAAGCATCATTATGCTTAGTAGATCGGGATGCAAGCTAACGCCCATATCCGCTAGCTTGTCCACGATGTCAATGAAGTTATTTAAGTGTTCACGGACGCCATTTTTGTCAGCTTTTTTTTTAATATTAGCTGTTTTAGTAGAGTTGCTTTCCGAGCAGGACCTTTGCTTTGGTAAATTCCTTTTAGCTTCAGCCATAGCTCGTTGGATGTCTTGCATCCAACGAGCGGAACAATAATTAGTGGACAAGGACAAGTGCGGAACCAACAATAATCTGTAGGCCATGCAATTATTTGTTCCGAGCGGGAATCGAATCCGCGACCGCAGCGCAGCAGACGGTCGCGTTGCAGTAAATCTGGGTCCGTGATCTTTCGAGTGTGGAACATTAAGGTGTTTCTTAAAAACCCATTAAAAATTTAAACAATAGTAGCCCGCCGGCGTCGGTGGCAAGGTCCAAGCTAACGGTGGTAAAGCCCCAGAGAAGTAAACCTCGCTATACGAGCTATATCGAGAACTGCCGCGGCATAAGTTTGTTAAAAACCAATAGAATCCCTTACGCTGAGTGAGGCCCAGCCTAAGACAATGTGCTAAGAAAATGTAACGACAATTTAAGAGACGTATTTTAGACGTAGGTACACTCACCAATATTTAAATAAAAATAATTATTAAGTTTAAAACAAGAACCAAATTTTCACAGCGAAAGTAAAGTTTTATGCGACTACAAAATTACATTCGCAGTTGGAGAATTTATTGTGACGGAATATTCGACGTAAAACACGCTTTTACATCTCCATGTTAAGGTGGAGCGCCAGGATAGCCCGCGAAATTCAAATATTTTTATATTTTTTGCAATTTTCCGGTCAGTGTAAAGCTGTATGTTGAACAAAATACAATTCGCGGCCGTAACGCATATTTATCTAAAGAATCATACCCATTTTAATTATCAATATAACCCTCTAAGTTCTGAAGTTTCAAGTACAACTCGATTGAATGACTTTTCTACGAAATAACATTCAATCGAGTTCTATGAACTTAGAGGGTTATATTGATGATTTAAATGGTTATAATCCCTTAGATAAATGCTTTTTATGATCGCGAACCGTGTTTTGTTCAACATACAGCTTCACACTGACCGGTAAATTGCAAGAAACTTAAAAATATTTGAATTTCGCGTGGTACCCTGGAGCTTCCACCTTAAGTTTGTCGTTCAATCCTACTTATCATTCTATACACGCACTTTATCGGGTTTTTTATTATTTGAAAATCGTCTCTTTGTCACCCCTCCTCCCCATCAGTTAAATTCCGCGACCGCGAAATTCAAGCCTCCGTTTCCCTAAGACGGGCATTCTTAGGAAAACAGAGGTTTGACTTCTACTCGTAACATCCCTAATTCCATCTCAATTAGAGAGTAACTTTTTTTTAAGTAGCCCGTATTTTTCCAGTCAATTACAAAAAAAAAAATTACGTATTTTCATTAAAATATTGACGATATATAACCTAGTTTTCATACCGATGAGAAAGGCCAATTGTTACGGGTAACGGAATGTGGAAACTGTCAATTCCAAGAAAAACAATGTAGGTGGCCCCTGAGCTCCAGGCCCGGGCTCCCGGGCTTTCGCAATTGTTTTTGGATCAATACTTCAGTAGATTTGCTTCCTCTTTCTATCACGGTGTGGCCAGCACTAGGAATAAAATAGTAATAATTTTGAAAGTTACTTTTACTAAATCACTGTTTTTTTTGTGAATGTGAATGTTTGGAATGTTGCACTGTTTTTCAGGTGCGTGTGAAAGAAAGAAAGAAAAGATTCGCTTCCTCTTTCTATCACGGTGTGGCCAGCACTAGGAATAAAATAGTAATAATTTTGAAAGTTACTTTTACTAAATCACTGTTTTTTTTTGTGAATGTGAATGTTTGGAATGTTGCACTGTTTTTCAGGTGCGTGTGGTGTGCAGTGGTGTTACTAATAAGTTGCAAAGTGGTCAGGGGCAATCAGGGCCCCGAAGGTTTGGAGGCAGAAAACTCAACGTTAATATTGTCAGTTGACAGTTTGGTGAATACCCATGTAAAAGGCTAAGAGAGTGGCCCAAGTAGCCGACAGCGAATTATCAAAAGAAAATGTACAAGAAAATCTAACCTATCCGAGACAGGGACTGTAAAAATGGAGATTTGATTTTAATATAATTGGGAAAGGCTTGGCAGATGATTGAGATATCTTTCATGAGCATGCGTCAATATGGTTCGTACTGCATCTACTACTCCTTCAACGCAGCCAGCTTGTTTGTAAGTGTGTAGAACATCGCCATCGCCAGTCTCTGTTTATGCCATGTAGAACTGAGGCCGTCTAGATTCAAGAATGCATACAATAGTAACAGAATAAACGCAATACACTTAAGGGATCAATGTACCTACTCCTCATTGTGAACAACTTTACTATGGGTCCACTCCAAAAATTGCGGAAAAAATCTGCTGTTCACTATAATTTGTCGAGTTACCTATGCTCACATAAATGTATGGGGAAGACGATTTTATTTTCGCAATTTGTGCGTTGATCCCATTGTGAAAGTTGTTCATAATGATGAGTACAACGACCCCTTAAGAAGTATTGCGTTTATTCTGTGACACGCTGTGTAAATCTGTGCCACGTTGTGTAAATCTGTGCCACGTTGAGTAAATCTGTTACACGTTGTGTAAATCTGTGACACGTTGTGTAAATCTATGACAGTTAAATAGTCAAGTCAGCAAGTTACCTAGTAGGTACGGTAACTGAGGACCGTCCTCTATGGTAGACAACTGTAGTTGTCGCCAGATAAACGTGCAATAATTTATATTGATTTTTCGCTAATATCCCTTCATAGATACTCGAACAATAAATTATGAATCGTTGTCCATTACCTACTACAAAACGTAAAAGATCACAATAAAAGTCGATTCAGGACAGCTTTTTGTCATAATTTTTGTTAGTGATATTTTGAAAGTCAATAAATTTATGTGGGTCAATGACGGGCGGTGCACGGGTATCTCACGTCTAGGTACTCTAGGTATTATATGATTGCCGTAAAAAGGCTTGATTTCTTAACAATTTCGGTCTCCTATTCGTATATACGTACTTAGTCACTATATTCAAAAGTCAGTACTAATGTACGACTACTAACAAAATAATTTCTGTGATTCACATTTTGTTTATTTGCAGTATTTATGTTCACGGCAACTTAACAAAATGTGGATCGAAGAGTTATGGAGATGGGATTATAAGAAAAAAAAAACAAAACAATAGTGATTTTTAGATTTTGTACGTTTCTTATAATGTTTCAGCTGAAACTTTCACTCTGTACCTGGCAACACTACCGTTTGGTACAAAGAGTTAGTGTTCGCAGCAGCGTTGTCGTGACAAGTGCGGAACAAACAAGTGTTAAACAAAGTTTTGAGAACAGTGATCAACAGCATCTGGCTTCAGGAAAAAATAATCACATAAATCAGTGTTGAGAAAAAACTTCAAATATGGCAGAGGGCTGGGATTCTGCCGGCCTCATGTACTATCTACCACCAGAACTGTTATGGAATATTTTTACTTATTTACCTGCCAAAGATATGGTCCGCTGCCGCAAGGTGAGTCCAACTTGGAGATCAGTTATTGACAGCCTATCCAGGAACAATAACTTATGGCGCCGACATTGTAAGGACGATTTCCCTGATACATATCAGACCGCGCGTGAGAAAGCGAGGCCGGGGCTACCCTGGTACCGCTTGTACCGGTCTCTGTCTATGTGGAGGTCGTTGGCAAAAGCCGCAGAAAAGAGGGAAGAATTCGCCCTGGCTACGAAATCATATCAAGAAATCACCAACTTTAAGTTACTCAGCGATGGCGTCATAGGTGTACTGAAAAGAGGGTCTATTGTATACTACGACATTGAGACATTAGAACTGTCTAAACGCCTACCCATCATGGGAGAGTATTCAAAATATACCGAAACTGATACTATCATCGTCGTATTGTGTTTCAATTCACATCTTTTCGTAATACGCAAAGTACTGCGGCACGACAATGACCACTCGGCTGTTACCTATGCCAATGTCAAACAATTCACTCTGACTGGAGAAGAACTATACTTTGTCAACATAAACAATGATGTTTTTGTCATATATTTGAGATGCAGAAAATTACATGCCAATTTTTTGGTCAGAAGTCTCCGAGCAGTCATGACGCTCGGTTACAGCAATGGCAATCTGAATGTACTCACTGTTGAACGTGAAATATATTCCATTGAAAAGGATAACACCTTCGTTATGAAAGAAATCCTGAATACAAATACCAACTTACTCCACCAACTACAAAAGTATCACTTTTTGGAAAACATGGACTGGCAAAAGTACTATCAATGGACTTATTTGTGGAATCAGGCGATTCCAGACGGGCCAATGGGGGATTTAGTAAGCATTAAGCAACATGGAGACGTCTTCTTCGTGGGATCTCATTGGGGCGTCTTACGGATCTACTACGCTCCATTTACTGACGGAGAGTTTGATATTTTCAACCGCAAACCAATTAAACAGTACAGCTTTGTGGATTCCAGGGATCCCTCACATGCTCTATGCCCAATATTGAATGTCGATGTCAAGGAAAGCGAAGACGGGCATACCGTCATTATTGCAATGCCTTGTAAAATAACCGTGATCAATTATACGCACAATTTTGAATCTCCTGAAAAAGACACTCGACCCGGACTTGTTGAGATTTCAGAGATAAATGAGCTGAATCTGAATGCTCCAGGAACTTCTCGGGATTAGAGAGCACCACCTCATGCTGATGAGCACTTACACCTTTTTTTATCCTAGGTTCTGTGAAAAATTTCAGTTGTTTGGTCAAAGAAATGTTTTAACATGCTGCGTTTCTCTGCTTTGCGAACTTGTCAGTATCATGTGTACAATTTTGCCTGTGCGTTAATATTATGAATGTATGTCAAAAGTGTCAATGTCGCAATGCAAACGAGAGCAAAATTGAGAAGCTAGTATCTTCTTCATTGGAGCAATGTTTAAATTGTCACAAATCAGGAAGCGCAGCCTTAAATAAAATGTTCGATATTTTATATTATTTAAATTCTGGTGTATTGGCAGAGCACGGAGACACCTCATCAGCCGATACAACTTAAGACGGAATTGTCAAAAAATCACATGCCTTCAAACCTATGTCAATGGGTGTCACCGTTTACTGATAGAAATTGACGGCTAACTATTCTGACTATACGTGTGACTCAGTTAGAGTAGATAACGAGGTTTTCCTGAAATGACGAGCACCAGGTGGCAACATTGAGGCGTCATATTTAATGATTACGACTGAAGGACATGACTATCCATGGTCAAGAATAAAATTATTTAAAAAAAAAAGGTCCAGGCACCTGTCAAAACGCTCATGTTTTCTGGCATTCGTTAAATTGACATCACGCCATATTACGCAGTCATGTTTTCTAGGAAGAGGACCAATCGCTTATGTGGCGCCAACTGGTGTCGTATTTTTTTTGGAACTCATTGCGAACAGCGCTAGCGTATTTGCGCGACAAGCAACTATGCTTTCATCCGCGTAAGCATTGTTGGGTTGATTTCGTGCTCTGTGTCTATCCTATATACAGAAAAAAAAACAACTAATTGGCCGCATCAAACACCCTTTTTTATCCTTGATAATCTGGTACTCATCTATTTAAAGAATGTTTCATAGAATGTTTTTATTCTATTTGATTTCTGTTTTCATTGGAGATTTATTTTGGCAGTTCCATACACCGAGCGTTCACGAGTTACAGAATAAATTAAGTACTCGTACCAGCCGGGCAATTTAGTGCCCAATTCACTATAGGTCCCAAGTCTTGTAACGATCTCACAATTAAGTCCGCATCCACAAGTAATCAAATCTTCTTGTGGTATTAGATAAAGGGACAAACAAATCAGTAAACAAAACAAAACTGACATTTTCGGAAGGACTTTCCAGACTTTCAGAATCGAGAATTTTGAGTTAAGAACGTGAACGCGTAACCAACTTTAGTGCCAAAATTTGACAGATTCTCAGGGTAAACCACCCGTGGGTGTATATCTAACTAAGAAATTATTTTATGTGTGTGTAGTAAGGAATTTATATGTTATTGTTGGTGTATAGGAAATAAGACATTATCAAAGTTGTCAGTATTCTTAATTATACAAACCACTTAATGTTATATCTAGATCTAATTTTAAGTACATAAGCCTAATTTTCACACCACCTGCACGAAAACGTTAAATTATTTTACATACAAACCTAACCTAAAGTAGGTACGTCATTCCAACCCGAGAGCGGCTCCCGACCGCCTCCGCCGCTAGGTTCTGCGAGCGCAGTCAAAATACGGATCCAAATTCAAATGAAATTTTTGCCGGCAGGTTATAATGAAATTCAGTACAATATTATTGCCGGTGGGCTGTAGCCACAACTTCGAACTCCTGACCTGTCTCCTTGTGGCGGGGGCCGGCGCGCGCCATCTGTTTTCATGGCTAGAGCACAATTTTCTCGCAGTAGGTGTGAAAAGTAGAGTATGTTCCTCAGGGATAAAGGTGTCTTTCTTGGGCTAGTTTGAATCCCTCGCTGCATTCAGGATATTCTTGTATTAACTCCCTCGCTTCGCTTGTGAGTTAAACTCTAAACTCCTTCGAGCTTTCGGAGTTAACTCTCGAATCCTTCATTGTGTTCGGGATTCAATATGACGCCCGTATCACAAGACACTGCTCTATCCCCTCGTTTCATAATCTACTATTTTGATATTTGTGTATTTGAGAATAAGACTTCCTGTGGTAGCAGCTAAACCTGCAAGTTGATGTAACTTTGACTATTAAGTGTTAGTTATTCCTAAATAATAGCAAGTCTTGCTATACTTCAAAAGTAACCCAATCTTATTTTGCCAACATTTATTTATTCTTCTTTAAAAAGAATTTAAAGTAAAATGGGATTAATTAGATAGGAGAAAAAATTACCTAAATTCAATTTGGGATTTACGAATAAGTAAATAAGTAGGTAGATATCTGAAATATATATCTTTTTGTTATAACTTTTGAATTATATTTTACACCTACTTATAAAAATCAGATTGGTATAGGGGAAAAAATAATATTAACAAGATAAAAAATTTTAACGTTGCTTATTTCCTATACCTTGTTGTTATCTACAAGTTGATGTTACATTACTCAATGTTACTAGTTTTAGATATAATATAAAAATAAGATATGGACCTATTTACAGATTGCTCTTCAAACACCGAAAATCGGTTCTCAGTAACTTGATCAGTTCCTTTCATCACTGGCTTGCCTTAACTGGCCGACCCGAATTTCTGTCAGTGTATGCTTGCTAGTCGAGTAGCGACTTCGTAATATGTCTTAGTAAATATCCCCCCACTCTTGCAGTGTTGCGCGCCTTCACTTCAGAAGGCGTATTCAATTTTAGACTTTAATAGTCTCTGGCTTGCCTTAAATGGCCGGTCAGAAACTCCGACAACTCTATAGGCTTTATAGTAGCGTGTCCTATCCGTGTAATGTCCCTGTAACCGTACCGCCACTCTTGCAGTGTTTTGCAACTAATGATCTCAACCCAAGACTTAATGATCTCATCTGGCTTGCCTTAATTGGCCGATCAGAAACTCCAAAAGCTCTTTATGCTTGTTAGTGGAGGGTTCTGGGGAGATGTTGTCTATTTTAATGTTAGTGTTCACCTACCCATGCAGTATTGTATTCCTTTAGTTCAAAAGGCCTAACCAGCTGAATTTTACACTCAGTCGGTTCTCTTGTCACTGACTTGCCTTAATTGGCCGATCAGAAACTCCAAAAGCTCTATATGCTCGTAAGTGGAGGCTGCAGGGGATATTTTATGTCCATGTTAATGTTAATGTTCACCTACCCCTGCAGTATTGTATTCCTTCAGTTCAAAAGGCCTAAACCAGCTGAATTTTACACTCAGTCGGTTCTCTTGTCACTGACTTGCCTTAATTGGCCGATCAGAAACTCCAAAAGCTTTATAAGCTTGTTAGTGGAGGGTGCAGGGGATATTTTATGTCCATGTTAATGTTAGCGTTCGTTATTTAGCACAATTTTAGACCAAGTCGGTTCCCCTCGTCTCTGGCTTGCCTTAGTTGGCCGATCAGAATCTCCGACAACACTATGTATCCATATGCTTTGTCGTGAAGTTTCGATACCATGAAAAGTTCCAGTAACTGTTCTCCCTCCCTTTCAGTGTGGTACACTTTGATTTCAGAAGGCCTACTCAGCTGACTTTACCATATAGTTGGATCCCTTGTCCCTGGCTTGCCTTCGTTGGCCGATCAGATACTCCGACAATAATACGCAACTATATGCTTTGCAAGTAGCCAAATGACCACACCGCCTTGTGTTCCAGTTACTGTTCCCCCACCCATCTACATTTATGAATGTCGTATATAATGTAAGTAGGCAGAAAGTCTAGCGCACTTTCATATCGATGTTACCTAAGCTTTACTGTCCAAATAGAATTAAATATAATCCATTGTTAGTTCTATGTCCCTTAGGGAAACTCTTGACTGCAGCTAAGCACCTATTTATTGTATTGTTTCACATTTTATAGAGTTTAATGTTAACTATTTCTACATTTTCACATCCCAACAATTTTCTAACTCAATGTTTTGTTTATGGGTAAAGGGATCCTGTATCCCCGTTTGGACTTCTTGTTTCTGAAGACAATAGGTACCCATCAAGTTGGTACTGAAATGAAATTGTCGTTTTTAATATTAACCGATTTGACCTACAAACTTTGATTGTATTTACTTGATTATTTAAATTGAATTCAAATTATTTAGAGCATGTTAATTGTTCAAAATCAACTATTAATTTGGGTGTTTTTTTTTTTATTACGGCAACGGCAACTTATTGGTTACCTATCTATATATGCATATTTATATGATTTAAGTCATGATCCATCTTTTTAAAACTATTCTATTGCGATCAGCGTGTATGTACTTTATCTTTGTATAATATTTATGCTTTATGCTTGCCTGACGTGTCTGTGATTTTTTTTAATGTTAAGAGTCCAAATATTGGTCTCAATATTTTGATAATGGAGAAGAGGGTATTAGAAGTAAAGATATAGGAATTTTGATACAGGGCTTAAGTAGAGCATTTAATTAACCTATGCTCTAAAGTACAGGACTGTGTGAATTATCCCAGTTCTGTAGGAATAAGATAGGAATCGAAAAAATTGAAGTTTTACGAATTGTTGATCTCTTTTTGCTTTAATTTGCAGTTTATATAATATATTTAATTTTGAAACGGTTGATTCCACTGTCATTAATTTTATAATACTGTTGATATTTAAATAGGTATAGGTATTATTATATATGTTATTTTAAATTATGAATTGTTAGCTAACTTCATATAATTGTCTAAGTACGTGTTTCAATGTATGAAATAAATGTTTTTTTTATAAAATTAAGTGTTTCAATAATAATATAAACAAAAAAATCGTGGACATAAAAACTCACATACATACATAACACAGGATGGGACAAGCAATAATATACACCTACTAAAAAAGACCTGATGACGTCGGAAGGAAGTGGCCTATAGCAAGTCCTCAACCAAAGAAGAAAGGACTATTCTAAAGTACTACTAAGGGTCAGATTCGTTTGCTGTGCTCTGACAAGTGATATTTCTGTATGTGGTGCCCAGGGTGTGATGACTGCTCTCGAAGCTGACGATAGCAACTCCTCAACCATACAATATAGCATCATAATGTTTGGGCTCACTTGCTGTGTTCCGACAACGATATCACTGTAGGTAGTGTCAAAGGTCTTATGATGAAACCACCAAGTGGCCATAGCAACTCCCCAATCAAACATGATAGCACCATCGTGTTCATTTGCTATGTTCCGACGACGATATTTTTTTTTTTATATCTTTTTTATTTTTATTTATCTGCTGTGTTTTGACAACGATGTTACTGTAGCTAGTACCCAGGGTTTTATGATGAAGCCACCAGGCGGCCATAGCAACTCGTCAACCAAACATGATAGCACCATCGTGTTCATTTTCTATGTTCCGATCACGATGTAGCTCTGCAAGTGTGCCCAGGCCCAGGGTTTGATGATGGCGTTTAAAGGTGGCAATAGCAACTCCTCAACTAAACTTGATAGCACCATCGTGTTTGGGCTCATTTGCTGTGTTCCGACAACGATATTACTGTAGGTAGTGCCCAGTGCCTGATGATGAAGACACCAGGCGGCCATAGTTACTCCTCAACCAAACATGATAGCACCTCCGTGTCAGGGCTCATTTGCTGTTTTCTGGCAAACGACATTACTGTTTGTAGTGCCCAGGGGCGGGGGTCGCTCTAGATCAAGGGCAGACTAAGATTCGGTCAGCGCAATGTTCCCGTTCCGAACGCGATCATAGTACAGACACTAGCGAGTAGGTAATGAGCTGTCCTGTATTGCAGCCTTTTTTTGTTGAAACAATTTCTTACGAGACCGATCGCAGTGCAGACAGTTTCCAAATATCTGTGTTATAGTACAGTCGTGTTTATAATTATTGATAATACAGACCCCGCTGCATTACAGAACAGCTACTGTCTGTGTTGCAGCCGCCTTTTTAATTACGCTGTCCGGCAGCCCGTCTACCCTTGACTCCGGTAACGGTCAAAGTCATGGCGAGCCAAGGGGAGCTAAGAATCTCCGTAGTGGATACAGCTACCCCAAAAACACACACTGCTAGACATGGCAACACTGAACACGAGAACACTCTGGACCGACGAGAAGATCACCGAACTTGAGTAGGAATTGACTAGCTTACAATGGAGTATTGTGGAATTGTCTTAAGTCCGAGGACACGATAATCTCAAATCCGGTACTGTGCTCTATTTTCGGGAGGGTTTATCGTTCGTAGGTCGCTGTGTCCAATATGGTGAGGGTCGAGATTGTTTCGACCAGGGTGGCGTATAATCAGAATATCGTCAAGATATTCGTTGAAGGTCGCACAGGTTTAAGCCCCAATCCAACTAAGTTTCATATCCTTTAATTGTAGGTACCTAAATTGTGTGAATCCGTATGTGCCAAATAAATTAGGGTTCTTTCTTTTCTTCACAAAGCCAGACAAAATAGAGACCATGTATGAAGATATATCCAGAGCCATGCTTGGCCATACGAGGTCATGGGGGACTTCAAAGCGAAACTGTGTAAACAAGACAGAGCCACCGGGGACACTCTAACAAGCCCGATTCCAAAAAACTTACAGTATTCTGTGTTTCCTGATAGCTGCAACATGGGAGTCTTAATTCAAGAGTGAATAGGTCACTTCTAGGCAAGCGTGCTCCATCTTTGACCGCATCATAGCTTTCCATCAGGTAGATTGTGGTCAAACATATGCCTAAAAAAAACATCGTAGACCACATACATAATTATGCAAGGGAAGATTATACAGAAGACTGAAGAGTATAATCTGCCCCTCTGCTTAGCGTTTCTGGACTACGTGAAAGCTTTCGAGAGACTGCTGCAGCACAACCCAAGTCTCGACAGACTTGGGTTGTGCTGCAGCAGTCTCTCCAACGGTGCCAGATCGACTATCGGTACAGCGAGCTGCTGAAGTATTTCTACGAAAACGCCACCAATTTAAGTCAACTTCAGGATCACACCTTGAGATCTATCCTCCTACAGCGGGGTGTGAGGCATGGAGACTTCATTTCTTCGGAACTGTTTACGGCCGCAATGGTCCTCCATACTCCAAAACCTAGAAAACATCTTTGTTTTCAAAGTTTTGAACTACTGAAGGCTAGGCAGGAATGTCAATGGCGAAAACATCACCCACCTTCGATTTGCTGACGATATAGTCGTCATGACTGAGACTACCGAGGACCT
Source organism: Ceramica pisi (assembly GCA_963859965.1). Taxonomy (NCBI): domain Eukaryota; kingdom Metazoa; phylum Arthropoda; class Insecta; order Lepidoptera; family Noctuidae; genus Ceramica; species Ceramica pisi. Next base: position 4,564,768 of record OY982527.1, on the reverse strand, counting down.
CAGTATCTTATTAAAAGCAAAGGTTACAATAAAACGCGATATTTTACAATCTTACGGAGTTTGCAATTTTCCGGAGACATTTACAACAATAAAGATCTTTTAGAATCCTTTCTACAAGAAATCAGAAAACCATCTGTAAGACTGATGCAAAAGAATAAAAAATTATATGACAGGAGGAAGGTTGAAATCCTTATTTAAGAAATTAAATAAAAAGTCAACTTCTGCTAGTTCTACTTTAATTGTATAAGGGTCAACTCACGCCGAAAGAGCGGCGAAGGGCCGCGAAGCGCAGCGACCCCTCGGTATAGCAAGAAATCGCCGGGAATTCCCGCGGCGCCGCGGGCATGCGCGCGACGCGACTCGTTCGAGAATCTCATGTAATAATAAGTATTATAGCAATGAAAATAAAGTTAGAATTCATATGACACTGAAACTGCGCTCCGCTGCGCTGCGCTTCGACGCTCTTTTGGTGTGAGTTGAGCCTAATTCGATAAGGAAAGAAAAGACCGCAAGCTATACATATTATACGTTCTTAAGTTTCATTTTGTACTTTTTTTGCATTTTAATTGCGTGAAATATTTGTAAAATAACTTCGGCTTCGCTAGTGTAAAAATAGATAAATTACCGAAAAAAAAAATTTGCTCATAATCGTTTCCAGGGGCCACCCTCATCTGTACGGTAACAAAACAGCCTTCAGGTACATAACAGCCTTGTGTAGTCCAAAACCTTGAAAAAACAAGGATGTGTGTTTTTTTTATTTTTTTTATTCAAAACGGGGAAACTCTTGGCCCAAATCTCACCTGATGGAAAGTGATGATTAGGCCGAAGATGGAAGCGAGTTTCACCCGGAATCCTCTAACATAGAGGAACTGGCTATCATATCTCTAATTGCCGGAACACAACAATGCTGTTAACATTGTTGTTATGGCGACAGACTTAGACATGATGGTGGTAGCTTGCCAGGCGGACTTAGAAGTCCTACCACCAACCGAAACGAGCAAAAAAATTGCCCCCACTGTTAATTGAACCCGGGACCTCTGGGTCTGAATCGAGTGGTATAACCACTAGACCACGGAGGCGGTTAGTGTCACCTGTTTAGCACCACCCGGGGACCACGTGTAGGGATTCGCTGAAGGGTATTCTCCTACGGACACGGGTGACTCGGCCCCCTGTGTTTTCAAGATGTTAGACTACAGAAGGCTAGGCAATGATATTTTATTAGAATGTCATTGAGGCTAGGTTTGAATGTCAATGACGAAAACATCACCCACCTTCGATTCGCCGACGACATAGTCGTCATGGCTGGAACTTCGGAGGACCTCAGTACAATGTTTGATGATCTCAGTTGGGCTTCCGAAGATTTTAAGGTCTACTCTGGACCTTAAAATGAACATGGAAAAAAACAAGATAATGGCAAATCCCCATGTATCACGCACTCCTATCAAGAGCGGAGACTCTACACTCGAAGTTGTAGACGAGTACGTCTACCTGGAACAAACGGTAGTTAGGCAGGGCCAACTTCGACAAAGAGGTCAACCGTCGAATCCGAATTTTGAAAATCATTGGCGGAGAAATCGGTGAACACACATATAAAAAATACACACAGCCGAACATAGAACCTCCTCCTTTGTGAAGAACTTGGTTAAAAAACTGGCCAAGTGCGAGTTGGACTCCGAGTGGCGTGCATAGGATTCCAAACCATTTTTTTTGCTATTATTTTAACACTACAGACTTCTTTAAATAGGTGTTCCTGTAATGTTCAGGTATAGAACTGTTATTGGCATTTTTTTAAAACTGTAGGCTCCGTAGTTTTGGAGATAAGGGAATGGCCATATTTTTATGAAAAAATATAGTTAAAACCCTCACAGTAACCCCTTTAAATTTGATATGTCACACGATACACATAAAAAAAATTTTTTTTGTTTAATTTTTTAGTTTGACCCACTATGACTAAAGTGAACCCATACTATTTTATATTTAGGTAACGCCACATTCATGTTTCATTTGATATGCCAACATGCCCATGTTTGGGTCACAGAAGTCCATATTATACCAAATTTCAACAGAATCGGTCCAGTAGTGGTCCAGTGGTCTCGTGGTTATACCACCTGATTCAGACCCAGAGGTCCCGGGTTCGATTCCCAGCGGGGGCAAATTTTTTGCTCGGTTTGGTTGGTGGTAGGACTTGTTCTAAGTCCGCCTGGCAAGCTACCACCATCATGTCTAAGTCTGTCGCCATAACAGCAATGTTAACAGCATTGTTGTGTTCCGGCAGTTAGAGGTATGATAGCCAGTTCCTCTGTGTAAGAGGATTCCGGGTGAAACTCGCTTCCATCTTCGGCCTAATCATCACTTTCCATCAGGTGAGATTTAGGCCAACAGTTTCCCCGTTTTGTATAAAAAAAAAAAGTAGATCCGGAGATAACTAGCTGTGACAGACGGACAGACAGACAGACACCCGAGTGATCCTATAAGGGTTCCGTTTTTTAGGGACGTTCGGAACCCTAAAACCCTTCATAATACGTATTGACAAGTGAATCTATGCTAATATTACTAGCTGACCCGCGCAACATCGTCTGCGTCACATTTTCCATTAATGCTCCGCTCCTAAATAATATTGCGACTATAAATTGAGATGTAAGCTACCCTATCTTTCAAGTTGGATCAAACTACACACGGTGTGAAAATTTGATTAAAATCGGTTAAGTAGTTTAGGAGTCCATCGCGGACAACCAACGTGACACGTAATTTATAATTATATAATAATATTATTATTAAGAAGATATACGTAAAGCAGAAGAGTTTGTTTGTTTGGTTGGTTGAACGCGCTAATCTCAGGAACTGCTGGTCCGATTTGAAAAATCTTTCAGTGGTGGATAGCCCATTTAACGAGGAAGGCTTTAGGCTATATAATTATCATCACGATAAGACAAATAGGAGCTGATCATTAATGGAAAATGTGACGCAGACGAAGTTGCGCGGGTCAGTTACTCTGACATAAAATTATTAGTGGGTCTAGCTTTCCAGCAGCCCACTTTTCTGTCAAAGGCCTGTTGAATGTTTTTTTTTAATATCCGTATCGGCTCACTTGTCGTTCACTCCACCTTAGTGATCACGGTGAGATTTCAACAGAATCGACCGGCTAATTCTACAACTCAGTACTGTCTCCATTCCGTTGTCTGTCTGCAATAGGGAATATGCATGCGATATGCTCTTCTCATACATAGTTTTCTCTTATAATTTTTTGTGCACATAATTATATATATTTATAAATAAGGTTTGTAATAAAATGGATCTTGAAAGTGATCACGAGTATCTCTTCAACCAAACGAGATACCATATCACCATCGTATGTGGGGTCATTGGGTAGGTTAGTACGTTTTGACAGGTGATATTATCGGCACACAGATGGGCCCGAAAGGGCCGACGCCTGCCGGAGTCGCGGGTCTATTCGAAAGAGATGCCGTGGCTCCGGAACACAAAGAGCAATGAAGGAACATGGATGGGGTTTAGTCAGTAGAAGTCTGACACTCCCTCCCGCTCCACCCAGAGCGGGGAAGTCATTGGATGATATCACCTAAAAAAAAAGAAAAAGGCTAAAGTCAGGCCTATCCACACACAACAGTGCCGGCACAGTTGAGTTGATTTTGATATTGTGTCGTGCTGTATAGCAGCTACAGAATTGATTGTCTAATGAAAATGAAAAATTAGTCAACCTATTGATATTTGGTATTGGTTCTTTACATCTGAATAAAAAATATTACGAGTGTGCACCGCTTTTTTAGTAGTAGCTACATGATCGAGCTTTTATTAGCTCAGAAATATAGCGTAGGTACCACAAACCATTAATTGATAGTGCAATAATTTTAACCATTTTGTTGGATTGTAAAATTAATCTAGAATCTGAAAATAGTCAAGGTCGCCTAATCGTCCGTAAGCTCCCTTCGTGCCCATTTTGCATGCATACTTACTTAATATTTTAAATTAACCGTTGCCCAAACTGAAATAAATTAAAATTTCTGGAGTGACCGCGTACCGGAAGATACAACGTTGGAAGGCCTCCCACAATGCGGGCCTGTGGACGGTGAGCTATGGGTGGCTCGCCGTCCGTCCGTCTCATGACGACAGGCCGTGTCGACGGCGCGTTAGTGTTCCACGCGCGCCTCAAAGAGAGTCAGCACACAAAGGGGCCCGAAAGGGCCGACGCCTGCCGGAGTTGCGGGACTATTCGAAAGAGATACCGTGACTCCGGAACACAAAGGGCACAATTCATGAAGGAACATGGATGGGTTTTAGTCAGTAGAAGTCTGACACTCCTTCAAGCTACGCCCAGAGCAGGGGAAGTCATTGGATAATTTCCAATCCCTAAAAAAAAAAAGGCCTCCCACAATGGATCAAGACAAGACCGGTCGTTGTGGCGACGTTTGGGGGAGCCCAATCTCCAGCAGTGGACGTCTTTCGGCTGATATATATGATGGTGATGATGATGGTTATCCAAACCGCTAAACCAATTTTAATGAATCTTCCCTTGGGGATATCTTTTTTTAGAGTAGTCCATTATGTATTTATTTACTATGCTAGTTTGCACGGCATTCACTGGCAGTGGCTTACTCGTGACCTGACGTCGACCTTTGATTTCCACGAAACTGCGGCTGCGCGCGCAGGGGTGGGGCACTCGGTCCACAATTCTATTTACGACTGTGATCAATATTAGCTACCTACACAAAATATAGTCAGCCCTTTCGCACCTATGTTGGACTCGGCTGATGCAATATTTAACAGAATAGGTAAACGCTATACCCACCTGAAAAGAGGTCATTGAACGACTTTTTTATCAATTCAACACGTAGGTTACCTGTGTAGTATGTTGTATTATTGAAACTGCATTAAACTCACATTATCTTTGATTTTATGTAATTTAATAACTGAAACCCGGGGCTTCTTTGAGAGCCACTCTAACCATTGGTGAAAACAGCATGAAAATAGGTGCAGCAGTTTTGGAGTTTATCGCGAATAGACAGACAGACGCAGCGGAGGACTTTGTTTTATAATATGTAGTGATAATGCAATATTTTAGGGCTTTCTTCCTTAGTGGATGTGCATTATGTACTAAATATGTGTCCAAAGAACTTGAGGATGCAAGTTTGTACTTGGGCTAATAGGCGCTGTTTGATGGTTAATTCTTTGAATATGGATGCATTTGAGCGGAACTCGGTCCATAATTTTCCGAATATCCTTCTCCAGCACCACATTTCCAGAGCGTCTGTCCTCTTCCTTTCTATTTCTCGCAGAGTCCACGTCTCCGCGGCGACGTACAGGAATATAAGGAACGAGGGTTCGGACGAACCGGGTCTTCGTGGCCGTGGTGAGGTTTCGATTCCTGTGTAATATCCTCTTATTTTATTTCATCGATGCATCTGCCATTCAAATTAATGAACCAAGATATACAAAGGAGTGGAGCACTTCACAATTCGCAATTGTGTCACTTACGACGAGTTATTGTTAGCGCTGTCCACTACCATCGTTTTCGTCTAACTTTTTATTTTTTATCAGTTTGAAATTCTGTCTGTAGGTGTAGCCTCTAACCACAACACCGTCTGCCAAGTTCTCAAGAGTATTCCGCCGTTATGAGTTCGTTGTAGGTACGCATTGAAAAGGAGCGGACCACTCATCGAGACCCGCACGATGGAGTAAATGATATAAAATACAACATTGTTATCCAGGGGTGAAAGTAATTTGATTTAGTCCCGAGACAGCGTTTGTTGCCAAAGTGTACCTACTCGAGGTGAACACAGTGCTTTTCAACACTACCATATCCCACTGGATTGCAGGATCCCACTGAATTGCAGGATCACACTGGATTATTGGATCCCACTGGATTTCAGGATCCCACTGAATTCCTGGATCCTAATGGATTGCAGGATCCCACTTTATTTATTTATATATACTTTATTGTACACCATATTTAAAAAATGTACAGAAAATCTGAAAATCACTTTGCCTGATTGTAAACCCTATAATGACTACGACGCTGGGAGTGATGATATTTAATCATGCATCCTTGGCGGACACCCGCGCTTGGATAAAAGCTGCTCGATAGAACGTCGTCTGCACGTACCTACTGACGCTTTTCTGTTTCCATTTAGAAAAGTATAAATTGAGTACCTACTCAGAAAGGATGTTGGGAATCGAACCCAACAATGAGACGCGGCGTGCGCGCTGCCTGCGCTCACCAGTGCTATGTCATCGAGTGGCGTACGTGACTCGCCGCACGATAGCACGACAAGGACTCAGCAGCGGCGACGACGCCACGCAGCTTTGGAGCGGCACTCGAGCTGAACTCTCCATCAAGAACGGTCGACATCCTAACTGCTCATATGTTTGCTCGGGATCGTTACAATGTAATTTGCTGATCAATAAACCTAGTATTACAGTCCACTAGCTTTCAATTACTGAGCCCGACGGACCCCTAACAAAGGACTACCTACCTACCTAGATTTCTCATCATTTGCAGTTTTTGATCTTGAGGCAGAAAATTAATGTGTTAAAACTTTCGCTAACTTGAAAATAACCCAATATGAATATGGTATTCGGGGTCAAAATCGCTGCAAACCAGCTCTGAAAGACTGAAATCCATTTCAAGGAAAGCACTCAATTACCAATCAGCCTGTAGGATAGGTATGTGGCGGTTTCGTGCCGTGCATATTACGAAGAACACACGTTTTTGAATCGCTATTTAACTCAGAAATGGTGGTTCTTAGGTAAAAAGTATATTTCAGTCATCTATCGGCTTTGATGTCCGCACTTTAAGTATTGTAGGTCCAAAATACGGAGGAAAACAATAGGGACACGTCGCCACGCGTGACGATGACGCCTGAGCAGGTGCCTACTCAAGAAGCATGTGCACTACCGTCTCCTTCTCCTCTATGCATGCTCTGCACTGAGGACTCCCCGATAAACACGTTTCTTCAATGAGCGGTGCCCGGTGGTGGTCCCCGCCATCATTCGTAGGCTGCACTATTAGTGGCTCTTCTGCAACATCTTACCCAGCAGCATTGCGTGCACATATAAAATGTCAACCAGAAGGCGTAAACCCATCGCGGTACACGCTATCCACGGCTATGCGACGCATTTTAGCTGCCTGGGTTCATTTGTTTGACAACGTGGGTTTACGTTTCAGATGCAGTAAAAGGGCTGCTAATAGGATATGAGAACGACGATGGTTTACGCATCTGGTTTAGAGACATAACGTTCCAAACTGATTTTGAGTTCCGGATTTCAACAAGTAGGTACCCGCAGTCTTCCAGAGGGAGTCGAGGATGGCAGTGATATCGAACGTGTTCTCACACACGAGCAAGAACCTGACTATGTCGAAAGTGATGAAGAACTTGAGGGAGAATCTAGAGGGAGAATAATCGGTTTGGTGAACCGTGCGTCGGAAGAACGTTGTAGGTATCGGCGGGAAACAGAAGAGTGAATCGTGCGTCGGCAAAAAAATCCATCGGCGAACCACCGGAAGGTGAAACGTTCATCGGAGCATCGTGTGTCACACAAACGTATCACAATCTGCACACAACCACCGGTAGGTTGCTGATCGGGCTCAGGGCCGGTTAACCCCTAGGTCCCAAGCCAGACGGTGGCCGGCCTCTCCCCTGCCGTGTACTTTTTGTTTATTTCTTTGTTTCTTTTGTGAAAATCGTGCTTTGATGAGATAAAAAAAAAATACTTTGTCGAATAAAAAAACAACTTGCGTTGTCAAAGAGAGTTGCCAGTTTTATGATTATTTTTCAATTAGTTATTATTATTGTAGGTAAAGGTGCATCCAAGCAGTTACTTTTTGTGGAGCAACGTTTCCAAGTGGGGCATATTATAGCAAACAGTTATTTTTTGTTTGTATACCGCGTGTATCTGACATCGACGCACAAACGATTTCCATGGGTCCAGGGCATGATTCTGGATACCCTAGACTTAGAATTTGTCGTCGGCTTTTTTCTCATTTTTTATTTTTTTTCAAGGGTTTTTTTACTTTAGACTGCTCATAATCGTTATTCTGACCTAACCCAATGAGATTTTTAATAAAAAAATAATATTTGTGGTACCTACTCTTGAAAAAAATTAAAAAATGAGAAAAGAACCGACGAAAAATTCCAACACTGGGGTGTCCAGAATCATGCCCTAGACTCATGGAAATCGTTTGTGCGTCGATGTAAGATACACGCGGTATAAGTTAAAATCAAAAGTTGAAGAATGTTTATACCTAACTAGCTGACCCACGCAACTTCGTATGCGTCACATTTTCCCTGAATTTCGTTTGCTACAAACCTCACGGAGCCCGAGACCTTTCCAACGAATGCAAAACCGTGGAAATCAGTTCGTGCGTTCTGGAGTTATAGCGTCAGGAAGGAAATCCCGACTTATTTTTATATAATAGATGTTATCGAGTTGCATTCTGTTGTTCCGCAAAATGTAGCTGCGGTGTGGATTAGCCTTTAGTTAGCAAATAAATCAATTAGGTAGTACATACCTCGTTACAGTTTTATTTTATTGGGAATGAAAAACGAAATTATATTTCAAATACCTATGTACGAAGAACGATTTTTCAAAAATCCAATGATCCAGTTTTCGTTTTTATCAAAATCGGGCTGGAGACTCCTTTCAGTGTTTTTCGATATTTCCCAAGATTTGGCCACGAAGGCACACTATAAAATTCAGCTGTTACATAACACTTACCAATGATTTAGGTTTATAAAACAAAATCAATTTATATATTTTATTTATTTATTTAGGAACAGTAACGACATACCTATTTACTTACAAAAAAAAGTAGTACCTACATTTTACACTAGATACTGTTCTGTGTAAATATACCGCGTGTATCTTGACATCGACGCACAAACGATTTCCATGGGTCCATGGCATGATTCTGGACACCCTAGACTTAGAATTTTTCGTCGGCTTTTTTCTCATTTTTTATTTTTTTTTTCGAGGGTTTTTTTACTTTAGACTGCTCATAGTCGTTATTCTGATCTAACCCAATGAGATTTTAATAAAAAAATAATTAATTAACTACTTTCACTTAAAAAGAGCAATCTGAATAAAACCACAAATAGATATCAGCTCAGCTGAGCTGACACCTATTTGTGGTACTCTTGAAAAAATAAAAAAATGAGAAAAGACCCGACGAAAAATTCCAACACTGGGGTGTCCAGAATCATGCTCTGGACCCATGGAAATCGTTTGTGCGTCGATGTCAGATACACGCGGTATAACAACAGGTGTAGGTACAACTTGTACACTTTGATATTAATACATAATATTTTACCTATTTTCTAAATTATTATTTTAAAAAAATACTTTTAATAGACAAAATTGATTGCAATAAAGATTTAAATTAATTGAATCAAGATTGAATTAATTATAAAAATATTAAGCGTATTGAAAATAATAAAAATAGTGACTAGTTCGCAAATCAATTGATTTAAAATCAATGAAATAACCACAACATTCTCCATTAATTAACACAGAGGTTTTCTATGATGAGGACACACATCGTTACGGTAAGTTAGTTATTATTCACATTAATTGAAACATTTTATTTTGATACAAACTAACAAAGTTCTCACTAGATATAGTAAAACGTAAAGTTGTTCAATATATTAAAACGTAGTTTTATACATAATACTTTACCTATTTTCTAAATTATTATTACAAAAATATTTTTAATAGATAAAATTGATTGCAATAACAATAAAAATAGTGACTAGTTCGCAGATCAATTGATTTAAAATCAATGAAATAACCACAACATTCTCCATTAATTAACACAGAGGTTTTCTATGATGAGGACACACATCGTTACGGTAAGTTAGTTATTATTCACATAAACATTTTATTTCGATACAAACTAACAAAGTTATCACTAGATATAATCTAAGTTGTTCAATATATTACAACGTAAAGTTTTAATATATTGAACAACTGATATTTAAATAATACATAATACTTTACCTATTTTCTACATTATTATTTAAAATCAAATACTTTTAATAGATAAAATTGATTGCAATAAAGATTGAATTAATTATAAAAATATTAAGCGTATTGAAAATAATAAAAATAGTGACTAGTTCGCAGATCAATTGATTTAAAATCAATGAAATAACCACAACATTCTCCATTAATTAACACAGAGGTTTGCTATGATGAGGACAGGATACACATCGGTACGGTAAGTTAGTTATTATTCACATTAATTGAAACATTTTATTTCGATACAATAACAAAGTTATCACTAGATATAATCTAAGTTGTTCAATATATTAAAACTTTACTTCGAAAAGCATTTTTAAGCCTTTATACAGAGTGAGTCTTTAATTATAAAGACTCATTAGAGTACACTTCAATACGAGGGAAACTATACTTAATTTTATCGATAGAATACGCATTAAAAAAGAAAGTTAGAAATCCATGAATACATAATACGATTTCCGTCGCTAAAACTAAGTATAGTTTCCCTCATTTTAATATATTGTGTACAATATAAACACTCACAAGTCATACTGTATATCAATACTAGCTGACCGGGCAAACACAGTTTTGACAAAAAAAAAATAAGTATCTACGCCAATTTTCTTTCAATAGATTTTTAACTTTATCACTAAAGTTGTAAGGTTCAAGGTTGATTGGGAAAATTTGCCAGTTTCGGGTAGCTTGATGTTCTGGCGACTGTACCTACGACCTACTCTCAGACCTAGGTACCAAATATACAAAAAAAAAATTAATTCGGTCTAGCCGTTTCGGAGGAGTTCGATAACAAACACCATGACACGAGATTTTTATGTATTAGGTTAGATATAACAATTTTAAATTGTGAGACGCCGAGGAGGTGCCTGTTTAACTACGTTTGTCTGGTATGTATGATGCCTGACCAAAAAATCAGTAAAAGCGCACTCCGCGATAAATAAATAATAATATTATTTCCATCAAGGTAGGTAGTTTCTTAATCTATAGTTTACGCCAGATAAACGTGGAATAAAGTACATTGAGCCACATACATTTATTGACTTTCTAAAGATCAAAATCAGAAATAATGACAAAGGTGTCCCGAATCGACTTCTATCGTGATCCTTTACGTTCTCTAAGTAATGAAAAATGGTTCAAAATTTATTATTCTAGTATCTACGAAGAGATATTAGGGAAAGGTCAATGTACTTTATTGCACGTTTATCTGGCGCTTACCATAGGGACACCACTATTGTACAAATAGAATTATTATTAATCAAACCATATGGTTAATGATAATTCTGTTCTCTGCTCATTATTTCCATTATTTTAGTTTTAGTTGCTGTGCGTAGATCCTCGGGTAATTTTTTTAATCCATCGCTTACTGCTAAACAGAATAATATATCATCATCATCAAGGCCTTCATCATCTTGAGTTGGTTGCCCTGTGTTATTTTGTTCTCTCGCGTTTAAACTGTTCTGTAAAATACTTACTATTTCTTCATTTACTTGACTTTCGGAAGGGGCCTCAAAGTCTTCACTATCTGTATCGGAATCATCTTCTAAATTTTGTTCTCTCGCGTTTATACTTCTCTGTAAAATATCAACTTTCACTTCATCTACTTGATCTTCGGGAGTCTTAGAGTCTGCATTTACTTTATCATCTACATCGGAATCAGAAGATTGGTTCGCAAGAATTTTGGGAGATCCAGATGCCAGATTTTTTTGTCTCTTAGACTCCTTCAGAACATTTTCCTGAATGTTTTTCCGTTTTTCCGTATCTGAAAATAAACAAATTACTATTTTTATTTTGACAGATTCTTGGTCACAGGCTACATTTTAGCAGAATTGCATTATGGAAAGTTTCTTGGAAAATCAACACTTATAAGGATACTGGAACAAGTTTGTTAAGTTTAATGGGCCAAATCGAAATCTATATCCATACTAGCTGATTCGGCAAACGGTGTTTTGTCATATAAACTAAAAAATAAATAGCCTACAACATATTCGCAAACCAACCAAATACACGCATCTTCCTGCCTTTATCCCATGTTATTTGGGGTCGGTCAAAGCCTCAGACCAATAAAATTTATTGGTCTGAGGTCAAAGCCTTGTTGTTGAGTTACGTTTTTAAATTGCTGCCTTTTAGATTTTATTGTTTGTGAAATTGTTTCTAGCTTGGAAACGTGGTGAAATCGTAGGTATGTTTAAATATTTTTCAATAAGAGGAAAATAACTCGAAGTAAAAAATCATAAAATTTAAATTGATTAATCGAATGGGAAACAAATCATTATAATGGCAACCCTCACACTTAATGTCTTTTAATGCTTTAGTTCGTTGAGGTTTTTGTTCCAAGTAACCTAAAATTCATAGTATAGTTAATTAAGAAACGATGTTATTTGAAGTACTTAAAAGTGAAAAGCTATTCCGTGAGACTTTTAATGCGAGTTGCTGCTGTTTTTATAAAATTTCACTACACAGGAAGTCATAATTCTATTTATTAACCAACTTTCCAAAAAGGAGGAGGTTATCAATTCGGTTGTATGTTTTTTTTTATGTTTGTTACCTCATAACTCCGACAATTATGAACCGATTTGAAAAATTCTTGTTTTATCTGACAGGATATACTTGCAGATTGGTCCCATTTAAATTTTATAGAAATCGGTTATGAACTTTGGATTTTAAATCGAAATAGCTGGAATTCGTCTCCTTGGATGATAGTTTTATGTCATCCAAGTAATCGAAATTTGCTTATTTTACTATTCTGCGATTTTGCAGTGGTGTTGTTAAGTGTGGGGTTACACTAAAAAGTGAAAAACAAAAAACTTTTTACAAAAAAATATTTAATATAGTCTAAGTGTATGTTCACTAGACGACGAATCGTGACGTACTAAGAGCGATCAGCATAGTTTTAGTGCAGGTGGGTGCGTGAACGTGTGTGTTAACTTGCATCAGCACGGTTTTGTGGCTTCACTGTTTTGTTCGCAGTGCGCCGACTTTCTTTTTTTGTTGGTCTGAGTTTCGACTTTGATCTTTGGCCGTCCGAGGGGTTGGTTCTGAAGGTCGAAATTTCCAGAAAGAAAACGTTGAAACTAAAAATGTACCGAGCTTTCTTTTGCGGCACCAGCACCGTACTCATCATTAATCCTTCGAGCTGTTTCTGCAGCACTGGTGTCACGGTAGCACTCGTACTCGTAAATATACCGATATTTCATATTTTCTATTGTGCGTAATAAGCGACGCCGAAGAAAAAAATAATGAGGACAAAACAAATTAATGACTGATTTGAAAACTCAAATGTTGCTAAATGAATTTATAAATTTGAATTTGGAATTATTAACCAAAGAGGAGATATTTCAGATCAAAGTGGTACGACAAAACGCTAATTTCATATGTTAGGACCTAATATTAAATATTAGCTATCCCTCGCGGCTTTGCTCCCGTCAACTGCAACTTTATGTATTTTTGGAGGATAAGCAATTTTCAAATGTGTCTGTTTTGAACGAGAAATGGTCCATGGTTTGATACTCTGCAAAAGCTTTTTCCACTGTATTTATATTTTTGCTCCACACCATTGCCAAAATAATAATAAAATAGGTGTTTGCGTACTTAAAATAACATTTATTTTTTTATTCGACATTTTTCCAAACAGTTCAGCGAGGAATTTTTATAAGAAGCCACAACATGTTACAATATTGCACATACTTATGGGTAGCTATGCAATCTAAGTAAGCCTAGTAAGCCTTAGCAATGATTATCATCACACTATACTTTTGGGAGGTAAGCAGCAATAAACCAAAACATAAAATTAAAAAGATGGTCGTCTTAGGGGCGGATTTTCAGGAGTTGGAGTATACGCTTAGGGGCACTTTGAGCAGCAAAGAAAACACAAATGAAAAATTAAAGTTAAAAAGAATTTTTTGAGTACTTGTCAATTTTCTGGTTTTTTTTTTGTTTCGGGAATCTTATTTTTTTGTTGCAGTTTCAGGTAACCTTGATCATAGAAACCATTTAGGTTCTGATATACATGGTTCTACGACGCACCGTTTCCGAGTTATGGTCCTCTGAATGTTACTTTGTTTTATCAATCAATCAATTCGTTTATTTGTGATCTACAACGCTCTATATTTCCAAAATGGTAGCTTGGATGAAATTCTTTTCTGGAAAAGAATCGTTGCTCTAGTCGAAAGCTATGAGATGGTGTAAAAAAACCGAGACAGAGAGAGAAAAAAAAAATTGAATAATTTTTCAAGTGTCGGTCGGGCTGAGGACGTCAAATTTTCGAAGGTATTTTTTTTCCGATTTCGGCCATTCTTATTGCAGTAGCTTATTAACCTTGTCCAAAGAAACCATTTCACTAAGTCCTCAGCCAAAGTCATAGGGAAGAAACCCCATTATTCCGTGCCCACAGCGGCCCCAACAGGCAAAAGACTGCACTGGCCCCAACTGCTCTTACTCTTTTTGCTGGCATCAACCAAAATAAAGATGAAAAACCTAAGCTGCTAGAGCGAATCTTTTGAAAATAAAGATTTAGATACTCACGGTTTATTGTACATCCTAGAACACCGCAAATTTTATCTGCAGAGTGATAATGACTCATGACGAAGGTAATTCAAGTCCTTCTATTAAGTGTGGGTCACAGTTTTAAGCAAAGATATAATCGGAGTCAACGAATAGCCAAGTCGTGCGTTTCGCTCGCGCACTGTGCAACTGCTTTGGTGTCTGAATTGTTTTGATTTTATATCGTAAAATACATCAAATCAATTCAAACACCAAAGCAGTTGCACAGTGCGCGAGCGAAACGTCAGTGTCATGTCAAATTGTGTCAAGCGTCAAGAGCCCGTCTAGGGTATATATGTTCTGTGGTCAAGAGTGACAGATTCACTAGGCATGAGTTCAATCTACACTAATATTATAAAGAGGAAAACTTTGTTTGTTTGTTTTTTTGTTTGTTTGTTTGTTTGTTTGATTGTAATGAATAGGCTCAAAAACTACTGGTCCGATTTTAAAAATTCTTTCACCATTCGAAAGCTACATTATCCACGAGTAACATAGGCTATATTTTATTTTGGAAAAAAATATGGTTCCGTAAGATATTTGGGTTTTTCGGACACAAGGTGTAAAAATCAACCAGAAAAGTAACTTATTTTGTGTACGCTGCCTAAACTATAAAAGATAGAACCATACATTGTTCTAATTAATTGTAGGTCTTATAAATATCTACAAAAAAGTCCGCGACACACTATACCTATCTATGTCGAGTGAGGCACAACAACCATTTTTTTAATTTAAAAATCTTAAATTTTTTTTGGACTACATTTAATCGCGTTTATTTTACTCATGCTATTAATCTTTATCAAAATAAAGTATTTCATCACTAAGTACAGTTTATGTAGATACTATTTGGTCTTTGAATGATTAAAATCGGACGTTTGGTTTTGAAGTTATGGCGAAATTAAAATATTACGATTTCTGCTGCACGACCCGTTGCGAAGTGGACGTCACCAAGGCGGGGGTGCGCGTGCGGGAGGGGAGTTTAGATCTATGAGTAAGGTACCCGCGAGGTCGAGGGCGGCTCAGCCGCGAGGTCGGCTCCATAGATAAGTATAAGTACGTCGGCTCCCACGCAGCGGTCGTGCGCGATGTCTAATCATTTTCGTGCGATTTTCTTTAGATTTCGTTCTTAAAACTACACCTACGCAAAAGTTCTTCTCAGAGCCAAACAACAGTTCTTTTCAGGGCCAAGCAACAGTTCTTTCCAGGGCTAACCAACAGTTCTTTTCAGGGCTACACAACAGTTCTTTTCAGAGCTAGAATATTACACGCTATTAACATTTTCTTAAACATTTGAAAATGCCTAAAGAGAGCCATGTCTCAACTTACTAAACATAGTTCTCAAGCACGGGCAGCAAGAATACGCCGTATGGGAGAATCTTCACCTGAACGTTCACAACGCCTTGCTGAACAAAGTCAGAGAAACTCTCAGGTACGCGCACGAGAGTCGAGTGTCGAACGTTCGCAACGCCTTGCACAACAAAATCTGAGAACCTCTGAGTTATAATATTATAAAGCAGAAGAGTTTGTTTGTTTGTTTGTTTGGTTGAGCACGCTAATCTCAGGAACTTTCAGTGTTAGATAGCCCATTTATCGAGGAAGGCTATAGGCTACATCATTAAGCTAAGTCAAAAAGGAGCGCAGAATTAATGGAAAATGTGACGCAGACGAAGTTGCGTGGGTCAGCTAGTAGATCGATATAATAGATAGAACCAAGAACGTAACTTATATCCGATTTCCAATATTCTACTAATTTTGTCATTCGCATTTTAGAAGTTGTTTATAAATTAGTAGAATTAACCCTCAGATATGTGTAGAGTCTTCTTAACTAATATCACAAAAACTTTACCGAGTTTGCTTACATCAAAACTACACACGATATGAAATCAAAACTGCTCTAATATGCTTTGTCTCCACTATTTACTGTTAAAGAGATGAAGCGAATATGACATACGTACCTAACGTTGGCCGATGTTCGCAATGCGTGCGTAATAATATATCTGAGAGCGCTAGCAATAAGGTCTAGTAAGGCTGTACTGCTGTAGTTACGTAGCCATTTAACAAGTAGAAAAACTGATAAATTCATTACTTAGAATATCTAAAGTAAATACAGACGCCAACGGCTCAGCGTATCAAGCTACGATAATCTTTATAGAGTTATATAATACTAGTTGTCCCCCACGGCTTCGCTCCCATTTTACCCGCATAGTTACCGTTCCCGTGGGATTTTCGGGATAAAAACTATCCTATGTCCGTCTCTTGGTTTTTAAAGCTCACCAATTTTCAGCCAAATCGGTTCAGCCGTTCTTTAGTTATAAATAGTGTAACTAACACGACTTTCTTTTATATAAATATATAGAGATTAAGCTACAATAATCTGTCAATTGTATTCGATTTTCAACTTTATTGCAGAAACGATTAAGTTCCATTTTGACTGGGAAAATTTTACAGGTTCGAATACCTTTATTTGCTGACGTTTGTAGTACTAACGGTTAAGTTTGCGTTTGTTGTTAGTTTAACCGTACTACTGATATCGATTTTTGAAAAATGTTTACGATATGGATATGCAAACCAAATTCAAAAACAGATTTAGAAAAGTTAAAGAAGGAGGTCGACGAAAAGATAGTTGGATGGGTGGGGTAACGTGACATACCACCCTAACCACCCTTAATCGGAACTTAGGACCCGTGATTAATGGTGTAGTGTAACAAGGGGTTTAGATTAGATTTCCGTTCTTCAAATACATTTATGCCCGTTTTCACCAATAGCCCCTAAAATTTAAGTGTCTCCTAAACAAATTTAAGGGACTCCTAACGCAAGTTTTGATTTCACCAACGGTTAAGTGACACCTAAAGCATTAAGGGGGCCTTAGAATTTAGGGGATGAATTGACGACCCCGTAACACTTAAGGGACACATATTTTTAGGTTATTTTGTGAAGATTACTCTTAGTTAACGAGAAAAAATGGATAGTGACCACGATGTTTATGAAGCTTTGGAAGCAATTTAAGATATAGAATTATTGAGTAACCGAAGTTTTTTAAGGCGACTTCGTATTTACCGTGAAAGATCGAAAGATTTTAACAAGTATGATGTAGAATTTAAAGAATTTGTGATGGCTATCCACGCACTGTTTTTCGCCTCATTTGTGGTCCCATCACTGTCTTTTTAATAAGAATAGTTTCTTTGTGATGGAGCAGTAACTTAATCAACTTATCTTTATCTTCGAGTGAAAAATTTTGTCCACGTCTCCTCTTTTCTGCCATTATTTATTTTATTTGTTTATTTTACTCAAAAACATAGGATTGTGGTACACGTTAAAATATAGTTTTACAAAATGAAAAGTAGGTACTATTTCTACAAACTTGTGGGTGAGCACTGCTCTCCTAGCTAGGTTATGAAAACCTGTGTTAAGGAGAAGCAGTCCGGTCCCTTAAGGTACAATGATGTAAAACTTACATAGTGCTTCTGAAATTACTGTTACAATTTCTAAGTATTTATATAGACATTTAAAAGAACTTTTTGTTATAATTAAAAATAAAAAATAAAAATTAAGATGAATATGTGTGTGTGTGTGTGTGTGTGTGGTGAATGTGTGTGTGTATGTGGTTGAGTGTGTGGTGTTTGTTTGCGTGTTCGTGCTTGTCGATGTACATCACCTACGTTAAGATCTTTTCAGTTTCGTCTCATGACTTACTTTGGAGGTACGATTGTACAGTCTTTTTGAATTTGTAATACGGTAGACCGTAGATTTGACACTCTCCGTTTATTTTGTTGTAATGAAACGGACCAAGAAAATGAAAAAAATCTCTTGACAAAAGTTGAACGTACACGTGGCAGGGTGCATATCCCATCTTTTCGACGTTTACTACGTTTTTTTTTTCTATTATTCGGTATGGGGTGCTGTGGTGCTGCAGAATAACTGTCTGTAGTATGAAGTGTTGTCGAACATTAAGCACTTTGCAATCATTAATAACTAACTAAATTAATTAGTAACTAAATTTAATTACTTAATATTTTAAGTAACAAAATGCTTACACCAAAGAAAAAGAACACGCAATCACGCAACAAAATTTCACTCAACTCAGTTGACTTTAAAATGTCACTGCGACTTTATTAGGCAATGGCATTCGCCATACAGCCAAAAAAAGTAAATTTTTAACTTTTTATTATTTATCTAATTTTTAAAAGGTGTAGACCCTACTTTTTCCAAATAAACTGAGTGAAATTACGTGTTTTATCTTGTTCTTTAGGCTAAATGTCATGAAATCATTTACTCGAATAATTTGTCGATAAACGTTTCTGCAGTACCTCCGCACTATACGTCACCTAACTAGGGGACTCTTACAGTAGCCCTTAGGATGGTGAAACAGAATTTAGGTAAGGGAATGATTTAAAGGGTCCCCTAAGATAAGGGAACCTTACTTAGGTTACTGTTTAGGGGCTACTGGTGAAAACGGGCATTATTTTTATAGTTACCTTCTACTTAGGTGCAGGTTCTTTGAAAAGTAGCAATAAACGAGCTAGCTACTTTATAGTTGCCAATCTATATAGGTGGGCAACTCTGACCGCCCTTATTGAAACACTCTGTACAATAGTTAAGCGTCCTCCAGACTACTCGCGAAGTTGCACGAGGTGAAGTGCGCTCCGAAGTTGACCGAAGTCCGAAGTACGTGTCCACACACTCGAGCAACTTCGCGAGGAGCTCAGTCGCCCGTTCCCCTCACAATAGGCATCATGGATAGCGTTCATGTGGCAAATGCCGTTGCAATGAGCGAATGAACCGAAGTGAGCCGAGTAGTGTGGACTGACGCTTCGTGTTCGAACTTCGTGACACTTCGAGTCCTTTGACTCGGGCGCAAAAACCAACAACGACTGGAAGTCGTCCGAAGCGAGGCGAGCGAAGTTGCACGAGGCGATTAAGTGAAGTGCCCCTCTACACTATCGTATTCGTATTCAATCAACTTCGCGAGTAGTCTGGAGGACGCTTTAGGTAGTACACGGAAACCCTAAACTTCACGTTGTCAATGACACTGACAATAATTTAACGTTTTTGGCAAGTTAGTTTGATACACAGACTACATAGAGATACGTTTGATAGAAAAAGTACTCTGTGGTATTAGTTAGTTTGTATCACAGAGTACATTAAACTATAGTTTGTATTCAGTATTTGTAAACGTATTAGAAAAGATGATTGAGATTGATTCAACTCTTTACACAACTAAAAAGTTTACATTTACACCTTTGTAAATACGAAGAGGAGGTAGCGGAAGAGGAAACAGAGGGTGGCCAGGTAAACATAGAGATTCTAATTACTTCACATTAAAATAACTGAATAGTGTACATTGCCAGTATTATAGTAGTACTCTATGGTGTACATCATTGTAAATACGAGGCAGCGGAAGAGGAATCAGAATTAAAAAATATAGGGCCAACGGGGTAAATATTTTGGACCTAGCAGGCGCGACAAATTGCACAAACCCCACTGAAAGTAGAAGGATACTCGAAGAAAGCACTTGTCTTATGAAGAGTTTGTCGTAACAGAGTTTACAGAGTATTAAAGAAAACTTGCAGAATTTAATGGAAATATGTGTTACTTCCGCCGCTGAGACGTCCCGCTGACCTACTCAAGTTTTATTAGAACACTAGCTGACCCGTGCAACGTCGTCTGCGTAACATTTTTCATTACTGCTCCGCTCCTATTGGTCTTAGCGTGATGATATATAGCCTATAGCCTTCCTCGATAAATGGGCTATCTAATACTGAAAGAATTTTTCAAATCGGACCAGTCGTTTCTGAGATTAGCGCGTTCAACCAAACAAACAAACTCTTCTGCTTTATAATATTAGTATAGATGAATTTTAAAAATAGCACAGTAACTTATTGAACTGCTAGTCTTCTTACAAATATACCTATTAAAGTTGAAAGCATTTAATAAAATATGTCTAGGTATTACTAAGCAATAACAATTGAATAAAAATGTAATGACATAGGTATACCCAACTTCAGACACTACATAGTGTCCATCCATTCACCTGGAGTTATACTGCTCAAGGAGACTTGGGATGAAATTAGAACAGCTGTGAGCAAAGACCCTGATCCTGAAAAACCTATCGAAAATGCAGTGAGACTAGTACTACTGATCAAGTTAGGTACCATTCACTCATGTGGAATTAGCATTTACCCCCTGCATACATTATTAGCTGACTGGGCAAATGTTGTATCGCCATAAAAAGTAATAAGTGTCCTACAACCTTTTCTCAGACCTACGGAATGTGCATAAAAAATTTCATAATAATCAAACATTAATTCATCCACTTTCACAAACTTCCACATAAAATTTTACAATATTAGTAGGACTAAAATAAAATGCAGAACATAAAAATATGATCATGGACTTCTTAGACCTGTAATCATACTGTCTGAATGTAAAACGGAACATAGAACAGTCGCAGTTCATAGAACGTAGGACTATTTAGGTAGTTTGACTATTTATATGGAGTGTGTGTGGCTAGATAATAACAGCCGCACAGGTCGATCTTCAAGATTAAGCAACGCTTGCCGAGGTTAGTCTGTGGATGGGTGACCATCTTAACATACCGAGTTTCCTCCGTGCCTCGGAAAGCACGTTCAGCTGTTGGTCCCGGCTGTCATTTGTAGATCTTTGGCAGTCGTTACGGATAGTCAGAACCCAGAAAATCTGACACTAGTCTTGCCAAGGAGTACGATGTTACTCAGTTAATGGGTTGGGGAGGTCTGGTAGGCAGCCGCTTCACGTAAAATACTGATATTCAGCTGAATCCGGTTTGACTGGAAGCCGACCCCAATATGTATAGTTGGGAAAAGGCTAGGCAGATGATGACTATTTATATGGAGTGTCAGGCTGCAGCTAGTACTGCCAAGGACCAAGTTACAAGGCATGAAATTTTAGAATCCCATGTTAGGCTGTGGATTGCAGATTGGCTTTTGATTATGATGAATTAATTATACACAGGTGTTTATTTTTGATTACAGGCTGTAAGATATTATTTTTTGTATTTCCAGCATCAGTGCCATTCGCAAACATCCCAGTGGCCTCTGCACTGCCTCTACTTGCGCTCTGTCTGGTAGCCACTCGCTGACTGAAGGATGTACATTGGAATTTTTGCAATACTTACTGAAGCTTGGTATTTAATGGAACAGGTCTGTCCAAAGTGTGCATTAATTATTTACATAGTTTAGATTATTAAGGTAACAAAATACCCAATGTTGGAAAAAAATTTATAACACATGTATATGTATGTAGTACGACACAATGTCATATGGGTCACTTAGTATAAAATTAATTGATACTAAATATTATTTATCATAGCATCCCTTTCAAAGTAGCCAGCGCGCACTATCTACTTTTTGTTTACCGATAGGTACTTTGACTGTTCAGGGAATCAGTATGGAGCTATATTGAAGTGCAAGCATTTAGCGATTAAAAAGTGATCGGCGTATGATAGCGATCAAACTATCGGTCAAGAAAAAGTCGCTAATGCACGCTGGCTCTTGTGCAGTGACATACATCTTTTTGTGGCGCCCAATGTCGGGCCACAAAAAATGAACGATTTTCTATCTATTTCACTTGATACGTGTATTGACTCCATGACCTTAGCATGTCCATCCAGTGTTGCCAGGGCCCTTGAGTCGTACGTAAGTTACGTTTCGTTTCCTAAAATGTTACATTTTTGCTCCAAAAGTTACATTATTGTATTTTTTTTTAAATTACGTATTTTTAAGGTCGGTGGGGAAAATGGCGGAATATAATGAAATCTATGAAGTGTAATGGTGTATTTAACCTAAGGATAAAATTTCGTCATCTCTCTATAATGTGTACTAGCTGACCCACGCAAATTCGTCTGCGTCACATTTTCCATTAATGTTCGGCTCCTTTTAGTCTTATCGTGATGATATGTAGCCTATATCCTTCCTCGATAAATGGGCTATCTAATACTGAAAGAATTTTTCAAATCGGACCAGTAGTTCCTGAGATTACCCCATACAAACTTACAAACAAATGTTACCTCTTTATAATATTAGTATAGATTGTATGTAATACTCGTTGAGGTTTAAATCACAGTTATCAAAAATCGTTGATTTATTTCTGTGATCTGTAGATATTTTACTTGTTTGCATCTGCAATAAAATACAGATGTTGTATTTTTATTTTTATGTTGCAAACTTTGACATGCAGTTTGCCAAAAAAATAAAATATTAGTTGGAAATAAATGTATTCATCAGAACTTCACTCACGCACATAATACAACAAAACGCAAGGAAACAAAACAAATCACAATCAGTCATTTCTGTAGCTACGAAACCGCGTACGGCGGGAACTTGCGAAGTACGAAAAGTGCGCGTACACGCTCAAGCAAAATCAAGTTTTAAAGAAAATACTTGACGATTCATTTTGTCGTGGCGCTTTCCATGCAGAGCCATCTGTGAGTGTGATATGGAGTGAAATACTATTTAGATGCGCAGTTTTAGGTGCGTTAAATCGAAATGCGTTCGTAAACTGTTTGCAATTAACATCTAGTGTTACAAATCTCGTTGTTCTCAAAAGTTACGAAAATTGCCTTAAATACAAAAATTACTTACATGTTACGCGAGGGGGTCAAAAGTAACGAAAAATGTAAGAAATGTAACCTTCTGGCAACACTGTGTCCATCACAAACTTTCAATGTCTAAAAAGTCTAGCAATGTCATGTCCCTACACATTTGACAGATTGCGACTAGCTATTGAAATGCCTTTGCAAATGTGGCTGATAAATTAGCCCTCTTCAATAAAGATGAATTAGATGTGATGGTGAATGTGAACTCACAGAGGGGCCCGAAAGGGCCGACGCCTGCCGGAGTCGCGGGATTATTCGCAAGAGACACCGTGGCTCCGGAACACAAAGGGCAATGAAGGAACATGGATGGGTTTTAGTCAGTAGAAGTCTGACACTCCCTCCCGCTACACCCAGAGCGGGAGGAGTCATTGGATGATTTCCAAACCCTAAAAAAAAAAAAAAAAATGGTGAATGTGAACTGAACTTTTTTTTACTTATTATACCTACAGTGAATATTTCGTATTCATCTCTATCGCTAAAGCGTTTGTTTTAAGGTTGATTGAAAACATTTTACAGTTTCGGGTTAAAATTTACTTTATAGCCCGCTGATTTAAGGGTCGGGAGGGGGTGGAGGGGGAAGGTGGGGGGGAGGGGGTGCCCTCTGCACCACCCCCACCCCCCGGAGCCCCACGGTTGTGGAGATATCCATGGTTAAAGTTTTGAGGTTAGAATAGCATTTGAGTTAGAAAAACAGGTAAAATTGAGTATCGTTTAGCAGGAGGAGGGACGGGGAGGTGCCCCCTATGCCCTAGCACCACTCCCATGTAAAGGCGACAGGCTGTTCTTGAGAAAAACTAATTATAGTAACCTAACCTCAAAAAGTTTTATATTCAGTCCGGAGGCCCAGTCGACGGAGCCCCGCTTCGCGGGGCTCCTACTTCCGAGTAGTTTATAAAAAAATAACCTCGAAGGGAATGGCGGGGTCTATTCGCTCGCTACGCTCGCTCACTCGACCCCGCCATTCCCTTCTAACCTAACCTGTCCGAGTCGGGGTGCCCACAAGTCCAGAGCTCGCTTCGCTCGCTCTTGCATCCAATGGCACTTCACTTGGTTCACATTTATGTATGTGAATATATAAAAATATTATATTTATGAAAAAAAACAAGATATAAAATTGAACAAAAAACACTTCTAACGTTAACGGAACGTGAAATGTCAACTTTGACGTCTACCATGACAATTTATCTAACCTAAAAATTTGCAAATGGCGTACTATTTTCGTACTTTTTTGAAACTTTAATGAATTTTATCTCGTAAACCGTGATTCTCCGCACCTTGCTACTTTGTGAAAGGCTTTCTATTCGTGAGTAGTATCTACAAAAAAAATATGAACTTCCAAAGCCGCGGGCTATAAAGGAAATTCGAGCCCAGTTTCGAGTAGTATGAATTGTATTCTAGTAAAGTGGCCTTTTTAGAACCGCTGGCAGCTGTGGCCGACGCTCTACGGCTGGCCGCCGGACCGCGTGCGTCTGAGTTCCCAAACGCGCGCGAGTTGTACACTTAAATGTTTCTCATGAATCACTCTGTCCATTGGTGAAACCACAATATATAGTTTTGAGTTCATCACGTACAGACAGACATACATACAGCTGCTGTGGGATGATGAAGTAGGAGGATAAGGAAGTATCACAAAGGCCATAAAACAATATAGTTAATTACTGTCTCCACAGATGCCGCATCTCAGCAGCGTCAGTGCCCTCGATACACTGGTAGATACAGCTATAGGAGCGCAGCTTCATCAACAAAGTTTCGGGTTGCAGCGCTTCGGCTCGCAGGTCGATACTACTTAAATACTTTTTGTAGCTGCTTCATAGGAAGAAGAGATATTCAATATTAGAGGTAAAGAGGAAACTATTATTTTATGTTAGAATTAAAAGGCAGAAAAATACACCGGTACACTAGCTTCTGCCAGAATCTTCGCCCGCGGGAATATATATGATATAAAAGTATCACGGTTAAAACTAACCCGCCGCTCTAAAATGGCCACTTTAGTAGAATCATATTAGAATCTTAATCACACAACAATCTGTCAAATTTCGTTTACATCTTTATCGCTAAGGCATTAGGTTCAAGGTCGATTGAGAAAATTTGTCATTGACGGGTAGCATTATGTGCTTTCTGATTCTGTTAAAGTGGCGTTTTTAGACCCGCCGATCTGACGTTCATGCAGATGAGGTCGCGGAAAGTACTAGTTGACAATTTATAATACTACTAGGATAACATTTGCAAGGTAGTTATACATTTGTAAAAACGGACAACCTCTCAGGAGCTTTTTTATTTATTTTTTTAAACTCCTGCCTTTCTAGTCAACCCCTGACATGGTCAGAGACCTTTTACTCAAATTAATTAAAATTGACTAATGTTATAAAATTTCTCTCAGGACCATGTTACTAACATCGTAATGAACAACTTTTGTTCTATGACTTTTAAAAATTCATCTTATTTTTAACCGACTTCCCAAAAAGGAGGGGGTTCTCAATTCGGTTGTATATTTTTCTATTTTTTATGTTTGTTACCTCATAACTCCGACCATTATGAACCGATTTGATAAATTCTTGTTTTATCTGAAAGGATATACTTGCAGATTAGTCCCATTTAAATTTTATCAAAATCGGTTACGAACTTTAGATTTTAAATCGAAATAGCTGGAATTCGTCTACTTGGATGATAGTTTTATGACATCCAAGTAATCTAAATCCCGTATTTTGCTTTTCTGCGATTTTGCAGTGGTGTTGTTAGGTGTGAGATACCACTAAAAAGTGAAAAATAAAAAACTTTTTACAAAAAATACAACGAATCCAAAAAGAAAACGCTACAAAGTAAAAAATAACTTTAATTTAGGAAGTCGGTGTAAAATACGAAGAAACTAACAAAAACACCGACTTCCGAAATTAAAGTAATTTTTTACTTTGTAGTGTTTTTTTTTGGAAGTCGGTTGTATTTTTTTAGTTCATCAGGTGTTCATACAAAAATAAAAAATATTTAAATTGAACGCTCTAAACGTTACGAAGTCTATGCGAAGCAAAATAAAGCTCTTTTTTTTCTTTTTCTTTGCTTCGCAGACTTCGTAAAAATGATGAATTTTTAAAAGCCATAGAACAAAAGTTGTTGATTATTATGTTAGTAACATAGGCCTGAGAGGTCACACACACACACACCGTGTGTCCTGAGAGGTCACACACACACACACACACCGTGTGTCCTGAGAGGTCACACACACACACACACACACACACCGTGTGTCCTGAGAGGTCACACGGTTACAGGAATTTGTAAAACACGGACGGGGCAAGGTTTTCCCGTCCGTGTTTTACAAATTCCTGTATACCACCGAGTATTTATCCATCGAGTGGTCATCTAAGTACACCAGGGCAAAATATAGCACAGTGTTTTGTTATAAGAGTAAAAATACGGCGGCGGTCTGGGGGACTGTCTTTATGTAAAACTTTAACGTTAAAGTTCGGGCATCCAGCCTAACATCAATAAATTACATCTGATTCATACAACTACAAGTACTGACTACACTGCAACTCGTGATTCTCTCAATTCTAGGTGGTAGACATGTACGTAGAACAACTCAGGCTCCTATGGATAGGGTTGTCGTACAAGAAGAGCGGCGACGAGCTGAGACGCTCATCATGCTGGAACTGACGAGCTAGTAACTTGCCGGCGGCGCTGGCAAAAGTAAGATTTGGAGCAGTTTTAAGGGTTCCGTTCATGCCTGCCGGAGTCGCGGGATTATTCGCAAGAGACACCGTGGCTCCGGAACACAAAGGGCAATGAAGGAACATGGATGGGTTTTAGTCAGTAGAAGTCTGACACTCCCTCCCGCTACACCCAGAGCGGGAGGAGTCGTTGGATGATTTCCCATCCCTAAAAAAAAAAAAAAAAAGGTTCCGTTCATCCGTAAAAACGAAAACTATATAGGATCACTTGGTTGTCTGTCTGTCCCAGCCGGACCGATACTGTTGAAAGGGGTTCTTGGTTTCCGTACATAGTCCTGATGTTGGACCACTGTGCGTGAGCCATGGCCGTCAGAAACTCCTCAGTAACACCTCTAGAAACATCAATTTTCCCAGAATGTTCCAGATATCTGTGATTGAATTCGTTAACCCCATTGTTTACCTCCGTATTTCTGCGACGCCTGTGCACTCAAGGAGCACGTGTGGTAAGGTTTCCCCCTCCTCCATGCATGTTCTGGAAAGACAAATGTCCGACATACCTATCATGTGGAAATAATTGTTCTGTGAGCAGTGCCCGGTGATGGTTCCCGTCACCATTCGCAGGCTGCCCCTATCCAGTCGCTGAAGGCGCCTCGTTAGTTTGCTGTCTAGGGATAGCATAATCTCCTTGGACTGCCTGCGGCCTGGTGCCGAGGCCCACCAGCGCATACGTGTAGGTGTGTTCTTATAGCCATGTGCACAGCTGGATGAAAGGGAGTGGTACTCTGGGTTCGGGTCCAACAGCCATCGTATCAGATCCCCTCCTACCAGCTCATCAGTTGCGTCATTTTCTAGTGATCCGCTGTGTCCTTTTATCCACTGCAGCGTCACAGTGTTGCAGTTGGTCACGTTACGCGTTCTAGTGCATTGTGGCATTCTTGTATGAGTTTAAAGGTAACGTAATTCTTCCCTAGAGATTGGAGAATAGAGGCGCTGTCGGTGTGGAGCAAAGACTATTAAACCACTTGACTGCGCATACAGTGCCCCGACGCACGAAAACTATTAGTGTTTTTGCTCAGATGTTAGGCAGCAGCACTAGTAACCATTTTAGTTGTGACCAATTGTTAGACCTGTGGGCATGCTAAGTTTTTACAAATCGTTTTAATTTTTATGCAATTTATAACGCATAAAAATGCCTTCATACCCGGTGAATTTGTGTGGGAAACATTCCTAGACCTTTTGTTACAAAAATGATGGAATAACTTTTCATCGGAGAATAAAGACTACGCAAAATATTTTTGATTTGAATCAGATGATGAGCCACTGCAGGGGTCTATATAAAATGGTGGTTAGGTGAACGAGCACACTGTGAGAAGCGCGCGTTGATGTCTTTTGGAAAAGTCTCTTTCTTTCATTAGGAAATACTTATATTTTTATCCCTTTCTTCCCCTTTGTATTTTTATCGTAAAAATCTGTGCTGTTACGTTTAATGATTGAAGTCGATTTATCGATGATCATAAAATTACAACTATGTTATACAATTTTTAATCAATTCACATACTTACATTAAACACGTAACTACTTTTAAACGATTTTAAAAATAGGAGGAGGGTCTCAGATTTTTCATCTGTGTGTTTGACATACATGTTTTCATTTTAGATTTTCGAAGATTTCAGAATTAAAATAAAAGTGGAAAGATAAGGTTAATGGGGAAACTTTGTTTAAACAAGATATAGCGCTGTTTGTTTGGATTGAGTATTTCTATAATGTTAAAATCCATTTTATCGATATCGACTATTTTCCTTTAATCAAGTAGTGCCACCACTAACCATAGGCTACCTATGCAACTTGACCTTGAACGGACCAATTGCAGCCGCGCGTTGTTCCTCGTCCCCCGGCCCGCTGTAGTGAGCCGCGTACTTAGAAGAAATCGGCCTATACGCTCTCTAGTGGTTATATACTCTATGGTGTGGAGAGATGGATATATTCGTATACCCTCCGTATACGAATATGAGCATCTGTGGCTCTCCTGGCTTCTATGGCATGGACCACTTAGATAATGACCACGCATTCCGCCTGATAAACCAGTAGTGCCTTCCGAGGGCTGTGCACTCTGAATCATGGTTTTGTCAAAGGCGCTTTCGATGTAGCCAGCTAGTGAGGACTTTGTGACTTGAGACCACGCTGTGCAGTGCAGATTCTGTTGATTTGACCGCAATGTAGGAGTGTTGTCGTCTGTGGACTGGGTATTGGCGCTTCGAGCTTACCACTGGGTTGGTGGCTGGAATGCCACTTATTTATAAATATGTATTTTGGACGCAACTGTATTACTGAAAAAATCTTCTACTCTAAACCATAATATTTATATTTTTTTCTTCTATTTTAGCATTAAATTGTACATTACAGGTTGCTCGCAGTAGTCGCCTTACCTACACTGGAAACTGTCAGAATTGCTGTAACTAAACGGCTGTAGAACCGCGCGGCAAACTACTGGAGCCAGCTGCCAGGACCTCCTCGCCACTCGTACTGTTCGAGGACGAAGGTATACTCTCAGAATGAACAAATCATAAAAGCATACTTTTCAATATTTTCTCTGTAACTTATTTTGAACCATTATGGTATAATAAATGTATAAATCGCCCTATAACGGGTAAGTAATATATGATATAGGTCATTACAAAATCACTAATATTTACAAGATATAACAACTGAATCCATAATTTTGTTTGATAAATTGATCAGTAAATAGAACCGTTTTTCTCCCGCAGGGTAAAAAACGGATATTTAGGTTTCAGCCGTAGCTTGAACCACATTTGAGATTAACGTTCCAATATTCGTCAACAACATCTCCTTTCTCGTTCTTCAACTACGTAAATTCGTGATGTCACAACTATACCTGTCCTTGTCTCGCACTAAACGGGCAGCGCGCGGCGGCCATCTTCTTCAGTACCTTGAGATCTCAGAGACTAGTGCTAAGCATACTGTGACTTTTTGGTAAAGAAAATAAGACTGAAATTTAGAACAATAATTTTATTGTATAAGAAAACTGCTAAACTCTTCACGAAGAGGCTTATAAATGAATTATAACGATTTACATAAAATATGTAGATAAATAAAAACAAACTCAAAATAAATTTCTCACAATATCAACGTAATTGTATAATAATAAATCATAATCAGATTATGCAGCTATATCATTGGTGCGAAGTTTTTACTAACAATATTTAAATTGCAACTAGGGTTAGGTTTGATTTCTTTAAAATAATGTCGAAAGAAAGTATCTCTAGATCGCCAATTTCCTCTTTTTAAAATTTCATCGATGTTACACTGATTACCCATCCAGCTGTTAGTCGCAACTAGTGTTCTAAAGCTACCTGCTGATCCAGATATGCCTGCTTCCTTAAATTATGATATAATCCATCAAGAACAAAGATAAGTCAATAACGCCCCACGAACTGATTGCATCATTGCATCACAGTTCGTGAGGCGTTCTTGACTTTTCCTCGTGTTGTAAAGAACACACTTTCTTTACATGCCGCGTTACGCCATATTTTTGAAATGGAAATAGTTATCTTAACCCAAAAGATTAGACCTAGTCGAACATCTGAATTTGACTTTCCTTTTTTAACAACCAGCCTGAATCAGTTTTAGAGCCAAACTTTAGCCAGAAAATTATATAATTTCCATTATCTTCGAAATCACCATTTCCTATTGATAGAAGAGTTAAATCATGGACTCTCCTGCCAGTAGCCAACAGAAGGAGCACACATGTGTGCTTTGATACTGCGAAAAAACGATGTTATAATCAAACTGATAAGTCTGTAAGAAGGTCTATTGTCCACAAAATAGGCTTTTTAACTGGGAGGGTTTTCTGTGAAGATTCCTTTTAAGACGTGCTTAACTATAGGATGAGAACTGAGCTCGCAAGATCTTACAGGGTTCCCAAAGTTTGCCACAACCGACTTGTGAACTGCTATCGTCCTGGGCGCTAGCTTTACTGTATGAAGGTAGCACAGGTACTTAGCTAAATCTTGAGGACTGGGATCATCGATGGGGATGGCCCTTGTTTTAGCCCAATTGCACCATCTTAACCAGATAGGTTTGTACGTCTTTAGATACGATTGCCTCCAAGATGACTCCAGTAGTTTCACTTCATCCTCGGACCAGTTTGTTATCTGCTTGGACCAGCCCCTATCAACCAAGTCGCCAATTCCAAGTGTTCTACTCCTTGAGGAGCACGATTCGTGCGGTGATCTATTGGGTTCTCCCGTAGTTTCGGAATCGAAAGGGGTGTTTTTTCCTTCATCTGGTCTAGTTCTGGTTTCCAGAAGACTGTCCCAATTGTATTTCCACTTCCTGCTGAAAGCGTCGCAAAATTGGCTTTCTGTGTCGGTCGCATCTTGGCTGACATACTGTTACGAGCTTGGGGTTCGTGACAATAAAAACAGCCGATTATTTAACCAAAACAATGACACTTTAATTATCAAAACTAATTAACACTTTAAACACACTAATAACAACCACAATCGCACTATTAAACACTTCACTTCACTTAACTCGCAGTTGAAGATCGCTTCCGAAGATTCGCTTGTATCGCCAATTCAATACTGACTCAGTCGCGAGCGATCCGCAGCTTATATAGTCCGACAGTAATTTCCAGAACCTTCGAGAATGGAAATATCTAGAAAGTTCGGGAACATACTGGTCCCGACTGACTAGGTATCGAAACATCGAGAATGTTCTAGCATCGAAAAGTCTAGAAAGATCGTGACCCAATTAGTTCCACTACTCGATACTAGATGGCGTTAGTAGTACGTTGTGTACCCGGCATTCATTCTGGCGCGTAACAATACTTTGGAAGAACTGCTGATTCCCTCGAGGCAAACAGATCTATCTCTGGTGTTCTATATATCTGAAATATCCAAGAGAGGACTTTTTTGTTGAAGTGCAATTCTGCTGGCAAAGCCTTCTCTCTCGACAATCTGTCCTCTATTCCGTTGTATATCCCCGGGATGTATCGAGCTATCAGGTGACAATTCATCCGATCGCATAGTTCTAGAATTTGTGTCAGACACACACACATACATGTACACCAAATCACACCATCATATGTACACACAACCGGTGTAGGTTGTGTGCATGTATGCAAGAGCTGGGAAGGATTACTTGTTTTTTTTTTTCAAATTATAAAAAGGATCATGACCAACGATGTATGGAAATCCGCCTTAAGTTGAAACACAATAAATCTTTATTTATTATAGACTACGCTTTATATATTACTAGCTGACCCGCGCAACTTCGTCTGCGTCACATTTTCCATTAATTCTGCGCTCCTTTTTGACTTAGCGTAATGATATACATATTATTATAGCTTATAGCCTTCCTCGATAAATGGGCTATCTAACACTGAAAGAATTTTTCAAATCGGACCAGTATTTCCTGAGATTAGCGTACTCAACCAAACAAACAAACAAACTCTTCTGCTTTATAATATTATAACTCAGAGGTTCTCAGATTTTGTTGTGCAAGGCGTTGCGAACGTTCGACACTCGACTCTCGAGCGCGTACCAGAGAGTGTCTCTGATTTTGTTCAGCAAGGCGTTGTGAACGTTCAGGTGAAGATTCTCCCATACGGCGTATTCTTGCTGCCCGTGCTTGAGAACTATGTTTAGTAAGTTGAGACCTGGCTCTCTTAGGCATTTTCAAATGTTTAAGAAAATGTTAATAGCGTGTAATATTCTAGCTCTGAAAAGAACTGTTGGTTAGCCCTGAAAAGAACTGTTGTTTGGCTCTGAGAAGAACTGTTGTTTAGCTCTGAGAAGAACTTTTGCGTAGGTATAGTTCTAAGAACGAAATCTAAAAAAAATCGCACGAATATTATTAGACTTCGCGCACGACCGCTGCGTAGGGAGCCGACCTCGCGTCTTCTGAGCCACGCGTGTACCTTATGTAGCCTCCACACTATTCCCGAAGTTGATCGAAGTTGAGCGAATACGACAGTGTAGAAGGGCACTTCGCTTCGCCTCGTGCAACTTCGCTTCGTTCCGGGCGACTTCCAGTTGTTGTCGGTTTTTGCGCCCGAGTCAAAGGACTCGAAGTTCGAACACGAAGCGTCTGTCCACACTACTCGGCTCACTTCGGTTCGCGTCAGCCATAGTAAATACGCAGGAATTGTATTATGCGAGAGTACACATTGCAACGGCAGTTGCCACATGAACGTTATCCATTATGCCTATCGTGAGGGGAACGGGGGAACGGGCGACTGAGCTCTTCGCGAAGTTGCTCGAGTGTGTGGACACCTACTTCGGAATTCGGTCAACTTCGGAGAGCACTTCGCCTCGTGCAACTTCGGAATAGTGTGGAGGACACTTTATTACTCATAGATCTAAACTCCCCTCCCGCACGCGCACCCGGGGGCCTTGGTGACGTCCACTTCGCAACGGGCCGTGCAGCAGAAATCGTAATATTTTAATTTCGCCATAACTTCAAAACCAAACGTCCGATTTTAATCATTCAAAGACCAAATATTATCTACATAAACTGTAATTAGTGATGAAATACTTTATTTTGATAAGGATTAATAGCATGAGTAAAATAAACGCGTTTAAATATAGTCCAAAAAAAAATCAAGATTTAAAAATATAAAAGTGGTTGTTGTGCCTCACTCGACATAGATAGGTATAGTGTGTCGCGGACTTTTTTGTAGATATTTATAAGATCTACAATTAATTAGAACAATTCATGGTTCTATCTTTTATAGTTTAGGCAGCGTACGCAAAATAAGTAACTTTTCTGGTTGATTTTTACACCTTGTGTCCGAAAAACCCAAATATCTTACGGAACCCTATTTTTTTCCAAAATAAAATATAGCCTATGTTACTCGTGGATAATGTAGCTTTCGAATGGTGAAAGAATTTTTAAAATCGGTCCAGTAGTTTTTGAGCCTATTCATTACAATCAAACAAACAAACAAACAAAGTTTTCCTCTTTATAATATTAGTGTAGATATACTATTAAATAAAAGTGTTCATTTTCATACAAGTATCCGAGTTTTAAAGTAATTAAACAAATTCGAAGATAACCTAAAAATTGTGTCTAAACTACTCGCAACTTGATCTGTGATCTGTGGTAATTTTATAAAATCATTCATGTAGGTACAAAACAACAAAGTTAGTTCAAAACAAAATAAGAGAACAGCTGCTAATAGAAAAAAAACGTGAATAACGTGCTTTTTATGGCCTCGCAGCGTTGATGTGCCATTATCAAAATAAAACAACTTTTTTTTTCAACCTACCGTGCTTTTTAGGATTCAGTACTTTCAGGGTAACCAACGAATTTATCTCGATAGGAAATCGATCTATCAGAAGTCAATTTATTGCTGAATCGATTCTTTCCTGCGATTTGGATAGATTTAAAAATCGATCTTGTTTAGGAATAATCGCCATCCCTACCGGTACGTCTGTCATCTGCCTCGACAGTTCATTTGCGTGAGACGAAACACAAAAATAAATATTTTCACAACTGAACTATGATACATTATTATACGGTGGACTACGTTATGATTATGATATTACTAATTATTTAGCTATTTATGAGTTTAATATCATTTTCGTGATGTTTTTAAGTAAAGGCTCATACTTACGAAGTACTCGTACAAATGAAGAGAACGAAACGTCCATCATGACTATACGGAAATATACCTAGCAATAGTTAATTCACTTCAGGAATTTTGTTTTCGTATCCGGAATTATGATTTTAAGATAAACTTATGAAATAACAATAACGAATTACCAGATGTTGTATCTTCATCGCATCATTAATTTTCTTTTCTGCTTCATTCGCAATCAGAAATTTTTTAAAAGTAGATACCCAATGGTATCTTAAAATCATAATTCCGGATACGAAAACAAAATTCCTGAAGTGAAAAGCTTGTAAAAAATAAGCAAATAATTTGTATAATAATTTGGTATTCATAGACTTTTCTAGACTGGTTTAGGTCATGATCCTTTTGCATGTCCATTGTACAGCCACCTACCAAGGGAAGAGTGTGACAGTCCCAACATAAGTACTACTGTAACTTAGCGGGGCTGCCACAATTCATGTAGGGTAAATACGCTAAACGTCGGCCCCCTTATCCGGGATTTTTGAACTTTGGAACGCTCTAGCTGCATCAGTTTGCAACAAAAGGATAGCTTGTGATGCGGCTTTAGACAGGTCAATAAATCTTTTTATGTTTATAGGCATAAGATTGACTTTTCTACAAAAAAAAAAAGTATTAAGATTTAGATGCGTTGAGGACGAAAAAACCCTTAAGAGTGTGTATTCCGTCCACTAGCGCCGCCAATCGTTTTTTATTAATTGTGGTAAATTTAAGACACGTAGATAAAAAACCGCTCTGTAGTGCACTAAAGAAATGTATCTATTATTTTTTGACAGCTATTTTTAATACGTAACTCATGGCTAAATAGCCAAAACGGCAATTATTGCTAAAAGTGGCCACTTTTAGCAAAAATATCGACTTTGGCAACTATTTATGTTCTAAAGTACAAAACATAACTCTCAAAACATAATAAATACATTTCTTCAGTGCACTACAGAGCGGTTTTTTATCTACGTGTCTTAAATTTACCACAAATAATAAAAAACGATTGGCGGCGCTAGTGGACGGAATACACGCTCTTAAGTCGGCCGTTCACGGCCCATGGTCGGCCGCGTTTTCCTAAATGTCGGCCGGGTATAGGGTGTTTTAAATTAAGACAATGAAAAATATTATTAATATGATTTATTTTGGCAGGAGTATGATATCACACTATAGTCCCCGCCACGAGAAGGTATAAGTTTTGTAAACACACATTCAATTGTTTGTTCCATGAGTCAGACTCGTTCCAGTACCACAAAACATTAGACGACAGCGCTTTATATCGATCAAATATAACCCGACCAAGTGAAATTGCTTGTTAGTT
The DNA here is from genome assembly GCA_963859965.1 of Ceramica pisi. NCBI lineage: Eukaryota > Metazoa > Arthropoda > Insecta > Lepidoptera > Noctuidae > Ceramica > Ceramica pisi. Next base: position 4,528,952 of record OY982527.1, on the reverse strand, counting down.
TCGTATAACACGTATGTTACTTTGAGTAGATTTAATTTGGGATTATTTTTTGTCGCTACGTAATTTAGTAGAAATTCTTTGTTTACACAATTTATAGCTTCTCGTGTCGGGTACTATAAGTATACATTTGTATTTGTTTAATAATAAATAAACATTTTGATTTGCACTTTTACATTAATGATACTATAATTATAACAAATATCACAATAAAATTAAATAAAAATAAAAATCTAAGTAAGTGTTGCGGGGCTATTCCGCCTAAAAAAAGTGACTTGCGAAATTCAAAAAGTTGTGATTTTGCTATAGTAAGCAATAACAACAAATTAGTAAATGCATCATAAAAAGCATTTATTTGTTAATGATTACGCTGTATTACTTCTATAGAAAATCAATATTTTATGTTACAATCAAGGTATTTTATGAAAAAAACTGGAAAACGGCGGGAAAACCCCGCAGAGGGGCTTTTCCGACGTTTGATTTTATCTCTGCCATCTATGAATCTATTTAGAAAATACTAACTTGCTCATAAAATTCACGGCGGAATACATAATATTCTAAGCTTTACATTAAGCTAGGAGGATCTAAATTCGTTCGAAATCATTTAAAAAAAATTGTGGGGCTATTACGCCGAGCCTCCATACATGCTAGTGATGTGCCGAACATCCGACAAATTTTAATCTGTTTGAAATTGTAAAGTTATCGATAAATGTTTTATTCTAGTAGTAAGTGTACCTAACGGTGATTGGTAATATAAGATAGTATAGTATAGTAATAAAAGATAATAATATAGGTATTAAAATACTATATTCATTATCAAATAATGAGGCAAATCAAGTAGTCTTCACAATTAACTTAGGTAATGAATTTCTAAACAGTCTTAATTGTTATAGCTTCTATCTTAAATTACGTAGTTTAAAAAATATGCTGAATTTGAATTTAAAAATAACAGTTATTCATATTTTATGAGACATGAAATGAACATGAACAAACATCTTAAAGTTAATACTTAGGTAACTAACACAGCCATGGCACAGTGACTTATTTACAGTCAGTCTTTAAGTTAATTATATTTTTAGGTTTAAAAAATATATGTAGTTCAATCTGTTTTAGTTTGCCTATTCAAGGTCTTAAACTGAGTAAGTAAAACAAACACAAACATAACTTCTATCTTAACCACCTAAAAGTCTGCTAGTTAGTCAACACTATAAGGTTCGGCGCAAACGGGCCACCAAGCGGCAGCCAGCGACAAGCAGTTCACACGCTTTTTCCTACATTTTGTTGAAACTCGCCGCACACGTGTGGCCGGTGGCGGCCACTCGCTACAGCAGTGTCGGCAGTGATTATTGGCAGTGGCAGCCACCGGTCGCTGTGGTTGATGACCCGTTTGCGCTTTTAAAGATTGACATTTTAGAACAATGTGAGTAAGTTTACACACACTGTTCTAAAATCTCAATCTTACAAGGAAATACATAGTCCTTGTCGTTAATAAGTTCTGGATCAGGAAGATATTGTACAATATCAGTGTTTTCTATGATAGAATAATCATTGTTAAGTATGCGAAATACATTCTTCTGTTTCCCTTTGGATTTTAATCCTAACACTACGACAGACAGACTTATATGTTTTTTTACCCCTGAGGGAACTGAATTTAGCTAAAATGAACTTTCCTGGTTCTGGAGTAGGGTCATGTTTTAGTGGTTCACTGGATGTACTTGGAACAGGTTCGGCTTCATGGGATTGAAGTGTAGGGGTTATCACAGTGCTAGGTAACTGTATCCAATCATGACATATTTCAAGAGAATTGTTTAATTGATCTGACTGATCTTCATCTTTTGCCGACTGACTGATTTCACTTTTGTAATATTCGTCATCCTCGGGTTGATTATTTTCCAAAAGGTTGTTAAAAAAGATTTCCGCAGTTTCGTTATCATCGGAGTCATTAACTGACTTATAAGATCCTGAACTGTTACTGTCACTTTCACTTCTTTTTCGTTTTTTTATTTGTTGTGTTTTCAATTTTCTCTGTCCCTTATGTATGTCTGCTTTTTGAACTTTGGTCTTTTGGTATTTCTGTTTCTTCTGAATTTTCCCTGTTGTATTTTGTTTCGTTGGCTTTTCTTTTTTCGTTATTCTTTTACCTTTGTTTTTAATCTTGTTTTCTTTTTCTTCTTTTTCTTTTTTGAGTCGGTCCAGTGCACTTTTATAAGTTAAAACTTCGGCGTTGCTGTTAGGCACACGTTTTTTACGACTTACTATGGGATCATTTTTGGCAATTGTTTTTAGTAGTAGTGATTCAAATGATACGATTTCTTAAATTTTTGTCTGAGGCTTTATTATTATTTCGTTTAATACTTTTAATGTCGTCCGCTCTTGGGTTTCATTGAATCTTTTTGGTATAGGTAGTTTATATTAGGCAGGTTTTTTCATAGGGAAACTAGTATCCTGTTTTTAAAAGTCCGAGCTTATATTATTGGCCTGCTGATCACAATTTTCTGTTCGGTCTTGCGGTACAACAGCTAGCGCCTCTGTTTTTTTGGTATATGTCTTTAACAAATCAGATTGTTCTTTTCTCACGATCCATGAATCTCCAGGTTGTTTATTGTTATTATACTCTGTTCTGCGAGACGTATTTACTTGGGTTGTCAATTTTTGCTCGTTCATTTCCTTATTATGTTGTTTTAGTTCCAGTTTCTTTTGTTTTTGAGTATTTGTTTTTGGTCCCTGGATCGTTTCAAAATCGTTGATCTTTTCTAATGATAATTTGAATAAGCTCGGTACGCTACTTGCGGTAGTGTAGCTTTTATGGGCAGATTTGGCAATGGCAGCATCAATCTCAGCAGTTTTCATTAGTAACATCTGATCTTTATTATTGGCATTAAAGACTTCCCATTTTTCAAGTTTTTGGCTGTCGAATGATGCCTTTGGTATGGCATTACGATCTACTGGGTACGCGCCGGTTTTCCGAAATCCATTTTGAATTACAACTGGGTTTAATTCGTCCCAAATTTTTGTAATTATGCGTGCGAATTCTGGCTTCGGCAACTTAGACCCAATGTGAAGTCGTTGTTGATTTTGAAATGTTTATGCAGGTTCATTAATATTGATGTTTTTCCCCCGAAGGGATAAAAACATTTATTTTGGGTCTTGCCGAAGCTTGACCCTAACGAGATATACTTTTCTTACCACATAACATCGAACGTGCTATCTGCTCCCTTTCGGCGCGTAGTAGGGACATATAGCTGTCTCACTCCTGCCCACTACCGCACACCGAACGACCGCGCGCCGGCTAGATCGCTAGCGACTTCAGTAACTTTAAGCCGGCTAGGTCTTAAAAATAGGGTCAAGCTTCGGCAAGACCCAAAATAAATGTTTTTATCCCTTCGGGGGAAAAACATCGATATTTTGTGTCTGTGCCTTCGCTTGACCCTAACGAGAAGTGTTTGTATTCTGCCGGCGCCTTAGGTGTACTGTGACCTAGGTAATAGGTACGTCAAAAGAGTAAACGGATCAATAAAAACATTCTGTAAAATAACATAAAACCAGTTTTATTCTCATTAAATAATTAACATCAAAACTATATAGAAACATAAATCAGTCATATAGAAAGTATTACTAATAGGAACTGTAGACATCACATCTAGTTACCTTATTGAAACAAAATTATAAAATTACAAATATAATATCAGTAACAAGATAACAATCATATCACATCAAAATTAGAAGAGGGTAATATATCTTTGGGAGAGTCAACAGTCGTTCGCTCTATAGGCTTACAATAAAACTTAAGAAAATTATGACTATTCTTCCAATTTCCTTTCGTTAAGATATCATCTAAAGGCATATCCAGACTAAAACGAGAAGAACCAACGGCTGAGCGAATGCTTCCAGGACTAGTATGTATCCCTATTTGCTTAAGAGCAGTTTTAACCCATCCTGCAATGACTGCTCTAGAAGCTGCACGCACTGGGCCTCTCGTAGAAATAAAAAGGGAGTCAAGACCCTGGACTGCCTTTCTTCTGCTATCAGAGACAGCCACATATATCTTAAACCAGTGCATTATATCTAAGCATTGGTCATCATTTTTGGATATCTTCCACCCTGACTGCCGATGAGAGCCTGAATCCGTTTTAGAACCGAACTTAGGCCAAAAATATAAATAAGAGTCAGTCTCTTGTACATGAGAATCGTTTAAAGATAATAAAGTGAGATCATGGATACGTCTACCAGATGCCAGTAGCAGCAGTATTGCTAAATGTCTAGACACTTGGAAGATACTATTAGTATCTGGTGAGTTTGATTTTAACCACTTAATCAGTTTAGAAACATCCCATATAGACGAAGTCTTCTCCTTGACATTAGAAATACTTATTGCTTTAAGCATATGTCTGACTACTGGGTTATTATTAATCACATCAGCTCGACTAGGGTCTGCAAAAGAGGTTACGACCGACTTATTTACTAGGACCGTACTATACGATAATTTCTTATGATTGAATAAATAACTTATAAACAAAGCCACTTGTTCTGGACTAGGATTATTTATTGGCACTGAATATTTATTGGCCCATTCAATCCATCTCTTTCAACCCGCGGAATGAGTCTTTAGGGTGCCTGGCCTCCAAGATTTTTGAAGCAAATCCAAATCCCCTGATTCCCAGCCTTGTGTTAGTTGTGACCACCCTGTATTTTCCAAGCCTGCAAACAAAGACGGTTGGCTTGCGGTGGTGGACACCCGGTTGCAATGTCTATAAGATGACGATTCAGGTCCTGAATGGGAAGAGGGGGTTCCAGAGCTCTCCGTCGTAGGTCGGGGTACCAAAATGCTTGAGGCCACTTCGGCGCGACGAGTATGTAAAGTTCTGTCGCCGAGTTGAGGTGATGTAGAACTCTTGGAACCAACGCTGGTGGGGGAAACACCCATGCTTTCTCGAAGTTTCACACCTGGCTGAACGCGTCTATAAATAGGGCTTCCTGATCCTCCGCGAATTGGCTGACATATGACGTTACTACTCTGGATTGCTTCGTTGCAAACAGGTCCACTGATGGAATGCCCCATATCAAGAAAATCTTCTGTGTGACCGCTTCTGTTAGATGCCAATCGGGAATTGTTTTCTGTCGCGATAAATGATCGGCTATGTTGTTGTATATTCCTGGAATGTATCTTATTAGGATTCGAATCTGATGCTGTTCCGCTAATAGAAGTATCTTTTCCACCATCGATAATAGAATTCGAGATTTCGTTCCACCTTGATTTCTGACGTATGCAATAACAGTCCGATTGTCCGACTGAATTAAAATCGTGTTGTTTTTCAGAGATTGTTTGCATATTTTTATTGTTTCGCACACAGCATGCAATTCCTTTCGGTTTATGTGCCACGGTATCTGTTCCGCTGACCATGTTCTGGAAATTGTCTGGTTGAAAATATGCGCTCCCCAACCCGTGTTTGAAGCGTCTGTTGACAGGAAAACTTCGGCTGGCGGGATGAATATTTCTGACTGTTGGTGTAAATTGTCCATCCACCATTTCAGATCCTGAACAGCTTTTGCAGGAATTTGGAATTTGGTTTTCGAAGAGTTTTCTGGGAGACATTTGCTGGCAATTTGGATCCGACGACTTCGTAATCGGCCGAGAGGAACTACAAATCCGACGAAATTTAAGCTTCCAAGAATTGATTTCGCTTGGTCCCATACTTTTGACTCTATAAGTACCAAGAGCTCTCTTTTTAGCGAAATTATCTTCTTTTGAGGAATATATTTTCGATTCAAGCTTGTATTCCAACCTATTCCAAGAAACTCTATGTTTTGAGTGGGCTGTAGAATGGACTTTTCGAAGTTTACCTTCCAGCCTAGATTTATTAGAAACTTCACCGCGAAATACGCCTCTTCCTTTAGCCTCTGAGCGTTTTGATTTACTAAGAGAAAATCGTCTAAATAAACGATTACTCTTATGTTTTCCTTTCGCAGTTGACTCGCTATCCAATTCGATATTCTGGCGAAAGCTATCGGGGCGGTGGACAGGCCGAACGGCAGGCAAGTCATACAGTAGAGCTTGTCTTGATAGTATAAAGTTAGATAACGCTGATGAGTTTCTTTCACTGGAACATGAAAGTATGCCTGGGACAAGTCTAGTTTTATCATGAAGTCCTCTTTTTGTAGGAACTCTGGCACAGTAAAATGACTGGGAAGGTGAAATTTCTTTGGATTTAAGAAATTGTTTAAATTTCTGAGATCGAAAATCGGGCGATTGGAGGTGTGCGTTCGCCCAGCGGAATGTTGTTGAATTAAAAGATTTTAATTATGCAGATATTTAGTGTATGACGTCGTATAATTGTGTATGGTATAAAAAAATTTGTGCACGCAGCCATTGTGGAGAAATTCACCAAAAACTGATTCCGCTGGGCGAACGTTGTCCTGGCGGAACTTTTTTTAATCCATAGATTTTAGAAGAAAAGAGATGTGTCCAAAAATTAGTGTGTATTTGTGTGTAATTGTGTATGTATGAATAAAATTAGTGCATGCATAAACTTCGGAGAAATTCAAGTTTCCGCTACGCGAACGTTTGGCCATTACCTAGTTTTCATATAAAGCGCTTACATAGAGAGCTGTAGATTTTTACATAAGTTGTTTTGAATTTGTTTATATTTGTTTAAAAAATAGATTTAGAAAAAATCGTAGGGCTTAGAAGATAAAAATATAAACGTAAAATACGCTTATTAGGTCTTAGTTCTTAAAGTATGCACTTTGGGGTCTAGATTTTCACGTTATACAAACCTTGTAAGTGTCTGCAACATGTTGCCAAGTATCAATGATGTTCCGTTAGTAATTAAAGAGTTATAGGACAATTTACCATGAATTGATCACTGTTTACAAAGCAGTCAAATATCACGACGTTCTATAGGAATTGAATGGTAAAATGTATGCCAATAATTAGTGTATTCATTCAACTATTCACATGCAAAATTTCATGTCATTAAATTCAGTAATTAAAGAAAAACAATTATAATACTGACGAAGCATCGAAAACCTACATAACCCGACCAAGTTCGAATAGCTACAAAAAAGCGGCCGTGCAATATATTTAGGTAACATCCCAAAATTTACAGTATAATATCGGTATTGAATTGGTATAGGTGATAACACAATTGTTGTTTCGATATAATAATGTCATTTATTTTTGTACACCTACTTTTTAAATGTATTTGACTATGACAGAAAGTAGGTACTATTTACGTAGGTACTTTATTTAAGTATGCTTTTGAGACTTTAAATATAATCTAGATATACCTATTATTTAAGACAAATAAAATTCATACAGCTAATTTCTATTGAAGATTTCACGGATCAGGATTCTAAGTATAGCCCTTAGGGAAATTAAATAATTACCACATGTAAGTACCTACTACTGTTTAGGTAAATATTTATCATATTGTAGCTTATTACACTATTTAACCAATGGACTAGGCATGCACGAGCGTTCCCCTTTGCAACTTTAGTGGATCAAACAATCTAATAACTTAAAAAAAACTACTTCTTGAATCGATTTTTTAATTGATGTATACCGTTGTACTGGTAGTGACTTATGTATGTTGAGGTTATTTACTGTATTTGCTACTCATTTAAGAATATTTTCTTGAAAATACCTTTTTTATACCAATGTTTTAGTTTATAAGCACTTTTTTAATGTTGATCAAATCTAAACAACTGAATAGTCTAATTATGTGATGTGATTTTAATTTTTATTGAAGCTCGAAATATTATACTTACCCTTATATTCATAATCGTTTATTAAACCTATTTTAGTTAAAACACATTTAAGTCTATTGCTGTCGTTGCAAGCGTTTGTTAACGTTATCATAATTACCTACTTACATAATTAAGTATTATATGTAATTAAAAATATTTTTGGACTCGAATATTTAAATAGAGAAGTACTTGTTAATTGAAGATTTATTTTTATCGTAGATAGTGGCGTCATTATTAAAAAAATAATTTACATTCAGGAAATGCAATTGTTTTATTTTTTCCTAACGCTTGTGTACGTAACTGTACCATATTAATAAATACTATATTGCAAGGTTAAGAACGTTTCTAAGATATATGGCACGCCCGTTTTTTGTAGCTATCCGAACTTGGTCGGGTTATGTAGGTTTTCGATGCTTCGTCAGTATTATAATTGTTTTTCTTTAATTACTGAATTTAATGACATGAAATTTTGCATGTGAATAGTTGAATGAATACACTAATTATTGGCATACATTTTACCATGCAATTCCTTAAGAACGTCGTAATATTTGACTGCTTTGTAAACAGTGATCAATTCATGGTAAATTGTCCTATAACTCTTTAATTACTAACGGAACATCATTGATACTTGGCAACATGTTGCAGACACTTACAAGATTTGTATAAACGTGAAAATCTAGACTCCAAAGTGCATACTTTAAGAACTAAGACCTAATAAGCGTATTTTACGTTTATATTTTTATCTTTTAAGCCCTACGATTTTTTCTAAATCTGTTTTTTAAACAAATATAAACAAATTCAAAACAACGTATGTAAAAATCTACAGCTCTCTATGTAAGCGCTTTATATGAAAACTAGGTAATGGCCAAACGTTCGCGTAGCGGAAACTTGAATTTCTCCGAAGTTTATGCATGCACTAATTTTATTCATACATACACAATTACACACAAATACACACTAATATTTGGACACATCTCTTTTCTTCTAAAATCTATGGATTAAAAAAAGTTCCGCCAGGACAACGTTCGCCCAGCGGAATCAGTTTTTGGTGAATTTCTCCACAATGGCTGCGTGCACAAATTTTTTTATACCATACACAATTATACGACGTCATACACTAAATATCTGCATAATTAAAATCTTTTAATTCAACAACATTCCGCTGGGCGAACGCACACCGATTGGAGCCATCGCTTTTCGGTACTAAAAACATTTTTGAGATGAGGCCAGACACCAACGTCTGTGGGGCTTCCTTTAAGATTCCTGAATTGATCATTTTTGATATTTCTGTGGACATCTGGTGGGTGGCTGGAGTTTGCATTCGGACACAAATATCTTTTGTAAATGGAATGTTTGGAGGTTTTCTTACAAACGGAATGGTGTAGCCTGTTATCATATTTATTATATATTTCGGGGCATAGGCTGTTTGCCATTCTCTGACAAAATGTTTGAGTTGGCCTGCTCTCCAATCTTGATAGTCAAAAATGCCGCCCTGTACGCGGTCGACGATCCTTATGAAATTTCTTTTTCAAATACTCTTTTGAAGATGAAGTTTTGCCTTCGGTTGAACCCTGATTCGTTTTCTGTTCTCTTTTCTTCTTCAAAGGTTTCGATCTTTTGGGAGGTGGGGCCGACTTGTCATGAAAATTAGAATTGTATTTTCTTTTATATTGCTTCTTTTTAAAAGCTTCGAAGCTTGAAGAGGGCTGCTTAGAAAGTTCTTGAAGTTTTTCTTCATCAAACAATGAATTAATTGAAGGAGGAATTTTGTGGAGCGACGGAGATACATTCTCATTGACAGGTGCCAAAATCTTTCGCCTTTGCTCTATTGCCTCCGCTCTCTTGCCACAAGTATATTGAAGCAAGTGGTCTGATATTTGTCGAAATTCAGATGTACGATCTGCCAATGCTTCATTTAAGGCCGTAAGAGCCGCCGGACACTTTTCAATTATCTTGAGAACACCCTTTCTAAAGGCCTCTCCCTGCATCAATAATCCATGTGTAATGGTTCCATAAGAACCCTCGGTCTTCTCGAGATACTCCGTGAAAGAGTTGGAAGGGAATAAATGCTTCAGTTCAGGATTTAAAGATAAAGCTCCAAATACAGGCGAAGCATGCAACTTCTTCTGTGCGTCTAAGTAGCGAACTTTATTCCACGAAGGCAGACCTAAACGTTGGCAATTGATTCCCTGTGTTTTAATCTCAGGATCTGGTTCTGGAATAGAAGGCTCCTGTTCCTTAACCCTGGGTAAAAAATCGAGATCCCCGGTTAAGATCCCGGGCGCTTTTGGGGGACTCCAGGATATTTTCTCATTTTCCGAACTTTCCGATTCACTCCCCCCCTCTTCTTCTTGTTCAGAACTTGAAATCTCTTGTCTTTCATCCATTCTGTTAAGAATTTCTTTAAGAAGAGACCTAGTAGCCTTGGACTCCTGTTCCAGAGCGTCAAGACGACTGCAAGAACTCTTACGTCTACGCTCAGGTCTAATTATCTCTTCCGGCTCTGAATCTGAGACTTCTCCACCTAGAGCCATCGACGCTTCTTTCCTTGATAGGAGTTTGTCAGTTACACTTTTTGCCGACTCTCGAATAAGTTCACAGTGGAGAGCTGAACCTCTTATCTGCATCGCTACAGACGGAGGGCCTAAAATCAGCCCACGACAGAAGGCCCAGGACAGCATTTTCACCTTCATGTCTCGGTAAGGCCTCTCTTGCAAGCTTTTGGCATTAGGGTCAAAAGCTTTTGCAATATCTATCGCCGTATAACAATATCTCAATTTATTAAGTAAGGTTGGTTCCGGGTCCACTGTGATGCCCTCTCGAACTTTCCATTCTTCCCAGCCTTCAGGAAGAAAACTTGTAGCTGCTATCTTCAATCTAGCAAGGACTTCATCTTCTGAAGGTTCCTCATACAGCTCACGGAGCGTCTTGAATGCTGAAGACGTCGCCATCTGCACAAACAGGAACATCATTAGTTCAAAGTTAAACTAGAACGTGCATGATGTTCACAAGTTATATAGAAGGATAGTATACCGCCTCTATATAAGGAAAAGGATCTCAAAACCACTAAGGGTCAATTCATTGACACAAGGATCGATCATCGATCATTAAGGCTCAATTGAAGAACCGTAAGGCTCATTTCTCGAACCGTAAGTCTCATTTATCGAACCTTAAAGGGTCGGAAAGTGAGCCGTCTAGGGTCAAAAATTGAGCCGTAAGGGTCAAAAGTTGAGCCGTCTAGGTTCAAAAGTTGAGCCGTCTAGGGTCAAAAATTGAGCCGCCAGGGTCAAAAATTGAGCCACCAGGGTCAAAAGTTGAGCCGTCTAGGGTCGTTCACTGCGCCTTAACCGGTCGAAAATCGAGCCTACTGCAGTTCAAAACAGAACCCTTGACTTATAACATAAGCGTTAATTCTCAAAGATCAAGCAGACGTGCTGTAATCATTGAAAGATCCAAATCGTAACTGTAAGATTTCACAGTAACATTGTGACTGAGGTTAGGAACGCTCGAATCGCAGGATCTGTCTATACAGGGAAATTGAAAAAATACCCGAAACCTCTTAGGCAGTGAAAGTACACATGATTATAAGCAACTTTTGTTTTGGTAAAACTCCGAAATCTCGAAAAAAATATCAGCTGTTTCATACAAAATGCAGTATTTAGCCAATGAAAATGTATGAAACAGCTGATATTTTCTATTCGAATTTTCTATAGAAAAACACCTTAACTTTCTTTATGAAGTTCAGATTTGTCCCTTTTCACCCCAATTTACGGTAACGTTTTGTCCATTATTGCAGAAGGAAGATGTCTCAAACTATAAAAAATGGGTTTGAAAGGTGCGGTCTTTACCCCTTTAATCCCAATGCAGTGGATTATTCCAAATGTGTGAAAAACACCCTCGAGAATATGGAAATAAATGAAACACCAACATTTCCCTCGAGTCAAGACTGAAACAACTGTAGCAGTTTTAACGTATTTCTGTAATGAACTTAAAGAAAAGGCAATAGTTATTGACGTCGAAAAATTAAGAGATGCTTTAAATGAGTTATGTAGTACAGCAACTGAAAAGCAAGCTGTCAAATCGTATCAGCTTAACAACTGTTAGTGATTGATATCTCAGAACAAGAAACTAATGCCTTCGCCATACCTCAGGACACTGATGAAAATATAGACCACCAGGACACTGAAATACCACTTATTGTTATACCAGCAGCACCTGAAAATCAAATAGTAGAAAATTCTGTCCCAATAGGGAAAATGCATGATGTTTTTTTATTTTTTTACTTTATCTTTTCATCTTTATAACGCAGGAAAAAATATAAATAGTCTTGGAAATGTCTTATTTTTTTTTTTTTAATATTAAAAATGCTACATAAAATTTTGCAGTTCAAACGCCAAAAAATTAAATCAACAAACCTTTTGCAAATTATTTATTAATGAACCTGCATAAACATTTCAAAATCAACAAACATATAATGTAGGTATCAAGTTATTATAAAATAGCTTTTAGCAAGTCACTTAAAATACACTGCAATTTAAATAAAAACGTTATCTTATAAAACCACTGTAAACATAGACTTAACAAATGAGTTAACATAAAAAAAAAATCTAAATCCTACGGGTATACCGCAAATGAGATCAAACATGGTTTGGTATAAAAGCAAACATAAAACTCTCGAAAAAAAGAAAACTATTACTCATCATCTGAGTCCATCAGATCTCGAAGAATTTCCATGTCATCCTTATAGTAACTAGGTCTTCTGAGACCACTTGTACTAGGCTTAGGTTTTAAAAAAGGTTCCGAGTTATTCTCATAATAATTAGATTTTTTGAGGCGATTAGCACTAGGTTTAAGTTCAATAGGTTTTTTCATATTGCCTTTGTATATAACATTAGATAAAATGCGTATTTTTGGTTGTGTGTCTTTCTGGCGGTGGTCTTCTGTTACAATAAAATTATCTTCTGTTACATTTAAATTGTCTTCTAGTAAAGCAGAATGTTCTTCTGTTACAATATAATTATTTTCTGTTACAGTAAAATTGTCGTCAAGTAATAAAACAGGTATATTTTCAATGTCAGTTAGGTCAATATCAAAATTTTGTTGTTGTTGTTCTTCTAAAATTTGTTTCTCTTGTAATACTTCAGATTATTTATTTAAATTATTGTTACATTTTTGTGGTTTAGCTTTACCTTTTAGTCTTGGTACTTCCGCTATTACATTTTCTTTTCCTGTAGATATTGGATTTTTCTTTTTATTGTTTGTTTGACTTAGGCTTCTTTTAGATTTTTTAGACGTACTCGCAACTTGTGAATCAACATCCGAGAGTGCATTTGAACTTGAAATATCGCTATCTATATAATCACTGTCTTCTACACTTTTTCCAGGTATAACATTTATTTTCTTTGGTTTACGAATAGTTCTAGTATTTTCTGGCCCATATCGCATTTCCTTTAATAATGACAACACTGATTCATCAAGTGCTTCTTTTTCTTCCATACCAAATTCGTGTCTTAAGTTATTTCCAGGCAATCTATTGAGTACTTTGTCTTTATTCAGAGGGCTTATTCCTGCTTTCATAAATCCGGCTAAAATATTTTGTTTTGTATTTGGTTCCATTTTATTTAGTAACTGCTTGAGTAATTTTGGAAAAACATTCTTTGGTATTGTGGGCATTACCCGGCCTTCAGATTTTTTCCACGTAAAAAGGATGTTACGCCACGCAATTTTCACAGGCCTAAAGAAGGCTACATCAAGTGGCTGCGTCAGGTGCGTTGAATTCGGTGGTAGAAATACAAAATGTACTTCTTGTTCTTGACATTTTTTAATTAAATCTAAAGACAGCTGGTGTGAAGACAGGTTGTCTCCTATCAATATTTTTTTCCCAGGTTTATCATTGAAGTATGGAAGGGCTACGGTTTCCACCCAATCTTCAAACGTATTGCCGTCAAACCAGCCTGAGTTAGTGCGATTATATCTACAGTTAGGGGGGCCGTTTGTAGTCCAGGTATTGTAAAGATTGCCAGCTTTATAGACTACGTAGCAGGGCAACAGTGTTCCATCGGCAGATGCAGCCATCATCAGCGATGTCGATGACTTTGTGTGGTTCATAACCCTTTCAGGGTATTTGACGCCTCTTTTTTTTTCCAGGGTCGTCAGCTAAATTGAACTCATCGTAATTCACGATGTTACATAAAGGTACATCCTTTAAGGAATTTTCAAGTTGCCTAAAATATTCTTCTATAATTTGTGGAGATACTGCAGCCCTAGATCTTTTGATGTTCTGGCTTATTCTTTCTGAAATATCCTTCTTGTGACGCTTTAAAAAACATTCTATATAATCCACGCCAGGTAAGTTATATTTAATTTTTTTTACTTCTATACCAACTCTATCTAAATATCCCTTTATTATTATCCGTACGTCATAAGTATCAAGTGGATACCCCCACTCAGAACAAATATTTTTGTATTTTATTATGTATTTTTCTGCTTCATCACTTAGTGCTCTTTGTCCACCTTGACTCTTTATTGTTCTCGTTACATGTCGATGCAAAACAGATTTAGCAATATTAAATTGTTTAGCTATTTCAACCATAGATTTATTTCCAGTTTCATATGTTTCTATAGCAGTTTTCAATATTAAGGGATCATACCTCTTATAAGGTTTCGTACTTTTTGAGATATACACGCGAGGCATATCTGAAAAAATAAATTTGCATTATGGTACTTATATAAATATTTCCACTCAATATATCAACACTAAAATAAACTTTCTGCTCCGCCCAGAGCAGGAGGTGTCATTTAATAATTTCCCACCCCAAAAACACCGATACACACCGGACACAATTTCGGATTTCGTACAATATTTCTAAATTCCAACAAAACTTGGCCCGACCCGGGAATCGATCCCGAGTCTCCCTGCTCGGCAGTTGCACTTGCAATCACTAGACTAACGACTCGCTAATTTATGAAATAAAAAAAAACGATATAAAATATAAAGAAATAAACCTTATTATTACCTACCTAGATTACAAAATTTAAAAATTGTTAAGTCTGCTTAGTGACAACCCTATAAAGCTGTACCTATTCATACATAAGTCGTTCCTATTCATCCCATTCTCATCCCGATTAACCCCGCTTTCGTTGTGATTCATACCTGAGACGTCCCCATTCACCCCAAAAAATACAAATTTCTCATGTCATTCTAAAAATCTAAATAATAGTAATATTAATTAATAACTGATGCTTACCTTTTATGTATATGATGGCCCAAACACTAAATAACGTATAAAACAAACACTCGTATTCACTTAATACAAAATAACTTCTACACAGCAAAGTTTAAAACACTGTTATAACCGGCGTATTGTTTATACTATTTTCAACTGACATTTTTGACAGTTTGCAGCTAATTTCACGCTTGTTCAATGTTGCCATAGAAAAGTTTCAATAATTTACTATTATCCCTCAAAAAATGGTAAAAGTTGAATCGATTTGCAAATCAATATTTAGCGTCAAAAATGTTTCCTGGTTTTTTCCCTATTCACCCCTGGATCCCTATTCCCCCCATTTTACTACCTTGGTCAAGGGTTTTCCCTGCTCATCCTGCCAGGCTTTAATAGTTTTTCGCCATTCTGATTTAAAAGGCCGAAACACACTTACATCGGCGGGTTGGAGGATGTGTGTAGTATTGGGTGGTAAAGCGTACAGAATTATTTGATTTGCGTCACAAAATTCACTTAAATGATAAGTGAGATGGGATTTATGGCCGTCAACAAATAAAACGACGGGTTTTTTCACTTTTTTTTCTTCGAGCCATGCGTTGACACCGTTAGCAATATATTCGTAAAAAAGATCTCCTCTCATCCAGCCACTTTCTGATATTCCCAAGATAATCGTTGGCGGCACACTAAGTGCAACTTCTTTAGGTGGGTTTTTTAACATATGGAAAAACTACCATCGGGGCTACAAGTACACCAGCAGCTGAGATGACTATCATAACAGTGATAGTTTCCTTTTCGCTACCTCGTTTCACTTCGTAGATGTTTTTCCAACCTTTTGGTCCTATAACCTTGCCTGTTTTTGGACAAATTTGATAACTAGTCTCATCACCATTGAGAATGCGGTTTGAGTCTTCCAGAATGTCCAAATTATTTGTCTTTGTCAGAAAATCTAAGAAGTCTGAAAACCATTTTCGTATGTATTCTTCTGTTACTATCGCTCTTGCAGTTTTTATGCTTCCCGGTGTTCGTTGACTGAGTTCTGGGTGCTTTTTCATAAATAATTCGTACCATTTTTGACCCAGGGTATCATTATTGAAAGGATTTTGTCTGTTTTCAGCTTTCATTATTTTCTTAACACTGTTTATTAAATCGGTTTTTTTCCTCGGGAAACCGCACTTCGCAAGTTGTATCAGCCATTGAACCAATGTTTCTTCTTCAGACGGGTTTTAAACCGAAGGACGTCCAGTTTTAAATAAATCGATATCTATGCGACCAGCCAATCGGTCTTGTAACGTCGTTCGTGGGACGCCGAATAGTTTAGAGGCTGCACGAATGGGCATTCCATTATGTATTGCCTCAAGAGCTTCTTTTATTTTAGTGCGATCGTAACCGCATAGTTTTCTTTCTTTCCGGGAAGGTCTTGGATCTCCCTGCTCTGTCATACCTTAGTAATCCCCGAAGCGTGGGTATTCACAGCAAGTAAGCTACTTTATCTACGAACTTGACGCTTCAACGGCTCCATCGCTACTGAGGCTCGGTGTGTGAAGAGCGGGTGACGTAATCGGATAGTAACGGTTTGTACTTATAGAGTATGAATTAAGGTTGCAATTCGAATGGCAAAATTGCCACTTAATAACCTTTTGAATGAACGCAACCTGAAATGTGTGGGCAGTGCAGACTGCCGACGATTGGGGGGGGGGGGGCGATGTATGGCGTATTTATCCTATGTTCACAATGTTTTGAGACGACATAAATAATTTGTATTTTTTTTTTATGTAAGGGATCCGTCTTCGAATAGGTGCGTCCCCGACGGCGGAATGTCATGAAGAATAATTATCCCGGATAGCTTTTTGGGAGGTATAGGCATAGGCATTTTTAATAATTACCAACTCATTTTTGAAAACTTCTGAATACTCATTTAATAATTTTTGCAAATGTGAATTTTCTATTGAATTGACAGAAATGGATTTGTTAATTTTAATATTGAACTTTTGTATGAGATCCGTACCTAATAAACTTTTGGATCCTTCTTTGACAATAATAAGTGCACCCTGAACCTGTCTGTCCTGATAAGATATAGGAACCACTAACTTTCCTAACGGCTTAATAATTTGACCGTTGTAAGTTTTCAATTGCAAATCTGGTTCTAATATAAGAACATCTGAGAAGTTAGACTTAAAAATTGTCTCTGGAATGCATGAAACTGCTGCACCTGTGTCTAATTCCATGGAAATTGGTATACAATGAATATAACATTCAATTAAAAATGGTGACACATAATTAACATCATTTGTCTTATCAATATGGGTGGAAAATATTTCAATGTCATCCTTACCCTTCTCACTTTCATTAGAAACATTTAAAAAATGATTATGTGCAATGTGCATTACTTAAACAGAAGCTAAATGTCCGACTTTCATGCAAATTTTACATGTATACGCCTTGTATTTACACTTGGAAAATGAATGGTTGGGTATGCCGCAATGAACACACTTTAAAACCTGGGATTGCTCTTCAGTCTTGTTTGCTGTATTAGACTTCTTGTAATCAGCTTTTCTCTGTCCCTTTGTGTCCTTGAAACTTGACATCTTGGCAACAGCAATAGGACGCTCCTGCATTGCACATTCTTTGTTTAAAGCGATGTCTAACAATTGTACAGCCGTTTTTTCTAATGCTTCCTCGCACAATCTGTCTTGAATTGGTCCTACCCGCATACCTGTTACAAATTTGTCTCTCACTCGTTCACTAATGATTAGTGTGCCAAACTAACATTCTGCCGCCTTTTCTCTCACACGAGCGTACCACCTTGATACCGACTCGTTTTCTGCTTGTTGCAGTTTATCGAACGTAATCGGTAATTCTAGTGCGGAATGTGCTACTCTTGGTTTATATCGTAACAGTAAAGCTGCAGTTAATTGCGCATAAGATTGGTCTTTCGGCAACGTTGGATGTAGAATGTTTTTTAATGTTTTGTACACATTTTCATGCAAAGATATTAACAAAATGGAAACTTGTCACTCCGCTTTGACTTCGTTTGCCGTAAAATACTGCTCAAGCCTTTCTAAATAACAAGAAATGTCGTCATCTTCTTGAAATGGTTTAAATGGTAAAAGACTTGCCATTGTAATGCGAGTGTGTGAATCCTTTTCACCTCGTCGCCAAAAATGTTGTGTCCTAGGCCTTTCAGGAATAATGTAAAAGACAATTAATGATGAACAAGAATGTAATTGAATTAAAACAGCTTACCGAAAAAATGTCAATTTTTGCAGTCCTCTTGTCATAGACTCCATTTTTTACGTTCAACAATCATCTTCAATTATTCGTTCGGAAATGCTAGTATACTACAAGAATAAAAGGAAATTTCTGTAATCCCTCTGTCAGATTCCGATTTCATGAAAAGCCATAAACAGCTGCGATTTGTGCGTGCCAAAGAAGCAATATTATAGCCAGTTTTTGTCATATGTTTTAGACTTTGAAGTTGTAAACCGGATACTTTCGTTTATAATGGAACACTCCCACTTCCGATTGCGGTAAGCTCAACACCTTTTCCAAATCAAAGCATGCCACAGTTTTTACTTTTCGTCTAATGTTTCCTTTTCTTGTTGTTTAATGTTTCTTACTAGTTCTTTATTCTTAATGTGGCTTTCATAATTTTCCTTCAGCTGTTGCCTTCTTTCAGAGTCTGCCTGCTCGTACAAATTGCAAGTTTCGCATAAGTCTTTCTCAGGATGAAAGAAACCAATATTGAATTCGGTGTTGAATATATGATAGTACCACCGTGCAGATGCTTTTTTTTTTTTTGCAGATGCAGATGCAGATGCTGGCGTAACGTTTTCATATTCTGGATTATTCTTAATCCAATCTAATTATAGGCGGTGCATAAACAAATGCCAGGGACTCATAAGAGATAGGTCTTAGTAAATTAAACTAAATCTAATAAAAGTGTTACAAATGTTCACTCAACTTGCTCCGAAGATTACAAGTGCGGGGCGTGACTCCCTCAGTCCGGTGTGGGTCATTTAACATGTCTCTTGAGCCATGCTAACCTATACTCTGACTTATCCGTAAACGGTGCAGTGTATTCCATTACATTCCATCTATCAGCACGTCCGTAGTTGAATACTGTGTTCCGTGTGTTGTGCCAGGTATCTGGAACGTTAGCGTATCCTCCGAACGCATAAATAGCGTACGGTCTGGTTTCACCAATCTGGTCCTTCCTAACTCTAAACGATAACATCAACGATGCTAATACTTGTCGCGCATCCAATTCGGCAGCCGTAACTACCTGGTTGTTTCTACTCTCTGAATAGAATACATTTGGTGACGTCTCTTGTTCCGTCGGTTCAATGTGTGTCCAACACACTTGAGCTATAGCTCCTTCGGTACTCTTCTTGGTCTGGGGGATGATCTTAATCTTCTCCTCAGTCTTACTGAGTGCCAGGGAAACTTTCTCAAATAAATCCACGTTATATTGGAATCGTGGAAATTTCGTCGGAAAAGCGTCTTCCATTATGTTTGCGCTTTCCAGGAATGATAGCTGGTTGTTGGTCAACGTGGCGGCTCTCGCCCATCCCAGACAGTTCCGAGTTGGTGTTCCTGCGCCTGCCTCAACTGGTCTAAGTGTGGCTGGTAGGTTCCATTCTCTGACGCCCGGTGTCGCTGTAACTCTTAGGTCCTCTTGTATGCGTTGTTTGCATACCACGGGACATGGCATTGCCATGTATTTCCAATGTGTAGTTGGTCCTACACGTCCGAAGTCACCTGTCTCACTTGGCCATGCTGGTACTCTTAGTTTGTATCTGATAGAAGTGCTATCAACTACATGTCCTAAGGCCTTAATGTACGCCTCAATGGGTGCTGGTAATTGGTGGTTCCCGGAGAGAACTTGACCTGCGAATGTGTCCTCGTCATATGTCGAGTCTCCATCTTCCTGTTTCAGTGTAATCAGGCGGGCATATAAGCCCATAACACAATAGTTAACCCATGCCGATTTAGGGACGGATTTCGCGAAATATGGTTGGTGAGTCGCAATTATGTCGTACTCTTTCTCGCATAAAGGTATGAAACCTTCTGCTGTGACTGCGAATTCGTTCGTCCTACGGTAGGGAGCTACACCTAGAAAACCCATCATGTCTATGTCCGAAAACAAAGGTTCATTCTTAGGTTTTGTGGCTACGGTAGACAATCTCGTCGGCCTTGGTCCCGTTGCGTTTGGATCGCGTGGGGGAAGCGGTGGGGCGGCAGTATTCTCAGACCCTTTCGAGCCCTTCTTAAAGACTTTTGTCTTTTGTTGGAGGTACTACGCCGGGGGGAAACTCCGCTGACGCGGCAAATTGTCGCGCAGCGGACAGACCTCCGGCGCGATCTCATGGCGTCATGGAGACGACGACTGTCGCAACCCAGTGCAGGGCACGCCACGATAGTGGCGATAAGTCCCCTCTTTGAGGAGTGGCTAGAGAGGCGCCACGGCGTCCTCACCTTCCGCCTGACGCAGGTCCTCACCGGACATGGATGTTTCGGGAGGTTCCTGCACCGAATCGGGCGAGAGGAAACGCCCGGGTGTCACCATTGCGTGGATCGACCGGAGGACACGATGGAGCACACTGTGCAGGTGTGCCCCGCTTGGGCGGCGCACCGCCGTGTCCTCGAAACGGCGATCGGCGGCGACCTCTCGCGTCCGGCCCTGGTCCAAGCCATGGTCCGGAGCGAGACGGAATGGGACGCCGTTGCCTCCTTTTGCGAAGCAGTCTAGCGCTAGCGAAGGAGGTGGCGGAGAGGGAGAGGAGACGTCCCAGCCGCCGTGGTGGACGCCGCGGGCGTCAGGGGCCACCACCTGGTGACCTCCGGCCACCGTAGGCGTGGGCCTGTGGACGGCGAGCTATGGGTGGCTCGCCGTCAGTCCGTCTAGTGACGACAGGCCGTGTCGACGGCGCGTTAGTGTTCCACGCGCGCCTCAAAGAGAGTCAGCACACAGAGGGGCCCGAAAGGGCCGACGCCTGCCGGAGTCGCGGGATTATTCGCAAGAGACACCGTGGCTCCGGAACACAAAGGGCAATGAAGAAACATGGATGGGTTTTAGTCAGTAGAAGTCTGACACTCTCCCTCCCGCTACACCCAGAGCGGGAGGAGTCATTGGATGATTTCCCATCCCTAAAAAAAAAAAAAAAAAAGGCGGTGCATCTTCGCACAATTAAGCTTTTCGTTTGTTTCCGAAGATAATGTGACTCTTTGCGAGGAAACATATTAATGTGATCGACGTCACTTTTGCTAGTTCCCTCAGTAATCTTATTAGGCCTGATAGTATGACGTCCTCGTCGGTCTACAATTGAATGGTTTTCTTGCTTTTCCATTGCCGTGTACACTTTTTTCATGGATGTTTAATGTTTGTACAAACATTTTCTTGCATACAGTAACATAATCACACCTATCTGATTTTGGTAATGAATAAACCAAAGTGTGGGTTCGGGGCCTTTCGAATTTACCACTGCTATGCGTGTAGGTTTACCTTTGACGTACTTTAAGATGTAATCCCACTGACGCTCGTGATTTGCCAATGCCCAATAACTTTGGAATGTCAACATTCTTTCAGAGTTGTCTATCTTTTCGCTACATTTTTGCATGCACAAGGACCACCTAGAACTTTTCCTGGTTTTTCTTTTTTTGCAGCTTTTGAATGATACCGCTTCCCAGAATTTTTCAATGTCTTATTTTGGTTTACTTGCCATGAGCTCTCGTCTCTTATTCTCTTACGGGCTTGTCGCTTTCTAGATGTTGATTCCATGTTTTCAGCAAAACGTTCATCGTTAAGGTACACCATAGATTGTGATGCAACAAAATCAATCTTTGTAGGCTGTTCCTCCATCAAATCAGAAACTGGTGACGGTGCTGAATGATTCTCGTAAGAGTGGGCCGTTTCAGTGATAGAGGGAGTTGTGGCACTGTGATATTATCATAGAGTATTCCAACTTCATACAAACGGACGAAGCGCAAGCTATACCTACGCGCCTCGATTATGGCATGTGCTTGGCATGCCGACAGTCGCGACTGTGCTGCAGTGACGAACGGACGGTGTGTTGTTTTTTTAAAAATTACCGCGCGATTTTTTCACTAAAAATAAGTTCAAGTAGGTACATATTAAATATGACGCGTACGATATATTGTGCTGGTTTATTTTTTTTTAATAAGTTGTAAAGTCGCTGCAAGTATCTATAACCAAGTAAAAGATATTCCTTTTTCTCCACCTTGTCCATGTTTCCCAAACTAACTCGGGGGCTGTAGACTAGTTGACTGAAATTCGCATTTGGCTCAAAATACTTTCAAGTACTATTTTAATACCTGGTTTCCGACCCCCGTATTTTTACAAACTCGTACTTGCAAGCCCTGGTATTGATTCCTCAAAGAGTTGTCAGCAAAGCAGATGGGGCCCGCTAGGGCCAGTGCCTGCCGGGGTTGCGGAATTTGTTCGAAAGAGTCACCGCGGCCCTGGAACGCAAAGGGCATTAGAAGGAACACGGATGGGTTTTAGTCAGTAGGAGTCTGACACTCCCTCCTGCTTTACCCAGAGCGGGAGGAGCCATTTGATGATTTCCCATCCTAAAAAAAAAAAAGCCCTGGTATTGATATTTGCAAGTATAAATCATCCCTATTTGAAATGCCAGTTTTGAAGTTTGACGGATTCATTGAGTGTTACTAGTAATTAAGTCAAGTCGTTAGTCAAGACAATACACGAAGTAACTGTATTAAAATATGCTTTCAGTATGTGTACTTTGATCTAAAAAATCATTATGAGAAGGTTGGCTTGATGGATTACTAACCGTAAAAGCGTACTTATTTAAATTAATATTTTGTTATGAATATGTTAATTGCTACATACGTTTAGTTATTTTTTCATCTATGCATTGATATTATTAAATGGCAACATTGAAGATACTTCAAAGAGAAGTTCACTGGCTAGCTAAGCGATTTTAACGCTTAAAATTCTTTTAATTTAGTATTTTATTCAGAGACTGCTATGAAATACTTTAACTATTATAAATTATTGATATATTTAAATTTAATAAATTAATTGTAATATTTTCTAATACTTCTAATTATGTTGTTCTCGCAGATTCAACTACAGTACGCATGTCACGTTCAATCCTACCGTTTTGTTCAGGTGTATAAATAACTGTAAACTCATGTACTATAGGGGGAAGTCCCACAGTGCCGAACACTTAAGGTTAGGAGGCAAGAAAAAAAAAAGAAAAGGTTTTTATAGATTTATTATGCGCTATAACTCTTTTCAACTATCATACGCATTTTTATAAATCAACAAACAATCAACAGAACACTAATTTTAATTTTAAAACAAACGATAATCATTAGCCATGCAGTCCACCAGAATCCCCTAGCCTGATCCCCCAGGGGATTCTGATGAACGTCAAAGTTCATTAGAATCCCCTGATGTCAGATTCATAATTTTAAGCCTCATATATACTGAAGGTATTGTCACGTCGCGTATGACATTGAATTGTATTTTTTCAGAGACTCATCCCTTGTATTAAAATAAGTAAAAAAGCACAATGTATCGGTACACAATATTTATTATAAAAGTACTGTTTATTATTTAATTGAACCACTATTTAATTCTATATGCTTGTTTACCTAACTATATCTAAAAACTGTCCAACAGTAATTTCACTGTTTAATAATTCCAGCTGTGTTTCCTGGATGAATTTATCATTGGCGATTTCATTCGTTCCACGTGTTTTCTTGATTTGCCGTCGTTTCTGTACAGCATCTCTTTTTAGTGCATTTAACAATTGGATGATATCAGGGCGTTGACGGCCAATCATTTTGAAAAAACTTGAGTTCCAGCTTTCACTGCAATTGTTCGTGCGATGTCTTTCACTGAACACTGACCACATGTTTTTAACATCATCTTTCTTGAGCCAGAAATTCATATATGTTTTTAATTTTAAAATTTTTGGATAATCGCCACTCATGCTTGATATATATTTGTTTATATAGTTCCATCCCTCACTCATATAACAGGCAATAGTGCCATTGCACTACATAAATCAAGCACTCTCCTCGTGTATTTGTTTTTTAACAAGTTTATTTTTTTTCCTTTTTTACGAATGCTTTTCTTAACATGGAAATAGCAAATGTTTATATCTGCCTCATCAAAATTTTCCTTGATAGCCTTGACAACGGCTTTCTCCATGTCAATGTTAAATTTCTTGGGGTTGAAATCAGATACCTGAGATTTGATCATTTTAAAAAACAAATATGTTTCAGCTGTTTTGTCACTCAGCAGAGCATATAGTAATGGAACGACATTTGTTGATGTAAGAGAACTACCGATATCACCGTGCATAACATATAATTGCTTAAAAGGCGGCGAGCAAGTTTTAAAAGTCCCATCACAGAATACATGTTGTATCGTGGATAGTTTTGTTCTGTTTTCATCCAGACAGAAAATGATGACACGGGGAGATGTTTTTTCCGAACTATGTACATCAAAATAGTCACACATAACGAAATCTAAATGTGTCTTGGGAATTTCAACTTCACATACTTTAGTGCAGAATATTTTTGTCACATCTGCGGACTTGTTTTTTATGTTGTATAACGCACTTTTTAATGATTTCAGCGAAGGCACCTTGGCTACTAAATCTAAACCTTTATTTCTCAATGGATCAACACAATTATCATATATTTCTCGTATTGGCCGGGAATCCAATTTTTTTACTTCGCCTTTGCACTTATGTATTGCCAGGTCGACTTCGTTTTGATCTGTATTCTTTAGGCATGGCAATGCGTGCGGCAGGGACTTTACGACGTGTGTACCCTGA
The DNA here is from genome assembly GCA_963859965.1 of Ceramica pisi. NCBI lineage: Eukaryota > Metazoa > Arthropoda > Insecta > Lepidoptera > Noctuidae > Ceramica > Ceramica pisi. The sequence continues at coordinate 4,504,153 of OY982527.1, read as the reverse complement.
CAAAAATAACAATTTTAGTATGACCCCCTTTTAAAATATATGTATGTTTAAAAAAATATATTCTCAGCAAATGCTTGATTTCACAGAATTGGCTTACAATATGATGTATATATATACATATATATATATATATATATATAGTATCGAAGATATATAGACTTGTTACATATAGTAAAATATATAAAACACATAAATTCTTACTTACATTGACAGTCAAATAGCCGCTGCACTTAAATTTTTGCCAGTTACTGCACCGTAATAAAACGTTCCCGTTCTTATATACTTTTTTTTTATGATACCTTCGTCCGTCAAATAATATCACTTTTCCGTGTTTTTCTATCACATTTATTATATTGCCTTCTTCTGACATTATGCACAAAGATACACAATCATAGATTTGTATAATTTGATTTAGCACTAATGACATTTTATTGACAAGATTGTCTCTCTAGCCAGTCGTTACAGTTCGCTAGATTAATAAAGGTTATCTACGAAACGAGTACTAATAACTATAATAAGGCAAACAAATCTGTGTTTTGCATGTGCATGTCAGGTGTGGAACTTTTACTGCTGCAGTGTATAAACAACTTTAGATACATTTACCATCAGGGGATCCTGGTGAACTCTGTTCCCCAGGGGATCGGGCTGGGGGATCAGGCTAGGGGATTCTGGTGGACTGCATGTCATTAGCATCAATTTTTGGTTTATTAAACTGTGGCACATATGACCGAACACCACTAAAAAAGGTGACATCTGTCACATATATATAGGTCAGAGCACTCTGGAATATCAGCGCATGCCTCGTGAGCCCACTCCTTACACTAGTTGCACAGAATCCAGTCCTCCTCATGTCCTTCTGGACAAACAACACATAAGGTATCGTGCAGAGATTGTGATTGCTGCTGACAATTTTCTTTTAGTGGCAAAACTTTAGATTTTTCTATCCTCTCTTCTTTAACAGTCTTCTTAAATGTACCACGACGTAATTTTTCTTCTTCTTTCTTTTTCTTCTCTTCCCTTTTTCCTTTTTTGTCAATGACATGCACCTATCAGCCAAATCTCTGATGTGTGTTTCTAGGACATTTTCATATTCAGGAGAAAACGTTTTCGTAAATCTCCCTAAGATGGGCTTTAATTGTAGTTCTTTTCCTTCTTTTATGTGTTTAAGCTTATCATATCAAGTCGTAGTAGGTATACCATATCTTGAAGCAGCTTCCCATAAGGACATCTTCTTTGAAGTTACTTTTTCAATGGCAACTTTTAAATTTTCAGGCTCCCAACTGCCTTTCTTCACCCTCTCTATGATAAAATAAATGATAGTGCCTGAAATAATAGAAAATAACCTTAACCATTGTTTAAATTAAAATAATACTGATAAAACAAATGTTCGGACATAGGGGAAAAACTACTGTTCGGTGCTAGGGACTCAAAGAGCAATACTAAAATAGGAATAACCATAAATTGACTAACTTAATGCAAGTTTTAAACACTAAAATAGAAAAAATACTTACCTAATATAAATAAAACATTAATATAAATACCACCACACGTAAATCTTGCAAGAACCAATGTTTTCTTGTAAACACGTGACGTTTCGTTTCCGCGCAAAATGAACGCGTGCTCTCTCACAGCTGCTACGCGCACGACAATCAGTCCCCGCGCCACGCGGGGGCTAAGTAGCTCTGTCTCTTTCTTTTTCACGGCAAACGGCCGTTTTTATTTGATTTTTTGCAGTAGGTGTCGTATTCGTTCGGTACTACCGGCCGTTCGGCGCTAGGGGACTTCCCCCTACCTTTTGTTTTAAACAGATTCACTAGAGCATGATTGGTGAATTCGGTTCCATTATCTGAGCGAAACCTTTTTATTTTACACTAATTAAACTCATTTTCAAACAGCTCAATAAATTCTTCAATTTTCTCTTTAGCTTCATACTTATTCTTTATAAAATATACAAACCTGTAACTACTATAGTCATCCTTTAATAAAAGAAAATATGAAAAGCCTCCTACAGATACATACACTTCTTCCATCGGGCCGCATATATCCATGTGTATGAGCTCACCTGGCTCTACCGACCTACTGCTACTATCATGAAAAGGTAATCTATGCTGTTTTCCCTGAATGCATGGTAAACACTGATCAGTCTGCCCTTCATAATTTATGCCTTTTATATCTAAAAACTCTTTTACATACTGATAATTTTGGTGTGCAAACTTACTATGCCAATCTGTTAAAGTTAACAAAGCCATGTCATTAAATTTAAAATTCATGACATACATTTTATCACATTTGTCAGCTACACCAGTTAAAATTCCATTTTTATAAAACTTATAAAACTTACACCCATTTCAATCCGACACCATCTTGTGACCTTTATTAACAGCTGACCCTAAAGAAAACAAATTCACATTAAGTTTAGGCACATAAATAAATAAAATAAAAAAGCCCTTTATTCTGTGATTAGAGATGGATTACTCTTTTTTCCTTTTTTACATTTGTGTCTTACAAAATTACTCTTATCTCAGCGTGCCTCTTGGCATAGGCCTCCTCCAACAGTCTCCACTGTGGTCTATCCTGAGTTACCCTTCTTTACCTTGGGCCAGCAGTCAGTTTGACATCATCCTCCCGTCTCATACACTGTCTTCCACAGCTTCACTTCCCATCTCTTGGGTACCACTCTGTCACTGCCTTACACCATTTTCCTCATTTGTCGCGCATCATATGTCCAGTCCACCTCCACTTTTGTTGGTCAATGCGTAGTAGGATATCAGTTAACCTGGTTTTCGCCCTGATATCAGTAGGTACTTCTGACCCTGTCTCTAAGTTTTGACCCTACTATGCTGCGCTCCGTTGCTCTTTGGCATTTGGCAAGTTTGTCTCTTAGAGATTTGGTGAGTGCCCATGTTTCACACCCGTAAGTTAAGCATGGAAGGATGCATGTGTTGAAAGTTTTTCTTTTGAGTGCCATGACCAGATCCTGTGACTTCATGATTTCCCTAAGTGACCAAAACTTCTTCCAACCATTGGCGATCCTTTTGTTTATTTCTTTTGCTATTGGTTCTTTTGGAGAAATAATCTGGCCTAGGTAGGTATATTCATTCACAATTGGTCATTACTTTGGTCTTTGTAAGGTTCATTTTCAGTCCAACTTTCTCACTTTCCCTGCTAAGGCTTTGTATCATTTGCTCTAAAATGTGTGGATTCTCTTCAAAAAGAACCAAGTCATCCGCAAATCTGAGATGGTTCAGCCTGGATCCGTTTATATTCAGACCAATTTAGGCACATACAACACTCTGGACTATTATAGGCATACACATCAACGTTTCCAGTACCTAAAACTTCTAATTTTTTACCATCACCAATTGTAACAAATCTTTTAGTTTCAATTTCACAAAAATCTGTATACATCTCTTTAATATAGCACATATGGTCACTTGCTCCAGAATCTAAAACAAAATTCTTTGAATTCAATAAATTACTCTGAAACTCCCTAGTTACAAATGAAGTTTTTGAACTGGAATTCTTATTTTTTTTCGGTAAATTTATTGTTTACTAACTTACAGTCTTTTATTACATGCCCTGTCTCCTGGCAATTATAACACTATTTCTACACTCATTTCTTTTATGGCCTACTTTACCACACTCAAAGCACTTCACACTATGTTGCGCACCAACCACCAAAGCTGAGTCTGGCTGGCCACTGCTACTGGCACTGCTAGAGGGACCATTGCCACTCCGCTCCTCCTCAACCAATAGACGACCTGTCAGATCCTGCAGCTTTTGTTTTTCCACAGGCACACTTTCCCAGGCAGAGACAAAATGCTTATATTTATCCGGTAGCGACATAAGTATCTTTGTAATTATCATATTTTCCGACAGAGTTTCTCCCGCCGTTGCTAACTGGGTCACACACTCCTCTATTTTTGATATAAACACAGTTGTGGCATCCTCATATTTTAGGTTAAAAAACCTCTGTTGCAACAAATGTACTCCGACCTTTGTTGATGGTTCATAAAGAGTGCATAGCTTTTGCCACATTTGAGCACTAGTGGTGCACGAAATCAAATACGTCATGACCATCTCCTCAACTCTAGTTACTATAACCTCATGGGCTTTATTCTCCCTCTCATCCCATAATTCTTGTGCTTTATCATCTACGTCAGGCCTCACTTCAGTGCCCGTGACAATTCACAATAGCTTCTTTGAACGGAGAACAATAAGTTTGAAAACGCCACGCCTGCCAATTACGGCCATTAAGAACGACCGTCTTCTTATTATTCTCTGAATTAGACATTTTACGTAGGTACAAACTACTCTCACCAATAGCAAATTGCTAGCTCGAACCACGGGGCTACGCCGAACGAACTTCAACTTTTGTCCCACGAGGCAGCACCGCGACTTACTCGAACTAAGCTTGCTACTAAATTCCCTCAAAATTTCATGTCGGGGCCCATAACCTGTTAAGGTATATATGAGAGACTTGAGAAAAAGTGTTTGTAGATAGAAAACTTTTATTTTACCACACAACTCAACACAACGCTATACTCATAGTTTTAAGACCTTTTATACCGCCATCCGCCATTACAATCAATTACAATTCTTTTTCTATTTATTATAAGCTTAACCATAGAGTAAAACCAACCACAGACAAAATTAGTGATGCCACATTGTTTCTATAACTATGTACAGCTTGGGGAAAATGTTGTCCATCTCCTTTGAATTTCCCTCGACGACCCTCTTGAGGGTTAGTCAATACCAGCTCCACATCTGAGTCTAGTATAAAACTAAATGTCATTCACGTTTGGTCAGTAAAAAAGATCCCCCTTCCTTCTCATAAATTTGACAAGCATTCCGGAACCTTCAGTTAGTTCTAAAAGTTTGCCTACATAAAACTTATTTATTTTTAGTCCTCGAAATTTAACTAAGAGGAAACTGCCAATTTGATGCATTAAGGTATCATTTTTTTATTTATTTTTTTCTTTTAAACTATGGTCCCTCCTAGTATGTGGGCTTATATCCTAGTGTCTCTTGGTCCTCTTCCTCCTCCGAGTCGAAGTCTTCCATGTGTCTTCTCAGAGTTACTGGGTAGCCTAACTTTGTCAGCTTTGCCTTGGTCTCCTCTGAGAGCTCGCCTAGCTCTGCAGCTGCTGTTTTCCTGATGTACTTATCTATGAGGGCAGCTTGGGTGGAAGGATGTGACTGTGAAACCTGAAAGTTCTCGCCTACTATCTTATTAACTTTAGCGAATGCGATAGCAGAGTAGTACAAGTCAGGGAAGTGTGCATGATTCAGCTCTGCATGCGAGTTGCTGTCCCTCACTCTGCTGTAAGGGAGCCAGACATCATCTCTGCGGGCAGTTTCCCATCTGGCCTTCAGCTCTAGTACCTGATCTAAGACAGCTGGTATTTCTAATGCGCGGACTGCAGGAACATCTCCATATATTGAACGGACTTAAGAGAGGAGTATTCCCAGACCAGCTTGACCTACCCTAACACTGCCCCCTCAGCTCCTGTTTTGTTCAATGCCAGAACTTTGTCCACTACTTCTTCACATAGTTTGGATCCACTCTTGTGATGTTTGTCCATTTTCCTGCAGGAATGAGGTCTACAATGCCCTGGGAAGAGAGGGCGGCCTGCCAGCTTTTGGTATATGCGGGCACATTCTGAGCTGTCACAGGCTTGGCCAAGGTCATTAGGGAGGACAGGACCAGCGCCCATATTTTTTTTTTTGGGACGCCGTCACCTCCTTCTGCGAAGCAGTCATGCTAGCGAAGGAGGTGGTGGAGTGAGAGAGGGAGAGAACCTTTCGTCCCGGCCACCGTGGTAGACGCCGCGGGCGTCGGCCTCCGGCCACCGTAGGCGCGGGCATGTGGACGGGTGGCTCGCCGATGAGCTATGGGTGGCTCGCCGTCCGTCCGTCTTCTGACGACACAGTATTTTCCTCCACATCACTTGGTTCTGATTCAGAAAAGAACGGCCCTTCATCTAAAGAATCTCTTAAAGAACAATCATCATTGCTTTCATCGGTTTCTTCTTCGATTTCTTGAACAAATTTTCTTTTTCTATTACAAGCTAAAGGCATGTGAAACATTTCTGCAGAGGTGGATGGTGCTGGATTATTATAATCAATAGATGGTTCTGGGCCAATTTCAAGTATTTTATCATTACACGGATTAAGTGATATATTGTGAGTTTTATCTATTTTGTGCAATTGAAGATTACTTTTATCCAAATAGAAAGCGTGATTCAGTGGACTATACTTGATTTCAGATAACATTTTACTTTTTTTCCATCTGACTTTACAGTAGATTCCGGTCCTGGTATAGATGTTGTAGCGTTAGTTTCATTTTCAGACGCAAACCAAGGATGATAAGTTTCTGTTTCCGGTCCTGGTGAAGGTAACAATGCAGTAGTCATTTCATTTTCAGATGGCGTTTCCGATTCGGGTTCTGGTATAGACATCAAAACCATAGACGTTTCAGGTTCAGTTATACATTGAGGATGATTGAGAGCTTCAAACTCACGCTTTTCCTTTAGTACCGTCTTAGTAGAAAGGTGTTTAGCGTTGTTTTTTTATTCGACATCAACAATTCTATATCTTCTTTTTTCTTATAGACTATGGTCACTCCTAGTATGTGGGCTTATATCCTAGTGTCTCTTGGTCCTCTTCCTCCTTTGTTCTTCTTCCTCCTCCGAGTCGAAGTCTTCCATGTGTCTTCTCCGAGTTACTGGGTAGCCTAACTTTGTCAGCTTTGCCTTGGTCTCTTCTGAGAGCTCGCCTTGCTCTGCAGCTGCTGTTTTCCTGATGTACTTATCTATGAGGGCAGCTTGGGTGGAAGGATGTGACTGTGAAACCTGAAAGTTCTCACCTACTATCTTATTAACTTTTGCGAATACGATAGCAGAGTAGTACAAGTCAGGGAAGTGTGCATGATACCCCTGATGTCAGACTTAAGCGCTCCAATTCTCGCGAAGCCTCTTGTCTTTTTGCGAGTTTCGGTTTAAGCTCTCTTACTGTGTTCATAAAGACATAGTAGGATGGGGTGTATCTTCTCCATTAAGTTATGCGGAGTGTAAAGTAGTCTTCCCAGTGGCCACTTTAAGATAGCTGCTCTTATTGCCCTGTATGACCGGTTCGACAAGGATGTTAAGGAAGGTTTGAAGGCTCGAGCTTGATTCACTGTGGGGATGACAAATCTAAGCTTTGCTTCTATTCCTGATGGAACTTGGCTACTCCCAAACAAGTCCTCAAAAGTATAATTATACTTTTCATCCATTTTTGCGATTTTGAGCTAGAGACCCAAACGCTATAGTTTCTAGTAGAATTGATTAATGTACAGTCTAAATTTACCAACTACTGTAGTTTGTTTAAAAGTAAAATTTAAGAGTATTTTCCAATACGTGGAACGTAATGTTATTTAATCAAGTTCGAAAATTGGATAGAGGCGGTTTTGAAATTCATCAATGGATAGAGGCGCTTCTGTCACTCAGTGTTCTTAATAGAAGCGCTTTTGCAGTTAATTGAAACTTCATGCAATATTATGTAAAAGGGAGACATGCAAAATATTTTATTAGCTTATATGGTAGGTATATTGAAATAAAACGAAAGATTCATACAAATAAGGAAGTGTCACTTATTTAATCATTAAAATCAAATACTCATGCCTACTTCTTCTAAGTGTTCACATATGTCCTCGTTTTGCTCATCGCCACCAACATCGGGAATTGTTTCAAGAGCGTTTTTATAGAATGAAAGTTGTTCCTCTGCTTTCCAGTTATCACCAAAATATTTCGATAACAACTTATCAACGTCATTGAGCTTCAATGCACTGACATTCACCTGTAAAGGTGGTACATCTCGAATATTGTAATCAGATAATGTGATCACACCCCGTTTCATTATAGTATAGGATCTCGCTATACAACGACCTTCACCGAGATGCTTATTTAATGAGACGTATTTTTTATCATTTTATTTTTAACTTGATGTCAAACGTCAAATATGCCAATAAATATATCCTATATGGGTTGCCTAGCAAATTTCAGTCCAGAGTATTTTTAATTAATAATTAAAAAAAAAAATTTTTTTAACATTGCACCGGTGTGATTATTAAATAAATTTGATACCAATCGAAAGTTTGAAGCCCATAGAATATGCAAACGGTAGGTTGCCTATTTTTTTCCGGTCACAACCACGGGTTGCCAGGTGTAAACAGGTAAATCTATACTAGCATTTTGCAACGGTCTGATTATTGAATCAAACTTAGATAAAATGAAAGATTATTTCATAAGGAACACGGTGGTATATGGTTGCCTGCGAAGAATCAGTCCCGAATTACGGTTGTCGAATTTTAAATAATAAAATATCGCTGCGAGTGAATGTGTGTGAGAGAGAGGTCCCAGACCAACCATCCCATGCGGTAGAAAAGGACGCAGCGTAGCAGCTGTTTAAAGTCCGCCCATTTAAAGAAGGAGAGTGCGCATGCTATTTGTGCTTGGAAATGAAAAGGATAGCGATAGACTCGTATATGCTGTGCATTATTTTGGAGTAGTTAATTATTAATATACAGAAATAGTTATTTAATTTTTTATTTTTTAATCTATTAATTATTTATCTATGTTTATTGTTTATGTGACACTAAAGTATATACACATCTTTAGTAAAAAAGACAGTTAGAGTAAAACATATATATTACTTATCTGGCAAATTTTATCTTTATTATTGGGAGCCGAAATAAAAAACAACAATTAAAAGAATACTTCTGTTTATTGAAAAAAATTTAAAATACAATTTTTTTTAAAATTATTCAGGTTCTGAGTCATCGGACATATAACTGTGATCTCCAACTTCTGAATCTTCTTCGTCATCACTCTCCGTTTCAGTTTTTTCGACAATGTCTTCTATTTTTAAAGGTGTATGATCCCCAATGAATCCTACTGGTTTTAAATATTAATCTAAGAACCAACCGCAGTTCTCAGGCTGAAGTTTCACGCATATTGGATCCGTTGCATTAAGCCACATGGAATTTACGAAAATAGTTCGTAAAATTTTCTGAGTTAATGATATCCAGCATGGTGGTATGGAGTTGGAGTCGAAGCCTTTTATTTTTTTTAAAAAGTGCTCGCTGTCTTCTTTTGCAGAGTAATTCTTCAAAAACATGCGATGTCTCGCATCATTCACACTGGTACAGTTCCTGATACCATACATACTAGACGTAAATTCTTGAACAGTCTTCATTTTTTCACCAATGAAAATATCAGCAGCATCTGTTAATGACGCAAAAACTGTTTGATATTTTTCATTTTTTGAAAATTGCTGAAAAGGTTTTACTTTCCCTTTGTTGTAAAATGCTGCCGTGTAATCGCAACCTGTAAATGCATGGAATGCTGGAAGACTTTGGCTACAGATAAAGATTTATTATGGATAATGTCGTTATCAAGAATTGATTCTGTTCCTATGTGGTTGGGTTATAACTGTATGATATCTTTAGACCACAGTGAGAAGCAAAGAGTTGAATATTTGCCTCCCATAAATTCATCACCAACGTCGTATGCAGTAGTCAATGAAACATTAAACATGGCTAAAGAAATCGCTGAAAAATGTCAGCAGCCAGAAATTATTGTGACATATGATTTAGCGGTAGCAAAAATGGCTATGCAAATTCAAGAACAAGAAAAACCGCTATACAATAAAATTTTTGTTAACTTGGGAGCGTTTCACACAGAGATGGCATTTTTTAGAGCCATCGGAAAATATATTGACTCCAGTGGATTAGTGGAAATACTGGTGCAAGCTGAAGTATTAGCCGGCGGCTCCATGAAGCGCTTACATCCGCTAACCGCTGCCGCATTACAAATATTACATTTTGAACAGTATTTATCGACAACTAATGTTACACATGAGGCGATGGATGAACTGCTGCAAACGCAAATACAGAATGCATCAAATCAAACTGCTTATGACGCCAACGAAACTATCGAGTTACCAGATGTATTGAGTCGAATTGTTAACGGTTATAAAGAATTCTGCAATCAGACTTTAATCGGAGGAAAAGGGAAAGTTAATTAATTTATACCATCGGTTTTCCAGAAGTATCCGCACCAGTAACTTTGAACTGTACGTGGACTCGATTTTCAACATGGCTGATATTTTTTTTGCGTTAAACCAGCCCAATTATGCCAGATGGTCCTTGTTATATTTGAGCAATTTAATCAATTTGTATACTAATAATTCATCTTTGGTGGCTGAATTTCGTCGAGGTGCCTTTGGAATTAGACGAACTGCAGCGAATTTCGCTCGATCACCGGTTGACTTGACGCTAGAGCAAACCATCAATGCTGATGCTAGCAATCAATTGGCTGATAACCTTGCTGCGGATTCAATATCTGCACGTCAAACATGGGCACTCAGTCATAGCATGAGGACGAAGATATTAACATCTATCAAACAAAAAATCGGATTAACGAAAGATACTTCGCACTTATTGCAACGAAGTAAAATTAAGAAAGACAAGAAAATTCTGTATTACATACCTACAAAGTAAAATGTGATCGTTCTAAAGGTAATTCACATTAGGTAATGATTGTTTACATTCGTTCAAAACATGAAAAGTACCTATTTTATATCTTGGTTATGTTCTGTATTATTGATTCATTCACAGCTCAATACAGGGCATTAGAAACATACCTCTCACGCTTTTTCACATTGCGTTTCCATTGCGATTTGTTACGGATCCTCTTCCTTGCTGCATTACCTTCGACAGGGGCAATATTAATTTCCATTTTCACACTTTTTTCCACACACAATTAAATTAAAACTAACACGCAGTTCACATAGCCGGGCGCCATTAAATCTCTCAACAACATGCTAAGCTGTCATTGGTCGAGCCTCGACAGTGTCGCTTTTGCATCCAATGTTTTGAATAGAGTCGGTTTTGCACTTAAGATGAATAGAGTCGGTTTTGAATTTCGTCCTTCGTGATTGGACACACTTTTTAAATAGAACCATTGTTTTCAATTTCTGGATTGCTCTCAATAAAGAATATTGGAGTAGAAGATCCATCTCTTAGAAACAATTCCGCTCTTATGTCCAACGATTTACCAGATTGTGCAGTATCATACCATGGAAGAGGAATTACGGTTGACGGATTCAATTCACTATTAATTATAAACTTTACTATTTCGGTGGTTTCATTTAAATTTTCTGTATAGTCTATAAGATATTCTGAATAATTACAAATATTATTAAAATCCGTCAGACTAGGAACGATAAAATTTGTCAAATCTTGGTCATGAAACGTGCTGGAGCATGGGACTGCTTCGGAATTACTGATGGGTTGTATGTCTTGCAATAATTCTGTGTTAGATTAATGATAGAAGTATAGAAGTCGACGTATTGGATAAATCGAGAGGAGCATTTTGAGACAAATTGTTATAGCATCTGATGCCTCCATTGACGCTCCTCTAAACTTCTCTAACACCATCGAGTTCTTTGCGCATTTGTACCAGAGTGAAAAGTATGCGTACTGATGCGTCATATTGGTCAAGTAAGCCTGAACCAATATAAAAATGGTTTTCGGGCAGGTCAGGTAAGTATTCAAAACCTCCACTGGGTGCATTGGAAAACCTAATTTGACTTTATTTATAATCCAGTCAGAAATCTTAGCTTCTTCATATACAGTAAGTTCGGACATATTTTTTTTGCAAAGGAACTTTGTTTGTGAATTTATTGTGTAAAGTCGATTTTGGTATCTGATACACATTACTTGCTTCATTGATACAAAGTTCTCCATCAGCAATTGACTTAAGAGCTGCTTCAGCTGCTTGTTAACTGTATTGAAACCTATTGTACTTCTTTTTGTGATCCATGGTAATCTAAATGGATAAGAGATTAATGAAAAATTTTAAACTTTAATATTTTGATTGACTCAGACTTTGCAATCAGCAAAGTCTAAGTAGATCTAAATATTTTTTTACTACCTGTAAGTAGGAATAACAAATTTCTTGAGAAATCTGCCTTAAAGTATGAAGTGTTCATTCACTGGATTCCAAGAACCAGTAAATGAACATACCTGTCCCAATACTGGCCAAAAGATCGGAAATCTCTTTATGAAATAGATCCCAAAACATGAACTTTATAATATTAGCGTAAGTTATGTTTTTCAACCAAAACATAAAATTTACGATTACCCAGTGAATGAACGCCCGTTCATTCACTGGAATTTTAATGATTTCTTGTTCGAATGCTGGGACACTTAATAATTTTATCTAGCTGGCAAAAATCGCAAGTAAATGGATTTGAAACACAATATTAAACTATTATTCTACGATAATAAACAAATAACCCATCCAAAATATTGTAAGTTACATTACAATGTCAAATCAAAAATGATTCCTCTTACCTCAGTCCAAAAGTCTAGCCCGAACAAATAAAAATGTCAGTATCTACTTAAACTTTAACCACTCGCCATTTCGAAATGAAATATGATATTAAACGTGAATTTGACCAGTAAATTGGGAAATAGAGTAGCATTTATGAAAAAAAATACTACATATGGTAGAATCGTTGCGATTTCTTATTTTTTTGATAAAACTGCATTTTGTTCATTCACTGGGGGGTGTTCATTCATTGGAGCACTTACCCTACCGTCCGAACGGACAATGCATCAAAAAAAAAAACTTTGCAGTTTTTGCTTGGAGTGAAACGTGTTGACTTCACGAATATCGAAAGCGTACTGAAGAAGATGGCCGCCGCTCGCTGCCCGTTTAGTGCGAGACAAGGATAGGTAGGTATAGTTGTCACATCACGAATTTACGTAGTTGAAGAGCGAGACAGGAGATGTTGTTGACGAATATTGGAACTCAAATGTGGTTCAAGCGTAGGCTTGAACACCTAAATAATTGTTATAAGCATAACATACAATGAATATAAATAATATTATTTAGTCTAATATTATTCAGAATAATTATGATAAAAAAAGCCTATAACACAGCAAAATTGCAAACACATTATAACTTAGTCTGGTTTACTAATATTGATAATATGTGTTGAAGCCTGCCGGTAGCCGGTAAATATCATTATTTATGGAATGGGCAAGCGTGTAGCAAGCAAGCAAGTAAAAATAAATAAAAAATACCTAAATCAGATTTAAAATAATTAGGGTAAAGTGACCTAATTTTGGCACCACACCAATTATTGGCATTTCTGTGTACCTACTCTTCTCATAAGAATCCACGTAATTTACCGGTGTTGCAACTTATTTAAATAGATTCGTAGAATTCTTAGCTACCAAACTGGCAACACCTAAAAAAAAAGAAATGACAATGGCGTCGGAGCTGAACGTGTCCTGGCTTGATCTGTAAAAAATATTTTTTTGCTAAGGTAAGAGCTTTCATAATATCTTTTAATCTTGTATTATCAAGTATTTATTATACATGTTATGATTTAAAGCAAGTTCAGTACGTGTTATTCCACCTATTTGAGCATTTATTTCCAAGAATTGCACTGTTTTTATTATTTGATCCTAGTGCCAACATTTGGTATTCAAAAATTTCCATATTCTAATTTATTGGCACCGGTGACAATAATTGGTTTTAGAGTTGTATTTTTTATGTGTTTATTTTGTGCAATTAATATCCTATTAGTAAACCACATTTGTTTGTATGATTGTTAAATAAAAGTAAAAAATACAATGGTTCCAAATCTTGGCCCCCGTGCCAACCGCGAAATTACTAATTATTGACACTAGGGCCAATAACTAGGCAAAAGTATGGTAATAATTGGTGTCATCTAGCCTACAATTTTATTTTCAGACTACCCGACTTATCTAATCATGAAACCAAAAAATAAAGCTAGGTTATGTTATAAGCTAGGCTATTAAGCTAGGCTTTTTTTACTTTATCCTTGTCCTCTTTAGACATTTTTCTTTATTTAAACTGATTTATCCGAAATGCCAATAAATGGTATAGGCCCATGCAGATAATTGGCTAAAGTATGCCAGTAATTGGGAAAAACGTGTTATTTGGCATATATTAAAAAAAATAAAAATAAATAAAAGCGGTGATATTAGTTGACGTTTCATTTATTTAAAACGAAAATAACTCATAAGCTATAACTTTGTAAAAAATATTATTTTGGCAACCCTCCATACAGAAAAATTTCACGATTTAAGTGAAAGGTGACGCTTAAAGTGCCAATGATTGGGTACCTTACCCTATTTCGATTTTATACATTTTTCAAGACTTACTTATTATGGAATCACGATGAAATTAATTGTTAAAAATCAATTTTAATAGAATTAACTATGATATTGTTTACAAATTTTTAAGTTGTATTCATTAGTTCAAATAAAACGTTCTGTTGTGTCCACCATGCTTGTTTTATTTCATGCAAAATCCTGCTTTTACCTGTAAGTAGTATAGAGGTAAGACTACCTAGACGAGGACGGGCAGAAGAAGCAGAACTATACACTCCGGGCGGCTGCAGGCTGCGCGAGGTCAGGGCTGCGTGAAGCCCTAGTGGCGGAATCGCAGGACAGGCAGCACGCCCTTCCGCGTGTTTTTAAACCACACACACACACCGTAAGTGCGCGTACTTTTTTGATCAGAACGATTTTTTGAATGGCTTAAATGTGACTCGCCCCAACCGGCACCAGTCACCAGTTTTGTTGAAATTTCGCGAGGATATAGTTCCCAAATTGTACCTACTATTTAGTACCTTCATTTAAAAAAAATGTACCTAGGGCAGGGTTCCTTAACCCTTTCCCCCCGGGTTAGTGATTTTTAACGAATTTCCGCTTTTGAACTTTATTATCATAATAAGTTAGGTAAAAGGAAACGCACAGATTTTTTTTAGATTTTTATTATACCTAGAAGTACTATTTCCAAGACCTAGACTTTAGAGTACCGTCAGGAACTTCGTGTTGCCACAATGTTAGGAACTTTGATAGAAACTACAAAAGTAATGAGGTCCAACATTGACTTAGTAATAATTAAATTAATAGATTTTTAATTACAGATTAACCTTGTGGCATTCAACAAAACAATTTTTCTTTTCATTTACACACAAAAACACGTTGCAATGCGAACAGTTACTATGAGGTTTCGACTGAATCTTCTTCAATCTACAAACCTCACGTTCATAGAGAACAGGGGAAGGTGAGGTTGTGGTGGTGGTGGTGGTGGTGAAAGACGGACCCTTTTGGAAGGGCCGCCTTTCGCAGTATTATCAGTAGAAGTGTTTCTTTTCTGACTAGCATCTTTCATTGTCATCAAGCCTTGAGTAACAGAGCGTCAAATTTTTTTTACGGTGCACGGTGATCTGTTCCATTGTAAGTCCATGAATGTCATATGAATTGAAATAAGATCTCCAGAAGACCCCAAAACAACCTGTGCCACCATTTCGGAGATTTGCGATCTATACGTACAGTA
This sequence comes from Ceramica pisi, assembly GCA_963859965.1. Lineage (NCBI taxonomy): Eukaryota > Metazoa > Arthropoda > Insecta > Lepidoptera > Noctuidae > Ceramica > Ceramica pisi. Next base: position 4,488,725 of record OY982527.1, on the reverse strand, counting down.
AAGGGCTCTCAAATGATCAGCTGTATCTACGCCGCCCATAAAACTATTGTAATCTTTGACAGCTACAGGGAATGTAATGGCAGACTTGGATCCATTTTTTTTTTACGTGACACAGTTGCCTCTTGGTTCCCAAGAAAATTTGATACTAAATGAACCACTTTGTTATCCTTCCAATTCCAATATCCAATGTCAAAATTTGAAAACTCGATGATTACTGTCGCCCCTTTTCATTTGAAAATCAGCGAGTACATTTTCGGCCAGTCTTTTTCTATTACTTCGGATAGTGCCACATGCGTAGGTGTTTTCAGTTTCTCAAGCAACGGAACAGACAGTAGATCAGTCTGAACACTAGATCCAGGTTTTGGAGATGTGGGTACCTGATTTATAGGGCACTCTAATACATCTTCATTTGACGGCGACAATGGCGGAACTTCGGTAAAAACACTATCTAGAGCTCTTTCAAAAACCTCATCGAAGCCTCTTGGTGAGGGTAGTTGAAGATTTTCCACTTCATCATCGGACACACCTGCATCAGACTCTTCGTCGCAGTCCAGAAGCTCTTCTAATAACAGGGCTTCAATTAGAGCAGTATTGTTTGTAATATCCATCTCAATGGCTAAACAATAAGAAATTAGGTCAGAACAATAATAAATGTAAAAATCATTCGTTTATTATAAAACAAAATGCCCACTTTATCGAGTATGCGAATTTTAAAAACCCCTTAACTTTTGCGACTAAAATCACCTGACGGTACTTCACACATAAGTTTTTATCAAATATTCATATAAAATAAAGTGATAATATATATAACAGCTTTTAGAAATGTAGTCAATGATATAAACAACGTAAATAGTAAAAAAAAATAGCACTTACCTCTGATATTCTATTTATAAAATGTTTCCAATTACACCGCACAGCGAAGTGACAAAATGTTTGACAGGTAGTAACTGGCTGTTCAAATTCTTCGGCAACATCACGCGGTAATTCAAATAACGCACTGTGATTGGCTTACGGAAACGGTACTCTAAAGGATCGTTGGTTGTAGTTATCTTAAAGTGTTTTCTTACATAAGTTATTAGACGAAAAATGTGGAGGACTTCTAGGTACCGTAAGGAGGGAAAGGGTTGGAGTCCATCAGTGGTCCGCAGTAGGTCAGTTAACTCTTAACCTATTTACTAGGAAACAAGAACTCACCGCGACGACGTATCGTCAGACACAAAAAGTGAGTAAATTGGACAAAGATTAAACTACTGAGGCAGAGTTTCTTCGCATGGGTGGAGCAACGCCGCGTCCTCGTCGAGGCGATCGGCGGAGGCGACCTCTCGCGTCCGGCCCTGGTTCAATCCATGGTCCGGAGCGAGGAAGCATGGGAAGCGGTTACCTCCTTTTTCGAAGCAGTAATGCTAGCGAAGGAGGAGGCTGAACGCGTGAGAGAGAGGCAAACCTCACGTTCCGGCCGCCGCAACAGAAGAAGACGCCTCGAGAATCGGGACTCGCAGGACAATTCCCGGCCACCGTAGGCGCGGGTCACCCAACGCTCGCCGTCCGATCAGAACCAGGCCCGGGTCGACGGCGCGCTGTGTTCCACGCGCGCCTCAAAGAGCTGTCAGCATAGAAGACGGGGTCCGCTGGGGCCAGTGCCTGCCAGGGTTGCGGAATTTGTTCAAAAGAGTCACCGCGGCCCTGGAACGCAAAGGGCATTAGGAGGAACACGGATGGGTTTTAGTCAGTAAGAGTCTGACACTCCCTTCTGCTTCACCCAGGGCGGGAGGAGTCATTTGATGATATCCAATCATTAAAAAAAAACGAATTGAAAAGTTATTTTAGTGTTGCATAGCCCATTTATATCGAGGAAGGCTATAAGCTTCTCATGACTTATTTATTTATTTATTTATTTATACTTTATGCACAATAGTGGTACATGGGCGGACTTAATGCAACAAGGCATTCTCTACCAGTCAACTTATCATCAAGCATTTATCATCTTTGAGTCAAGCTTACCCTCTTCTTGTCAAACGAGCTATGTATGTCTGTTCTGATACCATTTTCACTACCTACGTATCTTTGCGAGGCAGGGTTTTTTATGGTGTCGATAGAAACAAAAAGTCGAAATCGTCTGAACATCGCCGATGACATGCGCCTTGCTTTGTCGAATACTCTTTGCTCGCTGAGGAAAGGGTCAAAGATATATATCTCGTGTGAGTAAAAGAGTCGATAGCTGGCTGTTCACAGTGCTGCTGAGCCGGCTCTTACCACTAGTTGATTAGTGAACGACAATACGGCTTCCGCCGAAATCGGTCAACTGGGGATCTACTAGCGTATGCCATTCACATCTGGAGTGAGGCTATCGAGAAGCACGGGGAGGCACTAGCGGTCTTCCTTGACATCTCGAAAGCCTTGGACAGGGTCTGGCATGATGGCCTTATTAGTAAGCCACATTCCTTCGGTCTGCAATCAATCAATCAATCAAAAGACATTTATTCAAATTAGGCTGAGTGCCAGCACTTTTTGAACGTCAACGTTTACAAGAAGACAGTCCCCCAAAAACGCCCGCCCGCTGGATTGTGGGATTGGATTGCAGATTTCCTGAGGTATCGGTCTATCCGAGTGGTCATAGATGGCTGCTCGTCCGGACAGCTGGATATTAATGCTGGGGTTCCTCAGGGGTTGGTGCTCTCGGCAACATTGTTCCTGTTGCTTAATCTTTGGATACAAAGACGACACGCTTTTTTACGTCTCCGATGCACGAGCTGGTGGGTCACAGACCCGGTCTGTCTGGGAGGCTTGGTTGAGCGCTTGAACGTGTCCTTACAGGCTGTCTCTGAATGGGGTGATCTGGTCAAGTTCAATGCAAAGGTGAAACGGTACTTCACGCCAGAACAGCTGCTTAAACTGTATCAAGCGCAAGTTCGATCGTGTATGGAGTACTGCTCTCATCTTTGGGACGGATCTGTCAGATACCAGCTTGATGCTTCAGTCAATTGAGAAACGACCCAAGAGGATCATCGGCAATGATAGGCTCGTCGAATCGAAGCTCCAAAGTCTTGCGCATCGACGCCGAGTTGCAGGCCTGTCGGTTTTCTATCGGTTACATTTTGGGGAGTGTGCGACGGAATTGCATAATTTGATTGATTCCGCCAAGCCCGTTCCATCATCGGACCACAAGACGTACGGCGACGCGCCACCGGCACATGTTGGACATCCCACCTATACGCACAAAATGTTTTGGGAATACATTCATTGTGCGTACAGCTTAGGAGTGGAATTCCCTGCCTGAGTCTGTGTTTCCTGATATGTACAACCTGGGAGTCTTTAAGTCAAGAATGAATAGGTTACTTCTAGGCAAGCGTGCTCCATCTTAGGCCGTATCATCGTATAACATCAGGTGAGGTAGTGGTCAAACCTATGCCTATCAATGGTAAAAAGAAAACTTGATCGCAGTGACAAGAGCTATCAAAGATTGTACTCGTTCAGGGACACGACTCGCTTGACAGACTATTTATTGGTCATTTTACTATTGGTTTCATTGATAAATTCATTAGACTTTCATTCCATAAGAAGACCGCAGAGAAGCATACCACACCATGTCTTTGCAAGATATTTATTTTATACATTTTCACAAGGGGGGGTAATTTACAACCACCAAAAAAAGATTGCCCATTCAGTACCGTAATACCTGTTTGTCAATCTGATTGCCACATCTCCAATCGCGAAAATCTTTAGTTCTGTGTTGGCGATTTTGGGTTTTATTTTGATTTGAAGTTTTCTCTTAAGTTTCACATATTTCTTCGATTTAAATACGTTTTTGAGGGGTATTAAATGGGTACAATTATTATTATTATTACTAGCCTGTACTGTCCCACTGCTGGGCAAAGGCCTCCCTCCATTCCTTCCAATTCTCTCGGTGTTGTGCCTCTTCCTTCCAATTCGTAAGGAAGACATCCAGGTCGTCCCGCCATCTCTTTTGCGGTCTGCCGCGGCCTCGTCTCGCTGTTTCAGGGTTCCAATCCAGTATTTTACGGGCCCACAGTTTGTCCGGCATGCGGCATACATGTCCTGCCCAGTCCCATTTAAGTTGGGCAGCCTTTTGAGCCACATCGACGATTTGTGTTTTGGAGCGCAGTGTAGTGTTTCGGACGTGGTCTGTCAATTTAACCCCTAGTATACTGCGCTCCATAGCACGTTGGCAAACCTTGAGTTTGGACTTTTGGATGTTAGTCAAGGACCAAGTCTGTGCACCATAGGTCATGATGGGGAGAATACACATGTCCATCAGCTTGCGTTTCAGTGTCATAGGCAAAGTGCCCTTAAATAGCTCCTTCATGGACCAGTAACTCTTCCAGGCATTTTCCGTTCGTCTTGCAATTTCCTTTTCTTGCCTTGCCTGGAAAGATACTACTTGGCCCAAGTAGATGTATTCTTGGACGTATTGTATATTCTCCCCGCCTACGTGTATGTTCCTTTTGGAGCTGTTGGTCATGATTTTTGTCTTCGACATGTTCATCTTAAGTCCAACCTCAAGGCTCGCATAGCTAAGGTCTTGTAGCATTTGCTCTAGTTCTGTGGCTGTAGGAGAGAAAAGGACAATATCATCAGCGAAACGTAGATTAGTTAGTCTCGCTTGACCGATGACTATACCCTTCTCCTCCCATTTGGCTGCCAGTGTCTGAAAGACTTCTTCCAGGGTACTGGTGAACAATTTCGGGGACAGCGGGTCGCCCTGTTTGACTCCCTTAAGAATATTAAACTTAGGACCTAATCTCTCTAGCTTGATGGCAGCTGTGCTATGGGTGTATATGTTTTGCAGTAAATGTATATAGGTTGGTTCTATTTGTTGTTTCGTAAGAGCACTGAATATCGCAGAATGTGTGATGCTGTCAAAGGCTTTAGAATAGTCTACAAATGCAAAATATATAGGTTTTTTAGATTCTTGAAATTTTTCGACTATTTGGTTGATGGTGTATAAATGGTCTGTCGTAGAAAGCCCTCTACGAAAACCAGCTTGTTCTGGGGGTTGTTTTTCATTCAGTTGATCAGCTATGCGTTTTTCGATGATTTTAATAAATGTTTTGTAAATGTGGGAAATAAGGCTAATTGGTCTATAATTATTTATATCGGACTTATCACCTTTCTTGTGGAGAAGTATAATGTTGGCATGGCAAAAATTTGTAGGAAAGTTACCAGTATGTAGGATGTCATTGAACAACCTAGTCAGGTAGAAGAGTAATGATGGTTCACCCATTTTTAAGGCTTCAGTACTCACACCATCTTCACCACAAATTTCCTGAGTGCATCACGAACTTCCACTTGAGATATGGGAGATATATTATCGGAACATGAATAGGTAGATGGTGGCTGCGTATGAAGTGTTTCAGAATAAAGGCTCTTATAAAAAGTTGTGCAAATGTCTAGAATTTTGTCTCTGTTGATTTGTTTAACACCTCTGCTATCTTTAAGACATGTTACCCACGATTTTTTATTGCTTATTCCTTGCTTTGCTATTTTAAGTGATCGGTTTCTTTCTAAAGCATCCTGAATTAGTTTTTTATTATAATTTCTTATATCTTTTCTGATGCTGCGCTTAACTTCTTTGTCTTTCAACCTGTATTGTAAATCTCTATGGAAAGATAATTCTCACCAAAATGCCTTTTTTCTGGATGCCAAATTTTTAGGTTATATTTTTACGATTAATTTTCAATTCAATATTGTGGCCGTTTAGTGCTCGCTATCAAATTAATATTAAGTATTCGAAGGTTTATTATATGGGTACTATTATGGGTCTATTTAATGTACATTGCGCATTTCAAAGTCTTATAGAACAAAAAAACCCTAGAGATACAATTTTTTTGTACTAAATAGTACAAATCGGGAACTATTATGTCCTCGCAAAAATCGGTGACTAGTGCCGGCTGGGGCGTGTCATACCTTAAAAGCTTCAGTAGCTTGGTAAAAAAAAAACTAAGAGTCAAACTGTCAATCATCACTTCTGCTGTCAATGTCATCGAAAAATCAAAATAGTGTTTTTGTACATTTTGTAATTTAAATAATTTAAAGAAATAGAAATAAAATTATCCACTTAATTTCCAAGTAAAAAAATAAAGCAATAAAGCTTCAAATCTAAGCAACCATAACCAAAGAACCTATGAAAATTCGTTTATAATGAGCATTCAGGATAAACTTAAAGCGGCCATAAAATATTTGAAATCTGTGGCGGCAGCGGGCAGTGGTTGTTTTATAATTTATTACAATATTGTACAAACATGCAAAACAATAGATAATGTGGTAAACACACGTGTATTTGAAAGAGAAAAGAAACATGTAGCCGAATATATTTATGTCGATGACCCCACCTACAATCGAACGTTCCAACTTGAATATGATAAAGCGACGAGACAGCCTGTGGGATTTGGTCGCATTTGGAAGAGTTTAAAGCATTCGCTAGCGTGGAGACTATTGTGGTTATGCCGACATGGAAATAAAGATCAGCGCAATATAGCCTTGGAACAACTTGCTGCTTTTAAAAACAATAAATCTTGGGACTGTTGTAAACTTGCTCAAGCTATTGATGAAAAGACAGCAGTACTGCTAGCGTGGACTCGTAATGTCGACCTCAGATATTTCCTTCCTCCTCCAATTCATGTTAGACGAGCAGCACTGTCATCGGAACTCATTTCATTCAAATTTCGAGATCTTATAATGGCTTTACAGAGTATAAATCCGCATTGTTGTATTGAACTCTTCCTCTCCAAATACTTTGCCAATGTACAAGAGGAAGCAATAGAGTCAGATGGTATTCCAGCCAAGCCTGATAATATTAGTGAAAGAGATTTATGTATATTGTGTATGGATGCTCTGTATCATCATGTTAGTCTTTTCAATGTTGCTGAATATGATAAGGACCATTCTATAAAAAAATTTGTTGAAATGGGTGGTGTATCAATATTAGCTGAAGCTTTGTTAAGACATCGTAATGATCCAGACTGTGATCTAGCGGTTCTCAAAATCCTTACAGTTTTGAGTGTTCATTGCAAATTACTGTCACAGTTTTTTCAAAATGGTCTACTTGGGGAATTATCAAGACTAATTAGGTCAAAGGACATACGCTTGTCTAGCTCGGCTGCTGTATGTCTTGCAAACTTGTCTGGAGAGTATTGTTATAGACCTGGTTTGTTTCTGTTATATCCTTTGTATAGGACCACAGCTGCTACTGCTTGCGATACCTTGCTTGTACATGGACTAAGGGGTGGAGTTTTTGTCACATGGAGACAACGTGATAAAAAATGTGCTAAGCCTATTGGTATCATAGATGTAACAACATCAGAAAATGATTGTGACCCTTGTGAGACTATAGAACAACAACCTGTAAAAAAATATCTTGATCCAGAAATGAGGCAGGTAATGGATGATTTGATAGAAATAGGAGAAGAGGTGCTATTATCAGATATAGAGGTAGTTCTTCACGATATTCCTATAGAATCAAAGAGAGATCCAGCATCTAGCAAAATATTCACTGCCATTCAGAAACGTCATGCACTCATTCAAGAAGAAGAAGATAAATGTAATTACACGGTGTGTTGGCCTAAGGACTGGCTGCCAAAAGATGTCAGTAACTTAAGAATACTTGGTGTCAATTATTGGAGTTCACTATCCGAGTGGCTTGAACGCTGCCCTATGCAAACTGCAGACATTGCAACACGGGCCTCTGAACTAGTACCTGCCCTCATTGATGCTGGTGTTGGCCACAAAGATGCTCCAGTAGTGTGGTTGGCTCATTCAATGGGAGGATTAATTGTTAAGCAAGTATTGGTTGAAGCTTCACAAAGTGACCAGCAAGCTTTAAAAAAAATTGCTGATAACACCAAAGCACTTTTGTTTTTCAGTACACCCCATAAAGGTAGTTCAATGGCTGCAATGCCGCGAGCAGCAGCTGCTGTGCTGTGGCCTTCAAATGATGTGAGACAGTTGCAGGAAAACTCACCAGTTTTGTTAAATCTACATAAAGCATTCATAGAGTTTGCAGATGCTTATAGTTGGGAAACTGTAAGTTTTGTAGAAACCATGCCAACTTTAGTAACGGCATTCAAAGTTCCTATACACCTTGTTGAGGCATATTCGGCGGATTTGGGCCGCGGAGAATTTTATCAGTTACCTCTAGACCATTTGTCAATTTGTAAACCAGCAACAAGACAGTCAATTTTATATACTAAAGTATTAGATGTGTTGAAAAGGGTGTCCTTAAAGCAGGCTGAGTTACCATCAAATACTTATATAGAAAATATGATAGATACCATCTGGGGCTTAAAAATAAAAGCCAAGGAAGTATTAGAAACCTTTGACGATAAGCATGCTCATTCACGTTTACGATGGACTGAGAGGATATTGTTGAATGCATTCACGGATGACTTTTCTGATTAACAGTATACTTATTTAGAATATATTTTTGGAATTTCTTATAAAACAGATTAGATTCTTAACTGCTATCGTTATCACAAGGTGACACGTAACTTAATGCCAAAATTTTGGTGATAATAAGTCAAACAGTGCAATAAATTTTTAGGCATTAATATGAATTTAACTGTCCTAATAGATAGGTTTAACCTTATGTTTGTGAAAAAAGCTTTAGTCCCAGATCCCTGTTTTTGTTGAATTTTGTCCTAATGGATAAAACATAATCAATAATTGTAAATGATAATGAGTCAACAGTATTAGTAAAGTGAGCATTGAATAAAGTTTGATATTGTTTAAGAAATATTTAAAAATAGTAGGTACTTATTTATTTATTTAATAAATTCTTTTAGTTGAATACTTATTTGTATTTATGTTCCTATAGTAACCCTTCCAAGAATCTGAACTTCCCCCGCCATAGCTTAGAATAATAACGCATAGAAACCTAGTACGAGTGCAAAAAGTGAGGCAACTAAAACTTAGCCTATCCCCCCCCTCATCCCCCCTCCCCTCTCCCTATTACCCTTACAACAGTCCTCAAACATGTACATAGTGTTGGAAAATAGCTTTTAAGACAAGAGTTCAGAATATACCACACAAGGTACAAACAAAGATTAAGTTGAAAGACAAATAATACCATCGATATAAGAGAACAGACTAGATAATATATAAAGTAGAAAATAAAACGGAAAGGTATAACAAGAAAATATCAGATACGTAAATTAGAAAACAAAATGTAATAAAATAAGTAAACATATGAATATCCCCCCCCCCTCCCCCATTACCCCTATAATAGTCCAAAATATTACAGCCAAACTAAAACTAATAATTTATAGAACAGACCAGACATATAAAACAGAAAATAAATAAAAATAGTAAATGTAAGACAGCATAAATAAATAAGATAATACTGTAGATATAAATTAGCTAATAAAAATTAACTAAAATAAGGAAACACAAGTTTAGAAAAATATAGTAATATGAATAATTATAAGCACAAACATAAAATAAGTTAGATAAGTAAACTAAATATTTAAGTAAATAGATTAAATACAAAAAGCAGAAAAACAAATAAAAATACATTAGTTAAGATAACAAAATTAAGTAAACAAATATTATAGATACAAAAACTAGAAAATAAAAAATCTAGAAAATACAAAAAGCAGAAAAACAAATAAAAATACATTAGTTAAGTTAACATAATTAAGTAAACAAATACTATAGATACAAAACTAGAAAATAAAAAAAACCTAAACAAGTAAATACATATAATATAAAATAAAATATAACGCCAAGAAAAAAATATTTAAGTATAAAAACTGTCAAGAAGTCTGAATGCGGGAGTCCCACCCGGCTTAACATATAAGGATGAATGAAAGGAAACAAGAAAGGAAATTAAAAGTACGAAAAGAACAAAAGAGAACCGGAATGAAAGATAAAAAACTAGATTAATAAGGTCTCGTTGAATATGAACGGGGGAAAGCCACGTGGCAGGAGTGGGTTTTAGCCGGTAAGAGTCCGGCACTGTCTCGGTCGTCTCACAGTGTGGGCGGCCGATTCGTCCATGAGGATTTCCCACTCCTGCCAAAAAAAAAAAAAAAAAACTTAGCCTAATCCGTCAAACTTAGCCATCAGGCCGTCAGTACTCAATGTCACGTTCCGTCGAACACAGCTCGCGAGTAAATAATTGAAAATGACAGTTTGTTGCGTGAAAGGATGTTATAGCACATCAGGAAAACAAAAAAATGTGATAAAATAACATTTCACAAATAAGTACTCACTATTCTATGCACTATTTTTACGTAAATCGATAAATAAAACAAAATTCTAATAACCTAACTTTTCATAACACAGTGTTGCTATTTGTGAGGAAAAAATACCCACATTGCTTTCATTCATGTTTTTCATTTTTGTAATTTTAAAATACAATACTTACTGTTAATTCATATCAAACCCGATGTTTTAACATTGTTTATAATTATAACCCATCAAGCATTCTAAACGCATTGAACAATATCTCATTCTTTATGCGATTTATTTCCTTTTATTTTGAAATAAATTGAATTATACCTTCCGAAAAAATATGTCATATTACATGAAAAATCATGTTTACCTTTTCCAGTTCCCAACAACATAAAATACTTGCCTTGATAGCAAAATAGTAATGCGTCTTCCCATATTTTGTGGGTAACGGCTTAGTTATGGTATCACTGAAAGCTATATCTGTGTGCGTTAGAGGAACGTAGACACATTCGGCTCACGCACACAAAGAAAATGAAGTGGACACACGATTTTGCTCGGGTTTTGTTCTAGACGCGGCTTCTATGCGTTATTATTCTAAGGTATCTAGGTACATAAAATATAACAATAATGCCATGTCTGTAACTTGCACAAAAGTATGCAACATAGGTAGATATAAATATTTCTTTAAGTAAGTATATAAATATTTGTAAGTGCGTAGGTATATGTAGGTAGTCGGCGTTTCAAAATTGTAGATAAGTGCTATTTTTGAGCAACGAAAGAAAGGTAGCTCCTTCTCTCTCCTATTCAAGCTTTTCGAAAAACCCTTACAATTTATACACCTTTATACCTACATACCTACCTATTTAGATTTCTAAGTCCTTATTCTACAATATAAAACAATCCATAACTCTGTAAAATGTAAGTAGGTACCTACCTACAACATTTCGATGTGACAAAGGATATTGCTACGCTACCATACATTATCCGTATAATCGACTGAAACTAAATTAAAATCATGGATACTTTTAAGAACAGTAAAAAATACAAAACGCTTTCGGATTTTGATGTTATAATTACATTTTCTTACTATCTCACCAATAAAATGTGTGGTACCTAATGGAGAAGCGTTAGTAGGTACCTACTTACTATGTAACTTAGGCCAGCGGCCGATTTCCAGGTAGATACCTACTTACCTATCATGTGCCAAAGCCATGAAATAACTTTTTAAACTTATTTTTATGTAAGTGGGTACCTTGTTGTCCTGTCACCGGAAAATAAAAAGAGCGTTTGGCGCCGTGCTACTAGTTCGAGGGACTAAATAAGTCTTTCTCCCGAGGTGAACACTGTGCTTTTCATGACGAACAGGTACATACAAGGAAAGTAAAGATAAAAACACGAGTCTGAATCTGATGAACTCATCAACACGAATTTGAACAAATCTCTGTTAAGTATACGAAAGTATGAACAAAGCTCTAAAAACAAATGAACACAATTTATGAACCGTTCATTTCAGTGTTAATATATAATCCGTGGTGCTTGGCAACTGGGCTTAACCCAGTTGTAGGTATATGTCCCTTGGTGCCTATTGGCCTAACTCAAATCTGTCCCCTGCTTGATAAGGAGGGAAGTGGAAATTATATTATTTTTTTTCCTACTCCTCCGCTGCACTCTTCTGATTAATATCGATGCGGGATCCAAGACAGTTGAATCGTTTCTCCGGGACTCGTCGGGTTTCATTAGCTCGGCGTTTTTCTGGTGGTCGTCACTGTTGATTCTGGCTTTCAGGAGTTGCAGTGGTTGGGAATGTGTGGCGGGCTTGTCCCAAAAAAAAGGGTGTACGTTACCCCAGCAAGAAAGTATCTCCTAGAGTTAAATGAGTGGAACGTATAGTTGGTGCCTTATCTGGTGTAAATGTGCCCCCACATAAAAAATGTGTGCCCCCTGTCGTTTTGGAAAAAAACGGAAAAAACGATTCCTGCTGGGGTAACGTTTTTCTAGCAGGAAAATTCTAAACGAATGATCGGAGAGAGAAAAATTGTGCATGGCCAGAGAGCTTACATGTGTGCCAAAATGTGCTCCCAAAAATAAAATCTGTGCCCCTTCAGATTTACGAGATATTGCATTTCCTGCTGGAGTAACGTTTTGATGAATCGTATATCTCTAAAACCATTGCATGTGCCCATGTAGAATAAACATACCCGGGTAGCTCTTAATGTGTGCCCCTATGTGCCCCAAATTAGATTTAAGAAAATATTTATAGTTTTCAAGTTATCGCGGTTTTATGAAAACCCGAAAAAACATCGCAGCGCCTAAATGAGACAAGGTATAAGTTCGCTGAAAACTGTATTCGGTCCTTATTGACGCTAATAATAACCATACAAAGTTTCAAAACTGTTCATGCATGCGTTTTTGAATAATCTTGCTAAAAGTCAAAACAATGGTGTCATAATTTTGACGGCAAAATACAAGGAACCGGCTCAATCCCAGATGTGTAGGTGTAAACCAAAATTTTGTGCCTTTAGTCAAAAATATATGGTGAAAATATTCAGCTTGGAATGTTTCGCATTAAGTAAATATTAACAAAAATCCAAAATATGTAATCAACGGCTGGTTATCCGACCAAATTTGAATGACTACTAAAAAGCGACGGATTCATACATATCGATGACCTTCTTTATTGGACGTATTATACCTAAGCCGTTGTCCGTACAGTCGCGTTCAAAAGTTTTGGGGGCTAAAATATACTAAATGCACCTTGTGACTATATTAATGAAAACAGCTTGTTGATGTGGAAATTATTATATTTATTCCCTAAGTAATTCAAATCACAGATAAAATTTCCTACCTATTAATATTAGAAATTATTTGCACGTTGTGTAGTCATTATTATTTAAATCACAGATCAGATTTTCATCTAAGTCTAACATATAATTAGTAAATTTTCATCACAAAAAATCACAGATCAGTATTAGGTATAAGTATAATATTTTTTTTTCCTCAGAGGAGTTCGGCTTCGCACATCTTGTGCATTTGCCAGAGTCAAGTAAAAGTATAATGTTGTGTAATTTTTTTTATTAAATTTGAAATCACAGATAAATAATTTTCTAACGAGTAATTTGCTAATACATAGATTCAGATAAAGTGTGTTAGTACCTATAGTTAACCGCATAAAGATATAACTGTAAACATCGAATGTGCACAAATTATCTGATGGTATTGGCTATAAATAATCATATTTATCATATATACGTAACAACATTATCACCTGACTGTGGAATGTCACTTATATATCTAAAACGCCATCAAATCAAAATTATGTGACCCTACGAAATCAGCTTATAATCGTTGATTAATAATTATAAATCCCTCATAGCTACGTAATTCGAACGACATACAAAATGGAAACACGTTGTTGCAACATAGATCATTGTGCGGGTGACAATAGGTATACCTACCCTAAATAAAACGTAGGTCGACAGAGTATTCTATTAAACTATCAAAACTGTAGGTACCAAAATTTATTTGGTTATGGTGAACACTCAAACCAACCCGCGAAATTCAAATTTTCTTACGTTTTTTGTAATTTACACGCCAGTGCTAGGTTGTATGTTGATTAAAATATTATTAAGAAGTATAATCATCAAAATCACCAATACAACCCTCCAAGTTCATAAAGGCGTTACAAATACGGGCTTTTTATTGATTTACAAAAAAGAGCTACCTCTTTTTAATAGTAGGTAGGTGTTCATCACACATTTCATGAACTATATTTTTTTTTAAACATCGGGGCCAATCAAATTTTGGGTCAAAGACCTGACAAATGGCAAATATCTGGATATACTTATTTCTTTCGTTCACACATAAATTACTGCCGGTCGATTCTGCCGGTCGATTCTGTTGACATCTCACCGTGATCACTTAGGTGGAGTGAACGATAAGTGAGCTGTCATGCCATCTTGTTTGTATGGTTTGACAGCTCACTTATTCACTTCGCCTAAGTGTTCACTTCGATATGTTTACAGCCGGTCGATTCTGTCGACATTTCACCGTGATCACTTTGGTGGAGTGAACGACACGTGAGCTGTCATGCCATTTTGATTGTATGGTTTGACAACTCACTTGTTGTTCGCTTCCCTCAAGTGTTCACTTCGACAAGTTAACAGAATAGCACTGCTGTTGACATCTCACCGTGATCACTTAGGTGGAGTGAACGACAATTGAATGTCATGCCATCTTGTTTGTATGGTTTGACAGCTCACTCGTCGTTCACTTCGCCTAAGTGTTCGCTTCGACATGTTTACAGAATCGCACTGCTGAATGTATTTAATTAAATTTAGAATGGAGAAGATAGCTTACCTTGGACAGTGTTGCCAGAAGGTTACATTTCTTACATTTTTCGTAACTTTTGACCCCTTCACGTAACATGTAAGTAATTTTTGTATATAAGGCTATTTTCGTAACTTTTGAGAACAACGAGATTTGTAACACTAGATTTTTATTGCAAACAGTTTACGAACGCATTTCACTTTAACGCACCTAAAACTGCGCATCTAAAAAGTATTTCACTCCATATCACACTCACAGATTACTCTGAATGGAAAGTGCCACGACAAAATGAATCGTAAAGTATTTGTTTTAAAACTTGATTTTGCTTCAGCGTGTACGCGCACTTTTCGTACTTCGCAAGTTCCCGCCGTACGCGGTTTCGTAGCTACAGAAATGATTTGTTTTGTTTCCTTGCGTTTTGTTGTATTATGTGCGTGAGTGCAGTTCTGATGAATACATTTATTTCCAACTAATATTTTATTTTGTTGGCAAACTGCATGTCAAAGTTTGCAACTTATACTAATAAAATAAAAATACAACATCTGTATTATATTGCAGATGCAAACAAGTAAAATATCTAAACAGAAACAAATCAACGATTTTTGATAACTGTGATTTAAACCTCAACGAGTATTACATTACAATGTTTAATTAAAAAACTGATGCCAGGTTCAGGTTGGCGAATTCGATGATTGTTTGTCTCAAATTCGTGATTGAAGAAAAAAAGAATAGAACAAAAATTAATGAAGGCCCGTAAGAAAGAGATCACCAGTATTTAATCTATACTATCTATACTAATATTATAAAGAGGTTACATTTGTTTGTAAGTTTGTATGTAGGGGGTAATCTCAGGAACTACTGAAAAATTCTTTCAGTATTAGATAGCCCATGTATCGAGGAAGGATATAGGCTACATATCATCACGCTAAGACTAAAAGGAGCCGAGCATTAATGGAAAATGTGACGCAGACGAATTTGCGTGGGTCAGCTAATACACAATAAAGAGAGATGACAAAATTTTATCCTTAGGTTAAATACACCATTACACATCATAGATTCCATTATATTCCGCCATTTTCCCCACCGACCCCAAAAATACGTAATTTAAAAAAAATACAATAATGTAACTTTTGGAGCAAAATTGTAACATTTTAGGAAACGAAACGTAACTTACGACTCAAGGGCCCTGGCAACACTTGGAATAGAACTTAGGCATTAGGCTACTATTTTAATGTACTTAATCATGTGTAAGGTCATAGAAACAGCTAGTAGAATATAATCCAATAACAACTTTATTTTATTTCTTAGGATTACTTTTCTACTTCAGTGTACTCAAGCACAACACGTGTGAACCGGTTAGTGAGTAAAGTAAAGAAGGTCATCGATATGTATGAATCCGTCGCTTTTTAGTAGTCATTCAAATTTGGTCGGATAACCAGCCGTGGATTACATATTTTGTTTTTTGTTAATATTTACTTAATGCGAAACATTCCAAGCTGAATATTTTCACCATATATTTTTGACTAAAGGCACAAGATTTTGGTTTACACCTACACATCTGGGATTGAGCCGGTTCCTTGTATTTTGCCGTCAAAATTATGACACCATTGTTTTGACTTTTAACAAGATTGTTCAAAAACGCATGCATGAACAGTTTTGAAACTTTGTATGGTTATTATTAGCGTCAAGAAGGACCGAATACAGTTTTCAGCGAACTTATACCTTGTCTCATTTAGGCGCTGCGATGTTTTTTCGGGTTTTCATAAAACCGCGATAACTTGAAAACTATAAATATTTTCTTAAATCTAATTTGGGGCACATAGGGGCACACATTAAGAGCTACCCGGGTATGTTTATTCTACATGGGCACATGCAATGGTTTTAGAGATATACGATTCATCAAAACGTTACTCCAGCAGGAAATGCAATATCTCGTAAATCTGAAGGGGCACAGATTTTATTTTTGGGAGCACATTTTGGCACACATGTAAGCTCTCTGGCCATGCACAATTTTTCTCTCTCCGATCATTCGTTTAGAATTTTCCTGCTAGAAAAACGTTACCCCAGCAGGAATCGTTTTTTCCGTTTTTTTCCAAAACGACAGGGGGCACACATTTTTTATGTGGGGGCACATTTACACCAGTTAAGGCACCAACTATACGTTCCACTCATTTAACTCTAGGAGATACTTTCTTGCTGGGGTAACGTACACAAAAAAAGGTACTTTTGAATTGTTAAGGTCGGTCGGACCAAAACAGATGATGAAGCTATTTGCACGTTCCAAAGCGTAGATCTCTATGGAAAAGAACGTGCAAGAAACTCCACGGACACTCTTTTAAATCAATTGATGTAGGTACTTAATACAAAAATCATGATAACATTATCTTTGATTGCTTCTATATGTGAGGACAATGCAAAGAACAGGAAAGTACCTACCTATATAAAACAATTCAAAAAGAACAGATTAATAAAAAAGCCAGTGGCAGGTAAGAGATGACCAGTCTCAACTGACGGCGCCCATTCACGAACATGACGCGTGTATCAGCACCATCTAGCTCAACCATTTTGAAGGGAACGAAATGATCCAACACACGCGCTTTATCAGCGAAACGTTTGTGTGAGCATGACAAGCTCTCAACTGCCACGCTCGTTCAAGTCAAATAAGTTCAATAACAAAATCTTATTACATACCTATTATGTAAATGGCTCCATAGTAGGTACTTACATTTACAAACATTTGAAAAGATGCTTTTACTTTATACAAAACAATGGTTTTCAATGACCAAGTACCTAAAAAACAAAATAAAACTGCTTGAATGCGTTAACTTGCTTCTTAGCATTTCAATATTTCAAAGAAAGAATAAATACATTATACCTACTATAGGAGAACAAAAAAAGGGTAAGCATTTCTTCCAATAAATTGTACCTATAAAAAAAAAACTATCTAGTGGTCCCATGCGGCTGTGGCAGTGGAGCAGGACCAGCATTTAACCAAGCATTTTTATCATGGATATAATCTTCCCATTTATGCTTGTCTACATAGTGTGCGTTTTATACTGCTTTTAAATTTAGTCTCATTTAGTTCGAGAATAGCGAGTGGTATTTTTATTATAAAACTAGCTGACCCGCGCAACTTCGTTTGCGTCACATTTTCCATTAATGCTCCGCTCCTATTTGTCCTAGCGTGATGATATATAGCCTATAACCTTCCTCGATAAATGGGCTATCTAACACTGAAAGAATTTTTCAAATCGGACCAGTAGTGGCCGGGTATGGTCGGACTAGTTTTGTCAATCGGCTTTGTGCAAACAAAGCCGATTGACAAAACTAGTCCGAATAAAAAAATATCCATATAAAAAAATAGAATATAATAGGTGGTATTTAGTTTGTAATTTGTTTTTTACTTTTATTTTTTGTTTAATTTTGTGTTTGTGCGTCAACTCTGGCGAAATAAATGTATTTTCTTTTCTTTCTTTTTCTTTCTTTTCTTTTAAACCAATTTTGGACCTGCGGAAAGGCGTTATTTACGACGTCAAGACTTGTGGCACGCCTATCTTAAAAATTTAAGACGTATCTATCGTCAGCGAATAACACCATTTCAGCTTGATTTTTTAAAAGATGGGGTAGATCATTAATATACACTAAAAAGAGGAAAGGACGCAATACTGAACCTTGCGGTACACCCATTTTGATATTTAAGCCCCGAGAATTGACACCATTTACTTGAACTTGCGGTTGTCTGTCATTTAGATAAGATTTCACTAGACTGAGTGCAAGTTCACCTAGTCCGTAATGTTCTAGTTTTAGGAGCAAGGTTTCGTGATTAACACAATCGAATGCTTTGGAGAGGTCACAAAAGATTCCTATGGTATCTTGCGCGATAGCAAAAAAGCCCTGCGCCCGCCCTGGGGTGGAGGATATTCATGAGGACTTCAAACGATAAAAAATACCATCCTCGTGAATGACTAGGGATAAACCCATTTCACCCAAGGTGGCGACCTAATATGGCCTGACTAGCAAAGAGAACCGTAAAATTTTTGATTGGCCTTATAAGGAACCATGGGCTTTCCTAGGAACACCACCAATATTTTACCTTAAATTGACGCAAAATAATTCTTTTTTTCTTCAGTACGATAAAATCTTTAGTACTTATAGAACAAAACAGCAAAAAATATGAGAAAATAAAAGGTTATTTAACTAAAAAACTTATGTTTTGCTGCCCGCGCGAATAACAATTGTGACTTCGACGACCGAAATCTACGAAGCTTGACATTTCACCATTGCATTGCCAAAATAGCGGCGCGAGTGACTCGCCGCCGCTTCTGTGGCCTTAAGTTTGATGAACATCAGTGTGTGTCAATAACTACGACTTTTTATTAGTTGGCCATCAAAGGAGCGTGGCCTTCCATGGTCCACCTACCTTAGTTGGAATTCTCAGAAGTGAGCGTTTTAGAAAATGCTGAAATAGATGTTTGTTTAGGCATATCAAAAATGAAGTAGGTACCTAGACTATTATAAATAGATCATGTTTCATGTAAATCTAAAAATTGAAATTGTTCCTTGCAAACTTTTCCATTCCGTTTTACGATGCATTTTAATTTAGGTAAAAAATATGCTATATTATAATATGCTATATTATGTCGCAGTCTTCTGGTTGAATCTACTATTTAATTGAACCACTAGACCTGCACGGAAGAATATTTTTTTTTATTATAGCGCTCACCAACTTTTCGCCACAATGTCTTGCGACCGTCCTTGGCGGACTTAAAACATTTTTCATCGTTAAATATTTATCTATATTAAAGCACCAATCGAAATCCAAAAATGCTCTTGCGAAGCGTACCCGTCTTTGCATGTGAATGTCCGATAGTAAAATTTTCTTGGCTGGTCTACGACATTTAACACCAGCTGCACGCAAGTGGTTCCGTAGGTACAGTTTGCAATGTCACATCATAATTATTAATCGCCGTAGAACGAGTAGTGAGAAAGTGCTCTTCCATATTAGCTAACTACTTATATCACGGTGCCGCGCACTGGTATTTGTGTATGCAAATCCAGCCTTTGGTCCCGGTCGGCAAGGATCAATGCTTTCCGAATCGGCATGACGCTGGACCCACAATTGCACTGTTCTTCTCTGTAAACAATAATAAAATATTAAAAAAAAACAATCAATAACATGTGGATTATTTAAACATATTAATTAAACTTCTAGACATAATAATAACATTTTGTTATTCACCGATATCTTTTAACGCCTCGCAATTTCACTGATTGGAACGTTTTGCTCATGCAAAATAATTATCTCAGCTCATAAAAGTGTAGTTAAGTGATTCGAAATATTGATTAACAAATAAAAGCACTTTTCAAAACACGCAGGGTATAATGTCTAAAAACGTAACGTAAGCCCGATAGTCAATAGCATTATGACGACGAGCATAAACTACTACTTAACTTATAATGATTTGTCATTTTTAGAGGGTAGACATTAATATAATCCCAGCAAAAAATAAAGAACACTTGCGAATAGTGGTGAATGCTCCAACCAGCCCCCGAAATTCAAATTTTCTTACGTTTTTTGCAATTTGCAGGCTAGTGCTAGGAACAAAAAAAAAACAGAAAAAGTAATTCCTAGAGCTTTATGAGCTTAGAGCGTTGTATAGATGATTTTGATGATTATAATTCTGTAACTATATATGTCTTACAGCCGTGAATAATATTTTAATCAACATAAAACCTAGCACTGGCCTGCAAATTGCAAAAAAACGTAAGAAAATTTGAATTTTGCGGGCTGGTTGGAGCATTCACCTTAAGCAATTAATTGAACAAACATATTGAAAATATTTTACTAAAACATACAAAAACATTGGGCTATCGGTAGCCGGATTCGATCTTACGACGCCGCCGCGGTGGCGTAACATTATTATAAAGCACTTGGAACACAATTTTTGTGTTCGTAGCTTTGTTTGGACTAGTTGGGAGGTGAACATATCAAAAGTTCCCGCCTGTAGCCCTTGAGACGGGACGAGGAGAGGATTTTGAAGGTCTCATTTTTCGAGTTTTCGCTTATATCTCGGAAACTGTGCATCCATTGCTACAAATTTTACTCGGTCAAGTTTATCAATAGCTTGTAAACTTAGTTTCGCGATATCTGCCCTTGAAAGTCTGTAATTTTTTTTGGATAACATAAGTAATTCGGCAAAGAGGTGGCAAGATATCGACAATCTGCGAGAGCTACATCCACTTTAACACAAACTAGCTGACCCACGCAACTTCGTCTGCGTCACATTTTCCATTAATGCTCGGCTCCTTTTAGTCTTAGCGTGATGATATGTAGCCTATAGCCTTCCTCGATAAATGGGCTATCTAATACTGAAAGAATTTTTCAAATCGGACCAGAGTTCCGGAGATTACCCCCTACATACAAACTTTAAACAAAATTTAAACTAACGGGGACCCCTATGAAATAAGGAAAACCATAAAAAATCATGTAGGTACCTACCTATTTTTTCTTCGATAAAATGCGTTTTCTACTGATTGTACTTACTCCATTTTTAATGTTATTTTTTTACAAAGTCTGTAGTGTTAATTTTTACTGAAATGTCAATATTATGAATACATTTTCTGGTTGAAAGGAACGAAACGTATTCCCCCTTCCACAAGGCGCCCCACCCAAACTTCCCAACTCCCCTTTTCTGCATTGGGTGTCATGTCGGTAAAACAGGACGACGGGGGTGAAGTAGGGGTGAAGCGGTGGGGTGAGACTTGGCCGCTCCCTAACGCCATCTAGAATCTTTCACAACAGAACTTTAATAAACTAAAGCTACTAAGCTCCCCGATAGATGGCGCTAGCAACGTTGCTGTGTAGGTTTTAATAAAGTTTTGCAAGTAGAGAACTTTCGAGGATTCGCGATCGGAATATATATTACGACAACCGTTTGGTTAAATACGCTGAGATTGAGTTATTTCGTTGCAATGACTTATTTTCAAATGAATTGAAATTTGTTTGATTAAATAATACCTACGGAAGAATGATCGCTTCATTTGTTAGGATAATAATTAAGTTTTTTCACCGTATAAAAACGTGTGCCACGAAGTGGTAATTTGAGTTAAGCAAAAAGAAAGAAGTCGGCTGGAGCCATATCTGGTGATTAAGGTGATTCATCATCATCATATCAGGCGAAAGTGAGGAGCTCGTGGCTAAATAATAACAGCCGCACTGGTCGATCTTCAAGGTTAAGCAACGCTTGTCTAGGTTGGTCTGTGGATGGGTGACCATCTTAACATACCGAGTTTTCTCCGTGTCTCGGAAAGCACGTTAAGCTGTTGGTCCCGGCTGTCATTTGGAGATCTTTGGCAGTCGTTACGGATAGTCAGAAGCCTGAAAATCTGGCACCAGTCTTGCCAAGGAGTAGTCTGTGTTACCCAGTTAATGGGCTGTGGAGGTCTGGTAGGCAGCCGCTCCACGTAAAATACTGGTATTCAGCTGAATCTGGTTTGACTGGAAGCCGACTCCAATATAGTTGGGGAAAGGCTAGGCAGATGATGATATCAGGCGAAAGACATCCACAGCTGGACATAGGCCTCCCCCCAGCGTCGCCACAACGACCAGTCCTGTGCGTCTCGCATCCATCGGCTACCCGCGACCTTCACCAGGTCATCGGTCTACCTTGTGGGAGGCTTTCCAACGTTGCGTCTTCCGGTACTCGGTTGCCATGCCAAAACTTTTCGGGCCCATCGACCATCCCTTCTGCGAGCAATGTGCCCTGCCCACTGCCACTTTAGTTTGGCGATCCTTCGGGCTGTGTCGGTAACCTTGGTTCTCTTGTGGACATCATCATCACTGATTCGATCACGTAATCAGACTCCAACCATGCAATCTCCATTGCCGTTTGAGTGACTGAAATCCTTCTGATGAGGCCCATTCTGAGAGACCACGTTTCAGTTCCATAAGTCATTACTGGCAAAACGCACTGGTCATAGACTTTCGAGACGAAAAGATACCACGAAACTTCCCGAACGCTGGTGGATAAGGTGGATGCTCGATGGGATTTGTTGAATTTTGATTAAAAAATCGTTCACAATGATGGCCTTGTGAGAAGGCGCATTATCGTGGTGCCTTTTTCGTCTAATTTGCTCTCTTAAACGCTGCATAACGCTCAAATAATATTCTTTATTTATCGTTTGACCTTGCCATTTCGAGTGCACAACAATGCAATAGTCAAAATAATGCAGTCAACATGACTGACTTTTGATCGACTTTGCCCTTTTTTTTTCGGTTTCAGTTCAGTTGGAAGACGCCACTCCGAAGCTTCTTGACTAGTTTGCGTGTCAAACTTGTAAACCCACGTCTCATCGTCAGTAATAATGCGTCCTCAGTGACTTTTATGCGATTGAGTTTTTGTAGAAAATTCAGGACTTTTGGGACTAGTCGAGCGGCAACATTGTTTCATACCCAAGTGATTATTTAAAATGGTACGGACTGCCTTGTGAGACACTTAAACTTGAATAAGGATTTTCATTCACTAATTCCTTCACTTTTTAACCGACTTCCCAAAAAGGAGGAGGTTATCAATTCGGTTGTGTTTTTATTTTAATTTTTTTTTGTTTGTTACCTCACAACTCCGACAATTATGAACCGATTTGAAAAATTCTTGTTTTATCTGAAAGAATATACTTGCAGATTGGTCCCAATTAAATTTTATGAAAATCGGTTACGAACTTTGGATTTTAAATCGAAATAGCTGGAATTCGTCTACTTGGATGATAGTTTTATGTCATCCAAGTAATCGAAATTGCATATTTTGCTTTTCTGCGATTTTGCATTGGTGTTGTTAGGTGTGGGGTACCTACCACTAAAAAGTGAAAAATAAAAACCTTTTTACAAAAAAATACAACCGACTTCCAAAAAAAAAACACTACAAAGTAAAAAATAACTTTAATTTCGGAAGTCGGTGTCAAAATACGAAGAAACTAACAAAAACACCGACTTCCGAAATTAAAGTTATTTTTTACTTTGTAGTGTTTTTTTTTCCACCAGAGCGAGGCTAATCTTCCATCACATCTCGACCGCTTTTTACCACTCATAAGCACGTGTTTTTTATAAAGTAGATTTACCCTAAGCGTTCATTAACGTTTTGCAGTGACTCCGAACACGAAATTCCATTGGCGATACAAAATTTAAGACAAACTCTTTGTTCGATGTTTTTTTCTTAACTTAACTCCGCGCCAAATTGGAAGACAGTAATTGTGCTAATATAAGCAAATAAAAATTGAATTTAGAACCATTTAGAACCATTAGCAAATCATCCATTCCCGAAACTTTTTTGACTGAATGTATAATCTAGTTGTTTGACCTAGGTACTTCTTGACCCAGACCCACCAATCAAGCAATTATAACATTTCTACATAACTTAATTGTTTTCGTTGAAAAATGCTTGGTAGGAACCTACTTAACCTATTCAAGGATTTGATCTTAGATTTGGTAGGTAGTTCTGGGTTCTAATCCCGGGCCGGGCAGCGTTATAGAGATTTTCCATCTGCAAATTCTCAGAACTTACAACTAACATCCCGGAGTCTGGAATTTTGTGTTTAGTATCATCTTCTTAGCGTGTCCTGTAGGTATCAACTGGGCGCTACTGGATTAGCCCCCATGCCATTATAATGGACACAGTCAGTTACTTGAAAGTCACTGTTTGATTTCAAAACCACACAATGTTTACTGATCAATACTAATAGATCTGTTCATGGAATTATTAATTATAAAGCCGTTAAACTCTACTTTAATGCCAAAGCTTGTCAGGCTAAGGTAGAAATAAACAATTACTACATTTTTAATTATGAATCTAACTATGAATATTACATTTTACCTTCTTTAACTATTGCCGTCTAAAACCAATATTTATTTTAACTTTTTTTTTAAATTAGAAATTATATAGGCGTTAAACTTTACTTTAATGCCAAAGCTTGTCAGGGTAGAAATTAGCAATTACCTACTACATTTTTAATTATGAAACTTTGAATATTAATTTGACCTTTTTAAACTATTGCCGTCTAAAACCAATATTTTTTAACAGTATAATTGACGAAACAATGCCAATTTGCTGACTGTAATAACGTAATTTAGTGGGTATCCTATCCATGTACGTTTAAAACCAATTAAGTGATCAAACCTTGAAAAACGCCATAACGTTAGCCCATTAATTAGTTGGTAATGTCAGGTAAAATAACGATATTATGTTGTTCCCTAACTTATATTGTTGTGATCCAACAACTAGGTCCGTAGTTTCTTACAGAGTGATTTAACAAAGCTGCTACGAGTCTGCTAAACATACGTCATCTACGCAGCTTCTACGATTTTGCTACGCGGTTACTACGAGTCAGCTACACGTTTGCCTCGTAGGCAGTTGCTACGGCTGCGTAGCTCTTACGACTAAGTTACGGGGCATAGATGAGTGAGCCTAATACACCTCTGCTACGCATCTTTTACGTAATTGCTAAGCGGCTACTATGAATCAGCAATAAAGTTTCTACAAGTTAAAGACCGACGGGACCATTTAGATGAGTGAATCTGCTACGCGGCAAATAAGTAGGAATAGAAAAAAAAGTAAAAAAAAATGTGCTAAAAATTAGGGTGAATAGGCAACAAACCGAAAAACACATCTGCTGCGTTGCGCTTAGTTTTGTAGCTAAATGTACCTAAAAGTATTATTGTATTGTGACTATTCGATTTAAAAATAATGCATGTATATATGTCAATAATATTGAAGAACTATGTATAATAGTGCGATCAGAAATAACTGTAATGAAATTAATTTATTATCCGAAATAAAGGCTATTTGTATTTGTACCTAAAAGTCTGCTACTTTTAGGTACATTTAGCTACAAATACAATAGTATGTTAATGCCCTAAGGTCTATTCCTTGTAGGTAATCCAACAAAACTGTGTACCGAGTATATTTTAAAGAAATCGTAAAATACGCAAAAGAACTCGATCTTTTCTAGTTTCTTAATTCAATATTACAAGCTTATGAATTACGCGCTTATATCTGAAATAATTTCGCTAACAAAATAATACATTCGGATATTGCTTATTTCCTCTGGCGGCTTACCCTTCGCCGTGTACAAACTTCTTATTTCCACTCATTTTCACATTTTCAGATCAGCTAGCAGGGGATCAATAAACCTACTAACCGAAATTTTCTTTTCTCTCACTCTATTTTCTCTGTCTCTCTCTTTGCTAGAAAAGCACTCGACTTACTGAAATGGGAAATGAATCAGTTCATGTATTACGTTCAGAAATAATTTGTTGATAGGTCTTAGTAGGTACCTATAATATAAAAGGTATTTAAGAAAATATTTTGTATCATATGAGGTGATGTGTAAACGTAAATACCTAAGTAAGCAGGATTAAAGATTCTAACTACAATACACTATATTTAAAATTATGAAAGACACTAGATATAAAACCATTAATAGTACAAATTAAGAGATAAGCCCTATTGAATACCTACTATTGAATATGTGTGGAGAAAAGCACAAAATGACTGAAACAAAGACTTTTCACTCACAAAAAGAACGTTACTTTTTTCTTCCTTCTACTTATATTCAGTGGCACTGTATGATGGCATGAAATTCATTGAAATAAAAAAAAATATGGTTTATAACTAGGTGAAGTTAAATTACATGGTTTTGCAGGATGAACTATAAAATTGACTGCCCGAGCAACGAGAGAAGTGTGACTCTTGTTTCGTCCCCGAGCAGCGCTAGCCGTTTTTTGTGCAGTTTTTGGAGCTATCTACTCTTTATCCAAAAGAAATATCAATTAATAAAAAATACATTAAATTTCTACATAATCTTGGCTTCAAAATGGTAGATTTTATTTTTTATTATTAAGTTTAATGTTTAAGTAATCTCCTCACAACGAACCCACAGAAATGAGAAAAAAATACTGAAAACATGCATCTTCTCGAAAACTAAGGATTATTTTGATTTTATACTTACACTAATGGATAGGCAATTTAATTATGAACATTTTGGTAGAAGTATTTTTTTCAAATGACCAAAATTAGATTTTATAACGATTTTATTAAACATTCTGAGCGTATTCGCTACTGTATCTCTTGCGCTGTTATGTAGGGAAAAAATGCTCAAGGTTATTTGCTCAGGGTACGGCCTTAATATACATTGTGAACACTCTTTTAACGTAAAATCTAGACTTGGAATAAAAGAGACGTCAAAGTAAGTAGTGTCGCCTTTAGCTCTCACACCCTTTAGTAAAAAAGAACCTATCTAATTAATTTTACAAATATAAACCTACAAAAATCACAAAGGTACAATTTTCATTTATAAAATGTGAAACATCACTATAACAAGTATATTTAGATTAAACTAGATTTCATTTCAATTTAATTTAAATTAAAACAAAATTAAAGATAACAATTAAATGAAATAAAACAGCTATTTGACTCTTGACTTCACAACCATATAATACTTAGACCTAGCTACTGCCAGCGGCTTCGCCCGCGTAATCCCTAGGGAACATGCTCCCGGTATATATAACGCCTATGTCTTATTCCAGGCTATAACCACCTGACACCTCACCTTTGGCACCTGTGTGCCAAATTTCATGAAGATCCTTAGGTACAGCTATCTATCCTCACAAACTTTTGCACTATATAGTAGGATGATATATTATCAGATTCCGATTTCAAGGATATGTGATACTTGTTGTGTTATAGTAGGTATTTGTTTTATGTCAACAAAAAAAATGCTGGAATTTAAAACTAAGTACGTACTACATAGACATTTCATCATAGTCTGAACGTTTTTATAAAGATGATTAAAGCGTTCAAAAAGGTTTTATTAATCCGTTAGTCGGATTAAATCAGTTGGATTAAAAACACCTTTTCTTATTTGAAATAAGTTGAGTGGTTCCGAAGATTCTCTGCTACATACTCAATACACAAACTCGCAAAATTCTGTATTTATTATATCAGTATCCACTACATGCTTACTACCAGTTCTGAATTATTATTTCCAACAAAACGTGGGGCATATTTATCTACAAATGGTGCGCCCATAAACTTTAGAAATCAATCTTTGAAGCGAAAGGTCCTTCCGATCAACACTTTAAGAAAAGGAAAACAACTTATCCGAAAGTTCAAAGTGTTCACTTCGAAAATGGGTCCGAAAACAAGAAACATGGTCACGTGGTCACTGTTGGCAGCTCGGGTTGCAGATTTACGGGTTCCCAAAAGTGGGCCACGGAGGCGTTATCACCATGGTAACCGGCAACCGCTCCATGTTGCTATCGATCCCCAAGTTGTCTCCACTGTGGGACGGTGGCCCATTTCGCTGTCTTTGTTTCCCCCAAAATTTTTGTTGTTGGAGCCCGCCCGGAGCAACTGATCTACTTATTTCCGAGAATTGTACGATGGCTTATTATGGTAAAACGTTTAAAACTAGAATTTCGGAAAGCTTGTCAGAATGTATGAACATTGATGTGAATGTTTAATGTAGGTTTAAGAATAGACAAGAACTCACATTCATTTGTCATACCCGTCCACAGTTAAGTATTTCCACAGGTAGTCACTCGATCTAAAATGATGATATTATGGTACTTATGACTAGAAATCCATCCTGTACCGCACATAACGTAGCTACCTATTGAGCTCAAAAAATCTAATACTAACCATCGACTCGCAAAAAAGGAGGGTAGAAATCGAACACTCACACCGTTAAGAATATTCGGTTTAGTTTCATTGATGATTTTTGAGTTTTTACTCAGAAGTGTGCATAGAAAGACCTTTCTGAACTTATCTTTCTTTTAATCTATCAAAGTAAAAGAAGAAAAACCAAGCATAGCAAAATCCTATCTACTGAAGAGTCTAAGATTTTTATACCTTGCAAACTATTGTTTGATTTTCTTCAACGGTTTGAGTAAGAACCCTTGAAAGATGATTGTAAAAAAAAAAAGAAAACGTTTTCATTTTAATTGAGTCCAGGCTGGTGCCCTGAAAAAATCTAATTAGTCCGTCAGTTAGATTATCAAAAAATATTTGACCCACGTTTTTTCTTTTGTTACGGGAACCAAAATTGACGAAGTTACGACGCTTTTAAATTCTCAATACGTCACACCTTCGCATAATTTTTAGTGATCGTTTAGGGCTCGTGACGTCACGAACGTCGCGAGCCCCAACTCCCGATTTTGATGCGTTTTATCTTTGTCAATATTCATTGATATACAACAACAAAAAATACGTGTCCATTATTTTTCAATACTCTAACTGACGGACTAAATAGTTTTGCAATTTGTGGATGATGGAATCTAGCCTATTGCTACAACCTGGGAGTCATTCCGTCAAGAGTGAATTGGTTACTTTTCTAGACAAGCGTGCTCCAACTTCGGCCCCATCATAACTTAATTTCAGGGTGAAATGGTGGTCAAACGCGTGCCTATCAAAAATAAAAAAATTGGTCAAACATTAGATTAGGTACTGATATCATAATCTTATACGAAAACATTTTTTTTTCCAATATTCACTGTAGAGTAAAAAATCGATAAGATATGGAGTAATGATAGACTCGCGGCTTCACTCATTTTTAGAGTTCCGTAGCCAAATGGCAAAAACGGAACCCTTATAGATTCGTCATGTCTGTCTGTCTGTCTGTCCGTCCTTATGCCACAGCCACTTTTCTCCGAAACTATAAGAACTATGCTGTTGAAACTTGGTAAGTATTCTGTGAACCGCATTAAGATTTTCACACAAAAATAAAAAAAAAACAAAAAAATTTTTTGGGGTCCCCATACTTAGATCTGAAACTCAAAAAAATTCATCAAACCCATTCGTTTGAGGTATCTATAGGTCTTCGAAAATGATATAGAGGCAACTATTTTTTTTTTTTCTAAACTGAATAGTATGCGCGAGAGACATTTCGAAAGTGGTAAAATGTGTGTGTGTGTCCCTGTAACTTCTAAAATAAGAGAATGAAAAAACTAAAAAACATATATGATGTATATTACCATGAGAAAATTGGTTTGAACGAGATCTAGTAAGTAGTTTTTTTAATACGTCATAAATCGTAAATCGCAACTTTTGCTTATAATATAATACCTACTGGTTTGTACGGAACCCTCGGTGCGCGAGTCCGACTCGCACTGGCGCACCGAGGGTTCCGGGGTTTCTTATTATCGGTTGTAATCAGCTTCTTATCTCAAATCTGATTTACGTCACAATTTAATCATGTAGGTAAATTAGGCCAAACTATAAGTTGGAAAACATCCTAAAATAAATTTATAAGATATTTTATCAACTCTCAACGTTGGCAACCAGATTTCTGTATTTTTGATAATTACAAAAAATAATTGCCTGCATGGATAATTGTAATTTAAATAATGTAAAAAATGTTTTCTTACGACGATTTGTCTTAGAAATTGGTTACCCTTGTTTCATTCTAACTAATATTATAAATGCGAAAGTAACTCTGTCTGTCTGTCTGTCGTTTCATGCCTAAACTACTGAACCGATTTGGATGAAATTTTGCACAAAGATAGTTTGAGACCCGAGAAAGGACATAGGATAGTTTTTATCCCGGAAATCCCATGGGTATGTTCCCTAGGGTTTACGCGGGCGAAGCCGCTGGCACAAGTAAGCGAGTCGAAAATAAGTTGTGGACGATGGTAAATCACAAAAGAAAGTTTCTTGAAATTGTTACTTTTTTTTTTACTTGATATGGGTTGCTCTTGATTAGTCTTGGTCAGAGATGACAGAGACAAAGTCTACGATGGAGCGAGCTTACCCAGAAGTAGCCTGTTTACTCTAACTTTGAAAAGATTAGGGTTGTAAGCATTCGGAAACACAGACGCAGGCAAAGAGTTCCAGTCCTTTGCTGTGCGCATGATGAAAGACGCTTGGAAGCGCTTAGTGCGAGTTGGTGGAATAGCAACAAGGTAGGGATGGCAAGTTGCAGTGCGTAAGGATGTCTGGATGTTACTTTTGCTATGAACTTCTCTCAGGCGTTACGTAAAAAGTAACGAATTATACGAGTAGGTGGAGTAGGTATGATAGCGGGCAATATATTTTCTTCTATCGACTTGTCTTGTGTAGTTTTGTTTGATGAAGAAGTTTATCCTTCTAAGTTTTTATTACAAAATACACTCGGTTTTCTTTCAGGGAAATATGTTTATTTCACTGTAGACAAGACTGCGTGAAGTCGAATTAAAAGTGATTCGTTTCTGTCACAAAAACCAATTTTTTAGCAACTTTAATCCCAAAAAAAAATGTCTTTATACTTTTTATTATAACAAATTATTGTGTACAGATTATTTGCTGTAATAAATCATTTAATTAGAGACCAAAAATGACTTAATGACATATTCCTTAGTAATATTCTGCCGAGTAAAAATTACCAAATGAAAATGGGCTTCCTAAAATTATTCCAAAGATTCCATTGGTATAAAATGGTTGCTAAAATTTGTGCGGGTAACGGAATTTTGTCAATTTCTTTTCGGCAAAACCTACTTACTTTTCAAGCATAGAATATTGTCCTATAACCGAAATAATGTTGTAAGCTGAGTGGTAATGTAGTAGGATTAAAACCACAAATCGACGTCAAAAATTCGAAACCATTCCCATTTTTCCGTGGAAATATTCGTTAGCGAAATTCGTAAAGTAACTACGTACGTATGTGGTGGTTTGCAGCAGAATGCAGTTAATTGATTTATAATATTAATGTTACTACCCAGCGCAATCCTTTGCGATTTTCCACCACGGTTTTCTGTAGCCGACGCGGCAATGCATGAATTCCTTTCAGCAAATCTTCGTTGTGCATCAAAATGTTCATTTTATTAGTAGATATAAATCCATTTTATTATTTAATGCTGTAATTCTTACTTAAGTTTATTTAGAGTACCTGAAGTTTTTCGCCAGTTCAGGTGAAATTGAACTTATTATCAACAAAACAGATGTCTCTATATATATTTTCAGCTTCGCACCGAAGCATGATCATCATCTGCCTAGCCTTTTCCCTACTAGATTGGGGTTGGCTTCCAGTCAAAGACCAACCTTGACAAGCGTTGCTTAACCTTAAAGATCTACCCGTGCGGCTGTTAATAAGCATTATCATAATTATGTATAGTTATTTTTTTGTCTGGAGGCTAAAAGCCTCCTATAAATATATTTGGTACCTATACAAAAATAGTATTTGATCCTCTTTTTTTAGTTAATGGTCGTTAATTTTGTCAATTTGATGATTTTTATATCAAGTTTGCCTTTTAATATTGATCAAGTTAGGTTAGGTTTGTTTTTTGCTCATTTCTCTTAGTTTTGGCGACAAACAAGTAACGATCAGACGTAATTTCTACATCAACATTTTTTTTTTGCGTAGTTATAAAGAGATTAAAATATCAATTGATTTAATTTATTTTATGTCTCAAAGAAAGAGGATCAATCATTAAAATAGATGTCCATTTAGACTTTTTTCTGTTTTTGCAAGATTAACACGATCATTTAAATACATGCCTATCAATACCATCTATAGTACCTACCCACTAACAATTAAGTAGATGGGCTACCTACACTGCACTGTTAAAATAATCATTTGCTATTTTCTTCCTCTTTTTTCAGCAGTAGAACTCGAACTTAGGACAATATTAGGTAAAAAATGGAAAGCAAGCAGTCGGCAAAAAATTTAAAACGTAAACACAACTTTTTTATTGCAGTTGGGGGATAGTAGGTACTCTGGAAAATTTCTGTAATGGGCCTCCGTCCGGCCTTTATGTATTTTTTTATTGTTTACTAGCCTATGTTACCCGGGATAACGCAACGCTTCTAACGATCCACATACATTGAAATCGGTTAAGTTATGGTGGAATAAATAAACTCATAAACATACTTACATGCATGGACCCTGAAACATAACACTCCATTTTTTTTGCAGTCGTGTAAAAATCTTGAACTTTCCAGATTTAGCGATACAATTCGACGACATTTTTCTGACTAAGAAATACTTAATTACTGAGGCCGTCATGATTTGTAGCTGTTGCCAATTACTTTATAATGTTCCCTTCATAGCTACGGCTTTGGCAACGGTACGTGTGAGCTTTATGGATCCTTGGACCCTTTCACTCTTTTAGGAGAGCCAACTAGGAAGAGAGAGAAAGGAGAAAAGCTTACCAGAGCTTTGGTAATTTGGTGTCGATCAAAACGTTGCTATTAACGTCCAAATTTCGTGACTGGAATAACATTTTTTGCTGATACAATATCGCTTTTGAATGGCTTTTGGTTAGTTAGTTCTATCACGGAGCTATGTTGTTTCAGTTCACTTATATTTTATTTGTTTTTATTTTTGGATGGAAAATCATCAAAGGAAGTAGTCCTTTGATGTTTCCGCTCTGGGCAGCGCGAGATTATCAGACTTACTGAGTAAAACTGTTTTCCTCCAAAATGCCTTTTGCGTTCTAGGGCTACGGAAACTCTTTCGAGCAATTCCACAATTCTGGTGATATACAAGACGATACCGACCAAAATCATGGAAGGAGACTAATTTTATCTCACCTCCCTGCATAAATGTAGGTGGATGTACCTAACAAGCTGCTACAGTAAATCAAATCAGAGTTAAAAACAGACAGAGACAAGCATTTCTCGTCTCGCTGCCTGGTGCATCAGGTCTTAATTGTCGAGTTAGCAGTCGACCTAGAATGGACTAATACGTAACAATGTTACTCTCAGGCTACCCTGGAGAGTAATGTGGTTATGTCTGCTTCTACGTCAATTCCGACCACAGACCAAATAAACAATTAAGTGGCCATTGCTTCACACAGCTTTGTCTAAACTACTATGTCTCCCCCTTTCTCTGTTGGTGAGAGTCACATAGTCATGAACCTCGCGGCTAAAGGCTAAATGATAATAGCCGCACGGGTCGGGGTTCAAGGTTAAGCAACTCTTGTCAAGGTCTGTCTGTGGATGGTGGGTGACCACTCGTTACATCTTGAGGCTCCCGGTCCCGGCTGTCACGCTACCATGTTACTGGGTTGTGGAGATCATAGGCACAAGGCCATTGTACACTTGTTTTTATAAACGTTTTTCCTGTACTTGTTATGAGGTGTACAATAAAGTATATAATAAATAAATAATAATAGGCAGTAGGCCCTTGTAAAGCACTGAAATTTAGCTGCATCTTGCAGCTTGTTTGTCTGGAAGCTGACCCCATCCTAGTTGGGAAATCTCTGGGATTAAAAAATTGCAAGAGCTTCTTACAGGCGATCTACGACAGATCACCTAAGGCAGCTCCCCCGAACATCAGGATCCACCAGAACCAGTCGATACTCCTTTAAGATGAAGGCAGTCCTTTCTTTAAGTTACATCTGCCATTGCTGTCTCTGCAATGTCTGATATAAAATGTTCTTTGTACAGTGTGTTTAACTTCTGTATAAAGATTTAAGGGACTTCTTAAGCACAGACCGGACAGGCAACACTTGCCTCCGAGTCATGCAATCGCAGCAGAAAAGTAAATCAATTGCGTAGCAAAAAGGCCCCTCTGCAAAAATAATTATGCGAAATAGGGCTTTATCAATCCGCCTAGCAGCAAAGCGAAGAGCAGTTACAGTCCGACTGTGGTGATCCTGTTAAAACAAAGAGTAGAAAGCTTTTTTTTAACAGGTAAACAAACTCATTTAGTCGTAGAAACTTGCCTTGTGACATTAGGTTATTGTAATATGTCGCCTGAATTTGTATTTTTTTTTTAAAAGACGCATTATTATATTGGAAACTATTGAATTCCGATACGATTTATTTGATTTAAAATGGTCTGTACGGAGTTTGCAATCACCAGGTGACATTTATATGTACAGTCTTTCACAAACTACTTATATTATTACTTTTTTTTACGTTATAAAACATTTCCTTTACTCCGTTTCGTCTTTTCTTAAGGGTTTGAAAATGTATTGAAAATACAATTAAAAACTTTTCTGAATATGTCGGGAGAAAATCGTACAGAGCAAAATTAGACTGCCACAAATATGATACTCGTACCTTTTGTCCGTGCAAACGCGGCGATGCGAGCTCTGTGCCTCCACTAACGAGATGGCAAACATCTTAATATAATAATATCTGCTGCTATGAAGAATTCCAGGCTTATACGGCTGATTGCTAGAGCTTATTAGGGAATCTTTTGAATGCATTCTGAGTTGGTTATAGAGGAAAATAGAAAACGAGGTTCAACAGTTTAAAGGGAAATGTTTCTGCAGGTAAAATTTCACCGCTGTTTGTTGGAAATACGTTATTTGAAACATTAATTCTTCTACTAGAATGTAGTTCCCCCATTTGCGTGAAAGCAGAGTAGGTAGGTTCTCTCTTACTACAAGTACTTATTGAAAAAATGACATTTTATCAGCGACTAGCTGCACGTCCCGACTTCGTACGGGTATACTCTTTATTTTAACGGGATAAAATATAGCCTATGTTCATACGGACAGTCCATTCTACACATTGGTGAAAGAATTTTTTAAATAAGTCCAGTAGTTTCGGAGCCTATTCAATTCAAACAATCAAATCTTTCCTCTTTATAATATTAGTGTAGATATTGGTTTTCAGGGAGTACAGTTATTGGAAGGTCTTGAATGCCAATTTGTGGTACAGTATATTTCTCATTATATCTATCAAGCTAATTAAAATATAGAGAGGTGTCTTCTGGATCTATCGTGTTTTTATAAAGTAACTAGCTGTCCCCCACGGCTTCGCGCCCGTCAACTGCAACTTTCTTATTTTTTTCTTTCATAAGAACCTTCTCCTGATAGGAACAAACACAACTAAAAAAGAATAAGTGAAATTGGTCCAGCCGTTCACGCGTGATGCTTAGACCAAGGGAAAAAGAGATTCATTTTTATATATTTTTTTTATTATAAGAAGATAGATAGTGGCTCCCTATCCGTCTTCGCAGGA
The DNA here is from genome assembly GCA_963859965.1 of Ceramica pisi. Taxonomy (NCBI): domain Eukaryota; kingdom Metazoa; phylum Arthropoda; class Insecta; order Lepidoptera; family Noctuidae; genus Ceramica; species Ceramica pisi. Next base: position 4,453,272 of record OY982527.1, on the reverse strand, counting down.
ACACTCGGATTCTATGTCTCCTTTTCAACATCCTTCACAATCCGTCTTATCCCTCTTACCTGCGTGAGCGCTTTTCCTACGCTCGTCCTAGTAATGCACCGTGCAGATCACACCTTAAATCCATCCTTAAAACCCATCCACATAAAATCAGCTACTTTTCTTACTCCTTCACTGTCCATGCAGTTAGACTGTGGAACTCACTTCCGCCTAGCATTCGAGACTTGAAAACTATTTCTCTTTTCAAGACTCGTCTTAAAGAGCACTACCTTTCCTCTCTACAGTGTTAATTTTATTTTATGTATGTATTATATTATGTATGTGTTAGTTTTAGTTTTAGGTATGTATTCATTCTGAAATTAATATTTACTATATTTATGTAGGTTTATTTGATAATTTAAGTAGTTTAAGGCTTCATTCACATATCCTTTTTCTTGTTATTTCTTACACACTTTTGTCTACATTTCTTTTTTCATTCTTCCTTTCGCAGGTCTGCTGGAAGAAATTTCTTAAGAAATAAGCAGTACCTTTGTACCAATAATTATAATGTTATATCTGTACCGTTTCTCTGTGTGTACATAAATTGTAAAATAAATAAATAAATAATAGATACTGGTTAAATAAAAAACAGGACAAGTGCGAATCGGAACAAAACACATACAAATTAGTAGGTCCAGATAAACGTGGAATAAAGTACATTGACCCACATACATTTATTGACTTTCTTAAGATCAAAATCTATACTAATATTATAAAGTAGAAGAGTTTGTTTGTTTGTTTGGTTGAACGCGGAGGAACTACTGGTCCGATTTGATCAATTCTTTCACCACTAGCTGACCCGCGCAACTTCGTCTGCGTCATATTTTCCATTAAATCTGCGCTCCTTTTTGACTTAGCTTAATGATATATAGCCTATAGCCTTCCTCGATAAATGGGCTATCTAAAACTGAAATAATTATTCAAATCGGACCAGTTGTTCCTGAGATTAGCGTGCTCAACCAAACAAACTCTTCTGCTTTATAATATTATAACTCAGAGTCAGAGGTTCTCAGATTTTGTTGTGCAAGGCGTTGCGAACGTTCGACACTCGACTCTCGTGCGCGTATTACCTGAGATTTTCTCTGATTTGGTTCAGCAAGGCGTTGTGAACGTTCCGGTGAAGATTCTCCCATACGGTGTATTCTTGCTGCCCGTGCTTGAGAACTATGTTTAGTAAGTTGAGACCTGGCTCTCTTAGGCATTTTCAAATGTTTAAGAAAATGTTAAAAGCGTGTAAGTGTAAAATAAACACAAAAGTGTAAAATATTCTAGCTCTGAAAAGAACTGTTGTGTAGCCCTGAAAAGAACTGTTGGTTAGCCCTGAAAAGAACTGTTGGTTAGCCCTGAAAAGAACTGTTGGTTAGCCCTGAAAAGAACTGTTGTTTGGCTCTGAGAAGAACTGTTGTTTAGCTCTGAGAAGAACTTTTGCGTAGGTGTAGTTTTCTAAAAAAAATCGCACGAAAATTATTAGACTTTGCGCACGACCGCTGCGTAGGGAGCCGACCTCGCGTCTGAGCCGTGCGTGTACCTTAAGTAGCCTCCACGCTATTCCCGAAGTTGAGCGAATACGATAGTGTAGAAGGGCACTTCGCTTCGCCTCGTGCAACTTCGATTCGCCCCGGGCGACTTCCAGTTGTTTTTGGTTTTTGCGCCCGAGTCAAAGGACTCGAAGTTCGAACACGAAGCGTCTGTCCACACTACTCGGCTCACTTCGGTTCGTGTCAGCCATAGTAAATACGCACGTATTTTTATTATGCGAGAGTACACATTGCAACGGCAGTTGCCACATGAACGTTATCCTATCGTATCCTACGTTGTCTATCGTGAGGGGAACAGGGGGAACGGGCGACTGAGCTCCTCGCGATGTTGCTCGAGTGTGTGGACACCTTCGGACTTCGGTCAACTTCGGAGAGCACTTCGCCTCGTGCAACTTCGGAATAGTGTGGAGGACACTTTACATTACTCATAGATCTAGGGCGGGTTGTTTCAACTACACTTAATGCACGCGTAAACGTAAAAAATGGTGCTAACTATCGTCAAATCAAAAAATTGGGTTGTTTCACAAAATGTCAGCGTTAACGCACGTAAAATATAACGTTTACGTTAACAGATGGTCTGAGCACTCGTTAAACGTAACTTTAGTTGCGTCAAATAGAACAATATTGTAAAAATTCTTTTGATATTCCTCAATACCAGTTCTTCTGATGACACAAATAAGTGGTGGAATGCAAAAAAAGCTATTTAGGTAGGACCCGTGTCAATAACTTAGCTATTGGGATGAGCAGGAATTTATACCAGAATGTTTTGAAACAACGCTTCTAATTTAACGAACGTCAAACATCGTCCGTAATCGTAACTTTTTGACGTACGTATGTTACGTTAACCAACTGTTTGATACAACCCGCCCCTAAACTCCACTCCCGCACACGCACGCTCGCACTCCCCGCCCCGCCTTGGTGACGTCCACTTCGCAACGGGCCGTGCAGCAGAAATCGTAATATTTTAATTTCGCCATAACTTCAAAACCAAATGTCCGATTTTAATCATTCAAAGACCAAATATCGTCTACATAAACTGTACTTAGTGATGCAATACTTTATTTTGATAAGGATTAATAGCATGAGTAAAATAAACGCGTTTAAATTTAGTCCAAAAAAAAATCAAGAGTTTTAAATAAAAAAGTGGTTGTTGTGCCTCACTCGACATAGATAGGTATAGTGTGTCGCGGACTTTTTTGAAGATATTAATAAGATCTACAATTAATTAGAACAATTTAGGGTTCTATCTTTTATAGTTTAGGCAGCGTACGCAAAATAAGTAACTTTTCTGGTTGATTTTTACACCTTGTGTCCGAAAAACCCAAATATCTTACGGAACCCTATTTTTTTCCAAAATAAAATATAGCCTATGTTACTCGTGGATAATTTAGCTTTCGAATGGTGAAAGAATTTTTAAAATCGGTCCAGTAGTTTTTGAGCCTATTCATTACAATCAAACAAACAAACAAACAAAGTTTTCCTCTTTATAATATTAGTGTAGAGATCTACAATTAATTAGAACAATTTATGGTTCTATCTTTTATAGTTTAGGCAGCGTACGCAAAATAAGTAACTTTTCTGGTTGATTTTTACACCTTGTGTCCGAAAAACCCAAATATCTTACGGAACCCTATTTTTTTCCAAAATAAAATATAGCCTATGTTACTCGTGGATAATTTAGCTTTCGAATGGTGAAAGAATTTTTAAAATCGGTCCAGTAGTTTTTGAGCCTATTCATTACAATCAAACAAACAAACAAACAAAGTTTTCCTCTTTAATAATATTAGTGTAGATTAGTGTAGATTTATCGAGCGCATCAGCATTATCATTATCTGCGGGTCTAAAAAGGCCATTTTAGCAGAATAATAAAACTTACCCTACAACAATCTGTCAAAGGAAAATGTCCACCTAGTATGGGATTTTGGCTTGGCATGAACAGGCAATTTAAGTAGAAATATAATACAGGTCTAATAGCTAATACCCGTAGGGGAGAGAATATTGTCGTGTTGCTTGTAAGACCTGCTTCGCTTAATTATTTTTATCTGTACGATTCAGGTACAAATATATTTATCAAACAGGGGCCCGAGTCCGCTATTACAATAGTGTCAGAATGGTCGATCACTGATTTCAAAATGGTTGATTTTGACAAGTTTGGTAATCTACTAACATAAAGGCATCATAATGGCGTCATTATGACATTCCAATGATCAACCACTGACACGCCATTGAAAGAAAGCCATATGAATGGTAATATCGTACATAATGACAGATGTAGCATTTACGAACTTCTCACTACTTCAGATTGCTTATAACACTAATAAATAATATGTAAAACAAAATATAATTAAAATCTGGCATGAATAAATGCTCAAATTTAGCTTGTTTTTATAATAATGGCAATACGGCATTCCTACCGCAATTCTATTACGAGACCATTGACGTGCCAGTGACCGTGCCATTATGAATTTAGCAGATTACGAACTTTTAGCAAAATGACAATGGCATGACAATGACATCGTGTCGAAATGACAAATTTATAAAAAATATCAGACTCGGGCCCCTGGTGTCAGATACTACGACTTCTACGACTGATAAATATGTATGACAGAGCGGTCTTAATACCAGAGGAGTCTTGTTATAGTGGATATCAACCCATGTACCTGCAAGCGTTATTTAACCACGAACATTGATGGTCATTATCTGTTGGTTTATTAACTACTAGCTGACCCGTGCAACGTCGTCTGCTCCGCTCCTATTGGTCTTAGCGTGATGATATATAGCCTATAGCCTTCCTTCTTCTATAGAAATATTTTTTCAAATCGGACCAGTAGTTCCTGAGGTTAGCGCGATCAACCAAACAAACAAAGAAACAAACTCTTCTGCTTTATAATATTAGTATAGCTAATGCATACGTCACATGAGTCCTTGTTTATTTTCGTGCCTGATGAAAATGAAGAGCAAGTTTTCACTTTGATGTGAAACTCTGATCACAAGATTATTTTTAGAGTTCCGTACCCAAAGGAACCATATTGCTATGCCTTTGCTGTCCGTCTGCCCGTACGTCCATCCGTCAGGTAGCGGGCTGTAGTGCGATTCACTAAGGCAGAACATCTTTACAACCAAGAAATCATCGTTGAAACATCTGATAAATACATGCCACATCAGATGTTTCAACGATGATTTCTTGGTTGTAAAGATGTTCTGCCTTAGTGAATCGCACTACTGTATCTCATGCACCATTATAGGTAGACGTTAGAAATTTTCACAGAGCGTGTACTTATTTCTGTTGCTGGTTCTTTTTTATGGGATATCATCAAATTACTCCTTTCACTCTGGGCGGAGTGGAAGGGAGTTTTAAACTCTTACTAATAAATTCCACAACGCTGGCATGCACAGGCTCTTTGGCTCCCTTAGTGGCTCGCGCGGAAAACAGCGCGCCGTTGCGGTTAGGGCCAGCCGGTCGATTCTGTAAAAATATAGAAGTGAAGGCTTGGGTGAAGTGATGACGAAGGGAGCTGTCATTCCTTCGTGATTATATGGATTGTCAGTTCACTTCTTGATCATTTCACCCAAGACTGGTAGGTTCCGAAACAGCCGTATCCCGAGAAAGCTTGCGTGAGGCAGAAGTTGAGGACGCAGTGGCGCCTCTCTAATCACTCCAAAAATTATCGCTGCAACAGTGGCGTGCCCAATCATAAGGTTCTAACACAGTATAAATATGGTTCTAACATAGATACCTGTAATGTGGTCTGACTAGTTCCGTCACTAAGGGCTTCAATTCGGCTTAACCTGGCCTAAGAACTAAATTCATCTATTTATCCCAACCTAGATAAATTTAGTTATTCGTAGATAAGGCTATAAAGTTACTTGTTACATGCTCATAGACACCCAAAGCAGCGCAAAAATGTTAAATTTTCGTCTTTGGTTTACTTTAAAAACTAAGTTTAAACAAAAAATTAATGCGAAAACAGTATTTGAAACATTAATGAAACATTTCTATCAATCCATTCACATGTTGCTATGTGAATGGATTGATAGAAATGTTTTGACTACCCTCTGTTCGCGCCGCCGCCGTATCGGACAGAAACACAATTTTTTTCAATGCGATTGTATTTCAAACATACGCACGATACTTTATCTTAATAAATAGCTGCTAAAACGTTTCAAGAAAATGTGTTCATTGGAGATATTACAGGAAATTTGAGACATTGTCAAGCCTTATCGGGCGAGCCGACACGGTAGATCTCCGACATCTCTGCATAACAAAGGCTTTGCAAGTTTGTTGCTGATACATGCATGAAAGCAAGGTAGAACTGCCAACCAGCTGTGCTTACAGGGCACAATACCCTTTTACCTGGAACTCAGAAACGCGCAGTTTGCGCATAAATTCATTATCAGGTACTTTCTAGGAAGAGCATTTGATACGCTTTTCAATTTTATCCTGCTTCCAGCTAATACTATAAAGTAGAACCCGCGTGGGCTTCGCACGGGTGTGAATTATATTATTCGAGTAGGTAGGTACCTACATACTATGTCGTAGCATGCAATTATATGAATTTTCCGGCTAAAATAGAATTTGAGAAAAACTTAACTTTAAATGATGGAAGGGGATTATGTCCGGCTAAATATAAACTAGTAACGATTATGCGGTAAGGAGTAATTTCTTAGTTTGTGCAGTTTTTATAGTAGGTAAACGATAGATAAATGATGCGATCAGCAGTTAAGCTGTCAATTCGAGCTGTATTGCTCTGATTACTCGATCGAGAGCTGGCATGGATTATTTTCTACTAATGGTCAATACGAGCCTCCGCCGTCGATTTATCGTAAGCGACATTTAGTCAAAATTCGTTTTACATCTTAACTAAACTAGTACAAGGTACAAAACGAGTTTCTCAAAAACATGTCGCTTATGATAAGGGCTCGAATTCGCTCGAATAAAGCTGTTTTCAGACTACGCTATAATATATAGCATACAGTACATAGCTCATAGCACAACAATATCGCGCACCATACATTGTCAATAATATACAGGGAAATTGAAAAAATACCCGAAACCTCTTAGGCAGTGAAAGTACACATGGTTATAAGCAACTTTTGTTTTGGTAAAACTCCGAAATCTCGAAAAAAATATCAGCTGTTTCATACATTTTCATTGGCTAAATACTGCATTTTGTATGAAACAGCTGATATTTTTTTCGAGATTTCGGAGTTTTACCAAAACAAAAGTTGCTTATAATCATGAGTACTTTCACTGCCTAAGAGGTTTCGGGTATTTTTTCAATTTCCCTGTATAGTACAGTACACTGTACAGTGTGAACGTGTCCATAACGATGTATGGTGCGCGATATTGCCTTGCTATGAGCTCTATACTAACTATATGCTATTATATTATAGCGTAGTCTGAAAGCAGCTTCATGGTCAATAGAGCTGTCGGATTAATTTCTAAACAGACCGAGTATTTAGTTGTTCTGTTTTCAACTTTTGTTAAGGTTTTCGTCGTTTGATGTGCAGAGAACCACAAATAGCTACTGGAAGATGCAGCGTTGTAAGTTGGTCCCCACAAGCTGAACTGATGGCAGCTGGTGAGGATCGCGGGTAGCAGATGGTTGCGAGACGCACAGGAGTGGTTGATGTGGCGACAATTATGGGAGACCTAATTATGTCCATTGTCCATGTTATTCAAATGTCTGACTTGAGTAAATAAAGTAAATAAAAACATGCAAACACGCACTGTATGACTTCCCAGTCATACAATGTCATACAATTTAAAAGCGAAGTCTCCCTCGCTTTTAAATTATAAGAACAATAGCAAAAATCAAACCAGAGCCACATTGCATTTACAATTAGCCAAACCAACGCACAATAGCTATCATTCCGTAGAATAATGAGCACATTCATGGGTTCTGTTGGACGAGAAAGCGTCCGGGACACGTGAGGGCCGGACACGTACCGGACTAATGTGATAGCGTCCCCGAGTTGGGGTCGGGTCACACCAAAATGCGAAGCGGAGCGATAATGCTTGAAGTGGCTAGTTGATACGCCGCGAGGTGCATCGTGAGACCGCAGCCGCAGAACGAGTTCAACGGACATTTTTACCAGCGGAGCACCGCTGTGACGCGCTATGCTTTTTTATGATGGGGAATCATCAAATGACTCCTCCCGCTCTGGTAAAAGCAGGAGGGAGTGTCAGACTTCTACTGACTAAAACCCATCCGTGTTCCTCCTAATGCCCTTTGCGTTCCAGAGACGCGGTTACTTTTTCGAACAAATTCCAACCCCGGCGGGCCCTGGACCGCACGACGCCCGCGGAAAGCCTCCGGCAGGAGGCGTTTGGACCCCCTAGATTGGGCATAAGCCGCTTGAAGGCAGCCCCGGCTAACTACGAGGTGCAGCCGCGTTGTAGGATGGATTCAGGTTCTCTTATTGATTTGTGATTCTCTCATGGATTTGTGTGTACCTTTTTGTGTGTTAATTAAAGTTAGAAGTACATATGCAAATGGCTAGGTCAGCCGTTTAATCAGCGGTCTTAATGACATCCAGCCAATGTATTTAATACAATATTTAAGGATCGGTCTGGCCAAACGACCTCTATTCAAATTTACATCAAGATCCGTGATTGAGGAATAAATATCCATCCATCCAAACTTTCGCATTTATTATAGTAGTTATGGTGGAAAAGCTAACGGCTGATTAGATAAGGTAGTTAATAATAAATAAATAACAATAATAATAATAATAACCCTACCGCAGTATCTCTACGTTGACGTCGTGGTGGGGCTTGCGCGTCCCGATGGACCTTAGGTCTTACCTAGGGTGAGGGGCCAGACAAAGAGAGATACAATCCGCAAGGCAGTTTTGTGGCGAACTGTTGGGCAGTAGCGACCCCACGAACCTTATCTCCCGGGAGAAGTCTTGTTCCTCATCTACGGCTTGCCTTTATTGGCTGGCCGGAGTGAAAACTGACGAGGAACAGAGCTCCCACCTCTTCCTTGCCTTAATTGGCCGGTCTGAGTGGAGATTCGCTAGAACATACGTGCTCGGGAGAAGGACGTATAATCCAGTAAGATGCTGGTAGGGATCTTGACCACACTTCCGGGATTGTCCTGATAGCCGTGGTATACCTCTCCACTCCTCTAGCACCTGAGGCCATGTTGCCCCCTTGGCGCTACGTCACTTTGTGCTAGCGACCGTTTTCGGGGGCCCATTCATTGAGTGTGCAAGTCACCCCCTGCCATTTAAAAGCCGTGTATATTGTTAGTGGTCAGGCAGGGGCCAATAGTTTTATAATAAACGATTATCATTCCACTAAGCCACCCAAACCCATAGCGTTTCATTTTTTGTTTCCATATTCTGCAATAGTACTGCTCCAACCGGGGATTGTCCTTGGGAATACTTTCAGTGCATACAGGGATAATCGCCGGTTGGTGCCCCATTACATTTGAAAAGTCTAACGGGGCCTCTGCGAGTTGGTTTCGGCCCCTCGTACGCCTACCAAAGGACCGGGTCTCCAGGAGCCCGAGATAGTAAAAAAATAATAAAAGAAAATAATAATAAATATTGTTATGTTGATAGTTCGCTGCGACGTGGACCCCGCTTCAAAAGTACTATGTTGCGTTATAGCTACATCGCGTGACTGTGTGAGCTGACCATAACTTGCTGGAATCAGACATGTTTACAATAAATGCACAATACACATGTATACCTTCTATTGGCATCTCGTTTCTCTACAGTTAAACACTAAGCCAAACTAGAAAGGGCCCAGTAGGTACCTATAGAGCCTTGGTGATTTTTTTCTTCATTTTATTTGTTAATTCCACAGCTTCGTAGTTTTTCTGTTCCACTTTTTTCTAACCTTGAGAAAATTGTTGGGAAAATCGGTTTCATTTTTCCAGTCGAAAAAATACCTACGTTTATCACAATAAAAATGTTCTCTATACCTATATAAATTCGTTATGGTAAGTATGTTCATAAAGGCATTTAATGATAATATCTGTAGGTATTTATAAAATGAGGATCTTATAACTTAATAAAACTCTTTAAAGCTTATTTACTGCGCTACTTAACAGTCGCAGAAGCGGGCATAGATGGCTTTTACGCCATCATGCGCAAGCTATGCGCCTCCATCATGTGCAGGGTACGCGTCAGCCCCAACAGCATCCTGAGCACTATAGCGGACAGGTGGGACAGTCCCATACTGGGGCATTGGGTACGCCAACATGCCACGGTGGCGTTTAGCAAATAATTGTTTTTGTTTTTCTGATACCTAAGTATATAATAAAAGTAACTAGCTGACCCGCGCAACTTCGTCTGCGTCACATTTTCCATTATTGCTCCGCTCCTATTTGTCTTAGCGTGATGATATTATAGCCTATAGCCTTCCTCGATAAATGGGCTATCTAATACCGAAAGAATTTTTCAAATCGGACCAGCAGTTCCTGAGATTACCCCCTACATACAAACTTACAAACAAATGTTACCTCTTTATAATATTAGTAGGTATACTTAGATAGTATAGATAACACTAGTCTGTAAGTTGTGTGTTGTACTAACCAAATGGACTTGTGGTCTGAAATAAAAGAATTTTTATTTTTATTATTTCTGATTGGTCTTATGAAATTAACTTTTAATAGTTTTTTTTTAAGTCGTAATTAGAACTCATAAAATGAGTTTACTGGCACCTGCCTATATTTTAACGGAGCTACTTTTATGATGGTTTCAAAGTCTTTAACGGACAAGTAGAAACAATTTTATGTAGGTATAAGATTATTAGTTTGATAAGGTGTGTGGGGAGGCAGGTGGTCAAATGGTGGCGTGTCAGCTAACAGGTACCTACATATACATATGCAAGTAAAAAGCGCATACATGTACTTTTAAAAAACATGTCATAAAATACCATTAACGTTATCGTGTGCACTTAATTTCAATTCCATGTTTTTTATTGTAATCTAATAAACAAGATGAAAATCGAGTGGTTTTGACATTATTTCCCTAGATATATAGATAATGTTAAAGGAACGTAGTAAATGCTGGCTTGATCGTTCATGTGATATGAGGGATACCTTTGTTTGTAATGTGCTCATCTGTGATCATGATCACGCTTGGATGGGGCCGCACTCATTAGGGAACCACGCCCATAAGCAAAGCGACTGTTTCTAAGTAGGAAAAAATCTAGAGAAGTATTAAAAAAAAAACCTTTTATCAACGTAAACAAATGTTTTTTCTGAGCTCCTTTGTAACGTTTGCAGAAGAGTCAAAAAGGCGCTAATAATGAGTAGAATTGGCCCTCTGATCTCTAAATCATAAAAAAAAAACAAATTCTCGGTCTGCCTTTATTCTTCCGCTTAGGTACCTACTTCTAAACACAAGACCAACTTTGATACGGTTTCCACAGATAGAAAGAACGAATAATGTAAGAAAGTTTTAAATAAAAACAACTACCTATATGTTACGTTTGACGTAGATTATCTATAAATAAAACGTATTTTTAGAAACAGGATAAAACCTCTTCTCACGCGAATCCTCAATGCATCCCGTCCCGATACCATCCATAGATGCCGTTTTCGGAAATCATATGACGTCATAAGATTCGTTGTAAATAGACGGTGATTATTTTCGTCGAAACGACAGATGTGTCGACAAATTATTGTGGAAAAGGGTTTCTGAATCTAAAATATATTTTTAAAGAGGTTACATTCATGTTTTTAAAATGTCTGCTTTGCTTTGTCTTTGCTTTTGGTAGTACTGGCGACTATTATGTGTCATTCGTTGAATTCGTCGTCATGAATTCGTTGCAAAATAGGGATAGTGCTATTCTTTATAGCTCCGTCTCTCTTGAGGCGGTCTTCCCTGAGAAGAAACATCCAAACAAACTTAGTCTCCTTTTTAGTCTGAAACATCCATAAGTACCATAATTTGGTAATTTTGTAGGTACATAAAATTTACAAATGATTAAGTAATGAATAGTTTTCATTGATCAAAACATTACTGTATGACAATGGTAGTAGAAACGTGTAGGTTGACGTTTGCGATAATCTTTTCGTTTTTTCTGACTTGTCAAGACAGTGCAATGATTTCTCAGTTATCGTGTAGCTAAACATAGAACTATAAGAAGCTCAACGCTATCTAGGATGCAATCATGAAATCATTTATTATTTTCAGTTCCCATATTGACCAACCATCATCTTGTTTATTAGATTTACAGCAATTAAAAGTCATTATAGTTGTTCAGTAAGTGTTGATCTATTGACATTGTAATTACAATTTATTCTTTTTTCTTTTCTATTTGTGGAGTGGTTGTTATTAAGTACTTATTTTTACATTGTTGACATTGTTAGATACTAATTATTTTATTTTATTTTTAAATTGTTAACATTGTTATAACTAATTTTAATCTTGTGCCATAATTTTACATAGGCCTACTAGTTTTAAATTCTTGTTGCGTATTTCAATTTTATTTTATTTTTTGCCATTGTTGTCGTTATTTTCTATTATTTTTCATTGTTATTTGTCATATTAGAAGCAAATTAATTAAGCTTTAATATTCGCACACAATGGAAATTGTTTATGAATAAACGAAATGAAAAGTTTGGTAGAACAACACGATATAGGGAGGCGGGGGTGTCGCTTTTCTGATCAATACACAGCGTAAAAGTCCCCTTTACGAAATGTGAGAGAAACGGGCATAACCCCGAGAAGGATAATAAGTATATAGGTACGTATACTCCAGTATTCGCAGCAACGCTCTTTGGACCGTTTGCATACAGGCTGAATTTTTTAAGTGTGTGTTGATGGTCAAGTACTACAATACTATGAGGATTAGCGAAAAAGACTGAATGCTACACTGGACAGAGTTCCTCAAAAGACTCCAAACAATTTTGTAGAAAAAGCACAGGAAGGTTAAGCAAGACTAAATTAGGCTGTTCAAAAACTAATGATACCTAATCGATTATTATAAATTTTGCTCGGCGCCTATAGATGCGTCCTAGCGCCATGTTAAATAGCTATCTTTCCTCAAGAATTGGGCTATCAAACGCAAAAAGACTGGTAGTTCCAGAGATTAGCACGTTCAAACAAACAAAAAACACTTCAGCAGTATTATTAGTTTGGAAAGTATGTACCGATTTATTGGATTACTTTTGGATCAGCCTGGTATGTATGAGCTAAGACATGTTGTAGGTGTAGGAAAAAATATACATAAAATATGCGATATTTTTGTAAATAATTAGGTAGTGTATTTTATGCCACTGATTATAATATTATCTCTTAAGTGATGATGATCACATTGTGTCCTCTGGTAGGTTTGACTGCATTTTATTTATATTTTTTTAAGGAACTCTATTAAAAAAAATAGCATAATTACCTATGTTACTTTCTGATAGTTTAGCTTAGGTACTATTAGTAAAAAAATGGTTACAATCAGTCCAGTAGTTTCGGAGCCTATTTGGTATACAAACAAACAAAACAGTCTTTCCTCTTTTTAATATTAATATAGACTACCGGCGCTTATTAATGAATTCTCTTTTAAATGAAATAAGTACATAATTTGTGAAAAGCTAGACACAGAGCCGACTGATCGCATGCTAGACTTGTATTGTGCACGCCATACTACAATTCACATATCTCTTTAAATATTCTGGCGCTGGTACAACTGCGGTTCGTCGGCCATCGCTGCTCTGTGCCACGCGGTACCACCCCCCACCAAACCCCGCACCCTCCCCGTGGATCCGTCAAGTAGGGCATAAAAGTTCGTATAATTTGCAAATATTGCGCCCGGGTGGAATTAGGTCATCGATCGCTGTGCCCGGTGGATTTTGCCCATAGAATTTTGACCGTCTTAAGTCTATAATTGATTTTAATGCCTTTTGTGGAGTGACCGTTAGGGGTGGTTTTTTTTTTGTTATAAGTATGCTTGTTTTAATATCCATATTTAATTTCTGTCATGGAAATTATTTAAGCGATTTATGATTGTTTGTTACCATGTAATTAAGCGTTAAAAAATTAAAAAGAAGTTTTTATTTATTTAAAGTTCATGTAGGTACATAAGTGGCAAGTACATCTACAGTAAACAGTCTTTGGATTAAAAAGAGTTCAGTTTTGTAGGAGTATAACAAATACCTAAATACAATTTAAATAAATCACTTACAAAATTAGGTACGTAATCATAAATTATGTAATGAAAAAAATGAAAGGATTTATCTCTACCTCTGAGAAGATTAATTTTCAGTTTCCAGCCGGCAACTTCACACCTAGAAAAGTTTAAGTATATTTTCTACGAAGGCGCCTGAAAAACAATATTATACGAAACTATAGCCCACCGCGGTTTCGCATCCGTCAACTGGCAACTATCTTACTTTTTTTTACATAAAAACCTTCTCCTGATAATAACAAACGCAACAAAAAAATAATTAGCGAAATCGGTTCAGCTGTTCTCGAGATTTGCGCTTAGCAACACATTGAGCGATTCATTTTATATTATAGTTGAAAATATTATTATTTTTTGCTTACGAGATAATGTTCAAAGAAGCTTCCAAGAATACTACTTATCCTATTGATCCTACTTCCTACTAATATTATAAATGCGAAAGTTTGTGAGGATGGATGTATGTGTATGTATGTTTGTTACCCTTTCACGAAAAAACTACTGGACGGATTACGATGAAATATTTGGTATGTACCTAGGTAGCTGAAGACCCAGAATAACACATAGGCTACTTTTTATCCCGGAATTCCCGAGGGATCGGGATTTACACCTGCCTCTAGTAATATTATAAATGTGAAAGTTGGTGAGGATGAATGAATGAATGAATGGATGTTTGTTACTCTTTCACGTCAGAACGCCTGAAAGGATCTTCATGAACTTTGGAACAGAGGCAGATTATAGTCTGGATTAGCACATAGGCTTTTAATCTTGGGAGTATGTTCCCAAGGTATCACGCGGACGAAGGGGCTGGCAGAAGCTAGTTATTGATAGGATAATACAAATTATGTATGATATTGAAAATAGGCTTGTGTCCAGAAAGAATCTAATTAATCCGTCAGTTAGATTATCAAAAAATATTTGACCCGTGTTTTTTCTTTTGTTACGGTAACCAAAATTGACGAACTTACGAGGCTTTTAAAATTCTCAATACGTCAAACCTTCGCATAATTTTTAGTGAGTTGTGACGTCACGAGCCCCCACTTCCGAGTTTTGATGCGTTTTATCTTTGTCAATATTCATTGATTTACAAAAACAAAAAATTCGTGTCCATTATTTTTCAATATTCTAACTGACGGACTAAATAGTTTTGCAATTTGTGGATGATGGAATCTAGCCTATTCTATGTAAATAAATTACCTCGTAGAGCAGAAGGTAGGTACTAGCTACTTGCTCATTACTACGGTAGGTACTTAGAAAAATAATATTTTTCACCCAGGGGTGACGATCCCTAATATAGTGTGACTATAATGTAAAATTACTAGTATGTGGATATTTAGGACTTATTTTTGAATGCATATATAAAAAAACTAGCTGATCCGCAACTTCGTCTGCGTCACATTTTCCATTATTGCTCCGCTCCTATTTGTCTTAACGTGATGATAGGTATATATATATCCGTCCTCGATAAATGGGCTATCTAACACTGAAAGAATTTTGCAAATCGGACCAGTAGTTCCTGAGATTAGCGCGTTCAACCAAACAAACAAACAAACAAACTCTTCTACTTTACAATATTATCTATATATATACTAATATTATAAAGAGGTAATATTTGTTTGTAAGTTTGTATGTTTGTAAGTTTGTATGTAGGGGATAATCTCAGGAACTACTGGTCCGATTTGAAAAATTCTTTCAGTGTTAGATAGCCCATTTATCGAGTAAGGTTATAGGCTAGCTAACAAATATTGTAAATACTTACTTCGTAAGTTTGTGAGGATGGATGGATGGGTTACCTACTCTTTCACGTCAGAGCGCCTGAAATGATCTACATGGGCACAGAGGTAAATTATAGTCTGCAATAACACATAGGCTATATATCCCTGGCGTATGTTCCCTAGGGATCACGCGGACGAATTGGCAGAAAACTACTGCGTTCATGAAAATGCTCCGTTTTTAATTTAATAGCAATGCGTCACGAACTCAAATTGTTGCTCAAAATAATAACAATATGTTTAGGTAATGGTAAAATGGGTTGGTCCCATACATACCTACGTAAAAGTTGTCCATAGTTGTGAGATCAGTGACCCCTTTGAGGTTAATTCTGTTACACTTTGTATAGGAAAATCCGAGTGTACCGACATTTTAGAAGAAAGCGTTAGAAAATTTGATCTTGATAGAATAACTTAAGTATTCTTGGATTACTCATGGAATTATCTAGGCATATAGGATACGTTAAGGTACATAAGAAATCTATACTTATAATATTATAAAGCAGAAGAGTTTGTTTGGTTGAACGCGCTAATCTCAGGAACTACTGGTCCGATTTGAAAAATTCTTTCAGTGTTAGATAGCCCATTAATCGAGGAAGGTTATAGGCTATATATCATCACGCTTAGACCAATAGGAGCGGAGCAGTAATGAAAAATGTAACGCAGACGACGTTGCACGGGTCAGCTAGTAATATTATAAAGCAGAAGAGTTTGTTTGGTTGAACGCGCTAATCTCAGGAACTGTCGGTCCGATTTGAAAAATTCTTTCAGTGTTAGATAGCCCATTAATCGAGGAAGGTTATAGGCTATATATCATTGCGCTAAGACAAATAGGAGCCGAGAAATAATGGAAAATGTGACGCAGACGAAGTTGTGCGGGTCAGCTAGTGAATTTAATAAAATACTTTTACACATAAAATTTCGCTCTCGAAAAAGTCTAGTAACAAAAGACTGCGCTAATTTAAACAAAGCACAAAGTTATTACACATTCAGCAGAAAAAAATATTCCTATCGTACAACGTCCGAAATGTATTTTTTTTAAACCCTGAACTGCAGACGGCGGGCGTAGCAACGCCATATTTCGGTGCTATCTAAACGAAGTGTGTTAATTGCAAAAAGAGGACAAGCGGTACCACGGGCCTCTTGTAATGCTGAACAACCTTGGGCGCGTCGCCACTTCTCGCCACTAGATTGCGCCACCGTGCGCTAAACGCTGCCTAATGGCCACACTATATAATGCTCCACAATTTTTCCAAGCACCTACTTTTTTCTTGAAGGATTTTCATTTACCGTCTCATTTAAACACAAACATTTTTCTAATTGTAAATGTCTATTGGATAACCTCCGGGACTGTGAGAAATATAGAAAACCAGCGAAGCAATGTTTTGCCCGTTTCTGTTAGGATTGGAATTGGGGTGGAGTAAAAGGAATGAGGAAACCGCGCTTGGACGCTGGTTGTCCGCCACCAGACACAGGAGTGTTCGTTGTTCATCAGGCTATCCAGAACTGTCAAATTTCCCCAATCAAATTTAAACCCAATCTTTTTAGCAATAAAATTGAAAGTTTAACAAAGACATTTGACAGATTCTTGTAGCTTGATTGCAGCTGTCTGTAGGTACTGTATGAGATGACAGCAATATAATATCCTTAGTTAATGGCAACTCCACACATAGTTTTCAATCTTTTAAATTTTTCATTAGAGTATTGTTGTACCTACCTACTATCTTTGTTTGACTTGAAAAATCATTGAAAGTAATTTTAATAGCCGTGGGATATAATAAAAGCAGCTTCACGCAAGTAAATCACCGAATAATAAAAAAGAAGTAGGTAATTGGACATCGAAACGGCAACCATTTTATAAATTTCCCGGATCTTGCGCAAGCTTTGCAACGGTTATTTAGTAAGAAGGCAACTCCCATTGAGCAACGAAATACAGTTATCAAATTAATAAAAGCGAGATGTTTAGAGTAGCAACAGCTAGCTAGAGCAGGAAGTCAAGAACGCGGACGTCACACAAAGACCTTCGTTGTGGCGGCGTGTTGTCCATAATTTATCCGAGTTCCCGAGTATAACCCTGTGGTTAATTATACGATGGCGTCGCGCACTCGCACAGTCGAACCGTCGCACATGTGCGGTGACGTAAGAGGCTGATGTCATAGGGCCGAGCCCGCGCATTCTATCAGCCAGCGCGCCGAACTAGCACGCTGCATTTTAGGGTTCCGTTGGAGTTTCATTGGAACGGTAATTGTCAAGGTCCAATTTTGGTCTAGTAATTTTTGATTGAGGCAAATCCACCACATTAACTTTAATACCTACAACTCCTGAAACTCTAAAAGGTCAGAATCAATAGCGGTGACGACCAGAAAAGAGCCTTAGCACCGAAGCTCGACTCCTGAGTCGTGAGAGTCGAGACTTCACAACAATAGAAGAGAAAAGGAATAAGAAAATACTGGTCAAGAGCGAGTCGCACTCGGGCACAAAGGGATTTTAACACTGCGGTGTAGAATATTGCAGTTTTAGTACAGCGCCGTCTCCTGACTGATAGTGGAACTAATGTGATTTTTGTTGATGATTTCTGAAAAAGTGTGCTAGGTATTTAAAGACATCGTTTAGTTAATTTTGTAATTTTTACTTTAACTTCTATCACATAGAATAATTTCGGATTGCACTCTATGCAAACATCGGGAATAAGGGATGTGGGGAACGGTATTGTGAACGACGGATATACTCACCGCACCATAAGGGTTCCTTTTTACCGTTTAGGTACGTAACCCTAAAAACATGGTTTACAGTTCGCTCTAGTTCTCTCAGCTCGTCCTCGGCTTTGATCGGACAAAGGAAATCCTCGAGTCCACTTTAGCTTTACACCAAAGTCTTGCGGGGAAATAATGATGTAGGGACCTAGCATGATGATGTAGACTGGTAGTTGAGGTAACGGAATACACCATAACAAAGGCAGTAAAAGATGTCCACTAAGAAAAATCAATGCAAATTTTGGTAAAATTCAGACATAAGTTATTAACTTTTGCCCGGGGAAAATGGTATTTTTCCGTTCCCGTGGGTATTTCGGGAAATCCTCTGTCATGTGTAGTGTAGAAGGGTTTCCTGCACTTCCAAAGAAACTTACATGCCAATAGGGAATATAATATAAATATAATATTTAAACACTTTATCAACAATTATATTACTAACAGTGGAAATAGAATCAAAATTGCTCGAAAAACAAACGAGATATAATTATTTTAAACAAATATATCTGTCCCTCTCGCGAAAACGCTGTTTTCTATGGCAGATGTATAGACGTCACGTAATGTGACGTCAAATTCCATGTCGGACTTCTCGTTCTAAAAGTAATCTTTGAAGCGTTATAACTTCATCGCTGATGAAGATATTTAAAAAATATTTTCTTGAGTGTTTACTGGAGCTTATAAGTAATTCATTTTATAAATAAAAAATCGCGTGCATATTCACTATTGTCGTCTTTTTACGAGCAGTAGTTTCGGCTGTGCGAGTGACTGACAGGCATGTCAGTCTCACACTCATTACCTAACTGAAGAATTTCATATAATAGGATTGTGAAAGTACTTATTGTACTTGTTTTTCAATAACTATACATATGACACGGCCAGTATAACAAAACGTTTCAAAATCTCATAAAGTCATAACATTTTCTGATAATATATATCGCTACAAAAAGAGCGCTCGCTCTCCCATTTTGATTCCGATATCATTATGCTTAATCGCTTCCGTGGAAATTTCTTATTTCAAAGCTAACTTCAGATAACCTCGTAAACAACATTTAGACTGAGAAAAATATTAAATGGTTCGCATAAATACCTTCATTTGATAAGGTTTCACGGTTCCTCTCCTAGTCCAACTTCAGCTCAAACGGCATTTTTTTTTCGTAGCGCTGAATAAATCCCTTGAGGTAGCTCTGAACGATGTTAGCAGAAAATGTTCCTCTATTTAATGAACCGCCCGTTCTTTTGAATGTGCCATATTTAAATTTAAATGAGGATTTATATTATTTTTCTTTTGATAATGCTGTTTGGTTTCAGTTCTTTTATGTTTAATTTAGTGGGTAGTAAATGAGGCCTTGTATAAAGGATTTTTCCGGGTTTGTACCAAACCAATGAAAAACATTCAAATATTTTGTAAAGGAGGAAAATATGTTTATCAGGCTATGCATTTACAACTTTTTTCCTTTGTGTCACTCTTGAGACTAAACACTTGGTCCGATTTTCGTGATTCTTACGTCAATCGATTTTTACCGGCTAAAACACCCTCTGAATTCCACTCTCTCACACTCTGCTCTCTCTCTCTCGCCCTAGTACTGTGGAACATAAAACCAAATTGAGCTGTCTTTTAGCTCCTTCCCACCTGGGATATCCTAATATTGCACATTGTCTATTATGTTTAACGATAAAAACGTACGGAACCTCTAAAAAATATTACACTTCGCACTTGCCAAATTTTTTAACAGTTTTTTTTGCAACGTAGATTCCACACTCCACATTTGGGATCCCTCTTAGCAGCATTTCGTAGATGATTATTATAGATTCGTGAACAAGCTTGCTTCGAATTGCGAAACACGTTGCTACGTAGAACCGGTTGTTACCTAAAATAGAAGACTCACATATTCATTGTTATATATTATAGACTAAGTAGTTACAGTCATAATCATAGCTAAAAGTGTTCTATGTTGAAATAAATTAGTCAAGTTCTCAAATACATTTTTTCGTCATGCAACTCTGGTAGCGTTTCTGTAGAATGAATTTATAGTAATCAATGACTGGTTCTGTATGACTCAGATATATAAGTGACGTGGTCAAAAAGAGTATCAATGACGATTTTTATTTATAGAACGCACTAAGTTAGATGAGCGCGATGTCGCCCAGATTAACTACGCATTACTTATGTACATAGATATTAGTTGACCGTTGCTGAGTAGGTCACAAAAGCGGTTATCATTGGCGATAATACAAGTGAATCTAGTACCAAACATGCAGGAAGCTGTAGAAGTGCGTTCTAATTCGTCAGCACGTTGCCTTAATCCTGTTTAATAAGTGGGCCGATTTCTGGCAGCCTGGTAGGTACCTCCGTTGTTTACCCAACGCACCGGCGGCGCTCTGTATTGATTCTAAAATCATCTTGACCCACTTACAAGGTACATACCATCGTATCTACTTAGATACGATCGCGTTCGTTAACAACGTTAGATAAAGGAACGATTATATCTAAATTGCTTTTATTTTCCGTTAGCGGTTTATAAACGATTTGCTTGAGGTTTTTCTTTGTGTAGTACTTGCTAATGACTCGCTGAAGTTATAATACTGTAACATTTGTCCTTGCTTGTACAGTTGGACGAGAGCTCAGTGTAGGTATGACATAGGCTAGGTTTTGATGGTAAATGGAATGTTCAGTGATGAGAACCACTGGGTACCTAAATTATTCGACATATTTTGCTATATGGACAATAGCATGTGTTCCAATATGATTTAAACCAACGAATTGTCACTTATGAAATAAAGCGCGGAAGTTCCAGGCGAAGATGACGTGCTTGAGGCCTATCGGAAGGATTGGTCCACAGCCACACTTACCCAAAGCCGGGAGAAATGGAAGGAACTCCGTTAACTAAACAGATCGTTTTCTTTGCTGGGTTAGATATCTTTTTCATCTCCTAATTATTTTTCTGGGAAACTTATCCCTTAACATTGTTCTATTTTTCATAATTTTACTAGTGTGCTTTATTTTATATTCGTCAAATGTTATGGTCTCTCTTTGTTATCATGGTATACCTAAGCAGTAATAGTATTAGTTCTTATATTATTACGTACATACAATGTACCTTTTGTTGGAGGTGTAGAAAAACGTCGAAAATATTTTTATTTTTATTTTAGTACTAAGTAGTCATTCGAGAAGTAGAGCTCGTGGCTAAACAGTAACAGCCGCACAGGTCGATCTTCAAGGTTAAGCAACGCTTGCCGAGGTTGGTCTGTGGATGGGTGACCATCTTAACATACCGAGTTTCCTCCGTGCCTCGGAAAGCACGTTAAGCTGTTGGCCCCGGCTGACATTTGAAGATCATTGGCAGTCGTTACGGATAGTCAGAAGCCAGAAAATCTGACACCAGTCTTGCCAAGGAGTACGGTGTTACCCAGTTAATGGGTTGTGGAGGTCTGGTAGGCAGCCGCTCCACGTAAAACACTAGTATTCAGCTGAATCCGGTTTGACTGGAAGCCGACCCCAATATAGTTGGGAAAAGGCTACGCAGATGATGATGAGACATTCCAAAGTGGGTTGAAACCAACGTCCAAAACTGCTAGCATACCTATGGAGACCTAGTGACAGAGGTGGCGGTCGCTGTCAGTCAGTGTCCCGTACTCCCGTCGACACGACACGATGTTCACCCGAGCGGTTCCGCCGGCCCGAATGGATCCTCATTGAAGACTCGTCGTCCACGTGACCGGCTCTTTTCTAACCAACGGGGACACAGGCTCACGAGGCTCGCAGAAAGAACATTCTAGACGACATGACGACAAATCTGGAGCATTTCAATCAGCCCCAATTTACTACCCAATCGCCACTAAACGGACCACATACTACCACAATTCTTGCTGAATGAGATTTAAACCTTATTGCCTCGGAAGAAGGACTGCTTCAGCGCATGAGACGTTTGCCTTTCGATAGTAGAGCAAGGCGGGAATGATGAGGATGGTTATCTATTTAATTAAGTACCAAATGTACCTTGTATTTGCAAGGACTTGAATTGAAGTACCACATACATCTCAGTTGACATTTATGTTCTGTAAAATATTTTATGAAAACGGTAATTTTCATAACAGTGAGAAGTTTTGTCAATTTCTTTTTCGACATTCAATTAAATGATTAAGTAGCCAAATGGTTCAGTCAATATCATCGTTTTATTTCAGCGTTATTGAAAATGGAATCTCGCGCAGCCACGCCCTTATCATGAAATCAACCATTTTATTATTTGAATAAAAACGTTTTATCCTTCATTCGGTCCAACCTTAGGAGGAATTATGAAGGTTGTTTCAGGCTTCACTTGTTCTTCGGAAGCCTTACAGTTATTGATTTATCGAAGGTCACTCCCAAGGAGTCACGTTCTTGGCGCTGCTAATATTTTATTCGCACGAATGAATGAAATATTTAAGTCTCCCTAAACAATAATAAAAGTAGAAGGAACTGCGCATTAAAATGTATGGGGTAGGGTTCGTAGGTAGCATAATTTCTACATTAGTATAGTATTAATTTAATAGATATGCTTGATGTAAGTATGTAGTGTACATAGGGAGCTACTGGCATCTTCGAATAGGTTATAAGTCCAAGTATTATGTGGATTTCGAAAAAAAAAAAAACATTTTTGCATCGCAATAAATAAAAACTTAGGTAATATATAGAGCCCAATATGTACGAGCGTAATGTACGTACGTAAAATAAAAAAATAAACAATTTAATTTAATTTCACAACCTTCTAATCTTAACGGAATTTAGGTCGTATCCTAAGCAGATAAATTGTTAAAAATATTGAGGGCGTCAAGTTCGGTTACAGTTTTGTGGCAACACAGTGTAGGTACTTGTAATCGCTTGATAAATAAGTGTAACTCTACGCTTATCGGCAGCCTTGGCCTGCTTAGCCCACACACACTACGAATTTTATTTGACGTTTTAGTGGCCGTCATTGTAGAATACACTGGCGAGCAGCCGACACTGAAGTCATGAGTTGTTCATGAGTATGAGGACTGACTTGCCTCGTATGTTTAGTACATACAACAGCTTCTAGTCCAATAGGCAGAAGCTCCTAATATAATACTAGTATTCAGCTGCAGCTAAAGCTAAAGAAGATATTGCTCCGTAAGGTTACTGGGTAAAAAACTAGGGAGGTTCTGGTGTGTCATTTCCTGAAAGAAGAAGTACCTACTTGTACGCATCGCCCGTTAGCTACGTCAGAAGTAGATTCTATAGCTATTTTATTTAAATAAAATCAAGGTTTAGTAATTGATATTTTTTATCCTACTCTATTAATTGAAATAGGTTCGTATCTCATTGTATAATGCAACCATTATGTCGATACTAATTATGTCTTTTTCATTGCAGGGACTAATAATACTAATCAATTGGCCCCACAATACAGAATATTATAATGTCGTATTTTTCAAGCTCAATACTCATTACTTTATTGCATTCCATACTTATGTATTACATAGATGGTATATACAAGGTAAAAGATCAAAGAATATGAATTGTCGGGCACAGCAAAATTAGGAGAGAGCTGTAGAGGCTTTTCTATGATTATGCTTTTGTCGGTCAAGGCCCCAAGGGCCTTATTAGTACTATTATATTTAGTGAACCGCTCAATCGTCCAACCCAAAATGTAATGGTCAATGTTGGGTTGGTGGTCAGTGGTCATGCATGGCAAATGGCCAAGCATAGTCGATGGTCGAGCATGGTATGGCCCTTATTATCATGAATAATAGCCGTGCCCTTGTCAGTTCGGCCACTAGTTTTTTGTGAGCGTGTATTGCGGATGAACCTTGGTCAATTAGATTTTCCATAGAAAGGTACTTTAACACGTCCTTGTCTGATTTCCTTGTTCGGTTAAGTACGAAAGTTTATATGATTTCTTTTTTACCGACCGAAGTGACAGTTGATAACAATTTCGAATGTCAAAACGTCAAAAATAATGGTTAACAACGTCACACCTAAAAGAAAAACAACTTCCGACAAACGCTTTTACCGATAGAATGTCCTTATCCTGCGAGTCTTAAAAAGGCCATCTTAGTAGAATCAGCCAGTATCACGCTACCTGAACTGTCAAATGTTTCCAATGAACCTTGAATCGACCTAATGCTTCAGCGATAAAGATGAAAATGCAGTTTGACTGATTGTTTTATGAATAGTATTATGATCTTAGATTTGTTATTTTTCTAAGATTATGATTCTACTAAAGTGGCCAGATATACCTGCAGAGGCTCTAAGGGCCAATTCTACTAATTTTTAAACAACTTTCGCATTCGCATTATACTAATTTTCTCATTCGCATATCAATCGAAAACTGTCAAGAAAACCTTAATTTTCATGCATTTTTGACAGATTGCGATTGATATGCGACTGAGAAAATTAGTAGAATTGGCACTCTAGACATGTGACATTCTGTCAGCGGTAACGTAGCGAAGTCGATTTTCAAAACGTCAAAAATGCGTGGGAGTAACCAAAGCTGTCGAAAAGACACGTGGTCAATCCCTTTTATTTTGTACAAATCACTTTCGCCGATAGAATGACCCTTTGTATTGCCTCTGGAGCCCGAATCTACGAAAGTTTTCCTTCGAGAAATCCCCAGCCATATTTATGTAACTCAGTTCGTCCATGCAGAATTCGATTTGATCGCTCCTGGAGCCATGAAGTCGTTGGAATTCATAGTAATTGATAAAGCAATAACGCAAGAATGATGCGTATATCTCGCACGGCCGCCGATCGGTGTCGGTGCCGTCTCCCGCTCCTGGCTCGTAGCCAACTACACTAAACTTCTGGAGTTGATCCGAAAACTGAGTTCGTGACACATTTGTATTGATCTTAACTGTATTTTTATTGCGTGAGCAACGCGACTTTCGACTGGAAAAGGTTTCGTCTATGTCATAATTTTGTTTCACATTTGGTACAATAAACTTTTAGTACAGGTGCCACACAGGGGAAGTTACCCTATGTTATGTAGCTATTGCAAATCAGACGGCTTGCAATAGCTTGATTTGCAATGGCTTGACAATCAAAATTGAACGATGTATTTCATGCCAGCATGAACGAAGGTTGCTTGGTATGATAGTACCCATCTATCTACTCATGAAGAAAATTGACATTGTTTACGTATGATTTCTCTATTTTGATCAATTTTTCTATTTAAAGACAATTTTCAATTTTCTTTTTCCGATAGTTTTTACAGCTCAGTTTACACAAAGATCTCATTCGGCTTGCTCAAGGAAATAACGTATTACCTTGATCTACGTCTCACGCAGCCACATATACGGAAGCCAGAAGACGCCTTGAACAAATCCGAAGTACCTACCTACTTATGCAACTATCTGCCCACTGCTCACAAGCTGTCGTAAACTATTTGTTAACTACGAGTGATAGTTTGGCAACAGATTTGTGTGGCGTGCCAGTTGACACCAAGTGGTGGTGTGTTCGTTTTAGGTTGATAAATTTGACAGTTGCTAAATGCTCGCTTAACAAACGTGACCTAAGAATCGAAATCGATGTCGCTTTAATTTTGTATGAAATCGTAAAAGGTTTTAGTTTGAATTCTAGCTTTTGCCCGCGTTAATTTAGCCTATAACCGTCTTTAATATCTGGAAACTTTAATATCTGTTCCAAAATTCATCTAAATGGGTTCGGCGATTTGAGAAACAAACAAAGAAGACATGTGTACCTACTGTTCATAACAGTTTTGTTAGGATTTACTCATAAAGCAAACAGAAGATAGAAAATATCTAGTCTATCTGATAATAATAGTGGTAACAACGGACGATTGTGCACAGCACATCAAGTAAGCAATAGGATGTGGCGGAGGAAATCGAGCGATCGATTAGATGCGACACGGAACTGAGTTCCGATGTTACAAGTCTTATTGCGTATCCGACGACCTGAGGGCCAATTCTAGCTTTATATGTAGTTGTAATCTGCCTTAATTTCACATACATTTTTGACAGACTGCGACAGGCATGCGAATGCGAAAGTTGCTTAAAAATAAGTAGAATTTTCATTGGTGTGTCTTACAATTAAGTCTATAATTTATTTAAACTTCTTAGGGCCAATTATACCTACCTACTTGTTTTAACCGAGGACGGTCGCCTTCGCATCTTAGTCATCTCAAAAACGACTAATTTTCCTACTTTTTTGACTGATTGCGACTGCAACGTGAATGCGAATGTTGCTTAAAATAGTGGATTTGTCCCTTTTAAATCGACTTCAAAAAGGAGGAGGTTCTCAATTTGTCGGAACCGTTGCTTTTATTTTTCGACCGATTTGATTTCTCTCTCCAATTTTATATAGTTTTTGTTTCTTGCGATTTGGGTAGTTTTTGGAAGATCTGATGAAGAACTTCGGAGATAGGCAACGAAACTCCTCAATAACCCCTAGCCTACTCGCAACGCACATGAGATTAGACAGTGATGACCAATCCCGAGATATCGTGAAAAATAATTGTTCAATTATTGAAAACTAGCTGACTCGCGCAACTTCGTTTGCGTCACATTTTCCATTAATGCTCCGCTCCTATTTGTCTTAGCGTGATGATATATAGCCTATAACCTTCCTCGATAAATGGGCTATCTAACACTGAAAGAATTTTTCAAATCGGACCCGTAGTTCCTGAGATTACCCCCTACATACAAACTTACAAACATACAAACTTACAAACATACAAACTTACAAACTTACAAACAAATGTTACCTCTTTATAATATTAGTATAGATAAGTAAAAAACAATTGAACTTTTAGAAGTTTATATTGTACCAATCTAATTATATTGTAATTAATAGTAAAATAAACCAAAAACAAATTAAGTATATGAAATAATTCTGACATATCCTCTGAATCACTTGATTCTGAAATCATATCAAATCTCATATCATGATTCCAGTATTCTTGTTCGTTTTTTTTTACGTGGTTATCGCATTTTTGCCATTGTTTGGCAGAGAATGCGGAAAATAGCCTGGCTAGTATTGTAATTTTCTCGTCCAATGTAGCATTAATGTGATCTCTGGTCAGGCAATTTTTAATATTTGACCACACAAGCTCTATCGGGTTGTGGTCTGGATGAAAATGAGGTAGTCTTAGAACAGTATGACTTGCAGCTTTCAGAAGTTCATCAACAGAGTATATTTTTTTTTCTGATTGGGTCGTATTAATCAACCTCAAGAGTTCGGCTTTGATCATCGTGGGAGAAAATGGCACGTTATGATTTTGCAACCAGTTCTGCATATTAATTTTCAAACTAGACATAGTCGGTTTCTTCTCAACTTGCACACAATGACAGGCAGCATTATCCATAACTATGACTGAGTTAGGCGGAAGTTTAGGTATTAATTTTCGATCAACAAAGTTGTAAAAATTTGTAGAGCTCATGTCTCCATGATAATCCCCCGTTTTTTAATCTGGTTTAAAAATTAGCAAACCATCGTCAACTAACCCGTTCCGGCTACCAGCGTGAACTATTTTAAACGCCTTCCTTTGCCTATAGCTGTATAAGTTCCAGGCTCCAACGAATATTGCCAAATTTTTGGACATTGTGACTTTGGTTAACGTAAGTTTCATCCAAAAAGAATATATTTCGTTTGTTTTCTCTGAATTTTCTTATGGCCCTCCAATATTTCACTCGCCATTCAACAATGTTTGGTATCTCTATTAAAAGGGCTCTCTTCGATTTACATTTTTTAAATGAATATCCCGGTTTGTGCAAAATTTCGTCGAACCCATACGTGTGGGGTATCTATGGATAGGTCTTCAAAAATGATATTGAGGTTTCTAAAATGATTTTTTTCTAAACTGAACAGTTTGCGAGAGAGATACTTCCAAAGTGGTAAAATGTGTGTTCTTCCAAAGCGGGAAAATTTTAGAAGTTACGGGAGGGGCCCCGTAACTTCTAAAATAAGAGAATGATAAATCTAAAAAAAATATATGATGTATATTACCATGTAAACTACCAGCGAGAATTGCTTTGAACATGATCTAGTAAGTAGTTTTTTTTTTAATACGTCATAAATCGTAAATCGCAACTTTTGCTTATAATATAATACCTACAGGTTTGTACGGAGCCCTCGGTGCGCGAGTCCGACTCGCACTTGGCCGGTTTTTATTTCTTTTGGTCTTCGTGGAGAACTAAATTTTGCTTCCCCTGTATTTTGCAAGGAAGTTATACTTTCAGCAATCCCTGTTGCTCTGCTACTAATTTATGTATATTCGCATCAGTTTTATATTCTAAACTATTGACATCGGCTTTCCGTTTTTTAAAAAACGTATGCACCTTAAATATTACTTCCTAAGATTTTCTTTTAATCGGCGGACTTATTTCGCTATTGCAAGTTTAATCTATACTAATATTATAAAGAGGTAAAATTTGTTTGTAAGTTTGTAAGTTTGTATGTTTGTAAGTTTGTATGTAGGGGGTAATCTCAGGAACTACTGGTCCGATTTGAAAAATTCTTTCAGTATTAGATAGCCCATATATTGAGAATGGACATATCATCACGCTAAGACTAAAAGGAGCCGAGCATTAATGGAAAATGTGACGCAGACGAAGCTTTGCGTGGGTCAGCTAGTCTATAATAATGCAATCACTAAATGTGCGTTTAGTTACATCTCAGACACTAATCCGCATGGTGCTTAAATAAAGTATTGTAAGTTTGAGGACTACGTAGGTCTTTATTTCTTAAGATTAATTTCATGACTGTAACGTCTGGCGGTTTTAGTACCTACACTTTGTGGCCCGGGTAAATGTCCTTACTTTGGTATTGTTCGTCGGCTCATTGAGCTCTTCAAAGTTCTGAGTTGAACTACATGATAACTGACAAATGCTTGCACTATCTGGACAGGTCCACTCACACCTGTGTGGTACTTTCCTCAAAAGGCCACCACAGACATGAACCTACGTGGTTTTCATATATTATTCACGATTGAATGGACTTTAAAAGAGACTATGATCTCTGAGTTTGTTTCAGTATTTATTCTCAGGGTAGTCAGCTAGGAAACATCGGCCTCATCTAGAAATATGTGAAAAAAATATTGACGTGTAAAAGTGGTTACATGTAACCTATTTGTATAATAAATATGATTTACTCCGCCTTGTCGTTGATGTCAGCAGGCCTATCCGGTGGTGAAACCCAGGCCTGCACGATTGAGGCTTCCAGGAGGAGCTCCCGGTCCAGCTGCTTCAGCGCCCACCGAGGACCACTCGGGGCCTGTCGGAGTGGCGCAGTTGTGGTCTGGGTGGAGACGTCAAACCGAATATACCGGTGATCGGGATAGGTCTCCACCTCCTTCAATACGCGCCAGTCAATGACACGCGGTGACAGAGCAGGGCTGGCGAACGAGATGTCCACCATGGACTCCCCCTGCATTCGCACACACGTGGGGCAGAACCCCGGCTTAGGACGACCAGGCCTGTCTCCAGAGCCCAGTCCAGTACCCCATATATCAGGAAACCCAAGAAAGTACCTAGAATTAAAGTCCTCGAGAACGATCACGGTGACGACGACGCCCAACTCTGTTAGGGAGTATTGGAATTCGACGAGAGTTCGGTTCGGGGAGAAGTACACCCCTACCGCAACAAGCTCCTCGAACCGTGCTGCTACGCACCCCTGTCTTCTCCTGATACTCTCGAAGGACGAGGTACCGGCGGCGGCCGACGAAATTAGGACCACCAAGCCGTTTTGGTCCCCCACCCAGTCATCCCAGGGCGGGACAAAGTAAGGCTCCGCGACCACAGCGATGTTAATCAACCACTGCACCAAGCTCTGGACCAACAGGTACTTATAGCGGCGGCCGAGTGGTTGATGTTCGCCAGGAGGAATCGTAAGGGGCCGGGTTCCTTTTTACCATTTTGGTACGGAACCCTTAGGATACTAAGGAAAGGTCAATGTACTTTATTGTTAGTTTATCTTGTAGTGTGTCTTATTGTTTTGTACTTACGCTCTCTATAAACTTCCTAGATAAATTAATACATAGCTGCATAGCCATAACTTGATTCCTAGATTCTTTTTAACTTGTATTTTCTAAGTTTTTCTGCAAATTAGCTATCTTCAATACTTTGTTTACATTTCTTGTATTATGTCATTATGTCATTTAGACAGACCTAGTTTTCTTTTTATTTGTATTCTGAAGTTAGCTAGGAGTTTTAGGTCGCATATGAAACTGTCATCAGACCTTCATAAAGTCAATTTTTCCTTTTCCATCAAATTCTAGAAACTCATATCAAATTCAAAATAAAAGCGAGCCTTCATTTTAGAGCCGTCGTAAAGAAATGGTCAGTCTACGTTTGGAGCTGAGATAAGCCACAACTCGGAAAAGTTTCTTAAGAGTGATTGAGAGGACAGTTTGCCTCCAGGGAACCAGAGAAGTCGCCCTCCCTCCTGACTTAGAGGACGTTTTCTAAGTTTACCTCCTCGAACCTGATAAGTCGGCCTCTCTCCTTGCCGCCTTTAAAGGACACCTTGATGCCTGGGCTGAACGAGCCTGGGAGGAAGAAGTTACTCGGCCCATCCTCTCCAGCCCTCTGAAGAGTGACGACCCTCCAGTCCTCCGGTTCTTCAACGGACCCTGCCGGCCCTCCGGTTCTTCAACGGACCCTCCAGTCCTCCGGTTCTTCAAGGAAGACTTCATTTTCATCTCACGTCAGCTCATCATAATCATTCATCAGCCGTTTCTTATATAAGTGGTGTAATTCATTAAATCTTTATACTATTTATTTGTCCTTTTCCCTTTTAGCACGCATTCCCCTCCTAGATAGGTGAGTGCTATATGTGACCTCACATTTTACAGGCTTCCCCGGTAAAACGTAACGTTACAATCTGGCGCCTAGCATATAACAGTATAACGAAATGCACATATTAAACTAGCTGCAGTAATTAATGGCTAGCAAGACAGTAGTACTAGGAATGATAATAAGTAGGTGTAGGTAAAACCAAGGACTTGTCATTATTCCTCGACAGGTCATAAGGCCTATTGAATACTGGCTTATAAGCAACGATGACTCATGAAGTTGTGGAATACGGGCAAAGCTATGTCTTTTTGCTGTTTTATAAAATTACTAGCTGTCCCGTTCGTTTGCTTCACATTTTCTATTACTGCTCCGCTCCTATTTGTTTTAGCGTGATGATATACCTTATAACCTTCCTCGATAAATGGGCTATCTAAAACTGAAAGAATTTTTCAAGTTGGACCAGTAGTTCCTGAGATTAGCGCGTTCAACCAAACAAACAAATAAACAAACAAACTCTTCTGCTTAAAACATTATAGTATATAGATTAGCGTGTGCCAGCGGCTTCGCCAGCATGATGATACTCACGGAATCTGCATAACCTATTTACCCTAATAGTTCCCGTTCCCGTGGGATTTCCGAGATAAAAACTATCCTATGTCCTTCCTCGGGTCTCAAACTATCTTTGTACAAAATCTCATCCAAATTCGTTAAGTGGTTTAAGCATGTAGAAGAGACAGATAGACAAATAGAGTAACTTTCGCATTTATAGTACCTATTAGTAGGGATAAAAATATTGAAACTAAGATTATAGTACCTATTAGTAGGGATAGCAATATTGAAACTAAGTTTATAGTACCTATTAGTTGGGATAACAATATTGAAACTAAGTTTATAGTACCTATTAGTAGGGATAACAATATTGAAACTAAGTTTCGAAATTGGAAAAGTGCGAGTCGTACTCCCACACGAAGGGTTGCGTACCAGAAACCGAAAAAAGTTGTTTTATCGGCAATAGACATACACAACACACCCGGTGAACATTTTAAGAGTGTGTATTCCGTCCACTAGCGCCGCCAATCGTTTTTTATTAATTGTGGTAAATTTAAGACACGTACCTAGATAAAAAACCGCTCTGTAGTGCACTGAAGAAATGTATCTATTATTTTTTGACAGCTATTTTCAATACATAACTCATGGCTAAATAGTCAAAACGGCAATTATTGCTAAAAGTGGCCACTTTTAGCAAAAATATCGACTTTGGCAAGTATTTATGTTCTAAAGTACAAAACATAACTCTCAAAACATAATAAATACGTTTCTTCAGGGCACTACAGAGCGGTTTTTTATCTACGTGTCTTAAATTTACCACAAATAATAAAAAACGATTGGCGGCGCTAGTGGACGGAATACACGCTCTTAACTATCAGTTCTTGAGATACAGTCCGCTGACGGACGGACAGTATCTATAAAAATTAAAAGGGGTTCCCATACAAGAAATGTGTTTTTTCGGTTTACGCGGTTTTTTTAATTTCATTGCTGTTTATTAAAAGAGAATTGTGTTAAAACCGTAAAAAAAAATCATAATAGTGTCTACTTTAAGATGGCTGTACAACAATTTTTTGACTTTGTGTTTTGACCTAGAATAATGAAATTTTGTGTTGTTAATCTAGTAAAATATTTATAAGTTTGTTTATAACCCAAATTCAGTGATTTACGTGATAAAACCTTAAAACAAATGTTTTGTTTCAACATTGATTGTGCACTTTGTACCTAACGAGATCCTATTGAGTAGATACTATTTCATTTCATTTTGTCAATTTTGATTTGGTGACAATCTATTGTACGAGATGTTGTACTTTTATAATTAATTTATTCTCGATACTTCAGCACACTTCAGCATCACTATATTGTATGCCTGCCGGCGAAACATAGGATGGACCAAACCTTTTTATTAAACACCATTGTAGGTACTGTTGGAAGTGTTAGCTAGCTCCCAATGCGTTTTACGACTTTTCTCCAAAGGATGATGTAAAGGCAAGAAATAAAATAACTTTGTTGCGTAAAATTGCTGCGGTGAAAGTGTGACGTGTGACGTGGGCGGCGCTGGCCGATAGAATGAACATTGAGCGAGCGCGTCGCCCATATTTATAATGTAGCCGCACATGTCAGCGGCGTGGTGTGTGTCTGCTCAGTGTGGACGAATAGGCAGCTTATATATTTGATCAATTTCTTAGAATTAGGTACATGGAATGCTTAAATCTAGTAACGATTCCAATAAGAATCTTATTGTACATTTTAAAGTATGTTCCTAGTTGAGATTTTATTGTCTCATAACGATTAGCATTGAGTTTACATATAAAGTAGGAACTTGTAACTAATTAGCGTTTTTAGTCAACACAATAAGGAAATTGGTCTTTATTAGACTTCTAAGTTAAAATTAAAGAACGTATAAAAGGTAAATAGGTAAGAAAATTAGGTATAATAAAGAATATTGCAAAAGTAAAACAAAAGGACTTAATCTACCTAAATAACTAGCTATTATTTACGTCTAACTTAAATGTCTAGAGCTGTTATTTACAATCTCCCCCTCGTGCGCAAGCACCACCATAACTTGGTGATTAGTCCGTTGTTATCACGATGAGACGAGAGGCTGGGCGACGAATTAATCCGGCGGCTGTACGGATTTCGGTAACTCGAACACGTCCATCTGGTCCGGGGTAAACTTGGGTCACCTCTCCTCTGGGCCACACTCCTCGAGGCATTGTATTGTCTACTATCATGACAATGTCGCCGATTTTTAGGTTTCTATGTTCAGGGTTGGAGCCGGGTCGGGGCATCAGCAGTGGTTTGTATTCCGCCGACCAACGTCCCCAAAATGAATCAGCTAATGCCTGGGTGGCTTTCCATGTATGTACGTCTATCGTGGTATCTTTGAACGAGCCGAATGGTGATATCCCGCTTGAGCGTCCTATTAGGAAATGATTGGGAGTCAACGCTTCTTCATCGAGGTTGGGATTCACTGGCGTCAGTGGCCTTGAGTTGACCACTTGTTCGGCTTCTAGCAACAACGTGTGTAGCACTTCATCAGAGGGATATTTCTCTTTCAGGGTAACTTTTAAAGCTGTCTTTATTGATCTGACGAGGCGTTCCCAGGCACCGCCCATACTCGGGGCGCCCGGTGGTATCTTCTTCCACGTGATCATTTTCTCGGATGCGAAGGCTTTTAGGCTTTGGTCGTTGCCTTGCATCGCTTCTTGTATTTCTTTTTCAGCGCCGACGAAGTTCGTTCCATTGTCGCTGTATATTACAGTTGGCGCGCCGCGGCGTGCTATCAGTCGTCGTAGGCTCATTATCATGGAAGAGGCCGTAAGTGATGTGACCATCTCCATATGTACTGCGCGTGTGGTAAGGCATGTATATAATGCGCCCCACCTTTTCTCGCGTCTGCGCCCGACTGTAGCGTGCATGGGCCCAAAATAATCCACCGCAGTGGCTGTGAATGGCGGTTGATTTTGGG
This sequence comes from Ceramica pisi, assembly GCA_963859965.1. NCBI lineage: Eukaryota > Metazoa > Arthropoda > Insecta > Lepidoptera > Noctuidae > Ceramica > Ceramica pisi. The sequence goes on along the minus strand of OY982527.1, from coordinate 4,418,779 downwards.
CCAGCCTTTCAGTAGGTAAGTCGCCTAGGGGAATTTTTGAGGGGATTCCCTTGTAGGTCCGACACCATTGGCATTGGTTGCATATGTAGCGTATAACATTGCGCAGTCCTATTATGTAGTATCTTTGTCGTAATTCATTCATGACAGTTTGATGGTTGCCATGGTTGAAGGTTGCGTGCGTGTGATGCACCAACAGCTGTGTAAAGCCTTCTTTGGCATGTAGGACTGGCATGTTTTGCTCATCTTTTACTCTGCTGTCCAAGCACAGGATCCCGTTGCGGTCGATCTTCACGGAGAGTTTGTAGAACGGCGACTTCTTCGGTGGTCGTCGTCCAGCCTCAATCGTCACAATGTCTTCGGCAAACGAGTTATATTGGCTTCTTCTTACTAGCAATAACTCGGCTAGTTTCATGTGGTTTGGTGTGAGTTCAATTCTCGTAATTCTATTGAGTAGTTTGGCTTTGAATACCTCAGCGGCGAGAAGTACAGTAGCAGCAGCACGGACTAATCGAATGTATTTTGAGAAACGTTCTACTTTCGGTAGGTAATCACTGACGTCATGCCTAATAGTCACGTGAACTTGTTTTATTTGTCGTTCTTCCCCTGAAGGGGGTGGCGGCGTCACGACTCGTTTCTCTTGCGGCCATTTACAGGGGTCGCATCGTATGAACTCGGGTCCACTAAACCACCTATGTGTGGCATTAAAATTGGCGGGAATGCCCTTGGTCGCGTCGTCCGCGACGTTATCAGCGCTGGGCACCCAACGCCAGTTTGCTGGCGTAGTTAAGCTTTCGATCTCGGCTAATCGATGCGCAACAAACGATTTAAAGGTACGCGGGTCGGATTTAATCCAAGCTAGTACTGTTTTTGAGTCTGACCAGTAATGGCATTTTATTATTTTATAATCGGACTCGCGCTTGACCGATTCGGCTAACCGGCTGCCTAATACAGCGGCTTGTAGTTCTAGACGGGGAATCGACATAGGTTTTAGTGGGGCTACTTTGGCCTTTCCTACCACTAACCGAGACGATTTGCTACCATCTGTCCTAGTACTGACGAAATAAATTGCGGTCGCGTAGATCTTTTCGCTGGCGTCGCAAAAAATGTGCAACTCCCCCTCGTTAGAGGGCGTAGCAGGTATGTACCGATCTATTTCTAACTGTTTTAGCAACTGTAAGTTATTTATGAACGATAGCCACGTCACGTGATGTTCGCTAGTTATGGGATCGTCCCAACCTATTCCGCTACGCCATATTTCCTGTATGAGACATTTACCTATCATCGTAATCGGTGAAACTAAACCTAGCGGGTCGAAAACTGACATGACAGCGCTAGTTACCTGCCGCTTGGTAGGTAAAGTGTCACCTTGTATGACGCTAGCCGGTGTGTTTCGTAGGTTGACGTTGAAGCCTAACGTATCGCGCGCGTGATTCCATATAAGACCTAACGTTCGCTCGGTGTCGCTTTTACCTAGCGTGGTCGTATCACTACTGCGCGTATCTGTGACGTCACTGATTACGTCGGGCGCGTTCGATGCCCACCCGCGTAACTGAAAAGATGCTGCTAGATGGACTTTATTTAGGGAGTTTATTATTTCTTTCGCTTTACTCTCGCTATCAAAGGCGCCTAGATAATCGTCCATGTAAAAGTTACGTACTGTAGCTCGAGCGACCTCAGGATATTGCCGACTGTGACTTTCTGCGTTTTTATTTTTAACATAAATGGCGGTACAAGGTGATGACGCTGCCCCGAATATTAATGACGTCATTCGGTACTCTTGTGGCGGCTCTCTTCTATCCTCACCCCTCCATAAAAATCGCAGACTGTCGCGGTCTTGCTCGGCTATTTTGACCTGTAGGAACATCTCTTTTATATCGGCTACTACCGCGATTCGACCTTCTCTAAACCTTACTAATACGCCGAATAGCGACTGCAACAAGTCTGGGCCTGCTAGGAGTGCATCATTTAGACTTTTGCCTCCATATTTTGCAGCTGCGTCGAACACCAAACGTATTTTTCCCTTTTGTGGGTGCACGACGGAAAAATGGGGTAAGTACCAACTACGTGGCGATGTGGCCGGGAAATCTACTTTTTCGGCGTAGCCCGCTTCTATTAAATTATTTACCTGTTTAGAATATTCAATTTTTAAGTCTTCATTTTTGTCTAGTTTCGACTCTAAACAATGCAGACGGCTGAGGGCTTGTTTTTTGTTATCTGGCATCATCTCAGTGTCTGTGCGCCATAATAAACCCGCTTCGTACCTATCGCTATTAGGCATCTTTTTACATGTTGTATTTAAGATATCTAGGGCGCGCTGGTCTGGATCCGACTTAGGTTTTCGCGGCTCTATACCTAACGACTCGATACTGAAGTAATCTCTTATCAGCTGTAAGGCCGGGTCGTCAACTTGAGCTGGTCGCATGTGGTTTATAGTTGCGACGGTATTACGCGGTCGTGAATCCTGGCCATGCAGAACCCATCCTAATTTAGTCAACGAAGCTACGGGTTGATTTTTATTGCCGACGCGCAACTGCCTAGACGTTATTAAATGCCAATTGTCTTGGCCTATCAATACGGTAGGTTTACCTAACTCGTAACATAGCTCCTCTTCTATGTCGGCGAGATGACTACATTGGCGCGTTAGATCGCTGCTTACCTCTTGCGGTGATAGATTTAAATTACCTATAGTTTGCGCGTTCATAGTCTCTATGTTTCTATTATATAAGCCGCGAATAGATAACTTAACGTGACACGATTCCGTTTCGTCGATTCGATTTCCCCCTACTCCTTCTATAGATAAGAGCTGGCCGCGTCCCCTAGGAATGACACCGTCCGCCACCTCCTGTTCGACCAACGTCATTGTCGAGCCTTCATCTAACAAGGCGTGGGTGGTGACGGTACCTAACGGTCCGCTTACCTCGATTGGCACTATCTTTAAGTAGGTATTCGACTTATGTATGTGGTTAATCGAGCTTACGTTCCCGCGTGCAGATTGAGACGACGAAGCCGGTTTGTCTTCTCTTTTGTTGCCACCGTGTAATAGCTTATGGTGCGAAGCTTCACACCCGCTCACCCCGCACGGTATATACTTGCATTTAAATACCTTTATGTGCGAGTCACGTAGGCATCGGAAACATAGTTTATTATTTTTGACCGTGTCCCATCTATCGCTTACGTTTAATTTTATGAAATCGGCGCACTCGGCGTTGCCATGACTACCTGCACATAGAACACATTTAACCGACTGCGTCGGTGCTACAGGCGGTCGCGACTTTTGAGACCTTGGCGCTTGTTTTCTCGTAGACGGTTTATTTAATGAGGCTACCGTCTTTTGAGTTTCGGTGTCTGATTGACACGAACTATCGCTATCTTCGCTGTATGAGCGATCGCGGTTATGTAACTTCTTACGAGTCGTATTTACTGCCCGCGGTTTTTGCTTGAATTTACGATCTTCCCGCGCTGTTTCGTATGCGAACATGGCGCCACATCGATCGGCCGTGATGTTTAGGAATCTCGATAATAGCTCGAGCTCGGGGGCGCCACTGTGCTCCGACCTGAACTCGTACCATTTATATTTAAGAATAATACTTAGCTTGTCTACTATTCTATTTACTAACTCGGGCGAATATAGGTATTGCGGCTGTTTGAGAGTTTTGATTGCCGCTACCGTATTGGCAACTTTGCTCGCGAAACTACATAAGTTGCGTCCATCGTCGGACATGCGTGGCATACGTTTAATATTTTCTAGTTCGGATAAGACGAGTAATTCTGGTCTGCCATACCGTCGTTCTAACGTATCTATTATTTCGTACGGATCCGATACTGTAAACAATAATGCCCTAGTCGTTTCGCGGGCTGCGCCTCGCAGCGCTTTTCGAAGGCGGGCCACGTTTTGGACGTCTGTAAACATGTCCTCCGTGTCATTATATACCGCCTTAAATGACATCCACTCTGCTATTGTCCCGTCGAAATGGGGCAGTTCATGGATATACTTTGGTACCGATGCGCTAGATTTGTTGGAGTTAACCGCCTGCACTATCGCGTTGGCTAGCATTGACATGTCGTTTCTATCATTTCGCGACGTGTTCTCGCCTACGCGTGGTTCACTCCTACTCGCGTCAGGAGGCCGTATGGGCTGTCCCGAGATTCGAGGTTCGTCTGCTATTGCCGGCCTACTAAATACGTGTTGCTCCGATATCCAACCTTCAACACGAGACTTTCCAACATTAGGCGGTTCCGCGCCGTTTGAACTTTCCAGTTCTATTCTGGCTATCTCCAAACGACTTAAAGCAGCTGCGGACGCCGCCCTAGCCTGTGCTAACTCGGAATTATGCAACTCTAATTCGGCTTTTAATATTGACAATCGACTACTCGCTCGGTCCGCGGGGACATTTACAACTGTGCCCGGCGCACTTACGACTTGAGTATTTAAATCTGCTGTCGGATTTATATCGCTGGCTATTCTATCGGCCCTATCTGTACGTGTGCTGCTGTCACCGGACGCATCCTCTGTGCCGGTGCCCTTACTCCACGTTTCTGTTTCTGTAGAGCCTGTTTGGCCCGACGCCGGCGTGGCGTCTGTGGCTGGCGTCGACTTGCCTGAGCGCAACATTCGCGCGTTTTCCATTGCGCACGAGGGGTCCCTACGCCTAATTATAACTTAAAATTAACACTTCACTTTCACTTTCTACTAGAATTGTTCTGGAACCTAACTTGCCTATCAGCCTGGCCGAGCTCCTAACGTGGTGATGTCGGACCAGGAATGGGAACGATAAGGTAAGGAAGGGTAGGAACCTCCCGGCAGAGGATGCGGGCGCTTTATGGGTGCATCAGAGTGTGGTGGGAAAGTCCAACACTCGTCGTTGCGTGCCAACCTGTGGCTCCAAAGCGGTCCACACCGTACCGGCGGGGTCTGACTGTGACACCTGTGGGGTGCGTGGAGTCGTCAGGTCGTCCACTATGCTTCCGTACGCTTGTGGCCGTTTATCACCGTTAGGTGGCCGCGTACGTAGGTAAGTATATGATGATTGCTTCCAAGTATCTTAGTGTGGCTAAGCAGACCACACTAATAACTCGCGCGTACTTGTTTCTTTCTTGCAATACTGGATTTCTTGAAATTCTTGTCTGTTCAGCCTTGATTTCTTCTGTTTTCTTTGCTTGACACAGGAAATCTTCTTGTTTCTGGCTTGATTCAGGAAATCTTCTTGTTTCTGGCTTGATTCAGGAAATCCGACGACGAAGGACCATTGTTGGAAGTGTTAGCTAGCTCCCAATGCGTTTTACGACTTTTCTCCAAAGGATGATGTAAAGGCAAGAAATAAAATAACTTTGTTGCGTAAAATTGCTGCGGTGAAAGTGTGACGTGTGACGTGGGCGGCGCTGGCCGATAGAATGAACATTGAGCGAGCGCGTCGCCCATATTTATAATGTAGCCGCACATGTCAGCGGCGTGGTGTGTGTCTGCTCAGTGTGGACGAATAGGCAGCTTATATATTTGATCAATTTCTTAGAATTAGGTACATGGAATGCTTAAATCTAGTAACGATTCCAATAAGAATCTTATTGTACATTTTAAAGTATGTTCCTAGTTGAGATTTTATTGTCTCATAACGATTAGCATTGAGTTTACATATAAAGTAGGAACTTGTAACTAATTAGCGTTTTTAGTCAACACAATAAGGAAATTGGTCTTTATTAGACTTCTAAGTTAAAATTAAAGAACGTATAAAAGGTAAATAGGTAAGAAAATTAGGTATAATAAAGAATATTGCAAAAGTAAAACAAAAGGACTTAATCTACCTAAATAACTAGCTATTATTTACGTCTAACTTAAATGTCTAGAGCTGTTATTTACAGGTACCCTGTTTTCACAATTTATAAATGAACTATAGCTGACCCGCGCAACTTCGTCTGCGTCACATTATCCATTACTGCTCCGCTCCTATTTGTCTTAGCGTGATGATATATAGCCTATAGCCTTCCTCGATAAATGGGCTATCTAACACTCAAATAATTTTTCAAATCGGACCAGTAGTTCCTGAGATTAGCGCGTTCAACCAAACAAACAAACAAACAAACTCTTCTGCTTTATAATATTAGTATAGATATGTACCTCATCTTAACATACCTAGTATTATCAGTCTCAAGTATCAACATGTCAAACCTCTTCACCACGAGACCGAGTAATTACTAAAATTACATGAACCTTACAGGTACTTAAGCCAGTCATAAAAGATATTTTAGGTCGCAGTATTTTGCACTGTCCTGATTTTTTGGGGTGTTATTATGGTAAGTGTACACCCAATTTTTCAAGCTCGAAAGACCTGCTGTGTGGTGCTCGGAAAACTTCAAAATTTTCCCTTACTTTTCAGACTTTTGCTTATATCTTCCAAACGGTGAATTTTACGTTAATAAAATACATATTTTTTTACAGTTAAAGTACAAATGCAGCTTAGTTGGTTAAATAGGTATTGAGATATAGCACATCAAAAACGAACCTTTTGTCACAAAAAACAATTTGTAGTATAAAAAGTGGAGCCCTGTGATTTTCTGGACTTTCAAAAAGTATTTGTAAGATAGCTCAATGGAAAAAGTTTTTGTATTAAATAAAATGAAGTAGTGAGTCCAATAAAAAATGGTATACATTAATCGATATTAAATATTACATATATTTTGGTAGAATACAAATTTGAATGAAAATTAAGGGAAATGATTTACGTTGCGTGATGACGAGACCTCAGCTGACTTCTGCAACAGAAGTACACGGCATAATGTAAATTAGTATTTTCAATTATTTAAGACAGTGGTCATTCAACTATGCGAAGATACCCGAATGTGGAATACCTATCCTTAAGACATTTACTGTTGGAAAGCCCTTTTCTGGAAGATCATCTGTTACTTATTCGACTTTTGTCAATTATGAGTTCGTTCAAGATTATGAATGAAATTAAACCTTTACGGACAAATAATTTTGAATACTAGAGTTCAGCGTTTTTAGCGCCACATAACAGAACACAGTACAGTACAGTCATCGTTGGAAAGAGCTGTTGAAAAGGAGAGATAAACGTAACTATTTCTAATTTTAGGTTCGGTTGGAGACAATGATCTTAAAATGTGATTTAAGATTTTTGTTAGGAAGGGATTTTTTTCAAACCAAAGGTTTAAGATTAATTTTGTCTTTTTTTTAATAAATTCAGATTTTTGTTCAGTTCATAATAAACGTATTGCATAAGTAAAAAGAGCTTCCCAGAAGGACCTTGGGTAGTGACTTGACTTTGCAATTTTCAGTGTGTACAGAGTAAATGACTTAGTTAGGTGACTAATTTTGAGTAGCGAAGTTAAGGATCTACAAATTTACTAAATTTTTTATGGAAAGAAAAAGTGAATTAAGACATTGAGACCGATTTTCACTGTAGTTAATTATCGGAAAACAAAAAACCACCTGAATCAACAGGTGTGCGACTTCATCGCCAACGTCTATCCTTGTAGAGTAAGTTTTTAAAGTGAAAACGTTTTTTAAAATGTTTACATACTAAAGTAGAGATGAACTGCTTTGACGTCACCAGAAAATCATATATCTCGTTATTCATTAGTTGCATTTCCATAATGCTAAATTTATGTTAGACTAAAGATCTATTGATTCGCATTGCCCGTAGGTACTTACAATGTCGTGTGCGGACATCAAAAAAATATGATAATGTATATTGCCTACCCTAACTTTAAAACTAAAACTCCAATTTCGAACTTTTTGGAAAAATTAGCTATGTTTGAAGTGCTGTACCTCAACTCCTGACAAATCTACAGTGTACCTGTTACAGTAAAGTTGTAGCAAATATTGTCTACTTTCAAAGTATCCACATTTACTTTCTGCGTAGAACGCACCGTTTAGAAGAATAAAGCTTACCTAACTCTTAAAAAGAAAATTAATAAGTTTTCTGAACTTAGCAAAGATCTTTTGAGGTTGAAAAATTGGGTGGACACTACCTACTGTCCTACCGACCACCCAAAAAATCAGTACAATGTGATCAATTGCGACCTAACGCGTTAAATCTGTCTTTATTTATTTATTTTTTTATTTGTCTTCGGTGACTGGCCTATCTGTAACTTACTTTCTTGGAGTTATTATGGAAAACTCGTTTTGCTAGTCAAATGTTAGAGAGATTTTCTTGGAAGGATCTGGGGGCACAGGTCATCAGCAGGAACTTTTTTCTCTTTTAAGGGTTGCGTAGCCAAATGACAAAAACGGAACCCTTATAGATTCGACGTCATGTCTGTCTGTCTGTCCGTCCGTATGTCACAGCAACTTTTCTCCGAAACTTTAAGAACTATGCTGTTGAAACTTGGTAGGTAGATGTATTCTATGAACCGCCTTAAGATTTTCACACAAAAATAGAAAAAAAAAACAACAAATTTTGGGGGTCCCCATACTTAGAACTGAAACTTTTTTTTTTTTCATCAAACCCATACGTGTGGGCTATCTATGGATAGGTCTTCGAAAATGATATTGAGGTTTCTAGTATAATTTTTTTTCGCAAGCTATTCAGTTTAGAATATGATATCTATTCTATGTTTTTGAGACAGGCAACTACTGTTAGCACTAATGGGTACCAAAATTGAATAAAAGGCGGATGCGTAGTATTATCCATTTAATGTTTTAGCGAGCACATTAACGAACTATTGTTAGAGCACGTCTTAACATAATCTGAGTCACATAATTTAGTTCAGCGAAAAATCCTTTGTCTATTTAAACTCGACATAAAACATAATTTCGTGTATCATTTATTCCGACGCGAAGGACCGAGAAGCTCGACGCCGTGAATACGAACAGAGTTTCAGACCCCCGAAAACTTACTTCGACCACCCTCTACCTCCCAATTTCAGAGGGGCGGTGCGGGGAGGAGAAGATTAATAATTCGCTGGTTTCGTTTAACAAAGGCACAACGCTATGTTACCGCCGAAACACGCCATCGTAAAGCTTAAGACAACGACATTAGACTTGATGAGCTACAGCATACTTTGTCATTAAATTCGCGTCGGAAGCGACACAGCTGTTGCCAAGGCATTTTATATTGAAACAGTTTATAGAAAGCCAACTAGACGCGGCTGTTATAAAACAGTAGCTAAATATTAGACACGTACAGTTATTTTTATTAGTTAAATTCTTTCGAACGTTAACAACGGGACTGATGCACGTTTGAGCTATTTGAAATTTTCAATTCATGCTTTCGCGAAGCATTGAGCTGAACAACACAGCATTTCGAATTGAATTGAATTTCCGAGTGGATTATAAAATATGAAAAGCTTTATTGCTCGTGTAAGGCAGCTATAAAGTGAATTCTAACTGTCGAGCAGTGCCGTGCATTTATGACGAGGGGTTGCTTGAGAGCAGCGCATTTGTGAGGTAGGGCACCGTCTTGGAGGAAATCTTTAGCGGTTCACGCGCCACAAGATAGACGGGAAAATGTTGTTTGTCCGCCATTTTGGTTCATCGACTAATGCCCGGCAAAGTTGTTCTTTAGTAAGTTAGGAACCGTAATTGCTTTAGCTATACTATAACAAAAATTTTGCAGTTTAGAATTTTTGACAACATCGTAACGTAGGTGCTTTTAATACAAAAATAACCTTCAGGAAAACTGGTCCTTTCAAATAAAAGGCCTGAAAGTCTTTTCCTATAATGGATCAGTTGTATTATTTCATATTTCAACCAATGTTATTAAATAAAATTAATAAGTAAAGGCAAACGCCCAAAAAATGCCTGAAATAGACAAAAACTACTGAAAGTCCTTAATTCTATTTAGAATAAAATATGTATTAAGAAATATTTCTCAAGTTTGTATACCTAGGGTGAAAATATAACGATATTTAAAATATTTACTTTGACATCCGTCATAGTCATTCTTAATTTGTAATGGCGGTCAGTGTTTATTTGACATGAGTAACCGACATTCAGCCAAACAGAAATCGTCAAACGTAATATTTTATAGAATTATTGCACAGTTATCATTCTTTTAATATTATTCGACCTATTTATACCGTAAATCTAATTAAAATAGTATTTGCGTGTCAATATTAATTAAAACAAAAAAACTCGAATTATAAAACGTATCGTAGGCTGTATGCATCACATGTCCTTTGCCTTATTGACAGTTTGACATGAATGCATTTTTATTTTTTCGAATTGAATTACCGATTCATGGTTTTGCGTTTGCGACTCGAGTTAATTATAACGACGACTGTGGCTATTTTTAAAGGATTTTGATGACCCATTTTTGTTACGACTTTGAGTGGACCCGCCTAAATGACGATGGACCTGAACCTGCTTTAAATACGATTCTGCTATTGTTTTGGAATTGTGGACCATTTTTAAATGTACCTACATAGGTACATTTAAAAATGGATTGAAACGTACACTGTTTCTAGCTATCTCGATATTGCAACGATGATACGTAATCTCATATCAGTGCAAACTGATGAAGTTGTGTGAATGATGTGTGTATGTTGAAGAAGTGACGTTGTTTAATACAGGCATGGATAACATCACTGTAGCTGTAAGTATTGAGATTCCCTTGTTCTCTTGCCTATTTACATATGTCAATAATATATTATGGTACTTACCATGGGCTCGGTACCAATCCAATAGTTATCCTCCTGCAGAGTTTCATGATGACTATTAGTGGTTTTTAATGATGATTATAACATTTAAATGCTGTTTTGTTGTTTAATTATTGCATATTAATCCCTAACCTTGACTTAACCTATATTTTAGAAAAAGGCTTGTAACTGGCTTCTCCCGAGGTTTTTGATAATTATTGAATTTTTAATGGGTTCCCTACGATTTTCAGTGCAATTTGGCGTATATTTCATTGTTGTTCGTTTCAGGCATTTTTTTGTATGGCTGATGATTTCCCTTTAAATGTTTACAGTAATGCGAAGATGTCTGTAATTAAAAGTCCCAAATTCAAGACATGGTCCAATAAAATATTTTAGGTACCTACTCGTAATTCAACCTCCCGAATTCCATCCCTTTGACATTTAAATACTTCAACCGTGCTTATAAAAACCCAAGTGGAATTGGAGCATGTCAGGAAGATCGTTGATAGTGACAGAATTGTTAACTTTCAGCTGTAACACAGCCTCTGGACATTTGCTCTTTTTTTGTCAGTCAATCTGTCCTGTCGGAAAATTGTCAGTGTCCCGACAAAGCTTTGTTGGCGCATCAAACGAATGGTTTTTTGCACCCAAAATTGTGTCGGAACGCTGCAATGGAGGATTTTAGTTTTCTCTATTTGTAACAGCTTTTTTAAGTAAACGCATGACGTTATCCTAAATCCTACACGAACAAATACTCAATAGGTTCTCTAATTAAGCAGTGTAGATAAGGTTGAATTGCGTGGCAATAAATTTGAATAAATGGTCTTTGTTCCCACGCGCTACATTAGAAAAAGGGGTAACATTTGAAAAGTGTGCGTGTAAGAAGCTTGCGCTTGTAGTTCCCAGTAACGTTGAAAGATCGATGTGATTAATTGCGGGCTCTCAATCGATTTGTTTTGAATTATACCGGTGTAGCGTGGAACTTGGCTTAGCTTTGGAGTAGATAAAACACTTTTTTACCTTTCTCGAAACAGTTTTCTTGATGGTCACATAGACTAAGCTTTTAATGATTTCTTTGACCTAGTAGCTAGCTTAACAGTAGATAAAGCAGAGAATAAAACAGGGTGAACCTCAGGAAATAAGGAATGTCTGCTGTTAACACGCTTTTTTTCGTATGTATACTATTTCCTAACTCTATAAAGAGGTAAACGTTTGTGGATTTGTGAGGTTGTAGGGGGTAATCTGAACCGATTTTGAAAATTCCTTTACCAATAGAAAGCCTCGTTATTTTGTGAGTGTCATTGGCTATTAACTCGAAAAATAAAGCCAAAGGAAGTGGACTGGGGTCAGCTAGTACATAACAAGCAGGTTTCTTCTAACTTAATTCATACTCGTACAAGGAAATCTGGAAAATTATTGTTTTTGAAAGTCGAAATAAATGTTATCAAACCGGAGCGGAGATACGGAGAAATTTTAACCAATGGAATTGTATAAAATACCAGTGAGTCACGTGGTGCGGAGATTTTAATAAAGCAATTCAATTGGTTAAAATTTCTCCGTTTCATTTTCTTGTTAGTTACTTTACTTTAGGATTGCAAATCTAAATTGGATTTGATTTGATTGGACAAAATCAAAATGCAAACACAAAAAATTCGGAAGAGATAGGAAAGGGGTGAGTGCTAAATATTTATTAGCAATGTCTACACACCTGCACTACCAGCCTATCCTATTAATTGTTATGTTAGTACCTATTAAAAATATTTTAGTATGTATGTTTGTTAATTGATCTCTCCTCAAATTCTTTCACATATTTGGATGGAGTTTGGTCATTATTCTGTTGAGTTTATGAGTGAATCTTAAGTACTTACAAGCTTTTGAGTAGTACTACAAGCTTTTGAGTTTATCTTAAGTACTTACGAGCTTTTGCCCTCGACTACGGACGCGCTTATCCCGTTTTTTCCCTTTCTCGTAGGAATTTCAGGAAATCCCCTCTTAGTGTTCCCCTACGCTTCCCAAGTACCTAACCTACATACCAAATTAGATTTTTGTGCATTTGTCTGTCTGATCATCGGCTGTGCATTGCCTGTCTGTCCGTCAGTAACGGAAGAACTTTATACATTAGGATAATGTGCTATTTCAATTTACAATACATTAATACAAGATTTTTTGAAAATTTAATGTTTCATTTAGCTTTGTACTGTTCATAAGAATGGCACTACTAACGGATTCAGTATTTCATCAAATGTTTTCTTCACAGTCCTTTTTTTTAATACAAAACGGGGAACTCTTGGCCCAAATCTCACCTGATGGAAAGTGATGATTAGGCCGAAGATGGTAGCGAGTTTCACCCAGAATCCTCTTACATAGAGGAACTGGCTATCATACTTCTAACTGCAGGAACACAACAATGCTGTTAACATTGTTGTTATGGCGACAGACTTAGGCATGATGGTGGTAGCTTGCCAGGCGGACTTAGAACAAGTCCTACCACCAACCAAAACGAACAAAAAAATTTGCCTCCGCTAGGAATCGAACCCGGGACCTCTGGGTCTGAATCAGGCGGTATGCTAACCACTAAAAAAACACGACACGTCAGGATAAATCCTAAGTAGGTAATACACACATCGTAAAATCATAATTTACTAAAGATATAATACAATCTTATCTGTAATACCATTTTTCGGTGACATAATTATATTCGATCAACAGGCTCTCTAACACTAGATTTTTTTCAATTCGAGATTTGCTCGTTCAACCAAACCAACAAACACTTCAGCTTTATCTATAGTAATCTATAGTAATATTATAAAGCAGAAGAGTTTGTTTGTTTGTTTGTTTGTTTGGTTGAACGCGCTAATCTCAGTTACTTACTGGTCCGATTTGAAAAATTATTTCAGTGTTAGATAGCCCATTTATCAAGGAAGGCTATAAGCTATATGTCATCACGCTAAGACCAATAGGAGCGCAGCAATAATGAAAAATGTTACGCAGACGACGTTGCACGGGTCAGCTAGTTATATTATAGACTAGGTATGAATTTAAATACTAGATAAGATAACCTGTACACGTGTAAACTATACACTTGTACCTACAGTATGTACAGTCCCCACATAGCCGTTGCATGTAATGGCCACTAGAACAGTGACCTATTAGGTAAATAAAACGGACTTTTTAAGAACGGAGTCGTCTTTCGGCTTTCTCTTTTATATTAGCATATTGTTCTGTAAATTATACATGTTGTTTGTTTTGATATAAAGCTGGAATAAATCCATGGGTATCATTTAAAGCTCTTCTTTTTTTTGTTGGCTTTAATTTTTAATATTTGGTATTTCTTTCAAGTCGTATTCTTTTCAGAATTGTTTATGGATTTTTGGATGTCAACAAGCTAATGACTTAACTGAGGATTATTTGGTGAAATAATTATTTTTGTGTAATACAATCGAATTTATACATATCACTGTGTTTGTTATCGAACTCCTCCAAAACGGCTTGACCGATTTATATGTTATTTTTTGTGTAAGTATTTGATAGGTCTGTGAATAGGTCGTCGGCTATTTTTTATTTATATGGCAAAGCAACGTTTTCCTGGTCAGCTAGTAATTCTATGATAAATGTAGAGCTGTAAATGCGCATTCTGAAAGCCCTGAGTAAATTTCAAGATTTTTTTCTTTGTTCTGCCTCAAAATACCACTCTAAATAGAACTTTCTCCTTTTTTATCTATCCGTCTATAAATTGTTAGCATTCCGTATTCGTAATCAGTACTACCTTGTACTTGTAAATATTTAATAGGAGCAGTTGTATTAAATGATATTGAATTGGTACGAGTGAGACTGGTCGACTTGACAGCGTTTAGCTATGCGCGAGTATATACGAGGTCACTGGGCTCACCACTAATAGTGTGGACGAAGCACTAATTCGGCTGTAAATTTGACCCATTTTGGTTTTTATTTTTTCCCTGTCTGCGTAGAAAACCAAAAGTAAGACAGGTTTACTGATAATATAGCAGTGCGATTATGTAAGCATGTCGAAGTGAACACTTAGGCGAAGTGAACGACAAGTGAGCTGTCAAACCATACAAGATGTCATGACAGCTCACACATACGGTGAGATGTCGACAGCATCGACCGGCTGTTATCAACGTGAATTTGGTGAAGTGAACTGTTAAACTTTCCAAGCAAGGTAAAACAATAGTTCAGTTTTGGATCACTCCAGTCATGGTTTGATTGACAACGTTGTCTTATTTAAATACAGCGATTCTGTAAACTTGTCGAAGTAAACACTTAGGCGAAGTGAACGACAAGTGAACTGTCAAACCATACAAACAAGGTGTCATGCCAGCTGACTTGTCGTTCACTCCACCTCAGTGATCACGGTGAGTTGTCGACAGAATCGACCGGCTGTAAACATGTCGAAGTGAAGCGATCATGAAGTGAGCTGTCAAACCAAGTAATCAAAATGGAATGACAGCTCACTCCGTGATCAATTCACCCAAGCCTTCACTTCGACATGGTAACAGAATTGACCGGCTGTATTTGAAGAACCGGCCACGCGAGATAAGCCCGCTGGCAAGCGGATGGACAGCGTTAGGGTTCCGTGCCGTTCCGTACCTGAAGAATACTTCGGGTTCTAAAAATCAATAATATCTAGAATCAAAAGTTACGCAAAATGTTTTTTTACGTTTCGAAGAATGACGAGACCAAGTCCATCTTATTAGCTTAGTAAAAACACAGGCTAACTCGTTAGTTAGCCTTTTGTTTTTAATGGGCTTGTGTCCTGAAAAAATCTAATTAGTCCGTCAGTTAGATTATCAAAAAATATTTGACCCGTGTTTTTTTTGTTACGGGAACCAATATTGACGAAGTTACGACGCTTTTAAAATTCTCAATACGTCACACCTTCGCATAATTTTTATTGAGTCGTGACGTCACGAGCCCCCACTCCCGAGTTTTGATGCGTTTTATCTTTGTCAATATTAATTGATTTACAAAAACAAAAATACGTGTCCATTATTTTTCAATACAACTGACGGACTAAATAGTTTTGCAATTTGTGGATAAATTATAATGGAATCTAGCCTATTAAGTTCCTACATTTAGTTTTATTGTATATCCAGACTTTTTATTATGCTTACTCAATATTCTAATTGGGGTGTATGTACACTCGTGCGTATTTTTGTGACTAGTAGTATAATTACACAACTATAAAGTGTTATTTATTACGTATGTGGTAAAATTAACACGAGTCAAGGGGTTGGGGCCTGATGATTGATGACAAAGAGAAGTTAATGAGTAGGTACTTGTTGTTCGAGTGTGGGAACTCTCACTATCCGATAACATACCAACTTATTTAGGTATAAAGTAACTTGTTTATTCATTTATTTTGTCGTGCAACGTCGTCTGCGTAACCTTTTTCATTACTGCTCCGCTCCTATTGGTATTAGCGTGATGATATATAGCCTATAGCCTTCCTCGATAAATGGGCTATCTAACACTGAAAGAATTTTTCAAATCGGACCAGTAGTTCCTGAGATTAGCGCGTTCAACCAAACAAACAAACAAACAAACTCTTCTGCTTTATAATATTAGTATAGATTCGTATTAATTTGCATACGGTTAAGTTAGTACCTATTTGTTTTCTCTTTTGTTTTTAGATTTTAGCTTTGACACTAAATATAAGTTTTGCTTCATTTTTAACCGACTTCCCAAAAAGGAGGAGGTTCTCAATTCGGTTGTAATTTTTTATGTTTGTTACCTCATAACTCCGTCAATTATGAACCGATTTGAAAAATTCTTGTTTTATCTCTAAGGGTATACTTACTTGCAGATTGGTCCCATTTAAATTTTATCAAAATAGGTTACGAAGTTTGGATTTTAAATCGAAATAGCTGGAATTCGTTTACTTGGATGATGGTTTTTTGTTTCATTCACTTTTTACAAAAAATATAACCGACTTCCAAAGGAAATAAAAATACTACAAAGTAAAAAATAACGTTAAGTAATGCAAAATACGAAGAAACTAACAAAAACACCGACTTCCGAAATTAAAGTTATTTTTTACT
The DNA here is from genome assembly GCA_963859965.1 of Ceramica pisi. Classification (NCBI taxonomy): domain Eukaryota; kingdom Metazoa; phylum Arthropoda; class Insecta; order Lepidoptera; family Noctuidae; genus Ceramica; species Ceramica pisi. The sequence continues at coordinate 4,402,130 of OY982527.1, read as the reverse complement.
TTGTACTGCTTTTTTGTTGTTTGGAAGTCGGTTGTATTATATTATAATTTATAATATTTTTAAATTGTACAGACGCCAGGACATCAAGCTATAACAATGTGTCAAATTTATTTAATAGATTTTCAACTTTATAGCTGCTGCATTAGGTTAAGATTGACTGGGAAAATTTCACATTTTCGGGAAGCTTGATGTGCTAGTGACTGTACTAAGCAAGTACAGTCACTCATTCAAGAATGACCGAAAATTTTGAAGTTTTCCGAGCACCACGCAGTCAGCACAGATGTTTTGAGGTTGAGAAATAGGGTGTGCACTACTGGCATCTATACTAAAAACATCCCAAAAAATCAGGATGGTGCGACCTAAAATATCTTGTATGATTGGCCTAAATGTTTTATGCAGTTTATTTCGGTATTTCTGTGATGCCCCCCAGCCCCAGAAAAATAATTAGGTAACTGAAATATGAAGAGAAAATGGGAAGCAACTGTTTAAAATTTATGAAATTACTGCGTGTTACCACAATTGGTGCTCTTTTTTATTTATAAAACATTTAAAATTAAACCTATATGTAAATCTCGAATTTATTCAGAGAAGCCGGAATTGTGAAATCATCTCGAATCAGTATTTTTATCAATGAACGGCAAATATTAATGATACTCCTATAGATAGCTTAGGTAAAGTGAAAATGAAGTGAGCTGTCAATGGGCTTGTGTCCTGGAAAAATCTAATTAGTCCGTCAGTTAGATTATCAAAAAATATTTGACCCGTGTTTTTCTTTTGTTACGGAAACCAAAATTGAAGAAGATACGAGGCTTTTAAAATTCTCAATACGTCACACCTTCGCATAATTTTTAGTGAGTCGTGACGTCACGAGCCCCCACTCCCGAGTTTGATGCGTTTTATCGTTGTCAATATTCATTGATTTACAAAAACAAAAAATACAATCATGTCCATTGTTTTTCAATACTCTAACTGACGGACTAAATAGTTCTGCAATTTGTGGATGATGGAATCTAGCCTATTCTGCTTTTATGATAGGCGATGAAATATATACATGCTTCATTTTGATAGACGATGAAATAACCTTGACGAAAATAATCTCAGTCCACATTCTTAGTGGTCGGTAGGTACTCGCACAGCTAGGTCGCCAACCGCCAGCAATTCGTCCTCTAAACATTCACGAGTATAATGTTCGTATGTACTATAGTGTAGCAACTAGTACACAGTGCGTGCAGCTCAACTGCCGTCACATGCTCACATGCTGTGGCCTAATCGTACAATCAATGGAATCGTCCTGTGTGTGCGTGTGCGTGAGTAGGCCTCGCCAAAACATACAAAAAGATCCACACATTCAAACTCTAGTATTTTAAGACCCCGACGATTTAGGACAGTTTTTGTTACAAACTAAAACTTAGTTCCCAAAAAGAAACAAAGAAACTTTTTCTTTGTGTAAAAACGTTCTGCTCGAGTTCTAGGGTCAAAAACCTTAGATTAGCTACGATTTCATTATATAATGATAAGGATGCTACAGGAACCTTCCTGTAGCATGCAAATTATCAGACCCAATTTTCCTACCAAGTACCTACTCGGTAGAAAAATTGGGTCTGATAATTTGCGATGTTCTGACGATAATTTTCACAGTTAGGTGTGGCGTATCTTGTCGCTCGTGCGATATCGTCGCTCTAGATCTCCGTCCTGTTGATTTTAATAAATTAATGGTAAAAAATCATTATTCTTTACCAAATAATACCTAGATACTAAAATTCATCTTTAACTTAATTTATCGAATTATAAGGTTGCCAGTAACTTATCCAATAATGTATTCACATTTTTGTTTTAAAATGTTTACTTAAATAAATCTCTCAAAGTATACAAAGTTATAAGCATTTTTAAATTCGCGCTGAAGCGGTTAGCACATAATAAGAACAGAATGCAATTAATTTCAGTTTAGTATTTACAGTGCAGTGTAGGTTACTGACTGTCGTTCGTGAAGTTATTAATTATTTATTATACTCTGGGAGCACAGCAATTAGTGTGAAAATGTAAAGTAATTAATAGTAAATAGATGTACAATTAACTAGCGGAAATATTGTTTATATTAATTACAGTCATTATCTGCCTAGCCTTATCCCAACTATATTGGGGTCGGCTTCCAGTCAAACTGAATTCAGCTGAATACCAGTGTTTTACATGGAATAGTTGCCTACCAGACCTCCACAACCCATGAACTGGGTAATACTGTACTTCTTGGTAAGACTATCCTTCTGACTATCCGTAACGACTGCCAAATATCTACAAATGACAGCCGCAGGACCAACGGCTTAGATAACGATTTAAATTAACTATAGTCTAGTATGAAACTCAAATTTCAAGTATGTATGATCACCGGTTTAGATTGTGTGTTGTCTGTCAGTCAGCACCTATGTCAGGACTTCGATTTTTATAATATTAGTTTTATTACCTAAGGAAATAATCATTTAAAATCATTGCTACATGTACTTATCTAAAAAGAATAACAGTCATATTATAAAGTAGCAATGCCTAAATATCAGTGCATGAATGAATATACTAGATACCGATCTAGGTTCAACAACTATGTCACCAATTTATGTGGTACTAAAACAAAACCGGTGTTAAAGTTTCCTATAAAACAATTTATAACGGAAAATCGAAAAAAAATGATATTACTATTAGATTGTACACGCTCGCTCATATTATGTAGATTCTGCCCAAGTCTGAATACATTTGCTATGCCAACTACTTACTCGTTTGGCAAAATAGACGCTGCTATTCACACAGTAAGGTCTTTAGTCAGTTGGCTGTATCATGTTGTGCGTAGGTACGTACCTACCTACAAACAACGTTGCTTCGTTGATAAGTAGTTAGAAGTTGCTCAAGGCTGCCGACTTGTGGAGAAGTAAAAACTTGGTCAAGGCCTGTTCTTAGTCAAATGGTTGTAATATGTCTGCTTTTGGCACTCTCTGGGGCATATTTCGGTAATTCCTTACGATTGAAACTTTAGTTAACAATGGAAATGATATGAGGGCGTTATCAATAAGGAAATAGTTCGGAAATTGCGATAGTAAGTACTAGGTATGTTTTACTCTAAATACAAATAGCCATACATTCAATTCTAATGAAAACAATAGTCAGAAAATTTTAACTGAGGAATAAATATGGCTTTTTAACATATTTTCTATCAGAAAACTGCCACTTTTATTCCTAGACACAAAGAAATCGGTCCTGACTTCCTGAGTGGACAGTTATTTGAGTGATGACTGCATCTGTTTCTTTGTTTATTTAACAGAAATACTTTATCTATTTGGCTGAAATTCGGGCCTCATTTTAACTAGCTAAACGAATGAAACAACGACTGTTCACGTAATGGTACAAATTCGGCCAAACAGCTGGATTCTATTATGGTCACTATGGTTATTGGAATAATGTTTACGTTTGCTTGTATCTCGGGGTCACAGTTTGGTTCTCATTGTGCAGCGTATTGATCGACATCGTAACATGGCTGCAAGAGACCCGAAAACTACAAGTAGACAGACGACTCGTATGGCAACGACATAGATACAATTTTTACAGAAAACTGGGGCGCTAAAAAGGCCGCTTTAGGAGAATCATATTAGAATCACAATATTAAACACACAGCAATCTATAAAATTACATGTTCATCTTTATCGCTTCCACATAAAGTTCAAGGTTGATTGGGAAAATTTGACAACGGCCTTTTTAGACCCGGTGAGCGTTTTCTTTTATTTTACGGATTCTTTTAGTTTGATGAATCGTTTTATAATGCGAAAGCTGAACTGTAGTTATTGTCTTATTAGCTTTGCCTTCGGCTTCGCTCGGTCTTAATTCATCTCCAGGGTCCCATTTATCACTGAACCAAAATTCATCAAAATCGATTTGGCCATTCAGGCGTCAAAGCGTAACTAACAAAGAAACTCAGCTTCACATTATTATACATGTTAGGATTAGTATCGCTGGGATAAAATTGACCTAGTCTATAGACAAGTAACATTCTGTTAAAGGTAGCGTGTCGAATGACAAAAACGTCAAAATATGTAATGGGATCGACATACGCTGCTGGCTAGACATTTCTACAATCAGTTTCGCTGATATAATGCCATTTTTTCTAGTGCCTCTTTTACCATAGCTACAAGACGGCAAAAAAAGTACTCTACTCAAATAGAATCGCTACCCAATCAGATGAACGCGGCGGTGATACTGTTGTGACGAAAATTCTCACAAGCTCTAGTGAACACCTCGCGCATTGTATCCTCTTCAAAGTATCCGATATGAAAGGAATTGAACTTCTTTGAAAGTATTGAACATCTTTGAGAGGTGCTCAAGTGAATAAGTCTTTGAGTCATGAATTTGTGCAATGTTTTCGTGACGGTTTGATTTTGATGCTAGATTGTAAATTCTTTCGGGAATGTTCTTAGTGTTTTTTGTTCCATTCTCGTAGGAATTTTGGGAAATCCTCTTTTAGTGCTTCGCTACGGAGTATAGGGAAGACACATGCCAAATTTCAGCTTTATATGACCAGTAGTTTCGGCAGTGAGTTGTCTGTCTCTCACTCACTCAGTAACGGAAGATTCTTGTAGATTACCTAATATTATAAAGCAGAAGAGTATGTTTGTTTGGTTGAACGCGCTAATCTCAGGAACTACTGGTCCGATTTGAAAAATTATTTCAGTGTTAGATAGCTCATTTATCGAAGAAGGTTATATACCGCGTGTATCTGACATCGACGCACAAACGATTTCCATGGGTCCAGGGCAAGATTCTGGACACACTAGACTTAGAATTTTTCGTCGGCTTTTTTCTCATTTTTCATTCTACTCATAATCGTTATTCTGACGTAACCCAATGAGATTTTTAATAAAAAAAATGATTAATTAACTACTTTCACTAAAAAGAGCAATCTGAATAAAACCACAAATAGATATCAGCTCAGCTGAGCTGAAACCTATTTGTGGTACTCTTGAAAAAAATGAAAAAATGAGAAAAGAACCGACGAAAAATTCCAACACTGGGGTGTCCAGAATCATGCCCTGGACCCATGGAAATTGTTTGTGCGTCGATGTTAGATACACGCGGTATTATCACGCTAAGATAAATAGGAGCGGAGCAATAATGGAAAATGTGACGCAGACGAAGTTGCGCGGGTCAGCTAGTATCTATAGTATATTTGTTTTTGACACACGGGTAATATGTTGTACCTACTACCTACTACTAGTACTTTGCTGGGCATACGTACCGACAAAAATATTTTATTTAAAGATGACCTCAACTGAGTACTTAAAACCTGTTTTTTTTTTAGTTTAGTTTAATATACCTATACAGGGTATTTCAACAAGAACTTTGTTTTTCGATTGGGGCAACCCCAAGAACGTGATAGTTTTGACGTTTAGTTTTTGGCGGTATTCGTAGTAGGTGCTTTGGCAATTGTTACAATGAATTCAATTTCGCTCGAAAATCGCATTAAAATAATTCAAATCCACTATAAAAACGGTCGTTCCGTTAAAGTTACATTTCGTAAAAAATATTTTTTTCAGTCGAAGCCCATTACGTAAAAAATTGCCGCATTTGGGCTTCTGAAAATCCTAAAGCAATTATTGAGAAGCCTTTGCATCCTCAACGTGACATTGTGTAGTGCGCTATGTGGTCTGGAGGCGTGATTGGACCGTTTTTCCAAAAAGTGATTAAAAAATTTGATGAAAGAATCAACATTGGTCAGCGTGGTCGTGGTGGACATTTGCTAGATATAATTTTTCATTCATAATTGCCAAACTTTTCTCTTTCTAAAACAATAATTTTATTATTAATTTTCCACTAAATTCTTTGTTTTATTTTGTTTTAGAAAATAAAGTTCTTATTGAAAAACCCTTTACTAGCTGATACCCGCGGCTTCACCCGCTTGACAAATTTTATACTAAAGCCTTCCTCGAAAGCCACTTTATCCATTAGTGAAAACAGCATGAAAATCGGTGCAGTATTTTTTGAGTTTATCGCGGACAAACAGACAGACGCGGCGGAGGACTTTGTTTTATAACATGTATATAGTGATATATCGTATATCTCACAACATTTCCTAATGTGGCCATTTTAGTCACCCAGCTCATTATCTAATTTGGTAGATAATAGGGGAATAGATGCTGCTATAATTTACCATACATATGAAAATGAATGGTGAGTGTCTATCCTTCATGATGTGTCATATCCCTCACAAAATATTATAAGTACGAATGAATACATTAGGATGTATTTTAATCAGTCACGCGTCTGGTGGAATAAAACTTACCACACTTTTTGTGTTGGCACCTGCGATCCCATCAGATAATTTTCACTTGTTGTCAAAGCTAGTTTTCTTTTTCCATGTTCACTAATATGCCTATGCCTTCTGCTCCCATCCGTCCGGGCTTTCCACGGGCTTGGAGGGCGTCCGGGGAGCGTCCGGGCGGGATTTTCAAAAACGGCTGTTTTGTGTCCGGGGGAGCTCGATTGATTGAAACTTTAAAGGCAGAAATAAAATAAAACAAATTATTCGTATTTGTAAGCCACATAGGTATTCCCTAACCTGGCAAAAAGATATGAATAGTTAATTAATATTGGTAGAACAAAAACTTATAATTGTAAATTGTTTTGAACTTGATGGCAAAAGAACAGTGTTTTACTCGTTATATTTGTATTTAATTTGTTACGATGTAGTTTATATCGTTAAGAAGTTAAGAGTGTGTATTCCGTCCACTAGCGCCGAAAATCGTTTTTTATTAATTGTGGTAAATTTAAGTCACGTAGATAAAAAACCGCTCTGTAGTGTACGTGTACTGAAGAAATGTATCTATTATTTTTTGACAGCTATTTTTAATACATAACTCATGGCTAAATAGCCAAAACGGCAATTATTGCTAAAATGGCCACTTTTAGCAAAAATATCGACTTTGGCAACTATTTATGTTCTAAAGTACAAAACATAACTCTCAAAAAATAATAGATACATTTCTTCAGTACACTACAGAGCGGTTTTTTATCTACGTGTCTTAAAATACCATTTACCACAATTAATTAAAACGATTGGCGGCGCTAGTGGACGGAATACGCCCTCTTAAAAGTTTTAGAAAAAAAATCGTACGGGGAGAAAACCCAATAACACCCAAATGTCGGTTTAAGGTTTTGTCCGAGGTCTGTAATTTATGTTATGGCAATTCTACCTATGCCCTGTTACTAAGTATGAATTGATCTGCAGGTGCTTCAATCCTCTATACGGACAAACTGACAAAAGTAATCTATTAGATATAAGCTTCGCAAGTTGATGACTCCTATCAAAACGTGTTAGGTATACCGATGTTTTATGTAGGTAGTCCGCATACATGAAATAACTTCGCCACCAAGAAATATGGACTTTATATTCTTACCTACAAAAATTTCAATGAACTACGTTTTTTTTCTGACTAAAACCCATCCATGTTCCTTCATTGCCCTTTGTGTTCCGGAGCCACGGTGTCTCTTGCGAATAATCCCGCGACTCCGGCAGGCGTCGGCCCTTTCGGGCCCCTCTGTGTGCTGACTCTCTTTGAGGCGCGCGTGGAACACTAACGCGCCGTCGACACGGCCTGTCGTCACTAGACGGACGGACGGCGAGCCACCCATAGCTCGCCGTCCACAGGCCCACGCCTACGGTGGCCGGAGGTCACCAGGTGGTGGCCCTGACGCCCGCGGCGTCCACCACGGCGGCGAACTACGTAAAGCTACAATTTCAAGTTAGAATTTCTATAACTTAAGTAGATGGGAGGGTCTAGACCAGCCGTAAGTACACCTACAGTAAATTATAATTAGCCTTTAACAGTATCTACATAAATGGGATTTTTAAATACACGAAAAATTTGCGGATTTCGAAATAATTGTTACTGTCAGCCATAGGTCCACTTTTTCGTTTCGGTGAATAATTCCAGCATTATTGACAATAAGTGAATCACAAAACCGAGATCTGTAATAAATAAATTTTCGCTGTTAATACCCAATAAATGCTACCGAGACACTGAGTAAACACAGCACCAACACCAATAATATAATTTGTGCTTGGCTACGGGGCCACACAGAAAACTATAGTGGGCCACATGCTGCCCGCGAGCCGCAGGTTGAGTAGCTATAGCCGAGTCTAGACTCTAGACTAAACAAAGTAACCTTCTTTATGCGGTAACGACTGCTAATAAGTCCAAAATATTGACACGTGGCAAAATTTTAACTCGCTGAGATGATATTGCGACTTGATTGAACCATTTTTGATTTTATTGTTATCATTTGAATTTCAACGCTAAAGTACGAGACTTGGCCTTCTGCAGTGCTATTCTGTAACAACATTTTCGTTCCTCGACAGCGGAATCCGGGGTGATTTTCAAATTCGTATAAATATAAGACCTTATGACGTGTGAAATAAAGTTCACTTTGTAAGCTTAGTCACTCAGGTGAAGTCGATATCGAAATGGTTATTTACAGAATAGACTAGCCGATCACAATGATGGAATTGATGATAGATGATGATAGAATGTTACTTTATCTACTATAAAAAGAGTACCACTTTATGGGACTCATCTCTCATCGGGACTCTCTCCTTTGTAACCCAGTACATCGCATCAGGTACCATGAGCCCATGATTAAACCTTTCTTTATCCTGTTTCGAAAATCGAGCGTAATTCGTATGCGGTGTGCATAAGCAATACTGTTGAACGAGATTCCGTGATTACTGATCCCTCTACGTTCACCTTAATTTAGGTAAGTATTTTTTACAAGGCGTGACAGGACTGACAGGTTTGCAACTGGTGAATGGTTAACTGGTAAGTTTGCTATTGATGTTCGAATTAGTTTATGGAACGAAAATTATCGCAACATGAACGTGACAGTCTGTTAAACGCGCGTGAGCTGCAGTGCGATTCTGTAAACATGTCGAAGTGAAGTGATTACGAAGTGTGCTATCAATCCAAGTAATCAAGACGGAATGACAGCTCACTTTGTGATCACTCCACCCTAGCCTTCACTTTAACATGTTTACAGAATCTACCGGCTGTAGACATGTCAAAGTGAATTTAATGTTTGGGTGAAGTGATCACGAAATGAGCTGTCAATCCAAGTAATCAATATGGAATGTCAGCTCACTTCGTGATCACTTCACCAAAGCCTTCACTTTGACATGTTTATAGAATCGACCGGCTGACATTCGTTTGAAAGATTTATCATATTTAATAGAAACGGTGATGGATATTTCTAAATTATGTTATTGGGCAGTTTTACATTCAATAGTTGAGCAGTTTCCGCTGTCAAACACGAACGTCGAACATGTGACCATGTGCCATTGTGTTCAATTCACCATTGTTTCGACACCGCAGTGGATCGCTGCCGGCTGGCGGCGCGGCGGCGGCGTGCGGCTTCGCGGGGCGACGTTATAGTGAGCGTTATCGCGCTAGGAGCGTGCGCTCGCGCACCGCTTGCGTCGAAATTCGTCGGTGTCATCGCACTGGAGTGGCCTAGTTACGACGATATTTCGATAGAAGTGGCCACCAACGTTTCCTCCCACTGCCAAAGCGAATTTGGACAGTTATTACGAATACGTATTATAAATTTAAAAATAAAATTCTTGTTAGCGTTTGCACGTCAACTGTTAGCGAGCATGAAGCTAGTACGTACTCGCTTTGTAATGGATAATCTTTTATCTTCATGTTAGCAGTTTTGTTATTTGAAAAGATAATTTTTTGTTAAATGTTTATGATTATAGTGATATTTTGAAGGGTGACGGTGAACTATAATACTCAAATATCTTCAGGTGTGCTATGAATAAGTAGAGTAGATATACACATTTGAAAAGAACTTGTATTTTGGTCACGGTTTGTTATCTCAGGTCGAGGCCAGTAGCTTTGTCCCGCAGTCAATGTGTCGTCATTCATCAGATGACCTTACCTTAAATGAGTTACTCTATTGAACGAACATACTATTACAAAACCACTCGAACTAAATTCATCTTCCAAATATAGTGTGCCTTATTGAATAATAACTGGCAGAGTTCGGACCGTCGAGACGTAACCTGAATGTCTCCCAAGGCGGCTGGAACAGCCGAGGCCAGACAAATATTTATATTTAGTTGCAGAACATGTCTTTTCAATTTCCTCAGCTGAAAAGTTTATTATGAAATCTACGAGTATACAGGGAACGCGTTGGAAAATATTTCCCAATTTAAAGCCGTTATACTCTTTCAGGTCGGCGAAAATTGGACAGCTACTTAGAAAACTATTGAAATAAACTTTTTAAAAATAGGACCTACCTACGAGTTGACTTTTGTGAGTTATTCTGGGGTTTCTTTTAGGTTTTTGTACCGATGTAAATTCCAGATAGTTCTATTCTACTTTTTGGAAATTGGTAACTGTCTATTATTGAATAACTTATCTATACTAATATTGTAAAGAGGTAACATTTGTTTGTAAGTTTGTATGTAGGGGGTAATCTCAGGAACTACGGGTCCGATTTAAAAAAATATTTCAGTATTAGATAGCCCATTTATCGACGAAGGCTACATATCATCACGCTAACACTAAAAGGAGCCGAGCATTCATGGAAAATGTGACGCAGACGAAGTTGTGTGGGTCAGCTAGTTCCTTATAAAGGTTGTCTTGAAAAGATCGCTCTTAGCGATAAGGCTGCCCATTGTAGTGTCACCTTATGTAATGTTTTCTTCATCCATTTTTCTATAACTTAGGTATTATATAATGTACATAATAATGAGTTTCCTATTCTATTCTTATTCCTTCCCCGGAGAAATCTTGAAAAATAGATGTAAAATAGTGCCTTATTTATCTTGCGTGAGTCCGCTAATTGCAACTGATTGTTCTAATAGTCCAGGCAGGGCACGGCAAATTCACCAGCTCTGACCAGAGCTTCATCATTGCGAACTCTTGAACTTTGGCACACATCACTTATTGTTCTGCTGCATTTAGGTTATGATGCAGTAGACTTTGAACTGCTTCGAGATTTTCTTTTATTTGTGCATATTATCTTTTTCTCACGGCTTTGTCACGGTGGGCCCGCTCGCAGCAGATGTCGAGATTTTTTCGGTTAATTTTCGTGTTCAGACCAACAATATAAAATTATACTTCTTTTTATATATTAATTTGGATAAAAAAGGGCGCTCTTTACTGATATTGTGAAATCTTTATAGGGAAACAGTTCTACTATCTAACAACGTCTATTTTCCATGTGTACTTGGTACCTACCCCAAGTAATGACTTTATTAAACGATCAACATTCTTTCAAAACTAACAAGGTGTTTGTTTGGGCTTTCTCACCCAAAAGCATACTCGAGCAGTATTCGAAACCAAAACGGTCTGTTCACTAGGTTACCGATCAGAAAAGTGCAACAAATCATAAAGCGTTGCAAATTATAAATGGATTTAAGAATTTTGTGTGTCATTGAGTTCCAAATTATTAAAATTCTAACGTTCTCTGTGAACGGAGCCTCTAGCGTGGGACTGCGGACTTTCACATTCAGTTCTTTTTAGAAGTTCACGATAGAAATCGCCTTGTTGGTCGAATGGAGGCGAGGACGATTGGGTACCTTGAGTCCATGGGTTCGATGCAAGGTCGGTGCCGAACTAACGCGAACGTGACGCCGACTACAAAGGCTTCACTTATTTCTAAGTACCTACATTACTATGTACTACATAAAGGGTCCACCTTTTGAACTTATGTAGCTACCTGTAAACTATCTACCTGACGAAAATCCCGTGTTAGGTTATTGTTCTACAGTACTACTGAATAATAGGTATTTATGTATTATACATATACCTTACCATTCAATAACACATGATGTTTCATTTCCGTTCTTAAATTATGATGCAGAACCAACGAACAGCATTTCATTTTATAGACTAATTAAATACCTAATGTAACTATGATTTTGTAAAAAGTCAGTGTTTAAAAGAATGTCCATGGAGTTTTTTGCACGTTCTTCTCCATAGGATCTACTCTTTGGAACGTGCAACTGCCGCGCTGGTGATAAGGTCGGTGCGTGTGTTTTGTTGCAGAATAACTTGCTACTCTTGTCGCTAGCGCGGCAGAATTAGCTTCATCTATTTGACTGACAGTTCTTGACTATTCAAAAGTGCCTGTAAACTGGTCTATTTGAAATAAAGTATTTTGTATTGTATTTATCTACTAGCTGACCCACGCAACGTCGTCTGCGTCACATTTTCCATTAATGCTCGGCTCCTTTTATTCTTAGCGTGATGATAACGTACATCTGTGAAATTTATTCGTTTTTTGTAATTGATTATTACCTACATGTTGAAAATTACGTGGCAAAAGGGGTTGTCAACGGAGCAAATTTTTGAAGCGGTGAAAACCATAGTTTTTGGTGAAAATTGTCCCGTTTCACTGACTAGAACAACGTAATAAAACTTCATAATCAATACCTATTCTTGTTATTTATTACCTTATCCCAAGTCTTACATGATATTATGTAGAATGGCTAGATAATTTAATAAATTCTGTGTTAATAATCACTGTGTCCAAATTGAGTTGACATTACATAGTAGCTGGATAATATAATATCCGGATTTATCACTTTGACTGTAACACACCTATATATGCATACAGTAAATTATATCATCCCCTGCAGGTCCAAATCCTTTGACACACGATACAATTGGAAAACCCTCTACGCAGAACTATTGTGTCCCTAGGTTATTAAATTTCTATGTAGTGTGCAGCGTACATACCTGCATTACGGGCCAATAATCAAATCGTTTGTGGACATTCTATGTTATGTAACAGAATAGCTATAAATTCTTATTTGCTTTTGAGCTCTCAAACTCGCTAGACGCGGACTCGCTTGCAAAGGGTTCCGAAACAATTTCATTTTTATTAACCTGTGATTTTAACATTACAGATTTTCCTGTAATCTTTAGTTAGATATAAGCATTTTTCAAAATTTTAGGCTCAGCAGTTTCGGAGGTAAGGGGCATTTGAATAACTTCTAAACTATCAAATAACTCTCAGAAAAAAACCTCAGAGGGAAGCCCTTCCATTTGATATGTGACACAAAACAGCTTTTTTTTTAATATTGTAGTTTGACCCCCATACTAAAAATGTATTAATTTACGAAACGCGTCCGTGTTTGGGTCACAGAAGTCCATATATAGGTAAACCAAATGTCAACAGTATCAGTAGAGTAGATCCGGTGAAAACTGACTGTGACAGACAGACAGACAGACCGACACCCGAGTTCGACATCCTATAAGGGTTCCGTTTTTCATGGATGTTCGGAATCCTAAAATCCAGTACTGAAAATATTGTTACCTATGTTGACTTCACCAATTATTTATGAGACTAACAAGCAGATCACCTGAAAATTATTGTAATTGGGTTCTTGAAACCTTACAGTACTCCTCGAAATATCAACCATGTTGCCCGGGCCATCGATCAATGCATTGTTGATATTGCCTAGGTAGGCAATCGCCATTGTCTGGGATCATCACTGTCTGTGTAGATACGTGTGTCAGTCAAAACTGTTAAGAGGGTCCCAATCCGTCCATCGTCAACGCGAGCATGGTTGAAAAGCTTGTTGTTTCATCTAGCGCAGTGTATGAAAACTAACAAGCAAGTGAGAAAGCGATAACAAAGAACGAAATATAGTGTTCGAAACTTTCATAAAACTTGTTCCAGGTAATAAGTGTTTTTGAATAAGCCTTACAAGTTTGTGATAAAAGTAGTAATTGTCTTTTAGAATCTCCATTACGTGTGCAAGGTTTCTACCAAGATGTTTTCTTTAGTTTCACAATAATATGTATCTACACTATGAACGGCCAAAGTTCAGGTAAAATTTGTGCAAATCAGCCGATTTTCGGAGGCTTATATACTGCATTTATTTTTTGCTTTGATAGAAACCTAGATATTGTGCGCAAGACATTTATTAGTAAAACAATAGAAGATAGAGTTTCAACGGCATAATCACGTATGAGCGTTTGTATGAAAAGTATGACGGGTTGGCCGCTCATTGGATTCTGTCAATACCTTTATCAATCATAATATATAAAATTCTTCCCTTATTGATTAGTTAGTGTCAGGAGAAAGCTAAAATTTGACATGTCGGTTCCTTGGAGAGTGTAGGGGGCACAGAATTTTCCGAAATTGCTACGGGATATATGCGCGTACGAAGTCGCGGGCAGTAGCTAGTAAAGGTAGCGTTTTTCTCTGTCTGAAAAGTTTTACGAACATCATATTATCATACCTTCGATTTCTGTTTAAGAAAATTGAAAGTATACCTATAGGTAGTATTTGTCAAACCCTGATTAAGCCTGGAAGGTAAATTACCATAACTTTTGGAATTAAAAAGAGAAAAACACTACGTTCTTACCACCAAGTTCTCAATTCAGAAATCGGTCCTTAGCATCACGGTCATTAAAACCAGAGTTTCAGTATTTTCTCTCAGTGAACGTTAAATATTTTAATGTAGTATTTACTGAAGACTAATAGGACATAAAAATGACTAAAAAAATCTAATAATTGCGTCAGTTATTTTATCGAAAAATATTAGTATCGTATTTTTTCACTTAAACAACCAATGAAGACGATGCATTGCTTGAAAACTCCTGTGACATCACATTTGAGTTACCTTTTACTAAACTTTGATCAGCTTTATCTTTGTAATTTATTGCGCAAAAATACGAGTCCAATATTTTTCGATAATCTAACTGACGGACTAAAAAGTAAATACTAAAAAGCGGTTAAATCCTAAACTCGACTCAGCGACCATCAATGTCAAAATCTATACTAATATTATAAAGCAGAAGAGTTTGTTTGATTGTTTGTTTGGTTGAACGCGCTAATCTCAGGAACTACTGGTCCGATTTGAAAAAATCTTTCAGTATTAAATAGCCCATTTATCGAGGAAGGCTATAGGCTATATATCATCACGCTAAGACCAATAGAAGCGGAGCAGTATTGAAAAATGTTACACAGACGACGTTGCACGGGTCAGCTAGTAATAAATAAAATGTAGGTATTTTTGACAGCTTGCTCTGCAATGCGAATCTTCTTTAAAAACGCCAAAATCACCTCTGGAGAAATATCATTTTAATTAATTTTCGCAGTTTTAAGTGGTTTTAACCGATTAGCAGTTATGACTGCGACATGCGTATATGACTACCTAGTCTAGTACATAATATACTAAGGCTGCAGGATTTGATTGTTCATTAGTGAATAGAGGCGTCCATTGCAGACCGATGATATCGCATGTCATTGTCTGGGATCAGAGTGAAGGCTGTTCATTAGGACCAGGGTTGACAACTCAGGAGTATTGAGTAATTAATGAGTGCTGCAGCTGATTGAGAATACCATTATGTTTAGATGGGTGGTTTTGTTCTTTAGTGATGACAAATGTGTCATTCGATCGACCCCAGCTCCCCAACGAAGGCCAGCAACGCCTTAGTGTTACCAACTATCTCACAGAGACCGCAAAAGCATACATACAGACCCCCTCCCCCAAAATTTTCCTGTTTTCCAATTTTGCCGCGGTGACTCTTTCGAATGAATTCAAGCAACCCTGGCAGATCCATAAATACCTAAAACTTTGATCAAGAACAACATACATTAATTGCTGTGATTGTCATCTTGCTTATTAGGTGATTACCATAATTTTATTACTTCCGTTATACAAGATGGAACAGAAAACACAACACATATTATGTACATATTTTACTATGGGATACAACACTGAAATCGCAAAAAGAAATTGACTGCCCCATACAGTTATGTGCGCGTTACTCGACAAAATGTACTGGACAGTTGCTTTTTTTTCGCCACCAAATCTATGGTCATTTTTAAAAACAAACTTTCTATACTTAACACCTCTTTTCAGCATAAAGTGAAAAAAATTAACGTTATATAGAAAAAGAAACCCAAAATACTTGTCCACGAGCACACAATATGATCCCACTGAGGTAGAGCCTCCTCTAATCCGAGGCAACAGCTCGTGTTTGTCTTAGTAGGCAACTATGCCGAGATTCTTCCGTGACGTCACCAGCTGACGCCAGGGAGACGCGACAGCGCGACGTCGACGACAAATCGATCAATTAATATTATGGATATAGGCAAGCGATTTAGATTTTCTTTGTAACTTTAAGTGGGATGGAAGATAAGTACCTACTTTAAGTAGTGCATTTTTTTCACAAATACCATGAAGTTTTCCTGCTGAACGTAACCTCATTACCGCATGTACGCTGGAACAAAATAGTTTTGTATTCAGGATTCGAGAACTCATTCTAATTCAGAACTGAAAAATAATAACAATTTAGAAGAAAGACAAAATCTACGCAAGCTCGCCTTTTTACATCCAGAGGGCCACTTTTACTAATTTTTAAACAACAGTCGCAAACTGTTCAAATAGTCTATCTGGCCAAACTTCGGTCGCGTATCTTGGGCATAGTGTGTTTATACACTTAATCTTCATACATTTTTGACAGATTACGATTGAGATGCAAAAACGGAAGGAGGCGGCCGGCGGCGCTTAAAAATGAGTAGAATTTGCACTCGGCTGTCCTATTGTTTCTGTATGTTTATTACTTACGCAATAAGAAATTAGCAATTAGTTTTGTAAAACAAATAAGGATAATGAGGTCAACAGAAGAATCACATGCAGCTGGAACAAATACTGGGCACACAAAGAGATACTAAAAGGTAACTACGATCTAAAAAGACTGTCATGGACACTTGCATTTTGCCTTGATTTACCTATGGCACCCAAACTTGGACCTTTACAAATAAGATCATAAACAAAAAAAAATACTTGTCAGCGAGCAATAATTGAAAGAAGCATGTTAAGCTTAAGGAGAATCCACAAAGTAAGAAGTAAAGAAATAATAAGAAAGACAAGACTCACGGATTCGCTACATCAAGCACTAAAACTAAAGTGGAACTGTGCCGGCCATGTGGCGAGATACACTTACACTCAGGAGTACGCAATGGACCACAAGGGAAGAGAAACGTAGGTAGGCCACAGAAACGATGGGTGGACGACATAATGTCGGTGGCGGGGAAAACTGGCTCAGAACAGCGCGGTACAGAGAAAAATGGAAGAAATTGGAGGAGGCCGATACCCTAAAGGGGTTTCTATAAAAGCAAATAGTGTTAATATAAAATTTATATATAACTAACATTAGAAATAGGTATCTACTTACTTAGTAACATTAGACTATAAAAAATGTTTTATCTATAATATAAAAATAAGTCGGGTTTTCCTTCCTGACGCTATAACTCCAGAACGCACGAACCGATTTCCACGGTTTTGTATTCGTTGGAAAGGTCTCGGGCTCCGTGAGGTTTGTAACAAACGAAATTCAGGGAAAATGTGACGCAGACGAAGTTGCGTCACATTTTTGAATTTTTCTTACATTGGTTTGAAATTAAATGCACTTCAAATTTGCAGATCAGTCTGTATTTTTTTTTTTGAGAGAGTGCAATGTAGAAATTTCATTTTCAAATTGAAAAAAAAAATCATATCTTGTAAGCGGGTGACAAACGATTTTTAGGTCCAGGCCCGGGCCCTAAGCCGACTACCTAAAAAAAATTATATCCATCTGGCCTGGACCACCCTGTATATATCTATCACTGTTAATCGGTTTATTGTAACATCTGTAAGTATGTTTATTTTGGTGCATGAGATTCATTTTTGTGCACTGACTGATAGGTATTTAGGTCCTTTAAGACTCAGTAGAAAACACCTACATATTAGAGACGAAAGTGTGTTCGTTAAATTATTAACTTAGTGTTCTTAAAAATAAGCTGTAATTTAGTTCGAGAGCGTAGCTGTTGGTTAACGAAAGTCAGTAGTAAACAAATCTCTGCTAATTAAAATCTTCTGCGTCAAAGTATGCTTTTTAAAGCTACAGTTGCGTTTCATTCTCAAAGCCATGTTTGCGTTTGATTATTAACTCTCTTTGAAGCGTAACCAAAACAAAGTAAAAGTATATCCTTTGTGAAATGATAGCGGACGAAAATAATGAAAACATTTCCTTTGTGTGTTTCATTTTTAACTCTTCTCAATATCCTCTTCCCACATATCGGGTCTTTTTCCCCTGGCTGTCCTATATGACAGCTATTGAGTAATTAATTATCTTTGTGTTACTTTAGATCTATTGAATGTCTGATGGTAAACCATGTTTGAGTCTGTCGCCATAACAACAATGTTAACAGCATTGTTGTGTTCCGGCAGTTAGAGGTATGATAGCCAGTTCCTCTGTGTAAGAGGATTCCGGGTGAAACACGCTTCCATCTTCGGCCTTATCATCACTTTCTATCAGGTGAGATTTGGGCCAAGAGTTTCCCCGTTTTGAATAATAAAAAATAAAAAATTCTCTTTTTGCAATCGCCGACGGCTTGGCATTTCGGTTTTGAATAAAAATATTCATATTGTTTATCAGAGATATGACGCTACTGGGACTTTTTTTTCTTTAAATATTTTTATTATGCGCACAGCCAAATTGTGGAACTCTCTGCCAGCGTCTACGATCCCTCCCACATATAACCCGTCTGCCTTCAAAGCAAGAGTGAACAGGTATCTTCTAGGCACGCTCGCTCCATCATAAACCTCATCCATCGCTTTCCATCAGGCGTGACTGTGGTCAAGAGCAAGCCCATTCCTCAATAGAAAAAAACTCACAAAAAATGAAGGAAATTCTATTTCATGAACATTGGAAATAAGTATGTAAATACTTGAATTGAAATTGAGAAAAACAGGTATATTAAGGACTGTTATCAACAATAAGCGTGAACCAAGTCTAACTAATCTGCGTTTATACTGTTCATAAGCAAAACCATGCATAATTCTTCTTAACTAGCTTACGAGGCACGCCGACACGTTCAATATAGGTACCTTATTAAAAAGTAATTGACACAGTTGTAGATATGTTATTATGTAATAGCTTCTTTTTTAAATACTGGCTGACCCGGCGAACTTCGTTCCGCCTAACAGTCGATTCTTTAATTTTTTCTTTTTTTTTCTAAAATAAACGTAGCCTAAATTACTCCTTATTACATCAGCTACCTGCCAATAAAAGTCCCGTCAAAATCGGTCCAGCCATTTCAGAGATTAGCCGGAACAAACAGACAGACAGACAGACAAAAATTTAAAAAAGTTAGTTTGGTGTATGTACCGTATATATATTCATATGTACATGTAGTAAAAAACGGTTTTTTCAATATTACAAACGGACACTCCAATTTTATTTAAAAGCCCACCTTCGACAGTTAACTTACATGATTCTCATAAGATTTTAACATTGTAGGTGAAAATAGACTTTGACCTCTGACTTTGTCCCGGTGTTTCTTCATCATAAATAATGACAGTCAACTAGGAAACAAAAGCCTCATCTGGTTTAAATTGGCCAAAATATATTACGATATGATAATTATGTATTCACAAAATAAATATCATTTATCATAAGTTTTGGTAGAATCTTGGATTCTTGGCTTTTCAAATCTTTGTTTCCGTAAATTGGACGGGACCTAAAAATTAGACCAGTCCTAAAAATTGGACCCGACCGTAAAAATTGGACCGGACCTAAAAACATAAAGAGGCTAGGACTTGTTTACGACGGATTATTTCCAGTTAATTATTATCAACAGTGAAGGAGTTTGTTCGGAATGCTTCGGAATATGTATAAGAGAAGTTAAAATAAGTTAGTCAAACTTTGTCACAACATTAATAATTAGAGCAAGGGAACGTGCTCACAAGGAGGCGGGCTCTTGCAATATTAACAACATGATTTTGTTTGCGTAGGTACAGACGCCAAATAGAATCTGTCAAATTTCTTCAATAGATTTTCAACTTTAGCATTAAACCTATAAGGTTCAAAGTTGATTGGGAAAATATGACAGTTTCGGATAGTTTAATGTGCTGGCAACTGTACCTACTAAGAATACATACAGGAGAGCAAGTTTTCATTTTCAATAAGTGTTTATAATAAGCGTTTATTTTTCACCACAAGCTAAAAAATACAAACAATATTTAAAAAAAGAGAAAAGCTTACGATTTTTGGTAGTGGATCGCTGGTCCCTGTGGTAGGTAGTTACACCTGTAATACAGGTAACCAGGTCCCCACCTATTCATCTATACTAATATTATAAAGCAGAAAAGTTTGTTTGTTTGTTTGTTTGGTTGAAAAATCTAATCTCAGGAACTACTGGTCCAATTTGAAAAATTATTTCAGTGTTAGATAGCCCATTTATCGAGGAAGGCTATAGGCTATATATCATCACGCTAAGACTAATAGGAGCGGAGCAATAATGGAAAATGTGACGCAGACGAAGTTGCGCGGGTCAGCTAGTAGTTACATATTTGATTTAATCTGATATCACAGCAGTAACAGAATTTTTTAAACAATAAGGGCGGGTTGTATCAAACAGTTGGTTAACGTAACATACGTACGTCAAAAAGTTACGATTACGGACGATGTTTGACGTTCGTTAAATTAGAAGCGTTGTTTCAAAACATTCTGGTATAAATTCCTGCTCATCCCAATAGCTAAGTTATTGACACGGGTCCTACCTAAATAGCTTTTTTTGCATTCCACCACTTATTTGTGTCATCAGAAGAACTGGTATTGAGGAATTCAAAAGAATTTTCACAATATTGTTCGATTTGACGCAACTAAAGTTACGTTTACGAGTGCTCAGACCATCTGTTAACGTAAACGTTATATTTTACGTGCGTTAACGCTGACATTTTGTGAAACAACCCAATTTTTTGATTTGACGATAGTTAGCACCATTTTTAACGTTTACGCGTGCGTTAAGTGTAGTTGAAACAACCCGCCGTAAGTGAGCTTATTAAACAAACACAACAAAGAATGAAATAAAATAAAACGATTATTAAGTAAAAAAAACATGTTGGGAGATTTGGTTTATATTGTAAGTTTGTGTGTGTGTGTGTGTGTGTGTGAGGGTGTGTGTGTGTGTGTTTGAGTATGATTAATATATACTAACTAGCTCTCAACGGAAGAAGTCATTTGATGTTTCCCATACTTATAAAAAAAAATCTCTTCTGTTTAGCGTAGTTGTTTAAAGATGTAGCTGTATTATGTACTCTTTGAATCTAAAGTTGCCGTCAATCATTTTGCCAAGATACTTTATCGACGTGACTTGTTCAATGTTACAGTGATCATGGGTGCCACTGCATTCGCTACTACCATTAGACTGTGTCCACTGAGCGCCCACGTTTAGTGAGCTTGTAACTGGCACATTGGTATTTCGAATCGAAAAATTCGAAGTGGAAATTATATTTATTTTTTCCTACTCCTCCGCTGTACTCTTCTGATTAATTTCGTTGCGGGATCCAAGACAGTTGAATCGTTTCTCCGGGACTCGTCGGGTTACATTAGCTCGGCGTTTTTCTGGTGGTCATCACTGTTGATTCTGGCTTTCAGGAGTTGCAGTGGTTGGGAATGCGTGGCTGGCTTGTCCCAATTAAAAAAATATCGAAAAATTCATTATTTTCGTTTTCGACACGTTCAGGGTCATCAAGTTGTCCTTAAGCCATTCACTGACTGTATCAAAAACCCTTCTGAGCAAGGCGATATGCACTTCTCAGTTTTCCGATGCAAATACAAGTGCTGTATCGTCCGCATAGGAAAATATTGTACCGCTTTCAAGGTTGAGGCAACACAGGTCTTTCATATTAATTAAAAATAAACTGGGGCCGAGAATACTGCCCTGTGGCACACCAAAAGCTATATTTATATCGGAGCTGGAGTAGCTTCCAATTATGCTGTGTTCTATTTGTAAGGTCGTATACCCAGGCATTCGAGCTTAGATAGTAAGATGGGAATCGAGACCGCAATGATACAGCATACAACTAGAGTTACGCATTTTGTATGTTTTTCAAAGACAGCTAAATTGTATCGCAGAACATGGTCTACTCATGTGCTAAGTGTCATCCAAATCCGTTTACCCATTAAGATCGCATCTTAGGTAACACAGGTAGACAGACAAAATTACTTCCACATTTATAATGTAGGGTCTGTGACCAACATTATCTAACCCACTCGACTATTAGCGAGTAATAGCCAAGTGGGTTAGATAATGTTGGTCATAGATAGAAAAACTAAGTAACCTTGCTTGGTATGGTTTGGCTGTCCATGTTTGTACTCCATAATGCAGCTATATAATTACTCGTTGGCAGCCCGAGTGAACCTTAATCAATCTTAATTCAAACTCAGCTCTGTGTACATTGTACAGTGAACAAAGCAATCTATACTTGTGATTTAATACTAAAGAGGTAAAGTTTGTGAGTTTGTGAGGTTGTAGGAGGTAATCTCTGGTTCTCTCTGGCTGAACCGATTTTGAAAATTCTTTCACCAATAGAAAGCCACATTATTTTTGAGGGTCATAGCCTATATATTAACCCAAAAAATACTGCCCAACGAAGTGGGCACGGGTCAGCTTGTCTATACTTCTATACTAATATTATAAAGAGGTAACATTTGTTTGTAAGTTTGTATGTAGGGGTAATCTCAGGAACTACTGGTCTAAACTGCTCTACTGGGAAAAATTCTTTCAGTATTAGATAGCCCATTTATCGAGGATGGCTATAGGCTACATCTACATGTCATCACGCTAAGACTATAAGGAGCCGAGCATTCATGGAAAATGTGACGCAGACGAAGTTGCGTGGGTCAGCTAGTTTAGTATAAAGGCATAAATGTTCATTTTTCCACTGCACTGCCAACATTTCTTTGTAATTAGTGCATTATAACATTTAAGCTTATGACATACATACGTATACGAGTGTGGTGTAGGTGCAATAATTGTCTACCCAGCCTACTCACAACATTTTTCAAAAGTAGTTGTATGTTAGCTGCCTGTACACTCAGTAGCTTTGTTGACTATAGATTCATAATAATGCCGTGGCGTTTGTTTATCTATTCCTGCCTAATTAAACTCCTATGTTGATCTATGCATTTGGCTTGTGTCCTGAATAGATCTAATTAGTCCGTCAGTTAGATTATCAAAAAATATTAAACCCGTGTTTTTTCTTTTGTTACGGAAACCAAAATTGCAGAGTTACGACGCTTTTAAAATTCTCAATACGTCACACCTTTGCATAATTTTTAATGAGTCGTGACGTCACGAGCCCCCACTCTCGAGTTTTGATGCGTTTTATATTTGTCAATATTCATTGATTTACAAAACAAAAAATTCGTGTCCATTGTTTTTCAATACTCTAACTGACGGACTAAATCAGTGTTGCCAGGGCCCTTGAGTCATAAGTTACGTTTCGTTTCCTAAAATGTTACATTTTTGCTCCAAAAGTTACATTAATGTATTTTTTTTAAATTACGTATTTTTGGGTTCGGTGGGGAAAATGGCGGAATATAATGGAATCTATGATGTGTAATGGTGTATTTAACCTAAGGATAAAATTTTGTCATCTCTCTTTATTGTGTACTAGCTGACCCACGCAAATTCGTCTGCGTCACATTTTCCATTAATGCTCGGCTCCTTTTAGTGTTAGCGTGATGATATGTAGCCTATATCCTTCCTCGATACATGGTCTATCTAATACTAAAAAAAAAATTTCAAATCGGACCAGTTGTTCCTGAGATTACCCCCTACATTCAAACTTACAAACAAATGTTACCTCTTTATAATATTAGAATAGATAGTATAGATTAAATACTGGTGATCTCTTTCTTACGGGCCTTCATTAATTTTTTTCTATTCTTTTTTTGTTTCTTCAATCACGAATTTGAGACAAAAAAGTCATCGAATTCGCTAACCTGAACTTGGCATCAGTTTTTTATTTAATATTGTAATGTAATACTCGTTGAGGTTTAAATCACAGTTATCAAAAATCGTTGATTTGTTTCTGTGTAGATATTTTACTTGTTTGCATCTGCAATAAAATACAGATGTTGTATTTTTATTTTTATTAGTATAAGTTGCAAACTTTGGCATGCAGTTTGCCAACAAAATAAAATATTAGTTGGAAATAAATGTATTCATCAGAACTTCACTCACACACATAATACAACAAAACGCAAGGAAAAAAAAACAAATTATTTCTGTAGCTACGAAACCGCGTACGGCGGGAACTTGCGAAGTACGAAAAGTGTGCGTACACGCTCAAGCAAAATCAAGTTTTAAAGCAAACACTTTACGAATCATTTTGTCGTGGCGCTTTCCATTCAGAGCCGTCTGTGAGTGTGATATGGAGTGAAATACTTTTTAGATGCGCAGTTTTAGGTGCGTTAAATTGAAATGCGTTCGTAAACTGTTTGCAATAAAAATCTAGTGTTATAAATCTCGTTGTTCTCAAAAGTTACGAAAATTGCTTACATGTTACGCGAGGGGGTCAAAAGTTACGAAAAATGTAAGAAATGTAACCTTCTGGCAACACTGGACTAAATAGTTTTGCAATTTGTGGACGATGGAATCTAGCCCATTAGCTTCATTTATTTGACTGACAGACCTTGACTATTCAACTTAGAGTTAGAAGACGTCACACAACGACACACATATCATACACCGCGTCCTGTGTGACAACATACAAATGATAAATATACCTGTTACAGTCAAAGTCATTAATTTGCTATAATACATAATGAGTGGTCATTTTAAATAATGACTCAACGGGTAGAATATATGATATTATATACACATTATCCGGATATTATTGCGATATCCTAATGTCATCTTGGAATATTGTATAAATCGTACAAGTAGCAGATTTTATACTACTATAGCCTTTACCCGCAACTTCGTCCGCACATATCACGTTTCATCCCGTGCCCGTAGGAATTTCGCAAAATCCTCTCTTACTCTATTTCCCCTACACTACCCAAGGAACCTTCATGCCAAATCTCACTTTTCTACGACCAGTAGTTTCGGTTGTGCGTTGTCTCTTAGTCACTCACTCAATCTCTCAATAACTCAGTAACGGAAGAATTGTATACCTACACTAGCTGGCCCGCGCAACTTCGTCTGCGTCACATTATCTATACTTATATTATAAAGAGGTAACATTTGTTTGTAAGTTTGTATGTAGGGGGTAATCTCAGGAACTACTGGTCCGATTTGAAAAATTCTTTCAGTAATAGACAGCCCATGTATCGAGGTAGGATATAGGCTACATATCATCACGCTAAGACTAAAAGGAGCCGAGCATTCATGGAAAATGTGACGCAGACGAAGTTGCGCGGGTCAGCTAAAAAACAGAGTGTGTTTTGCTAATAATAATAATATTATAAAGAGGTAACATTTGTTTGTAAGTTTGTATGTTTGTAAGTTTGTATGTAGGGGGTAATCTCAGGAACTACTGGTCCGATTTGAAAAATTCTAAAAGGAGCCGAGCATTAATGGAAAATGTGACGCAGACGAAGTTGCGTGGGTCAGCTAGTTCATTAATAACATCGCTATTAAAAAATAGGGGATGATGGAAGAAGGTTGAAAATTTAAGGTTGTATGTATTTTTTAATGCTACATTATAGAAAAACAAAACTAAAAAAAATTGTCCAAAAATTTTAAAAAAATGTTAGGGGTGGACAACCCTTATCACTTAAGGGTATGAAAAATAAATAGCAGCCGACTTTCAGACCTACAGGAACCTACATCCCGAATATGCATATAAAATTTGGTAAAAATCGGTAAAGCCGTTTCGGAGGACTAAGGTAACTGACATTGTGACACGAGAATTTTATATAAGTATAAGATTGTTCTTCTTGGAATATAACACAAATTAGTAATCGTTATTGACCGCTTTTTGTATAAAATATTGGAAGTTGAGAATTATAAGTAGCCTGAAAAGGCTTCAAAGTACGTTTTGACATGTTTTTAATTCTAAGAACTTACATAAATACACGTTTTTACCCGACAACAGCGGAGCACATGGAGCGTTATTTACTAAAAAAATCGTATAAGGTAAATAATTCTGAAATAGTTTTCCTCCTGGCCTTTTTAAGCTTGACATTTTAAGGAAATTTACTGTTGATACCATAAATAATCAATATGATATCAAAAAATGATGAAAAATGAAAAAGCAAACTCATCTCATATAAAAAAAGTGTCCCCAATACAAGCAATCATTGTATGTAGGTAAAGGTATCGGTACATTATTACATCGAAAGTTGTGAATAGTTGTACCTACTCTTGTAAAATCTTCCTTCCCTTCCTTCTCGTAGAAAAAGATATGGTTTTAGTAGGTGAAACGAAACTACCATTTGAAAACGTTTTGAACCAACGAAGAAATACTTTACACCAGGCTGAGTGTCGCGGGATTATTCGCAAGAGACACCGTGGCTCCGGAACACAAAGGGCAATGAAGGAACATGGATGGGTTTTAGTCAGTAGAAGTCTGACACTACCTCCCGCTACACCCAGAGCGGGAGGAGTCATCGGATGATTTCCCATCCCTAAAAAAAAAAAGGCTGAGTGCGCCTAGTCAATCTACATTTTGACAGTTATAAAATTATAATTAAGTCCCATCACTAAACCAAGGCAACTCTAAACAGTTATTTTCAATTCAGGGGCGTAGCTACCGCCGTATCTGCCGTATCAATTATACGGGGCCCCCGGGCCACGGGGGCCCCCACCGTGCGTAAGTAAAAATTAATAAAAACTTCCTAAATTACCTAAGAACTTCGATGGGACATGAACGCTTGTCAGACTTGTCACTATTGTCTATAGAGGCAGAAACTTTTGAGAAACTTGAGTCATCATCAGCTAAATGATTTAATAAATCAGTTTGCCGAAAAAGAGGCAAGGAGACTGTACATTTAATTTGAATTGTTTGTAAAAAATTTGTAAAAAGTGACAGATAGATAATTATGACAAATGCCTAATTTGTAATTATTTCTGTTCATTTTATGCATTTTTTTTCTTTTGTGAGAAATCTTTACCCTTCCCAAGGGCCCCACACAAATTTTTATACGGGGCCCCGCCAAGGCACGCTACGTCTCTGATTTTAATAGCAGTCTCATAAACAATGCTATAAGGTATCTATGTGCCGGTAGCTCTACTCTGTAAAATGTACAACTATTAAAATTTAGTCCAAATTGTCAATTAATTTAACGCTCGCAGCCGCGGTTTGTACTAGGCTTCCTCATCCCTCCCCGACTGACCGCTAACCAAATTGCTTGCCTAGCGAACAAAACCACTCGCTAACTATGTAATTGCTTGTCCACATGTACCATGTATGTACCCAGTAGGCACACAGGGGTCTGCCATTCTGCATGTATGTAGTCAACCGCATGGTCCCTGTTCCAATTAGAATTTGACAATGAATGACTAT
Source organism: Ceramica pisi (assembly GCA_963859965.1). NCBI lineage: Eukaryota > Metazoa > Arthropoda > Insecta > Lepidoptera > Noctuidae > Ceramica > Ceramica pisi. Next base: position 4,374,793 of record OY982527.1, on the reverse strand, counting down.
TTTGAAGCGACGTCGACAGCTATTGCGCGACAGTATTTTTCAAATATGCGATGTGCTAGGATTTTCCGATTTTTCTTTGCCGGTGGTTTCTTTTAGATAACCTTAGGGAACCGGACTTTGTTATTAAGCTTCCGCTGCCCGTACATCTGTTTGTCAGCGAGCTGTATATCATGAACCTCAATTCATTAAGTAGATAGTTTATTTTTAATAAATAAAAAAAAAAAAATAAGAATAAAATAGTTTATTTGCACCTTCAGGTCAAATACATAGGTAGTAACTTAATTATGGTTCACAATAAAAAATAAGCCTTCAGGTAAGTTAAGTATGTTGCAGCCAATACTTAAGCTAAGATAACTTAATATCTTGTAATTATAGGTATTTTTGTAAGAAGTATATATAATACACAAGAAAACAATGTTTTTTTTTTTCAGTATATGGTACGGAACTCTTCTTGCGTGACTTCGCTCATACCTGGTCGTTTTTTTTCCAACTCGCTGCAGACTGTCACGAAAATAAAATAAAATAAACGAATTAGCCCAGCCGCTCTCAAATGATGTGATATAGGATATAAATATAGGATAGTTATATCTCTCTAGTATCGACAGGAGTGTACTTACTCTTCGATAACTGGTACTTGTATTTGGGATAGGAGAATTTAGGAGAGAGGAGGTTAAGTGGTACCGGTAACCAGTACCACCACGAATGAGTCGCAATAACGGAACGTGTCTATGGTGTAGTACTACAATAGTATGGATGTCTATATGAGATAAAATATAGAAGAACCTGATTGCTACCTAAATCCAATATTATTTATACAATGTGTTACAAAATTAACATAAAATCTGAAAAGGCGTGACTGTATATCGCCGGATGGAGCGAGCTTACCCAGAAGAAGCCTTTGAAGAGTTTAGGGTTGTAAGCGTGAACAACTTTTACTCAAAACTGAATTATAAAAACATATCGTCAGTACATTTTTTCGAGTTATCCACAAAGAAATATATGGTCCCATACAATGTTTAGTAAAAGTTGATGATAATTAAGAGTATACTGAACACTTTTCAGATAAGCAGATGGCCCATTGACAAATATGACGAAAGGGAAGTACTTAGATTTCCCAATAGTCTTTCTTCATTGCTTATCGTTGATATTAAATTCATCTCAGCTTTTAGCGATCAAACCCACTTTTTTATTGTCTGCCATTTAATTAATGCACGCTCATTTTACATTATGTAGATTACCCCGGCGACTTGACTAAATCTTATATAAAGACGAAGACACGGTGAAATATCTCAAAGCAAATGTTTCTGTTACCCACCCACCAAAGGTACCGAACCTTTCAGAATCACCTTGCGTAAAGGTAATAAGACCAATAGAGTCTCATCGCAATCAAACTGCATCAAAGGCTTCGGGAACATTCGGTAGGTACCTACCTAGTGTTCGTAAAGTCCTTCTGTTTGCTTCGGCGCTAGCGGACATCGGAAAGATATATTTTATTCACGACATTTCGACACTCGACACAGAGTGTCGAAACTAATGTCGCAGTATGCCGCTGTTCATCGAGTTTCATATAAGTTACAGAACTGCCAGTTTTCATTATATTTGTAGTTGGAATTTCAAGTAATTTTCAAACTTCATATTTCGCGTCGGATGAAATTCTACTAGATTTTACAAAATGTTTTGTACTATGCGAGCCAAATAAGAATAGGATTGCGCTTGCTGCCAACTTCATACGAAAGCAGTCAAATTAGTACTGCCAGCAAAAAAAGACTGTGAAAAGAAAATAAGTTATATTTTTTATTCAGTACAGTACAGTAGTATTTCGTGAAATTACCTTTATATTAAAGGTAATTTCACGAAATACTACTGGTCACCCTTATTATGTCCCCATTTTGCTACGCAACTAATAGTTCCGTGTATATGCGCGTGTGTGTTATTTCAGTTACCTACTGGACTTTATTGTGTTTTTTTTTGTTACCATTGTTGACTTTGTTTCTTAAATATTCTTTTTTTTTCCATATCCTATCATGTATAAAATAATTTAGCGTAAAATTTATTAGAAATCCCAACAATGTGAACAAAAATAATTAAACTGAGTATATTTTTCTTCATTTATTTTTTTGCAAACCTTACGCTTTGGTTATGAAGTTCGCGAGTATTGCGGAACAAAATGGTGTCTTGACAGTACTATTCTTATTTGGCTCGCATAGTATGAGTGTTAAACCTGCAACAACCGTCATCATAGAATTAAAAGCTTCACTGCGGGACCAATGCGTCCATCAAGCTATACTCCATCTGCAGTATTGTTGGCACACAAATTACTCGTCTTCAGATGTGCAATTTCCATATGCTTAAGAAACTTTTACATTTGCAGCTCAGTTGCAATTTACAAACTCTCAAAATCACCTCTTATTCTCACTCGTTTTGACAAGTTTTTGTACTCAATGTCAGAAACTAGATAATTATCGACGGGATGATATTGCGATTGGAACCATTTTAAGTAGACCGTGCGAGATAATGAGGTCTAAAAATTTGACATGCTAGGTGATAATTCTACTTATTTTCACATTCGCATCTCAATCGCAAACTGTCAAAAATGTATGAAAATTAAGGCTTTTTTGACAGTTTGATATTGACATGCGAATGCGAAAGTTGTTTAAAAATTAGTAGAATTGACCCTCAGAGCAGAAGAAGCGTTTTGCCACAATGACATTTTCCAGCTCTTTCAATCCTAACATGTCAATCTATGTACATTACTATTTAAGAAACGAAGAAACTAGATTAGTTAAAACATATTATTATGTAATTTTTCTTTGTACAACTTCCATATGCATGCGGTGCTGTTCACCTATCAGTGATTGTTGCACTAATGTATACCAGTTTATTGCATTCTATTTTTAATATAAAAGCAGTGTGAACAATTGTTGGTGAACCAATAATATAATATATAGGTATATATAATATAATATCCTTGGACATTTCACACAACGCCATACTTATAGTCCCAAGCTAAGCAACCTAATGCTTGTGTTATGGTAACGAGATGGCTGATAAACTACTTATATACATTTTTTTTTTGTAAATACATACGTATTATAGATATAAAAACACTCAAACTCGGAACAAATACATGTAGGTCGTACAAATATTTGTTCCGTGCGGGAATCGATCCCGCGACATGCTGCCCAGCAGTCAATCGCTCAACCACTGCGCCAACCGTGTCGTCAAATAATAAATAGATAAATAAATTATGACAAACCGTTGGTAGGAAGTCAGTTTGTCCAAGCCTTAAAGTTGACAAGTGTCGCAAAGTCACTGTCGCCATGCAAGCTTAGCTTTGACCCTTCGTCCGCAGCGCGTGGCTGTCCCCGCGGTAGCCGTTACCCCCCCCCCCCCCCCCATCGAACGGATTCCGTAGTAAACCCGTCGGCGTCGTAGTCCCAGTAGTGCGACTTCATGTTGACGTTTGCATGTACCAAGTAATTTACGCTAACGTCATAGAATATGAAGCGAGGTTTATGTCTCTTGGTTTACTCTGCTGGGAGATAAGATGTGTCTTATCTGTATTGCGCAATGTTGTGTGGTAGTAGATATTGATGTATTCTTGTTTTATAGCCTTTAGAAAACTAGCACTATATCATCGCTTAACAAATCAGGTGAGATAGTGGCCAAATGGGAGCTAATCAAAAATAAAAACATCTACAACCCGAATTGTACTGTATGCAATGAATTTAATGGCCTCAGCAGCCCATTTGATGTGAAGTAAAACCTTAATATGCAATATTTTTAGGGTTTCGTAACCAAAGGGTAAAACGGGATCCTATTACTAAGACTCCGCTGTCCGTCTGTCTATCCATCTGACACCAGGCTGTATCTAATGAACCGTGACAGTTAGACAGTTGAAATTTTCACAGATGATGCCTGTTGCCGCTATAACAACGAATACTAAAAAATAATATAAAATAAATATTTAAAACAAAAAAACGGCAAAAAATTCGTGTTTGTTATATGCCCCCATGCTGTTTTTATAGATAATATACGGAACCCTACGTGCGCAATTTTGAGGAAGTCCGTCAAATTGCTGATATAAAATCCCAGCACACACGATTCCCATCAGTATTTCAACTTATAATAACAGGCAATATTCACACATGAACGGAACATAATCCACTCAGCCAAAAGTCCATACCTAACGAAGTGCGCATTTAGGCCGCCAGTGTTTCAATCATGAATCAATCAAATCATCAAATTGACGTGGCGACCTGCTAGTGCTACGATAAATTGAAGCCGTGTTTCGGGACTGATTGGCATTAGCGAGTGCGGCCCGAGCCTGCGCTTAACTGGGCACCATTTTGGGAAAGTGATCAGCACTGCGATTCTGTTTAAATGTCGAAGTGAAAACTTAGGCGAAATGAACTGTCAAATCGTACAAACAAGTTGGAATGACAGCTCACTTGTCGTTCACTCCACTTAAGGTGGAAGCTCCAGGGTAGCCCAAGAAATTCAAATATTTTTATGTTTTTTGCAATTTGCCGGTCAGTGTGAAGCTTTTTGTTGAACAAAATACGGTTCGCGATCATAAAGAGCATTTATCTAAAGGATTATAACCATTTGAATCATCAATATAACCCTCTAAGTTCATAGAACTCGATTGAATGTTATTTCGTGAAAAAGTCATTCAATCGAGTTGTATGAACTTAGAGGGTAGTATTGATAATTTTGATGATTATAATTCTGTAACTACATATTTATTACAGCCGCGAATAATATTTTAATCAACATACAACCTAGCACTGGCCTGGAAATTGCAAAAAACGTTAGACATGGGTATTTCTTGTATGCCTTAGGTTGGATTTGACCAACGCCAGATACCTTTATCGGAGTAGTAATTTTGAATTTTTGACAGTTCTTCCATACAAAAACTGTCAAACGTTAAATTTATTCCACAAATAAGAGTTATCTGGCGTTGGTCAAAATAATACAGCCTTAGTTTTAAGCTCCATGTAGTAGGGGTCGTGTCTATTGCCAACACTTGGATACACTATAAGACTCAGGCTGCCACTGAAAAATATTTATATGTATTTGAGGAGGTTGTGACCTGAAAAATCACAGTCTTGCCAGTATCAGAAAATGATCATGAGTATGCATGAATGCTTTGTATTAGTCACACGGTGAGACTAGAAATATGTCGTCAGTTAGCATCATAAGCTTATCTTAACTGTCGATGCAGTCAATAACCTTTAAAAACGGCAAGTTGGTTCTTGTGATGTGTGAAAAAACTGCTAAGAAAGGACATTATAAAAATCCGCGACGCGACCAAACGGGGGTTAAAAGGTTTAACGCGAAACGTAATCAAGATACAATCAGACCACGGGTCTTCTTATTAGCTCTCTGCGATAGAAAACTAGTTAAACCCGGGACGTCCAACTTTATGTCGGCATAAAGTTAAGTGTGGAAGTGAGCCAGCGGACCGGAAGCGGACGCCTGCTGATTAACATAAAATATTAGTGAACATGACAACAACTAGATACCGTCGAAGCCTTAATTAAACTCGGTGCTGCCAGCTGGAAGTAGGAAGGGATTTATTTGCTGTTAATTTTAGGCCTGTCTAATTTAAATGTTCTCTAAAGAATTAAAATGAGAGAGTACACATAGTCTATAACACGATATTCTTGCGTCTCCTAATTATTATATGTCAACAGAAAACGACAGACTCCGTAAGATTGCAATAAATCTTGATTAGACTATAATTCCTCGAAATATTATGAAAAAATCGTTTTGTATATAATACTAGCTGACCCGCGCAACTTCGTCTGCGTCACATTTTCCATAACGGCTCCGCTCCTATTTGTCTTAGCGTGATGATATATAGCCTATAACCTTCCTCGATAAATGGGCTATCTAACCCTGAAATAATTTTGCAAATCGGACCAGTAGTTCCTGAGATTAGCGCGTTCAACCAAACAAACAAACAAACTCTTCTGCTTTATAATATTAATATAGTATACATATATGTAGTATAGTAAAGATATCCCACCCAAATTCAATAGTTTCCAATACATCCGGGTCTTATTTAGAAAAAATAGTTTACAATTTCTCGCGATATTTTTAAATGTTACGGCGTTTGCCATTTTCCGCTGATATATGATAATATTCTCAGTAATTTAATTGTATATGCATTAAAAATATAAAACTCCTTTTTGGGTAGTCGTGTGCAGTTACGTATAATAATTAGACATAGGAAATATATAACGTATCTAAGTAAGTACAGAAAAAAGCAAAATCCAGAAACTTATCCAAAAACCTAAATGACTTTCAGTAAAGGTTATTAAAAAATGTGGAGTTCACAAACCTCCTGCACTGCGGTCTTCAAACAACGATACCTAGTTTGCAGTGCACTCAAATAATATGATTATGTTTGAAGTAGTTGTAAGTTAGCTACCTGCATACCAAAATCACTTTTTTGACTGTACCTATTTGACTGTGAATTTCAGTTACATGAAGAAGAATTTGAGTGACAAAAAGAGAAAAAGATGCAAGACTTTTTTCCATTTATTAGAACACAATTATGCTTCTTATGGTTCAACAATTCTAAATAATGATTCTGATCCATAAGTTTGCCAAACATTTGGTAAAAACATGAACAATTTTTTTTATTTGCAAGTTAAAATACGCAATTTTGTTTACTTAGATAACAAATTTTTTCCAGCTATTTTGATTTAAAACCAAACCACGGAACCCATTTTTATGAAATTTCTTTGGGTCCAATCGGAAAGTATATCCTTTCACATAAAAGAAGAATTTTAAATCGCTTCATAAATGACGGAGTATGGGGCAAAAAAATACCGAATGAAAACCTCGTACTTTTTTGAAGTCGGTTAAAAGAATCATCATCATAATTATCATTCCAAAGATGTCCACAGCTGGGCAAATCCTCCGCCAAGTCTTGTATCGTCACATCGACCGGTCCTGTGCGTCTGGGCACACAACGGATTCCCGCTTCATAACAAAAACCGGCCAAATGCGAGACGGACTCGCGCACTGAGGGTTCCGTACAAACCAGTAGGTATTATAAGTACATATTATAAGCAGAAGTTGCGATTTACGATTTATGACGTATTAAAAAAAAACTACTTACTAGATCTCGTTCAAACCAATTTTCGCTGGTAGTTTACGTGGTAATGTACATCACATATTTTTTTTTAGTTTTATCATTCTCTTATTTTAGAAGTTAAGGGGGGGGGGGACACATTTTACCACTATGGAAGTGTCTCTCGCGCAAACTATTCAGTTTTAAAAAAAAATATCTTAGAAACCTCATTTTCTTTTTTCTAGTAAGATCATTTTTGAATACCTATCCATAGATAAACCCACACGTATGGGTTCGATAAAAAAATATTTAAGTTTCAGTTCTAAGTATGGGGACCCCCAAAATTTATTGTTGTTTTTCTATATTTGTGTGAAAATCTTTATGCGGTTCACAGAATACATCTACATACCAAATATCAACAGCACAGTTCTTATAGTTTCGGAGAACAGTGTCTGTACTGCAGGTCCTAGAAAGCTGTATAAAGCTGAAAGTTGGCATGTTGTATGTAGATTCCTTGGGGAGTGTAGAGGAAGGAGCACTAATAGAACTTTTCCCGAAATTTCTACGGAAGTGGGGAAAAACGGGTTATGCGCGTACAAAGTCACGGGTAAAAAACGGGTTATGCGCGTACAAAGTCATGGGTAAAAAACGGGTTATGAGCGTACAAAGTCACGGGTAAGAAACGGGTTATGCGCGTACAAAGTCACGGGTAAAAACGGGTTATGCGCGTACAAAGTCACGGGTAAAAAACGGGTTATGCGCGTACAAAGTCACGGGTAAAAAACGGATTATGCGCGTACAAAGTCACGGGTCAAAGCTAGTTTCCACATAAATCTGCCTTAGAATAACTTGCTCCCTAACACTGCCCAAGGAACCTACATACAACATGCCAACTTTCAGCTTTCCACAGATTTCTAGTACCAGTGGTTTCTGCCGAGCGTTATCTGACAGTCACTGAATCAGTCAGTAATGGAAGAATTTTATGTATCTATAGTTCTATACTAATATTATAAAGCTGAAGAGTTTATTTGTTCGTTTGTTTGTTTGCTTGAAAGCGCTAATCTCAGGAACTACTGGTCCGATTTGAAAAATTCTTTCAGTGTTAGATAGGCTATGTATCAACACGCTAAGGCAAATAGGATCGTTTGCCGGATCCGCTAACTAGCCTATATAATTCATGAGTTAAGTAGTTAAGTACATAACAATTTTTGCTAATTTGCCTGTAGGTACTGTGATTGCGCGTAACTATTTTTAACAATGTTATGACCAAATATTTGCATGTCATCACTAAATGGTGGAATGTGTCTTGTGTGTCTATTCAATAAAATTATGTAGCACTAGCTGACCCATGCAACTTCGTCTGCGTCACATTTTCCACAACTTCAATGCAGCATTCCTCGATAAATGGGCTATCAAACACTAAAAGAATTTTTCAAATCGGGCCAGTAGTTCCTGAGATTACCCCCTACATACAAACTTACAAACAAATGTTACCTCTTTATAATAGATTAGCTGACCCACGCAACTTCGACTGCGTCACATTTTCCATTAATGCTCGGCTCCTTTTAGTCTTCGCGAAATGATATGTAGCCTATAGCCTTCCTCGATAAATGGGCTATCTAATACTCAGAATTTTTCAAATCGGACCCGTAGTTCCTGAGATTACCCCCTACATACAAACTTACAAACAAATGTTACCTATCTATACTAATATTATAAAGAGGTAAAATTGTTTGTAAGTTTGTAAGTTTGTAAGTTTGTATGTAGGGGGTAATCTCAGGAACTACTGGTCCGATTTGAAAAATTCTTTCAGTGTTAGATAGCCCATTTATTGAGGAATGCTATAGGCTATAAATTATAAAGATATCATGCATATTAGCCGAACTATCTCAATTTTTGTCTATCCAGGCGGAAAAAAATTGCTCTTACAACAGAGTTATTTGCGTGCGCTGCCTTAACAGTTGTATATAATTGAGAACAATGTATGGCAACCTGGTCCGCTTTGAATAGTTCTACAAAAAAGTCCGCGGCACCATATTTCTATCTTTTATATTTTAGCAGATATAGTAGCTTTTATGTGTTAAAAAAAGTATTTTTCGATGTACTTATCTTTAAACGATTTTTTAAACAACAAAATATTAATCCTTATCGAAAAAAATGTTATTATGATCACAAGAACATCATAGAGATACGATTTGCCCAAAACAGTATGTCAATTGGTTGAATAGTTTCGAAGATAATATAAAATTACTAAATCGCAAAACGCCGCCCGCGCCGTCCATTCACGAACCGCATTAGAACATGCTTTGTGCAATTACGTAATTTTTCTGAATCGTGGTGTTAAGATTTTCCGCGGATTAATGACCCTCTCCAGTTATTATTTAACTTTTGTCGTTAGGTACGTGAGTTGTACGTAGTTGGTTAAATGTTGGTTGAATGTTGTTGGTCTATTGTTTTGGTTGCTCGGTTTCTCAAAACACAATTACAATATTACTTCGTTCTCATTCTTCGAGTTCGAAGCCTGCTGCTGTTTTTGGGATATCGGACAGTTTCAGCGATTGTTTTTCATGCCTAAAAGGAAATCTCAACTTTCCCGTCAGACATCCCAGACATGAGACAAGAGCAGCTCGAGTACGCCGTACGGCAGAGTCTGCTCTTGATAATCATCTGCGCCTCTCGAGGAATAGAGAAAATATTTCGCAAGCACGCGCTGGGAAATCTAGCTCCGAGCGTTCACAGCGGCTTGCTAACCAAAGCTGGAGAACATCGCAGGTCCGTGCTCGGGAATCTAGCGCTGAACGTGCACGTCTCAGTGATTTAAGCAGCATGTCTCTGCAACAAGGGATAGGGAGTCTAGCGCTGAGCGCTCGCAGCGGCTCGCTAGCCTAGCTACATACATAAAAACAAAACCCTCCTTTTGGCAGTCAGGAAATAAATCATAGCACTCAGTACTAACCGAACCACACTCATTTCATCAGAAGTTAAAATGTTTACCGCCCAACGAAGTGGGCACGGGTCAGCTAGTTTACAATATTAGTATAGACTAGCTGACTCGCGCAACTTCGTCTGCGTCACATTTTCAATTACTGCTCCGCTCCTATTTGTCTTAGCGTGATGATATATAGCCTATATCCTTCCTCGATACATGGGCTGTCTAATACTGAAAGAATTTTTCAAATCGGACCAGTAGTTCCTGAGATTACCCCCTACATACAAACTTACAAACAAATGTTACCTCTATATAATATTAGTATAGATGTAGCATTTGTACCTACTACATAAATTTTTATCTTCTAATAACTCACCTTCACACACACCCATCGATTTACGCCCAACTCACCGGCAAACCTATGCATTTAATTAAGATGTTCTTCGTCATGTTCAAAATGTATATAGGTTTAAGTAAAGTTAATTCGCAAGTGTGAATTAACACACTAAAACAGGGGAAGAGTGCCTAAGTCCGAAATACAGATATTTTATATCTAGTTCGGACGCAGATGTTCTATATCTGTTTTTAGAATTAAGTGTATTGTTGTGTATGTTATTTAAACGTTTGTATGTAAGTTTTTTTTCGAACAAATAAATTATTATCAATTATCAATTTTATGCAAATAAATGATTATGATTATGATCACCGGCTTCACCCACTATCAAAGGAGACAAAATATATGGTCAAAAAAGGCACTCATAAAGCTCAATTTTATGCCACATAACTCAAAGTGTGAGCAGGTTCGATAGATCGATCTGTCTCGACTCTCGCCCGACTCCGCTCGAGAAATTATTATTTGGGAGCGATTTGTATGGGAATTTGGAATCCGACTCGCGAGCGAGCATGTTTAAAAGCCTCGTGTGACTAGCTGTTATATTGTTATAAGAAAAAGAAAATAAAGGTCACATAATAAAAATGAACAAGATACTAAATAGAAAGCAATGGAAAATACCCCAGTAAAAATCTAAAAATGGCAATTTACACATGAATGCGTGTCTTGGCACTAATGCAATTAAAACAAGCGTTGTGAAATATTTTAAATACCATAATACTCAGTAATCCAACTGCAAAGCCTAAGGCTATAAAAGTTGGCCGTAAATGCGCCGACGCCGACGCGCGACGCTCTTGCCTCGTCTCCACTTGAGGTGAAATGCCATTACTCCACATTCCTTTTTTCTGCCTTTTCTTAGTAATTCTATTATCAGTACATTTACTCAATCAACTAAGTCATCTAATTTAAGATGAAAACCTTCTCAGAAGTAACACCTATTAAACCAATTTTTATTCATCCATACACTCTATGAGTATTTTCTACCATTGTTCCTTAAACCGCCGTAAAATACATGAATTTTACCTCAATAAATGGCATACCTACATATTCAAACACATCGGTTGTCCGAGAAAAACCGTTATTCTTATCTAATTAGTTGTTGCTAACAGGAAATTTTCAAAAAAAATAACACAATAATTGAATAACATTGCCACTTATCTACACAAGGCTGCGTTGAAAAAACAATATCCGAAGACATCGCACGCAACGACCATGTGTGGCCATATTATATGAGATAGTAAACTATTGCGAACTGAACGAACATGCGGTCAAACAATTAAGTTAGATATGCCGCCGTGGACCTTAGGCTATTCTCAAAAAATCGGCCATTTCCGCTATTTTTAGAAACCTGTCCAACAAGTTGGGCCCTGTCTGGAGCCGAATAGCTTTTTAGAGGTGAAACGTGTCAGAACGAGATGACCGCCGGTTTTTAATAAGCAGAAATAGGACGGAGGATCCGCGAAATTGTTTCGTGGCCACAGCAGGCCAGTGGCACCCGCACGGTCCACCTCACCAGTGATACGAGTACATAACGAACTCAATAGTTCGTTATGGGCTACGTCATCCACGACGTGTGAGCTGCTCATAGGAAGGTTTGCACTAACCGCGAGTCCACGACCGTTTGAATAATTTCAGTGAACACGCGATACCTAAATTATGAACGCTTTGGTGCCGACCTTAATATGTAATGGTACAACATTATAATTTCGTGTTTGTTAATTAATTTATACTTACTACACGTCGTATGGCTGCATGTTTTTCATTCAATTTAATTCATTCAAGTTTTTCCAATAAAATGATGTAGCTTTAAAGAATTTCTTACACCTATTAATAAGTCTGTGTTCTTTAGATCATCAACGTCAATATACATTGTTACCAAGTCAGCACTCTCCTTTCACATCAATCAAAGCACAGCAAAAGTGCCCATTTAAAACTCTTCAATAATTAAGGTGAATGCTCCAACCAGCCCGCGAAATTAAAAATTTCTTGCGTTTATTTGCAATTTGCAGGCCAGTGCTAGGTTGTAGGTACGTTAATTAAAATATTATTCGCGGCTGTAAGACGTATGTAGTTACAGAATTATAATCATCAAAATTACCAATACAACCCTTCAAGTTCATAAAGACCTAGGAACAAAAAAACAACTGTAACTACATATGTCTTACAGCCGCGAATACCTAATATTTTAATCAACATATATACAACTTAGCACTGGCCTGCAAATTGTAAAAAACGTAAGAAAATTTGAATTTCGCGGGCTGGTTGGAGCATTCACCTTAACTACAATCATTCAAATCAAAAATAGTAATCAGATACTGGAAAAAGAAACCCAGTTGGAGCATACCTCCGGCTGTTGCCAAGAGGCCGCCATTCTAAACCATGTTATTTGGCAACGCCAAAAAAGGCCCGCTCACTGACTTTCACTCCATAGTCACTTGTGAAAAAATGTGCCGACCTTTCTAGAGACAGAGGCTATAGATCAGTCAATTACGAAGATAGGCATCTCTGTTTATAAGTGAAGTCTCGGATTCTGATGGAATTTGTGTTAAATAACTCTTATAACGCCACTTTGATGGAGAAAAATCTGACAACGATTATGCCTTTGACATGACCGAATGTTTTATTGTATGTATTTCCTAATAGCTGTTGCCCCCCGTGACTTCGTTCGCGTGTGTGTGTCGGAAAGTAAAATGTCGTTGCTAGGTAAGATATACAGGGTGAATTTTAAAGTGCGCCTTCATGGCCAAATCTGAAACTATATGAAGGGTACAGGGTCAAAACAAGGAATGTCACATATAATTAATTTGACTTTTATTTCATTAATGACTTCAACAATTAACAAAGCTTTTTTGTACCTAAAGATAATCTCAGTAGTGTAAACTTGAGGTCCTATAAGTAATATCTAAGATTACATACGTAAAAGAAAGTCCATAAACTTTGAAAAATTAAAATGTAAATTACACAAAAACTGGTTTTTGTGACATCCCCTGTTTTGCCCCTGTACCCTTCATATGTGGAATATCGAAAAACACTCAAACGAGTGTCGAGCTCGATTTTGATGGAAACTAAAACTGCATATTTGTTTGCTTCTTAGGGCACCATTATATTCCTCCAAATCTTTTTATGACCTAAAAAAAAAAATAGGAACCCCGGCACTTATTTTGCATCTGGCTAACATTCTTTACACAACTTGGAAAACCCCAGACCGTTACAGTAAGCGGATAAAGTGGAATTTGCCGTAATCATTACGTTTGGCAGACGGCATCGGCAGGCGGATTCGTCATCGCAGTTTTGTTTTTAGTAGCTACACTTTAGGACTGCTGCTCAATGAACAAGACCAAAAGTTTAAACCGAATAGGCTAGTTTCCACCATCCACAAATTGCAAAACTATGTAGTCCGTCAGTTAGAGTATTGAAAAATAATGGACACGTATTTTTTGTTTTTGTAAATCAATGAATATTGACAAAGATAAAACGCATCAAAACTCGGGAGTGAGGGCTCGGGACGTCACAACCCGCTAAAAATTATGGCATGGCGTGACGTATTGAGAATTTGAAAAGCGTCGTAACTTCGTCAGTTTTGGTTCCCGTAACAAAAAATAAAAATTCGGGTGAAATATTTTTTGATAATCTTACTGACGGACTAATTAGATTTTTAGGGTTCCGTACCACTATGGTAAAAATGAACCCTTATGGTGTAACTAAGTCTGTCCGTCTGTCACAGCCGGATAGCGACTAAACGGGGTGCTTAATAAAAAAACGCTATTTGCACATTCTCAAACCTTTTTTTTATTCCGCATCCTTATCTCCGAAGTTTGCATAGAGAAAAATCTGAAATAATTCTATAATAGAATTTTCTGTAAATCATCAACAAGAATTACATTTGTTCCACATCGGTACAAAGATTATGCTGATCTAAAACTGCAATATACACCGCAGTGTTGAAATACTCTGACGAATATAGGCCTCGCCGGTGAAAATTTAAAAACATTTCACGTTATATATGGAACCCTCGGTGCGCGAGTCCGACTCGCTCTCAACTTGACTTTTTTACTGTGCACGGTACTCGAGATTTACTAGGGAATCATAATTTTTGGAGAATCTTACCCCACTTTATGTTTTACCACAAATACATCGTAACATCAAAAATATATGGGCTTGCCGTGCGCAAGCGAAATGTCCCAAGTCATTTCGACAATACAATGTTACTAGTTTTTAAACAGAGGTAACGTAACTAAAGCTCAAGGCACAAACCAAACGAGTGTCTCGTCTGTCATATAAATAAAAGTAATCTATGCGTATCTGTGCTGTGCGACTATTGTGTCGCAAGCGCAACTCAGGCGGGTTTCTAATGACGCGCGGCGGTTCCGCTGCTCACGAGTAACGGGTCGCAAAGGCTGGAAGGTACCATCTCTTGTGCCTCACATACCGCCGACCCGTCGAGTACTTGCTACGTCATATGTCATTGAGGGCACATCAGTACTTCGTTTGGAATACGAAGTTTTGATGGATCACAATGATTTTGTCGGGTAATTGGTAGCAGCGACCAGGGCTGGGTGTTGGTAGGTATTGTGATCATTTAATTAAAGTCAGACACTATTTTCGATCTTACCTGTCCACAGAACAAGTACCTAACTTCAAACCAAACTTCTACGTCTGTAGAATAGGTTAGTCCGAGGCAAGTATGCTCCATCAATGACCACATCATCGCTTTCCGTGAGGTGAGATTGCTGTCAAACGCAAAAACACCAGGAACTGTAAAAATACTTTCTGGAAACCATAGTCTTCTCGAAAAATAAAATCCCAATAGTAATCCAATAGATTTACTAGTCTAGCCTCATCAATGATTCGTATTTACGACCACTCAAAGAAACAATATGTCTTAGTAGCTACGTTAAATTAGTTTCATCACATAACAGGAAAGACGGTGGACATAATATCTGACAGAAAATTCATGTGTAAATTGACGTCAGCAATTCCGTCACAGGAGACCTTTCTTGACATCTAGATAGCTTAGGATACACGTTTGACTAAGTGTGGGCGTCCTTGCACGTCGTGAGAATTGGAGAATTATCAGCATACGCCGCCATTTTCAGTTGGAGTAATTTGTTTTCCAAATCAGAAGGCCAATTCTACAAATTTTTAAACAACTTCCGCATTCGCATGTCAATCGCAAACTGTCAAAAAAGTCTTAATTTCATACATTTTTGACAGATTGCGATTGAGATGTGAATTGCGAATGCGATGTGCATGTGAAAATTAGTAGAATTGAAATTCTGTTCGTGTATTATTTTGCTAGTCAAGAGGTACTGGACAATAGGGAAAATGCACGCGATTTTTTTATTTATAAAATGATTTACTTATAAGCTCCAGTAAACACTGTAGAATTTTTTTTTTTTAAATCTTCATCAGCGATGAAGTTATAACGCTTCAAAGATTACTTTTAGAACGAGAAGTCCGACATGGAATTTGACGTCACATATTTTTGTATATTTTTTTAGATAAAGTGTTTAGATATTAAATATTTTTTTATGCATATCCTATTGTCATTCTGTTAGCGAAAGCGTGGCGTAAGCGATTTTCAAAATGTCAAAAATGTATAGAATTGACAAATGCTGTCGTTTCAGGTGATCAATCAATCAATAAACATAAAAGCGTTCCATTACCAGTGACTGAGTGACTGACAGACAACAAACAGACGCACAGACGAAAATACGAGTCGTAGAAAGCAAAAATTTTGTAAGTTAAGTATTCGAAATTCCTACGGGAACGGGATATGTGTGTAAGACAGAGGCGTAGCGTGCTTTGGCGGGGCCCCGTATAAAAATTTGTTTGGGTGCCCTTAGGAAGGGTAAAGATTTCTCACAAAAGAAAAAAAAAATTGCGTAAAATTAAAAGAAATATTCATTCTTCATAATTATCTATCTCAGGTCACTTTTTCCAAAATTTTTACAAACAATACAAATTAAATATATGCTCTCCTTGCCACTTTTTCGACAAACTGATTTATTACATACGGCGGCGGCGGTAGCTACGTCCCTGGTGTAAGAATTCACGGGTTTCAGCTATATCTATACTATCTATACTAATATTATAAAGAGGTAACATTTGTTTGTAAGTTTGTATGTAATAGGTAATCTCAGGAACTACGGGTCCGATTTGAAAAATTCTTTTAAGTTTTAGATAGCCCATTTATCGAGGAAGGCTATAGGCTACATATCATCACGCTAAGACTAAAAGGAGCCGAGCATTAATGGAAAATGCGACGCAGACGAAGTTGCGTGGGTCAGCTAGTCCCTTATAATTTGGTATTTTTCGACAGTCGCATTCGTGTCCAGCGGGTCGAAAAAGGCCACTTTAGTAGAATCACCTATGAGCAATTAGCTATACGAAACTGTCAAATTTTCCCGAAAAGAGAAAGATAGGGAATATTTGACAGCTTCGGGTGTTAATTTTACTAAAGTGGCCTTTTTAGACCCGCAGTCTGATCATTATAAGTTTTGTATTTTAGATTTGGTCACATATTCTTCATGATATCGTGCTTAGAGACAAATGGGGGAGAAGTTTTAATGTGATTTTTTTAGTTTGATTTCTGAGCGCCATCTTTGGTGACGTGTTTCGGAGAACAATCTAACTTAAAGATCATTGGAGAATTCTTTGCGATTGCTTGAGTTATTTTGTGAAGTCTGTTGTTATATGTTCATCTCTTTTATCTACCTATATCAGAAAATACTTAAAGCTTACCTAAGTACTTGTCGACTGCCAATGCCAAGCAAAACACTTAGGTATCAGTTTTAACAAAGCACTTAGGTATCAGTTTTAACAAAGCACTTAGGTATCAGTTTTAACAAAACACTTAGGTTTCAGTTTTAACAAAACACTTAGGTATCAGTTTTAACAAAAAACTTAGGTATCATTCTTAACAAAACATTTAGGTATCAGTTTTAACAAAACACTTAGGTATCAGTTTTAACAAAACACTTAGGTATCAATTTTAACAAAACATTTAGGTAACAGTTTTAACAACATTTTCATTTTTCTTATCTACAACGTGTAACAGAATGAACATAATGATGAGTACAATGACCCCTTAAAACGTATTTCGTTTATTCTGCTACACGATGTACATAAATACAAAATTATTTGTTCTCACTGACTAGTAAGTAACGTACTGGCAAAACGTCTAGAAAGCTGAAATCGAAATATAGCTATATTTTATAACTTATAAAGATTTTTAGGAGATTGACCATTTTCTGGATGAGGACATAACTATCATGCCTTTTATGGCGCATGTTCCATTGGGACAGTTTTCACCATCACGCAAGTGAAGCCGCTTTTAAAAAAATGTCGCTTATCCCTTTTTGGTTTAAGGCATCGATATTAACTCATCATGCCGAAACTCAGTGGCGTAGGTAGTTTGGGTGACACCCTGGGTGGATAATGGCAACAGTTCATGAACCCTGGAAAGGTATTATTTTCTTTTGATCATACCTAAATATAAGACATTTTGGTGTGATAAAAGTTAGTGCAGAATGTAGGAGCGAGCGAAGCGAGGGCGAAATTTTTTATAACGCATCTCGAAAAGGCTTCATGCCGTCCCTCGCTAAAGCTGCTTTCAGACTACGCTATAATATAGTATATAGCTCATAGTACAACAATATCGCGCACCATACATTGCTATGGACACGTTCACACTGTACTGTACTATATATTATTGAAAATGTATGGTGCGCGATATTGTTGTGCTATGAGGCTATTATATTACAGCGTAGTCTGTAAGCAGCTTTAGAATTGACATCCGACCGGGGCAAAAAAGTCAACGAACGTTCAATTGCCACACTTAAACGGGTGTTACCCAAAGTGAACCCCTCGCTACTTTACTGGCAAAACTAAAATGTATTTAAAAACTGGTAAACATCAACATACATAGGCATTTCACAATACAATCAAAAGGAAAACCCTATTTCCCATTAACTTGTACGCATTACGCTTGAAAGCACGAAAGCGTAATAATTAGGTTTTAATGTGTTTTCCGTAACAAAATAATATCTGGGTGCACGTGGTGCAGAGTTACGGTCTGGTCACTCAGCGGAAAACCGGACAGACGGACACGACGGCGCGGCGGCGCGATGATCCGGCAACGTCACGCAGACTAAATACTTTACCGCGAGTTAATCGAATCAAATAGTAATCCTTTTTTCACGTGTATTCGGCAGGCGGCAGGGAAACCATAAGCAGTGGCTCATACGGTATATTATGTTACATACGGTGTGCCACATGGACGGTCATAACCTAATTTCCATGTTCCCCGGTTTTCGATGGAAGAATTTGAAATTGAGTATTCGTCAAACTCTATTTTAGCCTCAAAACCTGTCAACTTTTGTAATTTAAGAAGGTTTGACACGTTCCTAGCCTTTTTATTTGCTAGCTTAAATATTATTTACCCCTGTGATTAGAAAAAGAATCCTCTTTTTAGGGTTCCATACCCGAAGGGTAACCAACGGAACCCTATTACTAAGCCTCTACTCTCCGCCCGTCCGTCCGGCCGTCTGTCTGTCCGTCAGCGGGCTGTATATCAAGAACCATAACACATGAAATGTTCACAGAGTGTGTATTTCTATAACAACTGTAACAACAAAATATAAAGATTGAATTAAATTACAAAGGACATTGCTACGCGTCTATATATACATCGTTCGCCTCAGAACCAACAGAGACGTGAATTTACTATCTGTGTTTTAATTAATGCATATTATGTTCGACTGAAGCTAAATTAAAATCACGGACACTTTTCAGAATTGTAAAATATACAAAATGATTTCGGTTTTTGAGGTTGTAATTACATTAATTTGGTATGTTTAATTGTTGCCAATAGAAAAATACGAAAAGGACTAAGATCCCAGAGCTGACAGACTTCTCTTATTATCACACCAAAAAAATGGTACCTATAGAGTAGTGTTAGTATGTTCATCTAACATAAGCTTACATTAAATCACAGTTCTTTTTATATTTTATATCTGCAAATTAGCAAAGTGTCAACTATCAATTCATCGACTGTCAGTGTCAGTGTCAATATTGTTCGTGCCATACAGCGCTTTAATCGCTTTATTCTTTTTGTAGGTAAGTAAAAATCTTACAGCGCTGAGAGTCCTTTGTTTCAATTTAAAAATAATGGCGCCGGGGAATAAAACCCAAGTGAGTTACTTTTTAAAATGATCTCGTTATTAAAAAGTGTCCATTATATTCTAATAATTAAAATGCAATAAAAAAAAACTAGGAATAATGGTTTTTACCATGGCCAGTTTTTACCATGTCCTTTAAAGTAGCTGACAGAAAAACCTAACCCGTTTCTTGTAAGGGTACAAGAAACGGGTTAGGTTTTTCTGTTTAGCTTATGGAACCCTTCGTGTGAGAGCCTAGCTTCTGCCAGGCGACTTATGACACCCGAGGATACATAATTACCATGATACAATCTAATTAGGTAGGTGTTCTTAGCTCTAATCCTTCTTATACTTTTCCCCTGTGTTAAGTCCAAATCCAATTAGCCGTTCAAGCGTGATTGCATAGACACAAAAACTTTTACGTAGCTATAGTTAAAATTTTATTCTCAGTCACTGAAAGGTACATTCCAATAACGTAACTGAATATTTATTTCAGCTACTTCATTGCTCTCAAAAACCAGGTCTCTGACCAAGGCATGTTCATTATTTGTCCCTGTAGTATTAAAATAATATTATTCATCCTTATTTCATATTTATAATGTAAATAATCATGCCACTTCCTCTGCGCCTAAGAGTTGCTGATAAGCTGCTGATATCAAAACTTATTTATTTATACTATTTATCAAAATAATTAAATAGCTACACTTGCCAAGGTTGGTCTGTGGATGGGTGATCATCATAACATACCGAGTTTCCTCCGTGCCTCGGAAAGCACGTTAAGCTGTTGGTACCGACTGTCAGTAGATCTTAGGCAGTCGTTACAGATTGGCAGTAGCCAGTACATCTGACTCCAGTCTTGCCAAGAAGTACCGTGTTACCCAGTCAATGAGTCGTGGAGGTCTGGTAGGCAGCCGCTCCACGTAAAATACTGGTATTCAGCTGAATGCGGTTAGACTGTAAGCCGACCCTAATAAAGTTGGGAAAAGGCTAGACAGATGATGATCAAAATCATTCAATTGCTTGTTGTCTATTCGCATTCAGCTCAAGCGACATAATGCACGTCATTAAAAAAAAGAATTAAGAGTATCCGTATCATTATCGGATTCCGCCTGTCTGAGGCAGCCTTTTGAGCGATGCTTTTCCTCTGACTTACAATGAATTTGATACCTTTTTCTTTTCCCGATTGTTATTTTCGTTATATTTTCCTAGACACTAATATAAAGCTAACTAAGTAATAATATAAATTAATTAGGGACACGAGAAAGTAAAAAAAAAAATAAGAATGGTTTTGTTGTGAAATTTTGTTATTTTTAGATTGTAAGTATAAACGATCAATCTACAGTATCTACATTATGTACAAACGTGTATAAAAACAAAATAAATCATGGGGCATCAACAAAATAATTCACATCGCTGTCAATGGCAAAACTGCCCAGAACACTGGTAGCATTGCCGCGTTGAATGGCAACGCTGATTCTTTGGCCGAAGAAAAGTCCAGCCCTCAGATCACGTGAACCGTCGACAAGTTGTTGCTGATGTCCAGAAATACTCTCTGTGCAATCAGACCTAATGCTTCCATGCCAAAGGGTTCAAATATACAATAAGGTTGTTATATTTGCGCCTTTTGAGGTTTTAGCCCGCAGTGCTAAGAAGATGGCGCAAGGGTGTCGAAAATCTAGTCTATTGATAAACTGGTCTATAAACTTACTGTCTTCCAGTTTTTCCTCTAAAACTCAAATTTGTATGTCCATAATAATAATTAAGTTTCTTACTTGCCATTAAAGGCATTCAATTCCAAAACCTCATCGTACTATAACGATTCTCGTTCTATCATCGAAAAGATGATCTCTAGGTACATCCACATCACGTTGATGTGTGATTTTTCTCATAAGCCATTGGTAACTTTATCAAGAGGGTTTATAGCTCTCTAATTAAAGAAGTACCTACCTAAGTTATAAAACATGCAGGTAGTCAGTCCTACATGACTTAGAATATAAGTACACATACAGTACAGTATTCCAAGAGGAAACTGCGTATAACAACACCAATGTGATCTAATGGCACTTCGACATTATTAAAGCTACACCGCAACCCACTTTGTTTCACATCCTCGCCCTACTCTTTCGTGTTTTTTTCCATTCCACTCTCACTCCCAAGTACTTACACACTCGTAGGAATGTTCCCTCAGTAAATTGACTCAATAATAACCTCTTCACTCCGCTCCAAAATCAAAGTACCAGCTTAGAACTTTATTACCATAGCAACGAAATCAATATTGCTTCATTTAATGAGTACCTCTTTATCAGGATTTGATTTCTCAAGTAGTATATTAAAAACGTTAGGAAAATCATATTTCATTAGCAGAGAAAATACTTGAGCAGATGGCCCGGGCGTCACTTGTAATAGTAAAGTCATACGTTCACTCCCAGTGCAGAGTGTAGATTAAACTTGGGTAAATTAAACGAGTTACACATTCTAGTATTTAGGACAGAAATCCGCAGTGAGTAGGTGTTAGTTGCGTCGATACGAGTTATCAAACAGTTACGATTATACACAGAACAGAGTACAGAGTTTATTAATACGAGATTCATATACTGCAGTGTAATAACATCGATATTTATGTGAAACAACCGCATCTCACAACGACGCACTATCTGCCAGCTCGCAGGTATCTCGGCTCAGTTGCATAACGAGCCTTCGAGCTGCACTAGCACATTAAAAACTCAATATAAAGCTATTATGACTATGGCACAATTTGAAATGTTTCAAAATCTCCTTCATAAAATGTCAGTGGCTACTAGTTCGTTTAAATATAAAACTGGAGTTTAGCCAACCAGCGGAGCACACGCGACGTCCCTGTTCCCGTGAAAATTATAATTAGGAAATTTATATTTACCGTCTTACTCAATTCGGGTATGGTATCATTATGCTGTATTGCGCCTACGCTGACTGAAGACTGGCGGCTTCAATACCTACATCAATTCTAACCGACAATTTACTATTTTCATTTGAAAAGTAACCGCACGAATAGAGCTCATAATTGAAATGTTTCTGAAAGGATTGATTGCGAGTATACTATTAGGTAAAGAAACTATTCATTAGGAGACAATGAGAGGCGGGTGCTTTGCGTGTTGTACGCATCTAACAACTCTGTAGATATAGATGTATATTACTTTAACACTGGTATCATTCACGCGTGTGAAAACTGTCTGTTAAGTAGTAACACAAAAGGTTTCCTGCGACACTATTCCCGTGTAATGACAGGGACACTGAGGGCACTGTAATGGCGGGCGGTAATGCCGGCCTCGCGTGCATCCTCAGTAATTGGTCACCACTTACGCATCATTGTGATCTTCGCACATTTTCGCTTCACAATGGCTGTTACCAGTTAACTCAAGTCCCTCTTTCATTTCATATCTACACTTACCCTCGCTCGACGACGCTGACATTCAAATCAACTGAAGTTTTTTTCACTTAGGCCCGCTTGCGCAAACCAGATTTGTGTTTTAAGTCAGAATTAGTTGTTAACACGAGTTTAAATAACAAATATATCACACAAAATGGCCCCGGGTAAGCGAAGATTATTTATTCCAATACTTCTCAATATTTTCATACCAGGTTTATTTATAATGAATACGACATGCAAAACAAAGCATACCCAGTTGAACATGCAGTAGGAAGAGAGCATACGTACTCGACCTTGGCAAATGAATCAGTAACTGCGTCAGTCACTATAGACCTGTTGTGGCGCACACAGCTAGGCACGCGGCTCAGTACTATTGCGCTAGTATAACTAGCTGGCGCGTCTGGAAACGGACGAAGTTCGAAAAAAACGAATCCATCGCTGCCAAATAAATTTAAAATAAAATTTAAATTATCTATTTATTTCAGAAATTATTTCCATATTTATACAATATTGTTAGTAGTAGCCAAAGCATGGTAATTTTTTTTTTATTTTTTACGCTGAATTTGAAAAAGACTGACAATCTAGGCACACTTCAAAAGACATTACGAAGTGATTCTCACCATTATTCGCGCTTAATCTTTCAATCTCAATCGCGCGTCAATCGCTGTTTAGCCTTATTAAAAATTGCGTTGGTACGACCCCAGATATACCAAATATAGGTAAACAAAAAATTTCATAAAATCGGTTAAGCCGTTCCGGAGGAGTAGGTACAATATCAAACACCGTGACACGAGATTAGAAGATTGTGTTTTACTCATAAAATAACTCATCGCTGTCT
Organism: Ceramica pisi; assembly: GCA_963859965.1. Classification (NCBI taxonomy): domain Eukaryota; kingdom Metazoa; phylum Arthropoda; class Insecta; order Lepidoptera; family Noctuidae; genus Ceramica; species Ceramica pisi. Next base: position 4,350,981 of record OY982527.1, on the reverse strand, counting down.
CCAGATTACGACTTCGTATCAATCCCTGGAGACCTGGGATTGAGGAGATAAGCATACAAGTAGGTTACGTACAAGTAGCCTGAGCAAACTCAATAATGTCGGTAAGTCGTTGCGCCGAGCATTATCCCATTACTGCACCGAAGCAAATTGGCTACACTTCCTTAAACGAACGGGAAATGAGACTATATGCTACACTGATCATGTCACATCATAATATTGCTAGGTATGTGGGCCTTATTATCAATATCATCTCACATTATACTGACTCTGATTTCCGTGTCTGATTTCTGAGTTGGTCCATTAGGCTAAAACGACTGGGAAGGAACGCTACAAAATGTCACCTTAAAACAGAGCAGAAACTTGAATCGATATTTTGTTCTTATTACAGAAATCACATGTCACTTCAAAAATATAATTTGTATCGCTGCGATATTTTTTCTCCTTCTGGTATTTTCAGGAAACTGATGTACCTTGAAAACAAACGACATCATCATATCAGCCAAAAAACTTCCACTGCTGGGCATAGGCTGCCCCAAAACGGCGTCACCACAACGACTAGTCCTGTGCGTCTTGCATCCATCAGCAACCCGCGACCTTCACGAGGTCAGCGGTCCACCTTCACCAACCTTCACCACCCAAGTCTTCCAAAGTTGCGTCTTCCAGTACGCGGTCGCCACTCCAGAACTTTTCGGCCCCATCAACACTCTGCTTTGCGAGCAATGTGCCCTGCTCACTGCCACTTTAGTTTGGCGATCTTTCGGGCTATGTCGGTAACCTTGGTTCTCTTACGGATATAAACATACCTGATTCGATCACGCAAGGAAACTCCAAGCATTGCTCTTTCCAATGCCCTTTGAGTGACTTTAAGCCTTTTGAGGTTCTCCCTAGTCTCAGCCATGACGACTGTATCGTTGGCAAATCGAAGGTCGTCGACATTCTCCATTGCGGCCGTGAACAATTTCGGAGAAATGACGAACCCTGCTTCTGACCCCGCCGCAGGAGGATATGTTTCGAGGTCTGATCCTGAACTCGGACTGACATGGTGGCGTTTTTTTACAAACATTTCATCACCTCGATGTACCAATAGTCGATCTGGCACCGTAGGAGGGACTGCAGCACAGCCCAAGTCTCGATCGAATCGAAGGCTTTCTCGTAGTCCACAAACGGACTAATCAAAGGAGCAGATTATGCTCTTCGGTCTTCTGTATAACCTGCCGCAGCGTATGTATGTGGTCTATGGTGCTGAAGCTTTTTTAGGAATCCGGCTTGTTCGGGAGGCTGGTCGTCAAACCTGCGCGCGAGACGGTTCGTGATGACTCTGAAAACAGTTTGACGTGATATGGGACTGTAATTCTTAAGCAGAGCATTGTCGCCCTTCTTAAAGAAGTGTACCACCACACCTCTGCTTCATGCCTGTGGCGTTTTTCCCTCAAGTATTTTCCTATAATACTTAGGCCTTAAGGACCGGTTTTCCATCCGCCTTTAGGAGTTCGGTCAATTTCTGTCCTTACCCGACGCCTTGTTGTTTTTATGCCTCTTCGGAGCTATCCTAATCTCATACAGGCTGACGTCCGGAATGTCCTGGACATGGTGCCGGATCAATCTAGCTCTTGGGTCGTTAGCTAGATTCGTAGCGGGTTTAGTAATTGAAGTGTATAACTATCCATAGAATGTCTCGATCCCTCTCAGAAGCTCCGATTTGGCAGATATGGTTCTGCCATCGGCGGTCTTCAGTTTCGTGAGCTGGCTCTGCCCAATAGACAGATCTCTAGCGTTTGCACACCCTAGAACCCTTATTCCGCTCTATCGCGTCTTTAATCCTTTCAGCATTTAAGCGTCAGAGGTCGCTTTTCAAGGACTTGGATATCTGTCTATTGAGCTTAGTACAAACGCTTGATGTTCATATGACTGTGATGATACATAGTTGTGATGATACATACATAGCTTGATGTTCATGTGATGATGTTCATATGTGATGATACATATGACCCTACAGTGGACACATCACATTTTTCTCTGATTGAGCGATTAAACAGATATAACATTTTAGTTTTAAATTAAATGATTTTTGTTTTGTCGCCATCCTTCAAAAGGCAATAACTGTCTTCAACCAAACGACTAAAAAAATCGTTAGTTCAAAGTGAGCGTAAAGGTGATTGACTAATGTTCGTTTCTCAATGAGATGTTCCTTTTGTCATGCAACAGGTCAGTTATATAGAAGAGTTAAAGTCAAATGCTAAAAGTAAATAAGTTATAGGCTGATAAACACAACGAAATATGTTTCGTTTTGCTTTGTTCTGTCTCCTGCTTGATACGGGGAAGTAGAAATTATGAAAATTTTTACTCCTCCCCTGTTCTTCCCTGATAATTAGCTTTATTTATTTATTTATGTACACACAAGAAATTAAAAAAAAAGAAAATGTAAACAGAGAAAAGAGTACAAAGAACCGGAACTCGTGCTTCTTCGGCACTTTTGCTTTAAATTGCTACCATTGATACTGGCTTCAAGAAGTTACGATGGTTGGAAATAGTGTGGAATGCCCCGAAAAAGTGCTTGCTTAAGTGAATCAAACATTTAACGAATACGAAGTAAGTTAAGTACCTATGTATACCAAACAATAATACAACAATCATCCAGGAACACATTTATCCTGTTAGTTAACAGTATCTTTCATCAAGTTTGTACTTATTTCAAGCCTAAAGTCGTGTAAACTAGTTTCCTGCTGTTCGAGATCAAGGAAAATACGTATCTAACTATATATTTCAAACCGCTATTCGATAAGCATATTGGTATATACCTTTTCGATAAGAAATTGCAATTAACATTTTTATTTGTTAAAAATGTCATGTAATCAGCACTACTTAGCTTTTTTTTTCGGATGGGCAATCGTCAAATGACTTCTCCCGCTCTGGGCGGAAGGGAGTGTCAGACTTTTACTGACTAAAATCCATCCATGTACCTTCATTGCCCTTGGTGTACCGGAGCCGCGGTATCTTTTTCGAAGAGTCCCGTAACTCCGGCAAGCGTCGGCCCTTTCGGGCCCCTTCTTATGCTGACACTCTTTAAGGCGTGCGTGGAACACGAACGCGCCGTCGACACGGCCTGTCGTCATAAGACGGACGGACAGCAAGCTAGCCCATAGCTTCTCGGTGGGAGAGTCTGACTCGATCTTGACCTGTTTTTTTATCGATAGGCTCACGTTTGACCATTTGATGGCGATGATGGTATCGACGAAAGATCAAGATTGCTATGAAGTAACCTTTTATTGAATAAAAATCGCTGCCTTTGATAGAGTGGCACTTTGTCTATTGTGCCTCTTGTAAAAGAAGTCAAGCTGCGCCCCCTGTGTCCGTCTGGGCCTGCACCTGACGATCTAAGAAGGAAAGATCACGACTCTTAAACAATATACGCGGTAGACACACTCAGGAGTTTGATAAATATAATACTAGTTGTATAAAACATTCATTAGTAAGTATAATCAATTTGTAGGTACCATTAAAATAAGCTGTTTCCACTGTCGTCTAATGAGCTGCAAGCTTTAACGATGTTTTTTTTGCATTTTCAGGGAGCCTGAATATGGAAACGCATTTCAAGCAATTTCCGTTGAAAGCCATGAAAGAAGGGAAGCACGAGTCCCAAAAGTAAATAGGAAAGATTTTTTATTAAAATGAAAAAGATTAACAGGGCTGACACGAAATGTCAAACATCATTCATCATTATTTATGTCAAAACTTTTTACAAAAAAATACAACCGAAGTCAAAAAAAAAAACACTACAAAGTAAAAAATAACTTTAATTTCGGAAGTCGGTGTTTTTGTTACTTTCTTCGTATTTTGACACCGACTTCCGAAATTAAAGTTATTTTTTACTTTGTAGTGTTTTTTTTTTTGAAGTCGGTTGTAATTTTGTGTAAAAAGTTTTTTATTTTTCACTTTTTAGTGGTGCCCCACACCTAACAACACCACTGCAAAATCGCAGAAAAGCAAAATACGCAATTTCGATGATCAAAGAATCATCTAAATAGTAAAATTCCAGGTATTTCGATTTAAAATCCAAAGTTCGTAATCGATTTTGATATGATTTAAATGGGACCAATCTGCAAGTATATCCTTTCAGATAAAACAAGAATTTTTCAAATCGGTTCATAATTGTCGGAGTTATGAGGTAACAAACATAAAAAAAAAACATACAACCGAATTGATAACCTCCTCCTTTTTGGGAAGTCGGTTAAAAAATAAAATAATAATTATTGATACATTTTATGGATTCAAATCAGAATTCTAGCTTATGGACCTAAACTACTTCTTACAGTTGTTTTTTTTTTGATAATTCATAGCCGCTGAGATGTTATTTGAACGATTTTAAATACGAGTAAAATTGAAGATAGATAAAATCACTGACGGAGTGACGCCGACGTCTGCAGCCTGACCAAACCCAACGTTCGTGACGACAGCCCTGCGTGTGCGGGGCGCCGCTAGCCCCGAGGGCGTCCGTCACTTTTAACATTTTTATTTTTTTAAACGTAGCACCACACTAGGAATTTCTGTATCGTGGGTGCGTTTACAAACATACAAACTCACATACACAAACAGCCAGACCCGGAACAACTATCTGCAGGCCATACAAATTTTTGTTCCGTGCGGGAATCGAACCCACGACAACTCAACCACTGCACCAACCGTGCCGTAACATTGTAATGGTTTGTAAAACCAAACAACTGACAGACCTTGTCAAATTCCATTTCCAATCTATAACTCCGAACCTGGGCTCCCCTTTTTTGATGAATGGTTTCCAACAGTCAATGAGCAAAAAAAAAAACACAAGTCTCGTATATCAAATACTAGCCGACCCGTGCAACGTCGTCTGCGTAACATTTTTCATTACTGCTCCGCTCCTATTGATCTTAGCGTGATGATATATAGATGATAGCCTATAGCCTTCCTCGATAAATGGGCTATCTAACACTGTAATAATTTTTCAAATCGGACCAGTACTTCCTGAGATTAGCGCGTTCAACCAAACAAACATACTCTTCTGCTTTTAAATATTAGTATAGATAATTAAAAACTGCTAGAAAATCTCTAAGTCTTTACTAAGTATCAGTGTTGCACGAGTGCACAAAGTTTTTAATAAATAATTAATTCAAGTTTCTGTCCACGTTGTACCAGTTAACATTATCATAAAGTGACGTAAGCAATGAGAGGAAAATTTTCTTATTTATGAACGTAACGTCATCCCTCGGGCCCTTGAAGCTGCCTGCCCACGACTTATTGATTGACACCTACGTCTATCTGAAATACTAAATCTTCTACCCTCTATTTTCTATAAATATACATTATATTTAGGTACATATATTTCACCACCCACCTCATTGGTTAAATGAAGTGAGATATGTACAGGGTGTTTTAAAAGTTCGCTGTCATATTTAAGAGTACTGTGTATTCCGTCCACTAGCGCCGCCAATCGTTTTTTATTAATTGTGGTAAATTTAAGACACGTAGATAAAAAACCGCTCTGTAGTGTACGAGTAGCCATTGCATTCTTAAGGTGATGACATACGTCAGCAACTTTGAAGAAACGAAACGTCCACTCATTTAACACCCGCGCGACCCAAAATGTTTGTACTTTCCTTATCATTATAAGACTATAAAAAATTGCCGTAGGTATATCAAAATGTAGATAATTCAATTGTCTATAAATTCTATTAAAATACGCCCGGTTTTGGTCCGATTGGCGTTTTTATTTCCGTGTTAGACGTAACTTTACAATTAATTAATTACACCATGTTGAACTATTTAGAACTAGCTGTCCCCCGCGGCTTCACTCCCGTTTTACCCGCATAGTTCCCGTACCCGTGGAACAAAAAAAACTATCTTATGTCCGTCTCCTGGTTCTAAGCTACCTCCCCACCAATTTTAATCCAAATCGGTTCAGCCGTTCTTGAGTTATAAATAGTGTAACTAACACGACTTTCTTTTATAGGTATACTAGCTGTCCCCCGCGGCTTCGCTCCCGTCAATTAAGTATTCATTGCACATAACGAGTTTTCATTAATTTTAAGATGTATTCTGCTATTCGGGTCGGAGACAAATCCAACGAATCAATAACCATGAAAATTGGTTCAGCAGATCTCGAGTTATAAGTGTTGTAACAAACCCGTCTTTGTTTTATATATATAGATATAGATTAGATTAGATATCATATTATTAAGAAAATAATTAGACTATTTTCAAAATATATTTTTTCCAAAAAAATTACACCTAGCCGTTTAGATGCAATTCTCATTGTAAAATCAGCTACTCTCAGGTATCTCTCTCTTAATATCAATATGGCCTCGTTCACGTATCAAAAGGATGGAAAATTCCCCAAAAGAAAATATTTTAGTTAGAAAGGGATGGGCGCACAAGTCGTCAGAAGTATGCCCTGACAAGTCACAAACAAAGGCATTACGCAAAGGTCAGACAATACATTAATAGAGTGGAGACAAGGTTAAATCCGTCCTTTGTCGCGGCGTAAATACCTCTGTCGGAGCTACTCTGTTATTCATAAAACAAAAATATGGTTATCTTGATAGCATGACTGATCAACGTACTTAGCTAATGTTATAATAGTTAATTTTTATAAAGCAGGTATGAGTAACGTCAAATTGTGTTTTTGGCTAAAACATATTCTCCGTAATGAACTGGCTTGGGAGACTTTTCTATAATCGTTATACAAGCTTTGCACCGGGATAGCATCGCAATAATAATATGTAATTTAAAAAAATCGAGAGAAGCATTCACCTATGCCTGAAGAATTTGTAATTTTTTACAACACAGCAACAGTAAAAAAATCGTAAAGATATGTCACCGCAATATTGATAACTCCGTTAGGTAATGAAAAAATCCTGAGATTATAGCACTTGATAAGTTTAATGGGAATTGTACATTTCCACAGTGATATAAATCATTGGTACCATCGCGGGTACAACCTGGATGGGGCTGGTAATAGAGGAACGTGGGACTTGGCACAAGAGAGACCTATGCTCACTAGTGGGCGAATTGAAGGGTATTATATAATGGAAGTGGACTGGCGACCAATCAGTGTTAAGAATTGAACCGTTTTGATGAGATGAACATTGATTCCACTACACATATTCACAAGGAGACGCCGCTGGTTCCATAACAAATACATAACCGAAAAATCACCTAATTCCTTCATACACTACCTTCTCTCTTGTTAATTATTAATTAACTTAAATAAGTAATTTTGTTATTGTATTCGTTTATTTATTTGTATTTACATAAATATTACATTTTAAAAATATCTAAATACATTAAAAATACATTTTAAAATAGTGGTCCGCCGGTGTCGGGAGCAGGGTCAGCTACCGGTGGTTAGGGCTCCAGAGAAAGGAACCTCCTCAAAATACGAGCCGTATCGAGAAGTCCTGCCTTCTGTATCAGATTTTTGGAAGCACTCTTCACAGCCTCACTCCGTCACTCCATTTGCCTCTGTGGTATATATCTAAATATATACATAGGCAATCAATCCTTTGATACACTCGGCTGACTTGCCCTTTACCGAACTGCGTAACGCCAGCTTCGACAGTTGGTCGTCGAAGCTTTTGGCCATCAGGCCATTGGCCGTAACGACAATCTTCAGAATGACAGCCGAGTCCACATTGTTATTTTTATTGTATCTTGCTAGTCTGTTTGTATATAGGATCCCAGTTACAGAGGGAAACCTATTATTAGCCATGCAATAATGTTATATATGAATAATCTGTAATATATTTAAAGTATCGCCGTTGGTTACTTAAACAAAGAAAATAAAAATACGCATTTCACAAGGTAAGCAAATAATATTCGATTATCCTCATATTTCAGCCGACTATGCGACGTAAGCGTTTTTGTTTTCCCCATGGAGCCTACGAAACCTTCGAACACCGCCATTTTTTGAGATTTTTAGCATTTTTTTGAATACTTCGTGCAAACAAAATCCAGTCAAATACCCTATTGGCTAATCACGGACCAAATACGAGGTTTGAGAGTACTTCAGCTTGTTGAGAATATCTACTTCGTTCGGCTCATGATGCTGTGCAGTCTAGGGGGGTTTAATTAGTACCTGAGTAGACGGTACTGGGTACCGCCGATATGTACGGTCAGTAACTCATTCAGGAACTAACCGAAGCTTGAAGGGAAGTAATGCTACCACTATGCCCCTTCTTCTAATTCAATTCTAATCTATACTAATATTATAAAGCAGAAGAGTTTGTTTGTTTGTTTGTTTGTTTGGTTGAACGCGCTAATCTCAAGAACTACTGGTCCGATTTGAAAAATTCTTTCAGTGTTAGATAGCCCATTTATCGAGGAAGGCTATAGGCTATATATAAATTTATCACCACGCTAAGACCAATAGGAGCGGAGCAGTAATGAAAAATGTTAGGCAGACGACGTTGCACGGGTCAGCTGGTTTTTTATAGCGTAGTTTTAGTAGATATATTTTTAAACATTTCTTAAAAAAACAAGTAAAAAAACATTTAAAAATATAAAAAGTAGTAGTCCGCCGGTGTCGGGAGCAGGGTCCAAGCCACCGGTGGTTAGGGCTCCAGAGAAAGGAACCTCCTCACAATACGAGCCGTATCGAGGAGTACTGCCTTCTGTATCAGGCCCTTTACCCAACTGCGTAACGCCAGCTTCGACAGGTGGTCGTCGAAGCTTTTGGCCAACAGGCCATTGGCCGTAACGACAATCGGCACAATGACTGCTGAGTCCACATTCCACATGTCGACAACCTCGTGTGCTAAGTCGAGATACTTAATCTGTTTCTCTTTCTCAGCTTTCACGAGATTCTCGTCATGTGGGATGGTAACATCGATAATCATTGTGCGGCGCGCTAATCGGTCTATCACCACCATGTCAGGCTTATTGGCAACAATAGTCCTGTCAGTGATGATAGACCGATCCCAGTACAACGTGACATGGTCATTTTCAAGAACTGGGTCGGGCACATACTTGTAATACGGTACCTCAGAGTCCACAAGTTTGTACTTCAAAGCAAGTTGCTGATGGATGATCCTGGCCACTTGGTTATGTCGGTACAAGTACTCGCCGTTAGCCAGACGAGAACAACCAGAGATAATATGTCTGATGGACTCACCCGGACGGTGGCATGCCCGACACACGTCCACCGTCCCATCCTTCATAATATGTCTCCGGTAGTTATTCGTCAAGATAACTTCGTCCATAATCGCACAGACAAAACCTTCAGTTTCTCCGAAGAGATCACTGAAGCGTAGCCAAGCCACGGACGCTGAAAAATCTACATCGGACCCATGAAGAGCCCGGTAGAAGCGCCCGTGAAGCTCCTTGCCTTTCCACACCTCCTTGCGGTCATCTGTGGTAAGTATCACAAGTTTGCGCCAGTTCTCTTTAGCCATGGACAACGGGGTGAGTCCTTTGTCCACTGCGACCACATCTCGGTGCATACCCACATCAGCTTTGAGAAAATATTCTCTGAGACTGCACATCTCGCGGTTGTGGAGAGTTTTGGCGTTTAAAAAGCCTCGACCTCCACACTTCCGCGGGATGTACAGTCTCATCACCGACGATCGCAGGTGATGCATCCGGTTTGCGGTCAGCAGTGTACGGACCCTCCTATCCAGGGCGTCGAGTTCGGTTTGAGTCCATTTGAGTATGCCGAAAGACTACATTAATACCGGCATGACCCAACCGTTGAAGGCGCGCACCTTATTTCCGCCCGACAAAAGGCTATTCAAAACCTTCAGGCGGCCAAAGAAGCGTTCCTTCAACAATTGCTTCATGTCAGCAACATCAATGCCCAACGCTTCCGACATACCTAAATACATAGGTTTCGGTTGAGCTGAGGGATCTAACCTGTATGGAATCCGAGAGTTCCCTCAGATTCCATAATCTCCCCTTTTTTAACATGCATGACTCCATCCTGATGGCACTACTGAAGGTTTCAGTGACCTTCAGTAGCTCCATCAGTCGCGAATTGTTATTATTATATTTATTATCATTTTATTTCGGATACTTCCATAGCTTGTTAGTAAGCTTAATAACTATGTTAGTATTACATGCAGGTTTGACAAATAACGGATGAGTGGGCAATCCAATTTCCCCGCAATTACATTCAGGAGGCTGTTCGAGCTGCCGCGGACCCTCTGCAGCAGCGACGTGGCACAACCAACAACTGAGCCAGGCTAGCCTCGAGGTCAGACTCAAAATGAATATGACGAAAACGAAATTAATGACGAACAGCACGAAGCGCAAAGTAGAGATTGGGAGTGTTGAGGTTGGATATTTTATGTCCATGAGTAGGTAAATCTCGGCCCAATAGTCTCATTCTAGGCGAGACAAGATAAAGAAGTTGCTTGACGTACCGAAAACGCTTGGAAGAGCTATTGGTCGATGAAACACCTAATGAAAGATGAGTTTACTTTTAAGGCAGAGTGGAAGGGGTTTTCCACTCTGCCTTAAAAGTAAACTCGTGGACAAGAGCCTCCTCCCCACCCTACGTACGGAGCACAGACGTGGTCATTATCGTAACGTCAAAAGTCCGCTATCGGGGTCTGCCAGCGAGCAATGGACTGAAGTATCGTCGGAGTCAGGATGACAGACCGTATAAGAAACAATACACTTCCTTCCAAAACTGAAATCGCAGATGCAGGATACACAGCTGCCAACTCGTAGTGGAACTGGGCAAAATCTTTATTTTATTTAAGAAACATACCTAGGTACGTATGTCAGAGGTGCATGTAATTATACTAACACTTCCTAAAGTGTACACTTGTTTAGAAAGATGGACACAAAAAATTGCATTTTGCAACGCGTGGAGCGCCTCACAATGGAATCATTTGCATAAATTACAATAATTATTTGTCATCATTAGGGTATGCAGATCAGTATTGCACATCTTATTAAGTACTTGCACCATCGTTTTTGAGTTTTTAAAGTTCCGAGTTGTTTGAAAAAACGGAACCATTATAGAAACACGCGTGTGTTAGTCTGTACGTAACAGCCAATTTGCCCTGAATGTATGTACGGTGACTGTCATATCCTGATGTAGGTAATGCCCGAACGAAAGGCGCCCGCAGATTTTGGTCAAGTACCTATAATCATAGGATATTTTGTAAGTTTTACTGATGCTAATAGAAATTATCGTAAAGGAAAAATATATTGAAGAACCTGGAACGAAAGAGAAGAATGATGTTATATACATACAATTTACATTTTTAAATATATCTTTAAAAAAACCCTTAAAAATACATTTAAAAATATAAATAAAAAATAGTAATCCGCCGGTGTCAGGAGCAGGGTCCAAGCTACCGGTGGTTAGGGCTCCAGAGAAAGGAACCTCCTCACAATACGAGCCGAAAAAATTAAAATTTATTTATATAATTACAATTGTAGTAATAACACGACATTTGTTTTTACATTGCTTCTACTGTCATCTAGAACTGTTGCCAGCATCAGTGAGTCATACTCTGAACATGCTGAGTAGCTCCTGACTGCCATGTGACGTGTTTGCGGACGAATGAGGTAAAGTAATGCTTGCATGTCTTATGTTCTGTTTAACAGTGAATGCGAGGTGGTCTCGATCGACATGGCCCTATCCCACCGTTGAACATTATTGTAAGAAACAATCCAGATCCGACTGCAGCGCCGCATACTGGTTCCAATAGTGAATCTAAACTGTTCAGGGACTTCTACAAAAAAAAAACACAAAAAAAAACATCAAATGGCCCAGCCACCATAAACAAATAAATGACAGTGTGGAAAGTCTTGAGTATGAATGTATAGGTACCTACCTATATGGTGTCTCTTGATGAAAAACCATTGATCAGATTTCCATTATCTTTTTCCACTTAACGGGTGCTTTATTCGTTGGATTTTCAGTGCATAGTCTGGAACAATAGCAAAACATGACTGTAGCAAACAATGACATTGCTGCAAGCCTAAAGCTGCGTTTCCTCTAGAAATGTACAGACGCGAAATTGACAAATTTTCCCAATCAAATTTGAACCCAATCTCTATAGGGATAAAGTTGAAAATCTATTAAAGAACTTTGACAGATAGTTGTAGCTTCTAGTGCTGGCTTTTCTGTACAACTGGATGCGTAGCGAGGGATGTGTTTGTTATGAACCAATAAAATCGCTTCATTTGCCTAGCCTCGCTCAACGCAAGCGACTTTACCGTCAAACGGGGTGAATTGGAACGGAGAGATGAATAGAAACAAAAAAATTGATTAGGTTTTTCTCTTTACTATCATAATATTATAAAAAATATGTTTGTTTTATAAAAAAATTAATCATTTAAAGCTAAAGTAAAATCTAACCTCTAAGAATAGTTGGTCGCTGTGTTGAACGCAAGATATATTATCATGTTATTTTTCTATATGTAGTTCGTTTATTACAGGTTATGGTGTTCATATAATATTGTTTTTTTTTATTTTTAAATATTTTTTATTTTATTTATTTCGTTTTTGTCTTTTTATTATTTATTTATGTAGGTCACTATGTACGTCAATCTTTCAACGTCAACACTTGCTTGAGTGGGTGTTTTGTTTTATAGTATCATAGTGTAAGTACTAGCTGTTATTTATTTTTTTGTTTTGTGTCATGTATTAATTACTTTGCTTTCTTCTCAGTGTTTAAATTCTAGTTCCTAAAACGTAACAAACAGATGTGTTGCTGGGAAGTTTGCTGGCCACTTCTTCTCCACAGCTAAAACACTAGGAAGTGGTGACGGGCGGGCGTTTTGGGGGACTGTCTGTTTTAGAACTTGACGTTCAAGAAGTGCTCTCAGCCTAATTTGAATAAATGACTTTTGAAGTTTTAATTTCAATTGAATAAGAAAGCAACATTGTTTTGTTATACAAATTCTATAAAATTTAATATCATAAATGCTTCAAAAAATAATTACATAGCGTAAAAATCGCGTTCAAAGTTTTGTTTCAACTCACCCCTACATTCCTATTCACCCGGTTTGTAGGTATTGGTTCTTAACAAGCACATCTCTCGCATCCTCTCACATCTCTGGTGGAAACGCAGTCTAAATACAAAGTACCTAGGTTCGCATATTTGCCAAACATTTTGAAATTACTTTACATCTCTCAGTACAAAAAGCAAATACCTAACTTTATTTTTAAAATTGGTACCTGCCAAACAACGTCTGCGCAACAGTCGTCAATTTTATCCTTTTTGTTTTTATTTATTCGTTTAATATTTGTTTGTTTATTTAATTATTATTACTTTTTATGCGATACGTAGGTATTGTATTTATTTTCATTATTTTTACTTTCTATACTGCTCCGATCGACGTCAAACTGTCAACGCCGGCTGTCACTGAAAACCAGCGCTGTGGCTCTGTCTTGCACACGAGTCCCAGCATTAAGCTGAGAGATGGCTGTTTTGCGCAGATTTGACGCATATCTTCTTAATCTTTCAATTAAGTATATAATAGTATTTTTATGTACTTTTGATATGCGTCATATTGACCGCAAATAAACCCTTTCTCTTTCTTTCTTTTTCTTTCCTTTCTTTCTAAGTATAAGTACTTTGGTTTATAATCTTCAAATGTGTTGAAAGAAATACATTATCTTTTAAAATTCCAGAGTACGTATAGGGGATTTTTGTGGACCTCTTAATTTTGTGACAACTATCCCGTATAAAGGATAGTTGCCATATCCATTTAAATTACATAATAATACAGGATTGTTGCCCAACCGAGAAAAAAACTTTGATTGCACTTTGCCTTCCCCTGCAAACCTGCAATCACACAGACACATGCTACGTGGTCAACTTAGTCGTGGTTTTTTTTCCATCCACTGCAACTCCTGAAAACCAGAATCAGCAGTGGCGACCACCAGAAAAACGCCGAGTTAATGAAACCAGACGAGTCCCGGAGAAACGATTCAACTGTCTTGGATCCCGCAACGAAATTAATCAGAAGAGTAGGTACAGCGGAGGAGTAGGAAAAATAAATGTAGGTATAATTTCCACTTCCCTCCATATCAAGCAGGAGACAGATTAGAACTAGGCCATTAGGCACTAACGGACATATTATAGTAGTTAGTCGTGGTTGTAGAGTCCCTCGATTGATAAATAAAATAACATGTATCTTATCCGCGAAACTAGAGTAATTAAAATCGAGGTAACTAAGTATACCCCAAGGGAAACTATCCTGGTTTTACTCGACTGCGTAGACAAAAGAGATAGAATTGCACGGCCGGTAACTGGAAAAGACTATTGAAATGGCTTGCAATGAATCCGCTTTGAACGCATGGCGAGTATTGTCGAGGTATGAAATTACAAGCTTGTTAAAATATTGTTACATTGTGAAATGAAAAACCAGGTTATTTGTATCTACCGAAAATGGCTTGAACAGTTTACCTTATTATTTTACCTGAAAAAAAAAAACACGAAAACAAAAAAAAACAAACAAACAAAAATTTCAAACAAATAATTAGAAGAGCTATGATTGATTATTTTAATAACAATACATATTCATTCGTACTTCTGTAACTGAAAAATAACAAATTACATATTATTTAAACTAAACTTAATTAGTTAGATACACAAGTACAAAAAAAGGTGTCGAAGTTCTCCTATAAATGGATGTCAAGAAAATTTGTAGCATTGCCACGTTGAATGAAAGGCTTCTTTGGGCGAAGAACATTGAATTATTGTTTTAGTTACAACCAGACTAATCGGGAGATTGGAAGCTCATTGACAACTTAACGAGCAGTAGGCATACATAAGCAGACTTAACGAACCAAACAGTCTATTTGGTTAAAAAAAAACTACACTTTGGTAGGTGTACAACCGCAAGTCTATTCTGTAAACATCTCACTGTGACAACCTAGTTTGGAGTGACCAGCGGGTCTAAAAAATCCACTTTAGCAGAATCAGAAAGCAAATCTCGCTACCCGTCACTGTCAAATTTTCCCAATCAACCTTGAACCTAATGCGTTAGCTGTAAAGATGAAAATGGAATTTGACAGATTGCTGTGTGGTTAATTGGATAGATTGACAGCTCACTTCAATTTACAGAATTGCTCAGCAGTAGAGCTATATCTGAAAAATTTCTACACATAATAAAACTAAATCTTTTAAGCATGTTCCACACGGATGTAACCCAACGTCCCACTCCCATTCAAGGTGACCTACTTGTTTGTTGCCATCCGTGTAGACGGCAGATGCAATCCTAATCCAAACACAATTCGCGGATGGAAACCAAGCTTTCGCCAAGGTCTCTTTGGATGGGACGCAGGATTACATCCGTGTGCATCATGCTTTAAACATTCCACCGACAAGGCTTTTTTTCTGAAGTTAAACGAAATAGTTTGAAGTGCCCTCCGCTTTTTCTCGTTGTAAGGCTGTCGAGGTTTGAGCACAGACATTCGCATTCTTTTCATCCTGGAGCAGACTTTTCCGAGTACATAAGTACTCTCGACAAGTATGCTGGAATGCAACGGCTATTGAGTTTCCGGACGCCACTGAACACAAGTATTTGTAATAGCTACTTAAGTAAACGTTTTATTCTAATAAATAGCTTGCTTCGTAGCTATACGAGATAGGTAGTATGTGCTAGTAGCGTTTAGGTTTTTTTTACAGAATGTTATTGTTTTGCAGGCAGGATCTCTAGACAATTTAAGAGTCTCCATATTCTGTTTAATTTGTCTCAAGCATACTAGTACATTCTTATTATCCTCAAACATTTTTACAAATTCTGTTTACAAAATAATTGTTTTAGCTAAAAGACAATGCTGCAATTCTCATCGCTAGTCAGATGCCTCCTCAGCTACCATTGGCATTGGGCTCACGGAATACATTTCAAACGATACCATGTTTTACAATTATAACGAATTTATATCCATCGACAAACGAAACTGCCAGTCATCCGTCGAATCGTGAAATTCAATTTGAATCTACCAAAATAGTTTCTATCTGTTCTGCATTTTTTGGTAAAACGCCGACGGCGCAGTGTGCGATGGCCGTAGATGTCGACGGATGCGAAATGTACATTTCCATTTCGCATCCGTCGACATCTACGTTTTTTTTATAAAGTGGAATTTTGTTGCGGTAGAAAATGGAATTCAAGTAAGATTTTTTCTTGAAGAAGTGGCTGAAATGACACAGTTGCTAGAGTATATTTCTATTCATATATAAAAATGAATTGCTGTTCGTTAGTCTCGCTAAAACTCGAGAAGGGCTGGGCCGATTTTGCTCATTCTTTTTTTGTTTAGTTCGTCATAATACAGGGAAGGTATAAAAGCAAAAAAAATAATGGGTAGGTGACTGGAGCGAAGCCGCGGGGGACAGCTAGTTAACAATAAAATTACATTTAATAATGTATTTTTTTACCAGTTCCAAGAACTTCCATTCAACCGCATGAACTACGAAGACAGCTTACTACTGCAAAAATAGCTGGTGTCGTCGAACTACCGTCAGGCTTAATAAACTTAGTAATTATAAAATTAAGTCGTTACGCAATCGAACGGATCATTAAATAAATTGCTATTAATTAATGTGTTGATCCGATAGTGGCGTCACACGCCGTATGCGAGCGTTGTATAACTTGACCATTTTAATTTGGTTTAATATTCTGTGACCAATGATATTTTATGGGAGTTTTTCAATCACTTTCCAATATTTCTGACAGTGCAGTGGTTACCTACGTCTGTTTTAACTTTTATTTTTTATTTCCAGTTCTTCGCAAAAGTATCTGCTGCTCCTGATTTTTCTTCTTTCCAAACAACTCACAGTCGTGGATGTTTTTCCACAAATGTGAGTTGTTCGAAAACTAATCAACAGATCAGTAACTGCGGTCCCAGCGACACTGGTATGCTTTTAACCATGTGATTGATGTCCTTTCTTTAATGGATGATTAATGCTACTACAACGTGTCTGCGGCTGATTGACTGACTGACTGGTCCCTCAATATGCTTAAAGCTATCGTTACACCAAAGTGCTATCATGAATCATCGATATTTTCGCATACTATTTCTATTAATGATTATATTAGACGATAAGAATAGTTGGTCGCTGTGTTAAATGCAAGACAAATTATCATGTTCTTTGTATTTAAGTAGATAGTTTATGACAGGTTATATGTGTTCATATAATATTGTTGTTTTTTATTTCTTTTTATTATTTATTTGTCTGACTATGTAGGTCAATTTTTTTATACTTATTTAATCCACATACGTCAACACTTGCTTAAGTGTGTATTTTGTTTTAGTGTCATAGTATGCTAGCTAACAAGTGATAAATAATGTATATTTTTTTACAACATAACAGACAGTTGTGTTGCTGGGGAGTTTGTTGGCCACTTCTTCTCCTCAGCTAAAACACTAGGAAGTGGTGACGGGCGGGGTTTGGGGGACTGTCTGTTATAAAACTTGACGTTCAAAAAGTGCTGGCCCTCAGCCTGATTTGAATAAATGACTTTTGAATTTGAATTGAATTGATATAGTTTATAAAGTCGGACGTCCGGTGCGGCGTAGGATAGCACGGACGGACTATTTGCCTCTTTGGCTGCGCGCTTCATTTGTTTGTTAGCGAAACTCATTAAAATTTGCAAACTGTTAAAATATAGGACGTATAGGACGTAGGACGGCGTATAGGACGGTTAGTACTGAAGCCTTACCGGTGCTGGCGGGTGTTCTCCCAGTCGATCTTGAGGTGCAGCGGCGTGCTGCAATGTACTTCTACGCTAAAAAGATCACGGACCCAGAGTTTTTACCGCAACGCGACCGTGCTAAGATCTCTAGATTACTAAAACCCCAGACTGACGTCTGGGAGGAACTTTTATGCGAATGGCAATGTAGGTGGGAAAATTCCATCAAGGGCCGACACCTCCACCAGTTTTTTCCATCCGTTCGTGAGCGGCTGGAGAAGACATGGCTGGAGGTGGATCACTGTGTTGCCCAATTTCTCACAGGTCATGGCAACTTTAAGAGTAAATTATTTTCCTTTAGGCCTCACCTTTATGTCAATGCTCTACAGCTGACCTTGAATACGAACAATCCGCACATCACATCTTGTGGGAGTGTATTCTTTGGCAGACTGAACGTAATATTATGTTAGATAGTATTCAGGTTACATCTGGAGTAGTTTACTACACGGACCTTGTAGAAACCAGAACAAATTTCCGTGCGTTTAGGCGATTTTGCCATACCTATTACTGGAATCAAAAGTAGCTCACAATTTAGGACCCATTAGTTTAAATTTTGATATATAATCCGTGGTGCTTGGCAACTGGGCTTAACCCAGTTGTATATGTCCCTTGGTGCCTATTGGCTTAGCTCTAATCTGTCTCCTGCTTGATATGGAGGGAAGTGGAAATTATATTTATTTTTCCTACTCCTCCGCTGTAATCTTCTGATTAATTTCGTTGCGGGATCCAAGACAGTTGAATCGTTTCTCCGGGACTCGTCGGGTTTCATTAACTCGGCGTTTTTCTGGTGGTCGCCACTGTTGATTCTGGCTTTCAGGAGTTGCAGTGGTTGGGAATGTGTGGCGGGCTTGTCCCACAAAAAAAAAAACTGTCAAAATGTAGGGAAATTAGAGATGTGTTTGACAGATTGCCATCACTGAGATTCGAATGCGAACTAGGCTTTAAAATTCGTAGAATTGGCCCTCTGGTGACCGACGATAGCATTATGCCACTCTAGTACTGCAACTATTTGAGGCGACAGTCGACAGTATCGTTGTTTCAGGCTGCCACTTCTACTTCCTAATCCATTAGTAGCAATTCTCGTTATCTATACTAATATTATAAAGCAGAAGAGTTTGTTTGTTTGTTTGGTTGAACGTGCTAATCTCAGGAACTACTGGTCCGATTTGAAAAATTCTTCAGTGTTCGATAGCCCAGTTATCGAGGAAGGCTATATATAGGCTACATATAAATTTATCATCATGCTAAGACCAATAGGAGCGGAGCAGTAATGAAAAATGTTACGCAGACGACGTTGCACGGGTCAGCTAGTCAACAAATAATTATAGCTCCTACTATTCGACTGTTGTTTGCTCGAATATTTTACTTTACACTTCACGCCTATATTTAACCACTCTGCTGGACAAGATTTTGACATTTATGTATGATACACCAACTGAGTCGACGAGATTTTGCGAATTACGTCATCATATTCAGGAATTACATCGTATTTCGGCAATCGAATTTACTATAAAAATTTGTTTCCGTAGCTATGTTATACGATAAGTTTGTGAGAAATATCTTTATAAGTTGAAATCGCTTAGGTCTACTTAAAAATGTGTCTTAAATATGAATTTACTTCACCTCTCAAAAAGTTAGTCAACATAGATTTTCTGAAAATATTTTAGTAAACAAACTGCTCGCTTGCTAAAATAAATTCGAAATCAAGACATATCATTCTTTTGCGTTCTTCGTTTTGTCCTTTTTCATATATTTCAAAAAAATAATTACGTTGCATTTTGTTGACAGCGATGTTTGAGGCTAAAAATTGTGGATTTGAGGAGACTCAAACTCCAATACAGGGATAGTGGTTTGCTTATCATTTGATTTTCTGACGAATTTATCCATATTTCAAACGATATATGTAGCGGTAATGAAGTTTTTTGATTTCCAAAGTCGAAGTTTCGCGCCAATTGCGTTTGTTTACGTTTTTGATTTACACAAATATCACCCACTCACATATGTATATACGATAAAAAAATATGAATCTAAATATCATGAAGAACAATAAAAACCCCAGATCTAAGTGCAATTTACAAACACAGATCCAATTACACGTAATTTCACTACCGCAACACTTCATTCGTGTTCAAAATTATCAACACATTTTGTTTTTTTTAATTGTTAGAGTGTGTCATATCGATTATAGTAATCGTTTTTTTTTTTATTTCTTTCGCCTCGATTGATTCAAATGAGTAATTTTCAAGAAACTAGAAA
The DNA here is from genome assembly GCA_963859965.1 of Ceramica pisi. Taxonomy (NCBI): domain Eukaryota; kingdom Metazoa; phylum Arthropoda; class Insecta; order Lepidoptera; family Noctuidae; genus Ceramica; species Ceramica pisi. The sequence goes on along the minus strand of OY982527.1, from coordinate 4,331,037 downwards.
AAATACTTTTAGGGTTAAAATACAATGAGGGTTTTTTGAAATATCGAGCACCAGATGAGAGCACTGAGGAGTCAGGTCCATGAAACCAATCAAATCGCTTAATGTCTGAATTTGTTAACGTCGACTTGACAACAAATTTTCCGAAAACAAGCGATTTCTTAGTGTTTTTGACCTGACTTCTCAGTAATGCTACCTGGTGCTCGATATTTCAGAAAACCCTCATTAGCACTGATTCTAATATTTTTTATGGTTTCTTATTACATTTAAATAGATTTTTAAGCGGCAGTTTTTGAGAATTTAAAAAATCAACACACCGGACCCATGAACAATTTCGAGCGGAATTTTCTTTTATTCAAAACTAGCTTCTGCCAGCGGCTTCGCCCGCGTGATCCCTAGGGAACATATTCCCGGGATGAAAAGTAGCTTATGTGCTATTCCAGACTATAATCTATCTTTGTTTTAAATTTCATTAAGATCCGTTAAGCCGTTCTGGCGTGATTGAGTAACAAACAACCAAACTTTCACACTTATAATATTACTCGTTTGGTGTAAAGCGAAATTATACCCATCTTCCCCTCGACATTATAATTATTAAAGGATATTGAAAACTGTCGTAAGCCGTTTTCCGAAGCTACTCGCTAGCCTCTAGGCGCCAAGCTAGCCGCCTGCCTGTGCGTTCGCGACCTTATACAAAAATAATCCTCATAGCATGATTCAGTATTCACTCGCGATGACTTATTATTAGCGTATTTCATGTATAACTTTGGTGTTTCTATACCGATTTCTATGATTCTTTTTTTATGGAATAGTTAATAATGTTAACTTTTATTAATGTTAATTAGGGACGACTGAGAGTTTTATAAACGTAAGAGTAGACAAATACAATCAGAAAGCTTCGAACTGCTAAGCTATCGGGAGTTACACGTGTTATTGTTCGTCTTCGTCAATCATAAAAGATAGACATATGCTGTCGTTGGATATTTTTTATATAATTTTAAGGAGAACATTTCCGTCATACATGATTTCTGTGTAGCTTTCACCATTAAGGTTGCACACGCGACGGAAGCTTAAAAAATGGAGTTACTTCTCCCGTTTTCCCAACATTTCCCTTCACTGCTCTGCTCCTATTGATTGTAGCGTGATGAAAAGTATACTATAACCTGCTCAGGAGTATGAATAATAACTGTACCAAGTTTCATTAAAATCCGTAGAGTAGTTTTTGTTTCCATAACGGTTATACAGACAGACAGACAGACCGACAGACAGACAGACAAAAATTGTACGGATTGCATTTTTGGCATCAGTATCGATCCCTAATCACCCCCTGATAGTTATTTTGGAAATATATTTCATGTACAGAATTGACCTCTCTACAGATTTATTATAAGTATAGAATAGAATAGAAGATAGATAGATATAGAAGATATAGATAGATTTTAATTTAGAATGTGCTCGTGTTTCAGAAAAAAATACGAGATTAAAATTATTGCGAGTTTTGTTTTTGACTAGTTTCTGTCCGCAGCTTCGCCCGCGATATTAGTATTTTCATAGGTTTTGTTTTTTTTTTTTTGACGGAATCCTTTCTAAAATGAGTCACTGACTAAAACGTCATTAAAAACCAGTTTTTCTATATTAACATTTCGAATCGGGCGGGAGGAAACGCCCGGGTGTCACCACTGCGAGGATCGACTGGAGGACACGGTGGAGCACACTGTACAGGTATGCCCCGCTTGGGCGCTTGTACCGCCGTGTCCTCGAAGCGGCGATTGGGTGACCTCTCTTAATGCGAGTTTTGTTTTTGACTAGTTTCTGTCCGCAGCTTCGCCCGCGATATTAGTATTTTCATAGGTTTTGTTTTTTTTTTTTGACGGAATCCTTTCTAAAATGAGTCACTGACTAAAACGTCATTAAAAACCAGTTTTTCTATATTAACATTTCGAATCGGGCGGGAGGAAACGCCCGGGTGTCACCACTGCGAGGATCGACTGGAGGACACGGTGGAGCACACTGTACAGGTATGCCCCGCTTGGGCGCTTGTACCGCCGTGTCCTCGAAGCGGCGATTGGGTGACCTCTCGCGTCCGGCCCTGGTCCAATCCATGGTCTGGAGCGAGACGGAATGGGACGCCGTCACCTCCTTCTGCGAAGCAGTCATGCTAGCGAAGGAGGTGGCGGAATGGGAGAGGGAGAGAACCTCTCGTCCCGGCCGCCGCGGTAGACGCCGCGGGCGTCGGAGGCCACCTGGTGGCCTCCGGCCACCGTATGCGTGGGCCCGTGGACGGCGAGCTATGGGCAGCTTGCCGTCCGTCCGTCTTATGACGACAGGCCGTGTCGACGGCGCGTTCGTGTTCCTCGCGTGCCTCTAAGAGAGTCAGCATAAAGAAGGGCCCGAAAGGGCCGACGCCTGCCGGAGTTGCGGGACTATTCGTAAGAGATACCGCGGCTCCAGAACACAAAGGGCAATGAAGGTACATGGATGGGTTTTAGTCAGTAAAGGTCTGACACTCCCTCTCGCTCCGCCCAGAGCGGAAGAAGTCATTGGATGATCTCCCATCCTTTAAAAAAAAATATGTCTGCTTTTCCACAAGACATGTGTGAAGACGTGTTGTATTTTGTTTTTAACACAGCCTTAAGCTACCAGGCGTTCCAAAATAATAGATATACCTACCTACACACATCCACACATGCACGCTTTGACATACATACTGCCAGAAAGCATTTGCAACTTCGTTTTGCAGCAGGAGAAAAACTTCTCAACGAATCTATAACAAATATCCGCACACACAAATTTCATGATTAAAAAATACAACCTGATGCAATACTTAATCATAACATACTCAAATTTACTCAACGTACCTAATTTTTATTTTTTAATTCTTGCCAAAGTCCTACACCTATTTGGCATTCCTACATTAATGTACATATACCGGGCGTTCTGTATGGGATTCATATAGAATGCCCGGTATACATTTACGGCGATTATCACATTTATACACTTGGATTTTATTCTGAAAAAATAGTAAATTTGCTGGTTACTCAAATATTTCCCCTTAATATTTTTATTTTACATAGACACATTCACACATCCCAACTACTGCAACTCCTGAAAGCCAGAATCTACAGTGGCGACCAACAGAAAAACGCCGAGCTAATGAAACCCGACGAGTCCCGGAGAAACGATTCAACTGTCTTGGATCCCGCAACGAAATTAATCAGAATAGTACAGCGGAGGAGTAGGAAAAAATAAATATAATTTCCACAATATCAAGCAGGACACAAATTAGAGCTAGGCCAATAGGCACCAAGGGACATATACAACTGGGTTAAGCCCAGTTGCCAAGCACCACGGATTATATATCAAAATTTAAACTAATGGGTCCTAAATTGTGAGCTACTTTTGATTCCAGTAATAGGTATGGCAAAATCGCCTGAACGCACGGAAATTTGTTTTGGTTTCTATTAGGTCCGTATAGTAAACTACTCCAGATGTAACCTGAATACTATCTAACATAATATTACGTTCAGTCTGCCAAAGAACACACTCCCACAAGATGTGATGTGCGGATTGTTCGTATTCAAGGTCAGCTGTAGAACACTGACATAAAGGTGAGGCCACAAGCCTAGAGGAAAATAATTTACTCTTAAAGTTGCCATGACCTGTGAGAAATTGGGCAACACAGTGATCCACCTCCAGCCATGTCTTCTCCAGCCGCTCACGAACGTATGGAAAAAACTGGTGAGGTGTCGGCCCTTGATGGAATTTTCCCACCTACATTGCCATTCGCATAAAAGTTCCTCCCAGACGTCAGTCTGGGGTTTTAGCTTCTATCTTAGCACGGTCGCGTTGCGGTAAAAACTCTGGGTCCGTGATCTTTCTAGCATAGTAGTACATTGCAGTACGCCGCTGCACCTCTAGATCGACTAGGAAATCAACCGCCAGCACCGGTAAGGCTTCAGTGACCTAGTCTCTTACTGAAAAAATCCAGAAGGCAAAACTCAACAACACTGCAAGACCTGAAAATGGAACCCAGAACCAAGCCGCAAACGCACTATGCGACCGATAGTGCAACGAGAGAATCCCTACTAATATTATAAATGAGAAAGTAACTCTGTCTAGACATCGCTTCTTCATGTCTAAACCACTGAACCGATTTGGCTGATTTTTTGTACAAAGATAGTTGGAGACCCGAGAAAGGACATAGAGTAGTTTTTATCCCGGAAATCCCACGGCAACGGGAATTATGCGGGTAAATAGGTTATATATATTCCGGGAGTGTGTTCCCAAGGGATCGCGCGGGGGAAGACGCGGTTATTAGCTAGTATTTAAATACAAGTTCAATGACGAACAATGACACACAAGGCAACGCCTGTTCCTTCATCGATCAGAAATACAGATATGCATGCATGAGATGTAGATATTCAAAATAGATGGTAACATATTCAAAATTGAATAAAAGAAATAGGATTCGTGTCGCCCGTTGACGTCCGATTGGTATATATGAGCACGTTCGTATTAATGCTGTCAATCTGATATTCAAGTAACAACCCGATTCACAATTCACTTTTCATTTTTATGCTGAGTTGCTCGTAATATTTGATGCGTGTCACAGTTACTTTGAATACCTTTCATCGAATGATTTTATGCGATTGTATAAATGTTTTTTAGGGTTCCGTACCCGAAGTAACCAACGGAACCCAATTACTATGCCTCCGCTGTCCGTCCGCTTGTCCTTCCGTCTGTCTGTCAGTGGGATGTATCAATTAAGGACAGTTAGGTAGATACTTGAAATTTTCACAGATTGTGTAAGTACCTATTTTTATTGCCGCTATAACAACAAAAAATAAAAATTAAAGTTTTTCTTTTTGTTATTTGGCTATTTTAAGGCTGAAATCCCTTATCTAGCTGAGAAAAGGCCAAGAATAATAAATAGTTGATTGATTGTCTACCTATTTTCTCTTAGATAGGTAGACTTAAAACTGAGACTGTCACTGGCATGCTGTAGGTACATGTATTTCCATATTTTTTTTTTTTTTTAAATCAGGATCCACTTAGGAAATAATCTTTCATTGAACCACTGATGGTGATTTATTAACTTTATCAAGGCATCAATTCGACACTGGCTAAGTAAACACACCGTAACGATCCCAAGCATTCAAGGCCTATACTCTAAAATGACGTATTACAGTCTTCCGATTAGATATCTAATACTGTAAGATTTTTTCAAATCGGACCAGCAGTTCCTGAGATTACCCCCTACATACAAACTTACAAACAAATGTTACCTCTTTATAATATTATTATTTCATTTATTTATTCTTTGTACATATTTTCTACATTTTTAAATATTTGTAAGAAACAATAAAAAACAACATTTAAAAATATAAAAAATAGTAGCCCACCGGCATCGGGAACAGGGTCCAAGCTACCGGTGGTCAGGGCTCCCGAGAGAGGAACCTCCTCACAATACGCGCCGTGTCCAGGAGTACTGCTTTCTGGATCAAGCCCTTGATCCAGATTATTATTATATTATACTAGCTGACCCACGCAACTTCGTGTGCGTCACATTCTCCATTATTGCTAGGCTCCTTTTAGTCTTAGCGTGATGATATGTAGCCTATAGCCTTCCTCAATAAATGGGCTATCTAATACTGAAATAATTTTTCAAATCGGACCAGTAGTTCCTGAGATTACCCACTACATACAAACTTACAAACAAATGTTACTTCTTTATTATATTAGTATAGATATTAGTATAGATTACAAACAAATGTTACCTCTTTTATTAGTATAGATGAAACTGCCAATAATCTCGCCTGGGTCAGTGTTCAAAAGGATTAGTCGCATCTCAAATGAGCCTGCGGACAGGATTAGAGATTTGCCAAAGTTACGGTTGGTAATCCCGAATATTGTGGCAGAAAGCTGTTAAAATCAACGACATTCTGAGGGTAATTAGTGATAAGCCGTGTTGCGCCACCATGGCGCATTGGGTAGGTACATACACATGTGCATATGCCCGGTGCGTCAGGTGAGCGCAACAAATATATGAATTAAAATGGTGTCTGTTACTAATTAAGCCCCGTATTCATGGTAAACATTTGTTTAGCAACAAAGTTGAATCAACGTGTTGCGGAGTTGCTGTCAAGATGTTGCTGGCAACACTGCGTGTTGCAGAGTTGATAGCGTCATGTTGATAAGCTCTCGCCCGACAAGCGTAAACATCAGTTTAGCGAAAATTGTTGACGTGTGTGAACGTGTTTGCAACAGTTTATAAACATGGCAGTAGTGTGGAGTAATGATAATGTAATAGCCAGCCTCGTTTGAGGTGAAACTGGCTGACGAATATTTGTTTCCCTTTTGGCTATTGATGGACCAATCATTTCCAGAAGATGTTCGAAATCACTTTTCGACATTCTCGTAAAGTTACCAAATGATCCATCTCCCATTCTGAGGTCACTCATCAAATTTCCTCTTTGCAAAAGATAGTTTCGAATCCACCATCTTTTTCTCTTTTTTTTATTAGAAATCCTATACATCAGATACAGAGAACACAACAACACTACCTCCTCGGGCAACATTTTAACGCAGACTGGCGTGTGGACAACCTGTATTGATTTAAACATAGCTGCTAGCAACATTCTCGCCGCTCACCAACAATGTTGATCAACTGTTCCTAAACAAATGTTTACCATGAATACGGGGCTTTACATAGCTTCTAAGTAGTGTGTATTACTAACATCATATGGATCAAGATCTGAAATAAAGATATTTTATTTTTTTATTTTTTATTTTAAATGCTTCGAGACTAATAGGGAATATGCATAAAAAAATATTTATTATCTAAACACTTTATCTAAAAATATACAAAAATATATTACTAACAGTGGAAATAGAATCAAAATTGCTCGAAGAACAAACGAGATATAATTATTTTAAACAAATATATCTGTCCCTCTCGCGAAAACGCTGTTTTCTATGGCAGATGTATAGACGTCACGTAATGTGACGGCAAATTCCATGTCGGACTTCTCGTTCTAAAAGTAATCTTTGAAGCGTTATAACTTCATCGCTGATGAAGATATTTAAAAAATATTTTCTAGAGTGTTTACTGGAGCTTACAAGTAATTCATTTTATAAATAAAAAAATCGCGTGCATATTCCCTATTGGACATATCAATTTTATTGGATACCACATTTCCGAGTCGACAGAGTCTGCATGTTGGATGCAGACTCTGTCAACTCGGAATTGTTAGCAAATGAGCTGCCATTGTGAAGTGAAGTGTTCTGGCGGCTGCATTACGGCTATTACGGGTAGTTATTATTATGGTTTATGCGATGCTCCTTTCTCTGGCATGTCAAGTGCTGAGCAGTGGCCGGAGTATTTCAGAGTTCATTTTCCCGTTACGCCTAAAAAAAAATAATATTTATTTAGTCCTTTTGAACCAATTTCGAACTTAGGAATTTACGATCTTAGCTTTGATGATAAAGTTGCTGTTTAACATGCATCATGGATGTGCTTTATTATGTACACCATATAAGTTACAGAAAAAATAGATGAAGAAAACATTACATAGGGTGTCACAATGGGCGGAGTTTTTGATGATCATAATACAAATTATGGTGAGTAGTATTATACCTGTGTTAACTTCTAGGTTCAGTGTCTGAAACGAGGGGTAAATTATTTTTTTTTTTTTTAATTGCACGATATCTGAAATATTTTTCAAAAACGCCAATCGCAGAATTTGATTTTAGTTGAATTCGTGACTTGTGAATACATAATTTCTTTGTAGAGCCGGTGGCAAAACTCGAAGCTAAATAGTGTCGACAACTACCTACCTATTAAATTGACAGAGTCAGAGATGATATTGCAAAATTAATTTGAACGCTTTTTAATTATCTACGAGAAACAGAACCCTGATTCTTATCCTATGTGTATAGAATTTAATAAAGAACGTCAAATCTTGCCTGTCTACTCCCAGCTGCCAGGGTTCGTGCCCATCCACCCTGAGACTGCATTACATTCAAGCAAGCATTCTGCAAGTTCTGCATTCCGCCCGGGCCACATAGCCGACTATTTCGGCCCCATATCGGCCAAATTCCACTCGCGTGTCTGAAATGTCACGCATTCTGGGTACCGATACCGAAGGGTACTCAATCTTTATTTATTTATTTATTTATTTATTACAGCTTGGAGGACTTACAGCTTAAAGAAACTAAAAATAACAAACAAACATAAACGACAGAAAGCCAATTACAAGTCCTCACGTATAGTGTCAGACTTAAAATTGAGAAGTGAGCATAACAATCTTAACTTCTTAATTGAGTAGTAACTAGAAACCTTTAGTTAACGGAAGAATAAGTAATTCTTTTCTTAATAGAAAAGTAACATATCGGAAAATCGCGACGTACAAGTATAAAAAGTGGCATAACAATTTCGAGTTATTCGAAACTGTCGAGTAAAAATACCTTCCTACCTTCTATACTAATATTATAAAGAGGTAAAATTTGTTTTTAAGTTTGTAAGTTTGTATGTAGGGGGTAATCTCAGGAACTACTGGTCCGATTTGAAAAATTCTTACAGTATTAGATAGCCCATGTATCGAGGAAGGATATAGGCTACAAATGTCATCACGCTAAGACTAAAAGGAGCCGAGCATAAATGGAAAATGTGACGCAGACGAAGTTGCGTGGGTCAGCTAGTGTAAAATAATATTACTTAGTTAACTATATTTTGCTTGAATTACACATTTTGTGTGAAACTTCATCCATTACTTGAACTGTTTACAGTTCAGGATTTTATTACTGTAATTGTAATGAGAGTGTGTAAACGCTTAAGGCGCTTCCCCGAGCAAAACGCAGCGCTAGCCGTTTATTGTGCAGTTTTTGGAGTTATCTACTCTTTATCCAAAAGAAATATCAACTAATAAAATATACATTAAATTTCTACATAATCTTGTCTTTAAAATGGTAGATTTTATTTTTTATTACTAAGTTTAATGTTTAAGTAATCTCCACACAACGAAACCGAGAAAAAAATACTGAAAACATGCATCTTCTCGAAAACTAACGATCATTTTGATTTTGTACTTACACTAATGGATAGGCAATTTAATTATGAACATTTTGGTAAAGTATTTTGTTCAAACGACCAAAATTAGATTTTATAAGGATTTTATTCAACATTCTGAGCGTATTCGCTATTGTATCTCTTGCGCTGTTAGTGAGGGACAAAATGCTCAAGGTTATTTGGTCAGGGTACGGCCTTACTAAAATATACTGCTCCGCTTCAATATAGGCTATTAGTATCCACTCAACAGAGAGGCAATCGAAATCCTCGCGACCCTTAAATTTAAGGTCATTTTATATTAAACTTAGTGAGCCACAACTACCTATAGCATTTTCTCTGCTGAACGAACTGCCAAACTGGCGATTTTGAACATAAACTGATGGTTTATGCCAATGTTCTGTTTAACAGATATATCAATATTGTTAAAATTAAGGAATAAATCTACTTCTAAATCCTGTTTCATAAATGCTTGAATATTTTGATGCACCAGGTGTAAGTATTTAATGTTTTTTTAAACTTTATTTGAAATATTTTTGCTCTTTAGTAGGTCCATTATTGCCAAAGATTACCTCTGTTGTCTTAATTTCTAATTTAAATGAACATTCATGTCAATGGTTGGTCTCAAATTAAGCAGAATTATTAAACATGTCAAGGCATTCCTCAATAGGAGCCACAATATGTAGTACAGACACAGCACACATCACAGTACAGCTACAACAATCTGTCAAATTTCTTTATTCGATTTTCAACTTTTTGTCTAAAGAGATTGGGTTCAAATTTGATTTGATAGCCTGACGTGCTGGCGACTGAACCTAGTCCTTTCCTAGAATTCTGATTGAGCCACGTCAGGGGTTTGCAGTTTCATCATCATCACTGCGTCCTACAGAAAAGAGTCGACTATAGCCTGCAAAGTATTTTGGTCTCTTTTTACCCACATGCCAAAGAAGGGTTATGTTTTACGCGCGTATCTTGTATGCATGTTTGTAAATTTCTTTTTTACCTCGTATCTTCCAAACGGCTGGATGGATTCCGACGGTTCAGGTGTCGTTAGATTTATCTCAAAACCCTTAGATAGGTTTAAAAAAACAATCAACTTGGCGGATTTTTAGCGCCAAATTGTAGTCGTTAATCTTCCTTTTTATTACCAAACCTATCGAGTGGGATATCAAAATGAAGGAAATTAAAAGGAGTTTACCTACATCTGTTTCGGTCTTTTTAATGCATTGGTTATTTAAGTAGATTTTTTTTTCAGTCGGGTTTTTTTATATAAAACTAGCTGGCCCACGCAACTTCGTCTGCGTCACATTTTCCATGAATGCTCGGCTCCTTTTAGTCTTAGCGTAGCCTTCCTCGATACATGGGCTATCTAATACTGAAAGAATTTTTCAAATCGGACCAGTAGTTCCTGAGATTACCCCCTGCATACAAACTTACAAACAAATGTTACCTCTTTATAACATTAGTATAGATTGTAAATTTTATGTCGGCATTGATAAGTCCATTCACCAAAACTTCTTCTTATTAGTTTTCTTCATTGATAAAGGATGGACCCGTCCTGGAAAGCTATGACAGGGTTACAGACGAGCTGCTTCTATACCAAACTGTCTTCGACTCTTCTTAGGCCATAGGTCGCAGACGGGACCATGTCTTGGAATATGATACGAGTACAGTGTTACTTTTGTATAATCATAATCATTTATTTGCCAGAATATGGTACATAATGGTCTTAAGAATAAATATGTGGTGTCATCACATTCAGCCAATTGTGGCGTGCAAATTCAGTGCTAGGCACATATAGATAACTAGCTGACCCGCGCAACTTCGTCTGCGCCACATTTTCCATTATTGCTCCGCTCCTATTTGTCTTAGCGTGATGATATATAGCCTATAGCATTCCTCGATAAATGGGCTATCTAACACTGAAAGAATTTTTCAAATCGGACCAGTAGTTCCTGAGATTACCCCCTACATACAAACTTACAAACATACAAACTTACAAACAAATTTTACCTCTTTATAATATTAGTATAGATAAAGCAAGCATTAACATTAGAAATTGATTGCAACCGAATTAAAATAACAATATTTTGGATTTATCAAAAATATATATATATATATATATATAAAACACACAATGTATCCAGAATAGATGTCAAAGAATAAATAATTACGAATTATTAAAATTACATAGGTACAATATTTCCAATAAATGTCAATCAAAAATAATATATAAAGGAACACACATTTACACACACACAAGTTACCTAGGATGTCAGATTATCATTTAATGTTAAAATTTAAATTTTTGTATCCGAGAGTATGTTCCCTTAGGATCATTTTGGACTCATTCAGTCGTCTGGTCCGGCATTGCATTTTATTTCTATTAACTGCTTGCTTAAACAAACAAAAATAGGTTCGCACTTATCATTACCTCGCTGTTATTCTTTCAAGATAAAGTATACTAGTAACATTGATAAGAAACGTAAAACGGTATCAGTTTTTAAGATTACCGTTAGCAATTTTATCACACAACTACTTTACGAGAACAGTCTAACGTAGATATAGTTTTTTATAACGATGTCTGGCCCAGACATGCTGCAGCATAAACGGCAATCGAATATTTAGTTTTTTTTTTAAAGGAAATTTCCCCGAAGGGTAACGCAGCAGTGGACACAACAAGGATTACAGAACTACGTACACGTGACTCTACACGGACAAGGACAACTCGACTGTGGCAACACATGTGCCCGGCACAGAACCAATTTACCCGACTCAATAGACACCGTGTCGCTTGGTGAAATGCACTAGCATGGTCGAGCTGGAAAATTCCATTTGAGTTCTTTTCCCTCACATCTGCAACGAGGGCGACATTTTCAATGAAACTCGATGAAATTCCATTATGAATCATTTATGAATGTCTGAATTCCATTTACCTTCTCGTGTCCGCAAATTATACCTACCCTTCTACTGGATTGGAAATGTACTTGTTATCATATTCAAAGATTATACAGATACTTAGCATCAGGGAGATGCTAAGTATCTGCACTTCAAAATGTTTGTTTTTAAACGAGTTTTCAGAAAGGTTGTTTCAAGTACCTGGTTGTAGTTACTCATATAAAGTTTATGGTTTCATTACTTGTGGTATTTCTTTACAACTTTTAGGGTTCCGTAATTCAGTCGGCAAAAACGGAACCCTTATAGGATCACTTTGTTGTCCGTCTATCAAGACTCTTTTTCTCAGGAACGCATGGAGGAATTAAGCTGAAATCAATATCAAATACTCCATATTATAATGGAATAGTCTGCTTCCCCCTTTTTTTTAGGGATGGGAAATCATCAAATGACTTCTCCCGCTCTGGGCAGAGCGGAAGGGAGTGTCAGACTTTTACTTTCCTCATTGCCCTTTGTGTTCCGGAGCCGCGGTATCTCTTTCGAATAGTCCCGCAACTCCAGCAGGAGTCTGCTTCCCCCTGGAGCATTGAAAAAAACAAACTTCTAAGTCAGCACAATCTAAATATAAAGCCGCATGTTTTGATGCTCGCAAGCAATTTTTGCTTGAAGAATTGACCGTGACGTTCATTTATGTATCTTTACGAACACTTTTTTTCAGCACAAAGTTTAGTTTGTCCTTCAATGTTACTTGCTATAATATTTTGACAGAGTATTGTGAGTGCTTTCATAGTTAGAAACATATTTCTTTAAACATATATACATCTATGTTAACACACACACACACACACACATGAAGATTCTAACGGAACCCTCGTGCGCGAGTCAGACTCACTTTTATCCGTTTTTATGAGAATGTCAAAGAACTGAAAACCTAGATATACTTAGTTAATCATAGGAATAGAAAAAATAAAGAAAATATATCAAAACGAGCCACAGATCGACCATACACTAACGAGATGACCTGTGCCCCCGACTAACAGCACTTTAAGAAAATTATACTCTTCCAATTACTACATGGACTTAGTAGAAACTCTAGCTGGACGTTTCTGGTCGACGACACCTAGACGACAACCATGTGGCGACGTTCTAACAGGGTAAATCGCATTCATAAAGAATTTACTTAGGATTTTGTGCATAGGTACTTGCTTACATTGTTTGGACACGCAAATATAAAGATACCACGCATTCCTAGCGTCTTCTGACGAAAGCTTAATTTAAACGTAGTATGTAAGTTAATATTTTATGATTTTATGTTTATTTCTGAACGCAATTTCCGAACAACTTTATCTATATCTCTATAGTTGACATACTACTAGATTTCATACTAGATAGACATCATTATCGTGATGTCATTCGTTGAAAATCGAACGTGGTCATCAACTATTAGAATATAGGGCGGATTTCATCAATCTGAAACTGAACGCGATCAACATAAATGAACCTCGTTAACAAGATGTCAGTGTCATTATTTTCTATGGAATATTGACACTGAAAACTCGACCGCGGTTTGTCCCGATCAATTTCACTGGTGAAATCCGCTCTTAGTTAAAGCCGCACCCTGACCAAATAACCTTGAGCATTTTTTCTCTCAATAACAGCGCAAGATAGACAGTAGCAAATACGCTCAGAATGTTGAATAAAATCGTTATAAAATCTAATTTTGGTCGTTTGAAAATAATATTTCTACTAAAATGTTCATAATTAAATTGCCTATCCATTAGTGGAAGTACTAAATCAAAATAATCATCAGTTTTCAAGAAGATGCATGTTTTCAATAATTATTTCTCATTTCTGTGTTTCGTTGTGAGGAGATTAATTAAACATTATACTTAGTTATAAAAAATAAAAATCTACCATTTTGAAGCCAAGATTATGTAGAAATTTAATGTTTTTTTATAAGTTGATATTTCTTCTGGATAAAGAGTACCTATATATTAGCTCCAAAAAACGGCTAGCGCTGCGTTTTGCTCGGGGACGCGCCTTAAACGAGAAATAAATTAGCTTCAACTGGCCTTCAGTTTAAAAAAAAAACCTTTGTCAAACTCATCAATTAATTGTTGACTAGCTATATAGTTTTTCTTTGTAGGCTGACGGTTAACTCCTCACTGGACGTGGCAAATGGTGAGAGGGTGTAAGTAACTACTTAGTAGATAGTAGTTTTTCAAACACAATAGTAATCCAATTTTCGTGCTAGTGACTATACGAAGCAACTGTCAAAGATGAACAGCCATCAAGTGTCAAAAGGGACCAACGATATAGAAAGAAAGGTAGGAAAACGTTTATTTGGCGTCGGTCGACAGTAGGTACACACACATAAAATAAAATAAAAGTGACAATTTAAAATAAAAAGAAAACTTGTTGTTGTCCTCGCGGCTGCGCCAAAACCATATCAGTTTTTTTTTTTTTTTTTAATTTTAATGTTTTATTTTTTTAGATGGGTTTGATCTTGACTGTAGCCTAGGTTAGAGATGATAGAGACAAAGTCGACGCTAGAGCGAGCTTACCCAGATGTTTGACGAAATTATTCTTCATTTCCGTCGTCTTCTAATATTGTTCATAGGAAAGGCAAATCAATTTAGTGTCGCTAACTCCAAGAGTCCGCTCGCTGGCTGTGGGTCGAGTTTCTGAGGTAGGTAACTGCCCTGTACGATGACGGACGGAGCATTTGCGACAAATTGGAAGATTACTCGTGGCGATGATGGCGAATTTGCGCTGTGGACTGCAGATGTGTGTGTGAATTTTGAGATTCATCGCAGCGTGGTGAATAAATAAGCTATGGTAGACGCCAGGAAAACGAGAAATAACGTTCACTGAGCCGCATATTGATTTTCTTAATACCAAAAATAGAAAAAGAGACGTAAAACTATCCTGAATTGACTACAATCGTGATCCTTTGCGTTATCATTTAACGAAAAACGGTTCTTAAATTGTTGTTCGGGTCTACGCTATTGCAAGTTTATCTAGTCCCTCCCATAGTGCATGTTTTGAAAGTCTTATTTACACTTCTAAGTGATAAGCAGAGTGGGAGTAAGTATAAGTATCAGAACTGGCTCGAACTCTACAAATACTTTTCTTATTTTTCTGATGAAAAGCGAGATTCAAGTTATTCAAGATCTTACCAGACCTTATCCAGTTCATCGGTGAAAGTTGAAGTTCATGGGAAATCATCCAATGACTCCTACCGCTCTGGGTGTAGCGGGAGGGAGTGTCAGACTTCTACTGACTAAAACCCATCCATGTTCCTTCATTGCCCTTTGTGTTCCGGAGCCACGGTGTCTCTTGCGAATAATCCCGCGACTCCGGCAGGCGTCGTCCCTTTCGGGCCCCTCTGTGTGCTGACTCTCTTTGAGATCGGTGAACGAGTGAGCCCAAAAGATGCCTGTTAACTCGTAATTTGAAGACCAGTGGTGTCAGGAGACGCAGACAGGGAGTTCTGCAAACAAGCTTTGTTTTTCTATACTAAATATATTTACTGTGATCCCGTGAATGGCTGAAGCCAACCATACGTAGGACTTAGTATTCTAACACTATTATAAGCCTTAGATAGCGGCTACCATACAAGTGCTTGTAAATCCCCACTAAACTACGTGAAAACCTTCATTCCGACGCTCACCTACTTACCACCGCACTGAGAGTATTTCGTTAATAACCTTAACGAATTCAAATTCTAACTTATCCTCACATTATTCCTGGGTTTAAATTTTCCAACAGCAGATCTATTGGAAAAATTAGCGATAAGTAAAACGATCACATTCCAGTCGAAATATCACCTCAGCTACAATGTCAACAACTTCTCAAACAAACTAATAAAACATAAAACTTTTTATTTATTACATTTTATTTATAGTGTATATTGTATATTTTTATTTATAGTGATGACGCTTAAGCCAAAATATTCGTTGCTGTATGAAACTAAAGGGATTAAATACATATTATTTTTTTCTTTTAGACACTTTTTTGTCCGGGGTTTAGTAATTTTTAATTGATTTTTTAATCTTTTTACACTACTAGAAAGTCTACGATAAATAGAATAGAGAATCACTTGAACGACACACACAAACAAAATCGTATAGGTACCAAAATATCATATCGATAGAACGAGCGAGGGACCTCGCACCAATGTTTACATTCATTAATTTCTCTTTACCGCTTCATCATCAGAACCTGATCACAATATTTTTAGAACCATTTTTAGACCATTTAAATCAGGCAAAGCACGAAACGTTTGCTGTTAGTAAGTCAGGAGTTGGGTATCCTGCAGATTCCAGGTCATGCTGCAGCATCAGTTAAAAGCTCATCTCACCGTGATATTCATGCGGAAGGTACAGGATTCGGAACACATTCTGGTTAGGAATAATTGATACATTGAAAAAGCTGGTTTAATTTTTATGTTATATCTGTCGTTTTATTTCTCATTTTTTTTATTTTGTCAATGTTACAGTAAAAATTTCACTATCATTCTCGGATCTAAGGATATATTACCAAAATACTAGAGGATTACGTACTAAATGTCATAATATTTTTCGTCAAGTTTGTTGCGAAAACTATGATGTGATAATATTGACAGAGACATGGTTAAATGCTTCTGTAATGAGTTTGGAGCTATTTGATAACAGATATGTAGTCTATAGGCGAGATAGGGATAATAGTATTATAAGGAATAAATTCAAAACGTATGAGTCAATGGGAAAGCAACTGTGAAGATTTATGGGTTATCATAGACATCTCAATTACAAAGTCTGTCCGTCAACTAGCTCTGTGCGCAGTTTATTTGCCTCCGCCTGTACTTCGTTCAGCCCTAACACACTTCTTGGACTCGTGTAATACTATATTTGAACAGTCCGGCTTTTAAGTTGTGTATAGTCGGTGACTTTAACTTAAGGTGGAAGCTTCAGGGTAGCCCGCGAAATTCAAATATTTTTATGTTTTTTTGCAATTTGCCTGTCAGTGTGAAGCTGTATGTTGAACAAAATACGGTTCGCGATTGTAAAGAGTATTTATCTAAAGGATTATAACCATTTGAATCATCAATATGACCCTATAAGTTCATAGAACTCGATTGAATGTTATTTCGTGAAAAAGTCATTCAATCGAGTTGCATGAACTTAGAGGGTTATATTGATGATTAAAAGGGAGATAATTATTTAGATAAATATGCGTTACGCCCGCGAATTGTATTTTTATCGACATACAGCTTCACACTGTCCGGCAAATTGCAAAAAACATAAAAAATATTTGAATTTCGCGGGCTACCCTGGCGCTTCCACCTGAAGTCATATTGATTGGAACTTGGTAAGTAAGTTGGATAGTGGTTAATATAGCGCCAGGTATCGGTCACAAGCTAACTGATTTCAGTCATTTAAACAAATTATTTCAACTTAACAACATACCACATAAGTCAGGACGAATTCTTGACCTTGCATTGACTCACTTAACATCCAGCATCGTATGTTCTGCTCCAAATCCCCTTAGTATAATTGACACTTTGCATCCCCCAATTGAAATTATTTTAAAATCATATGACGACACAAGACTTCCGTATAATAGTAACAAAAGAATATTTTTTACAAATTAGATTATGATGATTTGTAAACACTTGAATGAGGTCGATTGGAACCATTTATTTGATGGCACTCATGATGTGAACGATATGCTCAGTATATTCTACGACAAAATTAAAAATATCATAGCAATACAAGACCCCCCCATTCACCTGTAAACATAAGAAACGCCCTCCTTGGTTCGACAAAAATTTAATAAGAACCTTGAGAGAAAAGGAAAGGATACGTCAGCGATACAAAACCTATAAAAAACCCATGGATGAGCTTGAACTAAACTTGCTGAGTAAACGGTGCTCGGTCATGGCTGCCTCATGCTACAATACATAATTTAAGTTAGCGACCTGTAAACAGTAATAGTGTTACATGTACGCTGACGATTTAAAGTTTTGCAGAGTAATTGAATCAGACCTCGATGTTGAGCTGCTACAGAGAGATATTGAAATGCTCGTGAGGTGGTGCGATGATAATGATATGAGCTTAAATATCAGCAAGTGTGTTTTGGGTATGTGAAATTCACCAAAAAAACTAAATTGACAAATTCTGATTATCACATAAGTGGCAACTTAGTGCAGGAGGTAGAGCAGATAAGGGACTTGGGAGTCCTGTTCGATAGACAGTTGACATTTGTTCCGCACATTGAAAATGTAGATAAAAAAGCCTCAAGAATGCTTGGGTTTTTCATAAGAAATGTTACCTCTTTTCGTCGCAATAGGACCGAAATTCTGCTTCAAATTTGTTTGGTTCGTAGCTCATTGGAATATTGTAGCACTGTTTGGAGACCTCACTATACCACCCACACTTTAAGATTGGAAAGGGTTCAAAAACGATTTCTGTGGCATTTCGCATACTCTTCCGGGATTTCTAAAAATATTCAATCTTATAAAGAGAGACTCTTGCATTTCAAGATGATATCCCCACAGAGGAGGAGAGATTACTCGATTTAGTATTAATATTTACAATTTTAAGATGTAAAATTGACTGTCCACAATTATTGAGCAGAATAAAATTCCGTGTGCCCACGAAGAACCCCCGATCTCCTATAACCCCCTTACGCCCTCCTCTTCGCAGAACCGTTCTCGGTGATAATTCGCCCATCCCCCGTCTATGTAAATTATTGAACAGCTTCAGTGATCTTGTCGATGTGTCACTCTGGCTCACTTACTAAGTTTAGAAGTATTGCATTCAAAATTTGTAAACCCATTTTTAGTGTTAAGGCTTGCATAATAATTTTTAGTAAGAGTAATAAAAAAAAATAGTTATTAGTCATAATTAGATTAGAAATTGGTACACTAGTAAATAAGTTTCTGTGTGATACTGAGCCAAATAAAGAAAATATTTTATGTATTAGGATTGATTGAAGCTGTCTTACCTTGTCTAGTTTTTCTTTATACAAATGAATAAATATCAACTTGGGACATGATTCGTCGAAGAAAATCTTTGTAGATATTTATTACTATAATATCTAAGATGTTCAATAGGGCTACAGTAAATAATTGTCTCTATCACTTTCACCTCTGCTACAGCGGCTTAGGTGCTTATGAAAAGTCGAACAGGTGTTCTTGAATTTTCCAGTTTTTAAGTGTCTCAACTATTATTTTAATAGTTGACCCGCGCAACATCGTCTGCGTCACATTTTGTCAGTAGTGATATTATATATACTTATAGCCTTCCTGGACAAATGAGCTATCCGACACCAACATAATGTTTCAATTCATATCAGTAGTTCCTGAGATTATCGCGTTGAACCTAAAAAACTCTTCAGCTTTATTATATAAGTATAGATAAACGCTCTAATAATTAATTAAAATCTTCCCAAACTCTGCGTGATTCTGCTAGGTACTAGCCTTAGTACCACCTGAACAGCTTTGATTGTACTTAAAGTAATATTCACTTAAGTTACTGTAAAATCGCACTAATTAACAATCAGCCAATCGAAGTGGACGAAAGCACAACTTGACAGCGTTCGGATTTCAAAGTGATTTTTGTCGAATGACTACCTGTAGTTATCACTGTAATTATCACTGTAATACGCAGTAATAACATGCAGTGCGATTCTGTTAACATGCCGATGTGAAAACGCAGACGAAGTGAACGACAAATGAGTTGTCAAACCATACAAATAAGATGGAATGACAGCTCACTTGGCGTTCACTTCACTTAAGTGTACACGGTGATATGTCGACAGGATAGACCAGCTTATTCCACGGCATGCTTCGGATAACTAACGATCCTCAGGCAGGTCAATCATTAATTGGAAACATCCTTTCACTTACCAGGAATGATGACGAAAAACCATTTCCATCATAATTGGATCACAAAATCGTCTGATATTTCGTGTAAATAAAATTCTTCGCTGATTGACGTCACACGCCTCCTGGATAAAAAGTATTCTATGTCATTTTTTTCAGCCGTAAGTCGTCCTTAGAATGAATGCTGGACATAATATGCCTCCCCTAAGTCATATCGACCAGTTATATGCTGCTTCGTCACATTATGGAATCCAAGGTTGGTATGTCAAACATAATTATTTTGATTCTGTTCAAAAACGATGGAGTTGCAAACTTAAAAAAAAAAACAATACTTTATGCAAAATCATAAAGGGTTCCTTTGTTTGTAATAGTTATTATTACATTTCCATTTTAACAGTTTGTTTTGGTTTGATTACTTTGGTAATTCTTCAATTGCATAACATCAGCACCAATAATGCATGTGTTTATATTCGTAACTGCACTTAACTCGATGTTCGCGGTCCAATAACGTGTTTGTTCCTTTGTTTTTATTTATATTTAAAAACTTAAACTTTATAACTAAGATGAGTTTGGCAGTATTTTATATTTAAATCACTTTCTGTGTTTTCAACAATTAATTAAGTCTAATTTCTTAAAGTAAGTAATCACTTTCTGTGTTTTCAACAATTAATTAAGTCTAATTTCTTAAAGTAAGTAGGTAAAATTGTCTGTACTTTCTAATAGAATAATCGATGCTTAAACAATTCAAAAGTGCTAATAAATAATTACTTGAAACAGTATTTTTTTTTATGTTTTTCATAAATTAATAATTCACCAGCTAAGCTGTAAGTATCTATATTTTAAAGATATATGTTAATCCTTCAGGAATTTGTTTAAAAGTATTTCTTTTACATTCTGATTGTCAGAATATACCTAGTACGGTAAACATGTCGAGGTGAAAACTTCGGCGAAGTGAACTACAAGTGAAAACCAACAAACGAGAAGGAATGATAGATCACTTGTCGTTCATTCCATCTAGGTGTACACGGTGAGATGTCGACAGAATAAACTAGCTGTAATTAAATTCTTGTTTGTATGGATTAACGGCTCGCTTCTTGTTCAGTTCACGTAAGCTTATATGAAAAACAAAAATAATGAAAAAGTGTTTATTCAGGGAAATACATTTTACAAACAAAATTATTACCTCTGCCAAACTGCAAAGCAGTTTGTTGGCAGATGTAACTC
The DNA here is from genome assembly GCA_963859965.1 of Ceramica pisi. Classification (NCBI taxonomy): domain Eukaryota; kingdom Metazoa; phylum Arthropoda; class Insecta; order Lepidoptera; family Noctuidae; genus Ceramica; species Ceramica pisi. The sequence goes on along the minus strand of OY982527.1, from coordinate 4,309,987 downwards.
CCTTTATCTAGCACTAGCTGAACGACGCAACTTCGTTTGCGTCACATTTTCCATTAATGCTCCGCTCCTATTTGTCTTAGCGTGATGATATATAGCCTATAACCTTCCTCGATAAATGGGCTATCTAACACTGAAATAATTTTTCAAATCGGACCCGTATTTCCTGAGATTACCTCCTACATACAAACTTACAAACATACAAACAAATGTTACCTCTTTATAATATTATACTAGCTGTCCCGCGCAACTTCGTCCTCGTCATATTTTCCATTATTGCTCCGCTCCTAAATAATATTTATTGCAACAAAAAATTGAGATTTAAACTATCCTATCTCTCAAGTTGGATCGAACTGCACATGGTGTGCGAATTTTATTATAATCGGTTAAGTGGTTTAGGAGTCCATTGAGGACAAACATTGTGACACGAGATTTATATATATTAATATTATATTATAAAGAGCACAAGCTAAAAAAAATAAGTTTAGATAATGCCCAACAGTGAGGCTTTGACAAAACACATTGAAGAGGTATTTATGTATTTTCTTTTGAATGACGTTTTTGTGACACAACTATCTATATCTAATTCCACTGAAAGATGATTAAAGATAGTTGGAACTAAGTAGTTTCGACATCTTCGACCATAATAATTATTACAAGTAGGTACGGTGATATGTTTATAGAATCGCACTGCAGAACTATATGGATGCTGAGTGCGCTCGCCACTCGATACCCAAAACTTTCCTTTAAGCGTAAGCTCCGTAAACACTACTTAAAGGCATGTCATTCGTAGTTTGGTCTCGTCATAACTATTGTAAGTTCTCTTAATCAGAAATTATTATAAATCATCATATTTATTAGTATATTATTTTAGCAAATATATATGTATTTTATAGTATATGTATATATATATTATTTGTATACTTTGTTGTATCGATATGACTCAATTATATTTTATTTTTATTTGTTTGTTGTACACCTACCACAGTGTAGTCTTTTTAACCCAAAGGTTGACTGGTAGAGAATGCCTTGTTGCATTAAGTCCGCCCATGTACCACTATTGTGCATAAAGTCTAAATAAATAAATAAATACCCAAATGCAATTCCGAGATAAAATAGCGCGTTGATAAATGCAATTCCGAGATAAAATAGCGCGTTGATAAAGCGAGGGGCTTTAAGCTATTGTAACTCTCAGCTATCTCTGACGGCCAATTCCATATGACACTACATGTTGATAGGCACAAGCTTAAGTCCGTCCATTGTGTGTCAGTCAAAATCGAAGCTACCTGAGACTGTGCCGTTTTCAGCCACCAAATTGTGTAGATATACCATTTGAGTTCCACTGTTGAGAATCTGGTTAGAAGCAATATAACAGATTCATATAAAAGGATAAGAAATTTTGGAAAATTCAGATTAAGAATATTATTACAAATGTAGAGTCATAAATTAAAATCTTCAACATTCAAAGATCAATAATAATAAAAAAAATTACTTGTTTTTTAAAGAAATGTTTAACAATATAGATAAGTAGGTTAAGAAAAATGAATAAAGAGAAAATAATAATTAAGTTTCAGCCAATGGCTTAATAGCCACGACCACGAGCCTCGACCAACACCTAAGGAGGCTCTCGTTAGATAGCTGGATCAAGGGTCTTGATTCAGAAAGCGGTACTTTTAGAATTTAGACACGGCTCGCATTGGTTAGGAGATTCCTCTCCCTGGAGCCCTGACCACCGGTAGCTTGGTCTCTGTTCCCGGTACCGGTGGGCTATTATTTAATATTAAATTTTTTTTCACTTAAATATTTAAAAATGTAATCAATACGTATAATAAAATGAATGAAGGAAAAATAATAATTAATAAAAAAATATGTATCAATTTTATTATTAATAGCTGACCCACGCAACTTCGTCTGCGTCACATTTTTCATTATTGCTTGGCTCCTTTTAGTCTTAGCGTGATGATATAGTAACCTATATTCTTCTTCGATACATGGGCTATCTAATACTGAAAGAATTTTTCAAATCGGACCAGTAGTTCCTGAGATTACCCCCTACATACAAACTTACAAACAAATGTTACCTCTTTATAATATTAGTATAGAAGTATAGATGAATAATTTTAATTTTCAGTTTTCTCATTTTGACCACCACCATTAGTGGAACATAATGGTGGTGGTCAAAATGTCAAAAACGTACTACCATCGATTTTGAATACTTTTTTCATGAATTGTGGCTGATTATTTTGCGATTTGGCCTTCTGGGTGATTACTTACAATAAGAACAGTAGATATTCGTAACATTGGTAGAAGTGAATTATAAAGCTTCATCCTCTTCTCTGACAATAGTGACAATCACAATGGCCCCGTTGAATCATCCTGACTGTAATCGTTTGTAAGGATCGTCTTTGAACCTTTGAACCCGGTTGCCTTTGTGTACAATGTTCTAGAACATTCGTGTATTTTGGTAGTGACCCTCTAACTTCTGATCTTTGTCTGCAAATATTTTAACTTTAATTCCTAAAATGTTTGTCATCAACAATGCTACTTTCACTATTAAAAATCTTAGTATATTTTGGTGCAAAAAAGACTTAGCTATTTGTAAATTTAAAAAATGTAAAAAAAAAGTGCAACTAATACACAATTGGTTTTAAAACCAGTCACGACCTCAAGAGACAAAGAAAATGAACTCTAGAGACAACTCATTTCTATCTAGTAGTTATTCTTCTTCTTGAGAAAATAGCCTTTGAAGAAGCGTTTTTAAGACATCAAAATTTTGTATAAAATGTTTACTCAAACTGTGTCAATACTTAATACGCATGATTGTTTAAATGCAATCCTGATTCCAAGCCCTTAATCTCCTCAAATAAGAAATAACCTGAGCCACCCACGCATTTTTTAATAATATATGTTTTATACAGGGAAATTGAAAAAATACCCGAAACCTCTTAGGCAGTGAAAGTACGCATGATTATAAGCAACTTTTGTTTTGGTAAAACTCCGAAATCTCGAAAAAAATATCAGCTGTTTCATACATTTTCATTGGCTAAATACTGCATTTTGTATGAAACAGCTGATATTTTTTTCGAGATTTCGGAGTTTTACCAAAACAAAAGTTGCTTATAATCATGTGTACTTTCACTGCCTAAGAGGTTTCGGGTATTTTTTCAATTTCCCTGTATATATTCCGAGTTTGCTGCACGTTTTTACGTTTCTTTCCACCAACTTATCTAACTCTTAATTATTTCCACCTCCATGAGCAAATTCAAACACATTCCGATTATTTTCCGTTTAAACATCGGAAAATTAAAATCTCACTGAAATCATAATATTTTTTTTAAATGATATTTTGTCACGCATGACTTTATTATGTGAGACGACATTAATTTAATTCATTTTCGGCAGGCTACGTTTTATTTTCCAAAAAACAATTCACTTTTCACTGTACATTCCTTGTGCTCTTTTAGTTTCATCCTGTTTCCTTTCATTTTTTTTTCACTTCCAAAAACTTTACTTGTTTAGAAGATCACCACTCCACCTTATCTCACCTTGTCAGGAAAATGCAGCACAGAAGTTTAATGAGCACAGACTAACATAAAACTCAATAACACCCCTCTTTTTCGTTCGTCGGGGATAAAAAAGAAGCTGAAAAGGAAACAAAATCAAATATCCGTATCGATGTTTAATTTTACATGTTCTGCTATGCCAAATTAATTTTGTATAAGGCTAGCCTACTGTAAATTGGAACAAGTCTATCTTCATTCCTTTGTGTAATAAACCGATGGAAGCTAATGGATTTCTTCTGTATATTTTTTTTTATAAAAAAGAAGTGAAAGCAATTAGTATATCCAGCGATGCTGTTTTTTTTTCTTCTATCTCCTTTTGCGTGCCTTTTTCCGGAGATTTTCTTTAATTTTTCAACTGTTCATTAATGCAACCCTGTTTAAAATAATGAAATCAGATTTTTTTATTGCTTTTTATTTTTACCTGACTGCTCGAGGACTGAGCACAGTACTGTCGTAATGTTTGGTGAAGATTGTATCTAGTTTTTTTCGCTACCATCTATCTATACATATAATAAAACTGTAGAAAAGTGGTTTTTGTACATGAAAAAAAAATCCAAAAAAAATAGCTAGGGTGTTAAAGAACAACCAATAGAACCCATTTCCAGCATTTTTAGAATTTGTGTCTGTTTGTCTGTTTATTTGTTCGGGCATCACGTAAAATCTGCGAAAGCAATTTAGATAACTTTTACACAGAAGAATTGAGCGTAACTTGGAGTAACATTTAGTTTTTGTTTCATTGCAATCGGTTCAGTCTATCAAAATATATTTGAATTTAAAGTTTTCCAGAAGTAAAATTAGGGTTATGTGCACTTAGTCTCATTATTATTTCTTCACGTAACTTTTATACATAACAATAAACTAGCCCATTTATCGAGGAAGGTTATAGGCTATATATCATTACGCTAAGACAAATAGGAGCGGAGCATTAACAGAAAATGTGACGCAAACGAAGTTGCGCGGGTCAGCTAGTCCTAAATAAAGTTAAAATTTTCGTTTTTATGATATTTATTGCCCTAACTCTGAATCCGTCTATCAATTTACTCAGTAGGCAAGCATGAGGAGTTTTTTTATTGCTCTATCAAGGAACTCCCTTTTTTTTCGATGTCCAATATTATATTTGCACTTGGAGTTCTGTCCAAGACGATCCTTAAGGTTGGTCCTCTAAGTTGAAAGTTATTTTTTACTAAGTTTTGTTTGGTTTGATTTTAATTCATATTAAGTAGTTTTTGTTGTTATTTATTGCTCTATAATTTTTGTTAAAACTTTCATTACTTAGATAATTTTTTGTGCTGACGGATATCTAAGATCCGTCTATCAGTTTTGTCAGTCGGATATAAGAATGATTTTCACCGAAGATTTTTTATTTGTTGTTTTTTTATGCTTTTACTGAATCCTCATATTTTGTCGATGTAAAAATATTTGTTAAAATTGTAATTTTCCTGATATTTATTTCTTGACGCAGCTTCAGTAAGTTGTCTCAATTGGGATTGGAATTAGGTCTGTAGAAGGTGCTACTTATTTTAGAACTATAAATATTTAATTTTATTATTTTTTTTATGTGGCCGTGTTTTATGCAGACTGTCTCTGATATTTATTACTCTACCTGGCATCCTGAATGTTGTTGTTATTAAGATTTTAATTTTATGTTTTTTTGTCTAACCTTTGTCTTTGACTATCTGTTTTCACAATAGTCAAATCACTACATATCTTTTTAGGGCTCCGTACCCAGAAGGTAACCCATCCTTTCGCCTGTCAGCGAGCTGTATCTCAAGAACCGTAATAGATAGATAGTTGAAATTTTCACAGAGTGTATTTCCATTGCCGCTATAACAATAAATAACAAAATTTTTTTTTAAAAATTGAGACCATGTATTTTCGGTTTATGGTACGGACCTTCCGACTTTTTTTTTTTTTTTAATATTCATATATTTTTGTGTCACTGAATACACTTTGTTTTATGTCATATATTTGGAGTCTTGTCCGAGCCGGTTCGTAGAAGTTTTGTCTTCTTTTTTTGGACTTCGCTGTTAAATAAAAGCAAGTTTTGTGCTATCAATTATAATACATATTTTAACCAACTTTCGGCGGAAGTTGACATGGTAATGTATATCATTTTTTTTTTTAGTTTTATCATTCTCTTATTTTAGAAGTTACAGGCGGGGCGGCACATTTTACCACTTTGGAAGTGTCTCTCGCGCAAACTATTCAGTTTAGAAAAAAATGATTTGAGAAACCTCCATATCATTTTTGAAGACCTATCCATAGATACCACACGTATGGGTTTGATGAGAAAAATAATTGAATTTCAGTTCTAAGTATGGGGAACCCATATATTAATGCGGTTCACAGAATACATTTACTTGACCAATTTACAATAGCATAGTTCTTATATTTTCTGAAAAAGTGGCTGTGACATACGGACGGACAGACAGACATGATGAATCCATAAGGGTTCCGTTTTTTGCCATTTGGCTACGGAACCCTAATAAAACATTTCAAATTGTTTGTAATTTACACTCTTCTTTGGGCCTAAGCAAAATTAGTATGACTATTTCTTCCGGTTCCAGTAACTATTTCTATTAGTAGGAAGTATTTCTATTACTATCATTTCACAACTTTATTTTTTATTTACCAAAAGGGTTCCGTAACATGTTAATTCTTTCAGACTCATCGTGGTATTACGATTTCCTTTGAGTCAACGGTTTTACGTTATCATGAGTATAAAAAACAGTATTGCCGTTATCTGTGATTGGGCCTTGGTTCAATGATCGATTTATTTACAACTCGAGTAACGACCGTTTTTAAAACAGTTTAATTGTTAAAATGGATCTTTGATCATATTTTATCTTAACTTATTTCCTACTTTTTAAGCTTTATTATGCTCATCATCGGTTCCTTCTTCCTTTTTATTATGTTTGTCTTCTTACAGATTCTATATATAAGTCAAACCTCATATTTATATCGGTCGTATTCTGTACGACTTTGAATCTAATGGCAAATTAAATTCGCTTAGAGCATTTTATCGTCGATAATTATTAAATTTGATATTGGCCATTGTTTATTGTTCTTTAGCGATGATAGAAGCATTATTTATGGAACTATTCATTCGCTAAGCCATTCTGTTTTTTTCTGAGTGAGGTTTCACGGAAGCCTCGAAGGTTATCGAAGATAAGGATATTGGCTTGTTGCTATTGGACCTTTCCGCTGAGGGCGGATTGGGGGTGCCACCCACTAACTTTTAAGTTGTATAGTGTAACTTTAACTGTGGTGTATTTTTGAAAACTTCGTTGACAAAACAACTTTTCACATGTTCAGTGTATAGGGGGTTAAACAAAATAGTAAAATGCAAAATAAAAAATAAGTTACAGTAAAAACAAGTAGATCTTCAATAAAAACCAGTTTTATTAATAAATCGCTTTGCATAGTACATAGTAGGCGCAGTAATAATTATGTTAAACATCAATCGCAATGAGCGCGCAGGTTTTACAAATAGAGGCCACGGTGTGACGTCACACAATGATGCTGGCTGGAACAAAAAGGAAAATAAGTGAACAAGCTTGAAATTCGTAGACTGTCCGTTGAGTTCGCGAGTCTTCGACCAAGTTTAAAATTTAGGCAGCGGAGGAGGGGCGGGGAGGCGCGGGCGCGGGGCAAGACATCCGCTCGCTCGCAGATTGCCCAATTCCCGCCACAGCGTGCCGCGCCGATGATTATTTCCATTTCGTCATTCGGTGTAATGACTCAAACCTAACTGTTACGACACAGATATTTAAAGCTAAAGATATCACACAGAAATAAATACACAAGAATACAGTTACAAAAATGTAGAGCACCACGATGAGAATCCTAAAAACGGCCTTGTCTCTAGCAGAAAATTCAGTGATTTCGCAGCCGAATCAAATAACAGCTTGCGTAATCTCTGACGTCACTGCGGACTTAACCAAGCTGAGAGTTGACGAGCGACGACTCCAGCGCAGCATGTGGATGATTTCGACGGTTACATGCCAACCGTATAGGAGAGAGAAAAAGACTGACTAGTAAATTTTAAAGTCAAGTCGATTACTCCCCCCGACACGACTAACAATTTTTATTTTCTTCTTTGTAGTCTTCATAGTTCAGCAGTGTTCAGCTCCAACTGTAACATATTAAACGTAAACGTGACACGTGCGCGAACTGCTACAGCGGAACGTGAGTCACATGACGAAGCAAAAGGAAAAAATATTACCTACTAGTTCTAGCGCACAACCGACCGCGGTCCAAATTTGTTAATATTAAAAAAAATAAAACGAATAAAAAAAAACGCGAAGTGGAAACACAACTTTACGGAAGTTGCAAAAGTAGGTCGCGAACATCTCACAATATTTTAAATCCAAGCTAAAGTTATTATTATTCACTTTAAAGTTGATTTATGATCACTAGTAGTCCCTATTTCCAGTTAACTTTAACGCGCCTCACACCGCACGGCCAAAAACTAAGTTAGAAAATGTTGAACTGAAGTTTAACTTGCACTAGGGTATTGGAGTTTCGAGAGCACGACCGAAGCGAGTGAAGACCAAAGTGCGAATGGCGGCACGTAGCGGCGGGCCATGGCGTTTGGTGCGGGAGGGGCGCGGCGGTGCGCGGGGAGGGGGCCGCGGGGCGGGCTGCGCGCGCAGAGAAAGGACGCGAGTGGTGATGTAATCGCGATCGATGCACTCCGCGCTGCCGTGCGGGCGTGCGCCACCTTTGATCAGCTTGAAGTAACTACCTGCTGCAGGGGCACGCACACTTTATCGACTCGCTGTCCTCCTAGGTACGCTACGGAGCACTAACTCTAAGTCTACGGTAAAAACACCTAGTGACGTATTCAGTACCTAGTGATACAGTGGAAGATTGCTGATCTCTGCGGCCGTGGGTGTTCGGGTAGTGGATCTGGCGACTCCTATGCAAATAAATTACGAGGTCAGTGACCGTAGTATAGACACGTGCTGTAATTCACGTGTAGTAAGTAACAAAGAAAATCCGTACGCTAGGTGATTTTGGAAGTGGAACCAGAATTAGACCAAGAATTAGTTCGTGCATTTTGGGAACAACGCAATCGTGTTAGTACAGCTTCGAGCTAATAGGTGGTAGAGATAGTGCTGGTACCAGTTCACTATTGATCAGTTGGCTGGTACTTGGTGACAGGCGCGCGCTCGTCGTGCTCCGTCGTGCGTTTCCGTAGCCCCTCGGCTTCTATGTAGGTCACACGTGTAAGCGTTATCCCCACCAGACCGGCCTTGGCTTACTTTGGGCTAAATGGCATATCACCTCCCCTTCTCCTTGGGTACCGCGAGACCGTAGTCCGCCAACTATACTCACCAGGTATAGTTTATGATGTAGGTAGGTACACCCATTGTTATTTCTACTACTATGATGATGACTACAGAAATAACTTTTTTATATTTCCCTTTTCATGTTATTACTGTCCAATGAATAATTTAATATTATGGCCGTTTTCATTACAAGGAAGCACTATTTATTTCAGACATTTAAATGAATGCCTTAGTAATGCAACACTTGGATTTTCAACTTTCGGCGCTGCGCCAAATGTTCAATATCCAACAGTGGGCTTTATATAGGCATTAATTAGATGTTACAAAGACCTAGTTAAAGTGGGTATTTTAGTTTAAGTATCTACACAATTATTGTTACTTTATTGGGTGACAATATGATAAGATGGTATCCGGAAAATAGATAAACCTTTGTCTTGGGGATGAGACACAGTGGGGATGCAAGGACAAAGGGCGTGGCGTATGCCCCTCCTTCTAAATAATGCCACATAACTATATTTTTTTCTAATAGAAACTAGTCTGGGCGTTTAAGTAACTACCTAATAAAATTTAAAGTCTAAGCGCCTTTATTTTCTTCTTTCTGTGTGTAAGTAAAAAATGTTGTGTCCTTTTATTTTAAATTTTAATTGTAGTCATTTGATTTATTGTCACTTTATTATTTTAAGCTAATTATGTATAAATAGGTACAAAAAAAAGGTAAAAAGGGGGGGGGGGGGTAAAGGTGTAGGTGTAAAAATAAATGACTTACTTACTTACTTAGGTAAGCACTTTCTAGCCTGAAGCACAGGTTTATCCTAGTTCAGGCGAATTAGCTGTTATGTTCTTAAAAATGTAAGTCATTTTAATGTAATGTGCCCCTTGTAAATAAACGATATTATTATTATTATTTGATAATTAATTAATGTAAAAAATTGCCATAGCTAGAAGCAACAGTGCGCATGTCACAAGAAGCTGCGCGGTGGAAATGACGCGATTTTAACGATCCGAGTCAGTATCACCGCGACGTGGCCGCGAGTTCGAGCCCCACGCGGCCTCATCGAATAAAACTCGCTGCTGATGATGAAAACAGCATTTCGGCCTCGTTGTATCTAGGACAGCAACCAAAATAACTAAGGCACCGTAACTGCGCAGCGGCTAACGCAACTCAAAGCCAGCGTGAGACGTCCAAAATTCTAAGATCCCCGCGAGGCAGCGTCGCGGCACAAGCGAGGCGCGGGGACTGCGCGCGCAGCGGCGGGGGAGAGCTCTGCGCCACTGTTCAGTTCCCAAAATCGAAGACCGCACGGTACTTTCATCCGCTGTTTAATAACGCCAAAATTTATGGTAACGCGCATATAGTCATTGGGGACGGGAATACTAATCAACATACCGATTGGGTGTGATTGACGGCTTTCGTTTTGTGTTCGCGATCGTTGTTTAGACTCTAACAAGCGGAACATAGGCGACACAAAGGAGGTCGATAATTTTGAGCGTCACGTACGGGAAGGACTCCATTTTGTATTCATTGTTCTTAGGTGGTGCGAGTCGAACAGGAACGCCAGCGTGGTACTGATCCCCAGTCTACTCAAGTTCAAGTTGGTGAACAACTTGCAAAAAAAGAAATAAGTTAGATTTCACTCGATTTGCGAGATGTCTGAAGGTGGATCGCACGGAGAAGATGATGGAGCTAGTGGCTCGCGAGGAAGTCCAAGTCAGGCGGATCCCCCTACGAAGACCCCTGAGCAGGCGGCTACTAAAGATGAGCAGTACAATGTAAGCATTCAATTTTATAATTCGATTACAGATTTGAAAAAGACTGCAGTGATTCTCCAAGATGAGCCTCGACCAGGGGCCCTACTATGAAGTGCCAATGCGATCATGATTAAGCTCAGAAAAGAGGATCGTGTTATGCGTCTTGTATAACTCTGTCTCCCTCCACAGCTTATCATAGTAGACCTTTTTTTTTAGGGATTGGAAATCATCAAATGACTTCCCCCGCTCTGGGTGGAGCGGGAGCGAGTGTCAGACTTCTACTGACTAAAACCCATCCATGTTCCTTCATGTGCCCTTTGTGTTCCGGAGCCGCGGTATCTCTTTCGAATAGTCCCACGACTCCGGATAGTAGGGCACCTAAAGTATGTATTAGAGTAGGTAGGTATTTAATAGCTTGGTTTAAAGTGTTTACTTTGCTATATTTTAGATACTATGTAGAAAACTTACATGTAAACCGGAATTCTACGTCAGAGGTAGACTTCCAGTTTTACATTTAAGTAAGCTTTGAACAGTAACATTATTTTATTAGATGAAGTAATCTTACTGTAAGTTCAAAGCTACAAGGTAAGGGTGCATTTCTACTGAGAACTAAACTAAACGCGTTTACCTATCCGATTAAAAAATCATCATGTTATGCTACACATCTAAATTTTACCCAACTTTTAATCTTATATCCTTGTATTTCGCATTACATAGTAACTCCAACATAGAGAAAACATAGGAGCTAAAACCTTTCTGAATGTAGGTACATGTTGGTAAACTTTGTCTTATTTACCTTATGAAGTTGTATTAGTTTAAATACTTATATAAAAAAAAGAAAAAAAATTTGTACGGTCTGACAAAAATATAAAAATACTAAAAAGATTTTCTTTAAAAACAGAATTTAAGTTTTTTGGTGGTTGTTTTATGATGTATGCTGTGAGTATGCGTTATGGGGAAAATAAATATGAATTACAGTAGGTATACAATAACTAAATATATATACTTTGGACCATATTTTGCCTACTATACTATTTCTGATAAACTAAAACATAAATTTCGTTTTAGCAACAACGCCCTAATTGGGTAACTAACATGCTGATATTTCATCCTGTGATTTTTAATTAAGGATTTGAATGTTTCCAAAAAATAAAAGTTTTTTGTGTTCATACATATAGGTATAATAAGATTTTCAGTCAGTAATAGTTTGTAGGTAGGTAGGTGTTTGAACAATCGCAAAAGAAAACTTAGAGACATATCTCATGAAACAATGTGTCAATACACAACAAAGCTGATCCAGGCCAGATAGCTAAAGACAACGTTCTGGACTACATTACGTTTTTGTTTAATTAGTCAAACAGTTTCATTATTTACTCTACAAAAATTAATTAACTATCGTCTTTGTAGTTACTAACAAAGCACAAACATGATACCCATAGCATCTGACAGTAGGCGACACCTATATGAATAGGTACATAAGCCAAAGCAGACTTTTGGATTTATCAACGACCGGAAATTGAACATCCAATAACTTGATTCTCCTTAACCATTCATCAGGGCGATGCCTATGGTGAACAAATGCCTTTGGCCCTACATGGAAATAAGCTTTTTTTTCCCACGGACAAGCCCGCCACACGTTCCCAACCACTACAACTCCTGAAAGCCAGAATCAACAGTGGCGAACACATCAAAACACCGAACTAATGAAGCTCGACGAGTCCCGAAGAAAAAATTCAACTGTCTTAGATCCCGCAACGAAATTTATCAGAAAAGTACAGCGGAGGAGTAGGTTAAAATAAATATAATTTCTACTTCCCTCCTTATCAAGCAGGGAACAGAATGAGATGGCGTACGAAAAAACTGTTTTCAGTAGTACTAGTCAGTAATATTTACATAGTTGAGCAAAGAAATATTAGCTACTAGTTGGAGCCGATCTACAGACAATTTATATCCGATCAGCATAAACCAAGCTTCCGATCAATCAGAGACAAACAATTTGTATTAAATTCTTTTGTTGAAGCAACATTGGATGTTATTATTTTATAATTAAGAACCAATAAGATTCATACTAGAACTCGATCCATTTATGTTATTATTAAACAATGCATTCCGCACTAGCTCTACCATAATCATTCGTTATACAATGCACTCGATTTTCTTTTGTTTTCTTTGTAAGTCTCGAAGTTTACGACCGTCCGTCGCAATCATGTCACGTCACACTAGACAATTTGAGAACGACGACGTACAAGTTTGTTGGGCACAACATATAAAACAAATTAACTAAATATTAGATAGGCGGCAATGTAGGTACTGAAAATGCCTTGAACACGCCACCACGAGCCGCCAGTGATAACGGTGTTACGATACGCGGAACACACTGATAACACCTAGAGCACACACATGCCGCGCCGACATAATCCACCGCCAAATGTTCCACTTAGTACAGCCGCGCGGTTCTACCCGTAACATGATAGTAAAAGAAGGTTGGAAAGACCACGTACTGTACTATTGTCACACAGCACACGTGTCAAATGCACGCACTAAATAAACCTAAATTTGCCCAAATCTTGAGTCACCCTAATCATACGATGTATTTAAAAAACAGCCAAATATAGCACAAAATTAGGGAAATTTAAAAACGCGGTAAACACGCGGTGTTAGATAAGAGTCCGATAACGTAGGCAAGTAACTGAAATTTCGCAAGCAAAAAAAAATACGCCAAGATTAAAAAATCGCCGATAAAAAGTACGCGTTGTATGCGAGCGCGCAGCGACTCACCTGGGGACGGCTGCTCGTGCTTCGCTCGGCGGTGTTGTGCCACTGCCAACAGCGACTGCCATGTTAAGTATATTTATGACAGCGGTGGCGGCCAGTACGCTGGTGCGCAGACCACGTCGACGCAGAGCGGTGCCGCATTGTGCTCTATACTGTATACGTATGCGCGCCAAGAGTCCGCCCCCCCTCAGCGCGCCAACTCTACTCCGCCTCCGCGCTCGGCGCCGAAACGACGTAACCGCACTGAACACACCACTTTGAAAGCAGTCTCTTCGAGCCCCAACGAGCCTGAAAGAAATGGTAGGTTCGTATCTCTATGGCAACGCTGTAATGGCTTATGCGGCATTTGTCCGCTACGTTGCCAGGAGTCGTCGATAACTCGCTCGCACCGAAACTGAGAACGCGCCGAATTCGCTCGCAGTTAAGCTAGCGCGAGTTAGAGGGGTCATGTTATCATGTGACACACTTTATAGCATACAAAGCGGACCTAATTAATACGATATTCTAGTTTTATCAAATTAGTATTTCTTGGTCACATTACTCATGAACTAATAAAATTTTACTTCTGACTTGTCTTTCTGATGCGTATTTGGCCTTCGGTAATTGCTAGGTGGCTTCCAAGGGAAAATAAAATATGAAAGACTTAATTCCTATAAAGATTTATGCGATAAACAAATGAATAGACGTACGAACTAAGCGCTTAGGAATTGTTTGAAAACCTACAATGACAGGCCCGGATCTAGGGCGGGGTATAAACAGGGGCACACTTCCCGGGCGGCAAGTTTAAGGGGCGCCAAATTCAAATGTTTAAAGAAAAACTTATTCGATGTTGCTATTTAAATTTTCGGTCCTAAGACTCCCTTAGATCTCTATTTTTTGCTTAAGCAAACAAGCATGAAGTAACTCCTAAGTCCTAAGTGAACCTAGGTAAGATTTGCTTAATATCTCTCGAACCAACAATGGTTTCACATGAAAGGTCTAGAAAAAAATGTAGATTAGAATAAGATTTATTTGCATACAATATGGTACATAAATATGGTCCTAAGTAAAAACAGTTTCAAATATTTTGCTTACTTATTTTCAGCATGCAAAAAAAAGAACTTTATATTAAGATTAAAATTAACAATAGGGAATATGTACGCGATTTTTTTATTTATAAAATGAATTACTTATAAGCTCCAGTAAACACTCAAAAAAATATTTTTTAAATATCTTCATCAGCGATGAAGTTATAACGCTTCAAAGATTACTTTTAGAACGAGAAGTCCGACATGGAATTTGACGTCATATTCCGTGACGTCTATACATCTGCCATAGAAAACAGCGTTTTCGCGAGAGGGACAGATATAGGTATTTGTTTAAAATAATTATATCTCGTTTGTTTTTATTTTTTTTTATTTTTTTTTTTCTATTTCCACTGTGTGTAATAATATATTTTTGTATATTTTTAGATAAAGTGTTTAGATAATAAATATTTTTTTATGCACTTTCCCTATTATTACTAGAATACTTATTGAACTATTTAATTTTAGTTTATAGTAATGATAAATTATTCGACCTTATTTTCTTAAAAATTCACTTGTAGTTTCTTCAGTTTATACGTTTATATTTGAAATAATTTAATGGTAGCTCTCTTATTTGTTTTGGAATTTAATTATAGATTTTGACAGACATATTAAATGTATGCCAATGATTGCATTAATGGATCTTCGTCGTTATCGGGACTTTTACATCCGATACATAATAGCATTAATCACAAACGTGGAAGAGACGGGAGCGCCACTATCATGTTTCTGCCCAGGTTTGGAAAAATCGTAGAACCGGGGCTGAACAATGAACGCATTGAATTTGAAATTTAGATTTTTTTTGTTATCTATACTAAATCTATGTAACAAAAATAACAAAAACTCTTAGTAAAGCCTGCCAATGAATTTTTAATTCATATAAATTTTAGTGTATATTATTATGTCACCGGAAAATGGAAAACTTCGTATGATAATAAAACAACTGGAGAGGTTGTAAACTCTCGACAAATTGTAAACTGAACTTTTGGAATACTTTTTTAGGCATCACAGTGGACAATTTCTCGGAATGGTACGGAAATATGATAGAATACAAGATTTTTATTCGTAAAGTTGTAAATCTTCATTTAACAATTTATCGAGAGTTTACAATCTCTCAAGATATTTTGTAATGTTACGTACTTTTCAATTAGTTGGTGACATAATATACATTGAAAAGAAAGAAACGATGATAACATAACAAATGTCTACTTACTTATTTTGCTATTATTTATGTGTATTAACTTTTTTTTTAGTTTTCTTTATTTATTTTAAGTTTTTGTTTTTTAGTTTTGTAATCCACAAATGACAACATCCTGATGGTGTTACTCCAACTACCTCTGGGTCTCGGATGGGAAAGCTCGCGCAGGTGTGGCAGCCTCAATATAGGCAATTTTATTATTATTTTATTTTTTTTCTGATTTTTTTTGTATTATTTATAAAATACTAAACAATATTTTATATTACTAACAGGTAACCCAGCTTAAAATTAAATTTTAACGAAAGCAAACATTTAATTAATTATCTTTCTCTATTTATTATTTATCTTACATGGTTTTTAATAAGATAATTATTTATTAATTATTTAGTATAATAATAACAAAATTAACAAATTATTTACATTATTTATAATATACATAAAATAAGAAAGGTAGTAAATATGTTTTAATTACTTAAACTAGGAAAGTAGGTCATAAGTTGCCTGAAGAGTGGGTTGAAAGTATTAGTTTTCAGCCCTAGGGAGAATCGTTTTCAACTTACAGCCGTCACATCATAAAAAACGATGATGGAAAATTTTATGGCTGAATAACTGGCCAGACAGAAAAAAAAAACAAAAAAGCGGGAAAGTGGCAATCCGATCCTCATTTGTTTTTTCGAGATGAACAAATGTATCGCACAGATTTATACTAACACGATGAGTTCACCAGATCCGGATATGATTTTTTTTCGGCTAATTTGGTGTTTTTATTTTTACTTTTCTTTTATTCGTAATGAAAAGCACAGTATATTTACCTCGGGCGAAAGACTTATTTAGTCCTTGTGTAGTGACTTATTTAGTCTCGGGATCAATAAGTTCCTTTCAAACCTAGGATAACAATGAACTATTTCCCTCTTTACAGAGTCCAGTGTGCCCCTGCGAGGAAGAAGAGCCTGAACCCATGTCCGAGTATGACGTACACGGAGATTGGGTAAATATCTTACCTCAACCCATATTTAAACTGCATTATTAATAGTAAATTAATAAATATTTGTCCACTATAACAATTGATAAAAATATGAAAGAAAATAATACGTAAATACGTAAACAAATTATAATATGCGCAACGTTTCTTATTATTTGTTAATTTGTTTCTTTTTGACTTCGTAACATTTGTAGTCAATCTTATATTAGATTAGAATTTCTCGATATATTTACGAAAAAACTCGATTTATACGCCATAAATCTCATCCAAATTCAATTTCTAATACGAGTAGGTTTATCCAATTCTAATTAAGACAAAAAGGTTTTCAATTTCACGCAATATTTTACAATCTTTCCGGTGACATATAAGTAGGTACGAGTCATGTGAGAATTTTCATATATTTGGGATTTTTTAGTTTCGCACAATTTATAACAAATTACATCTAATTAATAATTCCTTTGCAATACTACGATTCACAAGTAAAAGTAGTTAAACAGATTAAATAACCAAGCCACCCCACGGCAGTGAATAGAAATTAGCTTCGATTGAAACTAAAAACGACCAAGATAAATAAATTGAACTGGAAAAAGTTAAATAGACTTACAAGCTTAGCAGGAATCCAGGTCGCCACTGATTTTATTTTCTCAAATGAATGCAGTTCTCTAGAAACGTACAATTAATTAAAAAATCTTACTAAAAATTTATTGGCTGTCTTAATGTTTTCAATGCAGAATTTTCAAGTTTATAGACATAATATATGTCACCGAAAAATGTCAAAGATTTAATAAATCTTGATGTGATCTGGGGGCACGACAGTGCCCCCGCCAATTCTATTAAAAAACGGCACGGCCGGCGTACCATCCTTTTCTCGAAGCAGTTCAGGCCATTTCTATAATTTCTCAATATATTGTTTTTTATTTTTGTATATAATATAACATACTAGCTGACCCGCGCAACTTCATCTGCGTCACATTTTCCCTCTTAATTGTGTTAGCGTGATGATATATATAGCCTATAGCCTTCCTCGATAAATGGGCTATCTAACATTGAAATAATTTTTCAAATCGGATCAGTAGTTTCTGAGATTAGCTCGTTCAACCAAACAAACAATCTCTTCTGCTTTATATTATTAGTATAGATTCCAACCAAATTCAATAGTTCCTAAATTCGTGACTTATTTAGAAAAAATAGTTTACAATTTCACGCGATATTCTACAATTTTACGGTTTTTGCCATTTTCAGGTGACATAAATACATGTAAAGGCTTGAAGAGGTTTTAAATTTCATCAATTCCATGGCATGAACCAACTTAATCAGGATCGTAATTATATTTTGAATACTAAAAAATACCTTAAGTTATAAAATAAATACCAGGATTTTCGATTGATCTCCCTTTTTGTCCATAATTAGTAAACGGGAGCGCTTTAAAAATAAGTTAAAAATTAAATACGTACATATACTACGTAATTTTATAATAATAATTATTTTAAGCAAAGGAAGTTTACAAGTGCATATAAGATAAAATAAAGAATCACCATATGAAAACGAAAAGGGATAAATAAAAAAAAAATAAAAAAAAGATGTAATAAATAAATAAAAATAAAAATGTATAAAATACATTAATATTAAAAACTAAGTCGCTTGCCGTCGTCTGTCCCTTTGGACGCTTAGATCTTGTAATGTAACGGATTGTAATGCGGTTTTCTCTATCATACAGATAGTTATTTCTGGAAGATTTTAGATGAAAGATATACTTAGTCAGTGTAGCAAAGTAAATGTTTTGACAATTGTCTAAAATGTGATGTTCGCGAGCCTTTCAGTAAATAATAAATACCCTTCGTATCTTCTAATTATATAATAATACTAGCTGTCCCCCGCGGCTTCGCTCCCGTCAATTAAGTATTCATTGCACATATTGAGTTTTCATTGTTTTTAAGATGTATTCTGCTATTCGGGTCGGAGAAAAATCCAACGAATCAATAACCATGAAAATTGGTTCAGCAGATCTCGAGTTATAAGTGTTGTAACAAACCCGTCTTTGTTTTATATATATATAGATATAGTAGGTATAGATTAAAAGCGCTATGCAAAATACAATTTTCCGCATTACTGTTATTTTGAAACCATGCGTGCTTAACATAGTATTACCGCGTCTGTTGCGACTGACTTTGTCTGCCAGGCGTGGAAATAATTGCCGATTACATTTAATAAGGTTTTTTTTTTATAGCCAAAAATGCAGAATAATTATGTTAGATCGACGGAGCCCCGCGCCTCTGGCCTCTTATTTCAAGGTGATTTAAAAAATAACGACGAAAGGGGTGGTTTCAAGGATGGCTTGGGGGATGACGGGATTTTTCAGACATCGCCATCCCCTTCTAACCTAATCTGTTCGAGTCGGGGTGCCCCAAGTCCCAATACTGGACAAATAACTTCGAGACATGAAATTTTAATGTCTAACATGCTAACCTTATCGGCGGCTCGCGCCCTGAGGGTGGCTTAGTTGGCTTGCATAAACTTCTGCGCCATACGCACGGCTTTTGATTGAGCATCGATGGCTTCTTGAGCAGCTTTTGCGGCTTCAGTGTCGAAGCGCTGTGCTCTCTTAGCCAGATGATCCGCGTTCCGTGTGCCGGCTACCTCAGCGGTGTCAGCTTTGCAACGAGCTTGCCCCACGTCGTATGCGGCTTGCTGCGACCTGGCCGCCACCTTGCAGGAATCATCATAGCCTAGGAATCAACCATTAGCCTCGAAAACCGCCAAACATCTAAGAGCTGAATAAAATACATGAGAATAAAGTTATTCCGTGTAATCAATATGCTTAGTCGTGCCCATAGATTTTTTATATTTCTATGGTCGTGCCTATGTTTGTTGGCTGGTATTTCTCCCAGGACAAATTTCCTCATAATTATATTCTCAGAGTAGCGAGAGCTGTTGCAATAATTTTTTCCGCACTGACATGCTCTTCTCCTGCGCTCGTGGTGGTTTCTGCCACGGTAGCGGCACCTTCCTCAAACGAGGGTGTACTCGGAGCAGCTAGATCCAGTGATGGATAACTAGGCGCAGTTGCAGACCTTTGCTCGAAGGAACTCCGTAACACTTGAGTTCTGTGGGCTTTTTCTAGCGCTCGTATAAATACGCTGGGCTTAATTTGCAGCGTGGGAGGCTGCAAACTCAAAGAATATGTGAGTGACTGCTCCGGTGTACATTACCTGATCTAGAAAGATAATCATTAATCTAAAAATAGAAGAGGGAAAAATAGAAAAATCAAATAATAGAAGAGGGCTGCGGCTACGTCATCCGCAGCTCGGGTTGGAGACCCTGTAAGCGGAGGCGTCCATGGTCCTATTTTCCCTCGGACCGAACGATAAGGACGCCCCCACGGATTCCCGTTTAGAGTCTCCAACATCTCCTCCCTGGCTCGCGTCTCGCCTCGCCGATGGCGAGCCGAAGAGCCTCCTTAGCCACGCGGTACACCTCATACAGAGCGGCTTCTTCGTCAGTGACCCGGCGACATCTTCTCCAGTATCGGGTGTACTGGCGCCTTACTCGGATGCACGAGACGCACACTGCGCGATCGCGGCGGACCACCAGTACACCTGGCGCCGTCTGGGTTATGTGTGGACCCGGGGCATGAACGCATCGCTGATTTGCGTCATCACCCCGTGGAAACACTGCGCCTCCTCTTCGACGTCAACGGGTTCGGTCGTCGCCGACTCCCAGATCCAGGCCTGCACAATAGCGGCCTTCTCGAGTTGCTCCCTGTCGAGGCGCTTGCGCGCCCAGCGTGGACCGTCCGTTCGCGGGGCCGATGGACTGCGGCCGACCGCAGTCTAGAGGGAGACGTCAAAACGGATGTACCGGTGATCCGATAACGTCTCCACCTCCACGGCGACACGCCAGTCGCGGACACTGCTCGCGACAACAGGGCTAGCGAACGAGACGTCCACTATGGAACCGCACCGCTGCCGCACGCACGTGTAGAACGAGCCCCGATTCAGGACGGTCAAGCCGGTCGGGACCGCCCACTCCTCCAACGCCTCGCCCTTGGCATCTGTGACCGGGGATCCCTATGCCGCAGACTTGGCGTTGAGATCCCCGAGTAACAGCACCGGGCGAGGGTGGAACTGATTCACGACGGTACTCAACTTGACAAGGAAGCTCTCGAAGTCGGCGAGGCTCTTGTTGGGCGAGAAGTACGCTCCAATAGTGCTTATCCCATCCGCGAGGGGCGGCTACACAACCGTGACCTCGGGACGGGTCGGCAAGAGCCCCGCCAATGATGGCCACCGAGCCATCCAGGTCACCCACCCAGTTATCTCGGGGAGGGACGAGGCAGCTAGGCTGCAGGGGGTTTGCAGATCCCCCAGCAGCCTTGGTCCCCTCCACGTTTCTTTTTTTTTCGATACCTTGACCGAGTGCGCGGTGCAGACCTTGCCACTTACTTTGTGTTGTGCCCCGCGGGTTTTCCCACAGCCGCACAAAGACTGCAGTTTGGTGCCGCGGAGCACTGGGCCGCCTTATGGCCGGGCTGGGCTGGCAACAGCGATAACATTGATCGCTGCGATCAACTTCCGAGGTGCACTGTACCCGGACATGCCCAATACCCAGGCATTGGTAGCACCGCATGGTCCTGGGTTGCAGCAGCCCCACTTTTGCCGCAACCCATCCCAACAGCAGACGTCCCTCGTCAGCGACCTTCTTCGCCACCGCTACCGGGCACCGCACCCAAATCGTGCCAAGCCCGCCAGCGCCGTGGCGGATTTCACCCACCCGTAGGTTTTCAGGCAGGCACTCGCCGACTCAGGCAATGGCCGCCACCACCTCCTCAAGGGTTACAGAGTCATCAAGCCCATGAACGCGCAGATCAGCCGTTTTCATGGGCCTGGAGACCCTGGTGTCCTCTGGATTGAGAAATTCCCTTAGTTTAGCGGCTAGGGCGACCGCTTTTTCCCCGTTGGTGGCTATTTTGCAGCGGATGGACGGTATGCCAAGTTCAGATAGGTTGAACTTGGCTCTCACTTTCGCTAGCACCGCAGCGTAGGTGACGCCCCTTTCCGCGGCTCCAGGCTGCCACGTAACAGTGACAGCCGCTGAGTGAGGGGTGCGGATCTTGGGCGGCCCTGCACTTCTTGCTGCAGCCTTGCCCTTCTGCTCCGACACCTTGGGTCCCTTTCGACCTTTTCACCCCTTTACGACCGTTGATCAAGCCTCCGTGTCTGGCCCAACTACATTCACAAGTTCCATCTTCATAAAAAATATCTAGGTAGGGCTTTTCAAAATCGACAAATGTAGAATATTTTAAATTCATAGTTTAACAAATACTTAGTCTTAATTCTAGGAAACTTGGGGCAATAATGTCATTATTTTTGACAGTGATTCTAGAAATGTTATTTAGGGTTACGGTTCCAAAGTTTAAATGAACAAAAAAAAATAAAAATTAACCACAATAACCGAAAAATGGTTAAAATTTGACCAATTTTTTGGTTTTCCTTAAATGCCCATAATTTTCAAACTCTCTTCATAATTATCGAACTCTCTTTCAATTCTCATGATGGTTACAATCAATCCTGTCGCCCCGTTTCGGCTTGACGTTGAGTTCCGGGACACCCTGTATGATACCTACTGCTGCTATCTTAACTTTTTTGATTTTTTTAGTTAAAGAAAACCATCTAAATACATGTTGAATGAAGTACGCGTATTTATACATATTAAGTATAGTGTAGCCTTAATTATAGGCTGCCACGGCATGCACGGCATAGGATTAGGAAGTGTAGTGTATATCATATCATAAAATAAATTTAACTTATGTTGATTGACTGAGGTTGGATGAATCAATCAATTTTGTTCATGTTGTGCTAATAAAAAAGGCAAAAAAATACAGTCAATCATTTTCTGACTCTTTACGTAAGTGAAAAGAAAAATAAAAGCTACAATAAAAATACTTACAATATTATTTCTTCGTCTCTATGATAATGCCTATGCATAGACTGTTACGTCTATTTCCCTGGCAAGAATTAAAATGAAGTATTAGAAATCTTCAAAACTTACTTTTATTCATGCACAAATAGTCGTCGGCATCTTCGGTGTCAAACTCAAACTCATACATTTATTTCAATTAAACCATTTACAGGCACTTTTGAATTGTCAAGGTCGGTCGGTCCAAAAAGATGAAGCTATTTGCACGTTCCAAAGCATAGATCTCTAAG
Source organism: Ceramica pisi (assembly GCA_963859965.1). Taxonomy (NCBI): domain Eukaryota; kingdom Metazoa; phylum Arthropoda; class Insecta; order Lepidoptera; family Noctuidae; genus Ceramica; species Ceramica pisi. The sequence continues at coordinate 4,287,159 of OY982527.1, read as the reverse complement.
TATGGAGAAGAACGTGCAAGAAACTCCACGGACACTCTTTTAAAAATAATAAATTGTTACAAAGTTTTGTTGACATCGTGTTGAAATTAAACATACATGTGAGAACGATGTGACGAGCATGATAAAAACATCCGAACTAAAAAAGGAACAATTCAAAGAAATAATTAAAATAAATTAAAATAAACCATGGCAGCTGAGAAATGACCAGTCCCAACCGACGGCGCCATGACATGCGCCAGGCCCATTCGTCTGTCTAAAATAGAGAGTCGGTTGGGACCTTACACTATCTTCTTCTTACCGTGTGGGCAGTAAGGTCTATCGGCCCCACCCAGCCTAGTGTCTGGAGGGCTACTCTCTAAGCCCGAAGTCCATAGTTTCGGGCTTAGTTGCGGGCGTATTCTACTCCGTATTACCTACGGACTTACGATTAGTCCCGAACTCGAACTAAAAATGAATGACAACACGAGTTTACAGTAAACTTTCGAATTGTGTTGTCATTAATTTTTTAATGGTTAGATAATACGGAGTAGAATACGCCCTCAACTAAGCCCGAAACTACGGACGTCGGGCTTAGAGAGTAGCCCCCCTGAAGTAAAGATTTTTGACATTGGATTAATAATTATGTTTCTCGCTCAGGTAACGTACACCGGACCAGTAAACTACCGAATATTTGAGTTTGCAGCCTACCACGCTGCAAAAGAGGCCGCCATCAGGGCGCGAGCCATAGAACAAGAGCGAGCCGCTGATAAGGTTAGTGTTTCAGACAAATATGTCTACACCAAAATATGTTTTTAAGATTTTTTTTAAATAATATTTTAAATAATATCTTTGGACATTTCACACAACGCCATATACTTAGTCCCAAGCTAAGCAACCTAATGCTTGTGTTATGGTAACGAGATGGCGGATAAACTACTTATATACATTTTTTTTTGTAAATACATACATATTATAGATAGAAAAACACCCAGACTCGGAACAAATACATGTAGGTCGTACAAATATTTGACCCGTGCGGCAATCGAACCCGCGACATGCTGCGCAGCAGTCAATCGCTCAACCACTGCGCCAACCGTGTCGTCATCACACAATTCACATTTACAAGAATAAATTAAAGGAGTCGAAGTAATAGAACAAAAGTACCTAGATAAAACATAAAATTAAATACATAAACCAAAAATAAATGTATCTAGGTGTTGCGGAGGTCTCTAATACCTACTTTTCATTCATGCCTGGGAACAAGACGTAACAGTCTATGAACAAACTGGCCAGGTGCGAGTCAACTCGCGTGCAAACGGTTCCGAAAAATAATACTTTTTAAAAAATACACCGACTACCCCAATTAAAGTTTCTTTTATAGTTTGTATTCTTTTTATTTGGAAAAAATCGGTTGTAAATTTTTGTAAAAAAAAGTTTTTTCAATTCAAGTGGCAATAATTGTAAAATTTGCCCTGGATCCACCCTCTGTTGTGATCTTTCTCTATCACCCAAAGGATTGTTGGTAGAACACTCAATTTTGAGCTAAGCTCGCCTTTGTACCTACATGAACATTTTTAATCACGCAATTTAGATATTTTTGCCTGGTAATCATCATGTCATGTTGCTGAACTGATAGAAAGTATAAGTCAGGTAAGTAAAAGGTCAGTCAGATAAAACAAGAATTTTTCAAATCGGTTCACAATTGTCGGAGTTATGAGGTAACAAACATAAAAAAAATACAACCGAATTGAGAACCTCCTCCTTTTTTTGAAGTCTGTTAAAAACCCATTACTTATTCAGTTTCGTAAGGATTACGCATTTGGTTACTTGTAAGCGTTCAACCTTCCCTGAACTGTAAGAACAGTAAACAGTAAAAAAACTTTTTAGAAAAAAATACAACCGACTTCCAAAAAAAAAGTTGTATTTTTTATAAAGTTTTTTAATTTTTCTCTTTTTAGTGATACCCCACACCTTCGGGGTTGCAGAATCTGGTCGAAAGAATCACCGCGGCCCTGGAACGCAAAAGGCATTAGGAGGAACACGGATGAGTTTTAGTCAGTAGGAGTCTGACACTCCCTCCTGCTTTTCCCAGAGCGGGAGGAGTCATTTGATGATTTCCCATCTTTAAAAAGTGATACCTCACACCTAACAATACCACTGCAAAATCGCAGAAAAGCAAAATATTGGATGACATAAAACCATCATCCAAGTAGACGAATTTCAGCTATTTCGATTTAAAATCCAAAGTTCGTAACCGATTTTGATAAAATTTAAATGGGACCAATGTGCTAGTATATCATTTCAGGTAAAACAAGAATTTTTCAAATCGGTTCATAATTGTCGGAGTTATGAGGTAACAAACATAAAAAAATACAACCGAATTGAGAACCTCCTCCGTTTTGGGAAGTTGGACAAAAATATACGAACGTACATAATATAAATATTTGCTTACCGCACGGAGTAGCCGTGTGTGACACGCGCACAATTGGGGGATTCTCAGAAATTGTTCCTTGAGTCGAAATAACCTACGAACATAATACAAGTGCTTTTAATGCAATTCCAATTTTAATGCAATCTCTCTCTTGGACTCTACACTTGACTACAGAATAGAGGACGAACAAACCGTCATGAGTTAGAGTTAACTTGTAATCACTAGCGATCGTATGAAAGAGAAAGTTCCTATGTTGTTTTTGGGGACGGAATTCCATAGTTCATCTATTTCACTTTCCCCTGCTCTCAATTCTTTTGCCGCATCCATAAAATAATATCACTTCGACGATCGCCGCAGAACGGTATATATACCAGAATACAGTTCAAGGCCCATTTTCAGCTTCGACGTAACTTACTAAATAAAATACGTGTTATTTTTGTATACTACGAAATACGTAGTCAATTTGTACTCGTATATTGCGATCCAGAAGGGAACAGTGGGTAGCAAAATGTGAGCCCACAAAATACGGCACGGCCGGGTCCTGATCACGTAAAGCAGGAAATAAATAGGTCGCGGGGGCACGGGGTCCCCTGGGGTAGCTACGTGATGCTCATGATGTGAGGGGGGCGGGGGAGCGGCTGCCGAACTAGGTGGCCTACATGTTCACGGCGCCCGCTCCGCTGCACAGCGCTTTTTAATCGAGGGCACAGCGCTGTAAATGAATTATTTGAGGGCCACGGTACGCGAACTGCGGCTATTATTTTGTTGTTCTATATAAAGCTTCATCGTCGCTCATTTTCGCTAATGTATTGTCAAAAGAATTGCCAAATAATGTGAAGGGTAGGTTACCTATCGCAGATATTTTCATGACCTAGTTCTTAATTTGAATTATTTATCTACAATTTTGTAGTAATTGCAGGCAGTTTACCTATATTAATAATCTTTATTAGCGGTTTGATATGAGAATGCCTTTGCTAGCAGCGACTCAGGCTGCTGGAGTACAGAGTCGGCTCACCCCAAGCGTGTGGTTTTCACATTCCACTCGTACGTAACGAGTTCCTACGAAAGTACATTATCAACGGGCCCAATAGGGAATATGCACGCGATTTTTTTATTTATAAAATGAATTACTTATAAGCTCCAGTAAACACTCTAGAAAATATTTTTTAAATATCTTCATCAGCGATGAAGTTATAACGCTTCAAAGATTACTTTTAGAACGAGAAGTCCGACATGGAATTTGACGTCACATTAAGTGACGTCTACTGCCATAGAAAACAGCGTTTTCGCGAGAGGGACAGATATATTTGTTTAAAATAATTATATATCGTTTGTTTTTCGAGCAATTTTGATTCTATTTCCACTGTTAGTAATGTATTTTTGTATATTTATAGAGTGTTTAGATAATAAATATTTTTTTATGCATATTCCCTATTAGTGCCTCCTCATACGTGCCGGTTGCCGGGTACCCGGTGCCGAGTACCCAACGGCGAAGTGTAAAACTGTCCCCGGAGAATGGCAAACTCCGTAAGATTATAAAATAACTTAAGAGATTGTAAACTTTCAATTGGGAACATTTGGAATACTTTTTACGCACCAAAATTTGATAGTATTATCTCTCGAAGTCATTCCGAGAAATTGTAGACTGTCATTTATACAAGATAATAATTCGATCAGAAGAACGTTATACTATTTTTTTTTTGTCATGGGTGTATTTTTTATTTCGCTAAAAATTGAAAACGACTCCATTGAGGGTCCAAGTTTTCAATTTAACTATCACCCCAAAACAAATACATTGGAAATCGAATGCTGATTGGTCGCCATTGCAGTTAATCCCAGTAAATAATATTTCGGAACGGCACAAATACATTGTAGAATACAATATTTTGATTCGTACAATGTTGATTTGGCAATTTATCGAGAGTTTACAACCTCTCAAGATATGCTGTAATCTTACGTAGTTTGCAATTATTCGGTGACATAGCCATGCCGTACAAATTATTTACGAGGTACGTGTAAAAGCTATACTACGTACGTGGCTTGGCTATACACTACCGCCGGGCACCCGGCACCGGCTACGCGGCCACCGGCACATAATATTATTATGAAAAGGCATAAGCAATAAGATAGTCTCCTATGACTTGTGATGTATTGTCCTATGACTTTCAGTTGGAAGTGAGTCTAGACTCACTTTCTAACTCACCTCCGATGATAAACTCAAGCCAGCTATGTAAACTTTGAAGAATTGAAACAGCCGCCATAATACGGTACATTCTATTTTCTAAACTTCTGTTATACCCACTGAAACATTCATTGTGCCTGTTAATTGAGGGTTTATTGAAAACTGTTCCTTTTTTAATTTTTGTTTCAAAGACACCACGTGCATTTTTCGTATGAAATTACCCGTGATAAAAATAATCTATTAAAATTGAAGACACTTTTATTTGTCTGTCTCCCCTAATTTTTCTTCATGTCTGCATAAAATTCAATTTAAATCGTGACAGAAAGATTTCTTTGGATTTAAAATAGGTGAGTCGCACACGTGCGTGTATCTATAGATAAGGGCCCGGTCCGCGTACAATGGGCCCCTTGACACGTTTGCCAATCTAGCGCAATATGAATAATAATAATAATAATAATAATAATAATAAAATAGTTTATTGATACACACATGAGTTAGGCAGATGTACAAACATAACTTAGATACCTACTTAAATCTACTTAAATCTACACAGATCTTGTAACCCAGTCTCCTAAATCAGGTAATCCTGTATCTTAGGAGACAGTGTTAGGCCAGACAAGGGCGGCTAGTCAAGTAGTTGCAGTTGCAGTCAGAGTGTGTGTAGTGCAAGGGAGGATATTAAATTATGCGTTTGTGTGCCGGTGTGTATGTGTTTGAGTGTTAGTGTGTGGTCGTGTTTGAGTGTGAGTGTGTGGATGTCTGTGTGGGTGAGTGTGGGTAAATACGTGGAATGGGACCCATTTCGCCTTCTAGGCAAATAAATGCGCCTTTCAGTCAGTACAGGAATGACTGGATATATTCCCGTACTGTAACTGATAAAAATGAGTTACCAGTTTAACTGGTTGTTCAGGATTGTTTTCCGTAGTAATTTATGGTTTAGTTTATCTTCTTATAAAGGTGCACAATTTTTTTTGAGCCGGAATACGTAAAGTTTTAATCAACATACCTTTATACTTAAGTCATTCTTTAAATCCAACAGGACACTCGTGCGAAATGAGTTTCATTTACACGAGAATTATTGATGTTATGCAGGGAATTTTCAGAATAGTGATAGAAAGGGTCACTGCCGTGTGGTAACGCTTACCTATGGCGGTGTATAACATCCACCTGGTACAGTCAGTGTTAGAAGTCTAATTTCTATGGAATGTTAAATATTGTTTTGAAACTAGCTTCTGCCAGCGGTCGCCCGCGTGATCCCTAGGGAACATGTTCCCGGGATTAAAAGTAGCGTATGTGCTATTCCAGACTATAATCTATCTTTGTTCTAAATTTCATTAAGATCCGTTAAGCCGTTCTGGCGTGTTTGAGTAACAAACAACCAAACTTTCAAATTTTCAATTCTTTTTTTTCATTTTTTCTATTGATTGTAGCGTGATGAAAAGTATACTTTAACCAGCTCAGGAGTATGACAAATAATTATACCAAGTTTCGTTAAAATCCGTCGAGTAGTTTCTATAATGGTTATACAGACAGACAGACAAACAGACAGACAGACAGACAAAAATTTTACTGATTGCGTTTTTAGCATCAGTATCGATCCCTAATCACCCCCTGATAGTTATTATTTTGGAAATATATTTCATGTACAGAATTGACCTCTCTACAGATTTATTATAAGTATAGATAAAACAAATAATATAAGATGCTTGTATATTTTACTAGCTGGTGCCCACGGCTTCGCCTGCTTGATAAATTATATACTAAAACCTTTCTCAAGAACCACTCTATCCATTGGTGAACAACAGCTGCAAATCGGTGCAGTAGTTTTGGAGTTTATCGCGAACAGACAGATAGACAGAAGCGGTGGAGGACTTTGTTTTATAATATGTAGTGATTTTTAAACGTTGCCCCACACTATGAATTTTATTTCTCCTGTATTGTGGGTGCGTTTACATACATATAAACGCACATGCACAAACAGCAAGACTCGGAACAACTCAATTAGATCCAAAACACAGTTTTATTTTTAACTCATCATCAATACGGTAGAATTAAAACGTAGTAATTTGAATAAATATTTTTTATTTACTTAAAACAGCAGAACTTTTTAATTGAACTGTACTTTAAGTTGTGCTCAGGTACATAGTATCTATAAACACAGCCAATGTATATGTAGCGTTACCATACGGGAGTGATCCGTTAAAATAACAATAACAGACACAGAGACGACTGATATAATTGAAAATTACGATTTGTTCATTGTCAAGCATATCTATATTTCTTATATATGTTTATTTGTAAAAAAATATATATATCCCATCCAAATTCAATAGTTTTGAATACGTCCCTGTCTTATTTAGAAACAATAGTTTGCAATTCCACGCGATATTTTACAATCTTACGGCGTTTGCCATTTTCCGATGACATCTTCTATATTATAAAAATGAATCGCTGAATGTGTTGCTAAGCGCAAATCTCGAGAACAGCTGAACCGATTTCGCTATTTCGTTGTTTTTGTTCTTATCAGGAGAAGGTTTTTATGTAAAAAAAAACATAAGATAGTTGCCAGTTGACAGGAGCAAAGCCGTGGACATCTAGTAAATAAATAAAAATAAATCGAAGAACTTCTGCACCAAATTGGATGATTTTTTCTTTTTTGTATTTGTTACTGTCATGAAAAGGATTTATGAAAAAAAAAATAAGAAAGTTGCAGCGGGGGACAACTAGTATTATTATAAAAAAAATCTCCTGAACGTAACAAGACATATATCAGCTGACAATATTTTAATAGAACAAATTTATTTTCGTTAAATTGCTGCAATTTATGGCATTCAGTTGCTTTTAATAAATAAATCGTTGCAACTGGTCTGGTACCTATAAGTGATGTATTTACACAGAATTGAAGAGTTGTGATTAGGTACCTGTTATTGCTATATCTAATTGTAAATATGTATGTCGTTGGTATGCCTTACTTAATAAATAAACTGGTTATACCTATGTAACTAAAGTTCAAGACAGTATATTATAAGATAATGTTGATTTAAGCAGGTATAAAAAGTACCTACTTATTTACGTTTTCATATTGTACCGGTATGTACTCTTTAAGCATTTGCCACAAGATAATTGTCAGTTTGCAAAACATCTTATGAAATCCTAAAATCCCGATATCTAGTAATAATTATTGTGTATCTACAGTTAATTTCAAATACAATAAATCCCATCCAAATTCGATATAAATAGGTCTTCGTAAAATATATATAAGTAGGTATCTATGTATGGACGTGATATTCGCTTTATTTCATTCTAAAGTTTACTCTTATCGAGAATAAAAATATTACAACTATTGTTAAAAAGTATAAATAAGTAAAATTCGTTATTATTAACACGGTGTTTATTACCTAGGTACATAATTCTCCGTGTTCCGGACGATATACTTACATAAACTTCGACCCAATGTTCAGAAATAAGCATTTTTCATTATGGACACATTAAATCAATCCTTATTTTTTATTTCATACAAACTAAATAGCTTGACGTAAATCACCCGATATGCATGCCTCTTTATCCAAATTGGCAACGAAAAACAAATGAAATTCGAATAGCAATTTGACAGAATTTTCATTTTAATTGTTCTAAGCGGGAACATAGGCCACGTTAACACTCTTTCATACTGCACAGGTCAATTAAATATTATTACAAATATCTTTGTTCCGAAGGCTTGTTAAGTACTTACTTCCTTTGATGGATTTGATTTGTTAAAGCTATAGAAGCGTTTGCTAAAGTTTATGCATAACGTGAAGAGCACGGTGTTTAAAACTGTGCTCACTCAGTAATTCTGAAAATAGGTTGTAGGGTTCTTATTGTTTTTTTTGGCCAAAAACGTTTGCCGAGTCAGCTAGTAATGTTATGATATCATCGCCGACCTACCAGTACCTACTTCGTCTTCAAATAAATATGATTATTACATGCTTGGAGGTACACTTAAGTCAGTAGGTATACATTCTTTAAATATTTTTGTTACGGAAAGTTACCAAATTCCAAATTTACCCCTATCTTTGTAAATCTGCACCATCATCACGAGTAAAAATCGCCAGTCTTGAGACAATAATGAGTATTTCAGTTCTAAGGTAATATGATGCTACTTCTGTCCCGGTCTCTTTATCATTTTGTTGCCTCCCCAGAAGGTGGTGATAATCTCTTCGACTAACATAAAACAGCATTGTTTCATAGTCGTGAAAGTACTAATTTGTAGCAGGAAACTATAAGTGCCAGAAAAGAGGCAGCAATTGAAGATTTAATCGAGAATTCTTCAGATAAAAGAATTACGTCTTGGATATAATTAAATTTAAGCCTTTAAACAGGTGCCTGCAGGATGAAGCACATTTTTGGACATACAACTCATAGCGAATGGCAGATTCGAGCAGAATTGGAAGGGCACTGGCGTTGCAGGGGCGCGGGGTCACCTCGGTTCGTGGTTCTGACAGCCAATACTTGAGGGGTTGTCTTGTTGTGCGGAGCGTGGGGTGTGTGCCCTTGATCAATCTGGACGGTGACAGTCGTGGGGGCCTTCAATAGCAGCTCTAAATCGGTCGTAACGATCAGGTACCCAGTCAAGCTGGCGAGTATTGCCCACGCGGAATGTATATCAGAACTTTGGCGAATTTTATAAAACAATGTTTTGTGCCATTAGTGCGCCGCTAAGATTTCGAGACTCTTTTGTTGTTATACCTACATACTTCCGTCCCCTCCCTCCCTAGTTCCCTTTCTAGTTTTTTGTTGATACAGGAAACCTGCTCGTGCCAGCATCTTCGACAACTACAAAAACACCAAAAGGTAGGTGCTAGGTGAAGGCTTTAATTTGTTATCTCAGCCAGTATCTGAGTAATTCTTAGCAGGAAATGATACATTAATAACTGCTATTCTAGATTCTGAATATAAAATTGTGGAATGATTTTGTTAAAATAGATCATAACATTTTCTAAACTTAACTATCTGAGGGCTTTAGAAACTGAGCATACTTAGAGAGTGGGGAAGGTTTGAAAATTGAAAAATCGATCCTAATATTTAGATTTTGACCAAAGGTTTGTAAAGCTGCGCTCTCATTAAAATGAACTGAATCATATTCGTGACAATGTCATAGTAATAACTACCTACCACTGTATACATATATATAGACAACTGGCTTCGAAGAGAAATTAAAAATCTGTAATCCTTCTTATAGTATAAATGTGAATGTTAAGATGTTTTTAGTAGGTAGAACCTGAGGTTACACCCAAAACGCCATTTTGTCATCTTGGCTTACCGTTCTTTTAGGCTTTTTTGCTTTGTGCTCGGCTCCTAGAGGCCATTGCGTCATGAAAAATATCTATCTTCTGGGGATATTCGTTCAAACAAACATCTTCATTTAGATTCATTCATTACTCTATTTCGCAGCCATATTTTTTCATGGTCCTTTGAAATATTGCCAATGTGTGTGCAAATGATATGTCGACATTGTTAGGGGTACTTCAAGTCACAGTAGGTAGACCAGGGATTTTTTTTAATAGGTTAATTTTTTCGATCAGCAGTTGAGTTCGATATCCGTGAGTTCTTACAGGTCCTCAACGCTAAGCAAATTTTTAAATATCAAGATCACGGATTAAGTTGGAACATAGCGGTTTGAACAGACAAAGAGAGGGTAAGGTTGACGGTTTCAAACTTGTCCCCATCTTTCGAATACTGCGTAGCAATTGTTTCAGGATGGTGCTCCACTGCAATGAACGCTTTGACGCTATACTGAACTGACTGGTGAGCCGGGCTATATGTATGGCATCAAGTATTTTAATGAAGAGTGAAGATTCAGTATCTCTGGATCTATCAAAGTATAGCGTAGAGCCACGCCACGAGCCGCGACCCCGTCCTAACAGTCACTTGGAAACAATTTTAGTTTTTCACGACTATGCGACTGCCCCATTGCTGGTTTTATTAAATAATAACATTGTAGGTAAATATGTTTCGTGATTTTTTCGTAATTTAAATAGTTTTAAACATTACTCAACAGCTAGCGCGCCACGCTTCGTAAGACATTACATATATTATGTACTTTTTGAGATTATAAATCGTTGAATAATATTTTCTTTCCTTATGTTGACAATCTATGTTGACAAGTGTTTAAAAGTAAAGCAGTAGTAAGTAGGTACTACAGCTTTATTTTTATATAAATAAGAACCACAAACTACTTATAAGCGGCAGGGTGCATATTAGTGGTTTATTAGTCGGTATAATATATATTTTTGTAGACTGGTTTAAAACCCCTTAATTGATTCATTACTATCGATGTACCTATTACACACTGTTTTAGCATTATGTAGACTGACATGACATCTCATGAAATGCACACCAATTCACCATTCCTAACTAATTTATTTTCTTTGTAGGTAAATTCATACATTGTATATTTAAAAAAAGCGAATGACTGAATTGAATCTTCAGTGTAACTCAACGTAATTTTTTGTTGACAGGTGGCAAAGAAGGAATGATTGGCGTCGGAGGAACAGGTGGCCAGCGCGCCATCTGTGCCCGGGTCCGACGATGTCGGCGACTTTGCGGCTATCCCCGGGACCAACGATGTCGGCGACTGTGCGACTAACCCCGGGCCCAACAATGTCGGAGACTGTGCGACTGCATCCGCGTTGGCCCTTTTGCCCAATGAAGCGGCCGACGCGTTTGACCCCGGCCCCAACGATGCCGACCGGGAGGGCTTTTGACTAGCCCCGGCCGTGCCGCCCGCTGCAACCTCCGAACCCCACCGCATCACCCACCGGCCGCTGCTGCCCCGAAGCCACTGGGGACCGCCTCCCCCCCCTCTGCACCTGGACGACCACTCTTACGCCGACCTCGTCACCGCCGCCGAGAATATAGTGAAGCGTCTGCTCGTAACCGAAAATTATGATTCTATAAATAATTTTATTTCGCTTTACGTAGGTTACGAGCAGGCGCGCCATAGGATCTCGCTGCGGGAAGTTTATCGTAACTTCGTGCCGGTGTGTCGTCCACACGAGTACACGTGCGTCGGCCTAGCGCTCGAGCTAATGCGCCGCTGGCGGTGTCTGGAGGAGCGGTTCCCGGGGCTGGGCGCCGCCACGGGGCTGCTGTCGTGCGAGGAGACGGCGTCGCACGTGCTGCGCGACGCGCTCATGTCGCAGGGGCCCTATGAGCTCGTCACGCCCGACAAGGAGCACGTCATGCTGGGGGTGCAGATATCGTTAAACGGGAGGAGAGGTGTGTTGATTGCTGATCCTGGCTACCATATAGGTAAAATTATTACTATTATGCTAGACGGCGAGCAACCACACACAGGATATTTTAATCAAATCCTTGATAGTAACAACCGCAAGGATTTTTTATATTATTTTTGTAATAATAATCTAAGTTATATAGTCTGGCGTGAAGAAAAGCATCGCAAAGATGATGTTATATTTTCAAATTCTCTTATTTATGCTTCCAGACCCTTTTGTGGAGGAATCTGCGTAACTGAGAAGCGCAATTTAGTTTATAAATTTAAAAGCTTAATACGACGGACTCATACGGGAGTAGTGGTAGCTGGGATGGTCTTTATGTTATGTCCTGACTTTAACCAGGCAAAATTTACTATATATTACAGCGTGGGTAGGCAAGAAGTTGATAAAGTAAAAAAACAATTTTATTTTAAACTTTTTAGAGAGTTAGTTAGTGAAGAAGTTCTGATGGAAATTAAACTTTGCAATGCACAGTTAAATTTCCCGGAAGGAAGACTGCTCTCTATTATTTACCGGCTGGTCACGATACTGTCCGACGAGGCGTTCGTGCGGCAGTGCATCGAGCTGAACTCGTACATCACGCAGTGCAGCGAGTTGCAGCGGGAGTATCTCTGGTCGCTCCAGTCTGACTCTGTGAAGCAGGCAGACTTCGAACAACTGTAAAAGAGACAGCTTTTGTATCATCATTTTCCATCGGCTAGACCGTATTGTATTTTTAAGTACAGATGATTTTTCTCGAAAATATGAATTTGACTCTTGTTGTGAGCGCCCCGGCAAGTCCGTGTCAGTCTTGATCACTAAACGTTCCTAAACGTTCCGTGTCAATAACAAAGTTATTAGAAAATGATATACCTACCTAATTTATTTTATCTGTGGCTGATGCAGCTTTGTGACAAAAAGACGAAAAGATAGTACGTCAGACGGACAGACGACGATGACATGATTTTGTTTGCCTTCGGTATATGAATCCCTTGAAATTAAGTTCCTATTAAAACTAGCAAAGGTTCCTAACATGAGGACAACATCACCGAACATCGAAATAATTTTGCGGTTCTTTATATTATTGCTAATTTCGTTAACAGTCTTCTGTAAGATCAACCATTACCTAGTTTTATGTATGTGTAAAAAAATTAAAAATTCTAATCTACATGTTCCTTAGTTTAGGGAGGATGCGCTGAAAATTCGCTAGATAAATATCCTTGAAAGAGTTATTTTAAATAGCTGTCCAGAAAATTAAGATGAAAATTAAAAAAAAAAAAAACTGCGCAGCTGGTCTGTGCACTAGTATGAGAAGAGCCACCACTCCTGATGGTGGGCGCTGAAGTTCGCCAAAAAAAAATATATCTAAACACTTTATCTAAAAATATACAAAAATATATTACTAACAGTGGAAATAGAATCAAAATTGCTCGAGAAACAAACGAGATATAATTATTTTAAACAAATATATCTGTCCCTCTCGCGAAAACGCTGTTTTCTATGGCAGATGTATAGACAAAGTCAAATTCCATGTCGGACTTCTCGTTCTAAAAGTAATCTTTGAAGCGTTATAACTTCATCGCTGATGAAGATATTTAAAAAATATTTTCTTGAGTGTTTACTGGAGCTTATAAGTAATTCATTTTATAAATTAAAAAATCGCGTGCATATTCCCTATTGTGCAGAAGGGTACCGCTGCTGAGCCACATGCACCGCCTCACTGCCTCTGCCTCATTCGTTTTCGCCCGGTGGGTTGGCAAAAGCCAAGCCTATGAGTTTTCTCCTACGGACGCGTGTGATTCGGCCCCAAATCATATATATAGAAAACTTTGAAAAAAAAAAACACATATTTTTGTATTTTTTTATGAAACAAACAATACGAAGTAATGGTTTTCCGAAAGCTTACTTTCCATAAGTAGTTATTTCTTCTTCTTTCCTCAAGTAAACTACTTTCTGTCATGCCTCAGGCTTTATTTAGAGATAAGACCCAGTCTTAAACGTTTAGGTAGCTTATTGTAATAATTAACAAAAATAATTATTTAAATAATAATCTAAGCACTTATGAAGTGCTTACTGGCCTATCTATAATATAAAAATAAGTCGGGTTTTCCTTCCTGACGCTATAACTCTAGAACGCACGAACCGAATTCCACGGTTTTGCATTCGTTGGAAAGGTCTCGGGCTCCGTGAGGTTTGTAGCAAACGAAATTCAGGGAAAATGTGACGCAGACGAAGTTGCGTGGGTCAGCTAGTTTATCTATAAAATATACCTAACACTTTGAAATTAAGAAAAAGACTCAATTTAATTAAATAAATATTTACTCAGAGACGGCCACAAAAATTTTGTTCCTAAATTGTTGCCTATTTAATACGGCTACAAAATGTATCAGATACGTAAATATTATTCCGAAAAAAAAAAGATATGTAACATTACGGGAACATCGCTACAACGAAAAGTTAGCATACAAATGGAGTTAATCTAGTAGGTACACGTCCAATCAAATATTATAGTTGGTCATTCGGGATGTCTGTGAGTGCGCTGTCTGTGAGTGTTACCTACTGACTCTATCTGGGTCGCGCGGCGCGTCCCAGTGCCAAGCGCACACGGGCGCACACAGGCGCGCGCACCGGCACGCATACACCCGTGCGTCCTAACTAGGCCGAAAAACTCGCGCATGCGCTCACAACCACATATTATAACCTACTCATAAACACTGCTGAATTTGAAAACTTCCACACGACTGCTCTGCCCAGCCCGATTCTGACTCGCCATGGGCTTGCATTTTGTTAGAGACCTCACCCAACCAACATCCTAATTTTGAAAACTTTGGCTCTACACCTGGGTTTATAACCACCGTAACAACAACCTATGATTGCTAAGTACTTTTCAAAAAAATGTCAGGGGCTGGGCGTTATGAGCCAGTCAGTAAATTAGTATCTACAGATTTCCATTAACTTTTTTTTTTGACATCTGTCAGTCGGTGATAAGAAACTTTATTTCAGAGTACATATATAATTATACAATAAAATAAACATTCATTCATTCCATTAACTTATGTTGTTACCTAGCCGATGTGAAAATTTTGTAAAACTCAGATATGATTGCCTCGGCATTGATTTAAATAATTATGAGGAAATTAGTGTGTTTAGCATCTTCACACATAAAGGTACTTTGTGTAAATTGAATAGATTCTGTGCGACGAACTCGCTTTTGAATTTTAGCATGGTGTAACAGCTGTGCGGGAGCCGCTTCTCCCAGACAGCTGTGAAAGCAGCCTTACCTATGACCATTACCCAGCCACCACTATACCTACGTATTAACAATACATCGAACGATATAAGAGATAATTACTACCGATCAGATAAGAACCCTGGAGTACCTATGGGTACTCATTGTATGATTAAGGTACAGAGTCACCAGGATTGCTCACTAGCACCAATGTAGGTCTAGTTGAGCGTCAAGACCTCGGTGGCAAAAATAGAATTAATGAGCCCCCTCTGGGCTTCAATGTGATTTTACTTGTTGTATGTTAAGCCTTTAAACGTAATACGTATTTTATCATAGGTGTTGTTGAAATAAGTGTTTTAAAAACATTCCATAAGTGAATGCATTCTTGTGTTGTAGGTTAAGTATACATTCAAGGACCGTGTTTCCCAGGTAATGAGTTGTGGAGATCTGGTAGGCAGCCCCTTCACGTAAAATACTGGTATTCAGCTGAATCCGGTTTGACTAGAAGCCGACCCCAATATACTAGGGAAAAGGCTAGATGACGAATCACAGTTCACTTGATGTTTACTCTACCCTAGTGTACACGGTGAGACGTCGCCATTATGCACTTGCGCAGTTTGAAGGACACAAAATTAAGTAGGTGCAACAAATTTAAAGTAGCTGTAATATTTTTAAGTATTTATTGGCCCTCTAAATTGGCCTAATTTTAAATGGATACTTTTATCCCTATAGGATAGGAAAAAAAAGTAGTTCTTAGGTGTAAAAAGACCCATCACAAAGCTAATCACGCACTCTGTTCAAAGTACAATTATTATATTTCATTACAGACGGCATACGACTTGTATTTTTGGTTATAATAAATCAGCAAAGTAACGCACATTAAAAAATGTAATGCCATTGCACAGGAGTCTTAGGAGATGTATTATAAACATAAACAAACAATAATGACTGAAAACATCAAAGGGCAGAAAAAGTGAATATTGGCTTTGCGATGTGTATTTTTGCAGCCGTCATTTCAAGACTGAACTACTACGGATAGACTGATCGCGAAACCTGATATTTACTTATCTGGGGATGGCTCAGGGTCGTATGAAAAGAACGAATGAAAAAAGGGCTGATTGTTATTTACTTTTTAATTTAAAAGTAGGTATTTTAAAGCTTTTAATGTGATTGAATGTCTATTTAAAAAACTAAATGTTTATGCCAAGTCCAAATCTAAGATGAAGATCTAGTGAGTGATCTGTACCTACCTACCACAGATTTTGTCCTGAAAATTTATTTCAGGCAACACTCGCACAATGGTGGCTTTAGTTATAAGTTTGTGTCCATTTTAAGACAATCATTGTGAAGAAAACATTTGTGTTCAAAAAAATAATATTCACGCTCAACTTAACTCTGTTCATTATTATCAGTATTTTTAATAATAAGTATACGGTATGAATAAGTATTGGCGTAGCCACATAGTCAAAATCATTGTGATTATCGGCGTTTCTATATTGATTTAACTATGTATATTTAGATTAACGGGCCGAGCCAAACATTTAAGATGGACTTAATTAATATTAAAATAATATTAATAATATCCTTGGAAATTTCATACAACGCCATATAGTCCCAAGCTAAGCAACCTAATGCTTGTGTTATGGTAACGAGATGGCTGATAAACTACTTATATACATTTTTTTTTGTAAATACATGCATATTATAGATAGAAAAACACCAAGACTCGGAACAAATACTTGTAGGTCGTACAAATATTGGTTCCGTGCGGGAATCGAACCCGCGACATGCTGCAATTATGTAATTTAAACTTTTTGGAATGTAAGTCCTTATATTTTATGTAGATAAGTCCTCATATTTTCGCCTCAAAGGCATTTAAAACTATTATATATTTACTTACTATCATTAAAATCGAGTCAGAGCTAATGTGGTTTAGTTTTTCAAACTCTTACATGTAAAGGCTACAAAATCTAAGCCAGCTATTAACGGAAGTAGAACACATTGAACTTGAATGTATTACCCACTTCGCTTATAGACGACAGCAGAATCTATAAGACAACGTAACATTTGGTCACTGCATTCAAACAAACTCGGTTCTTATTCAAACATCTCATCTCAAGATGCCATGGTTTCTTAGAACTTCTTCTAAGTCCTGCAATTTTGAATTAAGCTCTGAAATGCCGCAAAAATCGGCTACGCCTCTAGGCACACAGTAGAGAAACGAAGACTAGTCAAGGTTTGTGGTCCGAGGAAATTAATGTGATGGGATATCTCTCAGTAAGCCAAAAGTATAATCTTATTATATATCAATTTAAACTAACATATCGGCATGACCTGCTTTTGCAAGTCGTTGCACGTTTATTTTGTCCATAAACTTTCACTACTTTTAAAAATTCCCAACGATTGAAAACATAAGTTGGATAAAAGCTTAAAGCACTTCACTTCGTAGATTTGAAAAGGTAGTGCTTAGGGTCACTCTCTAGAAAAGAATTACTTTAATGTTAAAAAAAAAACAAACCGAATTTCATTTAATTGTAACGATAGATTATGTCCTAAGTATCTAGAATCTCATAAAAAAAGTAAGTAAGTATGTTTTTTTTTTTTAATTATGATATTTACCTATTTTTTAAGCAGGTTAAACTTTAACAAGTCAATCGTTTTATGTTATTTTAAGCTAGAAGAGGCCGGTGTTTCCTTGCTGACGAACGCGAAAAGACACCCAAACAAACTTAGATTTCAAAGTCTCTTTAAAAGGCCATACAAACTGTAGACTGTTCAAATCATATTATGAGAAAAAGAATGCGGTATAACATCACACTATGAAAATAACTGAAGCTAAACAAATGTATATGTACAGGATCGCGTTCAGTTTCATTGGTGAAATCGGCTCATAGTTGTCATACGGGAATTTCAGCAATGAAAGGCATAAATAGGCATTGTGGCATAGCCCTCGCCGCCATTTTGATTCTTTTTTCAAAATTGAAAATTCCAGGTGAAGTCACCGTGTGTCAATCATGACTATTAATAAAAATGACTTTATTATGTGAATAGGTTTATATTTCTAATATTAGTTCCCAACTTGATTTAATAATTTCATGGACGAAACTAAAAATAATACGAATAAAACTCGTGAAAACCACTTTATTTAGAACTTCTCAAAATAATAGTCTTTAAAAAATACTTAGTTTCTATGTTTTGGTGTTAGAATGTATCTAATGTATTAAACGATGTATACAAGTAACCGTCTCTTATTTTATTTATAACTTAAACATAATCCAATAGACATCGTTCCCTGAATATTACCCCTAAGATGTGCGGAGTGATCCAAGGAGGTGCAGAAAGATAGTGCCTACATGTAGGAAATAAGTCAATAAGAAACGATGTATCGGAACAGATACAGAGGGAATAGGCTTGTGTCCACTAATAACAAATTGCTTGGTTTATAGTTTCTAATTATAAATGAAGAGACGTAGATAAGAAAAAACCAGTCTATTTCTCATACAAGTTTAAGATGATTAATATTTTAGAGAATAAATTCGGCAAAAATAGGCATTCAGTCACGTGACAGCGAACACCAAACAGAAAGTGTTACGTCACGCCACGCAAAACATCATTGTTGCTGTTGACGTTTTCATACAACGGAGCAGGTTTAAACAGTTTTGTTTCGCAGACTGTGACGTCATCAAGACGCCATGACACTATTCAGCGTTTTCGAGGGAAATCTAAATTGTTTTTTAAAAATACAAAATACGTAATGTACTCGTACATTGCTTTTTCGTTAAAATATAGGTTTTTTGGGATAAAATAGAGATTGAAGTATATAATTAACCAAGTTTTCAAATTTTGTCAACTAGCCTATTTCGTAGTATTCTTTTAAGAGCTCTCTGGGGTAGTTTTGGTGAACTAGAAATCTCACACTACCTGGTCTTTTCCCCAAAAGTCCAGACGCCTTTGAAAGGGTTCCACAGAAAAAAGTAGGTTAGGTTAGCCATCCAAAGTATAGGGAGTCCGTCCATCCGTCCGTCTGTCAGAAGGCTATATCTAATAGGTGAACAGTTGAAATTTTGTTTTGAAGTTTTTATTATTCTTCTATTAAGCTTAAAAGTAGGTGTGCACTTTCTACGCTCCCATTCGTTTCTATTGCGATAGGTAGGTAAGTTTTGTTTGTTTTTTATTATCTACACGGCGCTTTCCATATTACGACACAACGCGTTCGTTGCGTCACTTTCGAATAGGTTAACACCTACTATGCTTGAAAGTGAAACACCATTGGTTATGGGAAAGTACCTTTAGCCATGTGATTTAATATGTTTATTTGGCAAGCTTGGGAAGGTACAAGCGTTTTCTCATCGGGAATGAATAAATGTTATGTTACACTAAGTTCAATTTGTAGGTACCTATCGTAAGTTTTCATCGCCAGTTTGATCGATAGTCTAAGCATGGTCTAAGCCTTAGACTAAAAAGCCACGAGAAAGGCGATTTCCCTTAGACTCCTTCGTAAATGGGCCTCCCATTTACAAAAGACCCATTTACCTATGAAATTACCTAAAGATTTTTATTTCAATTGGTACCTTTTCTTAAATAGGTGTAGAGTCCTACTATAAGATTACGATTACCTATTTAAAAGCTACATCAATATTTGATTGACAGCGGGTGATAAAACTCAAAGTAAGTACATACTTTTTATTATAAGCGCGAGTAGGTTAGGTTAAGCTATTAACTCTCAGGATATCTATATCTGTCAATTAAAAGTTCTGTATAAGAAGGTACATATGAAAGTAGCTGCCTTTATATTCGGTGATATATACATGGGAAACGACCGTATTTAAAACAAAAGGCTGTGTATGAGAACAGTTATAGCGACAAAACCACTTAAACGGGTTGGGTTGAGGATTTTCAGGTGTGACCCAGATAAGTTAAGCCGCGATTTCAACACACGAGCGAGTACCAAATACAGAAAACGTTTGGTTACAGTGAGACAATGCACAAGAAAATGTTTGGATACCATGATTTGATTATAAGGATGCTTTGATTATATGGACAGAAGACCTAAATTACGCATGAGTACCTACCTACATGCCTTGCAGTTTTGGAAAAAAAAAGGTGTAGGTAGATAGCGTAATGGACATACATTGGCTTAGCGGCATCGTTTCATTGACGTGGCAGCATCTTAGCATTTCCGTAGTAAAGTCGTAGCGGTGTCGTAGCAGTTCCGTAGCACCGTCGCCGTCGTAGACAAGGTGTAGCAGATCGTAGTAGTGTCGTAGCAGCGTAGAAGCAAAGCGTAGCAGCGACGTACGAGTAACCTTGCCGTAGAGCTGTCGCACCTGTGTCGTAGAATTGCCGAAGCATTGTCTTGTCTCGTCACATCGACTGTTTCAAATATCGGGAATATTATGAACGGCATATTTGTTGTAGGTTGGAAATATTCATAATCTCATTCTCCTTACCTTACTTCATTTTCACAAATATTCTATAGACACTATAATATGTTTTGCCAGTAACGTAAAACATTCAACATCTAACGTTGAAACTATTTTATTTTCAGTGATAATAAAACTTCTCCCCCTAAGGGGTGAGATGTTCTTACTCCCAGAACAGGCCCCTAAAGGGGAGGCTATGAGGCGCGGGGCCCAGGGTTCGCCGTCCTACGAATCACTTCCACTGACCCAATTACTTGTTTCTCATGTGCCCTAAATCAGTGACCCTGGTTTGTGACCACCGTGGCACGGAGCTCCGATGTACTCTTATGTACCATGTTACGTATTAGGGTTACTTCAGTCATGTATACCTATAGCAGAACTTTCTGTGCAATTTTTTTCGTTCTAACTTGTTCAGAATCTGGTATAAAATAAATGAAATACTGAATTAATTACGAGTAAGGAATTCAAGAAGTTGTACGTATTAATTTCTAATAACGTTTATTTGATATTAAACTGAATTTATCAGAACTTGGATACTCATATATATATTTTTACCTAGTATAAACGTGGGTAAGAATTTTGAATGCTTAGTAAAAAAAATTGTTTTAGCCGGAAATAGACATGCAAATTTATATTAGGGTACCTAAACCTCATACAAATCATCAAATAGCTATTGTTTAGGATTAAGGAGGGTAGATAGGGTGGGATGGTTTCAGTCAATAAGATGATAGGCATCTTTTTAAGATGAACAAGTATTTAAGACAAGTACCAATTAGTTCTGGTAAAACATTAACAAAATTGGAAGGTATTGATTTTGGGAAGTTTAATTAAAATAACGCTGATTTATCAATACTGTCAGCATATGGTTTTAATTGAAAGGCAAATGAAATTAACAGAATGATTGAGCATTGATTTCACGTGGTTCATTTCAGCAGAACTAAGCTCAAATTAAAACCTGAATTAAGCTAAATTGTCCCTGAAACAATATAATTATACGTAAATAGTACCTACCTTTTTTAACAATCAATTACGGTCAAATACCTAACAACTTATGAATCTTGCAAGACTGGTCTAAATCCGAGTAGCAATCTCTAGGAACTAGGTCAATGGTTATCAAACGACGGATGAGCTACATAGCTCGCAAATGAAGGAGGCGCAGCTTCATCGCGGGAATGAACTCATTAAAACCGTCGCAGTCGCCCCGGCGGGCGCGGCGCTCCAACGCTACGGCCTCTGCCGAGCTTGATTCGATAGCGCTGACCCATATCTTTTAATCCAAAATGTCTGCTGCCTTTGTACGTTTTAAATAGTGAAGGGATGACACTGTTTAGCTTTGAATAGGTCGGTAGGTAGGTACTGATTTCTGTACTATAAATTTGTTAGGTATACGTATACTTAGGTAGGTATTAGGTACCTACATCAAATACCTGATTAGACAGAATAAAGAAGCCTGCAAGCGGAGATGAGAATATGAGATACATGTGAGAAGTGACGAATACCTAACGATGAGGTACCTATTAGACAAATGGAACTATTGACATCAAACCTGAAAGGAAATCGTTTGTCTTGATATGGGCATGGGCCTAATCAATGAACCAGTGGCGTAGCGTGAGTATCGGCTGCCCGGGGCGGAAGACTATTTTGCCGCCCTCTTAATTAAGTATTTCAATTTAATGCATACTAAATATTATGTACATTAATTCTAGTAATTATAGTAGGTACCTACTGTTCGGCAAGAACAGTCATCACTATTTTGCATTATATAGGTTAGATTTTAAATAAAAAAGTTTATTTGTTTTACAATTACCTACGTTTATTTATTAATAAAAAAAAGAGTTAAGAAGAAGAGTTAGTAAGAGTTTATTTATTAAGTAAAAAATATTGTACCTATTGGTACAATATTTTTTACTTCAACCATTGATATAACAGTTACATAGGTACTGTATTATTTAATCATGTCGATCGTCGAGGTGAACCCTAATTTTAAGAACCACTACATGTGACGAATTTCAGAACCATGTTCTTATTAAAATTTGCACAAAAATCACAAATACGGAACAGTGTGAACTAAACAACTGAAGATCCATGAATTAAACGTTCCTTGAATTGTCAAATCATCACGTACTTTCTTAAAGGGACGTAATCTATACATATAATAAAGTTGTAGAGTTGCCGCGTCTGTAAATTGAATATTTTTGCAAAAAAAAAAAACATAGAAATTTCAGAAAAAAGACATAAAACACAAATGATTTTTTTGTCTGTTTGTCTGTATGTCTGTTTGTCAAACAGATATACGTGCGTGATGCTCCTCCAGTAACATTTAGCGTTCATTTCATCAAAATCAACACACAAAATCAAAAGATATCGAATTTTAAAGTTTAGGAAGAAAGGAACTTCATCGAGCGCTAAAGTAGGTGGTTTTCATTGATACTCCAGATACTTGCAATGCCATCTATTGAGAAAATTTGTAGTAACAAATGTGTGAAAAGACCCCAACACAATGTATTTTTGAGTATTTTTTTAATTAATCATAATAATATGTGGCAAAAGAAAAGTGAAAATGTTAGCGCCCTAACATAACTTATAGGTAAATCACAGATAGAATCAAAATGACGGCCAAGTGCGAGTCGGACTTGCACACGAAGGGTTCCGTACCATATACCTTATTATTAGTTGTTATAGGGCGATAGAAAAACACAATCGGTGGAAATTTCAACTGCTTATTAATTACGTTTCTTGAGATACAGCCCACTGACAGATAGATGGACGGACAGCGAAGGCTTAGTAATAGGGTTCCGTACCCAAAGGGGTACCCTTTGGGTACGGAAGCCTAAAAAGTCGACAAGTTCCGACTCAGGTGAATTATTGCAGTAACAATTATATAAGATCCCACTGTTGGGTTTTCAACGCTCATGAACCTAAACTCAAACTTTGCTTGCAACATTATACTTTAAAAACTAAGTTATATTAAGTAAAACGAAACATAACTGGAGTTTTAACGCAAAATCGAGACATTGTGAATGAATGATACAAATATTTACAAAACAAGATAATACTGGGGTGGTTACCACAAAAAAAAACTACCGACTACATTTACAAAGAAAAAAATATTTAAGAAAATGTCAATTTCACGTGATAGAAGTAAACGATATCTTTTTTGGTATTAGAGACATAATTATCTATATCTATGAAACACAAAATGATTTTTTCTGGTGAAATTTTGAGTGTTGCATAGTGTTGTTGGATTAAAATATTATCTTTGTTATTAATTAAAAAATCTTTTGGGTTTCTTCTATCAAACTCACCAGGCCACCGAGTACCTACTTACCTACGTACTCAGAATATATTTTGAATTTTATCCGTATTCATTGATTATTGTTTTTAAAAGTAGGTATGATACCGCATCTTCTTAAATGTATAAAGAGTGAATTCAAATGATTTATTAATTAATTGGTTTTAGCAACAAGTGTTAACATTTATATCTTACAAAAGACAACAAGCATTTAATTTTTGTTTGTACTATAAACCTTTTAATTGTAAAACATTTTTAATTATAATACATTTTTAAACATATTGTTAAAACAGTAAGTTTTTAAAATGCTTTGATTACAGGGTAGGTATATACCTACCCTATAATCAAAGCATTTAAAAAAAAATAATGCTTTGTGCTTTGGTTTTAATTTGAACAGTTAGGTATGGCACCGGAAAATTGCAATTTCCGTAAGATTGTAATAGACCTTTATTAGATTATGATTTCTCGATCAATTATGAACAAATCGTTTTCTATAGGTGCCTAAAATAAATACCACCCAAATTCAATAGTTTCCAAAATTACCGTGGCTTAACAAATAAACTTTACTTACTTACTACTTACTTACTTATTAAGAAAAAATATTTTACAATTTCAAGCATATGTTACAATTGTACGACGTTTCCGATTTTCCGGTGACAAGTACATGGAAATTGAAAACCATTACAACAACATTGTTGATGTTTTTACGCTTTAACTTATTACTAGAATCAAAGTGGAAATCAACTATTTACAAAATCATAACACGTATAGAGTTAGATACGCAGTTCTTCCCACTGGAGTAGGAAGGTTCACAAAGGTTAGACCTTTAGGTGTAATTCAAATGATTAACCTAAATTGTAATTTTTGTGTATTTTTGGTATGCGTCATATTGACCGCAAATACACTCTTTTTATTTCTTTCTAAAAGTTTGTTTAGAAGATTAATAATTGAAAGTAAGTGAGACGGTAATCTCGTCTTAATAGCTAGCAGCCTACTAGCACACCAATAGACCATGTCCTGGATTCAGACATAGATACTCCCTTGGGATGTTATCAGACTTCCACGCGGGTGAAGCCGCTGGCATAAGCTAGTATAATACATAAGTTCACCTATCCAAATTAAAATTATGAACATTCCATCTTAATTCATCAAATTGCGACAGCAGGGGACCTTTTGTCCACTCCTCAAAACTAAAGTTTTGCACCGTTTCCGCCCTGTACGAGTCACATCCCACGTAACTTTTTGACATAAAGATCTAAAAGCAGTTATACCTATTTTTGGTTTTTTTTTTTTTTCAGGTAATAAATCACCTAACCTAACCATTTTCTTAATAAGTACCTACCTCCATGCAATTTTATTTTTTTATTTAGAAGTTACTGAAGTTCTTAGATCATGATGTAAGTTTATATAGAACTTTTAAAATAGAAGTTAGATACAATATTATAAGTGAAATAGATTCATTACTCAAATATTTTTAAACACTATGATTATGTATAAAATTGTGAACATATTATTATACCTATTGTCTTGTAATTTTGTTACACTTAAAATGGTACTTGATAGTTTATATTAAATGTGTGTTAATGTTGCCTTTACCTACTTATTTTTTTTTTCATGAACATATTCTAAAAATCTACAAAATTATAGCATATTACTATTTAATACTATGACAAGTACACAGACTTGCCACATTAAGAATTGTACTTTTTTTTAGGCTTTAAAATAATTGTGACGTTATCATCTTCCTATTGTCAATAAATCACCGCTACTTCAATGATCAGTTTTTTTTTTAATATTATAGCATGTATGAGAGACGTCTCTTATCGTCTTGACGTTTTTACGTCGAAGAATCCAATATTCCCGAATATATATTTTTTTACAAAAAAAAAGTATTTATTTTTAAGCATCGGTGAATTGAAGTCCAGTGGTTCTAAAACGTCAACCTAGTCACCATGATACCTTAGCTCCTCTTCTTGCTGTTTAACTCCAGCCTTTTCTTCTGATTGCGCTACTTCCGCCTCCTCATTAAGCTTTGACCGGACTAGAACGACCAAAAATTTATATCAAGCATTCAGAACAACAAGAAATTTGGGTAAATACCTACTCATCATCTTTATTTTTTCACTCACTAAGTATTCTTAAAAATAGGTACTTACAATAAAAAAATTGTTTTAAAAGTGAAATTTAATTATGTTTTATATAATATAAAATTACTTTTTAATTTTAATTTGATTTAAAACAGACCTCGATAATATGCATCGAGAGGATAAAACAGTGTCTAATGGCACGGCCACAGGCGTCATATTGAATACTTACTAGCCGACCCGCGCAACTACGTCTGCGTCACATTTTCCATTGATGCTCCACTCCTACTTGTCTTAGCGTGATGATAGTATAGCCTTCCTCGATAAATGAGCTATCTAACACTGAAAGAATTTTTCAAATCGGACAAGTAGTTCCTGAGATTAGCGCGTTCAACCAACCAACCAAACAAACTCTTCTGCTTTATAATATTAGTAGGTATAGATTAATTAATAGATAATAAAAGAAATAAAGGATTTCAGAATGAACTACCGAATGTAACGAGGCAGGTTAAATTTTAACTCACTTAGGGAGTTATTACCTATTAGAATCTGAATGCAGTGAGGGATATTAGCTAGGCCACGGCAAAGATTCCTTTATTTCTGAGCATACTCTATTTTTCACACCTACCTATTACGAGAAAAATGTGCACGCACCATGAAGAGAGGTGGCCGCGACTGACCTCCGCAGGTTGCGCAGGTGCTACGTTCAGATCGCGCGTATAATATTGTTCTGAATTTAATTATAATCCGCCAATAATGTGATTTGAATTTGGAACATAACTTTCACATCTAACTCTATGTCTAAACTCTCTCGCTTCGCTCTCGCGTTAACTGCCGAATCCATCATTGCATTCGGGATTCGCCGAAATATGGCGCCCGAGACATAAGACACTGCTTTCACCCCTCGGTGCATAATCTTCTAAGTATTATAGAGGAGTAGGTAGCGTAAGTAGTAGTTAGTTTATTTTTTTGATGTGTTTAAAATTTTATTCCAATATTGTTGTTAGGCTACGCTGTGCTGAATAGCATTATACATAAAAATATGATTGCATTACACATATTATTAGACCATAACATATATAGTTTATTTCTCTCATAAAGGTAAATTTTGTCAGTAAGTAAGTAATTTATACATAACATTAATTTATTGCCTTACGCTAGAGCCTTTGTGAGAGCTGGAGTCTTAACTAGGTTCAGGACCTGAGGCCTTAGTGTGAGTTTTCTCGACTTACGTTCGAACGCGTTCTACAAGTGACCACCAGGTGGAACTATAACTAAATTCCCATACTAAATTCTAACGCGCTCGGAATCGAACGCGTTCGAACGAGAGTCGAAAAAACTCACACTAAGGCCTCTGTATGACAGAATATCCAGGCAATAATCGGATAATGCTTAAAGGGGTGTGCCCTTTAAGCATTATCCGATTATTCTATTTTACGGCATAATAACACTAGAATCAAACAGTTTTGATAGAGAGGTAAGTCTATATAATAGAAGTGTGGGTTATATTTTGTAATGTAAAGTGATGTTATTGTGTATTGTATATGTGGTGTGTGTGTAGTGTGTGAGGGTGTGGTGTGTATGTGCATGTAAGTCATATGATTCGTGCTTAATTGGTGATTATGAGAAGGATGTTTATTAAAACATGACGTAATAGAACAAATTGAGAAAATACTGTCCCTATTTGTACTATAGAACAATTTGTCACGTTTTTTCTCAAATTTTTCCATAGAACAAACTAAGTATATAAACTTCTTGAAGTTGATATGTAAACTGGCCACTCGAGAATGATTTGCTACCACTTGTCTTGTGACATTGTTGATTAGATGGTTACTCACCGACAGAAATTTTAACAGATTTTTCATTCACGTCTTATATATTATCTCATCATGGAAGAATTTGGGAAAAGCGATTCCCATTTAGTTCTGTGCATTCACGGACAAATAAAAACAGAGGCAAAAGCTAGTATTAGTTCTATAGTATAAATAGGGACAATATTTTCTCAATTTGTTCTATTACGTCATGTTCCATAGAACAAATGGGACCTACCCGTCTGGATGATATTTTCTGCATAGTAAAAAGAAACTTACCCTCGGGCTTAGGCTGCGAAGGGCGCGGGGGCAGTATCCCGCGCCACAAAGTCGTCAGACCGCGCAGTGGGAGTGGGATTTGATTAAAAGAAGTAGATATAAAAGGAAGATAAGGGTCTTCCTCTGCAATCTAAATAGAGGAAGAGAAATTTGTGTTATTGTAATGTACATTCAACAAAAAAAAATGGTAAAAAAGTAGGGTAGCAGTGGCGTAGCTAAGTTCAAAGGGGCTCAGTATCAAACATTTTTAGGGGCCACGTTTTTAGGTTTATTTTTTTCTTAAACAAAATAGCCTTACTAGCTCAGAATTATCTTGACTGCTGTGCGATGGATTTTTTTATTCCCAGATACGGTTTCTAAGTGTTCAAAGGCTAAGGGTCAACTCACACCGAAAGAGCGGCGAAGGGCGGCGAAGCGCAGCGACCCACTCGGTAGAGAAGGCTCGCGAATTCCCGCGACTGCTCGAGAAGTCGCTGGAATGCTCGAGAAGTCGCGGGACTCCGCGCGCCTTCCATTAGTCTGCCCGAGGAAGACAGACTATCCGTCTGCCTCAGGTGATTAAGGTATTCGTTGCACTGCAAGGAATGAATGCGAAAGCTCGCGCGCAACTGACGCGCGCGGGGAGTGGGCGCGAAAGGCGGGATATTGCCAGCGGCCGCTCGCGACTGCTCGAACATTATCGAATTCCCGCGACTTCTCGCGCAGTCGCGCGGCTCCGTTTATGGAATTCTCCGGAATTCCCGCGGCGCCGCGGGCATCCGCACGACTCGTTCGAGTTTCTCATGCGATAATAATTATAGTACTTAATGAAAATAAAGTTAAAATTCATATGACATTGAAACTGCGCTCCGCTTCGCTGCGCTTCGACGCTCTTTTGGTGTGAGTTGAGCCTTACCTACCCCTTATTAGAAACAGAGTAGGTCAAATATGATGTAGGTCAGTCAGTGTACCTACTGTAAGTATAATCTGACCAATATTCTCTCAAAAATGTAAGTTTTTATTTAGAGTGACATATATGTACCTACCTACGTATGGAACCCTCGGTGGGCGAGTCCGACTCGACTCGCACTTGTCCGGATTTTTTTAAATTTCTATTTGGTATGGGTCTGCTCTTAACTCGCTGTCGGCGCCAGGTAAACGTGCAAAAAATTACATGGATTTTTCCCTAATATCCCTTCGTAGATACTCGAACAATAAATTAATATAAATCTTTTATCATTACTAGAAAACGTAATGGATCACCATAGAAGTAGATTCAGGACCACTTTACACACATCAAAAAAAGTTTGTGATCACTAGCATCAGCTGATATGTATTTTTTTAATTTAACTTTCTCAAGAATAATTATTTGTTCTGTGTTTTCTCTAAATAGAGAAACCCTTTTTGAAATTAAAAAATAAAACTATTTTTAACACAAATTGAGAAATTAATCAGAATGTAGGTAATTGTAACAGGAATTTGATAGAAAGAAAAATACTGTTCAACCAAACTTACAATAACAATTTATGAATAAAAGGTTTTTATTCAATATAATATTAGTAACTCCTCCCCTGGCTTGAACAAATGCGGAAATCCTCCTGGGCATGCTGAGGATCAAGTTACCCCTGAGCTTGGCACTGTCTGGGGCTGACGGTACTAGGGTAAGTGCTCCAATGAATGAACACCCCCCAGTGAATGAACAAAATACATTTTTATCAAAATAATAAGAAATTGGAACGTTTCAACCATATGTAGTATTTTTTTTCATAACTGCTACTCTATTTCCCAATTAACTGGTCAAATTTACGTTGAATATCAAAGTTCATTTCGAAATGGCGAGTGGTTAAAGTTTAAGTCGATAGTGACATTTTTATTTGTTCGGGTTAGAGTTTAGGACTGAGGTAAGAGGAATCATTTTTGATTTGACGTGTCCGTTACCCAGGCCAGATGTTGTCGAAAATGGTCATTTGAATCTTATAGATAATTAGTTTTGCGGCTTCTGTAATTGTTGCGCACATTTTTAAATTTGTTGCGCTTATAGTTTTTTAATTATTTCACAAAAACATTTCCTGCTGGGGTAACGTTACCCCAGCCAGACCTTTTTCTTTCTAATGGGAATATTTAAATAATTACTAGCTATAAAATTAGTTGTCTAGATGAAGTAAATGTTGTGCCTTATTTTGTATTTGTTCTTTCATCGGTTGCGAAGTTATTCGAGATTTTGCTGGGGTAACGTTTTTGGTTTTGCTAGATCTTTGAAATGGTTAAGCGGATTCTTATCATATTTTGTACATGGCTTCTTAGGAATTAGTTTAAATTTGTTCTGCAATAAAAAAACCAAAATAATACATAGCTTAAAGGTTATTTCATTAAATAGAAAAACAGTTCAATTGGTCCCAGCACTCTCAATAAGAGCTCTAAAGACTTACTTTAAACGTTATTTTAAAGCTTGTAACTGCCTTCAAATGTATGTGAAGTTTCATTAGTATCCTGTAAGTATTTAACAAGTTATGATGATATTGAGTTCTTCACGAGCACGGTCTTGATGCGCGCGGTGTTATTTGGCCACTGGATTGGATATATGAACTGAATGTTATGTCAATTATTAGTTTTTTAGTTCAGTTGTATATCAGTAAAATTTCAGCTCAGTACATTGGATAATTAATGAGATAATACGATTAAAGTCATCAGGAAGTGAATGACCGTGGTAACCCGACCAAGTTTAGGTGGTTACGAAAAAGCGAAAACGCAGAACATTATACTATCTTTTGAAATGTTTAGTATAATACACCTTACAATTTCGGTACAGACGCGTACACTGTTAAATACATTAATAATATAATAATATCTGTACTATGAAAACATTATTATTATCTTCCAGTTGCACAAACTTATCAAAAATCACTGATGAAAATAACCATGTCGTTCGGTGGGACGCGGAAGGGGTGGGGTGAAGGGGCGCATTGTTTGCATATCACACTAAACATGCTCCGTAATCACATAATTCATCTTGTAGAGTGCGCACGCGTTTCGGCAGTTCCGTTTCCTGTTTTTGCAAATATTTATAGAGTGCGTGAGAGCGAATTACTGCTAATGTGGAGTGCTTCTATTGATGATCATAGTTATGGTGCAGGCTGCTTGATGAATTCACGAACAAGGTAAGCTTGTATAATGTAACTACAGAAATAGTAGCAAAATTATTATTAATATGTACATGTTGTTAGGTACTTATCTAAAACTGTATTTTTTTAAGGCTTAAATATTTAAATTTAGGAACTTATTATTTTCTTTTCTTTCGTACTTAATTATTACTTAGACTGGAATTCTCAACAATGATAACGACATATTTATCCTTCGCTACATAGTACCTATAAAACAAAGTCGCTTCCCGTTTGTCTGTCCCTGTTTGCTTAGATCTTTAAAACTACGCAACGGATTCTGAAGCAGTTTTTTTTAATAAATAGATTGATTCAAGTGGAATGTTTTTGTGTATAGGTATATTGTCAAAATATGATTTGAAACATGATTAATGAAATTCATGACTTAGCGACCGATTTTTATCGTTATCAATGTCGGGAGTCGGGACTACCGCAACAGGTAGGTATTTATTTATTTCCACAAACTCCTTGGACACGTAGACTTTAAGAAATCCATAATTACCTTGTTGCGACACTCGCGTTGATATAAACTCGCAAATAGATGACGATTCGAGTTTCAAATATGTAGGTAGCAAAACTACAATTGAAACCCCATTAAAGGATTCAGACAAAAAAAATGTACTCTTTGTTTTTATTGTAGGCATAAACAGAATGGCAACATAGCAATAGCCGTGGGCCGCGATGATGGACGCGGTGATGGCGACATAATACCTACGTATGGGTGTGGTGGCGACTATGGCTGCGTGGTGAAGTTATAAAAAATATCGTTTGACGTTCTCCTCTACGTCTGTAAAACTCTCAATCTACGGTGAGTACATACTTATATCTAGCTAGGTATATATTACTACGATTTAGGTAGGTTGACCTGCTGGCCACTGTTCAATCTTTATTACTATGGATCATGACTTAAATAGATTATTACAAATGTAATGTGTAGGTAAATAAAAATGCTCTCAATACGCGCGCTATTACAGTCCCCGACACGTAACTTGGCAAAAGTTGTTAGATTCGCAAAAGTCGTTTTTATGAGGTAGCGCCAATCGCGCGCGATTGGTGTGTTACTCGGACTTTTGCCCCCCGCAACCCGATTACGTCTCGGGCGTATACAAAATTGTACGTTTTTTTATTATGAGTTTCTGTTACGAGTTGTTATAATAGTGTTACTTAAGTATATTTTTTAGGTGAAATTTTTAATTTGATACCAGGAAAAGCAGTTTTGTTAGATGATAGTGACGACGACAACATATAATTTTTAACCCCAGACGCAAAAAGAGGGGTGTTATAAGTTTGTTGATAATGTATTTTTTTGTCTAGGCATTTATTGGGTACAATATTGTTTTAAATCTCTGTTCTTTTTCCTCTATTTTCATATTATAATTCGACAGCCCTTTAGCTGTAAATAAAACTTTATGTTATATTAACAGTTAATTTTTTTGTTTTGTTATAGATGTTCTGATGACCGATGTACGATGGAATGGCAATCTTCTCATCGACCAATATTTGCGGACCTAAATCATGACCATTTCATCGACTGACGTAAGAATCAACAAAATCTGCCTACGCTTATGGTCTCTCTAGAGCGCCAACTAGATCTCTGTTTATGACAACTTTTGTTTCACAAAGTTACTTACGTATTTGGATACTCATTTTACAAAATGATCTGTGATATTTTTATACAAAAACCAACAAAGTTTTAGAATGTGCCTTTACACGTCGACTTTTTGAGATTGTAATGAGTTAAAAGTAATACTTACATAATTATTTGACTGCAGTTTAATATTACTTAATTTTATTATTTTTGATCTGTGATTTTAAACTAAGGAAAAAAATGTGATATTTGAAATGAGACAACAAAACAGTAGGACTAACTGTGAGAATTTTACTACATTGTGATGTCATTTAATATTACCATTGATCTGTGATTTTAATTGATATAAGTAGGTATTAGTAGACATACGTAAAGGTGCGTACAGACCATGGTACATGTTATATAACACTACAACTCTATGTAAAATGTTATACAACAATGTTAAATAACATGACCACACTATGAAAAATGTTATATAACATGTTATGTTATATAGTTTGTACGCACCGTAAATTTAGTGTTAACTGAAAAAAACCATTGTATATTATTTATTGTCTGTGATCATTACACAGTCCAATATGTGTATATTTAAATAAAAACTGTAACTGTGTACTGTGTATACTGAAATCTATAATTTAATTAAAAAATAATAGAAAATTTCAAAAGTTTTAATCTGTGATTTTTTTTAAGTATAAGTTTAATAATACTTTAAAAGTTCAATTGAAATGATTATACTTATTACCTGTCAATAAAAATTATTTAATAATCACGTAGTTTTTTTTTAAACTTGTGTACATGTCTGTACTAAATTTGTAACACTATCCTACATATTTTAGAAGGTACCATAATGTATTGCGTTTTCGCTTTTTCGTAACCACCTAAACTTGGTCGGGTTACCACGGTCATTCACTTCCTAATGACTTTAATCGTATTATCTCATTAATTATCCAATGTACTGAGCTGAAATTTTACTGATATACAACTGAACTAAAAAACTAATAATTGACATAACATTCAGTTCATATATCCAATCCAGTGGCCAAATAACACCGCGCGCATCAAGACCGTGCTCGTGAAGAACTCAATATCATCATAACTTGTTAAATACTTACAGGATACTAATGAAACTTCACATACATTTGAAGGCAGTTACAAGCTTTAAAATAACGTTTAAAGTAAGTCTTTAGAGCTCTTATTGAGAGTGCTGGGACCAATTGAACTGTTTTTCTATTTAATGAAATAACCTTTAAGCTATGTATTTTTTGGTTTTTTTATTGCAGAACAAATTTAAACTAATTCCCAAGAAGCCATGTACAAAATATGATAAGAATCCGCTTAACCATTTCAAAGATCTAGCAAAACCAAAAACGTTACCCCAGCAAAATCTCGAATAACTTCGCAACCGATGAAAGAACAAATACAAAATAAGGCACAACATTTACTTCATCTAGACAACTAATTTTATAGCTAGTAATTATTTAAATATTCCCATTAGAAAGAAAAAGGTCTGGCTGGGGTAACGTTACCCCAGCAGGAAATGTTTTTGTGAAATAATTAAAAAACTATAAGCGCAACAAATTTAAAAATGTGCGCAACAATTACAGAATCCGCAAAACTAATTATCTATAAGATTCAAATGACCATTTTCGACAACATCTGGCCTGGGTAACGCACACTGATTTGACATTGTAATGTAAATAACAGTATTTTCGATGGGTTATTTATTTATTATCGTAGAATAATAGTTTAATATAGTGTTTCAAATCCAGTTACTAGCAATTTTTGCCAGCTAGATTAAATTATTAAGTGTCCCAGCATTCGAACAAGAAATCATTAAAATTCCAGTGAATGAACGGGTGTTCATTCACTGGGTAATCGTAAATATCATATTTTGGTTGAAAAACATAACTTACGCTAACGTTATAAGGTTCATGTTTTGGGATCTATTTCATAAATAGATTTCCGATCTTTTGGCCAGTATTGGGACAGGTATGTTCATTTACTGGTTCTTGAAATCCAGTGAATGAACACTTCATATTTTAAGCAGATTTCTACTTACACGTAGTAAAAAAATATTCAGATCTACTTAGACTTTGCTGATTGCAAAGTCTAAGTCAATCTAAATATTAAAGATTAAAATTGTTCAGTTATCTCTTGTCCATTTAGATTACTATAGATCACAAAAAGAAGTACAATAGGTAGGTTTCAATACAGTTAACAAGCAGTTGAAGCAGCTCTTTTAAGTCAATTGCTAATGGAGAACTAAGTATCAATGAAGCAAGTAAGTATAATGTGTATCAGACACCAAAATCGACCTTACATAATAAATGGACGAACAAAGTTCCTTTGCAAAGAAAATTGGGCCTTCAGTCTGAACTTAGTGTATTTAGGTACAATAATATATGTACATATTACTGTCCTGAAGAAGCTAAGATTTCTGACTGGATTATAAAATAAAGTCAAATTAGGTTTTCCAATGCACCCAGTGGAAGTTTTCGATACTATTGAAAATTTTATGACCAGTAACAATAGACGAAATAAGTTTATCGGGAATAGACCAGGAAGAAAGTGGCTCACTTTATTCTTAAAAAGGCATTCTGAGATTACAAAAAGGAATGCAGAAATAATTTCTAAAGGCAGAGCCGCAGAAACGGAATCTACTATCAGGGCTTCGTTGAGGGAACTCGAAGAGTTCTTAACTGAAGAACATGTATTGATATAAAAGATGATCCCAGTCGAATATTTAATGCCGACGAAACAAGTGTAATGACCTGCCCGACAGCCGGAATTATATTGGTTCAGGCTTACTTGACCAATATGACGCATCAGCACGCATACTTTTCACTCTGGTTCAAATGTCGCAAAGAACTCGATGGTCTTAGAGATGTCTAGAGGAGCATCAATGGGCCTGCATCAGATGCTAACAATTTGTCTCAAAATGCTCCTCTCGATTTATCCAATACGTCGACTTCTATACTTCTATCATTAATCTAACACAGAATTATTGCTACAAGACATACAACCCAAGAAGAAGACAAAATCTATCTAAAAAAGGAGAGTAGATGCTAAATAAAGTGAAAAAGAAGAAAACTGGAAGAAAAAAAGAAAAAGAAGAAGAAAGAAGAAAAGCTTTCACAAAAACGCAAAGAACAGAAAAAAACTGCAAAAAAAAAACACGTCATTCTGTGGGAAAAGTCCTTATGGTAAACGATCAAGAACAGAAATGTAAGATAGACTTTCTAGCTAACAGTGCTGTTAGCTTTGTAAAACTAAATGTACCTGATATGTCTGAAGTTGCTTTTGAAGACATTAGAACGTGTATAAAGTGAGCCTGAATATTTCAAACGTGGATTGAGCAGAACGACGAAGAAGAAGACGTGCATTTACTGCAATAATAAGACTGAAATCGTGTAATTAATAAACGAAGAAATTGTGTTCATTCACTGGTTTCATTTTGTTCATTTACTAGAAAACGCCGTTCATTCACTGGAGTTTAGGGGTATTTTCTGATTGACTGCTTAGTATAATAATACTGTCAATTTTAAGTTGTAAAACGTACCTAAAAATGATTTTTGAATATATTTGTAACATTATAAAATACATTTTGGGCACATCCATTAGTACACACCTACAGTTAATATTTTTTGAAGTTCGCAAATTGCTTAAGTGTTCATTCACTGGACCCATTACCCTAGATAGCTCGCTTAACAGCATCCCAAGCGTGCTCTATTGGGTTTACGTCAGGCGAGCCGACAGGCCAGTCTAACCTTGTGCTGTCGTATTCTTGGAGAGCAGCATTTACTCGTTGAGCTCGATGTGTGGGCGCATTATCATTGACCACTAAAAATTGGTTCCCATGGTTTACTCGGAATGCCCTAAGGATGGCCCGAGGGTACCGCACGATCTCGCGCGAAGCGGTGTGTCTCCTTGCCGGATTGCCGCCATGGGATCTGGAGGCGATAGTCCTCGCGCGCCTGCATGATTGGCGCGTGGAGGTACTACGCCGGGGGGAAACTCCGCTGACGCGGCAAATTGTCGCGCAGCGGACAGACCTCCGGCGCGATCTCATGGCGTCATGGAGACGACGACTGTCGCAACCCACTGCAGGGCACGCCACGATAGTGGCGATAAGTCCCCTCTTTGAGGAGTGGCTAGAGAGGCGCCACGACGTCCTCACCTTCCGCCTGACGCAGGTCCTCACCGGACATGGATGTTTCGGGAGGTTCCTGCACCGAATCGGGCGGGAGGAAACGCCCGGGTGTCACCACTGCGTGGATCGAGGAATGGAAGGAGGACACGATGGAGCACACTGTGCAGGTGTGCCCCGCTTGGGCGGCGCACCGCTGTGTCCTCGAAACGGCGATCGGCGGCGACCTCTCGCGTCCGGCCCTGGTCCAAGCCATGGTCCGGAGCGAGACGGAATGGGACGCCGTTGCCTCCTTCTGCGAAGCAGTCATGCTAGCGAAGGAGGTGGCGGAGAGGGAGAGGAGACCCTCTCGTCCCGGCCGCCGTGGTGGACGCCGAGCGCGTCGGGGGCCACCACCTGGTGACCTCCGGCCACCGTAGGCGCGGGCCTGTGGACGGCGAGCTATGGGTGGCTCGCCGTCCGTCCGTCTAGTGACGACAGGTCGTGTCGACGGCGCGTTAGTGTTCCACGCGCGCCTCAAAGAGAGTCAGCACACAGAGGGGCCCGAAAGGACCGACGCCTGCCGGAGTCGCGGGATTATTCGCAAGAGACACCGTGGCTCCGGAACACAAAGGGCAATGAAGGAACATGGATGGGTTTTAGTCAGTAGAAGTCTGACACTCCCTCCCGCTACACCCAGAGCGGGAGGAGTCATTGGGTCATTGGATGACTTCCCATCCCTAAAAAAAAAACAATGGTTTACTCGGAATGGTCTGACAATTCCATCAGAAGCAACTCCTTTATACATGTCCGCTGTCATGAAGCCTCGATACGGGATCAAAGCCGTTCCAGCTGCAATCATAATACCACCCCAAAAAGACACCGATTTCCCGCCTTGCTGAACTGTTCCAGTGGCAGTTCTTTGCCTTTCACGGTATCCTGGTCTTTTCCAGACACGGACACGTCGGTTATCTGGATGAGTACTGTTTTGCCAAATGTTTTCTTCTTCATCTTCTTCATTTTGCCGAAGTCTATCCCCCTGCAATCTCCGCCGTTGACGTTGCCGGGAATGCAGAGGCGCCAGCCAAGACCTCCGTGCTCGTAATTCAGCCTGGTGCCAGCAATTCCGAATGGTCTAGAGGCGGTCCGAACTTTTGCTTTTATTTTAGTAGCGTTGATTGTTGGGTCACGGGCTGCCAGCCATCTAATATAGTTGTAAGTAGTCAACAAGGCTTTTGGGCAGCAGCCCAAAAAGTTGGACCACTGCGGGGTCGGTCAGCTAAATTACTCATCCCGTGTTACCTCTGCAACGTGGTCACGACACAGGATTGGGATATAGCATCTCCGAGTGCTATTTCTCTCGTGGTGTAGGTATTCTTCTTCCCTCAAAGCTACTATTCTTGCTCGTAAAACTTCTGATAATCCTCTCGGCATTTTTGCGTAGAAAAGCATTTTTAGATCCGTTAAAATTTACTAAATCAGAATTCTGAATGAGCGTAAGCTAGGACTGACAAACTTTTTATATGAAAAACAATAATTGAACTGTTTTATTGTTTTACATTCAAATTTTATATATTTAAATAAAGAATCTAAAAAGAAGAAATCATAATATAATCTACCGTAACAAAAAAGTTTTAGATTTTTTCAAAGTGAACGCAATCTTTTTTTGCTGTGTGTAGATATGTCATTATTCGTCAGAAGTGACAGAGACAAAGACGACGATGGAGTGGGCTTTTCCAGAAGAAGCCTGTTTAGGGGAAGGTGGGGAAAGATGGGGTTCATAAGCAAAAGTACAAATAAGAACAGTATCTTTGGACTACGCAACTTAGAAACATTTATTTTGAAATAGTCAGAGTTTCTCCCATTAATATCGAATGAAGCAAAGCTCAGAACTATTATAGTATTGAGCTTCTTCTTAAAAAAAAATGACGAAAAAACAAAAACATTATGAGATCTTAATCTTACCCCACCCGTAGGGTAAGACGGGGTAAACCCCTGGGCTAGATGGGGTATGATAGTACATTTAGTCATTGTCCTCGCAAAATAGGTAAATATGGGCGGGCCGCATCGTCGTCGTTATCGTCTACTCCAGCAAATCCACCATACAACCACTTTCCTCAAATCTGTCAGTTTACCCCTTTATTGGGCTCGGAATATAAACCATACCAGTATAAGCGTTCAGTCTTCATTCTTCTTTGTTTTCTTTTTTGTGAGTCTTTTTCTGTTTTATTATTTTTGAGGCTTTAAAAATATTAACAACACTGAATCTCAACGAGTGCATGTTCAGCCATAATTCTTGCGACACTGAATAAGTCTCTTAATAAAATGACGATTAATTGCCATACCAGTATGTACTAATTTCGGAACTTTCATTTTTGTCGGTCCCCGTCTTACCTCACTATCCCGTCTTTCCCCAACTTCCCCTACTTTCACTCTGAAGAGATTAGAGGTATTTGTATTCAGAAACACAGACGCAAGTAGACAACTCCACTCCTTTGCTGTGCGCTTAATAAAAAACGCTTGGAAACGCTTGGTGAGAATTGGTGGAATAGCAGTAAGGTAGGGTGGTAACTTGCATTGCGTCTAGATACCCGGTAAAAGGGGGTCGGTTGGATGAGATCGTGGAGTTCTTAAGCAAAATAGGACTTGTGCTTTGTAAAGGGTTAAAACCTGTCCAGACGTACTTAGGTAGAGTATCACTCCAGTCTATTTAGGATACCCAGCTTTTTTGACAGTTCGCTGTTTGGGCTTTTTACTTAATGGTGGCGCCGAAGTTGAGACTGGATGTCAATTCTATGCATAGCAGCTCGAGTCGATCAGTCACAGGAACAGATGTACTACCCAGAAAAGTAGGATTTTGGTCGAAACAACTCCTTTTTGCCGTGGTGGCGTTGTATGATACCAGCCGGTCGATTCTGTAGATATATCGAAGTGAGGGTTTAGGTGAAGTGATCACGAAGTGCTGTCAATCCAAGAAATCAAGATCGAATGACAGCTCAGTTCGTTATCATTTCACCCAAGCTTTCACTTCGAAATGTCTACAGAATCGACATGTTTACAGTGGGTCTATTCTGTCGACACTCACCGTGTACACTTAGGTGGAGTGAACGTCAAGTGGGCTGTCATTCCATCTTTTTTGTATCGTTTGACAGCTCATTTGACGTTCACTGCGCCTAATTTTTCACTTCGACATGTTTATAGAATCGCACTGCCGATTGTCATCACCCCACTGGGAGACAAGACATAAGCTCAAATTTGCCCGCCCTTCCATGGCCTGTCTCAATGAACGAAAGTCCATCTTCGCTAATTTTTGCGCTGGAAAAGTATCTCTCGGAAACCACACTTTCATCTGCGTAGGTACCCAACAAAACCTGGCTGAAATAGGTAAATAATTTTAAACACATATTATTGGTAAACATATAATTAATTCGTACACATATCTGTGACCGGAATACGTTAGCAGGTAAATCAATTTATTAATGTTGTGTCTATGGACCGTGCACGGCGTTGATTATGCCATAGTGTCGCAAATTCGAAACTTTAAGGTTCAGAATACTTGACATTGTCACTTTTGTGTTGCCAACTGCGGTTCCTGCACGCTCAGTTTTGGGGGGTAGGTCCCATTTGTTCTATGGAACATGACGTAGGTAATAGAAAAAATTGAGAAAATATTGTCCCTATTTGTACTATAGAACTACATACTACCTTTTGCTTCTGTTTTTATTCTGTGAATGCACTGAACTAAATGGGAATCGATTTTCCCAAAATCTTCCATGATTAGATATATAAGACGTGAATGGAAAATCCGTTAAAAATTCTGTCAATGAGTAACCATCTAATCATCAACGTCACAAGACAAGTGGTAGCAAATCATTCTCGAGTGGCCAGTTTACATATCAACTTCAAGAAGTTTTATATACTTAGTTTGTTCTATGGAACCATTTGACATAAAAACGTGACAAACCTGTTCTATAGTACAAATAGCTTAGATTATATACCTCTAGATGTAGCCACCTCGTGGCCGCACATGAGACAGCACTATAAAACTTCAATGTTGCTATTATGGAAACTTTTCCCTAAATATGACCAAAAACGTGAGGGTGTTTCGTTGTAACAACTACTCGTACATACTAAATTATTATTTAATAATATGAGTCGCATAATGTCATTCATATGAAGAGTGCAAAATTATTTATATCATTCAACATATAAAATTGCCAACAGGATTCTAATGATATTAACAGTACTATTTTAGTAAAACAATCTTGGAACATGTTACATGATACTTTAAATACTTACGTAACTATTGTTACAAAGCAGAGTTAAAACTTTGATGGTTTATTTGATTGAACAAATGAAACGCAGAGACTCGAGAGGTCTATTTTATGAAATATTTTTGCCTCGTTGTTTGCACATTGAATTGAAGTTTTTGTATTAAACAATGTGACACGAGAATTTTATATATTAGATTAATATGAAGTTTACTATATAATTCAAAGTAATCTGGTGAACAAACTATTTATTTTATTGAATTTTATTTATTTAACTACTTGCACTTTTTATTACAGAGTTAAGGGAAAAAAAGACGACAAGGTATGGCAACACAACGAATATCAAGTTATAGGTTATGTGGAAGGAAAAATAAACGATATCGCTAGAATTACGCCTAATTTTCATCGAAAGCCATGTCATTACATAAACACAAATGTATTTCTTCAATCAGTGCACAATAACTATTAACATTTGCATACTTACGAATGAAAAGTAACATTCTCATCTTCCTTTCTTTCTGTGCGGCTTTTGCAACCTAAAATACTGCACCATCCCATTATATAGCACACAAAATGCACAAAACACTTAACTCTTGGAGTCTATTTCTCATAAATGCACTAAAACTATTACTTTTATTGCCGAAATTATCTAAAAACATAAAAAACTGACTCGAGTCGACCTCTCAGTGACAGTGACAGGCCTTTGTTTGGCTAACTTTCCAAAGTTCGCCAAGCAAAAAACCGGCACGCCGTATGAGACAGAGCATGTTATGTTTTGTCTCAATTTTCTCACATGTTTCGTATATATGCTTCTCACTTCCACACTTCCCTACAGTCTCATGGC
Organism: Ceramica pisi; assembly: GCA_963859965.1. NCBI lineage: Eukaryota > Metazoa > Arthropoda > Insecta > Lepidoptera > Noctuidae > Ceramica > Ceramica pisi. Next base: position 4,245,227 of record OY982527.1, on the reverse strand, counting down.
TACATCTAGAGGTATATAATCTAAGACAAATAGGGACAATATTTTCTCAATTTGTTCTATTACGTCATGTTCCATAGAACAAATGGGACCTACCCGTTTTGGGGAACGTGCACGAAGTAGACTGTGCCATCTAAAATTGCAATTTTAAATCGTATAGGTAAAATATACTTGACAACGACATTTCTGTGGTGCCACCTATAAATTACAGAAACTAATAGATATAATTAGTTTCTGCACGTGAAGGTCAAAATAATAGGGGTTATAGCAATGACGTATTATATATAGACACGTCATAAACCAACATCGCGGCGCTTAAAAACGGCGAAATACTAGATAGCTACTAATACGCATGAAGAAAGGGAAAGAAAATATGTCACCGTACGGCGGGATGCCTGTTGCTAGAGGGAGATAAATAAACATCTTCAGTGTAATAGTCAAATTGACATCAAAACAAACGTAGTGTCGCGCGACAGGTTGGTGCGTAACTAAGCGCAATGTGGCCAATTGGCTTCATTTCATGTGGTCATTTTAGAGTGCGGACAACGTATCTATAGTTTTATATATCATTGGGTTATAGTATGAAATTGCCGTTTTATTGTAACAGGTACTTCAAATTGACATAGAACCTTCATGTTTTGAGATTTTTGAATGAAACTTTTTTCGCATGGTACAGTGGGTTCCTAAAATGCATAAGCATTCTTACGCACTAACACCTTGACGATTAGTTTGACTTACGACCTTCTATTTTCCAGCAGTAGTCAACAAACGGTTGTGGTTTATAATTTCGTGATTACAATATGAGCTCAGATAGCCCAACGGTTTAGCGCCCTCAGAGAGAAGTGTGATCCAGTGTGCCGTAAGTTCAAATCCCACGCACTACCAGACTTTTTGTATGTTCTTATTCATATTGCAATAAGTTAGAAAGGTAGATCACAAAAAAAAATACAAAATAAGAATTTAGATTTCTGCGAGGTAGACATCAGTTATTTATATTAATATTTAACTTGAACCAAATGAACTGTCGGTTGGTTGTTGTTGGTTAGTGACGTGTGGTTAGCAGTAGCGTAATTATTCTCAAAATGCAGGCAAACATTAGTATTGAAGTGAGGGCGACTATTATTGCGCTGCATAAAAGTGGTCTTAATAAAACTCAAATATGTGAAGAAACCGGACTATGTGAGTAAAATATTTATATTTGAATTGTAACTTTATAAATTAATCTTTTAATATTTTAACTAAAAATTTATACCTGAGATTATTTGGTAGAATATGGCTTAATTCTATTTATAGTTTTTTGAATCCATCACTTTATGAGGCTTAAAAGCGAAATATTAGTGTTTATAAATACGCAGTGTTTTATTTTAAAATTATATTAAATAAATATGAGTATTAACTATATAAAACTGGCCAAATGCGAGTCGGACTCGCCCATGAAGGGTTCCGTACCATTTATCTATAAAAGTACGAAAAAAACACGTTTGTTGTATGTGGACCCCCATTAATATTTAATTTTTAGTATTTTTTGTTATAGCGGCTACGGAAATACATCATTTGTTACAAAATTTCAGCTTTCTAGCTATCACGGTTTATGAGATACAGCCTGGAGACAGACAGACAGACAGACCGCGGAGGCTTAGTAATAGGGTCCCGTTTTACCCTTTGGGTACGGAACCCTAAAAAATGAAGTCACTTTAGTATTTTGTTAAGTATAGCGACCAAATTTTTTTTTTGTTTTAGAGAAATACTGTAAGTCTTTGGATAAAAAGATATGAAGAAGAGGGTAGCCTTGCTAGTCGAAAGAGAAGTGGAAGACCGACGCTTATTAGCGAAGCGAAGCGACGACATAATTATGGTGGACGAGTATGAAAAAAATGGTTTCACACCAACGAGACACTTTGCGGAATTATTCGACACCTCGTTGCAAACTGTTCGCCGTGCGCTCCACGCTGAAGGTGTGCATCACAGAAAACCTGCTAAAAAGCCTTACTTGACAGAGAAACATAAACAAGAACGATTACGTTTCGCACGGGATTATTTAGATTTCGACTGGAATACCACCATATTTTCAGATGAAAAAACATTTAAATCCAGTCAAAAGGGCAGACTTCATTTATGGCGAAAGGATAACACTCGATGGTGTGATAAAAACGTAATCCCTAACACCGAATCAGGTCGTATTACAATTAATATGTGGGGGTGGATGAGTGCAGCAGGACCAAGAGAACTGGCTTTCATTCCTCCACGCGCAAACAGTTCGACTTATGCGGAAGTATTAGACTCCATCACGCTACCTACTGTGCGCAACATTTACCCTGCTGATGAGTTAGCACAATTTTCATTTGTCCAGGACAATTGTCCTATTCACCGGGCGAGTACTGTGCGTGAGTGGTTTCACAATCACCCGGAGGTTATTGTTGTTCCATGGCCAGCGCGATCACCCGACCTCAACCCCATAGAAAATCTATGGGGCTTGATGGTGCAAAGGTGGGACTCACGGAATGAGAGGTCCACGGAACAATTGAATAGTATATTTCATTACAAGTGCGGAAAGGCTGTCATTGCAAAGAGTTCCGACAAATGTCTACCCGAGCCGAGGCGCAGCCGAAGGCGAGGGTTGACAGTCGGAACAAGTTGCAATGACGGTTCCGCAGGTGTACTGAACGACTATTTTTAATAGAGTTGCGAAAAAATTAAGCAATTTAATAAAATATTAAAAACACAACAAACATCTAAACTCACAAAGAAAATTTCTGGAAAATGGCGCCAACCGTAGAATATAAGCAGTTTTTTTTCTTCACCCGTTTTGATAGGCAAAGGGAACTATCCATACAGCTTAGTCTTCAGTAGATTTTTTTATTGAAATGAAATGAAAATTAAATTTAATGAGGTGAAATGAAATGAAACCTAACCTAACTCATTCATTCAATTGAATCATTAAATCTGATATTGAAATAAATTAGTAGCTTCTTTTAAGAAATATAGGTACGTATTTGTATGAATCACAAAAACTCCTTAGTATAAACTTCATGGTTGGTTTTTCTTTTAAATAGACATTATTTTGACAGTTGGGAAAGAGAACGCACGAGTTCGGGAAAGGTTAGAAAAAAGCACTAGTATGTAATAGCCCACATCCCGAACGCTATACGTCCCTGCAATACACCACTTTTTGAGCAACTGTATTAAAAAACCCATTGCAACTCCTATTTGTCTTAACGTGATGATATATAGCCTATAACCTTCCTCGATAAATGGGCTATCTAACACTAAAAGATTTTTTCCAATCGGACCAGTAGTTCCTGAGATTACCCCCTACATAAAAACTTACAAACAAATGTTACCTCTTTATAATATTAGTATAGATAAACATTTGTATTATCATTCAGCACGACTTTTTTATTTCTACCTTACAACATCGAAATGATGAATAAGATCACTACTAAATAGTTGCAAATTACGAATACGATAAATATATCATAATATTCGTAATTTGCAACTATTTAGTACAAAAAATACAATATATAAAATACAATTGTAGTTTCAATAGTAGAAATATATAAAAAAAACTTATTTATTATATGGTATTTTCAAATAACAGAAAAATCAGCTACGGACCATTACTTGGATTTGAACTCGGACTTCGTTGGTTGCGAGTCTATTACCTAGCCCTGAAGGCTACAAGCACATGAGTGACTTGCGCGAATTTTATCAATCCAATGCTGAGGCGACAGCTCTGTGACTGTGTGACGCATATTCTTAATGACACAGAAATATTAATATGATGTTCTTACGCGTAGTGCGACGACAGTTATTAGTGTGTGTTATCAGTGGAATGTTGAGATACTCATACAAGCAACGAGTATTTAGTGTTGACGACAACTTGAAAATAGAAGGTCGTAAGTCAAACTAAACGTCGAGCCAATTACTTTGAGAGATTCTTATCGACTTTTGTAGTCCGACTGTACCTATGAAGTTCTTCTTTTTAAAAATGTGCAACATTCTATTATAGTCTTTCAGTTGTTTTTCTTTTATTCAGCTTAGACAAGAAAGATGGATACTTCGAAAATTCGAGTGATTTTGGTTTAAACGCTTTCGTGATAGAAACTTTGATTTGAAGAACGAACCACGTGAAAGACCGCCACAGGTGAATAACAATGAATTGTAGGAGATGGTGGAAGCCGATTCGAGCCAAACTACCCAGGAATTAGCGGCATGGTTTAAAGTTACCTTACCAACAATATTGACTCATTTACGTCAAATCAATAAAATTAAAAAATATGTAAAATGGGTACCTCATCTATTTGATGTCGGCTTCCAGTCAAACCGGATTCAGCTGAATACCAGTATTTTACGTGGAGCGGCTGCCTACCAGACCTCCACAACCCATTAACTGGGTAACACGGTACTCCTTGGCAAGACTGGTGTCAGATTTTCTGGCTTCTGACTATCCGTAACGACTGCCAAAGATCTCCAAATGACAGCCGGAACCAACAGCTTCGTGCTTTCCGAGGCACGAAGGAAACTCGGTATGTTAAGATGGTCACCCATCCACAGACCAAACTCGGCAAGCGTTGCTTAACCTTGAAGATCGACCTGTGCGGCTGTTATTATTTAGCCACGAGCTCCTCCGATGTTCATTGATTTACAAAATCAAAAAATACGTATCCATTATGGTTTAATACTCTAACTGACTGACTAAATAGATTTGCAGTTTATTGATGTCGGAAACTAGTTTTTTTTTTCCACTTGAAAATCACGTGATCGCAAATCAAAAGAGCAAATTTGCATGAGTGCGAGTTTTTGGCAGTTCAAGTACACTATGCAGCCTACCCAAATCTCCTTACATTGTTATTGTTCGTCGGTTCGTTGAGTTCTTCAACGTTTCGAGTCGATAACTGGCAAATGCTTGCACTGTTTGATGGAAATTGGATTGATTGATTGATTTTGAAAACTAAAACCGCAAACTATTCCGTAGGTATAGTTTTTGATTTGGCCCTTCACACCCACTTGAAAAATTATATCTGTATATAAACAAACACAGTTTACTACTTTATAAAGTAGTTCACATTGGAGGAATATGAATATTACAAACAAAAAATACAATCTTATCGCTAAATTAATTTATTTGTTTTGTAAAAATTTGCACGATTTGATTTATTTTACTCCTGTTTAGTCCATGGAAACTAGCATAGAGACTGCCTTGACGATGTCTCCGTTAGTTTTCTGCAGTTCTTCGTGGCATTTGTCGAAGGTGACGTCTGACGGCACCGACACCTTGACGCGAACTAACTTGATTGCGTTGTGAACGTTCCAGCCGCTCAACTCCAAGGCTTCTAGACACTGCGCCTGATTCGCCTGAAAAATACAAAAATAAAAAATAAACATATTAGTCAGTACTAAATCAGACGGCAAAAGCTTATCACAGTAAGCGCATAGGATCGAGTACTACTAGGACATTTAACAAACAATATTCAATCCAATCATGCGGGAATATCACAGAAATCAGAAAAACATTGTAGAAAACAAAGTGAGAAAATAAAAGTACGATAAAAAAGGGCACCGCATATTATGCGTAGTCGACCTCGTATTCGCTTTACCAATTTTGACATTGCGCTGAATACCCTAAAGTTTTATTAATCTGCAGACAAGTAGACCTTGTCACAAAAAAATATTTTCACGTGACAATATTTTTTTTATAGTTCATGTTGCCCCACACTAGTGATCTCTCCTATATTGTGGATATAATAACTTACAAACCCACATACATAAACAGCTGGACTCGGAACAACTATCAGTAGGCCCTACAAGTATTTGTTCCGTGCAGGAATCGTACCCGCGACACGCAGCGCAGAAGTCTACTCTACAACATTTTTTTTTATCGTGGGTAAATCCTCATGGATGTCCCACGCCTTGGGGCGGGCGGAGGGGTCTGTCAGACTCTTACTGACTAAAACCACCCCGGTGTTCTCACCTACTCCGGGGATCGCGGGAACGTACGCGACTTCCGAATCCCCGGCTAAATCGCTCTACCACTGCGCCAACCGTGTCGTCAAAGTACCTACAGTACACGTCCATTTAAATGGCACATTCTAGTTTTACAAAAAGGTTGGTTTCAGGTTTGTAGAGTATCGTTTCGATCACTCATACCTGTCTGTGTGACAATTATTTTATAAAACTCGAGTTACTCTTCGATAATCTAGCTCGCTAGTTGACCTCCGTCAAAAATAAAAATATGGCAGCTATAGGAAAAATAAAATAACTTAAAACAAATAGAAGAACGTTGACCTCTATCAAAAATAAAAATATGGCAGCTATAGGAAAAATAAAATAACTTAAAACAAATAAAAGTACGTTGACCTCTATCAAAAATAAAAATATGGCAGCTATAGGAAAAATAAATTATTTCAAACAAATAAAAGCACTTGGTACAACACTTGATTCTTGGAGATGACCCAAAAGAACGTCTATATCATTGGTACTCAGCGTAAAACAAATTTGCAGGTTCAGAGGCTGCGCAAAGCCACAGAAATCGAGCGACACTGAAATGATGACGCTGATTCCCAGTAAATTGAAACTCTGACTGTTTTTCTTTTCGAATTTCACATGCAATTTTTTTATATACGACTTGTATGTGATAGTCAACCTCAAGAAACCAAAAATAATCGACACGTCGATTTTGCTTTTTTATTTTTAGAAGACATTGTCTTTTAATTGGTATACCTTTGCAGGTCAATATTATAACGTTGAATTTCCCGATTCTTGGAGATGACCCAAAAGAACGTCTATATCATTGGTACTCAGCGTAAAACAAATTTGCAGGTTCAGAGGCTGCGCAAAGCCACAGAAATCGAGCGACACTGAAATGATGACGCTGATTCCCAGTAAATTGAAACTCTGACTGTTTTTCTTTTCGAATTTCACATGCAATTTTTTTATATACGACTTGTATGTGATAGTCAACCTCAAGAAACCAAAAATAATCGACACCTCGATTTTGCTTTTTTATTTTTAGAAGACATTGTCTTTTAATTGGTATACCTTTGCAGGTCAATATTATAACGTTGAATTTCCCTATGTATATTCCATCGTGTAAATTAACTTTCCTGTGGGTCCCTTTGAGTAAGCAACATCTACTTAAAAACGTTAGTCATACGTTGCAACTTACGATGATTAAGAAGTATCCAAACCATGGTTAGTCGTGATTGTTAGTGCATTCTCATGACCATTACTCAATGAACTCTATCACTGGACATGGAACTTAGGCACTCTTTACCAGCTGCTACTGGCCGCCTGACGTAGATCCTCGTTCACCTAGCCCAATGCCGTCGTACCCTACGTTTTCCGTTTCGCGGTCTACACTCAAGAACACGTCGACTTAAACGGTCAGCCGTCTCACTATATCAAATCAACTTGATATGTCGACCATTTCATCAGATCCTTCATTCGTTCTATGTCGGATCTACTTTCTGTGAATCAGACCCCCAGAAGAGCCACCAAACAATGACCTTAGACATGCCAGAGACGGAGCTCCATCACAAAATACGAACACAGAAACACAGACACTTGTATCAATATTATCATTAGTATTGTTAGGGCCAGTTTCACCGGTTACGGATAAAGTGTCGGTTAGCCTATTAGGAACTTATCTGGCAGATGAACTAAAACTTTTGGTTTCACAGGTGTCGGATAGCGATATCTGGCAGATTTATTAAGTATTTGAGTATTATAAAGTATTATAGTATTATAAGTGTCCGTTAGTTATCCATCACATATCTAACCGACACTTTATCCGTAACCAGTGAAACTGGCCCTTAGTGTTTTCAACAAAAATTTGTACGAAGGAAAACGAGTTCACGGCGTTTAAGGTGAATGCTCCAACCAGCCCGCGAAATTCAATTTTTCTTACGTTTTTTGCAATTTGCAGGCCATTGCTAGGTTGTATGTTGATTAAAATATTATTCGCGGCTGTAAGACATAATGTAGTTACAGAATTATAATCATCAAAATCATTAATACAACGCTCCAAGTTCATAAACGTCATCTAGGAACGACTTTATCTGTTCTTTTTTTGTTCCTACGCCTTTATGAACTTGGAGGGTTGTATTGGTGATTTTGATGATTATAATTCTGTAACTACATAATTAAGTCTTACAGCCGCGAATAATATTTTAATCAACATACAACCTAGCACTGGCCTGCAAATTGCAAAAAACGCAAGAAATTTTGAATTTCGCGGGCTGGTTGAAGCATTTCCCTTAAGGAGATATTTTTTTCTGTCTGTAATAATACTGCCTGAATTTGGAAAGTTAACTAATATTAATTAAGCAAGGTATCAATTATTTTTATAGTTATTTATACACACTGTTCCAGACAGTATACATAAACTTCGATCGGATATTCAGAACATGGAAATAAGCATTTTTCTTTATGGACAAATTAATCAATTCTTATTTTTTGAAAATTTTCATCCAAACTATACTCTGTTTATTATAACATTAGAAAAAAGAGGCTCGCAGAAGCAGGAGTACGAAACCTTTTATTTCAAGTTGAGTTCAAACAATTTTCATAAATAATGTGAGCTTTTTGTAACAATGTATGGCATGCATATAATAAAGCATTTACTATCGATCTACTCGTCACAAGGCTTGAATAGGTACATGAAATGAAACAATTTTTAGTAACAATCAGTTTATTAAAAAACAACTATCACAATGGCATGACGTTCATTTTTGTTTTCACAAACTTCACAAAACAAATATAATAATTTAGAATGTCAGAGGATTAAAAAAATACACTACCAACAGTAAAAACATTTTCTAGAGACAAAAGCGTAAATTGAGAATTTATGAATTTTATTATTCTGTTATTCATCATCCTCTGATGATGATGATGATGATGAAGTTTCACCAACGTTAATAATGAACCTTTCTACAACATTATCCATTATACCATCAAGTTGGCAAAACCTTTCCTCTTCTTTAATTGTATGAGCAATGCAAGATTGCCATTTCTCTGCAGTAATATTTATTAGTGCTTGAGGGAGCAACCGCTTCACTTCCTTTAATTTAAAAGTTTTGTTGTTTTGGGCTACATACCCCTTCATTTGAGCCCAAACTAATTCTATTGGGTTGAGCTCACAGTGGTAAGGTGGGAGGCGCAATACTAATATATCTTTTTCTTTAGCCATCTCATCTACAGCAAACTTTTGGTACAAATGTCGTACTTGTTTAACTTTTTCTAATAAAGTGGCCCTTAAGTCTTTTTCATCAAAATGAATATTTTTGGTTTTAAGCCACTCCTGAATATCTGCCTTTCGTGTGGCTGTAGTTGGCAACTTCTCCACTTTCCTCGAATGATATGGCGCATTATCCATAACAATAACAGCATCACTTTCAATTTTTGTTAGTATTAATTTGAACCACTTTTCAAAATTGTGTGCATCCATTTCAGAATGGTAGTCTCCATCACCCTTTTTGGCTTCAAATATTAATTCGCCATCCATTAAAAACCCATCTGTTGATCCTGTGAAATAAAATAAAAGGAAATTAATTTATTCTGTACTGGTGTACTGGTGAAAGAGAATTGGCTTCCAGTCTCACATGCCATTATTTATTTTGTTTGTATTAGCTGTAAGTCATCCATAGTGATAAATAAAAAAATAAAAAAATACATTTAAATCATGTCTTACCAATATGGCCAATGATAAGCCGTTTTCCTTTTCCAGTTGGGTTCTTTAAACCAGTAGATAAACCTGCCCGGTGTGCTTCCTTTGAAGACTTTATAGTACTATCTTGCCATACCTTGCTTTTGGTGTGTCCTGTACGTATAAAAAAGTTATAGATGTAAATACAATATTACATCGACTTATGTTCAACTAAAAATACTAATTCACTGTATCAATGTAACATAAAGGAGGTTTACGAATTTATGTAAAGGCAAGCATGCCCCCACACTAAGATTTGTCTTGTATTGTGGGAGCGTTTTACAAACACACATTATCACACACACAAACAGCCATATCCGGAACAACTATCTTCGACTTCGTGCAAAATGACTTAAAAATATTAGCAGAACTGTACCTTCATTTAGCCAAGTCTCATCTAAATAATATATATTTTTTTCCCTTCGTTCCTTAATCTCTTAATTTCATGGAGATATTTCACCCTCCATAATACAATCTCTTGTTTATCAATTAGGGCACTTTTTCTACTTCTTTTAATGTAAGTAAATTTTAATTTGTTTTTTATTAATTTGTATAAAGTGCTTCTTTTAAAATCAGGTAGAGACTCATCGCTATTAACAGCTTCCAGAATCTTGTTCAACGTTGGTAACTCATTATCAAAGAAAAAAGAATGAATTTTTCTTCGTATTCCACTAAATGTAATATCATCATACTCTTCGAATTTTGAATGTTTCTGTTGGCGAGGAGGGGGTGATTGCAGGCGACCTTCTTTATTATACTCTTTGAGTATATTATAGACTGTTGCACGAGATATGCCTACAAAATAAGATTAGTAATGTATATTTATTATCTCACAATGCAAAAAAATTGATGGATGGATTGTGTGAGGAGTGAATATGAAAGAAAAGGGGGTAAATGATAGTGAGACAAGTGACAGGACGAAGTGGAATAAAAAAAAACGTGTTGCGCCGACCCCAAGTAACTTAGGATAAAGGCAGGAAGATGATGATGATGATGATGGTACCTTTCTAGTAATTTAAATCCTTACCTGCAATTTCTGCAGTTTTTTTAACTAACTGCGTTTTATAAGCAGCAGCACCTTCGGGCAAGGACTCCTTAACATCTTTGTAAATATTAATCACTGTTCTTTTTTCTGTAGAACGAAGCGGTGTTTGTTTAATTCTACTTTTCTTGGGAGACAATATTTTATCCTCACGGTCAACGTTGGGGCCACGTCTTTTTCGCTGTTGACATTGATCAGCGCTACCAGCAGTTTCAGAGTGTGCATGTTGCGCTTGCATGCCACTCGGGCCTGCATCGGGATCCATAGTTCCACAAAACGTACCAGTTTGTACAAACAACACAAAACTAACAATTAAAAAGATAACAAAACAAATAGGTAACAAAAGAAAAACAGTAACAACTAACAACAAAATCACGAAAATTCAGCAATAACAACGAGAAAAGGCGTAGCATTCACAAGTATTCACAAGCGACAACACAATTGACAACTGCAGAAAATTTACGTAAATTGACGGATGGTTGATAGCATAAACCGACAAAATAAACAAAACACGTGCTTCCATAACTTATGAAGGGAATACGTAACATTTTAGATTTGGTAGAATTATAGTGACGTAAAAAACGTTCCCGGTCTGTCCACCTCTGCTTCTTTTAGATTTTAAACATCAACACGACAATATAGAATGTTAAATCTAAACAATATTAAATAAAAGCCTTGTAATTTCAGAAGGTAGATAGGTTAATTAAGTACAATTAAGTGTGACAGCTATTATATAAATTGATTATAATAAACTCCACATCAATCTTGACTGTAATAAAGTTTGTTGTAATTTTATTGCAAAGTGTGCACCTAAAAGAGCCTTTTTTAACTTCTGTCTAATGCTATAGTAAATGGAGTATAAATAGCTTGACGTAAATCACCCGACATGCATGCCTCTTTATCCGAATTGGCAACGGAAAACAAATGAATTTCAAATATCATTATTTTGATAGATTTTTCATTTTAATAATAGGTACTAAGACCCTTTCATACTGCATAGCTCAATTAAGTGAATTTACAAAATAAATCTCTACCTCCTTTATTGGATTTAATTTTTTGTTAAAGCTATAGATGCGTTTGCTAAAGTTTATGTATATCGTCCGAAACTCGGTGTACCTACAGCATGTTATCCTTCAGAAAAAAGATTATTGTAATGTCGATAAAATTTTAAACAAACCTTGATAACAACTAGCTAAAACCAAGGATTCCAAAGCCCCCAATTTCTGAATTTGAATTTGAGTATTTGTTAAACTCTAGGGCCTAGAGTGTAACAAATAGAGTCCAAAGTCTACATGGGCTGAAAACCTGCCAGCTTTGGCATTACATACGTTCAGGTTTCTCCAAATTCTCAACTCAGAAAGCCAAATTTACGTGAAACAAATTAACAAATAAAACTCAAGTTACTAAAATCAATGACAATATAAAATCCTTATTAAAATTCTCAATTTTTTTAAATCATTTTTAAAACAACTAATGAAAATAAAATAAAAATATCAACCATCATCTAACAACGAACTAAGAAACAAAATTAGCTGAATCCAAAAACATTTTACATCACGAAATTGTGTGAATCTGAAAAAAATACGTCCAGCCGTTAACAAGTAAGCGTCAGGTCTGGTCCAGGCACCAGTCAAAATGCTTATAGCATTTAATTAGTTATATTGACGTCAAAGTTATGTTTACGCCATAAGTACGTTTTCAAAGTTGAGAACCTCTTGCTGAAGTGGTGCCAACTGGTGGCGTGAATTTATTTTTCCCGTATTTCTGAAGTCTCTTTCCACCGCGCCACAGGATGCGGTAAATGTTAGTTAAGCAATAAAAACTAGATGCCGCTTTCGGCAGACGCACTCTTGTTAGATACCCTTTCGACGCAACTGGCTTTAATGTTCCTCAGGTTCTAAACAAGCGAGGAGGCTCAGCGACAATAATGCACTGTCCGGGTCAAAGCTCTAAAATCTTGAACACCGGCGCCGAGTCTGTCGGTTCTCTAACGATTGCACTTCAGAGAGTGCGTCGGAATTGCACAACTGAATTCCGCCTAGCCCGCTCCAACGTCGAACACAAGACATATGGCGGTAATTGGTGGACGTCCCACCCATACGCACTAAATGTTTCAGGATTTTTTTTATTTTGCGTACAGTTATGGAGTGGGATTCCCTCTCGAAGTCTATCATTATTTTTAACAGCAACCATTTGGGGGGTTAAATCAAATAGGTTATTTCCAAGCAAACGTGCTCCATCGTAGTTTTCTATTAGGTGAGATTTTGGTCAAACGGGCCTATCGAACAAATTTATTTAAAAAATATAAACGTACCTGTTCTTGCAATACCTTAACCATAATCCGCACCTCGTCAGATTCTTCACCACGCTGACGACCGCATGGTTTCTGGTCAGCGAATTCAAGCAGGTCTTCCACAGACACGTGATCTTTGCGTTCTGAAAGGGTTAAAAAAATCATTAACAAAATGACAATTTCGATTTGAAAATGAACGAAGACGCGAGTTTTGGTCACAGAACACTGGACATGTACTTGAGATGGGCGTTATCAGTGCTGTACATTTCGTCACATCGTCTTTACGATAGACAGACACCCGAGTGATCCTATAAGGGTTCCGTTTTTAGTTCGGAACCCTAAAAATACCTTATGAGCGTAGACGGGCTGCGCGAGAATTGAAAAATAGGTATTTGAAGAAACTATTGCCGTCGCGCTGCGCCCTAGCAAACGGGCGGTGTCAATGTGTGAATGAATAGTCTGTATTGGTGTGCGTAGAGCTCAGTAGCGCGCACACGCCGCGCGCCCGCGCGCCCGTCTCGCGCCAAACTTACTTATTAGACACTAGTTTTGTTTTTAACACAGCCTAAGCTACCAGGCGTTCCAAAATAATAGAGATACCTTCTTACAAACCAACCAATAACCAATTTTCATGCATAAATAAAAAAAACAACCTGATGCATAACATACTCAAGTTTTTTTATTATATTGATGCCAAAGTCCTAAACCTACTTTACATACCTACATTAATGTATACTGAGCATTCTGTATGGGTTTTATATAGAATGCCCGGTTTATATTTATGCTGAAAATATCAATACAAAACTCTCAATATTTTCAATAAAATATAATATTTTGGAATCACGAGCGCATTCTGAATTAAAATTTTGAGCAAGTAACGTTAACGAATCGGCGCGAAATTCGCGCCAATTCGGTCCGATGAAATTTTTCACTTAGTTTTATTCCTAATATCTAAAAACCTGTTCAATGTTCATGAGAAAACATAAAGAATAATTATCATTATTGCATATTGTATTTCATGCCTGAAACGTATTTTTTCTAATTTCTTAGAATCGAGTTACGATAATTGCTCATTTATATTAATCGATTAGATTGAAATTTAAAAATTATCGATTAGCATAATCGTTTTGGTACACCCACAAAATTAAAAAAAAAAAAACAATATGGTTGATGGTGGACGGCGATTATCACATTTATACACTTGGATTTTATTTTGAAAAATAGTAAACAAGCGGGTTCAAAACGAGAGAATTATTGGCGCTATCATTGTCCAACTGTTTTAATTAACAGTCATACATAAGATTTTTTAAGTAGCTTTATCAATAACAGCGTTAATAATAAGGAAGGTCGTATGACATATCTTTAAGGTCCAATTGGACCTAATACCGAGCCGGGAGGTTCGCCTGTCAAGGTCCAAATGGACCTACTACCAAACTATACGGTTAACTAAGTCATATATGACGCAGTTATTCCAAAATCTGGAACTTACAGACTAATGCTGGTAAGTACTTCTTTTAAGTTCGAAAATAATCTTTTAAATCAATCAATTGATGATACTAAGAGGTTCTCAATTCGGTTGACTTTTTTTTACTTATCTCTTATTCTGAATGAAAATCTACCTATTATTTCTATATATTCTAATTATTAAATTATGCCGGTTAATTAATGAGGTAGATTTACACAAAAAATTAAGTTTGCCATAACTTTTTTTTTAATCAACTATCTTTTCTAGAATCGGGCGCACTTTTTGTCCCTGAGTGACACTTTAAAGGAAATACACTTTCTGCATAGTTATTATATCAAATCTTAAGTTTAGTTATGTGATAATTTTGTGTTCGTTTAGAATTATGACATTTTGTACTAGGCTCAAGACAGTCCGAACCAAGCAAAGACATCACGGACAAAGCAAAATGTTATCTATCATATGATACTTAAACATAAAGCATAAAATTACATTACCTTTGACAAGAGCTTTGTTGCTCTCATCGCTGTTTTCGATATCTGTTTGCACGCCGACGCTCTCGTGTTGGAAGAAGTCCCCGAATGGATTGACGGTGGACTCAGCTACAGTGTTGAAGGGATTTGTGTCGAGCTTCGAAGAAGAATCGACTACATCCTCATTTTCAGCCTCATCGGCCATACAGGGTTCGCCATCGTTCTCGTGATCAGCATTCTTTGTGTTTTGGTAGATATTGGGTTGAGTTTCCACAACCTGTTCTAGCTGATTGCTGGTAGAACTGGAAGGTTTGACTTCCTCTAGAAGCTTAAGTGGATATTTCCGTATGTGTCTAGGCTTATCAACTAATTTTGGCTTAGTTGTTCTTGGTGGCAATGGCAAGATATTCTGGAAAGATACTCGTTATTAAAAAACAAACATTTATGGATTTTATTGCCGTTGTTAATGTTAGAAATGGACACATACGTATGTTGGACCTCCTAAATGGACCTCCTCGTGAGTAAGTTCCCCGATGTATCGTCTGAAACACATAATGTTCAATTAATTAGTTTTAAATATACGTACTTTATTCTATTTTAATAATAATTCATTCGCGGCTCTAGTGGCACTGGATGGAGGTTAGTCTTCATTGACATTATCTTGTATTTCCTAGCGAGCGCCCTAATCTGGCTCGCCAGACTGAATTTCGTTTTAAATACCGGCCACAACTAATGCAATAGTTGGCCGGTCGAGTAAAAGACTATCTCCTAGTAGAAAATGAATGGCAGCAGTTACGTTAATGTATTGAAGTGTTGATATCAAATTCAATTAATATATATATATATATATTTAGGGTTCCGTACCCAAAAGATAACCAACGGAACCCTATTACTAAGCCTCCGCTGTCCGTCCGTCCGTCTATCTGTCTAAAGACCAGTCGCGGAGCAGGAAGAATTTCGTAAAATGACCTCTTTACCTACTGACAGTGGTCACAAACATTTTTGTATTAAGTGCGGTTTACTTGAAATATTTGAGGGAGAAAGAAAATTTACCAACTTAGAAAATAAAAAAATATTGTTATCATGTAAATTATGTATTTAGATTTTATATTATAAGTTATGAAAATCGAGTTACAATTACTAATATGGCAAAAATAAAAAAAATTGTAAATTCATAAATCAGAATCCGATTCCTCTGTATCGGATCGAGTTACTGCTTTCCGAAGACGTCTCGCCTCTCACATTTATTACAAAAGAATCAACAGTTTTGTCTACATTATCATCTAGTCTAACTAATTTCGATTCCTCTTTTTTTACGTGACGTACACAATATGCAAACAAGAACAAACCTTACACTCTCAGGTAAAAGGTTTACAATCCCTGAGGACGGCGGCCATTGCATCTGTGCGAGCGAGACTTATTCTATTTACGCGGGAGTGACAGAGACAGGTAATAACAGGTCAAAGGACGAAATTCTTCCTGCTTCGCGTCCGGACTTCAGCGAGCCGTTTTTCAAGAACCGTAATAGGTAGACAGTTTTAAGATTGTGTATTTCTAAAAATAAAAATTAAGTTTAATGCATTTGACCGATTTTTTCAAATTAACGATTTCACTACTGATTGTGATCACTCGTTATCTGCACTTCAGATTTTTATGCCATTTAGTTTAGTACTAACACAAATTATTTTGTTAGTACCAAAATATCAACATTTTCAAATATAAACTGACCTCTCACTGTATTAAAAACTACAAACGCTGTGATTAATTGAATACAAAAGCTGTATACCTACCGCCTAATCCAACTAAAATCAAAAACAAGGTAAATAAGGTTTTTAATAAACTTTAACTTTGTGCTTACCTTACTTTTCCGGGCGCATTTTGCAGCGAATGTAACTGCGCGTTAGTGTTCATTCGTGCTGGCTTCGGGATGGTAGCCGGTAGGGCACTGGATTCCTTGGCGATGTGGGACATCAGCGAAGTGGAGGGAGTCGGCTCCTCGATGAGACTCGTGTACGCCATCTTGGACTCCTCCGTGAGGGTCGACTGGAAAATAATGGGAGGATACTTTAGTTATTGCTGCAGGTTAAATCAATATACAACGAGTAACAGATTAAACGCAATACCTCTTAAGGAGTCATTGCACTCATCTTTTGGAAAATATCTGGACAAAATGTATTGAACAGCTGATTTTTTCGCGATTTCGGGGTAGTCAAGAGATTACAGTGAATCAGACTGACGGGCCCATTAGTACATTACTGCAGCGGCCAGCAAAAGAGGCATTGACGGACGACGTCTAAATGTGGGCCGAGGCGTAGCCGAGGCACACATACGTAAGTCCATCATGGTAGTGGCCAAGGCTTATATAGTACTTTTCTCAAAAAATGCGCGGAAATTAAAATACAATTACTTTTCAAAATCCAAGTCGAACAACTAACAAAAATAATAATTCCCGCGGTAAAATGTTATTTTTTATTTCAATAAACAGTTTTCTATTTGCAAGTCAGTTCGAAATTTAAAGAAAACCTTTCATGAGTTCCCTCCTTGGTTGCCATTTTTCGGAATATATAAGATCGATACATTATTTCATACACGAAAGATATAAGTTTACTATGTAATGTACTTGGCCGCAAAACACGATAGATATGGATTTTCATACAACTCTTGCCGGCCGCTGCTCGGCCAGTACAGCAATTTCGATTTTCGAAGAAGGTTATCAATATAATACTCACATTTCCAAGCATGTTTGAGCAAAATAATTTTTCAAACGTCAGGTAACATTTATTGAGGAATAACAGTGGCGGCTTGACTGCTTTTGCGTGGAAAGTATACCTGTTATTATTCTGTTAAAAGTTATGTGACTTCTGCCAGCGACGTCGTCCTTGTGATCCCTAGGGTACATACTCTCGGGATATATACAGCCTACGTGTGTTTCCAAACGACAATCTAATTCTGTGCTAAATTTCAGGAAGATCCTTTCAGGCGTTCTGACGTGAAAGAGTAACAAACAAACATCCATCCATCCATTCATCCTCACAAAATTTCACATTTATAATTTTAAAGTAAGATATTAGGATAGCATAGGAAGTAGAATATTAGTAGGATAGTAGGATCAAAAACTCAGCCCTTAATAAAAGTTTCAATTATACCTGTATATCCGGTACGCTCTGAGCTTCCTCACTGAAGTTACGGCGAGGCTCACGGGCTCCTAAAAACAGTTATAATCAATTTTATTCAAATAAATTAAAAATCAGGGACATTTTTTAGAGCGGTGGTTGCTATATTTGAGTTATTTTGTATATCTCTCCCATTCTCGACCTCAATCACGCCTGATATATTATAGCGAGTTCTTTGAGTGCTGGTGCGACATGAGCCGATGGGTTTAAACTATTTAGTCATAATAAAACAAAATTAATAGTAAAATTACATATTATTATGGATTTCGACAGTCACATTTTGGTCGGAATCATGATACAGAGTGAATTTTTAAAGTGTGTATCGATGGCCGAAACTATGAGTAGGTATCACAAAACACCGAAAGAGTATCAAGCCCAATTTTGATGAAAATCAAAAGTGAATCATTGGATTTTTGAAAATTCGGCTGTCTTGTTCAGGAATCGAACGGGGTGATTTGAAAAAAAAAATACTCCCTCTATAATATGTATAATATAATACCTGTATTATATTATACATATATTATACAGGGTGTATTTTTTTTTTCATTACACCATCCGAAAGTGTCTCTAATAAGGATCCAACTCAACAAAGCAATAACATAATATGGCAAACTAAAGGAAAGCGATTTTTTTTTATGTGATGCTGTTTTAGTTTTCATCAACATCGGTCCCGAGAATCTAGCACAACTGCATCATTAAAAAACATTTACTAACTAAACATTGAAGTAAAGCACTAACTACAGTGGTAAACACATTTACAGGGTTCGATTTGGTGTTCTTTTGTAGAGGAATTTTGTAGAATAGTATAAGGCCCAGTTAACATGACGACAATCTGAGGCATGCTTTTAAAGATAGCATCGTACATAATACAGGTTATGCTGTACTAATAGATTTGTATAACTTCCTAAAATTTTGTTTGTTTACCTATTTTATTAAACCGAATTATTTAAAAAAAAAAGTCACGCGTGCGTTTGGAATTAAGCGCGCAACAGGCTTTTTCGAACCCTGTGGAAGGTACATTTAGTGAGCCTAGAAAAAGACATATAACGTTTAAAGCAACATTTTTTATGAAGTTTCTTTAAGACAGCGAAGTACGACAATAGCTGCGAAGTAAACATAGGAATTGTACTCCATCAATCGATCTCAAAAGCAACAAAAAATCGACAACATGAGGAACAAAAAAACTTACATGAATAAAAAAAATAAAAATGCCAAAATATTACCGATCACAACATAATTATTGAACAGATTACTGAAAAACAAAAGATGGAAAAACTAAGCTTCGCTGGAAAAAAAAACGAATGCCTATGCAAAATGGAAAGAACCAAAATAAAATGATGACCAAAAAAACATTCATAAAACCTATATAAACCAAGTAGGTTTCAAAATAAATGCGAGGAAGAAGACAGGTACATTAAGAGCTTCGTTCAAAGAGTTCTTCTACCTGGTCCAATTTTCTCTTGGGAATTTAGATAAGTCTCCAAGAAAATCCACGAATTCGAAATCGATCAATGGGGATGACGCCTGAGTTGCAAAAAATATGATTCTATTTAGTCCGTCAATTAGATTATCGCAAAATATTGGACACATATTTCGTGCTTTTACAAATCAATAAATATTAACGAAGATAAAACGCATCAAAGATTAGTGGGGGCTTGTGGCGTCACTAATAAGTAAAAAGTGCACAGAAATGTGAATTCTCACGAATTTTCAACGCACTGAACTGTTTCGTATTAATTTTGTATTTACGTGAAAAAAAAAATACGTGTCAAATATAAGTATATATTTCCAAAATCCGTGATCATGGCGCTTACAACAGTGCCGAAATATCGGAAACTCGAAAATAAAAAGGTACATGGTAGCAATCCCGATATGAACTATTCTAATATTTCCAAAATATTTTGGAAATCTATCTGACGGACTAATTAGTTTTTTTAAGTCGTCTACCCTACTGAAGGACCATGTGGAAAAATTTCGTTTCACAGGTAGAACCTCTCTTTATGCGCCTACTGTAAACGATTTGGTCACATAATGACATGACATTAGGGTGCATCCATTATTTGAGCTACAACTGGGGGACTTTTAATTAAAGACTATGCCAACATGCCTTACAAAAAACTTTTTACTTATTTTTCGTTACTCCTTACTTTTTTTGATCTACCATTTTGCTTGGTTGTCACCAAGCAAAATGGTAGATCAATGACTATTAAAACATTTTTTTTTTGTTGGCTGGATGGATGCTCCCTTAGTGCTCGTTTACGGACACGCGAGGCCACGAGCGTCGCGTGCGGCATGGCGGCTCGCACTAAACTAAACATTTATGGCGTTGTATCAGAGTCTTTAAGGAGAAGCGATTTCACAGGCGTTTGTATGAAATGAGGGCGGAGCCCGCGGCTTCGAACGCGGCGGCAGCCAACCCGCCACCGCAGACAAGATTTACAACACCAATTTATTAAATACCCCGAAAATCTAAGTCACGATTTGTTTTGTTTTTTTTTTTTTGGAAATTTTCTTGTATCAAATTATTAAGAAAATAGTCTTCAGATAATATAAACATATATTTTTTCCAAAAAATACAAAAAAGCCGTTTAGGCGTGATTCTTATTTTAAATCGGCTAGTGAGGGATTTTTGTGCCAAAATTGAAGTTTAATTAAATTTCTTGAAAAAGTGTTCCGACTTGGCCCGGACTATCGATATTTAAATCTCCGCATTTCCCCACATCTGGCCAATTCCCAAAAAATCCCCAATAAACTTGAGATTCCCCGCATTTGGGTGATTTCCCACACGTTGGGAACGCTGGCTTGACTGTCAAGGCGTACACCGTTGCCTCTCCGTAAACGGGAAATACGTCCGCCGCTCCTCTCGACGCCCCGCGTCTCCGTAAACGGGCACATATTATGTACATGGCCACAACGCTTGTAACATTCACGTGCTACAACAATTGTGATCATAGTGTGGTAATCACTTACCGTACACTAATTTTAGGAGGCCGATTTTTATGCGGGCCCCGACTGAAAAGTTATTATGGGAATTATTTTTTTTGTCACCGAAGTTTAAAGGACATGGAAAAATGTTGCCATTGAATCAACACGTATGAAACCTTTGCCATAATAACTAGTTTTTTTTTTTGTATAATGGACATTTTAATTATAAGAATAGAACGGACCCTTTATATGTAGTTACGAAACCATTTTAAAAAGTAATTCACTTCGGTTTTATCCCCTCGCACCATAAAGGTATTTCAGAAGTCATGTAAGTAGGTAGTTTTGCATCCTTCCAAATCCTGTCAGACTTAAGCTTTCGTTATTTACCTACTAAAAAAACTATGCCCAAATTACAGTCTTGTGATACATTCGTCCTGAAAAACATGTACATAAAAAAGTGATTTAATTTGTTTAAGCTTTGGCACCTGATATCGGGAAATAAGTTACCACTTTTGCGTGTGTTAAAAGAACATAATAACACTACTGAATGAACCACACATTTTGTTGGCGAGGTTATAAGAGAGGCCTGGCAGCTCTGGGATCTTAAACCATTTGGTAAGTTCTTATGGCAACAATTAAACATACCAAATATAATTATGACCTCAAAATCCGAAAGCATTTTGGATATTTTACAATTCTGAAAAGTGGTTGTGGTTTTAACTTAGTTTCAGTCGAATATATACCTATTATGCATTAATTCACGTCTCTGTTGGTTCTTCTTAGGCGAACGATGTATGGATGTGTAACAATATCCTTTGTCATGAACTTGTATATTCTAATAAATAGCTCTATCGCCACAAAAGATTTTCATTCGCGGATAATTAATAAGTGTCGCACACATTTTGCTGGCGAGGTTATAAGAGAGGCCTGGCAGCTCTGGGATCTTTAACCATTTGGTAAGTTCTTATGGCAACAATTAAACATACCAAATATAATTATAACCTCAAAATCCGAAAGCATTTTGGATATTTTACAATTCTGAAAAGTGTTCGTGGTTTTAACTTAGTTTCAGTCGAATATATACCTATTATGCATTCATTCACGTCTCTGTTGGTTCTTCTTAGGCGAACGATGTATGGCTGTGTAGCAATATCCTTTGTCATGAACTTGTATATTGTAATGAATAGCTCTATCGCCACAAAAGATTTTCATTCGCGGATAATTAATAAGTGTCGCCAGGTAAGAATGACCAAATTAATGACAATATGTAGATGTCTAAAATAAGAGATGGATTATCCTTTAAACCCTGCAGACAGAATCTCCGCGTAGCGCAGCTTCGTCGAATGATCGTTTTCAATTAATTTGATTATGCAGTTGTCAGGAAAAACCCTTATAACAAATCCAAATTTATCTATTTGATACTTGATAATATTGTATCTCGATGATTATTTATGATTTATTATAGAAATGTTTTTAAATTGTTTGGCAACTACATTTTGGGGACAAACCCTATTCCTATATTATCGAGTGCGACGATATTTGTAACCTTAAAATTGTATTTTATTTTATCTTTATTTATTTAGGGGCATTTATCTCCATGGACATGAGAGCCCCAACGTTACCTAAACTAAATTACATCCTTAATTATTTATAAAGAAAGGGAAGGGCAAGAGTCACTGGTGCGAAATTATATTTTCAACAATTGATTTTGCTGCATCAGATGTTGGTTCTTCTAATATGCTTAGGAATGCGCCTTGATCGTATTTATTTATATTAAATTTTTGCATCAATGTCTCCCTCTCATTTCGGTATTTATCACACTCAACAAGAATGTGTTGAACATCAAACAGCAAACTGTTGAGATACCTAGGGTGTAACAATCATCAGTGCCGGTTTTAGCAATACTGGCGCCCTGGGCGAGAATTTTATTAAAATAAATAACCAATTGTTATTAAAAAAGTAAGTACTAAATAAAAGTTTGCTTTTCTATCGGCGATTTTTTGCACTTTGCCTCGGATTGTTTTGATTTTCTTTTCATCATTGGCTCAATTGATTTTTTTGACTGTTTTTGTTATTTTAGACTCAATTTTGTTGACTGACACGGATAAGCAAATTTTTGCATTCGACCTCAGTTTAAGGCACTTTATGGACTGATGTAAGAAAACTCATTAATTGATAAAGACAAGATCACAAGAACGAGCGACGGCGAGCTCGAAAATTTTCGCATTCTTGGGATAGGTTTTATTTTCTTGTCTCATTCAAAAGATCTCACTTAAATAGAAGTAACTTTATGGTCTAATAAATTAATTAACTGAGAGAGGGCAGGACACAAGAGCGAGCGAAGCCAGCTCGAAAATTCATGCACCCTGGAAAGGCATTATTTTCTTTTGATTATTCATATAAACATAATCGTTTTGTTGAGTTATGCAGAAAAGGTGTAGAACAACGATAGTGCAGAATATAAGAGCGAGCGAAGCGAGCACGACATTTTTTACACCCCACGTCGGACGGGTTTCATTACGTCACCCATTTAGGGGTCTCACCCCTTTATTATTAACTTTATTTATTAACAATGAAACAGGCAAATCGGTTAAACGAGACAATCAGTTAGAGATTGTAGTCGACAACAAATTAATTAGTGAAGCTGCTGACGTAGCTCAGGCATTTAATGAGTTTTTTTCCAATATTCCTATAACTACAACTCGCTCCTTGAATTCGTCACCTTCTAAAGCTGAAAGCCTTTTGCAAAGTAATGTGCCTAAGTGTAATCAATTATTTCGTTTTGAGCACGTAACGCCTCGTGATGTAGTTGACGTATTCAATACACTGAAATCTAAAAACACAGGTGATTTCTGGGGCATTTCCATTAAACTCTTGAGTAATATAATAGACATAGTAGCCCCCTATCTTGCTGTAACGTTTAATAAATGCGTTGATTTAGGAACTTTTCCTGATCTCATGAAGAGTAGTAAAGTTATACCTTTATTTAAATCAGGACATAAAAATGACATAGGCAACTTCCGGCCTATCTCCATCTTACCTGCATTTAGTAAAATATTTGAAAAGTTAATACTCAAGCAGTTGTTAGTTCATTTTAATTCAAATAGACTACTTCATAATGAACAGTATGGCTTTACAAAAGGTCGTTCGACAACAGATGCGGGTGTCGCTCTCCTGAAACATATATTTAACGCATGGGAGAACTCGCAAAACGCAATCGGAGTTTTCTGTGATCTCTCTAAAGCCTTTGATTGCGTACACCATGACACACTTTTACGTAAACTACGTCATTACGGTCTCCAAAGCGAAGCTCTTAACGTAATTGATTCATATTTACATGATAGGTTCCAATGTGTTGATGTAAATGGTGTAAAATCTTCCGGGCTGCCAGTGCAATTAGGTGTGCCTCAAGGCTCAATACTGGGTCCATTCTTGTTTCTGGTTTACATAAACGATCTACCATTTTTCTTAAAGGGTATCTGCGACGTAGTATTATTTGCGGATGATACCTCTCTTATCTTCAAAGTAGATAGGAATAGACAAGATTTCGATAGCGTAAACAACGCTCTTTCAATGGTTACGGATTGGTTTACGTCGAATAATTTAGTTCTAAATGCTAAAAAAACGAAATGTATAAAGTTTGCCTTGCCAAATGTTAGAAATTTAGGTCCTAATGTAATCTTAAGTGACGAGGTGCTTGAAACTGTGGACACGGCAGTATTTTTGGGCATAACTGTTGATTCCAAACTACAATGGGGCCCACATATATCAAGCTTGTCGGGAAGGCTCAGCTCTGCCGCATACGCCGTTAGGAAAGTTAGACAATTTACTGACGTTGATACAGCTAGGTTAGTCTATTTTAGTTATTTCCATAGTGTTATGTCCTACGGTATTTTATTGTGGGGAAAATCAGCTGATATACAAAATATATTTGTCTTAAAAAACGTGCTGTGCGAGCAATATATCAGCTAGGGTCAAGTTAAGAGAAATTTTCAAAGAGATTGGAATTCTCACGGTAGCATCTCAATTTATTTTTGCAAACATTTTATATATTAGGCAAAACATACATTTATACAGTAAAACGAGCGACATCCACAACTTTAACACCAGAAACAAGCACAAGCTACATGCTCCTTCACACCGACTTCGTAAGGTCCATGATTCATTTGTGGGGCTCGGTATCCGTTTATACAATAGACTTCCAATTTCTTATCTTGATCTACCTTTTAACTCATTTAGAGAAAAAGTAAAATCTAACCTCTGTTCCAAGGCATACTATTCTATTAATGATTATTTAGACGATAAGAATAGTTGGTCGCTGTGTTGAACGCAAGACAAATTATCATGTTCCTTGTGTATAAGTAGATAGTATAGTAGTTTTATGACAGGTTATATGTGTTCATATAATTTTTTATTTTATTTTATTTTATTTGTTCTTTTATTTTCTTTTTTTTTATTTATTTGTCTGACTATGTAGGTCATTTTTTTATACTTATTTAAATCCACATACGTCAACACTTGCTTTAGTGTGTATTTTGTTTTAGTGTCATAGTGCTAGTAGCTAACAAGTGTTAAATAATGTATATATTTATTTTTGTGTCATGTAAATTTTAGAAGGAATTTTGAATTTTTGGATTACTTTGCATATTAATTAGTGTAAAATTCTAGTTCCTAAAACGTAACAGACAGTTGTGTTGCTGGGGAGTTTGTTGGCCACTTCTTCTCCACAGCTAAAACACTAGGAAGTGGTGACGGGCGGGCGTTTTGGGGGACTGTCTTTTGTAAAACATGACGTTCAAAAAGTGCTGGCCCTCAGCCTAATTTGAATAAATGACTTTTGAATTTGAATTTTGAATTTGAATTGAATTTGAAATGGGTGACGTAATGAAACCCGAGAGTTAGGTACAAAAACCAGTCAACGAACGGTCGGGTGTCGAAACGGTGCGGGCCGCCCCGGTGGACCGCGCCCCTCTATATCCGGCGCCCTGGGCCGTCGCCCAACCGCGCCCTACCCTAACGCCGCTACTGACAATCATCAATAGAAAATCAAAAGAGAGTGTAAAAGTGGTTTTAAACCGGCGCACAGTGTGTATTTTGTCTTAGTTGCGGACATGTCCGTCATATTATTATTTATTTGATTAGATAAAACTTTAATAAAGCAATAAAAAAATACCCGTTACGCAAACCCGCTAGCTGTTTGATCACCAGCTTGCTATACTGATTATGCCACCCTATGACTACATACACTGATTTTAGTTTAAAAAAACCGGCCAAGTGCGAGTCAGACTCGCGCACCGAGGGTTCCGTACAAACCTGTAGGTATTATATTATAAGCAAAAGTTGCGATTTACGATTTACGACGTATTAAAAAAAAACTACTTACTAGATCATGATCAAACCAATTTTCGCTGGTAGTTTACATGGTAATATACATCATATATTTTTTTTGATTTATCATTCCCTTATTTTAGAAGTTACGGTTACACACACACATTTTACCACTTTGGAAGTGTCTCTCTCGCAAACTGTTAAGTTTAGAAAAAACATGATTTCAGAAACCTCTATATCATTTTTGAAGACCTATCCATAGATAGGACACGTATGAGTTTTATGAAAAAAAAAATTTTTGAATTTCAGTTCTAAGTATGGGGACCCTCAAAATTTATTGTTATTTTTCTATTTTTGTGTGAAAATCTTAATGCGGTTCACAGAATACATCTACTTACAAAGTTTCAACAGCATAGTTCTTATAGTTTCGAAGAAAAGTGGCTGTGACATACGGACGGACGGACGGACAGACAGACAGACATGACGAATCTATAAGGGTTCCGTTTTTGCCATTTGGCTACGGAACCCTAAAAAACGCTATTTAAAGTTTTTTTTTATTTTCATTTTTTATCATCGTCATATCAGCCGAGAGACGTCCACTGTTGGCCTCCTCCAAGCATCGCTACAAAAACCGGTCCTGTACGTCTCGTATCCATCGGCTACCTGCGACCTTCACCAGGTCATCACTTCCCACACTTCGTGGGAAGTCTTCCAACGTTGCGTCTTCCTGTATGCGGTTGCAACTCCAGAACTTTTCGGCCCCATCAACCATCTGTTCTGCGAGCTATGTGCCACTTTAGTTTGGCGATCCTTCGGACTATGTCGGTAACCCAGGTTCTCTTGCGGATATCAACATTCCTGACACGACCACTCAAGGAAACTCCAAGCATTGCTCTGTTCATTGCCCTTTGAGTGACTTTAAGTTGAGACCCATTGACAGCGACCACGTTTCTTCGTTTCTTTCGTTCACTTTATAGTGTTTTGTTTTTGGAAGACAGTTTTTTTTTAATGTTATTTTAGCTTTTTAGTGGCACCTGCGTACCCCTTTACAGCGTACTGGCGTGATGTTATGTTATGAACTGGTGTAAACAATCAACAAATATACGAATTCAGCAAATCCGGTCCATTTGCTATCATTTATTGGAGAGTTTAGTTGAATTCCTCCGATGTTCTTTATCAGATCTTCACCAAATGAAAATCCGGGAAAATACTCTTCCAAACAAAAAGAAATCATCCAAATCGGTTGAAAATTGGCGAAAATATCGCTGAAGAAACATTTCAATTCATCAGATCCTAACTTATATCTCCCATCATTAAGTCAGCAACATGAGATGATTACCAGACAAAAATACTTATGTTGCGTAAGAAAGTATTTGAAAAACATTGAATGCGCCTATAAAATTTGAGGGTTTCCCTCGATTTTCATGGGATCACATCATCAGATCCTGACTTGGTGACAACGGGATCAACCCACGAGTATAGGCATTTGAATACAAAAATAATCTTTAAAATCGGTTCACAATTGGCAGAGAAATCGGTGAAAACGCACATAGAACCTCCTCCTTTTTTAAGAAGTCGGTAGAAAAAACTATCCACCTCCTACCCATCTTTGGTGTATAAGGTCTAGATGCGCGAGGAATTGCGCGGTGAGCATTGAAATACTTGTTAGTACAATATTGAACTTTATCGTTGTAAGAATAGAGGATTTATTTACTGTCAAACAGATATCCACCACTACACACGGCATGGCATCTAAAAAAAGAAAACCGTCATTACGATGCTATCATTTTACTAAAGGCTGTCATTGCAGCTTACGTAGTAAGATGGCACTGTTTTGCAAGATTGCCGTCATTCATAACTGCTGTGAATGCGGCCGTTTTGCCAATATTAGTTTAGAAAACCCAAACTTTAGGATACCTAATGTATCGTATTTCTTTTTTTTTACCTGTTGATTGTTCTTTTTCGCTAGTCTCATTGACGCTGCTGTGATGCAGCGACAAAGGGAATTTAAAATGAAACTTGCTCCTATCGTTGGGCGACTGCGGGAACTTCTTATCGCCGTCCAGATCGCTCATAGAACTGAAAAGAGATAAACAATCATTAAACAAAACGGATTTTTATTCATATTTGCGGATTTTTTCGTATTTGTTTTCTTATCGAACGAGTCATCTGGGGGCTTAAAAGGCCACTTTAGGAGAATCATATTAGAATCATAATATTAATCACACAACAATCGTCAAATTTAATTTTCATCTTTATCGCTAACGCATTAGGTTCAAGGTTGATTGGGCAAATTTGACTATTACGGGTAGCGTGACTTGCTTTCCGATTCTGTTAAAGTACCCTTTTTAGAGCGTTTAATAAAACATAAATAATTTGACATCTTAACAGAAGCAGTGTATCAGACAACTCAGTGTCCATTCAGACCTGACCTCGGACCTTGAGCCGAGAAACAAGATGTACTATGTCACTAAAAATTGTCAACGTCGAGGAGTCGTAAAATATCGCGTGAATTTGTAAAATATTTTTTCTTTATAAGCCACGGATAAGCCATGTATGGGAAACTACTGACTGGGATTATTGTATACTGAACGATTTTTTCATAATATATCGAGAAATCATAATCTAATTAAGATTTATTACAATCTTACGGAGTCTGCAATTATCCGGTGACATAACAATATATAACGTAAAACAAAACAAACGCAATGCCTCTTATTGTACTCATCATTATGAACAACTTTTTTTTGGTCCCACCAACACCGATATCCGGTAAAGATTTCCTA
Source organism: Ceramica pisi (assembly GCA_963859965.1). Classification (NCBI taxonomy): domain Eukaryota; kingdom Metazoa; phylum Arthropoda; class Insecta; order Lepidoptera; family Noctuidae; genus Ceramica; species Ceramica pisi. The sequence continues at coordinate 4,216,045 of OY982527.1, read as the reverse complement.
TCAAAAGTATAACTCGTGAAAGAATGGTTCTCCACAGCGGCTTGGCTATCAAACAAGTGAATTGTAAACCAATTCCTCTCGAAGTTCTAAGCACCACTTCTGTCGTGCTGCCTCATTGGGTATCAAAATGAAATATTACTATTAAGGTCACTGAATAACATTGTGCATGACTGAGCTATGATATGGTGAGTTTTGAAAGATCTTGGTATTCAGCTATATCTCACTTGTTTTTTTACTAGAGAAGCCGGGATTTTTTCACGGTCTTATATTCTTGGTGGGATTATAAAAGTGCCTACCGAGATGTAATTTCATTAGCCATAGCGACAGCTGTATTAAGAGTTTTTTCATCAGCAGCCGACATCGGCTTCATTGTTGTCGAGGCCGAGGCTTTCTTACGCTCTGCCTTCGACAGAGTCTGTGACCTGTAACAAAAACATATAATTAAAAGAAAGAAAGAGAGAAAAATAAATAAAGAAAAATGTTTATTTGGGACTCGTACAAGTAAAAAATAAAAGTAATTGAAGAACCAAAGAACAAAAGTATGATTCAAAGCTACTTTGATGCATTAAAACAATAGTGACTTAGGAGGATAAATTAAAGACGGTTCTGAAAATAAAAACAGCAGTACGATGTTCAAAATCAATGCAATTTACAATTAAAAGGAAATATATAAGTATATATAAGTAAAACTGAATCAAATAAGCGCGAAGTTGCTTAGAAAATTACTTACATTTTAACAGAAACAAGAAAATAAATTATGAAAATATACAGACAGTTTATAGTGATTTTATTTTTAAATACAAAAATAAAGAGCAATAATACTGTCAGAGACACTGCTAAAAAAACGGTTTTGGACTAGAATAGCTTATTACAATTTACAGAAAAGTATAAAACAGAACCAAATAGGTACTTAAGCCTTAAATTACTAAGAATATTTAATTTTACTTCGTGACATAAACAAAAAATATAAATGATGAAACTATACAGAACATACCTACATATATAAGTCGTTTTTATTTTGAATACAAAAATAAAGTACAACAACATCGATAAAATGAACTGATCAAAAACGTTTTGCACTAGAAAAGCTAATTTAGGTACTGTTTAAAAAAATAATAAAACTAAACAGCTTTAAATTGCAGAAAATTATAATTACGTGGAGCGGCTGCCTGCCAGACCTCCACAACCCATTAACTGGGTAACACGGTTCTCCTTGGCAAGAATAGTGTCAGATTTTTCTGGCTTCTAACTATCCGTAACGACTGCCAAAGATCTCCAAATGACAGCCGGGACCAACAGCTTAACGTGCTTTCCGAGGCACGGAGGAAACTCGGTATGTTAAGATGGTCACCCATTCACAGACCAACCTCGGCAAGCGTTGCTTAATCTTGAAGATCGACCTGTGCGGCTGTTAATATTTAGCCACGAGCTCCTCCCACCCAAATGTTATTAATGTTTCAGAGTAAAAGATCGTTCCATTTTTAAATTACACGATAGATATGAACTTACTATGTAATTTATTTGGCCGCTAAAGATATAGATTTTCATACAATTTTTGCCGGCCGTTACTCGCATGCGTTTGACCAGTACAGTACCTAATTTCGATTTATCTTGAAGAAGGTTGTCAAAATAATGCTCAAATTTTCAAGCATTTTTGAGAAAAATAATTAGTAGTAAAAGTAAATAGTTTTTGATTAAGTACTTAGTTAAAACTTTAGGCAAGGATACCGCCGCTATAATACGTTTTTATGACTGAAAATAAAATGTTAGGTGAAATTAATTAAGAAACTAATACCTGAACATGGACAGGCAGAACAACTTTGATAAAATGTATGTTTTCTCCGTCTCCTTGATGAACACAAACAAACCTAGGTAGAGATACTAAAATACACAAATGAATGTGTTTATGAGTAGCAGAAAAAAACTACTAGTTCTACTATAGGATGTTTAAATATTGACACTAAAAACATTTATTTGAAACAAAAATTCAACTAACCGCTCTGTTCCTTTCGAGATTCTTGACGATTTAGTGTCGCAAATGCTTTCGATACTGGATGAAAAAAAAAATTTAATATATTTATTTTATGTACAAGTCTTCTAAGACACAACAAAGGCATGCTTTTTGCAAACTGAAATCTAAATAAAAAAATAGTCACGACCTGGTTGCAGATCAAGCGCTTTTCCTTATAATCATGATTTTTTGTTGCTCGGGATTTTCAGAGACTTTAGTATCACGACAAAAAGTGAAATTAAAAGCAAGTTAAAAAAGTCTTAAAAATATATGTTTTTAGATTAGCAGTCTAAATGAGTCTGGTTGATTGCCACGTAACTTTCTACTGCCGCTACGAGGGTGTAGAAACTCCAGGTACAAGTCTGCCTAAACCTTCATAAAATACAGGTCTGATGTAAAGTTATGCTTACAAAATTAGATTGAATAAGTAAACTGATAAATCAATTTAAAGCTAATGTGAAGCGACATAACAAGAGAGAAAATAAGCTTCCACATTTCCTCGTTCAAGGAAAGCGTCGCTTTGCTCGTCGTTGCGTAATACCGTCCAATTATGAGAGATGTGCAGCATACCTACTTGCATACAATGTCTATGTTGCAATTTACAGGACGCGCGATCGTCACGGCGCAGAACCTATATTGATTTTATCGAAAGTACCAACAAGGATACATCGCAATATTACAATTAACTTCGATATTTACAGGGAGGTGGGTGGTCTCCCCCTACGCCTTTTTAATTGATTTATAAATCAGTCTTCCCAGGCAAGCGACGGCGCTTGGCAGCAGTTTAATGTATTCATATATCAATTTACTAAGTGCTTATTATTTTATTTACTAGCGGTCCCCGACGCGATGACGCTAAAATAGTTGTTCCTACAATAAACTAAAATTGATAAAACATAATTTTTTACTTTTTAAAGTTTTTTACGGACTGCGCACGCGGACTGATATGCAAATGAGCCGTTGCTCAAAAATTGGAAGAATTAGCACTGTGAGTGTTTTTAACGTACCACGCCATGAGAGTCCAATACCTACCGATCAGAGGTAGGTACATCTGACGTCTTGCATAGGAAATTTAATCTTTAATTTGCATTACTATGAGAACAAGTGAGACCACTAGTGGTCGCCCAGTGATCATGAAAATTGCGATTAGTAAAAAAAAATCTAAATATTTTAAAAGTAGGACGACACAGTTATTGTTTAAGAAAATGAATGGTTTTAAAATCGTTTGTTACTCCTACAACGGTGCTGGACAGTGCAATAATTTGGTTAGTATAACTAAGCTAGATTATTATACTTACTAAGATGTGTTAACTTTTTGATACGGATACGACGTCAAAACAATAGTCAAGGGGAGAGATTTAAACCGAACCGGATTCACAATCGGTAGGAAAGAGACACACGATCTAACTTGATGACTGCTAAAACATATCTGCAATGATTCAGAACGGTAGTCATACCTTTAAGTTGAATCTAGGTCAATCAATATTGTCCAGACATTTTCATAGCTGCACCTGAATCTAGGCCATTCAAACTATGCAGGTCTATATACCCAAAGTATGTCGAGGACATGTCGAGGACGAACAGTCTAACCGAATGGAGATGAATTCGTGTATTTTCAATGATATAATAATATAAAACTATAGATACGTTGTCCACACTCCAAAATGACAACATGAAATGAAGCCAATTGGCCACATCGCGCTTAGTTACGCACCAACCTGTCGCGCGACACTACGTTGTTTTGATGTCAATTTGACTATTACTTATCCTGTGACGTAACTGAAGATGTATATTTATCTCCCTCTAGCAACAGGCATCCCGCCGTATGGTGACATATTTTCTTTCCCTTTCTTCATGCGTATTAGTAGCTATCTAGTATTTTCGCCGTTTTTAAGCGCCGCGATGTTGGTTTATGACGTGTCTATATATAATACGTCATTGTGTATTTTACATTTTATCTCGTCAACGCGCACCCAGACAGGCCACTGCAAACACAACCTGACGAAATGGGGCTTCATAGACCCGTTGCGTACTCAACGTGAGTGCAGTATTCCTGTTCAAAACATGAGCCACACGCCCCAAGTGCCCATGCACCTGCACTTTGAGAGATTTAAAGAATGCCACTGACGATATATTGTTTAAACTTTCATGGTCACTAACATTAGAATTGTTGTTGTTGCTTGTATGAATTGTTTGAAATTTCAATCGTGAGGATGGGTTTAAATTTTCAAATTTCTGGAATCTAGTGATTCGAATGTGTAAAAACCGGAGATTTAAAAAAAAAAATGTTACTTCGCGGTCAGATACAGGTTAGTGTTGTGTGTCGAGAACAGTTGCGGGAAAAAAGTGAGTTTGTGGACAGTGGTACCGGAGATGGTCGTAATAAAAGACTACGAAAGAGGGTAGACCGATATGTCTGCCAATAACATCCCACCCGCAAGATCTTCAGTTACTCCGTGATCATGGCGCTTGCAACAGTGCCGAAATATCGGAAACTCGCAAATAAAAAGGTACATGGTAGCAATCCCGATATGAACAATTCTAATGCCACTGACGCTGCTATTAACGTAACTGACTGTACTTTGGTATTGTTCGTCAGGTCGTTGAGCTCCTTGAAGTTCAAAGTTTGAGCTACACGATAACTGGCCAATGCTGGCACTGTCTGAACAGGTCCACTCAAATCTGTGTGGTACTTTCCTCAAAATACCACTTCAGACATTAACCTACATTGGTTCTCATATGATTTGACCAGTAGGTACGACTGTATGAACTTTTTTTTAAAATAAAAACGTTGCCCCACACTAGGAATTTCTCCTGTAAGGTGGGTGCGTTTACAAACATATAAATACACATACACTAACAGCCAGACCCGGAACAACTATCTGTAGGCCATACAAATATTTGTTCCGTACGGGAATCGAACCCGCGACACGCAGCGCAGCAGTCGATCGCTCAACCACTGCGCCAACCGTGTCGTCACCTCTGAGTTTTTGAGAGCTCACGAAAAGATAACACCAACCTAACGCAATACATGGTAACCAGAGACAACCGCTAATGCGTTCCTCGTACTACGGATTTAGGCAAAACGAAACATAACCCGTGCTTAATGGAAACCCGTTAGTTTTTTTTTAACATTAAGTACATATTCCTCGAAGGGTTAGGCTAACTGGCTAAGATGCATTCACATACCTACAGTATCCAGATTTTTCCAGTTGTTTCAATCCCATGTAGAAAAGAAACAATATATTGTCACATTCACTCAAATTCTTCATAGGGGTCTAGCCACGGACATTAGACGGGAATAATTCTAGACTCTGAGCGGAACTCGATCTCCGGAAATCAAACCCAGAGCTTGATGCTCACCAGCATTGAATTGAAACCTAGGACGGGTGGGAGAAAACGTCATGGGAGACGTGGCGACGCAATAAAGAATTGAGGCCTTAAGCGAAAATTTATTTAACAGAGCAATCTGAGGCAAGCCGTCAGCAAACTAACTCATCGTCATTACTAAAAATTTAGAAATAAAGTTAATCAGGTAGGTAATGTAGGTAGGTTTATGACGAAAATATGTTATTTTTTTTACATTTGATTAATTTCTTTTTAAATTTAACTAAAGGTTAAATTACAAGGTTAACCATAGTTTTCTAATATGTAATGTTGCAAATATGCATGTAAGTTAAATTATTTTGTAAAGTTTTTAAGCTTTACAAAATAATTTAACTTAAATTCTGAAAGCAACACAAATCTTAGATCGGAAGTCAGGCTCAATCATATTCGTTATGTTACATGTTTCAATGGTCTAATACCTAACTTGATCAATGAAATAATTTTTCGTTTGGAGTATATTTTGACCAAACGTTTACAAATCTCTTCAAAGTTAGAGTAAACAGGCTCCTTCTGGGTTAGCTCGCTCCATCGTAGACTTTGTCTCTGTCATTTCTGACCAAGACTAAGGTCAAGAGCAAACCCATCAAACCACAAATAAAAAAAATAATAAAATAAAAAACTGGCAAACGGTAATTTATTTTTCAGTTATCTGACGATGAAAATCAATCTCGAACTTCTCTAAGTGAACCTGATATCAGGGTTTTTTACTTACGGTGTGTCCAGATCATCCAAGGATTTGCTGCAAGGCGAAGTGCTAGCGATTGGAAATACAAAAATACATACTTGAAATATATAAATAGATAGATACATATTGGTAATAAATAAATATATGTACACTAGCTGACCCGCGCAACTTCGTTTGCGTCACATTTTCCATTAATGCTCCGCTCCTATTTGCCTTAGCGTGATGATATATAGCCTATAGCCTTCCTAAATAAATACGCTATCTAATACTGAAACAATTTTTCAAATCGGACCAGTAGTTCCTGAGATTAGCGCGTTCAACCAAACAAACAAACAAACTCTTCTGCTTTATAATATTAGTATAGATTCTCTTCAGGGAGTGAAAATTGGATCACACGTCAGTATACATATATATACTTGGAATATTTGTTAATTGTTATAGTTTACGCCAGATAAACGTGGAATAAAGTACATTGACCCACATAGATTTATTGACTTTCTTAAGAACAAAATCTGAAATAATGACATAAAGCTGTCCTGAATCGACTTCTATCGTGATCCTTTACGTTCTCTAGTAATGAGAAACAGTTCTTAATTTATTGTTCTAGTATCTACGAAGAGATATTAGGGAAAGGTCAATGTACTTTATTCCACGTTTATCTGGCGTAAACTATAGTATTCTTTTTTATGTGTTGGTAATGAAATTAATGTGAGCTTACCTGGGTCCCGCTTCACCCTGCCTCGGCGTCGCATTCTACAAACACGGGAGATAAACAATATTAGAAAAGTTATTCATTGCTGCAGGAGCTAGTTTGTGTGTTATTCTAATTATCTAACTACTTCTAAGTCTATTACCTAGATGATTTTACATAAAAGTAGGCGCCAGCTAAATGTGCAATAACATTCATTGACCCGCATACATATTTGACTTCCTTATCTAATATTAAAAACATAAAGATGCCCAGAATCGACTTCTATTATGATTCTTTACGTTCACTCGTAAAGAATTATGGTTCATAATTTGTAGTACGAGTATCCACGAAGGGATATTAGGGAAAGGTCAATGTGCTGTATTTCAAGTTTGTCTGGCGCCCACCATAGACCTAGAAGGTAGGTTAAGCTTGGTGAAACCTTTGCCAATCTTTGCAATGGTTGTGTCTAAACTGACAGCACAACCTATCGTCCAATAGACAAAAAGCCTCGAATAATTGAGATATAAATTGTATTAATGATCTCTTTACAATAGATACAATTTTAAGTTTTTTTATAGTAGTTAAAATATACTAAAACAATAAATGTTAAACTAAAAATAGTTTAATAATAATAGTTTAATATTTTTAGTTGTATATTTTAGTCGACTAAAGATAGGCATAATATTAAGTTCTACGGACTAAAAATGCATTATATGTTTTAAGTTAAGTAAAGGAAAATGAAAAATGGTCCTCTTTTTTTATACTTTCAGAAATAGAGATAAAGTCATTGAATTGCATTTTTTTTTATTTTATATTCTAAGTTAGTTTTACTAACCAATTATTATTTGGTGGGACGTGTGCAATAACTCGTGCTTTCGCCGACACCCCGTGTCACGAGCACCACCCCATTGCATAGCCTAGAGCTCTATTATCGAGAGGGGTCCGTAACAACACATGTCTGGCTGACAGGGGGAGAGGATAACCGCACTGACCGATCGATATGTCGAGGCCATATTGTAAATGATAAATGATATATAACTAGGTTATAAATAACACTTTTACACGTCAATCTTTTTTGGTCATTTTAAACTAGGTGAGATGCGTAATTACCTACATGTGTTTTAAGTCTTCAATGTTTAGCCTTAATAAGGACTTTCGTTATGTTTTATTTTAGATTAAATAAAATGATCAAAAACGAAATCATTTATCTGGCCAGACCATTCATGATGCGAATGAACATTTTCCATTTTAAAAAATACAACCATTTTATAAAAAGGTCGGCCAATGGCCAAATCTACGATATAGCCATGACAGATACCTACACTGCAAACTGAGCGCTACGTTAATACGACTAACCCAGCCCTACAATTTATTAAATACCGAACAGTTTTATGCAAAGAAATCACAATTATTAAATGGATTCAATGGCACTTCAACAAAATCATTCTATGGCTAATATTGAACGTTTAAGTATTTAATAAACCGGCCAAGTGCAAGTCGGACTCGAGCACCGAGGGTTCCGTACAAACCTGTAGGTATATTATAAGCAAAAGTTGCGATTTACGATTTATGACGTATTAAAAAAAACTACTTACTAGATCTCGTTCAAACCAATTTTCGCTAGTAGTTTACATGCTAAAATACATCGTATATTTTAGTTTACATGGTAAAATACATCATATATTTTAGTTTACATGGTAAAATACATCATATATAAATTTTTTTCATTTCCTCATTTTAGAAGTTACAGGGGACACACATTTTACCACTTTGGAAGTGTTTCTTGCGCAAACTATTCAGTTTAGAACTCACACGGGGTTTGATGAAAAAAAATTTTTGAGTTTCAGTTCTAAGTATGGGGACCCCCAAAATGTATTGTTTTTTTTTTCTATTTTTGTGTGAAAATCTTAATGCGGTTCACAGAATACATCTAGTTACCAAGTTTGAACAGCATAGTTCTTATAGTTTCGGAGAAAAGTGGCTGTGACATACGGACGGACAGACTTATTTTAGAAGTTACAGGGGGGGGCCTGTAACTTCTAAAATAAGAGAATGATGAAACTAAAAAAAATATATGACGTATATTATGTAAACTACCAGCGAAAATTGGTTTGAACGAGATCGAGTAAGTACTTTTTTTTTAATACGTCATAAATCGTAAATCGCAACATTTGCTTATAATATTTACCTACAGGTTTATACGGAACCCTCGGTGCGCGAGTTCGACTCGCTCTTGGCCGCTTTATTAAGATTAGTCATGTGGTGTATCATTATGACCGCTTGGACTCAAACTTTTTATTCTCCTTTCTGATGCTACTTAAGTACTAAATACCGGAATACATATTTTCGTGGCCAGGGTGTAACAGAGAGGGTATGAAGGCGTTAACATATCAACTTATTCTTAGTTACACGTTTGGTACGCAGCATCTCCTTAGCTTTTACCTAGCAATCAGTGTCCGCACTAGAGACTCTTCCTGTTACACTTTTCATAAATAGCTCTATTATACGCCTATCAAGAGTAAAAAAAAAAAAAAAATACACTATACATTACGTGTTTATATAATACATATAAGAAGGTCATAATAATGAGTGACGCTAAATATTTAAAAAGAAAAAATCTTTGAGGTAAGTAGGTACTGAAAGCATAGAATCATGCAAATGAAAAATTTGACATCCGCTGAATTTTTAGGTAAAACAATACAGGGCGGACAAATACGAAGTAAACCACTTTTACTTTGTAATTGACAGACTTGTCTTGCACAGCGCTATTTCGTTAGCCCGGGATAACTATTTGGTTAGTGCCAGTTCCAGAGACACGCCATTACGGACAAATTTGCGATTTTTAACATTGTAACTTCCCGTTACATAAAATCTCAAAGTGCAAAATACTTGATTAATAAGTGATACCTACGAATAAAATCAATTGAACGATGGAAATGGACCTCCTTACATGAATAAAATACACAACTATGTATAGGGCGAGCGGCGGCTCAGGCTAGCAGGTATGCGTACGTACACACATAACATATTATATTAACACAACTCTATACTACACACTTCGTTAAAATGTATTTGTTGAGTACTAAAACAGTACTAATTTCTAATAAGTCTCACCTATAAAATATCCATCATCATTCATCGGGGCACTAAAAAAATAGGTTCCAACGAAAAAAATTATTCTCCAATTACCTCTTAAGCGACTTTCGCGAGAGGCTTTTTGGTAACCCAGGCAAACAAAAATATTTATAAAATTGCTCAAGGGTCTGTCGCTTTGGGTATCTATCTGCTCCTAAAAATTAACTTAGTCCTAGATTTGATTACCGTCTAAACACAAGTTTACTATCTAGGTCGGTTTTTACAAAATGGCACACATTTTAGTCTTACAAAAGCAGCCCACAGATAGACAGCCGACTATGTAGTTTCGAAAATTATCCAATGACTACTACAAATTCATTAAAAAAATGATATTAATTATGAACGTTTGAATTATTTATTTAAAAAAAATACACTACAAAGTAAAAAATAACTATAATTTCGGAAATCGGTGTTTTTGTTAGTTTCGTCGTATTTTGACACCGACTTCCGAAATTAAAGTTATTTTTTACTTAGTAGTACGTAGTGTTTTTTTTTGGAAGTCGGTTGTATTTTTTTGTAAAAGTTTTTTATTTTTCACTTTTTAGTGGTGTACATCTAATAACAACACCACTGCAAAATCGCAGAAAAGCAAAATACGCAATTTTGATTACTTGGATGACATAAAACCATCATCCAAGTAGACGAATTCCAGATATTTCGATTTTAAATCCAAAGTACGTAACCGATTTTGATAAAATTAAATGGGACTAATCTTCAAGTAGAATTTTTCAAATCGGTTCATAATTGTCGGAGTTATGAGGTAACAAACATAAAAATAAAAAAATACAACCGAATTGAGAACCTCCTCCTTTTTTGGGAAGTTGGTTAAAAATAGAAAATATTATTCATTAGCATGACGCATGACGTAGTCTGGAAAATCCAGGAGTAAGCGCTGTCCGAGCCTTGTGTTCCAAGGACGACCGCGGAATAATATGGAACGGTGACATTGTTTTGATACATAAACATTATACATTAACAGGGTGTTTCATAAGTCTAATGCATTATTAATTTGTATTTTACCTATACAGTAACGAATTATTAAAAAAAAAATGAGGTAGTCTATGTTGGGCCGCTTTTGTAAGACAACTACAATGGCACCGTGTATATGGATAAAGTGGAACAAAATGGATTTAAATTGAAAACACATCGCAATTTAGCTTTTGATAAATCTGCAAGATATCGATGATATATAACAAGCCTGCGTAACTTTACAAACGGCCCTGTACCTATGACCTAAATACTGCTTGAAGTACTTGAATTACCTAGAAGAGACGTATGTATGATGGGCAATATCGACCAAGCCACTATCATTCTGTATTTCAACTTCTGGCATCCAGGACTTACTTTTGGGGGGCCTGCCCCACTCTTGACTTTTGAATTATTTATTAAATGAATATTATTCATTAATTTTGTAAACCACAGCACGTTTATGAGTAATACGAAAACCTATCACAACATAGACAAGTGCTGTTTTTTAATCTTTTCTGAATAGTGGTAGGTTGAGGGCCCATTTGGTTTGGATTTGCTACGGACCCGTCGGCTCAGTCCACAATCCTTACTCCTTGCTCCACCCATACCTACCCTACCCTACTGCACTGGTGAATCTACCTAGGATAGCTAACATCTGTCGAAATCCGACTGGCCAATAGCCAGTACTTGCATACCTACATACATACAGTGCAGTTTTGAGATATCTGCCTGATTCTGGATTCTGAGGCACGGTCTTATATTTAAGTCAAGTCTGTGACAAAAGGGCCTTACACGATTTTTTTTTGACGTATAGTACCGTAACGTAAAATTTTACTAAAACACTCATTTGCCCTAAATATTTATCTGATTTGCATACTGCACTGGCACGAGGTACAGAATTTGTATCGTACTTTTGTATGATACAAATTCTGTACCTGTTTATTTTCACAATTTTGAAAAGCCTAAAGATAGGCCAAAAAATGATTACTTGTAAATTTGTTGCTATTTATATGTGTACACAGGGAGGAAGACGCTGTCGACTGTGACACAGTTTATACTAGTGCTGTACTAGTCTTTAAGGGGTAGTTGTGGGACAACTAATTATTTATTTATTTATTTATTTAACACTTTCAGCACAAAAAGAGTACAGAGGCGGACTTAATGCCGTAGGCATTCTCTACCAGTCAACCTTTGGGTGATGCAGATAATAGTATTAGTATTTCAATCTTTATTATTCATTTAGGCCAGTATTTGTGCTAAGTTTTAAGTAAATTAGGACAAAGAATAAGATTTTTTCGTACAAATTTTAACAACCCCATAATCGAATTTTGGGGTTTATTCTGAAAAACTATTGATGACCTTTGTAATTCACTTTGGTCAGTATTTGTACCAAGTAAATGGCCCAAGGAATACGATTTTTCATACAAACTTGCACCCTCTAATTCACCCCATTAAGGAGGAGGGTTCCTAAAATCCGTCCTTAGCGGACGTCTACTAACTATAAAGTACCTCTCTGCCAAATTTCATATTAATACGTCAAGCGGTTTTCGATATTTCGTGATTGAGTGAGTGCCCTTTCACTTTTATATATTTAGACAAGATTTATTTGCGAAATTCAAAAGGACAAAAGTATTTGTTTCCTTTAAAACACACAAAGTACAAATAGGTCAGCCCTGAAAGAGGCAATGTATTAGCACTTAACAGATTTTTTTTGTTTTATCAAAAAATATTGAAATTGGAAATAGATTTGAATCTATCATTCAATTATTATTTTTCAAAAAACACATGTTATGGTATCATTTTCTAATTAGTTGTCCACAATGATGTTCCTTCAAAATCACCAAGCTAAAGTTATAGCTGTTTATAAAATCTTGACTTTGATGATTAGAAAAGTTCAGTTCCAATGAAATGAAGAAATTTTCTCACTTGTTTATTTTATTTTGAACTAGCTTATTGTCCGCGACTTCATACCCGCATAATTATCCTATTAAAATCTTTTGAGTAGTTTAAAAGACCTAATTGAACAGACAGCGAAAGCGACTTCATTTTATACTATCACTACATTACACTACATATTATAAAACAAAGTCCTCCGCCGCGTCTGTCTGTCTGTTCGCGATAAACTAAAAAACTACTGCACCGATTTTCATGCTGTTTTCACCAATGGATAGAGTGGTTCTCGAGGAAGTTTTTAGTATATAATTTGACAAGCGGGCAAAACCGCGGGCATTCACTCCTGAAATGAACCTTCAGAATCATAATAAGACCTAAAGTTATCTTCACATGATTAATTGCGCAATCTTTATAAACTATCGCAATGCAAAAATTTAAATTAGGACGTAGTATGCAGTGGCGTAAATCGCGCATGACTCGCGGACAAAGATTCAAGTTCAATAGATCCCTAGGCGTTCCATCTTTAAAACATGACCACATTGAAATTATAACTATTTAAAACAAAATGAACCTAGAGAAAAGAGGTAGGAATGTAAATCAGTCAAGTACTCACCAATTCATCTTTTCGCTTCATGTCGAGATTGCGGAACATTGACTCAATTTCTTCGAGCAAACTCTGACTGAAGTCGGTAGAGCTTTTCTGTAACAACAGTACAAATCAGAAAAGTATCGACTTATTGCGTCGTGTGATAACCATCGGTGTTATCATGATAAAAAAGCGTTGTTTTATCAAATGGAGAAACCAACGTACAGAAGTGAGAAGTTGTACTGAACGCGTTGGATCTCACAAAAGCGGCACTGCCAACCTTAACAAGCTTGCCTGCTCAACCTTACCAAGATTGAAAATCCTACAAGCCCTCATAAAGTCTTGTAAATGTCGTCAAAATACGGTGAGACCGCGTCCTCATCATCGCTGGTAAGCTTCTTACCTCGGAGGTCTTTTTATTTTTGGGAAGAGGCAATAATCAGATGGGACCAGGATTGGATTGTATTGTGGGTGCTCTTAAGAGCGTGTATTCCGTCCACTAGCGCCGCCAATCGTTTTTTTTTTATTTGTGGTAAATTTAAGACACGTAGATAAAAAACCGCTCGTAGTGCACTAAAGAAATGTATTTATTATGTTTTGAGAGTTATGTTATCTGAATTGCTTGTCGGAAATCCCGAACCGGAATGCGGCCAGCTTAATGGGATTATAACTGCTATTATTGACTAATATAAGGTACGACGAGTGGCACTCACCAGAGCGTCCAAAGTCTCGGCTTTTGACACTAAGCGGTCAGGCCGACTGCACGAAGTGACGGTACCCTCCTGCAACAACAGAAAAACATTAACATAATGTCTACGTGCAAATACGTACGGCAATCCGATCTTCATTTGTTTTTTCGAGCTTTGTTTATACTTTTTACCTACCCTGTGCATTAATAGTTACTTATTTCGAGAAAAAACATTTAACTCAGATTTAATTCCATGAAAAGGGCCTTTGAAAGACTTAGATACTTAGTTTTTGATTGAAGTGTCCCGGAACTTTCGTAAATATTTCCTGCGGTTTTGAAATATGTAAAACTTTATTGAAACTTCTATGAAATACGCCTACGCTGTAGACAAATCTCTATACTAGATAGGTTTAGGTAGTTAAATAAAGGCAGGTAAACAAACTTAATGAATCTGTTTAATTTTTTTTTGTTCAAAACTCATTTTCAAAATAAAACGCCTCTAAAAACTAATGTTACGTTTATATTCTGCGAACAAGTCGGCGGTCATCGGCAGGACATCGTATAACATCGTCGTGTTGAACATGAGGGGTCGCGGGCGGAGGTAGCATTTTCAATGCCAAAAGCCCCGAATAAGCCAGCCTTAAGTTTCTCTGTTGGATAATTTACATAACGAATGGTTGTACAAGCGGTTGAACGTGTTAAAAGCTAATCTATATATATAAAACAAAGACGGGTTTGTTACAACACTTATAACTCGAGATCTGCTGAACCAATTTTTGTGGTTATTGATTCGTTGGATTTGTCTCCGACCCGAATAACAGAATACACATCTTAAAAACAATGAAAACTCGATATGTGCAACGAATACTTAATTGACGGGAGCGAAGCCGCGGGGGACAGCTAGTAATAAAATAAAAATAAGTTATAAAATAAATAAAATTAAAGTTATGTAGGAATTGAATCGTTGAATCTGGAGGTGGCCGCAAGAAGGCGTGACCGTGCCGGGCGGGGCGTTGACATCTGCAACATATCGCCAGTGGCGTATTATTTGAGTTTAAATTAATATTTTGATGTTATCTTACCGTGTCGGTGTCTGAGATCTCATGGTACTCATGCACCTCGTCGGTCTTGGGCACAGCGCCGTTGTCCCCCTTGTGAGACCTGCCGAGAGTCGCGCTACGGACCTGAGAGCAAAACACTTTTACATAAGTTTGTTGTTTACATTACCTTTCATTTATTTTTCTGAGTGAAAATATGTGTCGGTAAGCGAAAACTTAATGCTACGGTAAGTAAACTTATTCTCAAAGTAGTTTTTATTTGTTTTCACGGTTTGTCATTGGTTATTAGGGAGTGCCTTACAGACCTCCTATATTTTTATTTGGGGTAACTAAAACTCCCAACTCATACTAGGATTGATATAGTTTTGAGAACATTATTTGTTTAGATTATATGAAATGTACTTATAAAAAAAGCAAATCCTGAAAATGGAACTTTTACTTTTTTATTATGGCATTTGCGTGTGCCGAAGTGAGTTTTAAATATGAATTTATTAATATGATGAAAGCCAGGTAGAGAAAAACATGATTAAAAGTTCGATGAATATCATCTATACTAATATTATAAAGAGGTAAAATTGTTTGTAAGTTTGTAAGTTTGTAAGTTTGTATGTAGGGGGTAATCTCAGGAACTACTGGTCCGATTTGAAAAATTGTTTCACTGGTAGAAAGCTACATTATCCGTGAGTGCTATAGGCTATAAATTATAAAGATATCATGCATATTAGTCGAACTATCTCAATTTTTGTCTATCCAGGCGGAAAAAAATAGCTCTTACAACAGAGTTATTTGCGTGCGCTGCCTTAACAGTTGTATATAATTGAAAACAATGTATGGCAACCTGGTCCGCCTAGAATAGTTCTACAGAAAAGTCCGCGGCACCATATTTCTATCTTTTATATTTTAGCAGATATAGTAGCTTTTATGTGTTAAAAAAAGTATTTTTCGACGTACTTATCTTTGGACGATTTTTTAAACAACAAAATATTAAACCTTATCGAAAAAAATGTTATTTTGATCACAAAAACATCATAGAGATACGATTTGCCCAAAACAGTATGTCAATTGGTTGAATAGTTTCGAAGATAATATAAAATTACTAAATCGCAAAACGCCGCCCGCGCCGTCCATTCACAAACCGCATTAGAACATGCTTTGTACGGACGTTTTATCCATTACCCATACACGGCGTTGTGCAATTACGTAATTTTTCTGAATCGTGGTGTTAAGATTTTCCGCGGATTAATGACCCTCTCCAGTTATTATTTAACTTTTGTCGTTTGGTAGGTAAGTTGTACGTAGTTGATTGAATGTTGTTGGTCTTTAAAATTGTTTTGGTTGCTCGGTTTCTCAAAACACAATTACCTACAATATTACTTCGTTCTCATTCTTCGAGTTCGAAGCTGTGATATTTCTGTTTTTGTGATATCGGACAGTTTCAGCGATTGTTTATCATGCTTTAAAAGATATCACAACTTTAACGTCAGACATCCCAGACATGAGACAAGAGCAGCTTGAGTACGCCGTACGGAAGAGCCTCTCGAGGAATAGAGAAAATATTTCGCAAGCACTCGCTGGGAAATCTAGCTCCGAGCGTTCACAGCGGCTTGCTGCGTGCAAAGCTGGAGAACATCGCAGGTCCGTGCCCGGGAATCTAGCGCTGAACGTGCACAGCGTCTCAGTGATTTAAAGCAGCATGTCTCTGCAACAAGGGACAGGGAGTCTAACGCTGAGCGCTCGCAGCGGCTCGCTAGCCTAGCTACATACATATTATTATGCAATAAAAACAAAACCCTCCTTTTGGCCGGCAGGAAATACTTAAATCATAGCAGTCAGAACTAACCGAACCACACTCATAATTTCATCACAAGTTAAAATGTTTACCGCCCAACGAAGTGGGCACGGGTCAGCTAGTATGAATATAAATAGATGGAGGTAGGGAAAAACAAGAATTACTTTTAAGAAATCCAGGTGAATTGAGAACCTCCTCCTTTTTGTGAAAATGGTTCAAAATTAAATGGAGGAGAAGAAGATATTTTGTTGTGCTGACATTTATTTGTCAAACTGTACCAGTAACTAATGGAGAGATTGTGTGAAAGACACAGTCACGTGCCTATTTAAATGACGGGAAATAAATCTGTCGAGATTCAGAAGAAATGGCACTGAGTTATGGACAGGAAGATGATTTTTAAGATAGGTTACTACGGACAAATACGCACTTAAGTATTAAGTTTAAGTATTGCACATCCCTCTTTGTTGTAGGTATTTATTTTTCGATCCACTGTACCGGCACTACGCTGGGAACACGACAATGTTAAAAGGTTAGAGCATATTTCAAGAAAAAATTAATGTAATTATTGTTATTTTTTTAATAACTGACGGACGTCATTTATCTCTTTGTTAAGTATCGTAAAGATTGACTTTGACTATGTATTACTTTGTTTGGTTTTTTTTTGTTATAAAGAATACGTGTCTACTTATTTTTAATGTTTACTTACGTTTTCATTACGTAATAACTTTTTGTAGTGTGTAGTAAACATTTTATAATTTTTAATGCTAAATTGGTAGTACTCAGTGAGCTGAGCATTAACCTGACATTTGGAAATGTATTTGTATGTAATGTGTGGTGCGGTAATGGTAACTATTTTTGTAACTTCTAACGGAGAATATAAGCAAAATTCGGAAATACAGACGACGTCTTATTCCATATTTTTCTTTTGAAATACTGAAATCAAAGGAACTCAGTGGACCTAGTGGTTAAAATCTCCAAAAAAAAAGTTTGTTCATACCTTACTAAGAATACTTTTGCTGGTCGTTGGCTCCGATAACGTCCTGTGGTTATTCCTCCTCAAACTTCTTGTAGGGTGTTCACCTTATAACAAAAAGAAAACACACCCACGTCAATTTTAGACTAGAACTTCCATCTCCTTGCTTATATTTTACGAAACACATGAAGAAAATACAGTTGGGACTACCATAGTACCGGCGGGTTTTGTTAAAACTCAGCCATAACCTCACATGGCATGGATAGAGTGTGTCAAGTTTCAACACGCGACGTCCCGGTAACAGAACACTGTACTATCTTCACTAAACGCTTATTGTACGCGACACCATAAATGCTCTCGCTCGTATTGCACACTGATTTCAAGCGGATTGTATTACAGGAAACTGCATCTAAAATTATGAGTAGGTTCAACCTTGTCACAATACGGTAATTAAAAGCGGAAAACGGTCTTTTGCCTTTTAATCATGGTCAATAGAAGACATAGTAAAAATTTTAACATGTATCTTTCCTTCTATCTATACTATGATATTATAAAGCAGAAGAGTTTGTTTGTTTGTTTGGTTGAACGCGCTAATCTCAGGAACTACGGGTCCGATTTGAAAAATTATTTCAGTGTTAGATAGCCCATTTATCGAGGAAGACTATAGGCTATATATCATCACGCTAAGACCAATAGGAGCGGAGCAATAATGAAAAATGTTACGCAGACGACGTTGCACGGGTCAGCTAGTGATATTATAAAGCAGAAGAGTTTGTTTGTTTGTTTGGTTGAACGCGCTAATCTCAGGAACTACTGGTTGGATTTGAAAAATTCTTTCAGTGTTAGATAGCCCATTTATCGAGGAAGGCTATAGGCTATATGTCATCACGTTAAGACCAATAGAAGCGGTGCAGTAATGAAAAATGTTTCGCAGACGACGTTGCACGGGTCAGCTAGTAAAATATCTAAAAGGATTCAATCTCTGGTTAATAAAACTAGGCAACCAAGATTGGTGATTGAAACGATATGGGATTTAGCAGCTTACTGAAACTATTTGTAAGTAATTTTCATGTAATTCTATTGGAAACAGTGGCGGGGCAAGGCTAAAATAATATGTGGTCACTCTAGGTACTAGAGAAGTGTTTTTTGAGGCTTTCAGAGGCTGGATTCTACAATACTGAGGATGAATTGCGACGAACTCAATCGCAGCCCCCCCCCTCAAATAGTTTTGTTTTTCTTGACTTTTTACGAGTAAATCATGGCCTTAGTTACGAGTTTTTCATACGGACGTTGGGAATCCTAATAAGTTTGTTGATTTGTAACACAGATGTTGAGTTTCTAGCAACGGCCTGTGTATTTTGTCATAGACACGAGGGTGCGTTTTTAAGTTCGCGATACATAGGGTGAAAAAAATATGCATTTTTTTTTGCATTTGCCTTTAAATGTCTCACAAAAAAGAAGTTTTAAAAATGTCGTCAAAATATGACGAAACCTTTAGGTACCTCATTCATCTGAGCTGGTAAATTTCTTACCGCGGAGGTTTTCATTTTTGGGAAGAGATAATAATCACATGGAACCAGGTCTTGACTGTAGGGAGAGTCTGTGTGATTTATAATATCGATGCCCACCATATGCAGGGCAGCCAACGCAACACGGCTCTTGTGAACGTGTGCGTTCTCGTTCAAAAGCAGGACACTTTTTAGGGTTCCGTAGCCAAATGCCAAAAACAGAACCCATATATCCATGACCCATATCAGCTCAGCTGAGCTGATACCTATTTGTGGTACTCTTGAAAAAAATGAAAAATGAGAAAAGAACCGACGAAAAATTCTAAGTCTAGGGTGTCTAGAATCAAGCCCCGGACCCATGAAAATCGTTTGTGCGTCGATGTCAGATACACGCGGTATCTGGATCTAGCAAAGTTACGAGGTTCATTTATGCACTAACATACTCGGCATAAGATGCGCCATCAATGTACCTGACATCGTTATTTATATCACGCTTAGTTTAAATGTAATATTTTTTTTTCTGAATTTCGAAATAAAATTTGGTCGATTTTCAAAAAAATATAACTCAGTGTCTAGGTACTGGGGTGCGAAGTCAGAAGTCCTCCACGTGTGCTTGGCGGCTGCTGGTCCCTTTCGATCCGTCTGGAGGGAAGAGCAGTTGCTGGGCCGGTGCACCCTGGGCGCGGCAGTAATTTTGTCCGAGGAATGAGGGGAAATGAGAATTTCCTCTTATGCTTCGGGGAAGGTTACTGTTGCGGCCAATTTTCTGACACGGGTGGGGTCCATTGGACCAACGGGGCGTTCCTTTGCGTGACCCTCTGTGTAGCAGAGGGCATAGCAGAGGAGCAAGAGCGGGCTCGGTGTGCACTTACCCTGCCTCCGAGCAGACAGAGTTGGATGGGTCCTTCTTTGTCACCGCTGATCTCGTAATCCCTATTGAAGTGCTGTGGATCACGTCTCGCGGCTTTGATAGGGACCGAGGGTCTTGGCTTAACTGCCTGGATCGTGAGGTAGAAAACCTCTATAAAAAGTTACCCCGAATCCCAAGCGGCGGCGCACCGTGAGGGGATGTATGGCTGACGGGTGTTCCCATGGAACGAATCAGTCGCTAGTGCTCACCCTCGCCAGGGTACCTGCAGCCCCTCTGGCGAGTAAAGCAATCTAAATTCTGCTTATCCTTGGTACATGGGCATCTGCCGGGATGGACATTTAGTTCCCTAATACTCGTGGGATTTCATATGGATTCAATCATAAAAACCCAAACCGCCGGCAACGGCAAACGTGATGAGCGGTCGGAGTCCGACGCTGCATCCAGCGGAAACGGGAGAGGCGCGGGAGGCTCAGAGAGCTCCCGGCGCGAGAGGGCCGGGTCACTTGCGGAGATCAGCAAGTTCTTCCGCAAGCGGCCTAGGCGGGATGGCGACAGAGGGTCGTCATCCGGGGAGGAGGAGGCCTCGGCATCGGCAAGAAAGATCCCCACCAACAAGCGTGGAGGGATCCGAGGCAAGGGAAGGGGCATCACTGCCTCCGAGAGGTCGGCCAAACTGGCCGAGGAGGGGCGCCACCCGGGCTCGACGGCCTGCGGGACGGGCGATGAGGACGACGTACCTGGCGGTTCCGAGGCGGAGCGTGAGGCCAGGTTTGCGAAGGAGGTGGAGGCCGCGCTTAAACAAGTTGTACATAAGCAGAAGCCGTCGACAAGGCTGAGGGCCATGCCTGCGGCTTCCGCCTCAATTATAGCGGCAGCGGAGGCCAACTTTCGGACTGCGCACGACGGGGAAATGGCCAGTCTGCGAGCGGACGTCGCCCGCCTTACGGCCGCGATGGAGCTTCTTCAACAGGAGAATGCGAAGCTCCGAGCGGACCTGGCCAGCCTGCGGGAGCCCGACTCTCGCGTAGCTACCCAGGCGGAACAACCCCGGGCGGGACAACAGCGGCAACAACAGCAGCAGCAACCAAGCAGGCCCGAGCCAGAGGACAATCAGGTCCTGGCATTGGTTCGGACGGAGCTCGCCGCCTTCCAGCGGCGGTTCTCCGTGCTGGAGGGCATTGTCCTGCGCCCCCCTCTTGGTGCAAACAAGGTGGCTGGGGGCCCGATGACGGTGTCCTACGCGGCTGCTGCGGCTGCCGCATCCGGACCGGGGCCATCCAGTCGGCCCTCCGGCGGGGCTGTCTTGCCCTCCCCCCCAGCCAAGCCAGCTCCGGCAGAGTCAGCGCCAGCAAACGCGCCTGCAAAGGCGCAAGCTGAGGGGAAGGGGAAGGGGAAGTGGAAGGGGAAGAAGAGCAGGGCGGCTCGCCAACCGACTGCGGCACGCCAACCGCCTGCGACACGTCAACCGCAGTCGCAGCCGCCGCCACCGCCCTCCCAGTCCACCCAGCTCCCTACACCTCCCCCAGCTGAAGCCGGATGGCACGTGGTCGGGGAGCAGCAGAAGAGGCGGAAGGCGAAGAAAAAGGCCCGAAACCAGGAGCGGCAGCGCCAGTCCCGGGCGCGCAAGATCGCGGATAGGCTCCGCGCCCCGAAGACCGCCGCTGTAGTGATAACGCTACAGCCGGAAGCGGAGAAGAGGGGCGTATCTTATCGCGACTTGCTGGCGAAGGCGAAGGAGACGGTGGATCTCCGTGAGCTAGGGATCACCGGGGGCCTCCGGCTTAAAGTCACTGCGACTGGAGCGCGGATGCTGGAGATCCCCGGGGAGGCCAGCGGCTCGTCCGCTGACGCTCTGGCCGAAAGGCTAAGAGCGTCCCTCAACGCGGACGAGGCCCGAGTGTCCAGGCCCGTTAGGTGCGCAGACCTGCGTATCCTGGGTCTGGACGACTCGGTCACGGAAGAGGAGGTCGTGGCCGCCGTCGCTAGGTCCGGAGGGTGTCCTGCCGAACAGGTCAAGGCAGGCGCCATACGTCCGGACCTCTCAGGCATGCGAACCGTTACGGTTTGCTGCCCTGTGACGGCGGCCAAAGCCATCGTGGAGGGTCGAAGACTTCTGGTGGGCTGGGTGTCAGCGCAGGTCAAGCTGCTGGAGCCCAGACCTCTGAGGTGCTATCGCTGCCACGTGGGGCACCACGTGTCAGTCAAGTGCGCCTCGGAGGTCGACCGCAGCGGCCTTTGTTTCCGCTGCGGTCAGCCCGGTCACGTAGCCGTGACCTGCTCCGCCAAGCCGCACTGTGTTTCATGTGCGGCGGCCGGCAAGCCGGGTGACCACCGGGCTGGGAGCAAGGCCTGCGCTCCACCCAAGACCAAGTCCGGAGCCAGGGGGAGGCCCTCCATCGCCACTGCCACCGTCTCCAACGCCGTGGCCGTGGTCGCAACCGCCGCAGCCACATCCGTCGCCTCTGCCGCCGTTGCCGCCACAGAGGGGCCCTCACAGGGGGCCCAGGGGGAGGAAGCTGACATGGAATGCCAGTAACGGCCCCACTCAACTTCCTCCAGGCGAACATCAACCACTGCGCCTGCGCTCAGCATTTGCTGATGCAAAGCATGGCGCAGTGGTCGATCAACATTGCGGTGGTCGCTGAGCCGTATTTTGTCCCACCCAGGGATGACTGGGTTGCGGACCTAAGCGGCTCAGTGACCATCATATCGTCGGCCGCCGCCGGTACCCCGTCCCTTGAAAGTGTCAGGAAGGGACAGGGGTGCGTCGCAGCACGGTTCGGGGAGATCGTCGTAGTAGGCGTCTACTTCTCCCCGAACCGAACTCTCGCCGAGTTCCACAACTCTCTTGTAGAGCTGGGTCTCGTCGTCGGGCACTATTCCCCACCCGTACTTGTCCTCGGGGACTTCAATGCCAAGAATTTGGCTTGGGGTTCTCGTTTGACAGACGTGCGGGGAAGGATGGTGGAAGACTGGGCTCTGGAGACAGGCCTAGTCGTCCTCAATCGGGGTTCTGTCCCCACGTGTGTGCGGATGCGGGGCGAGTCGGTGGTGGACATTTCGTTCGCCAGTCCCGCTCTGTCACCGCGGGTCATTGACTGGCGTGTCATGGAGGAGGTGGAGACGTATTCCGATCACCGGTATATCCGGTTTGACGTCTCCACCCAGACCTCAAGCGCGCCGGTCGTACAGACTCCGAGTGGTCCGCGTTGGGCTCTGAAGCAGCTGGACCGGGAGCTCCTCCTGGAAGCCTCGATCGTGCAGGCCTGGGTGACATCACCGGACAGGCCTGCCGACGTCAACAGTGAGGCAGGGTGGTTCCAGGAGGCCATGTCCGACATTTGTGACGTGGCAATGCCCCGAGTCCGGCCAGGAAGAGCCCGGCGCCAGGTGTACTGGTGGTCGCGAGAGCTGGCGTCTCTGCGCGAGGCGTGCATTTCTGCGCGGCGCCGGTACGCCAGGCATCGCAGGCGTCGCATCCGTCCACCGGATGCGGATGCCATCGAAGCAGAGCTATACGAGGGATACAGAGCTGCGAAGACCGCTCTCCGCGACGCTGTCCTGCGGGCTAGGGATCTGGCCCGCGAGGAAATGCTGGCGACTCTCGACAGAGATCCGTGGGGGCGCCCTTACCTTATGGTGCGGAACAAGCTCCGCACCTGGGCCCCCCCGCTGACGCAGAGTCTCCGGCCTCAGCTCGTGGAGGACGTGGTGAGCGCTCTGTTCCCTGCGCGAGGGGAACATCCTCCCCCGCCTATGGCTCCGCCGCCTGCGGTGCCGGAAGCGGACCTAGAGGACGACGACGACGACATCCCGGCTGTGACTGGGGTAGACCTGAAAGTGGCGGTACGAAGGCTCAAGGCCAAGAATACCGCCCCAGGGCCCGACGGCTTGCCTGGCAAAGCCTGGGCCCTGGCCTTGGAGGCTCTCGGGCCTCGACTAGAGGGGCTCTTTAGCGCATGCATGGAGAGGGGCCAGTTCCCGCTTCCTTGGAGGACCGGGAAGCTGGTCCTCATCCGGAAGCCTGGGCGCCCTGCGGACTCGCCGTCCGCATTCCGGCCCGTAGTGTTGCTCGACGAGGTGGGCAAGCTCTTCGAAAGAGTTATCGCAAACCGCCTCGCCGGGCACCTAGCGGGAACGGGGCCGGATCTTGCGGACAACCAGTTTGGTTTCCGCAAGGGGCGCTCTACGGTGGACGCCGTCATGCGCGTCAGAGCCCTCACGACGGGGGATGCGGTCTCCCGGGGTGGTGTTGTCTTGGCGGTGTCTCTCGACATCGCCAACGCCTTCAACACCATGCCCTGGAGCTGCATTGGGGAGGCACTCCGGTATCATCGGGTGCCGACCTACCTTCGTCGTGTTGTCGGGGACTACCTGTCCGACCGGGCAGTAATCTACCCTAGTCACAGCGGTGAGTGGAACCGGCGAGAGATGTCGTGCGGTGTCCCACAGGGTTCGGTTCTGGGGCCGCCCCTGTGGAACATCGGTTACGACTGGGTGCTGCGAGCCGACCTCCCTAGCGGCGTCAGCGTCATCTGTTACGCTGACGACACGCTGGTGCTGGCACAGGGGGGGTCGTACGCGGAGGCGGCCGACGTTATGACACGCGGGGTTGCGACAGTCGTAGAGAGGATCCGGCAATTGGGTCTCGAGGTGGCGCTGCACAAGTCCGAGGCCATGTGTTTTCATGGCCGAGGCAATACGCCACCGTCGGGATCCTTGCTGACGGTAGGAGGGGTTTCCATCGGCGTCGAGTTGACGCTGAAGTACCTAGGGCTCGTCCTCGACAGCCGGTGGAACTTCGTGGAACATTTCCGACGTTTGGCACCCAAACTGGAGCGGGCCGGGGCTGCTTTCAGGCGGCTCCTGCCCAACCTGGGGGGACCAAACGCCTCCTGCCGGAGGCTCTACGCGGGGGTCGTGCGGTCCATGGCCCTCTACGGGGCCCCGGTGTGGGCGCGTTCCTTGCGGCAGCGTGCTGCCAACTATCTGAACGCGCCCCAAAAGGTGATGGCCCTAAGGATGGCCCGAGGGTACCGCACGATCTCGCGCGAAGCGGTGTCTCCTTGCCGGATTGCCGCCATGGGATCTGGAGGCGATAGTCCTCGCGCGCCTGCATGATTGGCGCGTGGAGGTACTACGCCGGGGGGAAACTCCGCTGACGCGGCAAATTGTCGCGCAGCGGACTGACCTCCGGCGCGATCTCATGGCGTCATGGAGACGACGACTGTCGCAACCCAGTGCAGGGCACGCCACGATAGTGGCGATAAGTCCCCTCTTTGAGGAGTGGCTAGAGAGGCGCCACGGCGTCCTCACCTTCCGCCTGACGCAGGTCCTCACCGGACACGGATGTTTCGGGAGGTACCTGCATCGAATCGGGCGGGAGGAAACGCCCGGGTGTCACCACTGCGAGGATCGACCGGAGGACACGGTGGAGCACACTGTGCAGGTGTGCCCCGCTTGGGCGGCGCACCGCCGTGTCCTCGAAACGGCGATCGGCGGCAACCTCTCGCGTCCGGCCCTGGTCCAAGCCATGGTCCGGAGCGAGACAGAATGGGACGCCGTTGCCTCCTTCTGCGAAGCAGTCATGCTAGCGAAGGAGGTGGCGGAGAGGGAGAGGAGACCCTCTCGTCCCGGCCGCCGTGGTGGACGCCGCGGGCGTCGGGGGCCACCTGGTGACCTCCGGCCACCGTAGGCGCGGGCCTGTGGACGGCGAGCTATGGGTGGCTCGCCGTCCGTCCGTCTAGTGACGACAGGCCGTGTCGACGGCGCGTTAGTGTTCCACGCGCGCCTCAAAGAGAGTCAGCACACAGAGGGGCCCGAAAGGGCCGACGCCTGCCGGAGTCGCGGGATTATTCGCAAGAGACACCGTGGCTCCGGAACACAAAGGGCAATGAAGGAACATGGATGGGTTTTAGTCAGTAGAAGTCTGACACTCCCTCCCGCTACACCCAGAGCGGGAGGAGTCATTGGATGATTTCCCATCCCTAAAAAAAAAAAAAAAAAAAAAAAAGTGTCTAGGTACTGAGTTATATATATAGTTGGTAGCTAAATGGGGATACGAAATCTTACATTTAAATGATTATTTCTGTCAGGTTTTTCAATAAAAAAGGGATGTCCGAAAATCGGGCTTCATAAAACACTGTGCGACGGGTGGTTTATTGTATAGTGTCGTGAGTGTTACAGTTTTGTTATGACCGGACGAAAACATCAACGCTGCAACTCATGTACATGCATGGATCAAACGTTTTTGGTGCGGTAGTAAATTTGCTCGAAAATGATGCACATTTTGGCGTGAAACGGCCAGTGGACACTTTGGTAAGTAGAGGCGCTACACAATTTAAAATTCAAAATAATATATTTTACATTGGCCTACATAGGCGCACTAGCTGGCGCATTTGCATATGTAATTATTAAATATCACTTATTACTTTTGAAGTATTACCACTTAATACATCTATACTAATATTATAAAGAGGTAACATTTGTTTGTAAGTTTGTATCTCAGGAACTACTGGTACGATTTGAAACATTCTTTCAGTATTAGATAGCCCATTTATCGAGGACGCTTATAGGCTATATATCATCACGCTAAGACAAATAGGAGCGGAGCATTAATGGAAAATGTGACGCAGACGAAGTTGCGTGGGTCAGCTAGTATAATAAATAATGCAAAGCCTTCATTTATTGCCGTCCAGGATAAAAGCCATTACTTGGTAGTGCCTGTGTATCGCAATGGCGTAAATTGTGCTGTTACCGCACGCAGCACTCCGCTTTCTGAAAGCGGAACTTAAATTGCCATCATGTGTTGTGTTTATTATGTAACCGTCTTTATGTTTAAATAAATAACATGGGGTCAATTTTGGGGAGGGCAAAATAGAAAATAAATAAAAGTTTCTTAAATATACATTTCAAATCTTTAGTGATGAAAAATATATATTTCAAGCACTCTGCTTGAAATATATTAGTCAAATTATTGTAAGTTTAATCAAAATCCGTTCAGCAGTATTCATCCGTCAAATATAATATTAGTAGAAGTGACCCTCTCACCTACCCTTCTCTGAAACTAATAAGAAGTCTATGATCTTAAAGCATAAAAACCCTTGGCAAAACCAACTATTCGTATTTCGTTACTTGGTTCATGTCACACAGATGAACCCAATGATATTATAAGTAAAAAGGTGTAGATAGGTTACGTATACAACATTCGATCTTCAAAAACGTGAAATCTACTTGACGTGTGTCCGTTGTCGGCGCAACGCGACACTGAGGTGAAGTGTGGCTAGTTAGCAACATTTTAACGTGTCGCTTCCTGAGCGCTTATAGCCTATCTAATCTACACCTTTTTACTTATAATATCATTGGATGAACCCATCTTCACAATGACACCGCTTGCCGCGCTCCCCTGTCCGGCCAGGCTCAAGAAATGTAAAAATGCAGGGGAACTTCTAATCCCATAATAACCAGTACAGTACGATTTTTTTATCTTTGCCTATGCAAAGTACGTCGCAATAGGGAATATGCATGCGATTTTTTTATTTGCAAAATAAAATACTTATTAGGTCTAGTAAACAATCATGAAATATTTTTTTAAATATCTTCATCATTTATGAAGTTATAAAGCTACAAAGACTACAGTTAGAAAGAGAATTCCGATACGAACTGTGACGTCAAATTACACGACGACTATACAGCTGCCATAGAAAACAGCGTTTTCGCGAGAGGGACAGATATATTTGTTTAAAATAATTGTATCTCGCTCGTTTTTCGAGCAATTTAGATTCTAATTTCACTGTTAGTATTATATTTTCGAATACTTTTAGATAAACTGTTCAGATCATTAATACTTTTTTCATGCATAATCCCTATTGATTGCGCAGGATCTCAATTTGACAAGAAACATAGAACAGCGCATGCGCGGGTAGGTCGCGCAGGGCGTCTCAGTCGCTCGTATACGTTCGATGGACACTTGTGTCCCGCTTACTCAAAGCAATACGACTGTTGATGCGAAAAGTATTATTGTTTAAAATTTTTTACTATGTTTTTTTTTTACTGTTTGTGTTTTGTAGTGGATATGTTTGTTGTGTTACTTTGTGACTTTTTATTGTTACTGGTTGTGTTTCTGTCTTGCTTATAATACAAATCGTCTAATCAGAAAAATATTCTACGAATGTAATACTTTTTTACGCGATGGGACCTGCGCGGTCGTCACTAATACCTAACTTCGGAGCGGCAAAGATAAAAAAATCGTACTTTACACGTCCCCACGCTCTCAGATTTATCTCAAAACTTGTTAACAAATTATACTAAACAAGTACGGAGCTGAGTGAATATTTTAATTCTTATCTATGAGTGCAGTTTAGCAGGGAGATCCCTTACCAGATAATAATCCTATGCTAAATAATATTATAAATGCGAAACTTTTTTGTTGTTTGTTCCCTCTTGACGTATAGGCTAAACGACTTAGGACAAAACTTGACACGTGGTTAGATCATGTCTTGGAATAGGATATAGGATACTTTTAATTACGGGAGTAGTTCCTTTGGAATAATATTGAACTTTGACGCGGAACGGAGCCACAAGCAGCAGCTATTTTTAGGTATTTTGCCCTCAAAATTAGACACAATACACAGTAATGGCTTTTGTCTACTAGGAGAATAAGTCACACAGGGCCCCTTCTCACCGTAAAAACATCGATGAAGTTAGCTTGAAGTGAGCTGTCACTTCACCTTGATTGAATGGATTTTCATCTCACATCATGTTCACTTCGCCTATGTTTTCACTTTGAGAATTTTATGGAATAATACCACAGTAAAGTAGGTGCAAAACATATTGTAAAGCTGTG
This sequence comes from Ceramica pisi, assembly GCA_963859965.1. Classification (NCBI taxonomy): domain Eukaryota; kingdom Metazoa; phylum Arthropoda; class Insecta; order Lepidoptera; family Noctuidae; genus Ceramica; species Ceramica pisi. The sequence goes on along the minus strand of OY982527.1, from coordinate 4,186,956 downwards.
CAAATTTTCTTCGAAAAATGTCCACTGTTGGACATAGGATTCCTCCAAGTGTCTTCCAGTACGCGGTCGCCACTTCAGAACTTTTCGGCCCCAGCGACCAATAGGCTTGTGTCCTGAATAAATCTAATTAGTCCGTCAGTTAGATTATCAAAAAATATTTGACCCGTATTTTTTCTTTTATTACAGGAACCAAAATTGACGAAGTTACGAAGCTTTTAAAATTCTCAATACGTCACACTTTCGCATATTTTTTAGTGAGTCGTGACGTCACGAGCCCCTACTCCCGAGTTTTGATGCGTTCTATCTTTGTCAATATTGATTGATTTACAAAAACAAAAAATACGAGTCCATTATTTTTCAATATTCTAACTGACGGACGGACTAAATAGTTTCTCAATTTGTGGATGATAGAATCTAGCCTATTCTCCTGCGAGCAATGAGCTCTGCCCACTGCCACTTCATTTTGGCGATCCTTCGGGCTACGTCGGTAACCTTGGTTCTCTTTCGGATATCATCATTACTGATCCGACCACGCAAGGAAATCCAAGCATTGCCCTCTCTGTTGCCCTTTTAGTGACTTTAAGCCTTCTGATGAGGCCCATTGTGGTTCCAGAAGTCATCACTGGTAACACGCACTGGTCATAGGCTTTCGTCTTGAAACACTGTGGTAAGTGAGACAAGAAGATACCACGCAGCAGATAGAACGCTGCCCAGCCGAGTCAGATTAGACGCAACCTCAGTAACCGCTTAAGAACCTTGTGTTATACGGTGATACGATTATGACTGTTCCTTATCAAAGGAGCTCAGTACCAAGATACGGGCGTTTATACTAACTAGAGAACCTCCGGGCTGCTCCGAGGCAAATCAAGATAGAGAATTGTAAATTTTTACTTTCTTCTAATTTATCGAAATTTATGGTTTTAATTTTGGAATCAGTTTTATTTAATTTATTTCTGGTTTAACAACTTGCTTTTACCTAGTATTGAACTAAAGTGACTCAATTAAATTGCATTTGCAGAAACGCGAACTAAAACCAATGTTCAATTAAGTCTGTCAATAAGGTTATATTTTTGATACCATAATCAGAACTTTACGAAATGAGAGTAAAGTACCGATTAATACTTTTATAAGTACTATAAACGTACAAGATAATTCAACTTCTTCGAAGTCCGGCCTGTTGTCTGGTTTGTTGGAAGCCAGCATGGGGTACGGAGTGGTGCCTGAAGCGCCGGTGAGGTGCGAAGGCGAGTTCGGGTTGATGAGAGGCACCTGCTCCAGGTCCTCGGAAGGTTTGTAAGGCGTCACGATCTGGCGAGGCGGCTGTGGGGAGAATTGTTAGTTAGAATAGTTTGAGAGTCATTAATACAGGAAGTTTGAGAAGTGCGTGGCCTTATTTAAGGGTGATGTTCTCAATCTGACAATCGCAGAGGAAAAAAATATTGGCAGGTTTAAAAAAAACCACGACCTCAAAAAACGAAACAAGAGTTACTAACTCGTCTTAAATATGAGCACGCACTTATGCAACACCCAGTATACATAATATAGTCGTTTTTCCCGTTCCCGTAAGAATTTCGGTAAATCCTCTGTTAATGCACCCTTACGGAGTGTGAGGAAGCCACATGCCAAACTTCAGCTTTCTACGACCAGTAGTTTCGGCTGTACGTTGATATATAAATCAGTGAGTCAGATTTGCCTTTTGGTGTGACATAATGATAGGAATATTAAAAGCCGCGTATATTGTTAGTGGTCAGGCAGGGGCCAATAGTTCTTCAATAATAAACGATTATCAGTCCACTAAACCACCCAAACCCATAGCGTTTCATATTTTGTTTCCATATTCTGCAATAGTTCTGCTCCAACCGGGTATTGTCCTTGGGAATACTTTCACTGTACATACAGGGATAATCGCCGGTTGGTGCCCCGTTACATTTGAAATTTCTAACGGGGCCTCTGCGAGTTGGTTTCGGCCCCTCGTACGCCTACCAAAGGACCGGGTCTCCAGGGACCCGAGAAAGAAAACAACGAATATTCAAATAAAAAATAACATCAGTACCACATCAAAATTGAATGTCTGAGTTAGTTTCCATCCACCAAATTACACAAAAGCGAAAAAATAACGAAAATGTTTATTGGTAATAATGAAAAGCATATTAATGAATTGTGGAATAGATCGGATACCGTGCCTGCGTGGATTAGAGAAACTAAGTATTAGAAATACTTCCTAATTATGTTGGTTTCTTTAGTAAAGTAAATAGTTACTAATAACATTTTAAAACATTACTATAGTTCGATTTTTAAACCTATGGATTACTCGCAATTTGGCATTTAAAGCGATTGTTCTTTTTTTTTTCAAGTTGAAGTTTGGCATTTGTACCTGTCAAATTAGTCTCTGGGATTAAAAAACGAAGTTTAACTCTTTAAGTTTTTAAGAGATACCAACGTCAAACTACTAACACTGCAACAAAATTCCTCATAATCTACGCAGGTTTAACAGCACCATTCCAGTACTTACGCAGCCAGCGGGATCCAAGAAGGAGATATCTCCGAAGTAAGCGCCGTCAAGGCCGACGTGTCCCGTATGCTTGACGTCTCCCTGCGGGCTGGATATCATGCTGCGCTGTATCGTGCGCTTGCCGGTGTACGTGTGACGTTTGACGTCCGTCCGCGTCAGCGACGAGCGGATCGTCCGCGCGGACTGCCGGATCGGATTCGGCGATAACGAGCCCGACGCGTAACATACATTTCTCTGAATGAGGGTGATGGAAGCTTAAAGTTGGTTGAATGGGACAAGTGTATCTTTAGCGGCATTCAGCTTTAATGGCTGCTCCCATGATGTTTTTGTGAGTGAATAGGTACAATGTTTACACATACGATTGCGTTTTCAGTGCTAGAAAAACTGTCCATTAGCCGCGACTGAATTCAGAATGAAGAGCTAAAACTTTACAAACATGAAGAGTTCAAAAGTTTGACAGGATTTTGTCTACAGTAGAACAATAAACTTCAAATTTTTAATTCAGAAACATTTTAATCATTTTTCTAGCAGTGAAAAACGAGTGTAGCGCAAACTAGAAAACGTGAAAAAGAGAGATCAGGTGAGAAATTAAGAACAGAAAATAAACACACTGAGTGCGAATTATGTAAGAACAGTGAACGATAACACAGTAAAAGTTTCGCATTTAGTGAAGTACTCACCTCTGGAGTGTATGGCTTCGTATGTGTGGGGTCCAGCATGCCACATGCCCCCCCGGGTAGCACGCCGTACCACAGTGGAGACTTCGTCATGTTTCTGAAATTCGCAGTTAGCACAATGACTTAGAAGCCTCATGACCAGAATATGCTACACCTTAGTGAGATAAGAATTTTTCAAATCGGATTCGGATCGGACTGATCCGATTTGAAAAATTCTTGAGATTACCCCCTACATACAAACTTAAAAACAAATTTTACCTCTTTATAATATTAGTATAGACTAGCTGATCCACGCAACTTCGTCTGCGTCACATTTTCCAATAATGCTCGGTTCCTTTTAGTCTTAGCGTGATGATATGTAGCCTATATCCTTCCTCGATACATGGGCTATCTAATACTGAAATAATTTTTCAAATCGGACCAGTAGTTCCTGAGATTACCCCCTACATACAAACTTACAAACAAATGTTACCTCTTTATAATATTAGTATAGATAAGTCCTCCATGTACTAAATAAATAAATCATTTAACAACACTTACTCTTTTCCTAGTATAGTTATGATCTGTCCAGATTTGTACTCTAGGTAACTGTTTCTTCGACCGTCCTCTGGCTTCTGGAAGTTCACTGTTGCTTGCACCTGGAAATAAAATATAACTTGGTTATTACTTACTATACAAAACATATTATAAGTACATACTTATTATGTTTACGTTTGCTCACAAACTTTTTCCTTACCTCTTTTATCCGTATAAAAGATGTAAGGACAAAGTTTGTGAGCAAATCCTAAGGGTGATGCTGTTAATCTTTCTAGAGCTGCATAGTGCTTTTATCTTTCTATAGCTGCATAGAATGTTTGATTGTTTGGTTGAACGCGCTAATCTCAGAAACTACTGGTTCGAATTCAAAAAATATTATTGTGTTGGATAGCTCATTTATAGAGGCACACGCTGCGATCAATAGGAACATGCATGAAAAATGTGACACAGACGAAGATGCGCGGGTCAGCTAGTTTTTAGGGTTCCGTAGCCAAATGGCAAAATCGGAACCCTTATAGATTCGTCATGTCTGTCTGTCTGTCCGTCCGTATGTCAGTCACTTTTCTCCGAAACTATAAGAAATATGCTGTTGAAACTTGGTAAGTAGATGTATTCTGTGAACCGCATTAAGATTTTCACACAAAATTAGAAAATAAATAACAATCAAATTGGTTTGAACGAGATCTAGTAAGTAGTTTTTTTTAATACGTCATAAATCGTAAATCGCAACTTTTACTTATAATTATGATACCTACAGGTTTGTACGGAACCCTCGGTGCGCGAGTCCGACTTGCACTTGGCACGTTTTTATATTAACATAAATGGTACACACCTGTTCCGGTCGAATGCTACGTAATTTATGCACTAAGTCTTTGAACTTAGGTCTATTATTGAAGTCGTGAGCCCAGCACTCCAGCATCGTGGCGTAGTAAGCCTCGGGACAGCATTCTGGTCGCTCTAGTCTCTGAAAATGATATAAATTTTATTTTAACAGACTGACCGAAGATGTACAATCAAGCGAAACAGCTGAGGTATTCTAGGGTCGTACAGGAATGAAACCGCAAGGTACCAATCAATACTGTAAACAACACCCTATACATTTAGGTGCAGTGAACGACAAGTGAGCTGTCATTCTATCTTATTTGTACGGTTTGACAGCTCACTTGTCGTTCAGTTCGCCTAAGTTTGCACTTCGACATGTTTACAGAATCACACTGCTGAAAACATAATTAATGGCTTGGATGAAGTGATCAAGAAGTGAGCTGTAATTATATCTTGTTTGTACGGTTTCACAGCTCACTTGTCGTTCACTTCGTCAAACATTTCAATTCGACATGTTTACAGAATCACACTGCTGAAAACATAATGGCTTGGATGAAGTGATCAAGAAGTGAGCTGTAATTATATCTTGTTTGTACGGTTTCACAGCTCACTTGTCGTTCACTTCGCCAAACATTTCACTTCGACTTGTTTACAGAATCACACTGCTGAAAACATAATGGCTTGAGTGAAGTGATCAAGAAGTGAGCTGTAATTATATCTTGTTTGTACGGTTTCACAGCTCACTTGTCGTTCACTTCGCCAAACATTTCACTTCGACATGTTTACAGAATCACACTGCTGAAAACATAATCAAGAAGTGAGCTGTGATTCCATCTTGATTACTAGAATTGACCGCTCATTTCGTGATTACTTTACCCAAGCCTTCACGACGGCATTTTTTACTTATCTATCTTTCAACCAATACGTACGTCCTTTTAGAGTTCCGTGCGTCGGACATAAAAACGGAATCTTTATAGGATCACTTGTTTTTCTGTTTTGACAACATTTCAAATAAATCAATTTAGTTCCGGAGCAAATAGTATTTTACCCCGAATCTACACTGACGAAAGGACGATGCGGAACTTACATAAATAGTAGTGACACTATTGCGAAAGGAAAAAGAAACTTACAAAAAAATCAAACTGCCATGCGACATAACAAATCAAAGGGTTTATTTTGAGAGTTTCACATAAATATTCATACTATTACATTATAAAGGGGTAAGTAACTCTGTCTATCTATCACCTCTTTACCTTAACGGATTAAGGTGAATGCTCCAACCAGCCAGCGAAATTCAAAATTTCTTACGTTTTTTGCAATTTGCAGGCCAGTGCTAGGTTGTATGTTGATTAATATATTATTCGCGGCTGTAAGACACATGCAGTTACAGAATTATATCATTAACATCATCAATACAACGCTCTACGTTCATAAAGGCCTAGAAACAAAACAAAACCAGAAAAATTAATTCCTAGAGCTTTATGTAAACGTAAGACATTTTGAATTTCGCGGGCTGGTTGGAGCATTCACCTTAACAGATTTGGATGACATTGGTACAGGGATAGAAAAGACCTTGGAGGAGGACATAGGCTATTACATAACTTGGACGAAGGTGCTGGCAGAAGCTAGTTATAATTAAAATTAGGTTATAAACGTGTCAACCATAACGAGATAATACGCACCCAAAAACTACCCAAATCGCTTCAAGTGAGCCTATAATTTTTTAAGAGCTTCCTCTATATTTCCAGGATCTCATCATCTTAGAGACTAGACCTGATGATTATGGGACCACCTGGGAAGTCATCTGGGAATTTTCCAAATCGGTCCAGGCGTCTTCGAGTAGTCGGAGAACATAATTATAAGGTGGAGCCTTGTTATTGCAACTAAAGTCCAGTCGCGGAGCAGGAAGAATTTCGTACAATGACCTCTTTACCTACTGACAGGGTCACAAACATTTTTGTATTGAGTGCGGTTTACATGAAATATTTGAACGAGATAGAAAATTTACCAACTTAGAAAATAAAAAAATATTGTTATCATATAAATTATTTATTTAGATTTTATTAAGTTATAAAAATTGAGTTACAATTATTATCACGACAGAAATAAAAAATAATAAAATTCATAAATCAGAATCCGATTCCTCTACCCGTTTCGGAGTTACTGCTTTCCGAAGACGTCTCGCCTATCACATTTATTACAAAAGAATCAACAGTTTTATCTACATTATCATTTAATCTAACTAATTTCGATTCCTCTTTTTTTACGGGATTTACACATGCAAACAAGAACAAACCTTACACTATTAGGTAAAAGGTTTACAATCCCTGAGGACGGCGGCCATTGCATCTGTGCAAGCGAGACTTATTCTATTTACGCGGGAGTGACAGAGACAGGTAATAACAGGTCAAAGGACGAAATTCTTTCTGCTTCGCGTCCGGACTTTATCTAGTTATTATAATATATTTTCTTCTTATTATATCTTATATATAAAAAATAATCCCTATTTCTCTTGGTCCCGGCATCACGCGTGAACGGCTGTGCCGATTTCACTAATTCTTTTTGTCTTTGTTATTCTCAGGACAAGGTTCTTAGGAAAGAAAAAAGAAATTGCGGGAGCGAAGCCGCAGTATTTTTGTAAGATATGCTGACAGAAATAACTCCATCTAGGATCACCGTTCTAGAGGAAGTAACATGACATTACTATTTAAAAAAGAGAAAAAGGATTGAGAACCTCCTCCTTTTTTAAGCCCGTAAACATTTACTTAGGTGCGGTTATACATGAAGCGCCTTATTTCTGTGGATCCTTTTATAGATGTGTTGTAATAATTGTATCACAATGCAAGTAAAAATTGTAAACAATATGGTTGTCCAGTTTTGTATAACAAATAAACTAGCTCACCGATGTAGAGACATATGCGTTAATAAAGACCGTTCATTCTTTGTAATATTTCATTTGTACGACATTATTAAACATTGAAAGCAAATAAAGACTTGAAAAACCATAAGCTGTGGACTCTTATTGAACATTTGTGTGTTCATTCTAGCGGCGTGTTTGCAAATTATAAAGAAACGCGGAAACGCGGGTAGCTGTTAAAAAAGTACAGACGTTCGGCTTCTTTTCGGAATTTTAATTTAAATAGTGAAAATACTGATTAAGTTTACAGCAGTACTTATCTACAACTACTGAAATATAAGTACCCAAGTTTGTGGCACATTTATGTAACATAAACACAAACACCACCTGCCAGCTGATCACTTAACTGTCACTATCATCAGTCAGCACTATACACAATGTCTCAATTTGCTGAAGTTCTTGCTGCTCAGAAGACACTGAAGGAAAACTTTTTGAAGAAGATGGACGAGCTGAAGGCGCAAATCCAGGGTGCCGGGCCGGTGAAAGCAAATAGAGTTGCAAAGAAAACAGATGAGTTTTGCACTTTTCGGGAGCTAATTTTTTCAAAAGCCAACCAACAGTGAAATTTGACATATCGAAGACCGCATGCTACATGACCGATGCTCTAGCGGCGAATGGACCTCATTGACCGTAATTAAGTAATTATCATTAAAATTACACAAATACAATTTTCTTCATTTGGTGATCAAAGAAATCGAGCAACATGCACCTATGAAGGTTTCTGTAGTTTCAATACGATGTTTGAAGCTAAATTAGTGACGTTAGAAAATTTATCAAGGTGCAAATGGTGAAAGGCTGCGCTCGCGCATATTTTTCTGCCTTAATTCCGAAATTAAGTCGGTGTTATTGATTTTGTGTCTTTGTTTTTTAACACCAACTTCCGAAATTAAGGTATTTTATACTTTGTAGTGTTTGTTTGGAAGTCTGAAGTACATTTTTTTTTAAAGGATTTTTATTTTTCGCTTTTTTTCACTTTTAAGTGGTGCTTACTTGGACGACGTCATCATCTATGCAGAAATTGAATGAGCAAAAATGCTCATTAAATAAATTTTTACCAATAATATTGGGATCGTCTAGTCCAGCCATACTCATCATCTGCCTAGCCTTTTCCCAACTACATTAGGGTCGGCTTCCACTCAAACCGGATTCAGCTATGAATACCAGTATTTTTGGAGCGGCGGCCTACCAGACCTCCACAACCCATTAACTGGGTAACACGGTATTTCTAGGCAAGACTGGAGTCAGATTTACTGGCTTCTGACAATCCGTAACGACTGCCAAAGGTCTACAAATGACAGCCGGGACCAACGGCTTAACGTGCTTTCCGAGGCACGGAAGAAACTCGATATGTTAAGATGGTCACCCATCCACAGACCAACCTTGGCAAGCGTTGCTTAACCTCGAAGATCGACACATGCGGCTGTTGGTATTTAGCCACGAGCTCAGCCATACTCAACCTATTTAATTATATTGGGATAGTCTAGTCAAGACATACTCAACCTTTTTAATTATATTGGGATGTACCTATTTCCGATTAATTTTCTACATGAAAGCAGTTTAGTACTCATTTTATGCTATCGTGGCAATGAGTAAATATAGGATTAATAATATAATTTATGCTAGGATACGCGTCCACACAGTAAACTATGGCGGGCCACATGCGGTCCACGGGTCACGGTCATAATTATTGTTATCTTGCATGTTTCATGTACACTATGTTTAAACAAATAAAATTTTACTTACTTACGGGCCGCAGGTTGAGTATAACTGGTGTAGTCTAACCAGGTGCAGCTGAGTATCGGTATTTTACCAGAAGCGACCGCCTATCTGACCTACACAACCCAGACCCTAACAAAATACCCCTTGGCAAGAGTTGTAGTAGATTTCTTGACATCTAAGTACGCGTAAAGCTGTCATAGATCTACGAATGTCAGCCGGGACCAACACCTTAACGGAATTTCACAGGCACGGAGCCACCTCGGTATGTTAAAAGGTTCACTCATCCAAGTACCTACCGAAAGCGTTGCTAAACTTTGACTATCGACCTGTGCAGCATTTATTATTTAGCCAAAAGCTTACACGGTCTTAACCTCAAATACTCAATTCCGATACCGGCCCTTTTTCACAAGAGTAATAGTGAACTAACCTGAAAGTTAGGAGCATCTATAGCCTCCAGTATCTGTTGTCCCGAGAAGGCAGCCCAGGGCTGGAAGCCGTACGTGAACATCTCCCACAGGCATACGCCGAAGGCCCACACGTCACTCGCTGAAGTGAACCGGAGGAACAGGATACACTCTGGAGCACACCTGTAATACGAAAGAAGTTTTTTGTAGACGATGGTAATGTGACATGAGGCATTTATTATAAACTAGCTGACCCGTGCAACTTCGTCTGCGTCACATTTTCCATTACTGCTCCGCTCCTATTTGTCTTAGCGTGATGCTATAACCTATAATGATGTGTGATTGATGTGATGCTGTAGCCTATAACCTTCCTCGATAAATGGGCTATCTAACACTGAAAGATTTTTTCAAATCGGACCGGTAGTTCCTGAGATTAGCGCGTTCAACCAAACAAACAAACAAACTCTTCTGCTTTATAATATTAGTAAGTATAGATGTGTCACTAACAAAAATCTGACTGATCTTGGAGCGTGTCATTACACAACACTCACTAGCGTGAGAGAGCAGAAGGGGGCCTGGCTCCGGGTGGCATACGACAGGGGGCGGCGGCAATCGCCACGATTATTTCAATTGGAATAAAAAATTATAAAACATAAATTAAATAATATCGACAAATTTCCAGGGAGCCCCGGACGGTGAAAACCTACGCTACGCCACTGAAAACTCAATCTGTTGTGATCATCATCGTCATCATCATCTACCTAACTTCGCCCATTGCTGAGCAAAGGCTTCTCTTTTAATGTCCCCAGGATCTACCCACGTTAGCAAAGACGGCCATCTCGCCGCCAGACGACCGAAACGCGTGGTACTTTCTGGCCGCGCCACAGTCGCATTTTGAATCAGAGTGAATAAGAAAAAATTGTACTTGAAAAAGTCGCGAGATATTTAACAAAATCGGTGGCGCGGCCAAAAAGCATGCTTCCTAGCCTATATATCGCGAATTTTTCAAGTACAATTTTTTCTGAATTTAGTACAATAATGAACATATCATGTACATTTATTCTTATTCACTCTGATTCAAAATGCGACTGTGGCGCGGCCAGAAAGTACCACGCACCGAAACCTCTTCTTCCAGTGCGTGGTCACGATGTCGAAAGTTTTCGTATCTTGAGTTTGGAACTCGATCGATTACCCGTATGCCGAGTAAGAATCGCTCCATGGTTCTGTGTGCAACTCTCAACCCGTACACAGCCTCCTGCGTGGATCTGTCTCATCACGTTTTAAGTCATGCTGGGCAAAACACGCCAATTTATAGAGGCAGAACTTCAGTAATTCTGCACCGAAAGACAATATACACCGAAGCTGTATTTGTTCTTGATGTTTTTTGATGATTATTGCCAAACGGAAGAATATGTCCAAAGTAGACATACGTCATGACTGTCAAAATGAAATGGTTGAGTTATAAGTCAATCATCTTCAACGTTTTATTTTTATTTGCTGCAAGCACATTCAAAAGCACAAATATAGGCACACAAAATAAAACATAAACTATATCTGCATAGCCTTTCCCCAACGTTGGGGTCGGTTTCAGTCTATCTGGAATCCGGATGCAACTGAGTATCAGCCTTTTACATGGAGCGGCTGCTTATCTGACCTCTACAACCCAGTAGTAACTAGGTTCTACAACCCAGTGACTTAGTAACACGACACCCAGACTGGTGTCAGGTGTACTGGCTTTTTACTATCCTTAACGCCTGCAAAGATCTTCAAATGACTGCCGGGACAAACGGTTTCACGTGCTTTCCTTGGCACGGAGGAGTCTCGGTATGTAATAGATGATCAGCCATCCACAGAGCGACCTCGGCGAGCGCCGCTTAACCTTGACGATCGATCCGTGCGGCTATTATCATTTAGTCACTGACTCCTCTCACAGTAAGGATTCTCAAAATAAGCATTATGATGTTGATGAAACAGCTCCGTTTCTGTAGCGCATCAGAAAATATTTGCTCAGAAGGTCAGAACCACACTGACGGCATACATGTAATTCGTAAACACTCATCACTGCTGCGTAGAACGGCGGCAGAGAAAATATAATAGCACCCTGAAAACAGTGGTGGAGAGTCTTTCTCCCCTATTCTGAGGCACTGTGTGAGGAGAATGGTCAGGTAGGTTTATTCCTTACTTTATCATTTTCTGCATACCCTGCCTCACTAAACACCTACTTTGTTGTCTGTTTTTATCCTTATTTGTTTACTATTGAGACTAATTATAAGATATTTTGCTAACATAAAAACTTTTTACAAAAAAATACAACCTACTTCCAAATAAAAAAACACTACAAAGTAAAAAATAACTTTAATTTCGGAAGTCGGTGTCAAAATACAAAGAAACTAACAAAAATACCGACTTGTAATTAGTTTTTATTTTTCACTTTTTAGTGGAACCCCACACCAAACGAACACACACACCGAAAAACACGACTGCAAAATCTCAGAAAAGCAAAATACGCAATTTCGATTACTTGGATGACATAAAACCATCATCCAAGTAAACGAATTCCAGCTATTTCGATTTAAAATCCAAAGTCCGTAATCGATTTTGATATAATTTAAATGGGACCAATCTGCAAGTATATCCTTCCTTTCAGATGAAACAACAACAAAATTGTCGGAGTTATGAGGTAAAAACATTTTTTTTTAAATACACAATACTTTTTGGGAAGTCTGTTAAAAATGGACTTTAATGTGCTCTGAATTTAATAAGTAAATTAAATTACAAAACTAAGTTTCTGTTTACCTGTCTGTTGCTGAGCTTGTTTCTCAAACCGCGCAATGGATTTTTATACGGTTTTGACAAACGACTCTAGCGACAAAGAAGGAAGTTATTTGTATATATTGAACACATGCAACGCTTATTAGCTTCCATAACGTGGAGGTGTCAGACACGCGGAAATTGTATTAAGTGACCAATTTATTGAGGAATAACAGCAGCGCATGCATTTATTAAAGTCACATCACGATTAATCTTGCGGTCGGAGTAACAGCAATACATGCAGCTAACAAGCTAATCAGTCAGACTGCCGCATGCCGGTCACCTTGAGTGGACTGTAATAATGACATCCTAGATAGTCACATCACACCACTGATTTAGTAGCACGTTAATCCGATCTGTATGCCTTATTATAGTTTGCTTTTGTTATGCAATCATGTATCAAGTCGAAGACTGTCCAAGTCATCATCTGCCTAGCCTTTTCCCAACTAAATTGGAGTCGGCTTCCAGTCAAACCGCATTCAGCTGAATACCAGTTTTTTACGTGGAGCGGCTGCCTACCAGACCTCTACAACCCATTAACTGGGTAACACGGTACTCCTTGGCAAGACCGGTGTCAGATTTCGAAGATTCTCCAAGTCAAATCAATAATTTCTACTATCATTCAAAGCAGAATTATTGGGCTTCACCGCACTAAAAATAAGATGTCATCATAAAATAGCGCAACAGCATTGTTTTATGTACATATTCGCATGTTGCGTATAGTCGAACACAACCGGCATTTTGTGTAAAAACTATCGGCAGAGCAAAACTATGTACATAATTCTTAAACAAGATATACATGTAACCACCTTGTCCACGACCATATTCCTAATAAGTTTAAATCACATTTTTACATGAGTCTGAAATGGAATTGTACTAATAAGCCAGAAGGCCCATTACAATACACTATTTTTTTTTTACATATCCTCGTGTTCAAAGGACACGTTCAATAAATGTATGGAGCTTGGTACTATAATATAAACAGCCTTCTAAGCTATATATGCTGAAAGAGTATTATTATTTGAATACTTTTGGGTATTTCATTTTTTTTACACCCACCCGTTTTTAAAAAAATTAAGTTTTGAAAATTAAAATGCTTGCATCACTAAATCCAAATTTTTCTTGCGTGTGTATTTTGTTTTAGTGTCATAGTGTGCTAGCTGACAAGTAATAAATTATATTTTTTGTGTCATGTATTAATTACTTTGCAAACTAATTATTGTAAATTTCTAGTTCCTAAAACGTAACAGACAGCTGTGTTGCTGGGGAGTTTGTTAGCCACTTCTTTCCACAGCTAAACACTAGGAAGTGGTGACGGGCGGGCGTTTTGGTGGACAGCCTTTTGTAAAACTTGACGTTCAAAAAGTGCTGGCTCTCAGCCTAATTTGAATAAATAACTTTTGAATTTGAATTTTGATATTCTTAACATTCGTGTTAAAGCGATATGGCTCATCACTAGTGGATAGTGTCTTTTTTTTTCGTGGAGCTGCAGCTAAAATGATAATAAAATCTTTAAGATTTAAATAGAAACGGAAACTTAAGCCACATTTAAAATAATTATATTCTATGGAAAAGAATACATAAAAGTATATGTATGTGAGTTTTGTTTGTACTGAAACATTTTGCCATTTTTTTCAACATTACGCTACTGAAAAAAATATATTTAACTTTAATCGAGTAGCTTCATAAATAAGCTTTCTAATAAGGTATATCACATTAGCGTTTAAAAATCTTTTGAATATTGTACCACTCTTGAACGTGTCCTCTAAGTTTTTAAGTTGCAGTATCACCTCATCGACAGATGTCAAAAACTTGTCAAAATGTAGGGAAATTACAGGTATTTTTTTTTATACTGAGGCGTTTCTTCCAGATATGAGCTAGTCGAAGCGAGAGCGTACGTTGCGCGAGATATGCTAGAGCCAATAGAATCGCTGAGCGAGGCTAGGTAAATGAAGCAATAGGCTTATTTACTGAAAAAATCTAATTAGTCCATCAGTTAGATTATCAAAAAATATTTGACCCTAATTTTTTTTTTGTTACGGGAACCAATATTGACGAAGTTACGACACTTTTAAAATTCTCAATATGTCACGCCGTGGCATAATCTTTTGCGGGTAGTGACGTCACGAGCCCCCACTCCCGAGTTTTGATGCGTTTTGTCTTTGTCAATATTTATTGATTTACAAAAACAAAAGATACGTGTCCATTATTTTTCAATAGTCTAACTGACGGACTAAATAGTTTTGCAATTTGTGGATGATGGAAACTAGCCTATTCTATTGGTTCTTAACAAACACATACCTCGCTACGCATTCTCGCGCATCGCGAAGCGAGAATTACGCATTTGTGTATATATATTTTTTTACTCACCACGCTACAGGAAGCTTTAGGTTCACGTTGTAATTTGTTTGATAGTAGTCCTTCCCGGCGCCCAAAGCGCGCGAAAGTCCAAAGTCGGAAATTTTCACTTTATCTTTACAGAATACTAAAATATTCCTTGCAGCAAGGTCCCTGGAAATTGATAATTACAACGTTATACTATCGTATTGTAGCTTTTGACGTTGGAATGTGTTTTCAGAAGATCATGTAAAGGAAATATCGATATAGTTTGTTGAGGAAAATAATAGGTTTTAAATGTAAAATATAATTTACTTTAAAACTTGTTTCCATTTTAAATGTAAGCATTATCTCTTGAATTGTATTTGAATCGTCATTTATTTGTAAAAACGGAAATATTAGGTAACTTCCTTTATCCCATGCACGAAGTACCGATACATGAATTTGTAATTCTTTAAGCACTTACAATAAAAAGAGTGTGTTGTAATCGAATATGTACTTTATCTTGTGTAACATAGGGGTTGTTGTTTCAAAATGTGAAAATTACCTCATATTCACATAGGTACCAGAAAACAGACCTCTTCTTTCCAAAAATATAGCCCCATAATTTAGATGTTCTTTTTGGAGCATTGACTGTATTCTTTTTTCAAAAAGACGAAATGCTCTTTTTCTTGATTAAAAAGTTCTGTTACAAAGAAAATACAAACCTTTCGTTACATCATACTCCTGGCTATCTTTAGTGGATTAAAACAAGTGCGAGTCGGACTCTCACACGAAGGGTTCCGTACCATAGACCAAAAGAAACGCGTTTTTTTTGTATGGGAGCCGCCCCTTTTATTTTTAATTTGATTTTTATTATTTTGGACAGAGTGTGTATTTCTATAGAAGCTATACTTCTATAGAAATACACACTCTGTGAAAATTAAAACTGTCAACCTAGTAGGGTTTTGAGATACAGCCCGCTGACAGACGGACGGACGGACAGCGAAGGCTTATTAAGGGTCGGGAACCCTATTACTAAGCCTCCACTGTCCATTGTGTTGATTTGGATCATTCTCTCATTTTAAAAATTACAAGGGGGGCGGGGCACATTTTACCACTTTGGAAGTGTCTCTCGCGCAAACTATTCAGTTTAGAAAAAAATGAATGAACCCCTATGTAGAATTGAAATTTAGAATCTGCTTATTAGTAGATATTAAAATTTAAACGAATCTTAATGCTGTCTTCACAAACTGTTTTTACGGGGCTTTCTCCACACAACTCTTTCATAGTACACTAAGCTTTTGCCCGCGACTTCGTGCGCGCATATCCCGTTTTAACCGTTCCCGTGGGAATTTCGGGAAATCATCTATTAATGTTCCCATACGGAGTGTAGGGAAGCTTCATGCCAAATTTAAGCTTTCTACGACTAGTAGTTTCATAAGTGCGTTGTCAAGTCAATCGCTCACTCAATCAGTCAGTAACAGATGAATTTTATTATTAGGATTCTCCATACCTATGAATCAGTCTTTTGTTTTCTAGATAAGTCATCCCATCACAGATCTGTTCTGCGAACACGCAGAGATTCGGCACGGGGAAGTTGAGCCGGAAGGACACCTCCCGAAGGCATTCGAGGAGCGAGCGCAGAGGCGCTAGCTCTGTCACCTGAAACAAATCACAAGAAAAATGTTTATTAAGTCCTGTTATTATCGCAGGTTCCTTTTTAGGATTTCGTGCATCCGTAAAAAACGGAAACATTTTAGGATCACCCGGGTGTGTCTCTCTGGCTTGTGGACCCGTGTTTGGGTCACAGAAGTGATAATGATATGATATCCAGAGAAAACTGGCTGTAACAGACGGACAGACAGACAGACACCCCAGTAATCCTATAAGGGTTCCGTTTTTGGATCGAAACCCTAAAAAAATAAAAAATATGGAAATAAAAACAAAAAAGAGATAAATAGGGATTCATTTTTATATAGAAGATAGATTATAATTCTTTTAAATAATTATTAGGAGTTGGTTAGAACCATTTTTCGATTCAGAACTCCGTTTACTATATATTAACTATGGAAAAACGGAACCCTAATAGGATCCCTCGGTTGTCTGCCCGTCTGTCACAGCCGACATTCTCTGAATCTATTAGAGCGATTCTGTTGTCTGATAGATGTTTCGTTCGGTACCCTCTGCTCGCAAGTCTGACACGCACTTGGCCGGCTTTTTAGTTAAGATGTGTCTGTCCTTCCCTCTAAAACATTGGTTCCTAACCTGTGGTCCGCGGACCACTGGCGTCCACTGCTGGTCCACAAGAGCTTAAATATGGTCCGCGGATCAAAATAACCAACTGAAAAGTAACATTGAAGCGATCTGATGTTTAGTTTCTATCAGGAATATTGTATTTTCTATGTTCATGCTCGTTACTGTAAGAAGTTTACCAATAAGATTTTTTTATAGCTTTAAAAATCAAAATTTTCTTCAGGATTTGTGGTCCCTGCTGACAATTAAGAAACAATAACGGTCCTAGATCAAAATAAGGTTGGGAACCACTGCTCTAAAAAATAAACTATAGTAGTATACCGGGAACAGTGTGCGTGGGTGGCTAATCCGATACTATGAGGAATAACGAAAAACGTTCAAAGGAGTCTCGAGCCCGATTGTCTTTTGAATGTTTTTAATGGGGATAAATATAATGACCACCATAAAATGCTTTGATACCCTTAGTTTTGTAACCAAAAATATCTACTTAACACCAGAATAATAGTCACGACTCCACTTTAAATTGTATTCGACCACCAAATTTAGTAAATGATCACCAAATCTTAGCGAGCAAATTAATATTCAGTTAGTATAATATTCAAATTCTATAGTAACGTGTCTGCGTCAGATCCCCTCTATGGCTGGTGAAACATGTGGGTTAGGTTAGGTTAGAACCATGACCATTAGCGGAACCAGATTGGTTTAATTTTGGTGATCATGTACTATTTTTGGGTTACTCTTGATTTACTTGGAGTCATTTTACTTAAATAGGATAGCAAAGTGTTAAAACTTTGGTTATAATTTTACATTAAAATGCGAGTTTAATTTTGGTGATCATTTATTACTTTTGTCTGCTATTTGTTACTATATCTGGTGGTAAGTTAAACATAAGCCGTTTTTAATTCATCAAGGTCTTTCACCGCTCTGGGCAGAACGGAGGGAGTATTACTTAGGATATTACTGCCTAGAACGTACCCGTAGTCTAATGCGTCTTAGCTCTCCAGAGCCGCGTTAAGTCTTCCGAACCATTGCGCAACATGACAGGCCCTGGTCCTAACGGAATCCGTCAACTATAAGGGGTTAGTTGACGGATCCCGTTAGAACCACAAGACGGCAAGACCTCAAGTCATAACTCTTATGTTTAAACAAAAGCTTCCTAAACTAAGTGATGATATTTGACGCGATTTTCACAATCATTTGGTCAACATCTAGAATCTTGAATCATAGGAAGCCACCTTATGGCGGGACGCTTTAGTTAGTAATAAAAATATAAAAATGACTAGCACTTTGTAACCGTAGTTTACACATTAGGACATATTTTTGTCGCTCGTTGTGGGGCATTTCCCCGCAATCTGAGCAATAAGAAACGCAGTTAGATGCTGCTTTAAACCTAATTCCTGGACCTTATACCTTACTATACCTACTTATAATAAATCTGTAGAGCGGTCAATTCTGTACATGAAATATATTTCCAAGATAACTATCAGGGGGTGATTAGGGATCGATACTGATGCCAAAACTGCAATCAGTAAAATATTTGCCTGTCTGTCTGTATAACCGTTATAGAAAAAAAAAACTACTCGACGGATTTTAATGAAACTTGGTACAATTATTTTTCATACTCCTGATCTGGTTATAGTATACTTTTCATCACGCTACAATCAATAGGAGCAGAGCAGTGAAGGGAAATGTTGGGAAAACGGGAGAAGTTACTCCATTTTTTAAGCTTCCGTTGCGTGTGCAACCTTAATGGTTAAAGCTACACAGAAATCATGTATGACGGAAATGTTTTCCTTAAAATTATATAAAAAAAATATCCCACGACAGCATGTCTATCTTTTATGATTGACTCACAATAACACGTGTAACTCCCGATAGCTTAGCAGTTCGAAGCTTTCTGATTATATTTGTCTACTCTTACGTTTATAACACTCTCAGACATCCCTAATTAAAAAAGTTAACATTATTAACTATTCCATAAAAAGAATCATAGAAATCGGTATAGAAACACCAAAGTTATACATGAAATACGCTAATAATAAGCCATCGCGCGTGAATACTGAATCACGCTGGTCGATGAACAAGAAGCCACTAATTAATTGGCATTCCGATTATTCTGCTCCGAAATTTAAGACCACCACAACTTTGCAATGGAACCCGGCTAAAAGTAACCCAGTTGCAACAAAATATAATCGAGGCTCAAGTTTTGACAGGTTGCGGTGCAGGAGAAACCGTCTTTATTCCCAGAATTCCCATTATACCAATGAAAATTAATAAGGCTCAAGGGCAGACTTTTCGTGTTGCTGAAGTAGATCTCGGTGTGAGTTGTTTCTCGCATGGTCAGTTGTACGAGTACGTCGCTCTTTCTCGTTTTAGCAGTTCTAGAAATATTTATGTTCACGTGCCGGACGGGTCAACTTTCAACATAGTGTACCCGGAAGCTTTGCGCTGAAGTATTTTCGTTCTATAGGTACTTAAGCCTCATGTGAACGTGATCTAAACAATATTACCAATACATTAACTTAATAACACACAAGGAGTTACACGCGGACGGAGTCGCGGGCACAGCTATTAACAATAATATTGTGCGGTTCCGTATTGCGATACTTTTCAACAGTATTGTAGATTGACATATTATATTTCCCTATTAAAAAACGAAAGTTAATCTGTCTGTTACATCAAAACCACTGAACCGTGAGGAAGGACATAGGCTACTTTTTTTTACGAAAAACGACGGAAACGCGGACGAAGTCGCGGGCAACAGCTAGTACCTTATAAGTACATTAAAAACACCCGTTACAATTATAAGGCAAATAACGACACAGTTGTTACTCGTGCTGACATACTATAATAAGGTTCACAAAGACATTTATAAATTCCATTGCGTAATAGCTCAGTAGGGGAGCGAGCACCATCTGTTCTAAAAATATAATTCGAGGAACAAAGCTAAAGAAAAAACAAAAGGAATAAATATGATTTGTTCTTTGAGTTTTTGTACATAAACGTTCCAAAGGGCTTCACATATTGTATTTTGTTTTATTTTAACTGGTAGTTGAGTAATCATGGGATATAATTATAGAGTAAAGTTATCGAAGTAACATTTCCAAAAATACGCTTAATGAAATACTCGCCTACGCGTATAGGAAAAAAGAGTTTATTTATGTAGGGTTTTTTAACCCGGCGTCATTGTGGTACGAAGTTGTTACACGGATGTTGAGAAACACATGAAACTAAAATAAAAACAACATAAAAAATCTTACGTATACGGGCAAGGGTCATGTTTACCTTTTCGTCAAATGTGCGCGGTTCGCAGTGAGTGCGGTCACCTTTCGACTGATTTCTTTTCGGAAACGTTTAGAACACCGTGTTGACTCCAACAAAATAGCAAAATCCTGCGCGCACACAAAAGACATTTTTGCAACAATGACGCCGGGTTAACATAAGCAATACTGTACGAAGCTTACTTATTTGAAAATATGCAGTTTCGCCTGAGGTATACCTTATTGAACCAAGCGTTGTTTCTTCATTTTGGAGTTGAAATGCTGCATCAATTCATTGGTTAAATCCCTTCTTTCCTCCATCTATATGTTGTATTCCTAACACTTAAAATGTGTCTGAGACGCTTAGAAATAGCATACATACCAGCATCAAGGAGTCCAGATGTAGTACCACACCATATAAGCGCACAATGTTAGGATGCTCAATGCTGTGCATCACGGCTGCCTCCTTCAAGAATTCTGTTGAGTTTGATGTCATCCGCTCATGTCCCAGACATTTAATTGCTACTTGCAGCTGTAATAAGAAAGAAGGCTTTAAAAGTTTTCTTCATTACTGATGGTAAATGGACAACAAAGGTCCACCCCCTCCAAGGATTATAAGAAAAACGATAAAACACTAGAGGGATTCTATATCCATTATCATGTAATATATCATTGTAGAGACAATGCTGTCATAGCTCAAACAATAATCAACAACAAGGGGACACTAGAGGTGCTTCGAGATTAGTATGTCAAGGTCTGTCTGTTGATAAATTACCACGGAAAGCACGTTAAACTGTCGGTCCCGGCTGTCATTTACATAGATCTTTGAAAGTCGTTACGAATGGTTAGGAGCTAAAAGATACACCAGTCTTGTGAATGCAACCTTGTAGGTCACTGTTAATAAATGAGACATTATTTTTGCAACAACATATATGTTACTAATGTTTACAACGGAACACACTATAAGAATATGTCAAGCACACATTGTTTTTTAAGCTATTTCTAATATTGTCAAATGAATGCGTTCAACATAACTAGCTACTTCTTCAGGCTCACTGACATGACCTATTCCACAAAGGAACTTCCATTTTTTCAGCATAAAAAGACGCCCCTGACACTCAACGATTGTGCAATGTCTATCAGCGAAAAAATTTTCACCATTAGGCTAGTACTCCCAGAAATGTTCTAGACTCATAAAAACAAACAAGCAGTTTTACCTTTCTATAAAAGCATGATCGATCAACGCACAGTCGAAACTACTGGTCGTAGAAAGCTGACATTCAGCATGTAGCTTCCTGGAAATGCTCTCTTAATGCACCCCTATGGAGGCATTAAGAGAGCATTTCCCGATATTTCTACGGGCACGGTAAAACTCACGATATTTGCGCGTACGAAGTCGCGAGCGAAAGCTAGTTTGTAATAATTTTAATTTTAATTTTAATTTTATTTATTTGGAACAACAAACAATTACATAATATGAAAAATATTTACATTAAAATATAAAAATTAACAATTATGCAATCAACAGCGTTATTCACGGTAAACAGGAAGAATAAATTAATTGCGCGCTTCTAAGACAGCTTTAAAGTTACTATGAAAAATAATTAATATTCAAACAAATAACTTAGAGAAAGTCTTATTCATTTCAATAATTAAAATCAAATAAATCAAAATCATAAAATTAAATAATAACAAAAAGCAACAACAATAAAAATCAAATAAATCCTAATTATAAAATTCAATGAATTGCAATAATAATAAATTTATAAAATCAAAAACATACAACAATAAAATCCAATAATCGAAACAATTAAAAAAAAAAAATAAGATGAAAAAAATTAAAATATACACCAATCCAATCCAATTAAACATCTTTAAACAAACAAATTATAAGAACATAATAATCAACAATAGAAACAAATATTAAAAAAAAAATACATAAAATCGAATAAATTAAAATAATTAGATCTACCACTAGTCTAGTTCTTTGATTGCTTTGAGAATAGAATTCCGAAATCGTCCGGCAGTATTACAAAATAAATCAGTACCGATAAAATACTTATTATAATTCTCGGATAGACGTCGTAATGGTGCTCGTACTCCAGCATTTGTACGACAAGCTCTTACTGCAAAAAGAGATTGCTTACGCACTCCACGCATACGTGCTCTTCTGGGAACTAAGTAACAAATCCTGTTGCATATGTCAGAGCAATCATAAGCATTGTTGCAAAGGTCATAAAGAAGCATTGTCTCAAGAAATGTTCGTCGATGAGCAAGGCTCAGAATATTGTATTTCTTCAGCAATTCAACGTAGGACGCAGAGGTATGAAAGCATTTGTAATTCATAGACCTTAAAAATTTTCTTTGTACCCTTTCTATATATTCAGAATATTTATTGTAGAGGGGGTTCCACACCGCGACTGCATACTCCAATTGGGATCTAATTAAGGCTTTGTACAAAAGCAAGTAGGTTTGGGGGCGCACGAACTGAGTAGCTGACCGCATTACGAAACCATACATACGCCAGGCCTTATTAACAATTGTGTTGATATGTGTGTCCAGATGGAGCTTATCATCAATTACTACACCCAAGTCACGTACCATGCCAACTCTATTCAACATGATATCATTTAGGGTGTAACAATACTTGTAGTTGTTTTTATTTTTGGTGATACTAATACAACAACATTTAGGAACGCTAAGTTTAAGCTTATTACGCACGCAATACTCGGACAATCTATTCAGATCACTTTGCAAGGCAAGACAGTCATTATAATTTTTAATTTGCCTAAATATTTTCAAATCATCTGCGTATAAAAGAAATTTTGAATTTTGAAAACATGTTCCTATGTCATTTATAAATAGTATGAACAACAGGGGTCCCAAAATTGATCCCTGGGGAACTCCAGACGTCACCAATATACTTCCC
This sequence comes from Ceramica pisi, assembly GCA_963859965.1. Classification (NCBI taxonomy): domain Eukaryota; kingdom Metazoa; phylum Arthropoda; class Insecta; order Lepidoptera; family Noctuidae; genus Ceramica; species Ceramica pisi. The sequence goes on along the minus strand of OY982527.1, from coordinate 4,163,796 downwards.
GATTGATAGCCATTTATTACTACGCGCTGCATTCTATTGGTAACATATGACGAGAACCACCTCAACAAGTTCCCTCGTATACCGTTAAACGCAATCTTGCTCAGTAACAGTTTATGGTCGACCTTATCGAAAGCCTTCTGAAAATCTGTGTAAACTGAGTCCACTTGAATACCAGAATCCATGGTATTAAAAACATATTCAAAGTATGCTACAAGGTTAGTTACAGTGGATCTTCTTTTAATGAAACCGTGTTGCTGTGGGAGAATGGCACTATGAAGTAAAGGATATAGCTCACTGTGCACAAGCCTTTCAAAAACCTTCGACAATGCTGATAATATTGATATCGGACGATAGTTCTCGACATCGTCTCTAGGGCCCGACTTGTACACAGGTGTTACGTTGGCCTGCTTCCAAACCTCAGGGAAGACTCCTTCAGACAGGGACCTATTGAAAATAATTTGAAGGGGAACGCATATGTTTTTCGCAGTTTTCCTCAAAAATATTACAGGAAGTGCGTCGGGGCCGGGCCCCTTTGAGATGTCTAGGGATTCAAGTTGCCTTAACACCTGCTGAGTGGTAAACTGCATGCTATCCACAACAATGCAGTTCTCGGAGTATTCGGTGTTTGTGCAAAATTCATTATCCATGGTGGATGATTCATAGACGGATTTGAAAAAGTCTGAGAAAAGATCACACACATCACTAGGGTTGTTTGAAGATTGGCTTTTGAGGTGAACAGTAGTGGGAATACCCTGAGAGGATTTACGTGTAGAGACAAACTTCCAAAAATAATTAACATTTAGCTTAATGCTATCTTCCACTGAACTCATGTATCGGTCGTAACAATTTCTACACTCCACATGGAAGCGGGCCCGATAAAGCGAAAATTGCTCATAATCTGATAAATTTTTATACTTTTTCCATTTTATCCAGGCTTTAGACTTGTTTTTAAACATGTGTATCAGAGCCGGTGAGAACCAAACTGGAAATTTCGGTGATCGAAACGGTGTTAAGGGTACATGTGTTTTAATTACCTTGAAAAGTATGTCATAAAAAACGTCTAACGCTGTATCCACAGAGCAATTACGTAGCGAAACATTCCAGTCTATTTCTGATAAGTCCTTATTAATATTGTCGTAATCAGCCTTAAAATAGTTATATCTTTTTATTGTGCTACGCTTCATAGAGTTATTTTGTAGCTGGAAGGGAATTAAAACACAAAACGGAGGATGATATTGATCCGGGGGCAGCAAAAGATTACTAGTTTCGCGCACGGTGCAGTCATTGTTACTGATAAAAAGATCTAGTATTTTATGTCGCATGTTTTTAATGGTGTTGTATTGGGAAGCACCGTGGGTGGACAAAAAATTACACACCATTCTACCAATGGGAGAGTCAGCTCCGCCAATAAGGTAAAAAGTAGAGCGATTACTAATGTTGGCATCCCATTCCAGGGAAGGTAAATTGAAATCACCGACAAGATAGAATCGCTCAACGTTTGGGTTATCAAGGGTAGCATCCAGCATTTCAAAGTAGGAATTGTAGACAGATTCATGGGTTTTTGGTGGTATATAAGCTGCGCTAATAATTTGCAATCTACCCTTGTTCACGCAAGGCACCTGTACAATAACATGTTCAATGTCCGCATGCAGAGAAGTAAGAGGAGTTATTCTGACCGAACGCAGCGTTTTCAGAACCGCCACCAAGGCACCCCCTCCTTCCTTTTTACCAGTGGCGTCACGATCACGATCACACCTGTGCACAATGTAGCGTTCATCGATGAATTCCGCGTCAAATATTTCCGGTGTCAACCAGGTTTCCGTTAGTACAATAACGTCGTAACAATTAGCCAATATATTTGCGTATAACATTTGCAGTTTGGTGCGGATGCCTCTACAGTTCTGATAGTAAACGGAAAGAAATTGGTCATCCATTTTTATGAAAAGCACTACTAAACGGTAAGACACTATACAATACTCTGAAAGCGTTCAAAGCCACGAGCTTACTATGCAAAACTTCAGCATTACAAAATGTGAAACACTGAGGTACAAACCATGAAATATGTGTGAGCATTTGCAAATAACCTAGTAATAATTTAATGTCCAAATAGTTACTAAAATACAGTGTTATAGTAGCTAGATAGATAAATAGAGTTAATATAAATAATGTACTATTGTTTAAGCTGCAACGGACGGAAGCAAACAGTATTCTTTGGAGTTCTACAAGCAGCAAAAGAAAAAAGCTAGGGTTAGAAAAGCAATCAAAGAAATATTTACAATAAAGTATTGATTTCTGAATCCAACAGAGAAAGCAAGACAAAAACAAAAACAAGGCGAATGGTTGACAAAATATTAGGTTTCGAAAGTTAACTGAATTAATGATCAGGACGCCCGGGTCTAGGTGCAGGCAAACCGGGCTTGATTTTTCCCACATCTTGCGGAGACTTGATGGCGAATGCTCGCGACCCTTCTTTTTCTCTAGCAAGAATAGTGCCGTTTTTAACCCACACAAACTTGAAGTTGTGTTTAGCAGCGGCTTCTCGACATTCTCGAAACAACTGCTTATTTTTGAGGGTAAGATGCTCATGGACGAGAATAGGCAATGCTGAGTTTGTAAATCCCAGCATCTCTGCATTTAGGCCCTTGAACAATCTAGAGGCGCTCAGCACATTGTCCCTAAGTATTCGAGAAGTAAACTTCACAATTATATTTTTGGGCCGGCTATTCTCTTGATGAGCGTGAGGGACGCGATGAATGGCAACCATGTCCTTCTGAGTAATTTTAAAATTTATTTTGTTTCCAATGTTTTCCAGTAAGCTAATCAAATTTTCATCTCGCCGTTCAGGTATGTTACAGAGTTCGATGTTACAACTTCGGGCGCTTTGTTCCATAGATTCTATTTTGGCCTCGAGACTAACCACCGTGCTTTGCAAATCAGAAAAAATTTCATAGTGTTTTTTTAAAGTATCAACTTGCTTTCGAATGTCAGTTTGTTCATCCATGGTATACTGAACCGAATTACGTAACTCAGATACATCTTGTGACAAATGTTGATGTTTTTCGTTCTGTTCTTTAATACTTCGTTTAATCGACAATTGCTCGGAGCGCAGCAAACTTATATCGCTTTTAATTTCTGTCGTAACTTGGGTTAGTGCGGATAAATCGGCTTTAATGTTCGCAACACTATCGGAAATTTTTAGTAGTGTTGCGTCCATGTCGCGGCGCCACTCGCATAAAGTATTTTTCAAATCATACGACAACGCATTAAACATGTCTGTAAATTCCGACTCAGGTTGTTTACGCTTGCGCGAGTGTTGCTCGTCAGTTGCAACAGGCGCTTTATTCAAACTGGTGTCCGAAGAACTTTTTATTTTAGTATCAGGTGAACGTAACATGATTATTTATTGTTAAAACTTGTATTTACTAAATACCACTTAGCTCTACAAAATTCTCGATCTGTTGAGTCCAAAAATGCGGCCGTTTAGGCGTGCTTCATAAACGAGTCGGTGATTGTCAAAAACAAGTATCTTTGCGTGCGCCAACGATCTGTCAATCAGGCTGGTGGAGCACGCCGTTATCGCTCTTACGCCACTCGCACAACTGCGATGATCCCGTGCACTTTCCGCGTTTTTTGTATTACCACTCAATGATTTGCACTTTAGTTAATTTGGAATTTTATGTTTACTTTTTGTAGTTTTTCACTTTTTGGAGTTGTTCACTTTGTGAGAACTGCACGTCTATACGAACTCAATGTTTTTATGAATAGTATAGTTTGTTGAATGCACTTAATTATTTTAAACGATTTATTGAAGTAGGACAAAGAAACTTTCAACTGTCGACTTTGACGCGCGTTTACGAAGTCGATACAAGTTTAGAAGTAATACAAGTTTAGATAGAGACAATAAATGGATCTTACTCTTTGATTCCCTGTAGTCCATGTTCCCAGTTGCACCACTCCGAACTGACCCATTCCCAGCTCTTTGTTGATAGTTATATCTTCTATGGAAATTATATGCTTTGTTGGTACTTTCACATTGTTCTCAAAAACCGGTTGGGTGTCAAATGCTATGGATGAGTGACCATGAATATTCTGAAAAGATTCAAAATGATTATATACTAGCAGCTACCTGCCGCTCAGCGTAAATTCAGAATAACAAGTATCTAATTTTATAAAAACCTATTCAGGAATGTTTTATGTGTTCCAAAATTAATTCAAAACTGTTGAGGTTTTATTTAACTTACACACATTTAAACCTTAAGTTTCACATATACAGCAATTCCAGAATTTGATGCCTTTGCATATTAAAAGAGTGCCTTTATAACTGTGCCTTTATAACTTGTATTTAACAACAACAGAGATAAGCTAAGTTAGTGTAAGCATAGCTTATAAAGCTGAGGTAGGTTTATTGACATTGGTACTAAGGATCCCATTTATACCTTTTGAGGTACAGAGGCCTCAAAATTGCCTGAGCTATGTGAGCTTAACTTAGTATTTGGTTGGTTACAGGCTTTAAGTCATACTGCAAATAGTCTGTGTAATTCTATTTAGCTAAGCAATGAGGAGTCTGGCAAGTGAACATCTTTTTATTTTTGGATGGGAAATCAGGCTTGTTATTGGACCCGCGCAGATGGTGGCCGGGAACCGCCATGCGACTTCCTAAACCAGAGGCGTTATTTTCTGATGAAGCGGCTGGGGCGAGAGGTTTGCCTCCCCTCACGCGTCCTACTCCTCCTTAGCTTGCATTACTGCTTTGCAGAAGAAGGTGGCTGTTTTCCATGCCCGCCCGAGAAGTCGCCGCCACCGACCGCCTCGACGAGGACGTGGCAGCGCTCCGCCCAAGCATGGAAAACCTCCACCATATGCTTTACTGAGTCCTCTGGGCGTTCCACACAGTGGTGACAACCCGGCGTGTCCTCCCGCTGTATCCGAAACAGATACCTCCCAAAACAACGTATACGGTGAGTACTTGCGTCAGGCGGAACGTGAGGACGCCAAGGCGCCACTCCTCAAAGAAGGAACTTATCCCCACAATAGTGGCATGCCCCATGCTGGGTTGTTAGAGTCGCACACAGCAACATCTAACCATACCATTTTATCTAGTTATCCCTTAGCTATTGGCTGTCAATAGAGTCTTATCGTAAAGATGACTTGGAATATTAAATTTAAAAAAATTACAACTAACACTCAGATGTTCACATTCAAGCAATTTTTTAGCTATCATCTAATTGAAGAGCAAGAACCAGCACATACAAGCTGTTTGATAAGACTTTTACCAATAAGATGACACCCATCCCAAATATAGATTGCCCACTTACTAGTGTTTTTATTGTTGCTTAAAACAGAAGATAAATCGTATGGACAGCTTCCATAGCAATAATTTGTACTAACCTGGTCCCTCTTTTTGTTTGGTTTCAGCATTTTGCGGATTTTTGAAATATATGGGTTAGGAAAGTATTTTGAGTATAACTTCTTGTAACGTCTCTGCTCTGGCCTTGACAGACCAATTTGAGTTAAGTCTTCAGTCACTACAAACTTAAGTTGTGAAACTTTAGTCACTTTTAATATGTCTCTGAAACAAACATCCCATTCACATTCACATAAAATTGTATTTAAAAACTAGTACTTCATACCATATAGGAGCTCTTGGCAAAAAAATAACAGCCGCACGGGTCGATCTTTAAGGATAACCAATGCTTGCAAAGCTTTTAGTGGATGGGTGACCATCCTAACATACCGAGTTTCCTAAATGCCTCGAGAAGCACGTTAAGCCGTTGGTCCCGGCTGTCATTTGTAGATCTTTGGCAGTCGTTACGGATTGTCAGAAGCCAGTAAATTTGACTCCAGTCTTACCAAGAAGTACTGTGTTACCCAGTAAGTGGGTTGTGGAGGTCTGATAGGCAGCCGCTCCACGTAAAACACCAGACTGGTACTCGGATGAATCCGCTTTGACTGGAAGCCGACCCCAATATAGTTGGGAAAAAGGCTAGGCAGATGATGACTTACTACCATATTACCAAATGACTATACATAAGAAGTATCCCGCAACATCCACTTAGAAATCACATGATCCTAAGACAGTAACTAGAAAATTTGTGGAATAGCTTACTTATTCTTATAATATCAGAAATCTACTTCATTCAAATCATAATTGTTTAATGAAAATTCGCATCGGCTAAAGAATAGAGCATGTGGTTACATTGACTTGCTAAGCACTAACACATAAATTGAAAAAAACTCGCAGACGCAAAACAAGTAGTATGTACAGCTAAAACTTTACTTTTTCGAAAGCGACCACAACCAAAGTAAAAGGTACCTATTTTATCAAAGAAAAATCGAGAATTTATAAACAAAGCTGAGGCACACAATTGTTTATATTTACCTAAACAATTCATAATACTGTTGCAGTTCTGCTTCTTCCAAAAAATCATTTAAATTCTCACGGTCTTCCATACCAGTTGGGGATTCTGGAAACAAGAAATCCCCAAACAAAACTTGTATTTTATGTAAAACTTTAAGTATTATAACTTAAACTGATAATCATATTTACACTATTTACCCATAATGCCACAGAAGAAACTAAAATAAAGCTAATTAAACAGCTTTAAATAAAAATAAATTAAAAAATTTGAGAAATGTGCAAACTGGAATACAACTTCACAATGACCCCAACACAAATAAACTTTTTTTATTATATCGCACGTCAGTAAAGTCCCCTGAAATATTTAAAATCGATTCCTTTCAAAACAATAGAGTAAAATGTCACAAGAAATCGACTAAATTCTTTGGTATCTTGCTTGTGGGTGATAGACGGGTGAGCAAGTACGCGAACTTATGGCTCGACGACCTTTTTCGAGCGTGTGTCACCGAAGGTACGCGTACTTTTTAGACAAGACGCGTCGAAAACAGGTCGTCGAGCCATAAGATCGCGTACTTGTTCACCCATATATCAACCAATTTAAATTAAATTCTTTGTAATTGTAGTCTGTTAGAAATCCGGTCTTTTAGAATAATAAATAAATTTTACGAGTATATTTTTATAAATCGGGCTTAAGTCAGGTAGTTACGGTTAGTCCTCCAATCTCTGTGAATATTATTATTTATTTATTTTATATTATCTGCGTGCAAGTTGATAATAATATCAACTTTCACGCAGAGGAAGCCAATGACCAAAATTAAACACACTGACTGGCATTCTTAACCACAGAACATAATATGATAATATACTCTAGCGAGTTCGTAATGGAAAATTTAGGTAAGTACCTCTTGTAAAATTTATAAGAGGTACATACCTCTCTGATAATCTCTCTCCTCTCCCTTTTACACGAATGCCCAAAAAGGAGAGTTTCATTTTTGATAAACTATGTATCGAATCTGGGTACAACAACGAAGATCCACAGGTTCGTGTGAAACGCTTTTTGCTATTTAGTATGACTGTATGACTAGCGGAGGTTACGAAAAAAATCTCTTTTTTTTTTCTTACTATAGATAGACTGATAGGCATATGTTGGACCACTATCCCACTTGATGGGAAGTGGTTAGGCGGTCTAAGTTGGGGCACGCTTGCCTAGAAGTTACTTAATCACTCTTGACATAAAGAATCCCAGGTTAAGCTATCAGGATACTCACACAGGGAATTCCACTCCTCAGCTGTATGCACAACGAATTGTGTTCCCAAAACGTTTTGTGTCCACCTAATAACTTATCCTACCTAATAACCTACCTAATAGATAAAATAAGAGGCAACTTTAGTCAAAATATAGTTAAACTAGATAATTTTTCTGCCTCGTCTTCTTTATTTTAGTCGATTTTTACTTTAGTTTTGCTATCATTGTAACTAAACGAATTTTAGTACGACGTTTTCCCACTGCTGTCCCTGTGACAGCTGTTAACACAATGTGGCTACTTTTAAAAATAGCTTCTAAAAAGGCAGTTTTATGCGAACGAGTTAGACTTGCTCATTTCATATTTAGGAATTCGTAATCCACCAAATTACAACCTATGCGTTTGGCATTTTCTTTCAGATTGACATCGCTTTATTATTCTGAGCCTAGTAATTCAACCCCGACTTCGTCTGCGCATATTTAGTGCTGGCTCCTGCAAGCGGCTTCGCCCACGTGATCCCTAGGGAACTTTACTTCGGGATAAAAAGTATTCTATGTGTTATTCCAGGCTGTAGTCTACCTCTGTACTCAATTTCATATAAGTCTCCTCTTTGAGGAGTGGCTTCAGAGGCGCCACGGCGTCCTCACCTTCCGCTTGACGCAGGTCCTCACCGGACATGGATGTTTCGGGAGGTTCCTGCACCGAATTCGGCGGGAGGAAACGCCCGGGTGTCACCACTGCGAGAGATCATTTCAGGCGTTCAGATACGAATGAGAAATTAACATCCATCATATCCTCCGAAAAACGTCTACACATAGTCCTCCCCCAAGCGCTGCCTCAATGTCAGTCAGATTATATGTCATGAAAATTCAACCTAAAGATAGTTGAACTAATCTTATATTGGTTTTAATAGAAGGACAAACTATATCCCCAAAGACTGGCCTACCCATCTTCCATGGAAATAAAGACATACCGTCCGGTCTTTTGTCATCGTCGCGTGCCAGGCCAATGTGTTCTAATAGGGTTGGAAGGCCGAAGGCGACAAGAGCGCGTCGGATAGTGTCATTGATGTTTGCGTGTCGTGCTGTGCGACCCGCACTTCGACTGCATAACAGGCTGTGGTGCCCGAGGATGTTGACAGCTTCGCCACAGTGGCAGTGATGAGGAAGGAAAGTAAGTCATTATTTCCCAACGGGTATAAATGAAATGTAGTAGCATATTATTGTTCAGAGATCTCTGGACTATAATGTGGTTTTAAATTTGGAATTCATGTTGGCCGACGAGAACCGCTCGCGGCAATCACCTCACTTCACGACTTGTGAACAATTTTCTCGCAGTAGTTGTGAGAAGTAGAGTATGCTCCTTAGGGATAAAGGTATCTTTGCTTTGGGTTAGCTTAAATCCCTCTCTGCATTCAGGATTCTTGTATTAACTCCCTCACTTAGCTCGTGAGTTATAATCTCAACTCCCACGCTTTGCTCGAGAGTTATCTTTCAAATTCTTCATTAGGTTCGAGATTCTGAGACATAGGACACTGCTTTATCCCCTCGGTGCTTAACCTACTATTATTTTGTTTAAATCTCAACCCTCAACCGACAGAGTTGAATGTTTGCGCGACATGTAAAGTTTGGTGATTATGATAATGCATGATTGGCATGAGTGGCGTCAATCTAAATGCAATATCGCAGCCTGTCAAGATGCCGCATTAGTTATTTTTTGTGCAGTCCTATGATATGGATACCAGTTTTTGTGCTGAGAATAATAATAATAATTATGTAAGACTTAATAATAAGGTGTCTAAATAAATTACACACCTCGACCAATTCTAGCGGTACTAAAAAAAGCTGTTCGAAAACAAAATGATTGCCAACCGCATTCACCGCAGCCCTGGAACACAAAGGGCACTAGGAGGAACACGGGTGGGTTTAAGTCAACAAGAGTTTGACTTTCTGCTCCACCCAGAGCGGGAGGAGCCATATGTTATCCTTAGTCCCCAACTCAACCCATCTGAAATGTTGTCCTCCCAGGGCTTTTTGCGTCGCGGATTACAATTTAATGGTCGGCTTGAACAATATAACCCCACAAAAAGGTCATAAACTAGTATTTCACTCGTGACTCCGTCCGTTGCGGATTTAGTTGGTACTCTAGAGAATTCAACGCCCGTTATCGAGGATAGACTTTAGCGGGTAGTTTTAGAAAAAAATCTTGAGAAATATGATTACATTACTGCTGTTATGACAACAAAAGACGACCTTTGAATAATCCTTGTCATGAACTCATGACTCATGAGTTCATGACAAGGATTATTCAAAGGCCATGACTCAATAGTCTATGACAGTACACGATCGCTGACAGGCAGGCAGACGTTCGAAAATTTAAAAAGTCAGTTTCAAACTGCAACTTTGGTAACAAATTAAACCGAATGTATATTTTACATGAATGAAAGCGAGATGAAAACATTGTTAAATTTATATTATTCTCTATTGCTGCATGGTAGCTTTCTTTTTGTTAGCGCGGCAACACCGTCACCTACTTTGCAAATATGGCGTAGAGTTGTACAAAATGCAGTGGGAGATATTTGATAAACTTGTCAATTCTGAATTTTATTAAAAAGACATGTATCTAGGATAAGACTTTTTCAATCGACTATAGCGTGCTAGACGAGTATTAACAATTTAACAGTGAAATGTGAATTTTACGCAATGTAGGTACACCAACCAGATAATATTCCAATTTGAAAATAAGTTACGAATTTGTCACCTTATCGCTATGCCGTTAAGTCGTTTGTTTTTAGTAAAACGATCTTTTGTTTACGTATTGCAGTTTGTCTTTTGTCTCGCGACCGTTAGCCCATTGTTTGTATAATTTTGGTGCAGTTTTGTCAAGATAGGTTTTGATTACAATCTGCTAGGGACTATCAAACGTTATTTTATTCATTTTTTGTGTTGGAATGTTTTATTAAGCTAGGTAATTAAAATTTTCCTTACATTTTGATAATTTGTATCGTATAAGTTAACATTATTATAGGTTTGTTATGTAGTTTTAAGTATGTGTTATGGACTTTAAGTTATGAAAATGAAGATGAAAAAAAAAGAGTCACCTGGTCGTGTTTATAGAGCAGCCACATTTGAAGGTAAGTGTGTCTTTCTATTCCCTTTAATTTTAAGACCTTTAAAATTTTAATGGTACTACTGACAGCTGCAGTAAAGAAATACCAAGTGTACATTTGTCATCATTATGTTTAATTAAATAATATACCTAATCATAAACTTACAAAAAGCTAAAAAAATATCTACAATCTTATTGTAGGACAACATATAAAAACCAGCCTAATGCAAATAAATTTCTCACATGTAGGGCTCCGTACCATAAACTGAAAAAAAGATTAGAAATACCCTTATAGTATATTTGTGAAACAAATATACTTTTTAATTTGTTTTTTAATATTTTAAGCACCAAAAGAAATATATAATCTATGAAAATTTTTACTGTACACCAATTACAGCTTTATTTAATAGCTTAGAATAGCGCACTATAATGTATTACTGTTAATATGTTGTGGAAAATGTTGTAGGTTATACATTTGTCATTCTGATATATTTATAACTTTGTACAACATTAATGTTTAACTGTTTATTTTCCCCGAACAAATAAAATAAAATAAAATAACAGTTCTTCAGATATAGCCTGCTGACAGTCAGACTGATAAGTGGACAGACAGCAGAGGCTAAGGGCGGGTTGTATCAAACAGTTGGTAAACGTAACATACGTACGTCAAAAAGTTACGATTACGGACGATGTTTGACGTTCGTTAAATTAGAAGCGTTGTTTCAAAACATTCTGGTAAAAATTCCTGCTCATTCCAATAGCTAAGTTATTGACACGGGTCCTACTTAAATAACTTTTTTTTGCATTCTACCACTTATTTGTGTCATCAGAAGAACTGGTATTGAGGAATTCAAAAGAAATGTCACAATATTGTTCTATTTGACGCAACTAAAGTTACGTTAACCAGTGCTCAGACCATCTGTTAACGTAAACGTTATATTTTACGTGCGTTAACGCTGACATTTTGTGAAACAACCCAATTTTTTGATTTGACGATAGTTAGCACCATATTTAACGTTTACGCGTGCGTTAAGTGTAGTTGAAACAACCCGCCCTAAGTAATAGGGTTCCATTGGCTACATACCTTCTGGGTACGGAACCCTGAGAAGTAAATTGTAGAAATTATGAAGCTGTTCATAGTCCAGGCTCCTCATAGTCAATCACTGAAACTGTTTAACAAAGTCCAAGTTTGATTCCTATTTCTTGTTCTAAATACAGAATATAATAGATGATTTCTTCACAACAACATGTTCAACAGGGCCTCTAATTGAGCTGGTCATTTGTCCCCATGATTGTTATGTAAATGTGGCATCAGTTATATATCGAACAAAAGGCAAGTCAATTATCTTTCATTATGAATGTAATCAGGAAGCATTAAGAATTGGACTCAACAATGCAAAGCTTGCAATTCTTCTAGAAAAAGTAACTACACACTATATAAAATAAAAGAATATTAACTAAAGATAAAATTACTGTACTTGATTTGGGCATACGATTAATAGAAACTTTTCAGTCTAAACAATCAAAGAAACATTTATTTTAGATAGAATACAATTTTAAACAGTTCTAGCAAATAATGTTGCTCAAGCATCCTTTACTTTTGAGGAAGCATTCTAGCTAGATTTAATACATACTACTTTTTAGGGTTCCGTAGCCAAATGGCAAAAACGGAACCCTTATAGATTCGTCATGTCTGTCTGTCCGTCCGTATGTCACAGCCACTTTTCTCCGAAACTATAAGAACTATGCTGTTGAAATTTAGAAAGTAGATGTATTCCATGAACCACATAAAAAAATAAAAAAAAAACATTAAATTTTGGGGGTCCCCATACTTAGAACTGAAACTCAAAAAATTTTTTTTCATCAAACCCACACGTGGATAGGTCTTCAAAAATGATATTGAGGTTTCTTATATAATTTTTTTCTAACTTTAGGTACTCAGCACAATTTAATTAATACAGTTTTCTATCATACTATATATATATATACCTGGTACAATATGTGTGGGTGCGAGTCGGATTCGCGTATGTAGGGTTCCATTTCATCGCCATTATTGTAATCCAAAATTATGCCATTAAAACTGAGCAAAAATCTTCAAAAACCGGCGAAGTGCGAGACAGACTCTCACACGAAAGTTTTTTTTTTGCTGTTAATAGGCACGCCTTTGACTACTATCTTACCTGATGGTAAGTGATGATGCGGTCTAAGATACTCTTGACTTAAATACTCGGTTGTAGCTATCAAACAGCAGTCATAGCCCTTCGGTTTGAAGACTGCCTTTCGAACGACATGGTGTGGGTTCGAATCTCATCAATCGTAATTATTTTTGTGGAAGCGCAACGCCTGGGCGAGATACTTTTGCCGCGGCACAGCGGACTGAGCTCCAGCAGGATCTGGTGGCATACAGCGACTATCGCAACCCAGCGGACGGCGAGCATTGGGTGGCTCGCCATCTGATCACAACCAGGCCCAGGTTGACGGCGCGCTGTGTGCCACGCGCGCCTCAAAGAGTTGTCAGCTAAGCAGCACTATGAATGTGATCCCAAAACGTTTTGTGCGTGTGGGTGGGAGGTCCACCATGTACCGGTGGCGCATCGCCGTTCGTCTTGTGGTCCGATGATGGAACGGGTTTGGCGGAATTAAATTATGCAATTCCGTTCCCCAAAATGCAACCGGTAGAAAACCAGACTAGCAACTCGGCGTCGATGCTCAAGACTTTGGAGCTTCGACTCGACGAGCCTATTATTACCGATGATCCTCTTGGCTCGTTTCTCAATTACCTCAAGGGCATTAAACTGGTATCTGGCAGATTCATTCCAAAGATGAGAGCAGTACTCTATACACGATCGAACTTGCGCTTGATAGAGTTTGAGCAGCTGTTCCGGCGTGAAGTAGCGTCTCACCTTTGCTAGGGTCGCCATATTTTTTGCAGCCACTTGAGCTTTTACCTCTATGAAAGGGTCGAAATTGAGGGTAGATGTTAAAGTAACCCGGAGAAGCTCTAGTGGGTCTGTTATTGCACAGTTACACGTCGGATAGATGGAGCTGGGTGGAATTGGTTCCTTTTGGGGGGAAAAAGACACACTTGGGTCCATACCATAAAACGAAAAGAAACATTTTTATGGGAACCCCTTTTATTTTTATTTATTTTTTAGCATTTGTTGTTATAGCAGCAAAAGAAATACACACTCTTTGAAAAATCTCAACAAATCAAATCTCTAGTCTTTTTTTTTTTTTTTGCGACTACCCGCCTCACATTCCCAACCACTGCAACTCCTGAAAGCCAGAATCAACAGTAGCGACCACCAGAAAAACGCCGAGTTAATGAAACCCGACGAGTCCCGGAGAAAGGATTCAGCTGTCTTGGATCCCGCAACGAAATTAATCAGAAGAGTACAGCGGAGGAGTAGGAAAAATAAATATAATTTCCACTTCCCTCCATATCAAGCAGGACAGGAGACAGATTAGAGCTAGGCCATTAGGCACCAAGGGACATATACAACTGGGTTAAGCCCAGTTGCCAAGCACCAATCTCTACTGTCTACCTATTGAGGTTCATAAGATACAGCCCGCTGACGAATAGACGGACGGCCGCTAAAATAAAACTATAATATTTAAAAATTAAAGGGACCGGGTCCTTTAAATTTATTTTAGTGAAATAGCAATATATACTAAAACCTTCCTCGAGAACCACTATCCATTTGTGAAAACAGCATGAAAATCGTTTCGTATAGTCGTAGTAGTTTTTAAGTTTATCGCGAACATACAGACGCGGCGGAGGTTTTAAAATATGTTGTGAAGAATTTTGCTGTTTTGATCCATTTGGCGAGTAAAGCCGCTGGTACGCGAGCAAGTCGGCGGGCCAAAGGTATCGGCCGCGAAAGGAGCGCCTACAACCGCGGTTTTAAAGTATCGCGGTTTGGCACTTTGGCTCTTCGTGCATGTTTGAAATCCTAAGACCGCGGTTTAATAAACCACCGGCTCGACAATGGATCACCCGCTTTACGATTCATTTTCATGCCGTTATTATAAGCAAAGTCAGCAAAGAGGTATAATATTCCACAGTTGGTATACAGGCCTTTTCTCTGTGAGAGGAAATTGGCTGTTATCCATCAAACGGGCCCAGTGCGGGTTAGATATAACATGTCCCTTGTCTTGGATGTTTTTGGTTCTGGAACATGCGGCTTTCCTTTCGATATTTTCCTTAATCGTTTGAGAGTAGTTGTGCATAAATAAATTACACAAAGTTAAGTGCTGTCCGAGATCGAACGAACGACTTATACAAAACACAATACAACATGTAAGTCACGGCCCGTCGTAGTCAGTCTCAGGGCCACCGCTGCATTCAAATTGCAATAGGCTTGTCAACAAAAAAAAAAAAATTATTAGTCCGTCAGATAGATTATCAAAAAAAATATTTTGTTACGTAAAAAAAAAATACGTAGATACTCGCGACGCTTTGAAAAATTCTTGATACGTCACGCCGTGGTTTAATTTTTAGTGCGTTCTGAAGTCACGAGGCCTTGCTAGTTATTGATGGTGGAAACTAGCCTATTGCCGTTATTTGCTTAAAGGCGGAAACCCACCGCGGCGCACGGAGAGACCATGCACGTATGAGAGACACACTTCGCCTTTTATAAAAATACTAGCTGACCCGCGCAACTTCGTCTGCGTCACATTTTCCATTAATTCTGCGCTCCTTTTTGACTTAGCTTAATTATATATGTATGTATAGCCTATAGCCTTCCTCGATAAATGGGCTATCTAACACTGAAATAATTTTTCAAATCGGACCAGTAGTTCCTGAGATTAGAATATTATATAACTCAGAGGTTCTCAGATGTCGTTGCGAACGTTCGACACTCGACTCTCGTGCGCGTACCTACCTGAGAGTTTCTCTGATTCTGTTCAGCAAGGCGTTGTGAACGTTCAGGTGAAGATTCTCCCATACGGCGTATTCTTACTGCCCGTGCTTGAGAACTATGTTTAGTAAGTTGAGACCTTGCTCTCTTAGGCATTTTCAAATGTTTAAGAAAATGTTAATAGCGTGTAATATTCTAGCTCTGAAAAGAACTGTTGTGTAGCCCTGAAAAGAACTGTTGGTTAACCCTGAAAAGAACTGTTGGTTAGCCCTGAAAAGAACTGTTGGTTAGCCCTGTAAAGAACTGTTGGTTAGCCCTGAAAATAACTGTTGTTTGGCACTAAGAAGAACTGTTGTTTAGCTCTGAGAAGAACTTTTGCGTCGGTGTAGTTCGAACGAAATCTAAAAAAAATCGCACGAAAATTTTTAGACTTCGCGCACGACCGCTGCGTAGGGAGCCGACCTGTAGTGCGATTCACTAAGGCAGAACATCTTTACAACCAAGAAATCATCGTTGAAACATCTGTTAAATATATGCCACATCAGATGTTTCAACGATGATTTCTTGGTTGTAAAGATGTTCTTCCTTAGTAAATCGCACTACTGTACCTTACTCATAGATCTAACTAAACTCCCCTCCCGCACGCGCACCCCCGCCTTGGGGACGTCCACTTCGCAACGGGCCGTGCAGCAGAAATAGTAATATTTTAATTTCGCCATAACTTCAAAACCAAACGTCCGATTTTAATCATTCATATACCAAATATTATCTACATAGACTGTATTTAGTGATGAAACACTTTATTTTGATAAGGATTAATAGCATGAGCAAAATAAACGCATTTAAATGTAGTCCAAAAAAAATCAAGATTTTTAAATAAAAAAATGGTTGTTGTGCCTCACTCGACATAGATAGGTATAGTGTGTCGCGGACTTTTTTGTAGATATTTATAAGATCTACAATTAATTAGAACAATTTATGGTTCTATCTTTTATAGTTTAGGCAGCGTACGCAAAATAAGTAACTTTTCTGGTTGATTTTTACACCTTGTGTCCGAAAAACCCAAATATCTTACGGAACCCTATTTTTTTCCAAAATAAAATATAGCCTATGTTACTCGTGGATAATGTAGCTTTCGAATGGTGAAAGAATTTTTAAAATCGGTCCAGTAGTTTTTGAGCCTATTCATTACAATCAAACAAACAAACAAACAAACAAAGTTTTCCTCTTTATAATATTAGTGTAGATAGTGTAGATATGAGGTTGTCTCCACTGCAACCCACGGACACGCTACATTGATATGGAACACATGTCTGGCTTAATATTGCACTCACATAGCTCAACGCGTGTGAGTGCAATATTCGACCAAGCCATGCATGCTGTGCATGTGGTACACGAATATTAACCCAACGACTATATCAAAACCATATTCTTGCAAAAAAACGTGCGTATACTCTCCGTGTGCCGCGGTGGGCCACGCTACATTTGTACATAGTCGTGGGACTCGTGGGTGTGTAATATGTACTGCAGTAGAAACGTAGACCCACGCTGCAAACAAATGAACCCACGCAGCTAAATTGCGCCGTGCATAGAGTGAATTGCGGTGTGTTTGGGCCTTAACATTGTTTTCACTTTTGCAAGTAAATCTTTATTTAAGCCGAATGCGTCTAATGTATTGTTTCGTTGAAAGAGCAACGCAAAACTCCTACAAGAAATTTCTTGGGGGTCTTATCCCAGAGGTTTGGGTCGAAGGGGGTGACGGGGACTGAAATAAGCGAGCAGAGCGCGCGAACGTAACGCCCGTCACCCATCTATTTTAATTATTTTCTTCCTACATCTATCATTACAGGTTTAACCCAATGCGATAAATGCGCTCTATTCTAATTTATACTAACATCTGTAACTAATTATATTTGAAGAATGTTGAAGCCTTAAACCAGTGCGTCCTGCTCATTATGACAAGCGATGTCGAATCCTCGACACTGACAGACGGGCTGGTCTGCAATTTTAAGTTCGCTGAGCGCTAGGATAGATTTTTTTAGGGATCCTAACATCCGTAAAAAACGGAACCCTTATAGGATCACTCGGGTGTCTGGCTGTCTGTCAAAGCCAGTTTTCTCCAGTTTTCTGGACCGAATCTGTTGAAATTTGGTATCCACTAAGGACTTCTGTGACCCAAACGCGGACGCGATACGTAAATAAATCATTTTTTTAGTATGGGGGGGGGGGGGGGTATTAGGGGTCACTTTTTGGTGTAGGTACAATAAAGTATAAAATAAATAAATAATAAAAAAAGTTGTCAAACTGTATTATGTGACGTATTAAATGAAGGGCTTATGAGGATTTTAACAATATTTCTTCATAACTTTAAATAGTTTTGAAGTTATTTAAGTACCCACCTAATTAGACCAAAGTGACCATTCCCCCCCCCTTCTTATCTCCGAAACTACTGAGCCTACAATTTTTAAAACAATGCAGATAATAGTTCTATGTCTAAAGATCACATAATAGTCGTGTAGTGTTAAAAAAGAAGAAGTGTAGTTTTAAAAAACATGTTAAAAAAATTAAATTGGTTCGGAACCCTTTGTATGTGAGTCCAGTTCGCACTTGGCCAGTTTTTTTTAATGATAGCATATCGCCAAAAGACTGAAGGGAGTGTCAGGCTTTTACTGACTAAACCCATCCTGTGTTATGTTATGTTCTACCTTCCGAACAAATGTCGCAAACTTGGCAAGAATATTGGGTCTCACGAGCCCCTGCTGCGGCTGGGGTGTGAAGTTAGACTCTAACCCGGGCCGGAAGCGAGAAGTCGCCGCCGCTGATCGCCTCTTCGAGGAAACGACATTGCTCCGCGCTCCGTTTGCCCGATTTTTTGTACCCTAATATCATTTGCCATAGTAGTCAACAGCCACAATATTATACGACGTAATATTCATTTGCCCTACTCTTATTTGATATATTAGTCACGTGCTCGAAGCTTTGTTTCCCAATAAGTCACTTACCATAACATCATTTGTCATAATCATTGTAAGCCCTAATTATCACATGTCCTAATTATCACATGTCCTAATTATCACATGCCCTAATTATCACATGCCATAATTATCACATGCCATAACATCATTTGCCATCGACATTGGGTATTTAACGGTTGTTATATCAGGAGGGCACTTCGACACGGATAGGTTAGGTTAGAAGGGGATTGCTCAGAAATCGGTGAACAATGTGAATAATAAAAAAAAAACGTACAGCCGAACATAGAACCTCCTTTTTGAAGAAGTCGGATTTAATACACAATTTACTGCAACCGCGCAAAACCTTCATCAAATTTTGACTGTAGTAACGTTGCATGTAATAAAAAAAAACTTATTAACGCCTGTAAAACAGCACACGTGTTGCGTCCTTTTAATTAGCCACATGGTGCACCCCCGGGCCCCGCTCCAAAGAACACGGTAGTTTGCTCCGTGTCGTTAATGGTGACGGCAAACAACCCTCTTTTTAAAGCAATAAAGTCCAATTTCGCAGAGCAACGCAAAAATCATAAAGATCCAAACATTTTACTGTGGTTTTGAAAGAACTAAGGAAAGTCATAAATAGGTTTCTAAGAACACAGAATTCTCGTTTTCCCCGTTTGTTGTAGTTCATAGATGATGGGTGTCACAAACACGTGTACCAAATGTACATTTTTTTTTTATATCAGAAAGAAACATCTTTTGTTATTCGACCCACAAAGATGTCTAACATACGATGTAACACAATTATGACGATCGAATCAAACAGCTCGAGGTTATGAGTGATGGACGGCGACTGACAGGCAGGTCTACAGCAAACAGCTTATTATTGTACTTATTTATCCGTTCGCCTAAAATATACCATTCCTAAACAAAGGTACTGTTCGAAAAAGAAACTACGTACATTATATTGAATTTTCTTCTTCATTTCGTGATCAACACGATATTTTTTCGAACAATGAGTATGTAATTAACCCGAATTTATCAATAACTAATACCTAGAACATTGAAAGATCTGCTGATAGTACCCAAGCAACGTGATGAGGTAGCTATTGAACGATACCTCCAAAGTGGGGAAGGTTAAATAAATAAAAAATCTAAGTTTCTATACCTATATAACAACGCTTTACTCAATAAATAAACTGGTCAAGTGAGAGTCGGACTTGCGTGTAAATAAAGGGTTCCGAACGAATTTCATTTTCGTAATATGTTATTACTTCGTATAAGTTTACCTTTGATCTGATGGTAAAGAACTATCTTTTTTCAAAATTTTCACATAATAAGATACTTAAAACTTTTTTTGAAACGTTCTAGTGAGTTAAATGGGTCACATTTAACTCGCTAGAACGTTTCAAAAAAAGTTTACTTTACTTAAAATTTCTTTATTTACGTAACGCGTCTGTGTTTGGGTCACAGAAGTCCATATTAATATGTAACAAAATTCAAAAAATACGGTCCAGTAGATCCGAAGTACTAGCTGTGACAGACGGTGTGACTAGAGACACACGGAACCTATGGTATATGGGGCTGGTAGTTTAGAAATGTGCTCAGATTGGACTGCAATATTCGCAAATTAAAATAATAATATTGTTTTGACACCACCTGCCCGAAAACTTTAGATTATTATGTCTTGCAAATTCAACCTAAAGTAAGGAATTATTGCCAGGCAAGTTCTAATGAAATTCAATACAAAGTTATGGCCTGGAGGTCAATAATGTGATTTGAATTAGAATAGAATACTCTTAATTATGTACACCATATCAGTTACAGAAAAAAATTGATGAAGAAAACATTACATAGGGTGACACAATGGGCGGCCTTATCGCTAAGAGCGATCTTTTCAAGACAACCTTTGGATGGATTTTAAAGAGAAAGGAAATACAGTACTGTAGGTAGTCTTAGGTGTACGATTTATATGAATAAATACATGATAAATAAATAAATACTATTATAATTATGAAACAAAAAGCATAGAACCCAAGTAAAAACGATAAAAGAGAAAAGGTAGTGAGTTATGTTTGACCATTGTTTTAAAAATGGACAAAGATTGAGCACGTCTTACTGACTCGGGCAATGCATTCGCTAGCCGCACCGCTTGAACCGTAAAAGATTTGTCGTGGAAGCTGGTGGAATGCATCGGCATCTCTAATCCCAAGTTTTCCGAAAATAAATAATAAATTCATATTTTATTTGCAAACAAGTGGCACTGTTACATAAAGCCTGACCTCAGATATCTATTATGTGTCATGAAGGAACATAAAACGTTCTTTAATGACAGGGGGTTGTAGGATTGAACAGAATACTGTAGAGCAGAAATAAAATAAGCCACTTGAGGAATTCTAGTTGGAGTACAACGGGAACCGCTCGCGGCTAGTCACCACTCTTCATGAATTGCGAACAATTTTCTCGCAGTAGGTGGGAAAAGTTGAGTATTCTTTTCAGGGTTAAGGTGTCTTTGCCTAGGGCTTGCTTACCTAAATCCCTCGCTGCATTCAGTATTCTTGTATTAACTCACGAGCGAAGCGAAAAAGCCAAATGTAATATAAAAAAAAATAATGTGTGGGTGTGTCAATGCTACTTGTAGGTAGACTAACAAAATAAAGGTGTGAAGAAAGGCTTGTGTTCTCCTAATAAAAAAAATAAACTATGAATCAATTTCGGCCGCCTTGGAGACCACATCAAAATAACTTATGCCGGAAAGTATCTGTCGGAAGAGTCGAACCTTTAATCTGCCGGTGGGTAGCTGAATAGAAAAATAGAACCAATTAAACTCTTTAGTCTTTCTCTATATTCATATGCCAGTAGCTTCCAAATTACAGGGCTTTGTAAGATTTAAATCTAATCTTATGTTAAAGTTTTAGACTACTTTATGGATATTATTGATTAGGGATAATAATGATTAAGGGCGGGTTGTTTCAAGTTCACTTAACGCATGCGTAAACGTTAAAAATGGTGCTAAATATCGTTAAATCAAAAAAATGGGTTGTTTCACAAAATGTCAGCGTTAACGCACGTAAAATATAACGTTTACGTTAACAGATGGTCTGAGCACTGGTTAACGTAACTTTAATTGCGTCAAATAGAACAATATTGTGAAAGGACATTGTTCATCGCCCATACATCGTTCGCCTAAGAACCAACAGAGACGTGAATTTACTATCTGTGTTTTAAATAATGCATATGTTCGACTAAAACTAAATTAAAAACACGGACACTTTCCAGAATTGTAAAATATCTAGAATGATTTCGGATTTTGAGGTTATAAAACATACCAAACAATAGAAACATACCAAATGGACTAAGATCCCAGAGCTGCCAGACTTTTTATCTCACCAAAAAATGTATAGAGTAGTGTTACTATGTTCTTCTAACATACGAAAGCGTGGTAAGTTAGGTCGACGGCCGATTCCCTGGTATCAGGTGCCAAATACATTAGGTAGGTACATCAAAGTGTCAACTGTCATTTCATCGACTGTCAGTGTCAATAGTGTTCGTGTCATACAGCGCTTTAATAGCTTTACTCCTTTTGTAGGTAACTAAAAATCTTACAGCGCTGAGAGTGCTTTGTTTCATTTTAAAATAATGGCGTCGGGTTATAAAACCTAAGTGAGTTACTTTTTAAAATGGTTTCGTAATTCAAAAGTGTCCGTTCTATTCTAATCAGTAAAATGTAATTTAAAAAAAAAACTAGGAATAATAGTAAAGTTTTCGCATGTGTTGATTCATAGGCCACTTTTTACCATGTCCTTTCTTTTGAATTCCTCATTACCAGTTCTTCTGATGACACAAATAAGTGGTGGAATGCAAAAAATACTATTTAGGTAGGACCCGTGTCAATAACTTAGCTATTGGGATGAGCAGGAATTTATACCAGAATGTTTTGAAACAACGCTTCTTATTTAACGAACGTCAAACATCGTCTGTAATCGTAACTTTTTGACGTACGTATGTTACGTTAACCAACTGTTTGATACAACCCGCCCTTAGGATAGTATTGCATTTTCATGTTGTAAATGTTATTGAAATAGTATATTTCATTACAAGTGCGGAAAGGCTGTCATTGCAAAGAGTACCGACAAATGTCTACCCGAGCCGAGGCGCAGCCGAAGGCGAGGGTTGACAGTCGGAATAAGTTGCGATGACGGTTCCGCAGGTGTACTGAACGACTATTTTTAATACAGTTGCGAAAAAATTACTTACTCATTAATGACTTGGACTCATTTGACTTTTCCGGTAAAATGTTCTCCGAAGCATTTTGTAAAATTATACTGAGTTCCTAACCTAACTCATTCAATGAAATCATTAAATCTGATATTGAAATAAATATTAGTAGCTTCTTTTTAGAAATATAATTATTTGTATGAATCACAAAAACTCTTTAGTAAAAACTTCATGGTTGGTTTTTGTTTTTAATAGACATTAATTTGACAGTTGGGAAAGAGAACGCACGAGTTCGGGAAAGGTAAGAAAAAAGCACTAGTATGTAATAGCCCACATCCCGAACGCTATACGTCCCTGCAATACACCACTTTTTGAGCAACTGTATTAAAAACTAGCTGACCCGTGCCCACTTCGTTGGGCGGTAAACATTTTAACTTGTGATGAAATTATGAGTGTGGTTCGGTTAGTACTGACTGCTATGATTTATTTCCTGACGGCCAAAAGGAGGGTTTTGTTTTTATTGCATAATAATTATGTATGTAGCTAGCCTAGCGAGCCGCTGCGAGCGCTCAGCGTTAGACTCCCTGTCCCTTGTTGCAGAGACATGCTGCTTTAAATCACTGAGACGCCGTGCACGTTCAGCGCTAGATTCCCGAGCACGGACCTGCGATGTTCTCCAGCTTTGGTTAGCAAGCCGCTGTGAGCGCTCGGAGCTAGATTTCCCAGCGCGTGCTTGTGAAATTTTTTCTCTATTCCTCGAGAGGCTCTTCCGTACGGCGTACTCGAGCTGCTCTTGTCTCATGTCTGGGATGTTGTGATATCCTTTTGGGCATGATAAACAATCGCTGAAACTGTCCGATATCCCAAAAACAGAAATATCACAGCTTCGAACTCGAAGAATGAGAACGAAGTAATATTGTAATTGTGTTTTGAGAAACCGAGCAACCAAAACAATTTTAAAGACCAACAACATTCAACTAACTACGTACAACTCACCTACCCAAACGACAAAAGTTAAATAATAACTGGAGAGGGTCATTAATCCGCGGAAAATCTTAACACCACGATTCAGAAAAATGACGTAATTGCACAACGCCGTCTATAGGTGAAATGGATAAAACGTCCGTACAAAGCATGTTCTAATGCGGTTCGTGAATGGACGGCGCGGGCGGGTGTACGTTACCCCAGCAAGAAAGTATCTCCTAGAGTTAAATGAGTGGAACGTATAGTTGGTGCCTTATCTGGTGTAAATGTGCCCCCACATAAAAAATGTGTGCCCCCTATCGTTTTGGAAAAAAACGGAAAAAACGATTCCTGCTGGGGTAACGTTTTTCTAGCAGGAAAATTCTAAATGAATGATCGGAGAGAGAAAAATTGTGCATGGCCAGAGAGCTTACATGTGTGCCAAAATGTGCCCCCAAAAATAAAATCTGTGCCCCTTCAGATTTACGAGATATTGCATTTCCTGCTGGAGTAACGTTTTGATGAATCGTATATCTCTAAAACCATTGCATGTGCCCATGTAGAATAAACATACACGAGTAGCTCTTAATGTGTGCCCCTATGTGCCCCAAATTAGTTTTAAGAAAATATTTATAGTTTTCAAGTTATCGCGGTTTTATGAAAACCCGAAAAAACATCGCAGCGCCTAAATGAGACAAGATATAAGTTCGCTGAAAACTGTATTCGGTCCTTTTTGACGCTAATAAAAACCATACAAAGTTTCAAAACTGTTCATGCATGCGTTTTTGAATAATCTTGCTAAAAGTCAAAACAATGGTGACATAATTTTGATGGCAAAATACAAGGAACCGGCTCAATCCCAGATGTGTAGGTGTAAACCAAAATCTTGTGCCTTTAGTCAAAAATATATGGTGAAAATATTCAGCTTGGAATGTTTCGCATTATGTAAATATTAACAAAATACCAAAATATGTAATCAACGGCTGGTTATCCGACCAAATTTGAATGACTACTAAAAAGCGACGGATTCATACATATCGATGACCTTCTTTACTTTACTCACTAACCGGTTCACACGTGTTGTGCCTGAGTACACTGAAGTAGAAAAGTAATAAGAATTAAAATAATGTTGTTATTGGATTATATTCTACTATCTGTTTCTATGACCTTACACATGATTAAGTACATTATAAATAGTAGCCTAATGCCTAAGTGCTATTCCAAGGTAAGCTATCTTCTCCATTCTAAATTTAATTAAATACATTCAGCAGTGCGATTCTGTAAACATGTCGACGCGAACACTTAGGCGAAGTGAACGACGAGTGAGCTGTCAAACCATACAAACAAGATGGCATTGTCGTTCACTCCACCTAAGTGATCACGGTGAGATGTCAACAGAATCGACCGGCAGTAATTTATGTGTGAACGAAAGAAATAAGTATATCCAGATATTTGTTGCCATTTGTCAGGTCTTTGACCCAAAATTTGATTGGTCCCGATGTTTAAAAAAAATATAGTTCATGAAATGTGTGATGAACACCTACCTACTATTAAAAAGAGGTAGCTCTTTTTTGTAAATCAATAAAAAGCCCGTATTTGTAACGCCTTTATGAACTTTGAGGGTTGTATTGGTGATTTTGATGATTATACTTCTTGATAATATTTTAATCAACATACAACCTATCACTGGCGTGCAAATTGCAAAAAACGTAAGAAAATTTGAATTTCGCGGGTTGGTTGGAGTGTTCACCATAACCAAATAAATTTTGGTACCTACAGTTTTGATAGTTTATTAGAATACTCTGTCTACGTTTTATTTAGGGTAGGTATACCTATTGTCAACCGCACAATGATCTATGTTGCAACAACGTGTTTCCATTTTGTATGTCGTATTACGTAGCTATGAGGGATTTATAATTATTAATCAACGATTATAAGCTGATTATGTAGGGTCACATAATTTTGATTTGATGGCGTTTTAGATATATAAGTGACATTCCACAGTCAGGTGATAGTGTTGTTACGTATATATGATAAATATGATTATTTATAGCCAAATACCATCAGATAATTTGTGCACATTCGATGTTTACAGTTATATCTTTATGCGGTTAACTATAGGTACTAACACACTTTATCTGAATCTATGTATAAGCAAATTACTCGTTAGAAAATTATTTATCTGTGATTTCAAATTTAATATTTTTTTTACACAATATTATACTTTTACTTGACTGGCAAATGCACAAGATGTGCGAAGCCAAACTCCTCTGAGGAAAAAAAAAAAATTATACTTATACTAATATACTGATCTGTGATTTTTTGTGATGCTACTAATTATATGTTAGACTTAGATGAAAAACTGATCTGTGTTTTAAATAATAATGACTACACAACGTGCAAATAACTTCTAATATTAATAGGTAGGAAATTTGATCTGTGATTTGAATTACTTAGGGAATAAATATAATAATTTCCACATCAACAAGCTGTTTTCATTAATATAGTCACAAGGTGCATTTAGTATATTTTAGCCCCCCAAAACTTTTGAACGCGACTGTACGGACAACGGCTTAGGTATAATACGTCCAATAAAGAAGGTCATCGATATGTATGAATCCGTCGCTTTTTAGTAGTCATTCAAATTTGGTCGGACAACCAGCCGTTGATTACATATTTTGGTATTTTGTTAATATTTACATAATGCGAAACATTCCAAGCTGAATATTTTCACCATATATTTTTTACTAAAGGCACAAGATTTTGGTTTACACCTACACATCTGGGATTGAGCCGGTTCCTTGTATTTTGCCATCAAAATTATGTCACCATTGTTTTGACTTTTAGCAAGATTATTCAAAAACGCATGCATGAACAGTTTTGAAACTTTGTATGGTTTTTATTAGCGTCAAGAAGGACCGAATACAGTTTTCAGCGAACTTATATCTTGTCTCATTTAGGCGCTGCGATGTTTTTTCGGGTTTTCATAAAACCGCGATAACTTGAAAACTATAAATATTTTCTTAAAACTAATTTGGGGCACATAGGGGCACACATTAAGAGCTACTCGTGTATGTTTATTCTACATGGGCACATGCAATGGTTTTAGAGATATACGATTCATCAAAACGTTACTCCAGCATGAAATTCAATATCTCGTAAATCTGAAGGGGCACAGATTTTATTTTTGGGGGCACATTTTGGCACACATGTAAGCTCTCTGGCCATGCACAATTTTTCTCTCTCCGATCATTCGTTTAGAATTTTCCTGCTAGAAAAACGTTACCCCAGCAGGAATCGTTTTTTCCGTTTTTTTCCAAAACGACAGGGGGCACACATTTTTTATTTGGGGGCACATTTACACCAGATAAGGCACCAACTATACGTTCCACTCATTTAACTCTAGGAGATACTTTCTTGCTGGGGTAACGTACACCGCGGGCGGCGTTTTGCGATTTAGTAATTTTATATTATCTTCGAAACTATTCAACCAATTGACATACTGTACTGGGCAAATCGTATCTCTATGATGTTCTTGTGATCATAATAACATTTTTTTCGATAAGGTTTAATATTTTGTTGTTTAAAAAATCGTCCAAAGATAAGTACGTCGAAAAATACTTTTTTTAACACATAAAAGCTACTATATCTGCTAAAATATAAAAGATAGAAATATGGTGCCGCGGACTTTTTTGTAGAACTATTCTAGGCGGACCAGGTTGCCATACATTGTTTTCAATTATATACAACTGTTAAGGCAGCGCACGCAAATAACTCTGTTGTAAGAGCTATTTTTTTCCGACTGGATAGACAAAAATTGAGATAGTTCGACTAATATGCATGATATCTTTATAATTTATAGCCTATAGCACTCACGAATAATGTAGCTTTCTAGCAGTGAAACAATTTTGCAAATCGGACCAGTAGTTCCTGAGATTACCCCCTACATACAAACTTACAAACTTACAAACAAATGTTTATATATATATTTTTAAATTTCATACCAGATTGCTAGGTTTATAAAAAAAATATTAAGGTAACCACAGGTGACTTCTTAAGGAAGTTTCCTCTTGGCATGACAGCACGGCTCCGTCCAAGTCATGAAAATCCAATGAGAGAAAGTAAATTATTATTATATTAATTCATTTATTTCGGAATAATCCATATAGATACATAAAAAATTAAAGAAAAAAAAAAAATAATAAAGACAAGAAAACGTGAAGAATTTCCTCTTGACATGACAGCACGTCTCCGTTCAAGACATGAAAAATTGAAAACACAAAACTCTCTCGCCTTGCTCGGGAGTTAACTTTCGTATCCTTTATTAGGTTCGGGATTCAATATGACACCCGTGACATAAGACACTGCTTTATACTCTAGAGTGTATAATCTATTATAATAAATCGAGAAATCAAAGTTCTAGGGGTCTTTTTTGCTCGATTTAAACGGCATAATATTGGATCATACTAATGGCGATAGTACGGACCCCTGCATGTTCACGGCCTAGTGTTTAGCGTCACGGCGTCCCTGAGCAAAGGAAAGCTATTGTGAAACCTCCGCATCGATGCTTGTCGCTATTCTTTACTTACCCTACGTTTTAATTAGTGTTTTTTTTTTCTAATGATAGGCACGCGTTTTGTTTCGTATTCGCATTTCGTGTCTGGGAATTTTCGATTTCTAAGTTTTCTAAGTTGAATTAGGTAGGTTTTTATTCGAAACAATATATCCCAGTAAATTGAATTTTCATAGACACTTTAGTTATATCCGAGATTTACCCAAATAGAGAAACACTAGATACGACGAACGACCAGGGACTTGTGCCCCTGGTCGTTCTGGTTCTCAAAACTCCACGGTCCAAACATTCATTCCACCTTAAACCCCAAAATATTTTTGGTAGAGTCAACAGCCAAATTGCAGTTTACAAAAAACAAAAGTCTTTTCCATACAGTAAACTGATTTCTTAAAGTATAAGGTCAACTTTAGATAGAATTTCTTTGCAGTAAACTAAATTCTCAAGTTGAATTTAAAGAAATAATTTGTTAAAGTGGAATTAATGTATATGTATCGTGGAGATTAAGAACAATGGCTTTGAGGTTTAGTGGCATAAGCCAGTGCGTTGTGTTCCAATCACTTTCTAGAAAGGTACTTTCCGTCCATGTGGCATGGTCGTGGGACACCTGTATAGGGTGGCGAAGTTTGTATGCGACATTTTTGTCTGTGGTCGGCCCAAGCTTACATCACTAGTTTCAATACGCCAGCTTATTGCCCCTCAAAGGCTGCACAGCCTAACATCATAATAATACCGAGTAAGTACCTATAATGTTTATTTCAACGTTTAATTTAATAACTGTAATTAAGGGTGATTACTCACATACTAATAAAATAAATTACATTGCAATCGCTATGACTTGACGTTGGCTTGGCTTAAGCTTGCAAGTTTTAATCCTCCAGCATACCAAAAGATATAAGATACTCTTATGTAGATACAGTGCTACCATTATCATTATAGCTGTAAGCATTCGCGTATAACGCGTGCATATTACGAAATTACGTCATAATCTCGGTATTAGTTCAACGATCCACTTATCAGTTTGAGCTCCGTAACCCGGGGCAACAAATACGCTACGGCGCCTTTTCACATTTGCCGATACCGGCGACCTACCCGACGCAGTCTGTGAACGCGAAAACTCGGCCGTTGTTGTATAGCATAAGCGTTTTAAATACCTTCTTCAGTTTTCAAAACTTTGGTACAAAACAGGGGGCCAATCGCGCTAATTTTAAAAGTTTAGGTCCGCTTGCAATTCGTTTCCAATTCAGTTATGGTTATAGTTTCGATTCACCTGTAAGGAATTTGGTATCGCGCTAAAGTTTAAACTTCAACCAAAGTTGCGTAGTCAAAATTTTACAAATATTTTCGTTCAAAATCCAAACAACACAACGCGAACGATTGAGAAATAGTCAAGAAAAAGTAGCACTGTTTCAACTTTTTGTTTGACAGCGGTAACGTTACAGTTGTGATGCAGTTGCGTTCCAAGTTTCTGTCAAACGTTTAGCGCGATACGGAATGTTTAAAAAAGTTGTGAAATGGCTACAGTTCAGTTGCGTTCCAGCCGAATTTTATTAGCGCGATTGCCCTCCAGGACAAATGATATATTACAAGCTTGGTGAATGCTCCTACCAGCCCGCGAAATTCAAAATTTCTTGCGTTTTTTGCAATTTGCAGGCCAGTGCTAGGTTGTATGTTAATTAAAATATTATTCGCGGCTGTAAGACGTATGTAGTTACAGAATTATAATCATCAAAATCACCAATACAACCCTCCAAGTTCATAAAGGCCTAGGAGCAAAAACGTAAGAAAATTTGAATTTCGCGGGCTGATTGGAGCATTCACCTTGCAATGTATGTATGTTTGGCTGGGTGGAATCTTGCAACTGATTTTTAAAGCCTTGTCCGATTGAGCTAAAATTTGGTATACACGCTTATTTTGGATGACAATGCATGCTTAGCTTATGTGACGTCATTCTAATTCCAATATTGTGGATCATCCAAGATGGCGTACCTACTTGTTATTTTTTCTGCACTACCGCAGTATAGGTTGGTAACAAATGAAAAGAATTGCTGAGGACAACACGAAAACTAGTACAACGTCACATTAAGGTGGATGCTCCAGGGTAGCCCGCGAAATTCAATATTTTTTTTATGTTTTTTGCAATTTGCCGGTCAGTGTGAAGCAGAATTCGATTCGCGATTGTAAAAAGCATTTACCTAAAGGATTATAACCATTTGAATCGTCAATATAACCCTCTAAGTTCATAGAACTCGATTGAATGTAATTTCGTGAAAAAGTAAGAGTTTATGCCATGAAAAATTCGGAAGACGGACGATTCAAAAATGCACAACGTTAATGTTCAAGTTTTCACTTCTGCCGGCACTCCCGGAGTGCAACCCGTATTTTTTTTATTTCAGTTTATGCTGTCCCTTTCCTTGTTCCTTGATAAGGCCTTCGCTAACTCCTTCCAGATATTTTTGTCCCGAGCCACCACGCGATACCTCGTCGCGTGAACTCCAACCTAGCACAGCATAGAAATATAAAAAAAAAACAGTACGACTTGTTTATTATATCTATGCACAGCACAGTCCGAAACTCCGCACCGCACCACCTCGCTCCATCAATGGACACTATGGACAGACTCGGTCCGCAACTCCGCTCCGCTACGTCGCTCCGCGTCAATGGACATTCAGCTAACCTCTATTACTGTTAGTTTATCTTCAAGTTAAATGAATATGCACAAAGTTTATCTTTGTGCGGATCTGAATCGGACACAAATAATAAATTGAATGAAATTTAATTGGTAGATGTAAAATACGTGTCCGTTTAATGGGTTCTAGTAAATCTCTAGGATAACGAGCGTTGAGTGCTTGGCGTTCTCTGAAAAACGTGCCCGGCCCCACGGTACACAGAATATATGTTTGTGGGCTGTGACTATTTGCTGAGCTCAGAGCTTTAGTTATACCAGCATAGTGTTTTTACTTCCAGTAAAGTTTTAGAATTGAACTGGATAGTCAAAAGTAAGACAAGCCCATTTCTTTGTATTCGACTGGCAATCTCCGTAATCGCGTCATCGAGACTAAATAATAATGTAGGTATTAATATTCAAAATTTCCAATGTTTTAGATCTCAAGATACTTAAAAGTCTGTGACCAAATAAACAGATGATTAAAAAATCTAAAACCAGTAAATCATAATTTTAAATAGTTCCGGTACAAAGTATACACTTGGGGTCCAATATCCGTGCAATAAGTAGATATGGCTTTTCGAATATCTATGTCAAGGACGCAGATATCATACCACCGCCGTCGCCGTTTGTCTTCTAGCGGATATGGGCGGAGATGCATCCAAGACTCCACAAAATTCTGCCTGGAATACTAGCATTAAACAGCACAACTCGAATGAATAATTCTCAGAATGTGTCGTTCTTTCTATTGGTTTGTGAACTCTTTACGTGAAAACAGTTAACGAATTTAACGTTACTCGGAATAAAAATAAGAAGGGCACTTTGCTCTGAACTTGTGCTGCCGTCTATCGAGATAAACCTTATTATGTGGTGCTTAGCGGTCGAGGGGCGACAGCAATCCTCAGAAAAATAAAACGAACCAACGAACGTTTTGAGTAGTTTTATTACCTCTCTTTCATTTTAAAACGCTACTCAGTCTGAAACTATTTATGAAATTTACGCTTCATAAACATTCCGAGTAATCTTAAATACAAACTGTATAAACATAAACATGTACCTGTTATTGTTTGCAATAATGATTTTATTACGATTAAAGTGCCACCGCGCCATGATTATTGTTTATGTTTATGGCACAAAATCGAGAGAAACGGCTGCCCAAAGATTTAGAATGTTGAAATATCAGGCATCAGTCGCTTGCTAAAGTTAATTTTGGGAATTTTTCACTGTTTTGAATACTCGTTCGATAAGTAACTGTATTTTAGAAGAATATACTCTTCATCAGGTGCAGTGTATTTGTGGCTGCAGAAAGGCATTGCACCTAAAGTAGAGCTTCTTAGTGCATGCGCCTGCAGTCCAGCTGCTGCTACTGTGGCTCATTCTAATCCCCGTGTATTCTCGCATAAACCCGAGCACCAGGGGACTTTCGCGACAACAGCGTCGCAGTTGCGGTTTGTGCAGCCGACTCGCTACCGGAAAACACAGTTGAGATTTGACGGAATTTGAATAGTCTAGAAAATAATCCTCCTACTTTATCACAATTTTATGTGGTTTTGTCATCATCCAGAGTGAATAGGTTACTTATCGGCAAGCATACTTCATCTTCAACCGCAGAATCGTGTACCATTTGAAGGGGTGATTGTGAATTTGTGACACCATTGGTGAACCGGCGGTTTAATATAACGCGGTCTTAGCTCGCTTCGCTAGCAAATCGACGAGGCAAGGGTATCGGTCGCCGATGGAGCGACTTCAAAACCGCGGTGTAAAAGTATCGCGGTTTGGCATGTTGGCTCTTTGTGCATGTTTGAAATCCTAAGAAAGCGGTACCTATAATAAACCGCCGACTCGCAAATTAACGACCGCCTTCAGGTGAGATAGTGATCAAACTTGTGCCTATCAATAGTAAAAAATCCCATCATCTGCCTAGCCTCTTCCCAACTATATTGGAGTCGGCTTCCAGTCAAACCGGATTCGAAATATATGATGGAAAAGCCTGCCGTTGTGCTTTCCAATTAGTTGTCGAGTTTTGTTCGTGCAAATGTAGATTTTGTGCAAGGCTTAAAACAATTAACGTACAATACAGCTACGTTTTAATTGATTAAAAGCAATATCATTTACGTAATTAATCCCTTTTGATGCAAACTGATTTCGAATTTTGAGTACTGGCTTCATAGTGACAAATAATTCAAGTAATTGTAGACCAAAAACCGGCCAAGTGCGAGTCGGACTCGCGCACCAAGGGTTCCGTACAAACCAGTAGGTATTATATTATAAGCAGAAGGTGCGATTTACGATTTATGACGTATTAAAAATGAAAAACTACTTACTAGATGTCGTTCAAACCAATTTTCGCTGGTAGTTTACATGGTAATGTATATCATATATTTTTTTTAGTTTTGTCACTCTCTTATTTTAGAAGTTAAGGGGTACACATTTTACCACTTTGGAACTGTCTCTCGCGCAAAGTATTCAGTTTGGAAAAAAATGATATTAGAAACCTCAGTATAATTTTTGAAGACCTATCCATAGATACCTCCACACGTATGGGTTTGATGAAAAAAAAAACATTTTTGAATTCCAGTTCTAAGTATGGGGACCCCCGAAATTTATTGTTGTTTTTTCTCGTTTTGTGTGAAAATTACACCATCCGAAAGTATCGCTACTAAGGGTAAAATTACACATGGCAAACCAAAGGAAATCAATCATGTTTAACAATTTACTGATGGTGGCCTACCCACGGTACCGTGTACATTAGATATGAGCGCCGTGGCGATTTTTGATGGCGGCGGCATGGAGGTAAATTTTCCATGGCGGCGGCGCGGGCGCGGCCCTGAACCGATCGCTGAAGAAGCGCTTTTTAGGTTGCCTAACAAAATATTTATTGTCGAGGGGCGAGCCGCGAGGTTAAAAAAAACTTTCTTCACATTTCGAATCCAACTTGGGCTCTGACCTTCATTTTCAACGTCAACCTACAGCAAGCCATTGCGAACATGGTCTCCAATTGCCTGTCACTCAACTCGATTCTCGACAACTTTCACCTGGGTAATGTCACCCTGCGAATATCTGATCCCTCAGAGCATAAAATTTTCTATAGCTTGCTGAGTTACCTTCAATATAGGTAATATATAGCGTTTGTGAAAATTATCAAAATTACCGTTCCAAGTGGTCTTATCATATTAACTGACATTGTTGGCTAGAATGAACAAATACCGGTAATTTATTAAGTGTAATAAATAGAAGTAATCACCCTGGCCTTAACATTGCAAACAAATAAAATAACTTGCGACAAATAGATAATAATGGCTTTGATGGTTTTACTGTTTTCAGCCGCACGTATGGATGCAATGACCATTTAGTGTTTGCATAATTATTATACAAGTCATATAAAATAATATACCTGCTCGTTCTATTCTTTATTTTAATGTCCCATAAAATGAGGCGGAGAACTTATATATCCTGTCTCTCGAATAAAATAAAATTCTGCTCCATGTTTTCTCCGGAAAGTTTTCCTTTGGGCATTTTTCTACGTTGTCGCGTGCTTTCAGAACCTTCAGTATCGTATTACGAAGGCAGACCAGCGAGCAATTAGAGCATGCAATGCCCGTCAGATGCCTTTCTCTAGAATTCTTCCCAAGTATGCAAAGCTTTCGATAAATAGGTGGCCCGTTTACCCAATACGCCCGGAGAAGGAAATTCTGCAATGGTTATACATTTGCATTGTTTAGTAGCTTGTGTTCCCATTTTTTTCCATACTTGAGAGGAACTGTTTACTGGAAATCTTTATGAAGCGAATATTTCAGACAGAAAAGGGTTT
Organism: Ceramica pisi; assembly: GCA_963859965.1. Classification (NCBI taxonomy): domain Eukaryota; kingdom Metazoa; phylum Arthropoda; class Insecta; order Lepidoptera; family Noctuidae; genus Ceramica; species Ceramica pisi. The sequence continues at coordinate 4,129,043 of OY982527.1, read as the reverse complement.
CTGATGATAATATGGCCATATGGCACCAGCCTAGGTCTAACACAAGAGCTTTTGTACCTAAACATAAGAATGCCAATTCTAATAATTTTCAAGCAACTTTCGCTTTCGCATCTCAATCACCATATTCTGTCAAAAATGCATGAAAGTTTAAGGCTTTTTTTACAGTTTTCGACTGACATGCTAAAGCGAACGTAGTTTTAAAAAATAGTAGTATTGGCCCTAAGGTCGTAATCACAGCAATTAAGGCCTAATTAAAATGGAGTTAGATTGATACAAGAATCGGCTACTTCCCTTATTCTATATCACACTCTCGATTCGACAACATGTCAAAAGTAGAAAAAACCTGCCAATGGCGAGTCGGACTCGCGCACCGAGGGTTCCGTACAAACCTGTAGGTGTTATATTACAAGCAAAAGTTGCGATTTACGATTTATGACGTATTAAAAAAAATCACTTATACCTACTAAGTAGATCTCGTTCAAACCAATTTTCGGTGGAAGTTTACATGGTAATGTACATCATAATTTTTTTTTTAGTTTTATCATTCTCTTATTTTAGAAGTTACAGGGGGGGACATACACATTTTGCCACTTTGGAAGTGTCTCTCGCGCAAACTATTCAGTTTAGAAAAAAAATATATCAGACACCTCAATATCATTTTTGAAGACCTATCCATGAATACCACACGTATATGCTTGATGAAAAAAAAAAATGTTTGAATTTCAGTTCTAAGTAAGTACATTTGTTGTTTTTTTTTTCTATTTTTGTGTGAAAATCTTAATGCGATGCGGTTCAGAGAATACATTTACTTACAGAGTTTAAACAGCATAGTTCTTATAGGTAGTTTCGGAGAAAAGTGGCTGTGACATACGGACGGACAGACAGACAGACACACATGGCTAATCTATAAGGGTTCCGTTTTTGCCATTTGGCTACGGAACCCTAAAAACAAATGAACACAACTGGCGTTTAGTTTTCATTCCCGTTTCGTCACCCTTAAGTGTTCAGTTGTTTTTAAAGCGTTTGACATGTTGACGATTCGGGAAATAGCCGATGAACCTAATAACATAGAATTAACAGAGCTGCACGTGCTGTGTTGAACCGTGGGTCGATCAATTATCATTTTCTCTATTCTTTAACTACTTAATCGTTATTAATTTAAGAAAAACAGGCATATTTAACAAAATCTATAAATATATCAGTTAGTTTAGAATGACGAAAATACTTCTAAGCCACAGATTTAAAAAGTGTAATTGATTTCTGTATTTGCGATTCCTTCAGCGGTTTAGCGCTTGTCTATCGGACGCATGGTGGTAGTCTTCAAACTACGAAACAAAGAAACAGATGAATCAAGTTGATTCTTAATTTCGTACAGCACAGTCTAAAAAGAAACACATTTACTCCGATTTTTACTGACAATATTGCTGATTGTAGAATACTGATTGATTAAATTTGTTTTAACATTTTCTAATATTAAAAAAGTTTTACTGGGTTCATAGAATCAATTGATTATAAAGGAGCTCGTGGCTAAATAAAAACAGCCGCACGGTCCCACATCCACAGACCATCCTCGGCAAGCTTTGTTTAACCTTGAAGATCTTACTAACATAAGGGGTGTATCCACTTATGTAAAACAGTAACTTACCTATGGATGCAGACAACTCCTCCTCGAAGTAAACTCGATAATCCAATCGAAAAACAATCATTTTTTTTGTATTATCGGTGTATCAATAATAAATAGTCATTCATCTTAAAAGAAAAAAAGAAAGAAAAAAAAATGAGTTTATTTGCGGTCAGTATGACGCATACCAAAAAAGCACAAATTTACAGGTAGATACTTGAAAAATTGGGAAGATATGCGTCAAATCCGCGCAAAACGGCCATATCTCAGCATAATACTGAGACTCGAGTGCGAAACAGAGCCACAGCGCTGGTTTTCAGCGACAGAATATAACGTCGAGATAATAAACGAAAAAACATGGGGATGAGGTCATGTTACTGCGCGATTCAAAAAAACGCGTCATCAGTACAACGCCATCTATCGACAACGTAATTGATCTGTCAAATGTAGTCGTAAGTTCGAACTTAGAAGCTCACACGTTACGATAAATAATTATAATTATGATAGTAAAATGTTCACTTTTCATTTGCTTAATATTAAAAAATAACTCAAAAATACATTGTTTTGATTGTTCAGTTGTTCACACATTGTTACAAAGTATGTAACTTTTCTCGTTGAAAACAACCTAATTCAACGCTCGGTGAAGTTTCTTCCTAAACTTTAAAATTCGATATCTTTTGATTTTTTGGGTCGATTTTGATAAAATAAACGCTAAATAAGTACTAATCAGTACCTAAATTTTGAATCCAATCCGTGGTTTATGCGTGATGCTCCCACAAACGCACAGGCAAACAGACAAAAATCTCAAAAATTGCAGTTTTGTGATCCGTCTTTTTCCTAACATTTCTATGTATTTTTTATGCGAAAATATTCAATGTACAGACACGGCAAGTCTACAATTTTATTATAATGTATAGAAGATAGATAATTATGAGTTGTCAGCGGCAGAAAAGCACCGATGCAATTTCCTCTTTCTTTACGAACGCAGACCAAGGAATTAAGTATTCTTATGATGCTTGATACATAGAAACTTTATTTTTTTATAGTTTTGTCAATCATTTTTAGAGCACGTGGTACCGCAAATTTAGTAAAAGAATTAAGACTTGATCTTTTAATAAAATTACTATTTTATGGTCAACCGAGCAAAGCACCTAGGCTGGGTCTATCATAGTTACCACGAATAACTCATGTCACTAATATAAAAGTGAGTATATAGTGACCTAGTTTTATCCTGTCTTATTTATATGTACGATATAAACGTAGATAACTTTTCTTACCGCTCGCGCTCCCGCAGTAATGTCATCCTTACTGGCAAATGTTATTAAATAATCGATATTTTTAGGGTTCCGTAGCCAAATGGCAAAAAACGGAACCCTTATAGATTCGTCATGTCTGTCTGTCTGGCTGTCCGTCCGTATGTCACAGCCACTTTTCTCCGAAACTATAAGAACTATGCTGTTGAAATTTGGTAAGTAGATGTATTCCGTGAACCGCATAAAGATTTTCATACAAAAATAGAAAAAAAAACAATAAATTTTGGGGGTCGCCATACTTAGAACTGAAACTCAATTTTTTTTTTTCTTCAACCCCATAGGTACGTGTGTGGTATCTATGGATAGGTATTCAAAAATGATATTGAGGTTTCTAATATATTTTGTTTTCTAAACTGAATAGTTTGCGCGAGAGATACTTCCAAAGTGGTAAAATGTGCCCTCCCTCCCCTTAACTTCTAAAATAAGAGAATGATAAATCTAAAAAAAATATATGATGTACTGATGTAAACTTCCACCGAAAATTAGTTTGAACGAGATCTAGTAAGTAGTTTTTTTAATACGACATAAATCGTAAATCGTAACTTTTCCTTATCATTTACCTACAGGTTTGTACGGAACCCTCGGTGCGCGAGTCCGACTCGCACTTGACCGGTTTTTTATGTTTGCATGATGGATGGAAAGCAGTTTTATTAAAGTAGAAGGAAATAAGATTATCTCGCGTGTATTACAAGTTAAGGAACTATGTATGTTATAACATTGATACGTTCCTACATATTCAGATAATATCTTAATAACACATTTTGAAACAAGTTTTTAGTTTTTTACTGTCGGCAAGTTTTGATGTCATGTAGTCGAGTCTTTGAGAGTGCAGCACCAAATATTCACACATCTCAAACGTTTAAAAAAATCGAAAAAAAAAAACAATAAAATTTCATAAATGTTAAATTTTGTAACAAATAATAATAATCGGTATTTATAAGATGGCTCACGGATTTTCGGAAACCAGTTCGGTTTTTGAAGGAGGGAGTTCGTTGCACCAGCCTAACAAGTAGATATTGCAAATTTAATATGACAAATAAAACAGACTTTTGTGTGAGACAAACTGCATTCTGAACCTAAAAGCAGTGGAATAAGAGCCAGTTTCCGGGTGAGTGTGTTGAAAACAATATTTTGTGCTGCAGTTTTAATTTTAATAAAGTTAATTGCGTATTCGCGCTATGTGACGCATGATAAAAACTCGACCTTAATTTGCAGACAAGTGAGGCCTTTATAGAGACGAATCCCGACTGCAAACCTGTTGAATTTTATAATTAATTTTTTCCGTAGAAGTATCGGGATACTGATTGAGTACATAGTTGCATCATCTCTTAGGGCAAACAATGTTTGTGGTTACGGAACTTGTCTAAGCAATATTTTCTAGACTTGCTAAGATTTTAGTTCGATTTTCCCATTCTCATAGGTGTAAATTACGTATAATTTTAGTGAGTGTTTGGAAACGTCGTGATCTACACTTCTCGTCAAACTGCTTGGCCGCTCTGAAGTTAACTACAACGGGGGCGCAGTAATAAATCTCATACAAAAACAGCACCGCGCGAGGCTTGCGCATCGGAAAACTAACTTCAGGGCGGCCAAGATGTTTGGTTAGGACTATACCATTTCATCTCTCGGAGCTCTTTGAGATAACAACCAACAAATAACAACCAATAATAACATCCTTATTCTAAACGAAAAAATCCATGCAGAACAGCACTTTTGGCCATCGCGTTTTTTTATTTGGTGTTCATGTCATTAAGTATTTTCTCAGGCAGGTGGACTTAGCGTGTCTATGCCTCATTTAACCTTCGTTGTAATTTCCGTGATAAATGTAACCCCATTTGGATTGGACTCTGCATTTATAAACGCTTTGTTGTGAAATACGAAATCCGTTTCGCTTTGTGTTAAGAACCTAAGTTGATTCTTTCTGACAGCTCGAAAGGCGTGGCTTAGCATCTCTGTCCCCGAGCGCACCGCACCACACTCTCCTCGTACATTAACGCTGAAAATTAAAAAAAATTGAATATAGATACACCCTGTCAACTAATTTAAACCTCCAAATGATTCAGTGATGCACGAACGCAAATTATGTTAAGATTTATCGGTACTCTTTTAAACAACCTTTTTAAAGATAGAATAAAATAAATATTCAAAGTAGACAAATTTTAAAATTGTTCGTGTTTTGAGAGGTGGAGTCAAGAGCAAACCCATTTCAAATAAAAAAAAACGATGTAACTACGGCAAAGGATTATAGTTTAAAAGCCGCCATTTTGGTCTGTTTTCAAAAGATTAAAGAAGTTCCTCTTGAATCTCATATTCATCGTTGACGATGGTCAAACTGCTTTGGAAGCCACGGAATGGATGCGGTTTTGACAAAAATAGGAGATTAGGTACCTACATTTCAAAATAGAAATAAGCAGAAGCTGGACGGCCTACTTGATTGAGAGGATTACGAGGAGGAATAATAATGTTTGTGGATGTTCTATACACAGAAGTGAAGAAGGTGATGATTTTGTCATCATTTGCTAGTCTTATTAGCCGCCAAAAATCTCCTGTGATATGAGTCCATTGTTGCGTTCAGGTATGTCCCCCAAGTTGCGGGACTACTCGAAAGAGAAACCGTGGCTCCGGAACACAAAGGGCACTGAAGCAACATGGATGGGTTTTAGTCAGTAAGAGTCTGACACTCCCTCCCGCTCCGCCCATAGCGGGGGAAGTCATTTGATGATTTCCAATCCTTAAAAAAAAAGGTATGTCCCCCAAACGTTTTGCTTTATATATAGGCGAAGTAAACGACAAGAGAGCTGTCAAACCATACAAACAAGATGCATGACAGCTCGCTTTTCGTTCACTCCACCTAAGTGATCACGGTGAGATGTCGATATAATCGACCGGCAGGACGCTTCTAGTAACAACTTCCCTAATCCTACAAACATGATGAATGTGAACAGAATCGACCGACTGGATTGACAGTGATACAAATACTTTTAAGAGGCAAAAGAAGAGATGGCGATAGAATGAGGGCGACTCGGAGTAGATAACGTAAATGGCAAAATTAATTTTATAACAAAAGTATAACGAAAGCAAAATATGTTAAGTATTTAGCTAGACAAGATAATTTTCTATGGTTAAAAGCAGTTTTCATAAAAACAATGTACTTAATGCATTACCACATGAAAATGAAAATGGCAAAAAGGCTGATCAAACTTAGCAATTTTTTTATCGAGAAAATATCTTCGTATCGTGTTTTCCTTTTGAATTTAGGAAGATCACTAGCTTACCGGCGCAACTTCGTATGCGTCACATTTTCCATTAATGCTCCGCTCCTATTTGTCTCAGCGTGATGATGTATAGCCTATAGCTTTCCTCGATAAATGGGCTTCCCCGTTAAGCATAAAAAAGAAAGAATTTTTCAAATCGGATCAGTAGTTCCTGAGATTAGCGCGTTCAACCAAACAAACAAACAAACTCTTCTGCTTTTATAATATTAGTAATAGATGATGTCAACTATTACAGGTACCTACTTTACGAGAAAAAATAACTCTCAAATATTTTATTTTTGCTTATCGCCTTAACTAACTTTTATAGCAACAAGAGATCAGCATCGACCAGACCATCGGCATCCACTGCGCATAGTAAGTTGGAAGGCGAAATTCAATCTGTCAAAAATAAGGATGCGCCGATGACGAACTGGGGATACTCAATATAAAACAAGTGCGAGTCGGACTCGCGCACCGAGGGTTCCGTACAAACCTGTAGGTATATACCGCGTGTATCTGACATCGACGCACAAACGATTTCCATGATGAGGGCATGATTCTGGACACCCAGTGTTGCAATTTTTCGTCGGTTCTTTTCTCATTTTTTCATTTTTTTCAAGAGTACCACAAATAGGTATCAGCTCAGCTGAGCTGATATCTATTTGTGGTTTTATTCAGATTGCTCTTTTTAGTGAAAGTAGTTAATTAATTATTTCTTTTATTAAAAATCTCATTGGGTTAGGTCAGAATAACGATTATGAGCAGTCTAAAGTAAAAAAATTCTTTGAATAAAATGAAAAAATGAGAAAAAGCCGACGAAAAACTCTAAGTCCGGGTATAGTAAGTAAGGGTCCAGGGCATGATTCTGGACACCCTAGTCCAGAATCATGCCCTGGACCCATGGAAACCGTTTGTGCGTCGATGTCAGATACACGCGGTATTATAAGCAAAAGTTGCGATTTACGATTTATGACGTATTAAAAAAAAAACTACTTACTAGATCATGTTCAAACCAATTTTCGCTGGTAGTTTACATGGTAATATACATCATATATTTTTTTTAGATTTATCATTCTCATGTTTTAGAAGTTACGGGGGACACACACACATTTTATTTATTTATATATTTTTAAATTTGGTGTACAATAAAGTATATTATACTTTATTGTACACCAAATTTAAAAAACGTACAGAAAATCTTAAACTAAAGACATACAATTGGCGGCCTCATCGCACTCCGCGATCTCTTCCACTTAGGATTTTACCACTTTGGAAGTATCTCTCTCGCAAACTGTTCAGTTTAGAAAAAAATCATATAAGAAACCTCAATATCATTTTCGAAGACCTATTCATAGATAACCCACACGTATGGGTTCGACGAAAAATTTTTTTTGAGTTTCAGTTCTAAGTATGGGGACCCCCAAAATTTATTGTTTTTTTTTTCTATTTTTGTGTGAAAATCTTAATGCGGTTCACAGAATACATCTACTTACCAAGTTTCAACAGCATAGCTCTTATAGTTTCGGAGAAAAGTGTCTGTGACATACGGACGGACGGACGGACAGACAGACAGACATGACGAATCTATAAGGGTTCCGTTTTTGCCATTTGGCTACGGAACCCCAAAAGGCCATTATGCGTCTACTGTTTAGTCATAGGCCAGTCCTAAACAATGAAGCTTCTATGAAAACTTATGATGTGTGTGTACATCAGTGTCATAGCACTAGTCATCTTCAATTTTAGTATTCAATGGTTTATATTGAAAATCGAACATTGATTGTACCTAGCATAAAATATTGGGTGTCTCAGTAAGAGTGCACTTTTTAAAATTGGAATGTTTTTTTTTTTCATGCAAGTGGCTACTCTGAAATTTGACAGCTGTCACCTCTGTTTATTCCGATTATTAAAAATGGAGCGCTTTTCGAATGAACAACGCGTTTTATTGTGAAAACTCATTACAAAAACGAGGCCGAAATTGCAGTGACTGTGAACGGCATTCGTTACAGGAATATGATAACGGACTTCTTGTGACCTCAACTGGACGGCATGAATCTGGACAACATGTGGTTTCAGCAGGACGGCGCAACCTGCCACACCGCGCATGAAACAATCGACTTATTGCTGCAACGATTTCCAGAACACATTAATCTCACGAAATTCTGATGTCAACTGGCCACAAAGATCGTGCGATTTAACGCCGTGCGATTTTTTTCTTTGGGGTTTTGTAAAATCTCGGGTTTATGCGAATAAACCCGAAACAATTCCAGAGCTCAAATCGGAAATCCAACGCGTCATCGTTGAGATACAGTCACATCTCTGTGCAAAAGTCATGGAAAATTTCATGAAAAGAGTAATGGCCTGTCATCGGAGCCGTGGGGGTAATTTTCCGGATATTTTATTCCATACTTAATCGGAACCTGAACTTTATCACAACTCTGTCATAAAATACTTGTTTTTATTTTAAAATGAAAAAGTGCACTCTTACTGAGACACCCTTTATATGAACCCCTTTGCAATTAGTTTTGACTGTCGTGTGTCCTCGGTTGCTAATGGATCTCCCCATCACTTCGTGTCATAATATAACGATAAGTCTGTCGGTGTGTACCAAGATTGCGTATTGTGGTCGACAATCGATCCTCCAGACTCGCTGATTGTTTCAGTGTGTTTGTTCTTGTTATAACAAATCGTCGCGAATTGACGATGATTGTTTTGAAGTGCATTTCACTTTTCAGTAAGGCTGAAGTCTAAATCGCCCTGTATGAAACATTGCCTTTAAAGTTAGCTTTCCAAGCTTTTATAAAACTTCCATTTGCTCACTGGAACGTTTCTACAGTAACTTTCGATTTGATATTTACAAAAAAATGTTAAGTTATACCTTTAACAAACGATTTCAGAAAGTTTTGATTGCTTGTTAGCGACTCTGTGTCATGCCTGTTATGCAAACTATCGTTGTTAGTAGATGCGCTAACTGTCCCCGATGGCTCGACAGTACGTTTGAAATTTAAAAAAGTTTTATGCCGGAAGCTCTTCTGAGCCATATCTAACAACGAAGTTTACCTAGAAGGGTTGCAAAGTAACAAGCGTTAAAAATACTTTAGTGCTGAACAAATTACTTATTCATTTCCAGTTTCTTCGTCTTTACGAACAGCTGCATCGTGTTTCAAAGGAACTAGGTTATACGGTAAACTGTTATTCTCTTCTTCATAAGCAAGGCAACAATTTGTTCAACAAGTTCTTTGTAAAACGTGCTTGACTATCAAGGTGTCGATTTCAGGTTTGTCTCCTGTAGCTTGTTTACAATATAACGTGCACCAAAGGTGCTGATTTGCATAACGCAACTAAAAATAGAATGTAAAACTTATTCCCCTTTCTTTACCGCAGTCAGTTATAAATCATTTATAGCTCACATTATCTTCGAGGACTGAAAGAGATTGTTTGTGTCTTGGTTCATTGCTAAACGCAGATAGCATACGTAAAATTGGAGCATAAACAAAATTAAAGTGTTTCTCAGTGAACATACGCTCCAATTTTATTTATGTGTATGAGACTATGGATACGGATTACCCCATCACGGAAAAGGTTGGGAGCAACGATACACTACACGCTGCTGCGTCGAGGCATCGCTTATCGTAATCCACGATCGATAAAGCCGCTTGAAATTAATACGGGTTATGTCAATGGTTTAGCATGTGATGAAATTGTTTGTAATAAATTCATCATCGTCTCATACTGTTTTTGAGAAGTTTGAGCAGTTAAAATTAAACCTCGAAGAAAATCATCACAAATAGTTTTTAAAATTTATTGGTATTCAAACGACACATAAAATGAGCTCAAGTCCTACGGTCATTACCAGACGATTACGACGCAAGGTAATAAAATAAACTGTAGTACCTGTACCTGTAATTAGTTAATTCCTTGGTAATTGGGACACTAGAGAAAGAGAAATGTTTGCCGGGTGTTACACGTGCGTGCGAAATAAATGAAGACAGTCTTAAGAAGTGACGAGTCGAAATAATTATTTTAAGGCTTGAGCGAACACTAAAAATAAATCGGCAGTGTGATGTCATGAAAAGTGTTACGTACCTATCCAACACGCATCCGAGTATGACATCAGTCCTTCTCGCCACGATCATCTGTTCGCCCGTTGAATTATTATCACAGTTCCCACCATTTGTGATTCACTGTATTTTTTTTCTAGAGCTACGATTAAATGGATTTTGCAGAATGTAGGTTGGCTAACCCATTATCGCAGTTGATACCTAATTAGCGGTCGGATCCAGCCCGTTGTTCTCAGATAAAAACCACAACACGGTAAAGGACAGACGAAATGGTTATGTTTCTGCTACGCTTGCTAATTATGCCTGGCTTAAAGTCGTCTAACTTCTGTTTTTGGCTTCAATTTTATTATCGTGACTTAATTTTTATTTTTTTGATCACGGGATTTTATTAACGGTTTACGCCCTGAGGCTGGATGTTTTTATAATTATTTTCTAGTGTGAACTTACAATATCGCTCTTTTACATTATAAATTTCCTATTTAAAATGCTAGTCTTAGCTTTCTGATGATGTAGTCACCTTATTCGATGTGCTACATTATTCATAGACGGTATCGCCTTCATACTGTTGTTATTTCTGTTTATGAAACTATTACTATATATTTACCTAATTTTAGCTCGTACTCAAAATATTTATGTTCCAACAACACCCACACAAACGACGGATGGCCCGTCAATGTTGTCCTCAACATGGCATTGTTTTCGTTGGTGTTACGTCGCGGAATGCGTCACTGGCGGCTCTAAGTGTCTACGTGGTACGTGCATGTAATAATGCGGCACTCGAGCGGCCAGGCGGCCTGCACTCTGTGCCAGGCCGGCAACATACGCTCGCGCCATGCGGGCTCTGCTATAACTGACGTTTGAAGGTTAACTGTTCTAGTTAACTGCGTTCACGCGACCCACGATAATCGGGATAATCATAGTCACCAAGATGCTGGTGTGTGTCTAGCCTGGACTTGGGCCAGCCCACTCAGACACTCAGATCTACTGTGACTCGTTCATGACGCCGCATATTTTTAACGTAACAAACAGCGCAGACACACTCTCGAGTGCCAAATGTAAAGTTCACTAACATAGATTTGGCAAGAGCAGCTATTTACGCGAAGTGTCTATGCTTCTAGCGAATAATCGCGGACCACGTCGACTTCATTCTAGTGATCGGAGTAGGAAGACGCAGGATCAAGGGAATAGAACACTTGCATATCGGTTTACGGAATATTTGGCCCAGCATTCTTGATAACAAAAATAGACACGACAGTACCTACTTAAACCGCAATGCCATGTTGACGAGGCACATTCGGACACGTTACATGCTCTAATTACCTAAATCAGATCGTCATCAGAACATGTATCTAAAATACATACAGTTACAAATGTCAAAGTACCGGTAATGTGTTCAACGATGACATAATGGATTTGTCTGTGGTTGTGGTTGCCAACAATACTCGTAAATTGTAATCCCTGTGACGACGCGGAAGAAGTTTAATTTCTCAGAAATATGAAATCTTTTTGTAATTAGGTTAATTAAAATAATGATAATCCTTAGGTAGCCTCGATCAGTTCTCTTGCTTTCATAAAAAAGGATGAGATTTTATTCATTAACTCAGTGATCCTAGCCAACTAGTAGTGCACGTACTTGTGCCAGATAACTCTTTTTGCTTCGAGTGTCGCATGCTAATTAAATGTTACTTTATCGTCCGCACGGAGTTCCTGCTTTCTATTGTCTTTGGCAATTCGAACGATTTACCTTTTGGTTGTAATGTATCCGGTTATTAACGACTTGCTTGCCTAATCTACTGTCTGCAGAATGACAAATTGTATTACAAAAATGTAAGCAATAGTTATTTATAGCATGTCGTCGATGGACGGTTGGAAGAGGAACGAAGCATTTTAAGCCTGTGTCTACGGAACTATCTCACATCAAACTATTATGAACACTCTGACGAAGACATACCTATATGTATGTTTGAGTCAGTTTCTGGCATTGTCTTTTATGTACCACGAGCAACATTTTATCTAAATTTGTACATCACTCCATGACAATGGATTCATCTTGTGACCTAATGTAGTGGCCATATTTTTACTAACAATGACAGTCTCGGAAGTAGCAAGCAGCAATACCAATTGGCATTCTCCGAGATGTTTTGTTGGCAGACGTGCTCGACAGTACGTATCTCCGTTCGATATCTGATGGATTGAATTGACGACATGTACCTTTTAATGAAAGATTAATGATTGCTCTAGGCGCATTATTGCAATTTCTGTGACAGTCACATTCAAATCATCCGTTTTTTAGGGTTTTGTACCCAAATGGTAACAATCGGAACCCTGTTACTAAGCCTCTGCGTCCGTACGACTGTCCGTCCGTCCGTCTGCTGTTCATCCGTCTGTCAGTCTGTCAACGGGCTGTATCTCAAGTACCGTAGGTAATAGGTAGGCAGTTGAAATTTTCATTGTGTATTTATATTGCGTCTATTAAAACTACTAAAAAAACTTAAATTAAAAATAAAAGGGGGCTCCCGCAACGTTGACCGTGTTTTTTTTTCGGTTTATGGTACGGAACCCTTCGTGTGAGAGTCCGACTTGCATTGGCGGTATTAATTAAGTCATGCTTTTCAATAAAAAAGTTAAATCAAAGAATGAAGTCCCGCCGTTCCAGGTTTTGATTAAAACTCGGATGTTTATGCAGAATTTCAATAAGCACAAGACTGCTAACAAATGAATATTTGTTATCTAGTCATCATTGCCGTTTCTTGACAATCTCTGTGGGCATTCGTTTGTCTTACTTCTAGCTACTTAAGTCAGTGATCATGAATGTGTTGGAATCAGAAAAAAAATGTACGATTACCTACCTCTGACATTTGAAAATATTTTATTGATCTGTTAGCAGCGACAGCTGCATGTATGTTTTCATTGCTTTCCTGTTATTACTAAACGTCTTTTGTTCTATAACGGTCACCTTTCAAATGCCTCTAATTTATGACGGCACCGAATCCCTTGTGCTTTTCTTATTTTTAAGTTCTTCTTAGTTCCGCAGAGTTTATTTCTGGTAACAAAAACCATGACTATTATAAATATTTGAAGTTTCGGCCGAATTTTCCAAGTGCAATAGTTACCTACAAGGAAAATGTTGCAAAATTCTGTTTATTTTGTTCACTTTCGGTGAATGTTTATTTTGTTCACTCTTGAGTCTAGGTCAGAGGTGACAGAGACAAAAGAGAGATTGTTATCTTGCCCTTGCAAATCGTATACATGTACCTACTGATTTGATCTCTGACTATTGACAATAGTGCAATAGTTGCAATAATACTTTGTTGCAGTGAAAAACTATGTCGTATGAAAATATGCATAAAACATTTTTACTGAACAATGAAGTTTAACTACCTACATTCATATATTTTTAAAGCTCTAAGGCGAGATACTTAATATTACATATATCGAAATAATTGCTTCTATGCAGTATTCACACATCGTGGTTACTATCTCAAAGTCCAAAATAAGGTCATGGTCGCCATTTAAACATTGGTTTTATAAGAAAAAAATCAGGCTGCAATCTTTGATTACAGAGCGGCTTTTGTCGACATTAAAATATGTCAACACAGGCATACTATCAGCCAATAAGATCATATTTAGCTTTATTAGTAAGTACTTGCAGAATTAATAGAAATAATATTTACAAAATAATTACTCGGTTAGTAATATTATACAATTGGTTAGCAACATAATAACGGGCGTAGAGCGCTACATCAAAATTGGTCACAATATCTAGATTCTGACACCCTGACTAAATCGGTTAGGCTAGGGACAGGAATTGTGACCAACCGCGCAATACAGCACACACCAGTCACGGCTGGGCTAAATTTTATAAGAGTTCAATCCACACACCAAAGCATACAAAAAACACAATCAACAAGCTTACAATAAAGCATATATAAATAAATAAATACTTCAAAATTTGCGTTATCTAAATACCAAGCTTGAATTTTTTTCATTTCTTTTAGGTACCGTTGTAGTTGCGAATACGTATTAATGTCTTGTGGAGTATTATATTGTTTACTTTGATTTCTCGAAAAAAAAAATAACGCGTATAATAAAATAAAAAAATTGGCTAAGTGCGAGTCGGAGTCGCGCACCGAAGGTTCCGTACAAACCTGTATACAGGGAAATTGAAAAAATACCCGAAACCTCTTAGGCAGTGAAAGTACACATGATTATAAGCAACTTTTGTTTTGGTAAAACTCCGAAATCTCGAAAAAAATACCAGCTGTTTCATACAAAATGCAGTATTTAGCCAATGAAAATGTATGAAACAGCTGATATTTTTTTCGAGATTTCGGAGTTTTACCAAAACAAAAGTTGCTTATAATCATGTGTACTTTCACTGCCTAAGAGGTTTCGGGTATTTTTTCATTTTCCCTGTATAAGTAAAAGTTCACCCATCACGATTTATATGTGCTTTAAAATTGCTCCTTGCCAAATTTCATGATTCTAGGTGGATTCTTGGATTGGTGGACCCTTTAGGTTTTGATTCCCTTGCGACTATTTGCGAGTTTGAAAATATGCGGCTTAAATTGCTGTTTCTTTTGATTGCGTTGACATAGAAGTTAGAGTTTGTTACAGCTTAAAGGTATTTGATATAAAGGAGAATGCCCACGGCACTATGGACAAATGTACTCAATTCAACATTGTTGTGTCTTCATAAAATCATCTTTAAAATACTTGATGGCATGTCTAAATACTACCTCAAAAGATTTAACACAAACTACAATGGCATTTCTGAGATATTTACGAAAATGAAATTACTATTTTGAGGTTATGTTCGACCAAAAATTAGTTGAAAAAAGCTATTTAAAAGGGTCTGAACGGGTTTACGGGTGAGCTTGGTATCTTTGAAGCATAATTTGTGTAAAATCTGTAACGTTTTACCTCACCAAATCTTATTTAGATTTTGCGCATTTTTAAATCTCATGCCCGCGTTTCATGAAATTGCAAAGCATGGAAGAAATCATTACTAAAATAGTCAATCGCTCAGTGTTATTGTCTAGATTCTACTCAAATCATAGATGTGGTAGGTATCATGAAATGGTCTTTGTAAGTAGACCCTCTCTACTTACAAAGACCATTTCATGATAAGGTAAAGCACACAACACCAAATACAACAAATAAAAGAATGATTATTTCTGAAACTTGTATTTTATTCTTCTAAAAATATGTTATCCAAAAATAGTGCTGGAACACTGACATTGTCGTAACGTGCCCAGCTCAAATACCACACTATGCACATTACATGCACACAGCAACCTACAGTTCTTTTTCCCACATGGCAAGAACAATAGTATCCTACTATAGCGCCTAATGGATCTCTTACATTTTCATCTTTATTTACTAAAATATAACAATAATATGTTCTACTAGACACATGACTCGATTTTATTCTTCCTCTTACTAAATAATTATTAGTTCCCAATACTTAAATTCTGTGCAACTGCAATCTTAAATGATACTACACACAATTCATTCATATCCTCGAATAAATGTAAGTGATTAAAAAAAAAAACCTAGTAAATATGTTAGTTATTACCAACACATTAGTAGAAGGTTTCTACCTATACAGGTTATGTTACAATCCGGTAACCCAACGATGGGGTGAGGAACTAACACACAGACATGGATTGTGCTTGTGTCCTCTAAGATTTGTTATATGGTACGTAAACATAAAGCGCAGATCCTAACTAAAAAAAATCCTACTACGTTAAAAATACAATATGCATTCTTACCGGTGTTGGTGAGATCCAGACTCGTAAAATGTTATTCGGAATCTTCGATAACATGCGTCTGCGCCTAAGTGGCGTTAATCTCAAAGAGCAGTTGAGACATTGCATCACAGTCGCACTCGCCATGATCACAACTCAAAAAGTCCGGCTTTTAGTAATAAACAATACACACGGTGCAGTGGCGTTAAAAATATGTTTATTTTCAATGGGTTGGCAGCAGTAACGGAGGAACTAAAAGGCTCGACTCGAAGCACAACGTACCAAAACCAGCAGAAATAACAGTATTGTATTGCAAAAATATGACAGACGCGCAATAAACGTCAAATAAGGTTGTACCCATACTGATGAAATATCGATTTTTGATCGATTTCCGTAAACCAGCCAGTGGTATTTCACAACTTAGCGCCGATGTCGCCGTTTACAACCACTGATATTGATAATGCCATCAACAACTTGTGATATAGAACTCAGTTATTACTTTACAATAAAAGATTGAACAATCAATACAAAATCGATATCATTTTATTTTATGTAGGTAGGTACGCACATTACCCGCAATAGAAAAAATGGACATCCCTAGTATTGACAGTCGGTAGTAAAAAATGGCGTACTATAACGTCGGAAACATAAAAGTACTAATTATTTTTCAAAAAACTATCCCATTTTAAATATCAATCAAAATCTTTTTTAAAAACTTATTTTTATTTTAAATATTTCATGCCGTTCAAGGTTTTGAGACACAGGTAATTTATCAAGAGTACTGTTCATGGGCAATCTCTTTTCAATTTAATATCTCTACGCGTTCATGAGGAAAGGGGCAGTAAGTTTAAAATTATTTAAAATATTTGTATTAGATGATGTAACTAAAAATGTACGGTTTTCGAAATTTTTCCTTTAATGATTCTGAGTTCACGGGAAGTACCCTGTAGGTTTTGATTCCCTTGCGAATGTCGAAAATTTGCGGCATAAACGGCTGTATCTTTTGATTGTGTTGGCTTAGAAGTTTGATTTTTTCACAGCTTCAAGGGACAGTAGACCTGAGTATTTGATATAAATTCTTACCTCCACGCGTTTCTGAGAAAAGGGGTCTTGACAGACGAACGGACAACAAAGTGATCCTATAAGGGTTCCGTTTTTTCCTTTCGAGGTACGGAACCCTAAATAAGTACAAAAATGACCAACTTCTGCAAAGTACAGAATAACGTAAATTTTGGACGTCGTCTTGTCAAAAAATTAAGAAACCGGAAATACACCCAAACAATAGAAGATTTTTCCAAATTGATTTAGGCGTCTTTGAGTAATCGGGGAGCATACACAATAACAAGATTTCTACAAATAGAGAACCACCTTTTTTGAATTCGGTTAAAAAGAAAATAGAGGTGCTTCTTTTGTTGGGTTTTTTGTTATTTTACTATTGATAGGCATAGGTACGTTAAACCACTATCTCACCTGATGGTAAGCGATGATGCGGTCTAAAGATGGAGCACGCTTGAATCTAATTGTATTACATTTAATTCGGTATTTTGGTTACCGAACTAATAATAAATGGTAAATTGGAATACATTTAATCGTTAAGCTACGTAGTGCCTTAAATCTGTCTTACGATTGGAGTGCCTGACCATTACAGCGTAGCGAGGCAAACGAAGCGGAGAAACGGAGAAATATTAACCAATCATTTCAATCAAAATGTATGATTTTATGCAATTCCACTAGTTAAAATTTCTCCGTTTCTCCGCTCCGCTGCCTCGCTCCGCTGTAATGGAAAGGCTCCTTAGCCTCAACATGACTAATATTCTAGCATAGTTAATTAGCTATGAAACCAATTTAGGCCAGTCATACAAGACATTTTAGGTCGCAGTATTTTGTACTGTCCTGATTTTTTTGGGTGTTATTAGGGTAGTTGCCAGTAGTGTACACCCAATTTTTCAACCTCGAAAGATCTGTGCTAACTGCGTGGTGCTCAGAAAACTTCAAAATTTTCGGTAATTTTTAAGATTTATACTTAATTCTTCAAAACGGTGCGTTCTAGTGAGAAAGTTAATCAAGATACTTGTAAAGTAGACAAGATTTGCTGTAATTTGAGTGAACGGTTACTCTGTAGTCTTAATGAGGATTGAGGTACAAGCTCTTCAAACATTGCAATTTTTTTTACAAAAAGTTATAAAATGTAGTTTTAACTTTAAGGTTAGGATAGGCAGACTATGCACTACCATATTTTTTGCATAAACATCTATTAACACTTCAATGACTACACGACGACGTATAAATTACTTTACCGTTGTGAAATTATGGTTAATTATTTTTTCGCGCAGAGTAAATCTAGAGAAAATATTTTGAGTTCCCATGCTGCTCAAAAATTTTATTTTCTAAAAAAAAATTGTTTTTAGAGTTCCGAACATCCGTAAGAAATGGAACCCTTGAAGGATACAATACAATAACAATACAATAACACTTGGCCAGATTTTTTGTTTGCTGGTCACGAGTATCGTTTTTATTGACTGCATTTACTACTTAAAACCATTGTTAAAGTTACAAGTGTGCGCTTTCTAGCGAAGGAGGCGGCGGGGAGGGCGAGGAGACCCTTTCGTCCCGGCCGCCGTGGTGGACGCCGCGGGCGTCGGGGGCCGCCACCTGGTGACCTCCGGCCACCGTAGGCGCGGGCCTGTGGACGGCGAGCTATGGGTGGCTCGCCGTCCGTCCGTCTAGTTAGACGACAGGCCGTGTCGACGGCGCGTTAGTGTTCCACGCGCGCCTCAAAGAGAGTCAGCACACAGAGGGGCCCGAAAGGGCTGACGCCTGCCGGAGTCGCGGGATAATTCGCAAGAGACACCGTGGCTCCGGAACACAAAGGGCAATGAAGGAACATGGATGGGTTTTAGTCAGTAGAAGTCTGACACTCCCTCCCGCTAACACCCAGAGCGGGAGGAGTCATTGGATGATTTCCCATCCCTAAAAAAAAAAAAAAAAGCACGTGTGCGCTTTTATTCAGCTCCATCCTTTTCTTTTAGAGTCGATGGTAGCCCTTCAATATTTTGTGCCCAATATGTGGCCTCGTTTATAGTGGTGTCAGTGTGGCATTCATTAGATTCTCAATGGTGCAGGTGTAAGCGCTGTTCCATCATTAAACCATATTAATATCATCTGTAGGTATAGCCATATTTTCTTGTTTGCAATTTTGATCACTGTTGTTTCGGCTGTTGCTGACCATAATAATGTTCATAAACAGTAATGCCGGTTTCACTAAATGTACCTATCTAATGCCTATCGCTAATGCGCAGTTGTGCAAAAACAGCGCGCTTTTTATTAAGACCATAGACATCCGAATTAAGTCAGTCGTTTGCTTGATTGGTTTTCCTATCATCAATTATTGTTGGTTAGTGTTTAATTATTGGCTGGTATTTATTTTTGGTTGTCGTTTGTTTATTTTGTTTGTTTTTGTTTTGTCCTGGAATGGAAAAGTGTTTACACTTAATGAATGAGGTGCTGTGAGTTAAGAAAGATATGAAAAAGTCCCAACACGTCACAATTGGAAACTAAGTAGCTGTACTGTACCTCGCAGCTTCGCTCCCGTAAAAAAAAATAGAATTAGCGGAATAGCCCAGCCGTTCACGCATGATGCCCCAAAGACCAAGAAAAATGATGACCAAGGGAACATGAATTTGAATATTCGGGTATCTTCCCATAGTTGGATGACCATTCTCTTTGATTATTGAAAATACTAAGTAATTTAAATATGATAAGATTTTTTTTTCACTGAGCTATACATAATATCCTTTTCGAAAGTCCAGCAAATCACAGGGCTCCAGTGTTTAAACAACAATTTCTAAAAATTGTGAAAAGCGGTTCATTTTTGATGGGCTATATCTCAATACGTATAAAACCAATTAAGCTACATTTGCACTCTAGTTGCAGCAAATTTTATCTACTTTAAAAGTCTATGGATTGACGTTTTACGTAGAATTAACCGTTTAGAAGATATATGAGCCAAAGCCTGAAAAGATACCGAAAATTTTGTTTTCCGAGGGCCTCGCAATGAGCACAGATCTTTCGAGTTTGAAAAAATGGGTATTGGTACTGGCATTTGATATCATAATATCCAATAAAAACCGGACAGTGCAAAATTCTGCGACCTAAAATGTCTTGTATGACTGGCCTATAAAAAGAGATTGTACTTACTAATCATTGATTGTACATCAATTGTACTAAATTCGCTGTTTTTGATATTTTTTTGTATCCGTCTTTCTATAAACCAGAAATAATCGCCTAGCATTGTTCGAGTATCGCGGACAATTTTGCTAAAATAATCCCAAGTTTTTTGTGTAAACGGTCACAGTGCGCGGTGGTTTTCAGGAAAAAAGAAGAGGTGAGTAGGTACAGAAAATTATTTTTCAGGTTCATTAGCCCGTTACCACTCCCTTACATCTTGTGTTACCAGCGCAGCACTAGCAACCAGGAACTAAATGTTCGGAATACCTAGTTTAAAATAAAACCTAGGAATTTTTGGACAACCATAATATTATTTGATATTCAAAGTACCTATGTACTTGTTTTTAATAGCACCCCAACACCCCCAGCCACTAACATCCACACATACCGCGTGTATGATCGATGCACAAATGATTTCCATGGGTCCGGGGCATGATTCTGGACACCCTAGACTTAGAATTTTTCATCGACTTTTTTCTCATTTTTTTTCAAGGGTTTTTTTACTTTAGACTGCTCATAATCGTTATTCTGACCTAACCCAATGAGATTTTTAATAAAAAAAACCGCGTTCGCGGTTGTATGGTTCTCATTGGCATGCAAATCAAAGACATATTTTCTCCAGCAGCATGTCGTTCTTCTACATATTTTTAAACGACGAGAAAACGGAGGAGTTTCTCAAGTCGACGCGTAAATATATATTTTTTCATGTATGACCGACCACGCATAACTTTTTAAACTTTTCAGTGTAGTCCGATTTTTATTATTCCCGAAGTTTGAAGATTCAAAATTACTTTGTAAACTTACATGAGGTTAAGAACTTAGTTATTAAGATTAAATAAGAAAACCGGGCAAGTGCGAGTCGGACTGGCGCACCGAGGGTTCCGTACACACCTGTAGTTATATTTTTTAAGAAAAAGTTGCGGTTTACGATTTATGATTACTTGACCAATGTTCAGTGGAAGTTTACATGGTAATGTACCTACATCATATATTTTGTTTAGTTTTATCGTTCTCTTATTGAGTCTCAGTTCTTAGTATGGGGAACCCCCAAAATTTATTGTTTCTTTTTTTCTATTTTTGTGTGAAAATCTTAATGCGGTTCACAGAATAGAAAAAAAGAAACAAAAGATATTAATTTCGCCAGAAATGACGCACAAACACAAAATCAAACAAAAAATAAAAAGAAAAACAAAATTACACACTAAATACAACCTATTGTATTCTATATTAATACGAAGCAAACAAAGCCGTGTGACACCACCAGTGAGGGCCAGACATATTATCATGTCTGGTCACACCACAGACAAAACAGAACAGAACACAGGTCCACATTTGTCTATGGCGCGACGTCTGGCACCGACAAATTGACAGGTGACAACCTCAGAACAATAACATTGTTCTGGTGACAACATAACAAGCACAATAACAAGACAAAATAAATAGATACATCTACTTACCAAGTTTCAACAGCATAGTTGTTATAGTTTCGGAAAAAAGAGTGATGAGAGACCACAGTTTACAAATAACAAAAAATGAATTAATTGAGTGTTTCCTTTTTGGAATATTCTTTCTTAGATACAATAAGTTCACCAAAAACGGTCGCAATTATATACACCAAAATCTCTTTTTGGAAAAAAAAAAGATTTATCGAAATGAAAAGACTACACCTTAACAAAATGTAGTAGTTATTCAAAACTAACTCGTGGGTAGTCGCAACTAAAATGTGTTGATAATTGTTATCTGTGTCGTGATAAGAAATAAAAAATATCCATGTTTGCAATGAGTTATTGCAGAGTATAAAATATAAAAAATCAGCAAGGACTAATTTTTTTTTTTTTTTGTATACATTTGTAAAAGATTATCGTACAAACATTCTTCCTACATCCTTATCTCTTTAGGGTATGAATTTCCAAAATCATTACTTACTTCGATATAAAAGGAAAAAATAGAATATTTTTGTACATTTCATGCTCAGTACCAAGAGTTGAAAATCCAACAGCAAAAAATAATGTGATTAGGCATACATTCAGGTATTTCCAAGTTTTAGACAAAACGGATATACGAACCTTAACGCTTGCGACCCACCTAGTGCACTAATCTAATTTCAACGTACACGATCTAAATATACTTACATACTCGCTGCATCCACTCAAGCTGATAAAATTTCATTAACTACCAATGTCCCTGTTTCATTTTTATTGATGTTTCCAACGCGTTCACGTTAACATAATTCACTATGTAAACCTGAAGCGTTGGAAACATCAATAAACGATCAAAATTTGGATCGTTTATTGATGTTTCCAACGCTTCAGGTCACAGGTTTTAATTTACACTGTAAATACTTCAGAAAAGTACACATCCATGTGTTTCTTTTATTCAATGTAAAGTGTGCCGCAGGCCGCTGCATCTGGATCCGAATAGCAAATTTTGTTTATTTACACCAATTTGAATAAACTGTTCCATCATTTCCCGCATAAATTTTATTTTTGGCGAGTCTTGTCGCAAATGTGATGCAGTCGTATATTATTCCCAGATGATTTGTACTGGTTCGCGACCAGCAATAATTCTGGTCATTCTAGTTTCATTACAAATCGAGATTGGAAGACGTGATGAATGATGCAAGACGAATTAATGTGCCTAATGAATGAGGAGACCACGGTAGTTGGCTTTTATAGCATCGTACGTATAAATAACGTTAAATGTTGCTATTGTTTGCTCCACGGGGAACTTGCTATGGATTTATATACAGGTATAAACACAAGCACAAATTACTAGTTTCAGTCTACTGTAATCATTACTGGTGTACTTACACAACATAGCACAATGCAATTTTATGATTAAACCTACGGGCACGGCAATTTTATTATGTTTTGTTGTAGCAGGTCGTTCCCAGAACATCTGCCTTTAGAGAAGCGTGTTTGGATTTTCCAAACTGCTTCTGTTCCGTTACAATTAAATTACGAGTGGAAAGGTTCTGGCTTTTGTAAGCCAACTTCATTATGTATTTTCTTTCTGTCTCTACTGAAAAGAGATACGTTTCTTTACATGTTTTTATTGCTTCCATCCAGTGATTGCACAAACAAATCACAGTTTTGTTTACCGTATTCTGTTGAAATTAGTAAACTCTAAACAGTCAATCACCTCCTATATAAAGGACTGTGACAAAACTTGGCCCGACATAGGCCCCACTAGACCGAAGCGAAATCGATCTTAGCTATGGGCTAGCTCTCCGTCCGTCCGTCTTATGACGACAGGCCGTGTCGACGGCGCGTTCGTGTTCCACGCGCGCCTCAAAGTGTGTCAGCATAAGGAGGGGCGCTTGCCGGAGTTGCAGGACTATTCGAAAGAGATAACGCGGCTCCGGAACACAAACGGCAAAGGAGGAACATGGATGAGTTTTAGTCAGTTAGAGTCTGACTCTGTCTTCCGCTCCGCGCAGAGCGGGAGAAGTCATTTGATGATTTCCCATACTTGAAAAAAAGGGGGTGGCCTTGTGCGTGACAGTTAAAAATGTCGTCTTTGTTGTATGGTGAACGCGTATAAACATACGTTCGATTGGCCATTATCTTTCATCATCATCATATCAGCTGATAGACGTCCGCTGCGGGACATAGGCGTCCCCCAAGTGTCGCCTCAGCAACGGGTCCTGTAACGGTCTGTTAGTATTATATTTACTTAGTTGTTACCTGAGTGGCGATTGTTGCTAACCAGCTACAAACGGCTAACGAGACGGCTAGATATTTCAAATGTGGCCTCAGTTAAAAATTAGATATTTTATATCTGTATTTCTGGTCTTGTTTACACACTGTGGTATCACTGTATGCTAATAAGACCGGAAATAAAAAACCGCACATGGTCTACATTTCCGCTCGATTTTGTTTATTTTGTGCAGAATCGACATAGACCTACAGCTAAGATAGATTTCAATCTTATCACGACAGGTAATCGCGTGCATTTCAATATTTTTCCAATAAGCTCCCATGGGTGCAATAGCCAACTCTTTCGCTACGTTCTCCGAAATTTTCAGATC
The DNA here is from genome assembly GCA_963859965.1 of Ceramica pisi. NCBI lineage: Eukaryota > Metazoa > Arthropoda > Insecta > Lepidoptera > Noctuidae > Ceramica > Ceramica pisi. Next base: position 4,104,790 of record OY982527.1, on the reverse strand, counting down.
ATGATTTTTTCTCAATAGAACGAGCATATTTATTTTCATCAACTTATTTAAAAAATAACCGGCTAAGTGCGAGTCGGACTCGTGCAGGAAAGGTTCCGTACCATCGTATTTTTATTATTTTTTGCTATAGCGGCAACAGGAGTCCAAACTCTGTGAAAATTTCATGTGTTTACCTATTATGGTTCATGAGATATAGCCCGCTGACAGACGGATGGACGGAGGGAACGCGCAGGCGTAGTAATAGGGTTCCGTTGGTTACCCTTTGGGTACGGAACCCTAAAAATGAGAAAGTAATGCTTTGTTACCGTTTAGACATAGCATAGTATTATTGTATATATGCAATTGGGCATAAGTTTGTTTAATTTCAGTGGTATACGAGATATTGTAATTTTGGCGCATTATTTCGTAAAGTGAGACAGAAACATATCTGCTTCTTGTTGCCAGAGTATCATCTTAATTCAACCTTAAAGCTATACATCTACGTACTTGCCTATTATCATCTCTAGATAATTACGGAACTTTGGGGTTATATTAGTAAATTACCCTGCTTTTGCGAACTTTTGGTAGTCTGTTAATCGTTTATAAGTTCCTGTTACAACCTAAATTCGATGAATGAACCGAACTCTGAGCCAAGTTTAAATTGTGATCGATTAAGATGAAACCGTCTGATAAATTGGAGCGAAAATAGCTCAGTAGTTCAAGCGTCTGGCTAGCCAAGCGAAAGATCTTGCCTTTGATTGTAAACCCCATGTAGCTCACCCGTCGTCGTGGAAATCGGCAAAATGGTTATGGTGAAAATCGCCTTGGCTTATTCCGTTAATCCACCCTAAAAAAGCCACCCTAAGGTGGATACTCGGAAACGATTTTAAAAGGAAAACTAAGCTTCGGTTCGTAACAGTCAACCAACTTATAAAATGCAACTAATTAGGTAAAAATTTTGGCAGATTCCGTGTGTTTTTACCTTAGGGGGGCTAGGTATGAAACCAACGCCTTCTATGTCAACTAATTACATAAAACTCGCAGCGTATACCGACCTAAAGATGACGCTGGTTAAAACTCATTAATAAAACATGAAACCACCTTATTGAAATAAAATGCATTGTCAGGTCTTTGTCCTTGTAAATTAGTGAACGAATAAAATTGGGGTGGGAAACTTTAATTTCAGGCTCATACCAAATGGTCTTGAAATGTGTAATTATACAATTATTAAAAAGTATGTTAAGTAGTTCGCTAGCTTTTGAATAGGGTACGACGCCGAGTCTACTTATGTTTACAGGTTTCCGCCTTTGCGGGCTGAACCGACAAGCCTCGAGCTCTTTGTGTGCAAGAAACATCATAAGTAGCGTAGCAAAAACCGTTGAATACTTTCCAGATACATAGTATAAGTAGTCATATATTGTCAGGAAACTAAAATCTTCTAAACGTTGCGTCACTTTGTCTCTGAAAGCATCAAGTATCGGGAAAAGCAAGGAGGTCCACAAAGATTTACGTTCTTGGTTCTTTTCAATACGCTGTTCTCGATTCGTTTGAAAACACAAGAGCCCCTTGCCGCAAGGGCTTCCTTTCTGAAGAGATATTCAATTTAATCTCTTGTCGATTTTTAAATCAACAACTATGTTGGTTTTGACGTAGTGATCACAAATACAAACTGTGCCAAATTAAGATGCAGTGAACTCTATTAATTTGACAACGAATTAAGGTTGTCGAACATTGTATAAAGAGTTTTGAACGGTCAGTAATGCGTATCATCGTCGTTATTATATTAAACTAGCTGACCCGCGCAACTTCGTCTGCGTCACATTTTCCATTACTGCTCCGCTCCTATTTGTCTTAGCGTGATGATATATAGCTTATAACCTTCCTCGATAGATGGGCTATCTAACACTGAAAGAATTTTCAAATCAGACCAGTAGTTCCTGAGATTAGCGCTTTCAACCAAACAAACAAACTCTTCTGCTTTATAATATAAGTATAGATAAGCATGACAACGCTAGGTTCCTTTCGGTAACGACGATGTAAAAGAGATGCCGAAATGTTTGGATTAATTCCGAACGATTTTCATTTTTTTTCGGTTTAGCATCATGTGTTGTAATCGTATGTTGCAGAGATTCAGCTTAGTTTATTTAGAGTAATGGGTATCACTAAATTAAAGTACGAGGAGCTCGTGGCTAAATAATAACAGCCACACAGGTAGATCTTCAAGGTTAAGCAATGCTTGCCGAGGTTGATCTGTGGATGGGTGACCATCTTAACATATCGAGTTTCCTCCGTGCTTTGGAAAGCACGTTAAGCTGTTGGTCCCGGCTGTCATTTGGAGATCTTTGGCAGTCGTTACGGATAGTCAGCTTAGAAGCCAGAAAATCTGAAACCAGTCTTGCCAAGGAGTAGCGTGTTACCCAGTTAATGGGTTGTGGAGGTCTGGGAGGCAGCTGCTCCACGTAAAATACTGGTATTCAGCTGAATCCGGTTTGACTGGAAGCTGACCCCAATATACTTGGGAAAAGGCTAGGCAAATGAAATGATGGTATCAGTAAATTACACCTCGCATGCAGAAGTTAGGAATTTACTTAGTCATAAAACACGTTTCAGGTGATTCTGATCTGCGAATTTCGAGTTCTTTGAATAACGGTTATTTAGATTTTAGTGATTCACAATTTTTCGACGAATTTGTTTAGAACCAGATTAATAATGTTAAGCTAAATATGTCCTATCCTAGATACTAATATTATACCTAAATGATATTGTCTGTTTGTTTGAATGTTATTGTGTTATTGAATCACGCAGCCTCAAAGGAAGCACGTATTTGAACAAAATTGTGTCCATTTCTTCTTTCATGGCTCGGTTTTGGACATGAGAAGTTTAGGGCAAACATTAAAAAGCTTACCTGCGAAGATTTTTTTTTATATTTTCCCCTGACTCCGCTGGAAAAAGATTGCGGATCCCTAAGGGTCTTTTCGTTTAAGAGAAGGACTACTATTACTCATACTTAGGTAGGGTATATCTTCATCTAATTAGCCTAAATTAAGTAGCCAGTTACCTAACTTGTTGATACTTCTCCATTATTTTTTTAAAAATGATTCTTTTAAGTTTAAAGTTAATGCAAGGTAATTTAGAAATCAACCCAGAAATTAGTTGCATAAGTCCTTAACAATACATGCATATTATTATTTATTAAGGACTTATGCAACTCATTTCTGGGCTTACTCATCATATTGCTATGCGATATTATTATTTTGAGATATAGATGCTATTTATGATCTATGAATCAGTCGTTTGCATCTATTTAGACTATTACTATAGTCTAAATAGATGCAAACGTAGGTATCACAATGGTTGTAGTTTGTGTATTTACATAATAAATTTTGTGGAAAGTGGGAATGGCGCGGGCTACGCGCCAGCTAATCGATGCATTATACTTTTATTTTGTTACAAACGCAAGGTCGGTTGGCAGTTGGGACCGCAGTCAAACGCAATGCCTAGTACTAGGCGAATAAATCATTGCGACCGTAGTGATTAGGCAGTCTTACACCTGGACAACATATTTTAGTGTCTGTGTTTTGTTCTCAAAATTTATTGACAAATTAATAAATTTACTTATATATAATTTGCCTAAATATTGGATGTATTGTTTTCTAACGAATTATATCAACTTTTGATAAAATCTTTACACGTGTCGAGTTTGATGCTGAAATTGAATAGTGCACCCTCTAGGGGCGGATGTGCGACCTAAATCGTCCCTCAGTTCGTAAAGTTGCTTTAGTACCTATGAGTTTCCATCGACAGCGGAAAACCTCACAGCGCGCCATCTGTGTACACCGCGTGGAACTTCGTAGCCGAAGTTACTTCTGGAAAATCCCGACAGATGGCGCTAGTAGTGGCAATCTGTTAGAATCGTGGAAATTATTATTCAAGAGGGAGTTCTCGTGCTTTGCAATCAATGCGTTAATTTATTTCTAATCCGTATTCAAATTCAATATTTAAGGGTATTGCTTTTGTACATAAAAGCACTCGAATCACGAGGTGTTTTTTCTTTGTCTTCAATTAGTTCTGAATGGTCGCGTACATTTATTTTCCTGCTGTACTCCGTTTTGACAGAGCTGTGACAAAGAAATTTTTAATGTATTGGAACAATACACTTATTTTATTTTAGTACTTAGTACATGACATGACCCTGTTAGGGCGTAGCAAGATAACTTAAAACTAAAATACTATATAACTTTATCAATTATAGCATTTTTAGATCTTTTCCATTAAGTAAATAATTATATTAAATTGTATTATATAATATTCTGTAAATAATTATTAATTTATATTACAGCATCATTAATCATCATTTTACTTAAAACTTTATAGCTGACCCGCGCAACTTCGTTTGCGTCACATTTTCCATTAATGCTACGCTCCTATTTGTCTTAGCGTGATGATATATACCCTTCCTATAACCTTCCTCGATAAATGGGCTATCTAACACTGAAAGAATTTTTCAAATCGGACCAGTAGTTCCTGAGATTACCCTCTACATACAAACTTACAAACAAATGTTACCTCTTTATTTATATTAGTATAGACAAGAGCATAATATCCTAGATAGGTACTGTTGATAACATGATCATGTTACAAACAGACTTCGTTACCTCAGGTATGTATGTACCTGTGTAGCTAACATTTGATTAGATTAGATTGTGCATAGATAACACTACATGCGGGCAGAATGTATATGCAAGCAAAGTGGTGGTCAAAGGAAAGTGAGACGTGGTTACTACGCGTATATGCATTTAGGTACTTATTTGTCTTAAAAAAACTGACGATATTCTAGTATTTATAGTGTGTAGCCTCACGTTTTAATATTTAAGGTTCATCGGCGCTTGCTGAGGTCGGACATTGGATTGGTGACCATCTAATACATAACGACACTCCTCCGTACCTCCTGCTTGGAAAGCACGTTAAGCCGTTGGCTGTACGGATAGTCATCATCTGCCTTCCCCAACTATATTGTCGGCTTCAAGTCAAACCGGATTCAGCTGAATACCAGTATTTTACGTGGAGCGGCTGCCTACCAGACCTCCACAACCCATTAACTGGGTAACACGGTACTCCTTGGCAAGACTGGTGTCAGATTTTCTGGCTTCTGACTATCCGTAACGACTGCCAAAGATCTCCAAATGACAGCCGGGACCAACAGCTTAACGTGCTTTCCGAAGCACGGAGGAAACTCGGTATGTTAAGATGGTCACCCATCCACAGACCAATCTCGGCAAGCGTTGCTTAACCTTGAAGATCGACCTGTGCGGCTGTTATTATATAGCCACGATAGTCGGAAGCTCGTAAATCGTCATTACTGGGTAGGAGGTCTGATAGGCAGAAATTCTGGTATTCAACTGCTTTCAGTTAGACTGGAAGCCGACTCTAAAAATGTAGTTAAGAAAAGGCTTGGCAGATTGATTCTAGTCTTGTCTGAGTAACACAACTGTATTTTACCACCAATCTGGATTTCGAAAAGCACAAGGTATCTGCGGGTCTAAAAAGGCCACTTTAGCAGAATCATAATATGAACCACACAACGATATGTCAAGTTTCATTTTCATCTTTATCGCTAAAGCATTAGGTTCAAGGTTGTTTGGGAAAATTGAACGGTGCTGGGTAGCGTGATGTGCTTTCTGATTCTGCTAAAGTGGCCTTTTTAGAGCCCCCGAATATGTTGTCACATCTTTGCTTATTAACGTTGTATTGTCAACTCAGATGCCTTGAGGTAGGGGACTTTTTGTTCGGCGTTCCTACTTTAGAAAATCGTTTTGAAAGCAAACGCCAACCCACCCATAAGATGACATAAAATGCGGACCAAAAGACACAAAACAATTATCTGTTTCAGGTTTATACTGTATCAATCAATTTGACTATCAGGGCGTTTCTGGCTGATCGCTTAATACGAAATATCCGGTTTTAACAGAACACACAATTTTATCCCCATCTCGTTTGAATGAGCTTACAAAATAAATTATTTATCTCTCATCCTACTTACGTTTTCATAAATGGGTATCTAAACTAAACTTTTACCTACCAGTCATTATTTTATAACACCACCTGAGTAGAAGTGGGAAATTACCCTTATGGAAGACACACTTGGAATAAAATAGGCCGAACACAGGTATACCTACCATGTCCTGGATAAGGAGACAAGATACTACACTATAGTTTACGCCAGATAAACGTGGAATAAAGTACATTGACCTTTCCCTAATATATCTTCGTAGATACTAGAACAATAAATTAAGAACTGTTTTTCATTACTAGAGAACGTAAAGGATCACGATAGAAGTCGATTCAGGACAGCTTTATGTCATTATTTCTGATTTTGATCTTAAGAATGTCAATAAATGCATACATTTATTAATTTAAAAAAACGTGGAATAAAGTACATTGACCCACCATAGTGGGTCAATGTACTTTATTCCACGTTTTTTTCATTATTTCGTAGTGATTAAAGAATTTCAGCGTGCCTTTAGGCCCGTAAGTCCCGTAGCCTTAGTATTTTAGACACCTTCTTGGAGCCAAGGTGTCGGGAAAAATACATGCTAATGTATGTCATTATTTTTAGTGTCCATATTAGTTACACGCTTGGCAAAGGTTGTACGGTAGTTTTACATATTATTTTGATGCCGCCATTTATTCGTGCTCTACTTTTTATTTGGCTCAAGTTTCCTAAAAATCTGTTGAAATAAATATAGACGGTATAAACTCGTTATGTCCGTTGCTGGTTTTATTGGTCTGTGCCAAAAACAGCATCAAAATTATTTACTAATTGGGATTTCATATGAAAAATATTGAACCCAATAAATCCCATAAAAATACAATAACTCAGCTTATACCTAAAATCAAATTACTTTGGATAAAGATAAAGGTAGTGGTAAGACCAAGCGACTTCAGTTAGTATTCGAAATAAGAAATTTTTAACACTTCTCAAGTTCTTAACTTTTTCTTCACCTTCGACTTATGAAATTAGGTCGAGAGGTACCTCACTACCTACTCAAGAAGAAGAAAGGTAGAGGTTTTTATATAGAGGAGTTTTTATTTGATATTCTAAGGTAAGTACTGAATAGCCGTAGTACCTAAGGGCGGTTTTATTCATAGGAATGGTACATACGTCTTAATTTACCTTGCTCTTTAGTGTACCTACTCGGTACATATTATTTATCATCCTGGTTCGAAAGGATCGGCTGCCGCTATTGACCGTAACATTTTCTTAATTTACCGCGCTTAGTATTTTTGCTAAACTACCTACTAAATTAAACAGCAGAGATTTCTGAACTAGATTTAAAAAATGGTTCATGGCTAGCTTTAAATTAAATTAAGTACCTACCCTAGTTAATCTTTGTTATCCAATATCGATAATCATTTTGCAAGATGAATGTTCCCACAACTATCAGCTTATTAGTGGTTGGTCTGGACAGTCCAGTGCCTATCTAATCTTTATGTGAGTATGCCTGGTCCTGAACAGATGTGGTCGCTTTAGAATTCCACCTCAATATTCACTAAATGTAGCGTTCATTTCTGAAGCAAATATGAAACTGAATCGGTTGAAAACACATCTCATCACATTGAAATTTACCCTAATGTTAGGTAGTTTAAAAAATACCTAGAACGGGTTGTCTGATTGCACGTAATGTGCGTAAAATCAATTTATATGTATAAGCTAATATGAGCCTCGTTGGGGTTACGTGCGTCGCCGTGAAGTGAGCGAGACAAAGGCTTGCTACTTACCATCTAACGACGTTCACTCGAGGATTGTATAAAATTCTTATAAACGAGTGTGTTCGTAATTTATCGATTTTTAAGTGATATAAGTAGAACGCAACAGAGATCCGTCTGATTACCTACTGCCATGGTAACACACCTTAATTTTGCATAGACCCATACAGCGACCTATTTGACTTAGTTATATACTAATCAATGATTTTAAAAAGCCTATACATTTCGGAACAGCAAAGCTCTCGTAAGCGGAGATTAACCCAACAGTTTCTATTAAACTGATTGTTCGCTGGAGTAACGAGTTCGTTACTGCGCTGTTTTTGTTTCTGCTCTCTACAGCACCCCGCTGACCTTACACAAACACTCGAACAAATCGAGAAATTGAAATTGAATGGTGTTGGAATTAAACGAGGGCGAGCCAAATTTGCAGGAATGCAGAATCTACACGCAAAGAGCCTACACGTGCGAACGGTATAGATAATGCAATATGATCCCTATTATGATCCCTTGAAATTTTTATTTCTGCGATGACCTAGTTCAATGTCGGTAAAGGTATTTTTCTGTATGTAAAAGGTTATCGAAATCGAATACGTGTAATAAAAGTGTCAATTTTTAATTAACTCGCCCTAGAACGAGCAAAGTATTTATGCCGTTTCTTAAAATGTTATTGGAGCTGCTGGACCGTAGAAGCTATTAATTATGTAATAGGTATGGCTGGCTAGCCTAAGGTCACTGTCAAACGCTAGCAAGGTTTCTGTGAAGATTGTAATCGATTAATTTGTAGCTAGGCACTTATTTTGAAGGGCAGGACTGCAGGAGCGCATCCAGGATGACCGTTTGGTGGGTTGCGGGGGTTGAAATTAAATTGTAAATTCAAGACACGTACCTAGATAAAAAACCGCTCTGTGTTCTGAAGAAATGTATTTATTATTTTTGAGAGTTATGTTTTGTACTTTAGAACATAAATAGTTGCCAAAGTCGATATTTTTGCTAAAAGTGGCCACTTTTAGCAATAATTGCCGTTTTAGCTATTTAGCCATGAGTTATGTATTAAAAATAGCTCTCAAAAAATAATAGATACATTTCTTCAGTACACTACAGAGCGGTTTTTTATCTACGTGTCTTAAATTTACTACAATTAATAAAAAACGATTGGCGGCGCTAGTGGACGGAATACACACTCATAACAAGCACCCCTTTTTTTTTAGGGTTGGGAAATCATCCAATGACTCCTCGCGCTCTGGGCTGAGCGAGAGGGAGTGTCAGACTTCTACTGACTAAAACCCATCCATGTTGGATTACTTTTCGTTTACTCAATGACTTCATTTGGTGTAGACTACCGATGAATTGTATTTTGCTCGGGGGGCTTGAGCTCGTTAGCACCACCTTGGATCTGCTTGGACGTATAAGGGTAGGTAAGTTACCTATGAATTATGATGTAGGTACATAATTACATAGTCTTTAGTATTCGAAAGATGCAGAAAATATTTTTATAAAGCTTAAGGCGCGTCCCCGTGCAACACGCAGCGCTAGCCGTTTTTTGTGCAGTTTTTTGGAGCTTTAAACTCTTTATCCAAAAGAAATATCAACTTATTAAAAATACCTTATATTTCTACATAATCTTGGCTTCAAAATGGTACATAGATTTTTATTTTTTATTACTTAGTATAATGTTTAAGTAATCTCCTCACAACGAAACTACAGAAATGAGAAATAATTATTGAAAACATGCATCTTCTCGAAAAGTAATGATTATTTTGATGTTGTACTTACACTAATGGATAGGCAATTTAATTATGAACATTTTGGCAGAAATATTTTTTCAAACGACCAAAATTAGATTTTATAACGATTTTTTTCAACATTCTGAGCGTATTCGCTATTAAATTGTATCTCTTGCGCTGTCATTGAGGGAAAAAATGCTCAAGGTTATTTGGTCAGGGTACGCATTTAAGTACTTTCGGTCTAGCGCGCTGTGGCCGCTACCGCTCCACCAGCACCACTCGCTTTGCTCGCGCTGCTCGCTCGAAGTTTGTCACACTTATGAACTTAACCTAACCCGTTTGGTCGGGGTAGCAATCATTTCGTATTGCGCACAATTTTGATATAGCGCTCGTTGGCCACCTGCCATAAAATCACTCGTTCGCTCGCTGAGCTCTAGCACAGCTGGTTTCTAACTTAACCTGACCTATTGCTCTGGCCGGACAATTCTTATCTCACGTTAATTTCGTGAAGAGGAATATTTCAAAAAAGTTTAAGAGACGTGCCCACTTTTTGATAAAACTTCGCTTACATATACCTATCACAAATACTTAGCAATGTTTTCTTCACATGTTTGGTACCTACTCTAGGTACCTATTTTCGAATAACCAACAAGCGTGACTTAATAGCCCCGGAAAAGCGCAAGAGAAAAAAACCCTCGCCAGCAGCTTTTATTTTTCCCTAATTAATGCCTTAGAAATAAATTTTCCAATATTCCTCAAAGTATTAATTTTCGAGAAAAAGTGTAATTTTCCGCACAAAGTCAGATATTTATTTCGCTAGAAAGGTTCGTTGGGTCGTTTTTTTATACATATTTGGTTGCAAGACTAACGCGAACTCCTCGTTTTTAACAATGCATTTGAAAAGACAGGATGTTTACTATCGTGGCCTAGATTTCATTTTCAACCGTTGCTCGAACAACAGGTATTGCACGGTGTGAGTATTTATTAAATGTGAAAATATCAAAACTTAGTAGATAGGGCTTTAAGTAAACAAGATGGGTTGTGCAACCCGTTGTGAGTTGGCAATGAAATGATTAAGGTAGATCATTACTCGGCGTATATATTCAAGCTTGTTATATTTTTAACTAGCTGTCACCCGCGGCTTCGCTCCCGTCAATTAAGTATTCATTGCACATATCGAGTTTTCATTGTTTTTAAGATGTATTCTGCTATTCGGGTCGGAACCAATCCAACGAATCAATAACCATGAAAATTGGTTCAGCAAATCTCGAGTTATAAGTGTTGTAACAAACCCGTCTTTGTTTTATATATATTTTTAATATATTATGTATCATATAGTATAGCTACAGTTACCTATTGGCACCGATATAACCTGAACTCTTCATCGGACCATCAATTTGGTAACCTAATAATATTATTTGTTGATATATTCGAGGATACATAAGGCATATTATATATCCATATTATGCCTTATGTATCCTCAAAAATATCAACAGCAACATATACCTAATACTGGTGTTTCTAAGGTAGGATGAAAAAAGTTGTTAATTTTAATGAGTGATAACTAATAAGCATCAAATTAATTAAAGAGTTAAAAAGTATTGATTTATCTTGTTGTTTATGAAGTTCAGTGAAAGAATAACATATGTCATGAAATCTTTGTTCTCTGTAAAATAATGTCACCGCACTTGTGACGTCAGTACATGCTCATAGAAGATGATAGTTGCCAACAAAAGTACCTAAGCCCTAAAGCCAAACACTAAATCGCAAGCATTTCGGAGAATAAAGGAAGTGGACTATAAGACCATAATAATTGTTGTTTTAAAATATGTTTGTGGTGTACCATATAACGTACTTTTATTATAGTACTAGCTGACCCGCGCAACTTCGTCTGCGTCACATTTTCCATTACTGCTCCGCTCCTATTTGTCTTAGCGTGATGATATATAGCCTATAGCCTTCCTCGATAAATGGGCTATCTAACACTGAAAGAATTTTTCAAATCGAACCAGTAGTTCCTGAGATTAGCGCGTTCAACCAAACAAACAAACAAACAAACTCTTCTGCTTTATAATATTATAAGTATAGATCAGACACTTTAAAGAGCTTTTATGGATCTCATAATAGGTACCTACTCGTCAACTTGAAATGTTCGTCCCTGCGCTGTCGACCTAACTACCTAGATTAAGCTAAGGGTATTTTATGTCTTTCCTCCCGCGTTTAAATCTACCTTCAATAAATTTATATCCACAGTCGTAAATAACGACAATGTGAAAAGACACAGAAGGCGAGGACGCCAAGATTTATGTGTTGGACTTTGGTACCCAGTCCGGCAGGCGTTAAAGTCGTCTCCGTATATTGTCGCCTCCTTGCAAACCTAACACTTCTATTAAAACACCGAGAGAGATGATATAATTTATTCACAGTCTAATTTCACCTCCATTTACTCATTCGGAAAAGCTGTTTGGCTTTCAGATGTTTCGGTGGTGGCTGATAAAATTTTGCCTTGTAAGTACCTACACTCTGCCCTCTCATGCGTGTAAGTAAAATAGGCTGACACGCGTATTGGCGCGGCGCAGATTTAAACGAACTTCATAAAAGGCCGTGTTTATATTTCCGCTTTACGGAAAACTCCTCCAAAAACAATTGCTTGAATGACAATTTCTCGAAAACAATTTCCCAATAACAATTTACCAAACGAACAGTTTCTCTGGTATAATATACCGAATGAACAGTTTCCGGAATGGACAATTTCCCGAATGCATCTGTTCAATTTTGAGTCGACGGTACTCCGCTTCACAGGGCTCGTATTTCTGGGGATAGAGCCGGGGCTTTGTTCGCTGTCAATGTCAAACTGTCCATTCGAGCAATTCTGTTTGTAAAATTGACAGTTCGACTATTTGCGGTCGGAAACTAGTTAAATTCAGGTTATCGTTATGAGGGACTTGATATAGCGCATTATATACTTTAAAAAATCAGGACCTTATTGATCGCTTAACGTGTGTAGGTAAGCATGTAATCCACTTATGTTGTTGGAGAAAAATATTTGCAATGCTAAATTGAAGCATCAAGTTACCTACGCTCGGTTAATATTATAAATAATTTTTTACCTACCTAATCTAATATATAAAATTCTCGTGTCACAGTTTTCGTTGCAATACTCCTCCGAAACGGCTTGACCGATTTTGATGAAATTTTTTGTGCTTATCCGGTATCTATGAGAATCGGCCAACATCTATTTTTCATCCCCCTAAATGTTAGGGGTAGTCCACCCCTAATTTTTTTTTATTTTTTTGGCAATATTATTCATGAATAATGTGACGCAGACGAAGTTGCGCGGGTCAGCTAGTATATAATATAATCGTTAACAAACATTCAAAATCTTATAGAATAGAGTAAATAGCAAACCTAATTAGAGTAAAAAAAAACAATTTGTATGATCAGAGATTCATGCATCTTTCAAACAATCTGCCTAGGTCTATTGAAAATGAGATACTTCAACTTTGCATCCATCGACTATAGTTTATAATTATATACCTATATATTTCACAGTACTCAGCTTTTCAAGTTTCCAACTCAAGTTGTTCATAAGTTTAACTTGGGAACAATCGGAGTAAGAACTGCGAGAAATAAATTGATACTTGACTGTTAGTGCTCTGATCCGTACTATCGCGTACCGTATTTTTTTGCCTCAGAACTGCGCCGGATGAAGCGTCTCGAGTCCTTATTGATCTGTTCGCAATCCACTTATGCCCTGACTCGCTTTAGAAAATTAAATATTGTACCTACAAAGATATTGTTTTTTTTTTTACTTTTAGTCTCGAGTCTGTCTCAGCAGGATATTCTACAGACATTCTATCAATGAAATTACAGTCAGACATGTTATTTCAAAAGCTCTTCAATGTGTAAAGATAACATGGATTTATTGATATTGCTGACAATAGTATTAATCGAGTAATTAAATACACGTTCAATAGAAGAGTAAAGTTAATTTGTTTACATACTTAGCGACGGCATATCGGAAAAATATATTATGGCAAATTTCATTAAAATTGACGAACAAATATTTTACCTGCAGCTCTTGGAAATAATTAGGACCTAATAGCACGTTGTGGCGTCGTTAGTAAAGTCAATTTGATCATGAAAGAAATGCGTTTTCCCTATAGACTTAAATTTAGACTCGATTGGTAGCAGAAAATCTGTATATTTATTTAACAATTTATGTACACACACAAATAGATAACAAATAAGGAGACAGAAAAATAGGTACGAAGGTGATGCTTATTTCTAAAGAAATCACTTCCAGCATACCTGCGAAAGGAGAGCCAAATTAAAGAGATTTAGACACGATGTGTAAAACTAAAACTGTAATAAACTTTAAATATAACATACAATACATAAATATTACTAAAATAAATATGACGCTAATATATACTAAACAATATTTTAAGATTAAATCCTTTTGAAGATAGAGCAGGTTCTTATTTCTTTTCCATTTCCACCTTCAAGAGCACGGTCTATAAATACCTGGCTTTATTTTTTTCATCGAACTATTAAAGGACCATGACGGTTATTAAACACCAAGTCTGAAATATTCGTTTGTCGAAGGAGCCAACCAGTCAGAAATGGTCCTTTGACGAAAGGGCCCTACAGATTTAGAGTACTGCACTTGCCCTGCCAGTTCCCTAACTGTTGGCACGCATGCATGAGCCAGTCATTGTTGAGCTCATCTCGTAAGTTAGGGAGCTCAACGACCCGTCGATCATTACCATCCGAAGGAACACTTGGCTTAAGTAGATACTTCAACTGACATAGATTACGGACTTTTACATAATTTCGTCATGTTGTCATTCGTTTTGTATTATTACTTATTCTAATACGAATGTCAAAGTTAATAAAGTTGTACCTAAATAATTCCAGTAGATTATAAAAATATTATTACAAAAACTCGGTTACAACAATACCAATGTACCTAAGCACATGATTTAAAGTTACGTAATTTGTGTTCTATGTTTCTCTGGTAATGTTATTCTTGCTACGCTGATAAATTGTAATTTATACTTTAAAACCATTCGAATTCTGGTTCCTAAATATAATAATCGGAATTTCACACTGAATTATAAATGTCGGACATCGGCCGCGCCGGTCGATAAAGAATTCATATCAGGTGCAGTTTTGGAAGCATTAATTAGGTAACTATACATGGTGAATTTTTCAAGTGTCCGTGGATGTTCAAATCCGAAACTATGAGGAGTTACGAAAAACACTGAAAGGAGTCTTGAGACCGATTTTGATGGAAATTAAAACGGCTTCATTTTTATTTTAGAAAAATAGGTATTCCTAAGCAGGAATCGAAAGGATTGATTTAAAAAAAAAACACACATACGCCCTGAATTATTACACCATCCGAGAGTGTCACTAATAAGGATCTTATTCTAGGAAGTAATAATTAACGTTTGACAAACTAACGGTCATTTAATTGTACCGGTCTACCTAGACATGCAGGGTGTTTTTCATTGGTAATGTTCCATGGGGTGTAATTTCTCATGACATTAACAACGTTTATTTTACTAAGTAACCACACTTAAATATATGAATCACACTAAAATCGGAAAATAATGACCCAACAATGTGTAGAAAACAGCTACTTTTATTTCAGGGATGTTCCCCATAAAAAATGTCTGTATCTTGCATTCATACTCGTAAATACGTTCACTTTCTGAAAGTATTGCCACTGAATAAGTCACCTTAGAAATATTTATCTAATCTTTAAATCTCGTGTCACAATGTTTGTCCTCAATGGACTCCTAAACCACTTAACCGATTAAGTATAATAAAATTCGCACACCATGTGCAGTTCGATCCAACTTGAGAGATAGGATAGTTTAAATCTCAATTTTTTGTTGCAATATTATTTAGGAGCGGAAAATGTGACGCAGACGAAGTTGCACGGGACAGCTAGTCTTAATATATATAAATCTCGTGTCACAATGTTTGTCCTCAATGGACTCCTAAACCACTTAACCGATTATAATAAAATTCGCACACCATGTGCAGTTCGATCCAACTTGAGAGATAGGATAGTTTAAATTTAAATTTTTTGTTGCAATATTATTTAGGAGCGGAAAATGAGACGCAGACGAAGTTGCGCGGGACAGCTAGTATATTATATGTACCAGTTCCAACAGCTTTTATGGGTATATGAACATCCATATAGACTTTCATTTCCTTGTGGTACGCCACTGAATGTTGCATCAAAGGCATTAAATATTGGGCTTTCGATGCGAAATAATTCGACAAGCGACTCTGAAGTATCGACAGTCACATACTCAGCTAACTAGAGTTAGGTCGCTAAGTAATTACGTCAATTTACGTTAGTTGCGGTGCGGCTGGTTCAAAGTATCCACGCCGGCCTCTTTATGTCCCGACCCGTCTTTAAATAACTATCAGCTAGTAAACTAGTTTATTACATCAACTATTTAACTTTTACTCGTATAAACTTGGGTGTCAGAATCATTTCAAAACCATATTTTAAAGTTGACTATTAAAAAGAACAGAAATCTCTAGTCCCTTTCAAGTTTCACTTGAAACCATCTGCCTTGAAAGTTTAAAATATTTTTACCTATAATTATTTTTGTTTAACCACGGTAGTCACAATTTATTGAAGATATCCTCGTGTCTTGTTAAAAAGGAATGCTCCAACCAGCCCGCGAAATTCAAAATTTTCTTGCGTTTTTTGCAATTTGCAGGCCAGTGCTAGGTTGCATGTTGATTAAAATATTATTCGCGGCTGTAAGACGTATGTAGTTACAGAATTATAATCATCAAAATCACCAATACATCCCTCCCAAGTTCAAAAAGGCGTAGGACAAAAAAAAAACAGAAAAAGTCATTCTTAGAGCTTTAAAATCAACATACAACCTAGCACTGGCCTGCAAATTGCAAAAAAACGTAAGAAAATTTGAATTTCGTGGGCTGGATGGAGCATTCACCTTAAGCAAGCACAGGTAAAATTGTAAGAAAGATTTATGTGTAAAAACTACACCTATTTTAGTTTTAGCAAGTAAGTATAATGCATTTACGTTGTTGTCGATTTGCCACATTGTCGACTCATCATCGAAAAAAAAACATGCAGAAAATTATTTTGGAGTATTGTTAATTCGTCACACTTGTTTTCTCTGTAGCGACTGCAAAAAAATTAACACTTGATAGGAATGTTTATTGTTAATAACAATAAACTCTAAAAAATCACAGTTCTAATTGCAGATATACAACTTAAAGTATATTACAACTTGCTTATTTACTGGCAACGTCCTAATCCTAATGGTATTACAAAACAATATATTATTTTTTTAAGGAATATCATTCTTCAATTTCAGAGTATTCATAAGTAATTCAAGTTACATCTAACTTTACAAATAACAGTTTTTTATAATTGCGGAATTAAATTTACCGATATATGAAAACAACAGTCAGCTGATTTGCCGGCAATGCTTAAAAGTATGAAAATACAATAAGTAGGGTTAAAATTATTAAGAGCATAATTATTAGGAATGTTTATTGTTAATAACAATAAACTTTTCAATGATTTATATCTAAATTACATTTTCAAAAACCGTGTTTTTATAATTGCAGAATGAAGTTCAAATCACGATATTTTTAATAATTAAGCTTTCATTTAATTTAGAAACTACAGCTTTTTATAATAGCTGAGCGAAGTTCAAATTACACTAACATTTTTAAATATTTAAATTACATCTTATTTAAAAGTCACAGTGTATTTAGTAATTGTAAAACAAAGCTGAAATCACAGGAACATGTTTAATAATTTAACTTAAATTTAATTTAAATATCACAGTCGGCTGTTTTACCTGCAATATCTTTATAATATAAAAATCTGTTACGTGTTAGTTTTTATTCTAATATAATTTACATCATTAATAAAAGTTAAAATTTTCTAAATCGTTGCAAAACTCAAACTTTTTTACAAAACTTCAGTTAAGAACACCCTGTTGAAATTTTTCAAAATGGTTCTCAATTCCTTGTCATTGGTGATTAATCGACTTGTTCTTAATGTCAATGGCATGTATATTAAAAATGTTTTTTTTTTTTCAATTTCCAATCAATATGATCAGCTTAGTTTCAAAATATACCAAGAAACTGTAGCAAAGTAGGTTTATTTTAACCAATTTTGCTGATGAACCGTTTATTTAACTTCTGCTAAATTAAAAATCCTGTGACGGGCCCCATGGACGTTCCATAAATACTCAATATTGTCATTTTGTAACCAAGTAATGTCAAATTCTACTGCTCTTTTTGGATTTGGTAAGCGGGCAGCGATTTGTGGCGTAGGTACTTGGGATTTTATATAACTTTAGGTTTTATTTACCGTCCAGCTCGTTTTGATTTTTGTTAAGTTATTGTTCGATGTTAAAACCTAGATTGCTTGCTGACGGTACTTTTCTAAAAAATGGTATAAAATGAAGATGTCTGACGAGTTTACAATAACATATAGGTTATTGTAAACTCGTCAGACATCTTCGTTCGTCTACCTATAACATACTTTTTCAAGCTTATGACGAGTTTACAATCATTGTAAGGAACTTACAAAAATGTGACGATTCGACAATGTGGCAAATCGACAACAACCCGCATTTACGCCATCATTGACTTACAGATAGGTGAAAACGAAATATCATTTGGCCGAGACATTATTTTACCATCGATTTGTTACCTATACCTACTGCTATCTAAGTAGGTAGCCACTAAGTATTTTACAACTCCAAGCTAATTTTTGTTTTAAAAATTACTTATTCTCAGCGCATGTATGATTACTTGATTAGGCTTAAGTAGTTTATTTTACCGAAAACTTTTCGAATCCGGGAACACCCACAGATTTAAAAAGTTTCGGGTTAGCTTGTGAGCGAGTGTTGAATTTGACTTCGCGTTCATTATTTAATAATCAAATACATAGTTAAGTTAAAACATTAGTCTTTTATTATAATCTAAAACATTACAAAAGTCCTGAAATCCTGGGTTTCTGGTATAGAAAGTCAGTTCTGCGTCGGAAGTGACGGAATGATTTAAATGGGAAAACTTATATTAAATATTAACGACGTCGTATGGAAAATTGCAACGAGCCACCATCTTGTCATTTTCAAGTTGCGGCTCTTACAAACTAGGAGAATTCGTTTAGTTACTTTTAAAGGGTTTTATACTTGAACATGCACAACAGGAATATTTGTATTTTATTGCACTAATGCAAAGAATACCTGATTTACTTTTAGTAAGATAGTTTTAAGTTACAACAAAATCTATCGTGATGATAACACAGAGCGTATGTTCACAGAGTTGAGAGCGAACATAGACAACTTATGAAAAAGTCGCGAAGTTTACTATAGACATTACAGGATCTATATTTTATCAGTATTTATCTACTAAAGCTCCAATGTTACCTACCTATCCAGTGTTGTAGTTCAAAAATATGCAGGTATCGTAACCATTCATATATTGTAATATATGTTTGGGTTGTTCATTAATTCTTGTTTTTATGCCCTGGAAACCCCTCGGGAGAGCTAAGAAAACTTTACCTGAACAAACATTTTCGGAAAGCGACCATTGCCTCCCGGGAGTCGGGACATTTTGGAAGTAGATACCTATATTTATTTAATTTGTCATCAATATCTTCGTCCTTCTGAAAAATACTGTTATTGTAACCTGGTGTTGACCAGTTATATATCTATTTTATATTAAATAAAATCGCTCGTTTGCAACATCTATTATATTGTTAAAAAAATAATGTAGAATAAACTAACGTGCTTAATTAAACTACTAACATTCAATCAGCTCGTATACAGCTTTTCACGTCTCAGATCTTGACGAAGATTTCCTGAATTCATTTAACTTACCGTTTTCTCGTCGTACCCGATCGTACGTACCTAAGTACGATTGCGACGTACGGTCTTCCATTTAATTTTGAATACGTACCTAGTGAGGTAGCGATTGTGCCCGAAGGCCAGATGCAGCGCTATTGCTTCCTCTCACACTTGGAAACTTGGAACTTGGCCGTACGAGACAAATTGTCACACATTCATGATATTCACCTCGTACCTATGTGTTTGTTGTGATGTGTCTCGTATAACAGAAGGAGCACTCCGTAAACCAGATCTATGTATAATTGTGGTTTTTATTATAGTAATGTATCCTTTTTTGGGATCCAAATAAGTATGCATAGGTACTACCCATTTATTAAAACAGACAGACAAGGAACGTTTTTTGTTACGAAAGCCAGCGCTTCATTTTCATTTAAAATGTTCTTGAATGATCTTATGAAAGATTAAAGGGCTGTATGCTGGCCTATAAGGTCATAAGCAATTGTTATCAGCAGTATTAGTAACCGAGTGTTAGTTTTAATTTGAGCTAACAACGATCGCTTAGTCATTAGGAACTAAGCATTAGTAGTTGTCATCTCAATGAATTGTGTCACAACCGTGTTATCTGTTCACTCTTTGCGTTATCCATTCCGATCAAAGCACTCGAGTGATAATTATTGGTTATATTTTATACGTCGTTATCACAAGGTTAGGCCACACTTGGGTACGCTTTTGTTCGCATATATTGCCGATCTATTCTGTTGACATATCACCGTATTCACTTAAGTGGAGTGAACGACAAGGAGCTGTCATTTCATCTTATTTGAATGGTTTGACAGCTCACTTCGTGATCACTTCACCCACGCCTTCACTTCGACATGTTAACAGAATTGCATTGCTTCATCGGCTAATAATAAAAAATCAAAAATTAAAAAAATAGCCAAAAATGTTGGGCAAACATGTCATGTTGTGTATGTCTATCAAAGGAATAAATTGTGCTTTATAACAAGAAAATATGCCTATAATCATGTCACTAAAACGTGTCGCGAATCATGTAGGTACTTATGCGCAGTAAATTCTTAGCCGTAGACTAAAAATAGGTTGGGCTGGCACCTTTGTATTTTTAAAGAATACAACTTGTGATGGTTACTAACATTATGTGAATATTAATTTATATACCGCTTTAATCTTCAATTACAAATAAATTAGGTGTTCAACAAAAATCCGCCTTGCTAAAAGGGGACCAATTTGCTGTCTTTATATTCATATTCATGTTCTTTATTTGCATTACATAATGTAATGTGTGAATCTTATAATGGGCTTAAAGCTAGGAAACAATTACGGACCCTCTAGCTAGGGCACAGAAAAAAGTAATAATGAATTAATACAAAATACATTTTTTATTTTTTTTTTAATTCCAGGATTTTAGCAAATACTGCATTTAGCGAGAAGATTAAGTCACTTTTAATACAACGGATTTAAATCTTATTCAGAAACAGACCCAATTAAAATATAAATAAACACAAATAAGGCCTGGTGAATTCTTTAAAATATTAGGTAGGTATGATTTAAATCTTATTCAGAAACAGACCCAATTAAAATATAAATAAACACAAATAAGGCCTGGTGAATTCTTTTTAATATTAGGTAGGTATGTGTAAGGCATATAAATCTATGCATTTGACGCGACCAGTGACACCAGTGGCGCGTTCAAATGCATAGATTTATGTGGAACAGCACGCGGCGACGCCGCTGGTTTCGTGTCCGCAGCCTAAATAAGATGCAGTAAAAATGCTCTTTCGACCGATGGAACGGTGAGTTCAATCATTCTATTGGAAAATGTAAGATTTCAATCGCTAATAACTTAAGAGATTTTTGATGTTTGAGCAATGGTTGAGCTTACAAAGATAGGTCATGTCTCTCTCTACCAATTTAGAGGCACACCTTCATTACTCTAGATTAAAAGTAGTTTTGCCATAAACACACAAGATTATTAGACTTTAGTAACACGGTTTCGACAAAATTATTTATTACTTAGTGGCTATACGGACATCTCAAAACAACTCCAATATTGAACGCATTTTGATTTGGAATGATGTTGTGTTAAGAGTGTGTATTCCGTCCACTAGCGCCGCCAATCGTTTTTTATTAATTGTGGTAAATTTAAGACACGTAGATAAAAAACCGCTCTGTAGTGCACTAAAGAAATGTATCTATTATTTTTTGACAGCTATTTTTAATACATAACTCATGGCTAAATAGCCAAAACGGCAATTATTGCTAAAAGTGGCCACTTTTAGCAAAAATATCGACTTTGGCAACTATTTATGTTCTAAAGTACAAAACATAACTCTCAAATACACGAATACACGCTCTTAAGCACCAATAGGGAATATGCATGCGATTTTTTTATTTATAAAATGAATTACTTATAAGCTCCAGTAAACAATCTAGTAAATATTTTTTAAATATCTTCATCAGCGATGAAGTTATAACGCTTCAAAGATTACTTTTTAGAACGAGAAGTACAAAACATAACTCTCAAATACACGAATACACGCTCTTAAGCACCAATAGGGAATATGCATGCGATTTTTTTATTTATAAAATGAATTACTTATAAGCTCCAGTAAACACTCTAGAAAATATTTTTTAAATATCTTCATCAGCGATGAAGTTATAACGCTTCAAAGATTACTTTTTAGAACGAGAAGTCCGACATGGAATTTGACGTCACATTACGTGACGTCTATACATCTGCCATAGAAAACAGCGTTTTCGCGAGAGGGACAGATATATTTGTTTAAAATAATTATATCTCGTTGGTTTTTCGAGCAATTTTGATTCTATTTCCACTGTTAGTAATATATTTTTGTATATTTTTAGATAAAGTGTTTAGATAATAAATTTTTTTTTTATGCATATTCCCTATTGACTATATTTAATTTTGTATTTCTCAACGTTCGGAACTTCGGATGGTGTCATACGGAATTAAAATAGTGGTAAAAGCGAATGCAGAAATTCAATTTTATTTTAGAAATTCTATTTGTTGCCCATTTTGAAATCTCTACTTGCGAGTTCCATTTACTTTTTAATCATTGAAAACATTTAATGTATTATTCGACCTTTTGTAGAATTTTCTCGACCATTCAATGTGTTTCTGATATAAATTTACGTAAAAAAATAGCAGGTTTTTGTTAAAGGAGATATGACCTACTTTCAAATATCTACTGAAATATTAATGATATGGACCCATCACGATAATAGGTAATTAAGGACCCTCAAGCTTTGTAGTGTTTCAATCGGTATTATCGCACCGATAAGAAAAGTTATTTGTTTTAAATGAATGTTGCTATAATTAGAATGTGATCTGCCTGTGCGATATCTACAATAGTAATGTATCTCGTGGGTAAGCCATTTTATAAACTAATTAATATCAAACTGTATTTAATCAATCGCAATAGAGTTGAGTAGGTACTTTTTCATAGCCATTTTTCCCATGGTAGTAAGCAGAAACTAGAGAATGCCTCTTGCTATACATCTGGTCTTATACCCACGCCAGTTGCAAATACATAGGTACTACGCACCTGGCACCTTTCTGAAGTACATCACCAATCAATAAGACATGTACGTCCTTCGATGGCGTCTGACATAAATTGATAAGCATCAAATGCAACAAACACAACTTTTCTCTTCGGAACACGGAGACGAGCAAAAATTTACCATATAAGCTTTATTCCCATAGCTTACAAAAGTTTTAAGTCTAGTTTTTATGTATGGCTATACTCTGAGTAATGTCCTAAATCGACTCTATATCGAATCATCAACTTGAGAGTTCTAGTTGTTTTTAGGGTTCCGTACCCAAAGGGTAAAAACGGGGCCCTATTACTAAGACTTCGCTGTCTGTCTGTCCGTCTGTCTGTCACCAGGCTGTATCTCAAGAACCGCGATAGCTAGACAGTTGAAATGTTCACAGATGATTTATTTCTGTTGCTGCTATAACAACAAATACTAAAAAACAGAATAAAATAAATATTTAAGGGGGCTACCATACAACAAACTTGATTTTTTTGCCGTTATAGATTGCTAGAGGCCGCCCGCGACTTCGTCCGCGTATAAATTCTCGTTATTCCCGTGTAAATCCCGATCCCTCGGGAGCTCCGGGATAAAAAGTATACTATGTGTTATTCTGGGTCTTCAGCTACCTACATACCAAAGTTCATCGTAATCGGTTCAGTAGTATTTGCGTGAAAGAGTAACAAACATCCATACATACTCACAAACTTTCGCGTTTTACTCGTATCAGGTCATTCATTACCTTAATTATTACATACGCGTTTTTGCCCACCCTATATTACAGTCTACACTGCTATTCAATGTCTGAAAAGTACTCACATTAACGGCATTTGTAATTAAATGGAATGGAAAAGTATCACAGCTAAGTAATCTATTAGTTGTCGAGTTACGAGTTGACTAACTTATGAATGGTTTGGTTTGTAAACTTCAGATCGAATGAATTGAATTATCTACTTCTAAAAAGGCCTTTTTTGCCGTCACTGGCGCCACTTTGAAACTACCTCTAATGGAGTCATTTCTCACTTTTTCCATTCTTGTTACTCCACACATTCATCTCAACATTCTCATCTCCGCCACATGAAATCTATTTTCTATCCGGCCATTGCCCAACATTCTGATCCATACATTAGGACAGGTTTTATCACGGACTTGTAAATTTTCCCTTTCAACTTGAGAGGCATCCGTGGGTCGCAAGTTGTCCCAGTAACCTGTCGCCATTTCATCCATCCTGAGTTGATCCGGTGCGTTAAGTCTCGGTCTAAGTATATCGCAATTCCCATGAACAAGCGACCCGAGGTACCGAAAGTCGGAGCAGATCGGTATAGGCGTTCCGGTGAGAGCTATAGGTATAGGACTGGAGAGACCGCCGAAATGCGTACAGCTAAGGAGTGGAATTACCAGCCTTTTTTTCTTTTTTTGTTTTAGGGATGGGATATCATCCAATGACTCCTCCCGCTCTGGGTGTAGCGGG
Organism: Ceramica pisi; assembly: GCA_963859965.1. Lineage (NCBI taxonomy): Eukaryota > Metazoa > Arthropoda > Insecta > Lepidoptera > Noctuidae > Ceramica > Ceramica pisi. The sequence continues at coordinate 4,080,401 of OY982527.1, read as the reverse complement.
ACGGAGTGTCAGACTTCTACTGACTAAAACCCATCCATGTTCCTTCATTGCCCTTTGTTTTCCGGAGCCACGGTGTCTCTTGCGAATAATCCCGCGACTCCGGCAGGCGTCGGGCCTTTCGGGACCCTCTGTGTGCTGACTCTCTTTGAGGCGCGCGTGGAACACTAACGCGCCGTCGACACGGCCTGTCGTCACTAGACGGACGGACGGCGAGCCACCCATAGCTCGCCGTCCACAGGCCCGCGCCTACGGTGGCCGGAGGTCACCAGGTGGCCTCCGACGCCCGCGGCCTCTACCACGGCGGCCGGGACGAGAGGTTCTCCTCTCCCTCTCCACTACCTCCTTCGCTAGCATGACTGCTTCGCAGAAGGAGGCGACGGCGTCCCATTCTGTCTCGCTCCGGACCATGGCTTGGACCAGGGCCGGACGCGAGAGGTCGCCGCCGATCGCCGCTTCGAGGACACGGCGGTGCCCCGCCCAAGCGGGGCACATTTGCACAGTGTGCTCCGCCGTGTCCTCTGGTCGATCGTCGCAGTGGTATTCCCTGCCTGAGTCTGTGTTTCCTGATAGCTACAATCTGGGAGTCTTTAAGTCAAGAGTGAATAGGTTACTTCTAGGCAAGCGTGCTCCACCTTAGACCGCATCATCGCTTAACATCAGGTGAGATAGCGGTCAAACGTATGCCTATCAATATTTAAAAAAAAATCGCAGGACGGGTATTATGGTATTGGGTTCTGCTCAATTTCAGTCCAACACTCTCCAGTCTTTGCCACCACGTCTGCAATCTGCTCTGGACCTCTAGGCCGCTTTCGGCAACCAGCACAATGTCATCAGCAAACAGCATAAACCAGGGAGCCTCCTCTTGGAGGTCCGACGTCAGAGCGTCCATTATCATCAGGAAGAGATAGGGGCTGAGAGCCCCTGGTGCAAACCGACTGCCTCACTGAAGCTGTCAGTGGTGCCCACTGCAGACCGGACTTGAGTACTACATCGACTGTACATCGCGCGGATCAACTACTAATACTTCCCAGGCACCACCTTTCTCCTTAAAAGGGCCCACCACAAAACCTTGCGAGGCACCTGTTTCTTACATGTGATTGATAAAATGATAAAGAATTCTTGTTTTAAACTTTTTATTTTTCCAACAATGCCCTCAATTTTACTTAAATAAAAATATAAACCTACCTAAGGTTTTTCATTCTGACTGTACAAAATTTGAAATAACAATGAAATTCTTGTTTCGACGACGAAACTCAGCAGCCGAATCGCCTACTAAGCATAAGTATCTATGAAAAAGAGATCTTAAAAAAAACAGTGTACGTGACACTGTTTTTTTTTTTAGGCGAAATGTAACCCATTTTAGATACGTAGAAAAGTTTTCGTTACCTTTTAACTATCGCTGTTTCTGTGTAGCACAAACGTTAAAATTCCTAGAACAATACATTTTTCATGACAAATGATGCCTTTGACTTGAGAATTCAAGCTAAGACACTGAATATCTTTCACAATATTACCTATGTGTGAGTTCTATTACGATTCTTTATACTTAGGTACATAATGTAGCTTGAGAACTGAAGTGGTAGTGGTAGTGTGTGTTAATTCAGCTGCACATAGCATCTGACATAATTGACCAACAAGCAAATTTAGAAACAAACGTAAGATTTAAATGTAAGATAAAAAAAAGAGCAAATAAAAACAAGGTCATCAACTAAATTCTTAATCAACTACCTACGTACAATTTCGTCCTTGCAGATAAATCCCGAAATGTGAGGTCCAGCTTCGTTAGGCCCAAATAAATTAATTTACCGTTTTTTACTATGGGGCACAAATTACATCAACACCGAATAAATAGAAAATATGAATAGACAGACAAACAACCGAGTAATCCTATAAAGCACTTGTCTCACCGCCGGCGATCAGCGAGTAGCGAGTAAAGCTTGAAACTCGAAACGAGTTGGCGAGTAGCGAGCGAGTGAAAAGTTTTGACGCTCGGCTTGAGCGCTTTTGTGTGATGGGCTTTTACTCGCAATACTCGCTCCGGCCCGCACTATAGGTAGAAATTACCGCTGTGTGGTGAGTTCTTACGGCCAAGCAAGCATCGCCGAGGGTGATCGAGAGCATGTCATGCTCACTCAAATGTTTTGCTGATGGCGGCGTGTGTGTTAGATCATTCGGTTCCCTTCAAAATGGTTGAGCTGAATGGTGCCGATACATACGTCAGGTTCGTGAACGGACGCCGTCAGTTGAGACTGGTCATCTCTTAACCACCACTGGCTTATTTTCATCTTTATATTTAAGTTGTTGTTTTAAGTTTTTTTTATTTTGCATTGTCCTCACATGAAGAAGCAAGAACATGTAACTAAGATTTTTGTAAAACATCACATGATTTAAAAGAGTGTCCATGGAGTTTCTTGCACGTTCTTCTCCATAGAGATCTACGCTTTGGAACGTGCAAATAGCCTCATGTTTTTGACTGACCGGTTTTGACATTTCAAAAGTGCCTGTAAATGGTTTATTTGAAATAAATGCTTTGAATCTTGAATCTTTGAATCTTGAATCTTGAGAGTGTCGCTGAGCGAGTACCATCTTTGATAGCTCTTGTCGCTGTGATCAACTAGAAGTAACATTGTGAACAGCCAGCTTTAGACTTTGAATGTATCTGTCTCTTTTATTCACACGAGATCTATATCTTTCGTCCCTTTCCGCAGCGAGCAAATAGTCGAAAGCTAATCGCTTCCTCGCCGGCGATGAGGCAATTGCCTAAGGGTTTCATTTAAAATTACCATTGTTAAGAAGAAAAGCTTTTCTGCTCAATCAATATTCAAGAAGTAGGTAACTTGAAGCAGCAGGTTCATTAAGAAAAGAAGCCATTATATAAGGATCACTTAACACTTTTTAACGAGATAATAACTCTCCGTACCTGAATTTAGCTAGGTACTGATTGTAGTATACCTAGTCAATATCAGTGCCGACTTATGTATTTGATGACATATAGTCTTTGTCTAGTCTAGATCATAAATTAACCATTATTAACGGCATACCGAATCAACGTTTAACTTTTTAAAAAAAACGTTGCCCCACACTAGGAATTTCTCCTGTATCGTGGGTGCGTTTACAAACATACAAAGCCACATACACTAACAGCCAAACCCGCAACAACTATCTGTAGGTCATACGAATATTTGTTCCGTGTGGGAATCGAACCCACGACACGCGACGCAGCATCCGATCGCTCAACTACTGTGCTGCTTTCATAACAATATTATAGAGTTCCATAACAATTATAGAATTCGTTTTGCCGTAAATAAGTGTGGGTGCCTATTTCCGACAAAATAAAGTTATAAAAGTATCAGCGTCGCCATGACCTTGTTCCAGATGCTTTATTATGACGAACGGAAAACATTAGGACAAAGTGTTTTTCAAGTTTTTCCTACAGTTTTATTTAAGTACCTAACAATATTTTTAGGGTTCCGTAGCCAAATGGCAAAAACGGAACCCTTATAGATTCGTCATGTCTGTCCTTCTGTCTGTCTGTCTGTCCGTCCGTATGTCACAACCACTTTTCTCCGAAACTATAAGAACTATGCTGTTGAAATTTGGTAATTGGATGTATTCCGTGAACTGCATAAAGATTTTCACACAAAAATAATAAAAAAAAAACAATAAATTTTAGGGATCCCCATACTTAGAACTGAAACTCAAATTTTTTTTTCATCGGACCCGTACGTGTGGGGTATCTGTGGATAGGTCTTCAAAAATGAAGTTGAGGTTTCTAATATCATTTTTTTCTAAACTGAATAGTTTGCGCGAGAGACACTTCCAAAGTGGTAAAATGTGTGTCCCCCCCCCCCCCCCCTTAAGAGTCCTATTACCAATCGTAAATGCTCGTTTGCAATGGACGAAGTTACGTTGGTCTGCGTTGGCAGTACATCTATAGTCCGCGAAACAATTTTGATACTTACTAGTCTGAATAGGATTATAGTTTATTTGGGCGCTCGCGCGAGACTGAGGAGCGCGCGCGCTGAATTGACGCAGAATATATAGTACTTTAATTTTATTTATTGTAATTTTGTTTTATTATATTGACAAACGAAAACTAATGAAACGTATTCATTGTAGATTGAAATTTTATATCATATTAATTTATTTGATAAAATTGTTTTTATTTGGAATGTAATGGACGCTGAATCAAGACATTTCTGGCTTAAATTAGGCTTTCTTTACGTTTTTTTCCGTGAAAACTCAAGGAATTTAAAGAAATTCTAGAACTCCAATAAACAAGTAGTAAAACATTCAACTTACCTTTTAGTAATTTCAGCTTTTAAAAGAATTGATTTGTTGATTGATTTATAGTAAATTACATGAAAAGAAAAATGAAAATGTATAACTCTAACTTACAAGAAAGAGACTGGCACTATCGTTATTCAGGATCAAATAATTAAAATATCTTACTGATGCTGAAAATTACAGCGTCAAAAATCATGAATTTCCGTAAAAAATGTAATAGGACCTCTTAACTTCTAAAATAAGAGAATGATAAAACTAAAAAAAATATATGATGTACATTACCATGTAAACTACCAGCGAAAATTGGTTTGAACGAGATTTAGTAAGTAGTTTTTTTAATACGTCATAAATCGTAAATCGCAACTTCTGCTTATAATAATTATGTATAATACCTACTGGTTTGTACGGAACCCTCGGTGCGCGAGTCCGACTCGCACTTGGCCGGTTTTTTATCCTGGAATTTTTCACTGTTCACCATGCTTAAGAAAGCCGTCAAGCGCTTATTACGCAGGAGCTTCAAGCGTTGCGGCGTAACTACTTACCAGAACTTTCCAAGTTCTAGTTGGCTGCGACTATGCTTAATTATGTCGGGTTATGTATGTCGTGCGTTGAGCATGGTTTTGGAGGAAGAGAAACCTACGCTGGTTGGTCATCTTCTCTCGTATCGTTGCTCATGGGACAGGTGAATCTGGTAAAGTTGGGCAGCAAATGATGACTGGACTCAGTAGCCGGAGTGCGCCGAAGGGATCTACATATTATATGACTAAAATTCACTCGTTAAGGCGAGGTTGCAGTACTGTGTGTTTTGACGAACAACAGCGACTGTCCGGCGAGCGAAATAATGCCTACATTTTGATTGTTTTTTCTTCTTGGCGAAAACTGATAAAGAAATTATACAATATGGTTTTAACATTTACTTCAAAATAAAAAGCTCTATCTATTGATATAACTTTTATATATATTCGTGATGAAATCTCTTAGCAGTACACGTTTAAAATTGTAATTTAGTGTCATGTTTGATAAAAAAAAGTATCGAGCCAATCATTCTAAATCGCGTTTCTATCTTTACGATTTACTTGAGGGTAAGTTCAATTTTGATGTAATGATTTTTATTTATTAAAAAACTCATAATTAATTAGATTTTCAGACGTTCAAAAATCTTAAAAAGTACTGCAACCCCGCCTTAAGGCTATTGTAATAAATAAATCTTCTAATATAAAAACCTCTTGTTTGTTATCGAACTCCTCCAACACGGCTTGGCCGATTTTTATCAAACTTATTGCGTATATCGGTAGGTCTAAAAATGGTCGTTGGCAATTTTTTTTTATTTATATGTCAAAACAACGTTTGCCGGATCAGCTCGTAAATAAATGAAATCTTTATTTTACCCATGTCCTTAAAAATCGAATTATAAAATGCACCTTTGTTCGGTTGGGAACATATAACAAAACAATTATTAACTTCTTCCTACAGCGCCAATATAAACAAATTAGAAAATTAAATATGCAATTGAGCATGTCTGTCGCTCCCGCTTGACTTGTTACCTACTTTATTATTCGAGTCAGTTACATTGACACTTGAAACTGCGAAAACGTCGAAATTCAACCTTATTTCACCTTATCCAGTTTCGTTTTATTTAGGCTGGTTGTCATTGAGCCCATTTCGCGCAATATTTTGTCTCGCGTGATTAGGTGACTTGTTACCGTTTTATCTATTTCGTGAATTATTTCTTCAACGATTCGTTATTTTATGAAGCAACTAGCATATTGGCTGGCTATATTTATGAAAAAGTATGATTTCGCACAGTTTTCGCTAAGATGATTCCTACAGGAAGTTATTTAGAAAAGAAAATAATTCATTGCTACTACAGGAGTTGAAGAGTAAAAATCACTGATTTACGTAGTTAGGATTCCAGTATTTTTTCGCTTTTGTTTGATTACGGAACTCGATTATGAAGGTAATGCAGTTAAAAAAAGTTAATTTTCCTGAAAAGTAAAGGGGATAAATATAATGACCACCATAAAATGCTTTGATACCCTTAGTTTTGTAACCAAAAATATCTACTTAACACCAGAAAAATAGTCACGACTCCACTTTGAATTGTATTCGACCACCAAATTTAGTAAATGATCACCAAATCTTAGCGAGCAAATTAATATTCAGTTAGTATAATATTCAAATTCTATAGTAACGTGTCTGCGTCAGACTCAGATCCCCTCTATGGCTGGTGAAACATGTGGGTTAGGTTAGAACCATGACCATGAACATGATAATTTTGGTGATCATTTACTATTTTTGGGTTACTCATGATTTACTTGGAGTCATTTTACTTAAGGTGGCTCTAGTCGCGGGCTCGAACTCAGTGGTAGGTATGGCCGAAAAGCACGCTGTCTCACCTCGCATCATGCCCGACAGAGATAGTACCAGTGATGAGCAGTTAGACGCTAGCCTTCATGCACGTCTAGTTCGCACGCACACAAACATCGTTCCGAACCGTTCCGAACTAAATCGAAGTTACACGATGCACACATACCGCCACCGCGCGCCGCTGCGCATAGTCGCTCGACGCTCGCCGAGAAATCAGCAACTACCTACCTAAAAACTCTTACTAAAAATAGTAGGCGCTGTGTTATCGTTTTATACCTCTACGGCCCTATAGGTACCTAATATGGATTGCTTATTCTATTGTTATTATGTTTAGTTTTTCCTTGGTGGTAATGCAGCCGCCACGCCGCCACCGACAGATGCTTACTTGAATAGTCATCGCAGTTTATGTCCGTTAGTACTAGATACATCTACACTAATATTATAAAGAGGAAAACTTTGTTTGTTTGTTTGATTGTAATGAATAGGCTCAAAAACTGCTTGGCCGATTTTAAAAATTCTTTCACCATTCGAAAGCTACATTATCCACGAGTAACATAGGCTATATTTTATTTTGCAAAAAAATAGGGTTCCGTAAGATATTTGGGTTTTTCGGACACAGGGTGTAAAAATCAACCAGAAAAGTTACTTATTTTGCGTACGCTGCCTAAACTATAAAAGATACAACCATAAATTGTTCTAATTAATTGTAGATCTTATAAATATCTACAAAAAAGTCCGCGACACACTATACCTATCTATGTCGAGTGAGGCGCAACAACCATTTTTTTATTTAAAAATCTAGATTTTTTTTGGACTACATTTAAACGCGTTTATTTTACTCATGCCCTTAATCCTTATCAAATTAAAGTATTTCATCACTAAGTACAGTTTATGTAGATCATATTTGGTCTTTGAATGATTAAAATCGGACGTTTGGTTTTGAAGTTATGGCGAAATGAAAATATTACGATTTCTGCTGCACGGCCCGTTGCGGCGGTCACCAAGGCGGTGGTGCGCGTGCGGGAGGGGAGTTTAGTTAGATCTATGTAAGGTACCCGCGCGGCTCATACGCGAGGTAGGTTGGTAACAGTTTTTCTCACGGTTTTTCTGTAGTGTATTTAGTATCAGCATTGCACCCGTGCGAAGCCGGGGCGGGTCGCTAGTACCTAATAATGAAATTAGTTCTACCTAAGTACCATCCTATAAATTGTTATCAAAATTACTTACTTACCTACCTGTCTTCTTAATTTTTAGGGTTCCGTAGCCAAATTATGGCAAAAAACGGAACCCTTACAGATTCGTCATGTCTGTCTGTCTGTCTGTCTGTCCGTCCGTATGTCACAGCCACTTTATTCCGAAACTATAAGAACTATGCTGTCGAAAACTCTAAACTTGGTAAGTAGATGTATTCTGTGAACTTACTACCTACCCAAACCTGTAGGCCGGTATAGTATGGATAGGGGTTCTAAAATGATATCGAGGTTTCTAATATAATTTTTTTCTAAACTGAATAGTTTGTGCGAGAGACACTTCCAAAGTGGTAAAATATGTGTGTGTCCCCTGTAACTTCTAAAATAAGAGAATGATAACACTAAAAAAATATATGATGTAATTACCATGTAAACTACCAGCGAAAATTGGTTCGAACGAGATCTAGTAAGGAGTTTTTTTTAATAGGTACGTCATAAATCGTAATCCACAACTTTTGCTTATATTATAATATTTGTACGGAACCCTCGGTGCGTGAGTCCGAATTGCACTTGGTCGGTTTTCTATTTTAGTTACCCCTCTTGGTTGACACAGACGTGTTTAGATTTGCATTCATTATTAGATTGCTATTATCAGACAAGTGACACTTATAGATTGTTTACTTAGCTCCTAAATACCTACCTACCTAACGTTAAAATTTTAGTGTCTACGACGCCAACGGTTTGGTTTTATGGCATCTTTGCTTGTAGGTAAGTACCTACCTACGTTAATATAACAGTAGGTACCTATTAGGCAGAGAGCTATGTAAACTATGATGTTGCAGAATTTGTTCGAAAGAGTTACCGCGGCCCTGGTAAGTACGGTACGCAGAGGGCATTAGGAGGAACACGGATGGGTTTTAGTCAAGAAGAGTCTGACACTCCCTTCTGCTTCGCCCAAAGCGGGAGCAGTTATTTGGTTTCCCATCCATAAAAAAGTCTTGTCCGCCGCAAAAGTACCTACGAACACAAAATTAGGTTTGTCAATTGCAAGAAACTATTTTGAAAGCAAATAGAATGAACCCAGTAACAAACATTACATTGACCCTGGCTTGCACTTTGGATTTCGCTACCTGCTACCTAGGTACTCAACTAAACGAGCGACACGTTGCCGCTGGCGGCCGGCAAGGGCAACCTTTGTCGTTGGCTGTCGACGGCGCTTCAACGACCACCAACGACGCGTGCAGTTGTCCCTGTCGTAGACGCGTGCGGCGGCGGTGGCACGGCGGCGTCATGTCGCTTGATTGTAAGAACGCTTAGCCACCGTACGCACGGACGTAAAAATATTCCGTTCAGCCGAGCGTTGAGAACCCAGCACTCAGCAGAGTTAATCACAACGCGTCAAAAAAAGACACCGTTTCAACTTATAATTATGTTTATTTATTTATTATATACTTTATTGTACACCTCATAACAAGTACAGGAAAAACGTTTATAAAAACAAGTGTACAATAGTATCATTGGTTTCAACATCGAGAGTTGAAAATTCATTGCGCGATAGCATCCCGCCGCGATGATTTTACACTGCAGCCGGCAGCGGGCGCGGGCAGCGACGCGGTGTTGAAGACTCGGTCACGACGCCAAATTATGACTTTTCTACCCATTGTTTATAATATGTGGTTTTTTAAACTTTTTCAATGATTCAAATCAATGTCACGTACTTATGCAGCGTCCACTCAAAGCAACAATAACAATTTCAAACGCAAATACGGAGTCCAAACTTCAGTGCGAAGTCAAACAGATATAAAATATAATGTTGAAATCCAAAAATCAAGCCAATGAGTCAATATAAATTAGAGCGCAAGTATAGTCTACCTACGTATGTAACGTATGAACGACATAGGCCACAGGCCACAGCACACCGCAGCAGACACAGTCGTAACTTGAATACGCACGTGTGCGTGAGCATTGTCCCCCCGCACCGCACCGGGGGGAACATTATTCAGTGAGAGGCACGATAATTCATAGTAAAACGCGCGCGTAAAAAAATATGAGAAGGCCTTTCGTAAATCGAGTTTTATGAAAAACCTACTGCATAAATCGATTAAAAATAAAAGTTATTGAATTCTTCGATAATTGAGCTTTGTCGGTACCGACTTAGTTTTAAAGATTTTACATTGTGTTTATTACTTATTTACGCCCAAAGATGCGTTAAAATTGGCAAGAAAAACGAAACTTTGGTGGCTCATAACTTTTTAATGGCGTTTTATTTTACCATTCTGTTTCCATACAGACAAAACTAATAATATGACAAAACGATATTATGTTTAACTTTTGATGTACTCTGTCAAACAGCGGAGTAATACCCTCCCGAAGTTTCTATGGAAAAAATATCGACTAGAGCCACCTTAAATAGGATAGCAAAGTATTAAAACTTTGGTTATAATTTTACATTAAAATGCGAGTTTCATTTTGGTGATCATTTACTACTTTTGTCTGCTATTTGTTACTATATCTGGTGGTAAGTTAAACATAAGCCAAAAGTAAATAGGTGTTCGTTTACGACACTGGTGCCTCGCTCAGTGCACAGATGACATGGTGACCTTTAACGCTGTTTACCAACCCTGCAAGCGAGAAATGTTTTTTTGACCTCTACACTAATTTACCTACACAAAGTTATTCAGATTTTGCTCCATATACCTACGTCATACTCTTAAAATATGCAAATCAGGGATGTCTAATGTCTGGACTCTAGATGAACACCTGAATAAAATTCTTGTTGTGCTTGGTAAATCGGATATTCCAGAGCTTTTAACGGGTTCTTGGGATTTCTAATTAGCGAAGTTACTCGTTCTACATTATCAAGTTTTGGTTTTCACTAGAATTGATGCTTACGTTGCATATTATCTAACATGCATCGACCTCTTACTGTTCAAGGCGGTTCACCTAAATACGTTAAACTAGTCTAAAGTTCAAAACGTGTTTCAGCTAGTGAATTGGTGATGAGCTGTCAAGGGCTTGTAGTAACATAGGCCTGAATTTTGATTTTGTCGTAATCTGTGTTTTTTGTTGTTGCAGGTACGTACCCAAGTCTACGGCGTAATCGAGTATGGTGAATATCGACATAGTAACAACACAACGAATGCAGGCGAGTCCACATTCTTGGTCAATTTTTCGGCGAACACTATGTCGTAATTTTTCACGTGCAGGTTTTTCCCGTCACGCAGACCAAACACTGACCGACCGGGGAAGGGACATAATCAGTAATATAATACAGTCAAAACCAAAAGAAAGTTCATAATTACACTCAGTGCCTATATTTAAAATAAAACCAATTACAGATTTTAACGTACCTATATAGCAACATTAGCAACTGAAATTATACCGCGTGTATCTGACATCGACGCACAAACGACTTCCATGGGTCCAGGGCATGATTCTAGACACCCTAGACTTAGAATTTTTCGTCGGCTTTTTTCTCATTTTTTCATTTTTTTCAAGGGTTTTTTTACTTTAGACTGCTCATAATCGTTATTCTGACCTAACCCAATGAGATTAAAAAAAAAAAAAAATAATTAACTACTTTCACTAAAAAGAGCAGTCTGAATAAAACCACAAACAGATATCAGCTTAGCTGAGCTGATACCTATCAAGTGGTACTCTTGAAAAAAATTAAAAAATGAGAAAAGAACCGACGAAAAATTCCAACACTGGGGTGTCCAGAATCATACCCTGGACCCATGGAAATCGTTTGTGCGTCGATGTCAGATACACGCGGTATGATTGGCGGAAACTGAATAGGAATTCAATTACGAAAACATTGATCGATAGCAAAACAAAATGTGTGAATAAGACAACACCTGGAAGTAGGCACTCACGTATACCACCCTATACCACCACAATATACACCTACAATACGGAAATATGTGATGAACACAATAGAGAACACAAATCCAGAATTATTGGAATTTGTTTTGTGTATTGAATGATGCTCCATTGTAGTTTTTGACGACACGGTTGGCGCAGTGGTTGAGCGATTGACTGCTGCGCAGCATGTCGCGGGTTCGATTCCCGCACGGAACAAATATTTTTACGACCTACATGTATTTGTTCCGAGTCTGGGTGTTTTTCTATCTATAATATGTATGTATTTACAAAAAAAAAAAAATGTATATAAGTAGTTTATCAGCCATCTCGTTACCATAACACAAGCATTAGGTTGCTTAGCTTGGGACTATATGGCGTTGTGTGAAATGTCCAAGGATATTATTATAGTTTTGGTATTTGATGTGGTGGTTTTGATGTGGCTCACTCGCTGTCAATATCACACGAAACAATACATCGCATTCTCTTGGTCTGGATTTCCGGGATTCGAGGCAGCGTTTCCACCAGAGATGTGCGAGGATGCGTAGGGAAGGATGTGCTTGTAAAAACCAATAGAATCGCTTCATTTACCTCGCCTCGATCAGCGCAAGAGTTTCTATTGGTCACGCTACACATCCTCTCACCTCTCTAGTGTCATTGTATTGAAAGAGTAATTTTGAGCCTCACTTTTCGTGTTAAATGCGCTCCCTATGTATAGTACTACTAGCTGACCCACGCAACTTCGTCTGCGTCACATTTTCCATTACTGCTCCGCTCCTATTTGTCTTAGCGTGATGATATATAGCCTATAGCCTTCCTCGATAAATGGGCTATCTAACACTGAAAGAATTTTTCAAATCGGACCAGTAGTTCCTGAGATTAGCGCGTTCAACCAAACAAACAAACAAACTCTTCTGCTTTATAATATTAGTATAGATATAGGGAGAACACACCTCACTTGTCACTTGTTTATTATGTAAATAATTCTGATTATTAGATATTATAATCCATTTTTAATATTATGAGATATTAAGCGTTAAGGCTTCCTGTCCATTTTAGCAGAGCGTGGCAGCGGAGTGGATTAACTGAGAATTTTTTACCAATGGAATTGCATAAGACCTCCGCACCGCGTGACTCAGTGACATTTTGACTAACATGATTGGTTAATATTTCTCCGTTTCTCCGCTCTATCAAGCACCTATCCATTGTGGATAGTTTTTTTTTACTTTTTATAGGCGTATAAAACGTATATTTTATCACTATCTAATAAATAATAAATAAATAAAAATATTTTTACTGACACAAAGAATAAGTTATACATTTCCATTTGAAACCCTCCTTTGATCCTGTGTTACAGGAGTCAGTGTCTTCACCCGTTATTTGGTACTGGGGTTCATAACAATAGCCAATTATATTGAAAACTTGTTTGTCTTCTCCTAGACTAAAGAGTCTTTCGCCGCATCGTGTCGTGTTTTTTTTTGCGTGTTTGTTCGGCGATATTTTCGCCATATTCTTTTGTCGTCTGGAAAAGTATGTTTTCAGGCCGGTCCCATTTCAGTTTGGTGAATATCTGGTGAATATCTGATGAAGATCTTCGGAGATAGGCAACGGAAGTTTTCAATAAATGATAGCAAAGCTCGGGGATTGTTGAAATCGCATGTCTGTTAATTGTTTGCATCAGTTCATAAACTAACACACGCCAGTACCTGTGAAGGGATACGCAGATGTGTACAAGTCAACTATGTTTTTGGGTTTTTTTATTCGGCCATAACTTTTTTATTGTTTATGAACCGATTCTGATAATTCTTTTTACGTTGGATTTAGTTATAGCTAGACATATTTTGAGTTGGTATTGGACGTTGAATTTCAAAGATCAATCAGTGATCTCCTAAGTTTAAACCTAACAAAAAATTGATATTTAAGTATGAGCTGGTCTGGACTTGGACTGCCCATTCCTTAATCCTCCTCGTGCGCAAATAGTTTAACTATTTTTTATTATTTAGTAGTGAGGTATCACCACTAATAAAAATGAAAAGTAAAAAGTCTTTTTTATAGTAACTGTTCTCCGCTATGGCGGCTTTGTTAGTTTTTTCATTCGTGGTTTCGTCCTATGTTGTCAAGCGTTGAAAATCGCAGACGGTCGGCTCCGTATGCGCTTTTCTTGAATAGCCTATTTACTCCCGTCGATAAAAAATGTATCAAAAGACTATAATGCAATTGATTTTCCGTGAAACTAAGCAGTAGGGAAGGCCAAGCATTTACCTCACATGCCGCTTACTTATAAAACGCGTGAGGCACTATTTCAAGTGTCTGCATAAATAGCAATCGTCGACACGAATGTGTCAATTTTCACTGTAGAAGCATTTGTACACTAGTGATTAATCAACAAGGATAATTATAATGAACATGATTGTACTTTAAAACTGTGTTCTACGTATAAAAAATATGATGATAATTTTATTCAGGAGTCAATAGAAATGAGTTTCCATAATTTAACCTTTTCCTACCATACCGTGCCGCACGACTGTATTACCTAGTATATGCTGCAGCTTATGGGGTGCTGCTTTGCTTCGCTACGTATTCTACTGCTACGTCGCCTAGACCGCTGCTTCGTTTAGTAGGTCTTTGCTACGCCGCCGCCGCGTAGGCTTCAGTGTAGGATACTGAAGCCTACGCGGCGTCTACTACGTCGCTTAGGCCGCTGCTACGTTATATAGGTCCTTGCTACGCCGCGAAGGCTTCAGTATCCTACACTGAAGCCTACGCCGCGTAAATTCAGTGTAAAGTACTGCTACGTCGCTTAGGCCGCTGCTACGTTATATAGGTCCTTGCTACGCCGCGTAGGCTTCAGTACTTATCCTACACTGAAGCCTACGCCGCGTAAATTCAGTGTAAACTACTGTTACGTCTCCTAGGCCGCTGCTACGTTACGTTGGCTACACTGTGGGCTAATCCTACGAGAAATAGGCCTCTGCAACGTTATGGTGGTCCTTGCTAGGCCGCGTCGGCTTCAGTGTAGGCAAGGTAAGCACAGCGTTTGTAAAGCTTCTAAGATACTTCTGCCCATTCCTCAATCCTCCTTGTGCGCAAATACCGTTTAACAATTTTTTAATATTTAGTAGTGAGGTACCTTTGCTTTGTGATTAACGCTTGTTACGAGGTTAACCTGCAGTGTCAGCAGTGACACATCATATTATAATACCGGTGTACCTACACTGGTATAATAATACGATGTGACCGACAATGTGACCGATCGAAGTATGATAGCCGCTTGCAACGTCACCGAGCCTTTTTTTCCTTATCTGCAGTTGAACGATAATTTAAACCGCTACCTTATGGAATATTAGAACTTTAAATTATATTTCGCCACTTCAAAAGGACTGATCTATTGGATTGTCTCTCGACACGCCTACACTTTTATTTCTTTATTTTTTGTTATTCTACACGTTAATTTTTTAACTTACTTTTCTAAACTAACCTAAATTAGTCGCTTCAAGATAAGGTTTGTGATAGTCGCCGTGACAGCTGAAATTCTGGTCCTTTTAAGTTGGTAGTGTACTAGGTAAATCTTTGATGAGGTCCGATCCTATTACCCAAGCCTGCGACGGAACCTTCTGGTACGGAAACCGAAAATCAATATGTTACTCATACCTAAACAAATTAAACGGATTCCTAAACTCCGTTTACTTTTCCCTAAATTTGATTCCAACTGTGCTAGTAGCTAATTGACTGTTGACACATCAATTTTACAATACATACAGAGATGTATTTACTTTACCTTTTTAACCGACTTCCCAAAAAGGAGGAGGTTATCAATTCGGTTGTATGTTTTTTTTATGTTTGTTACCTCATAACTCCGACAATTATAAACCGATTTGAAAAAAAAAATGTTTTATCTGAAAGGATATACTTGCAGATTGGTCCCATTTAAATTATATCAAAATCGGTTACGAACTTTGGATTTTAAATCGAAATAGCTGGAATTTGTCTACTTGGATGATTCTTCGATAATCGAAATTGCGTATTTTGCTTTTCTGCGATTTTGCAGTGGTGTTGTTAGGTGTGGGGTACCACTAAAAAGTGAAAAATAAAAAACTTTTTACAAAAAAATACAACCGACTTCCGAACCGAAAAATAACTTTAATTTCGGAAGTCGGTGTTTTTGTTAATTTCTTCGTATTTTGACACCGACTTCCGAAACTAAAGTTATTTTTTACTTTGTAGTGTTTTTTTTTGGAAGTCGGTTGTATTTTTTTTAATAAGTACGACGCTTCGTTTCCATGTCGAGTTATGTGAATTTTCGCTTGCACACTGCTTGCGCTTCAAACAAACATTTGTTACGTTTTATGTCTGAGTAAAAAGAAAGGGAAACAAATTGTGCCACTTTTGATACCACCCTAGTATAGAGCCGACCTTACGCAATCCTTATGAATAGAACATGTTTATCATATTAAAGTCGGTCTCGGTGCCCCTACCGTAATTTGTAGGCGTAGACCCTAAACAAAATGCATTAATTTAACTTTGTTCGTGAGTTTGTATTTGACTTACTCCTTACCATACCAATGTTGTTTCGCTGAAGGTTGAAGGTCACTCTAACAATACTGAAACGTATGAATTTATAAGAGCTGTGGATTTGGAAACTGGATTTTACGGTCGTGGAGAGATCGTACAAAAATAGTTATCTTGAAGCATGCGATGTAGGTTAGAGAGCTCCGCATCTGGGTCTTTACTCTCTCAGCATAAATTATTCAGCCACTTTAACAAAGCGACGTTCCTGTAGGATACAATTCGTACTAAAGAGACCTTCAGGCCTCTTTATCGTCTAGCGAAAACATTGTCTAGTCGCGCCACCCCAGTTTTAAGCTCTAAAATATTTTATCTACAAATCAGGAAACCATTATAACCATATTTTTATCCAAACGAGTTCGCAACGCCTCCATGTAATATTGTCATAAATAAGCGCCTTAAATACGTATTTACGTTAAGTTGTAAGACACGTTCACCCCTTGGAAATAGCTGACTTATCGACTGGGGATGGCCTTGGGCTTTAATTATAAACTTGGGTCGTTTAAGTTGACTTTGTTATATATAAAACAATGTCGCGCGTCGTTGAAGCCACTACCTATACGTGCTCAGGGGTAACGTGGTTGGCGGCGGCAAATTAAATTACCTGATTGCACGTAATAACCCACAAACATTATGAAACTCCCCTTAACTAAGCTTTATCCCGCGTTCAACGCTGTCGACGAACAACCCTTGCAACATATCCTTACATAGGATAGATATACTGAAACATGTTTGTTTCTACCCAAAGAATGATTTGTGCGACTTAATACCGTCACAGAATATCGATCCGCCCAGCTCACTCATCACTGCGTCATTTTTGAATTATTGCTACATATTTTCTTGTGGGTGCTTCTTTTACATAGATAGACGTCTTTTGTCTGGTTTTTGAGGTACTTTGTCAGTCGTTTACAGTACTTTACCTGTCCCACCACGTCGCCATTGACTGGTTAACCACTAACCAACGAGTGGCGTCATGACAAGTAAAGTTAACGGACAGATAAATGACCGATAAAAATATCAGGGACCGGGCAATAGTCAATGGCATGAAAAATAAATAAGTATATTATTTATCTTAAGTATTTTAGTAGGTATGTGGACTTATATCGCAAAAAAATAATTTTCCAGTGCATACAAGATATTTTCTGCGTTGGATTTATTTATCCTAATGACCCAGTGGAAGTAGAAATCACTAGAGCACTTCAAGAAGCTTTCCACTTCCACTACTGGCAAATATATTATAATCCATTAGTCATTAGAATGATTTCATTGGATTATTGAGTAAGTAATTCTCCCAACACTAATAAGCTTTCACTAGTATGTACATTATAGGTTAGGGTATCCTATAACAGTGCAATTACTAGTAATTTGGTACTCGGCTTACGTTATACTGAATGTCAGATAATAGAGATGCGCTGCCTGCCACTAAATCTCTGTAACAACACTAGGTAGTTGCAAGGTACAACCTACATAGCAGGTTATTCCTAGAGCTCAATTATTGAACTACTCGTCCTATTTCGCATCCCAATTTCGAATACCCTAGAGAATTTCGTTGGTAAATTCTGTGGAGCCACAAATGAATGCAATGCCAGATTTTCGTGTACCTTACTAAAGACCGGTTAAATGGCAGCTGCCGGATGTTGAATAACTTAGATTTTAGATAGGATAACAAAACTTAGTAAATCAATTTGAAAACTAACTAAAGGGAAGAAAAGCAACTACAAGCGGTCGGAATCCAATGACGATAAAAATAAGTTCAGAAAGAAGAGACGTAGGACCCCTGTTTGCAAAGCTGTGTGCAAACGTGCATCGCAGTGCATATAAATGAAAACGAGACTTGCACTGAGATTGCTTTATTTATTCGCTTGCACCGACGCTACCCGCGCTATCAATGGTATTGCGTACTTAGGTTTCAAGAATACGAAACCTAAAGTCTCACAGTCAACGAGAAAATATTCACTAACGTTCTAACTACTAACTAACGCTAAAAGTAAAACTAACTGGCTCATCTAACCGCGTCGACAGGGATTAACTCCAGCACCATTTTCAGCACCTTTCTACATGAGTAGATTTTAGTCGTAACACCCAACATCACTATTACGTAGTGCCAACATCACATACCTACCTATCAACAACAGAATGCATTTTACATTAGCTTTGTTAGGACTCGTACAACCTATGAAATTGCAGGCGATCGTACATAAATTACAAAAGGCACGTATCAGTTCAATTGTCTGGCCAAGGTTTTTAAGGAAATGTGCCGTAATGAGCTCTCGTCTACGCCACTCATTCTTTGAACAGTGGATGTCAAGAGCACAATAAAATTAAAATAACGGTAACACTAATTTGGCACTAATCTCATCACGTTCTCGTTCTTACGTCACAAGGCAGCAGTTATAATAAACAAAGTCAACGGTCCAAAAAGCCTATTTATATGCTTCATTAAAGGGGGAATGTAGTCAAACCTTGTTAGCTGTGGAAATGAAAGAGTCGAAACGAAATCCAAAGGATCGCAATGAGATTTATAGTCAGTTTTTTGTGCATGTCCACGACTTGTATAATTAGCGCGGTCGTTCTAGAAAGTTTGTAGCCATACTATTAATTTAATCGAATGATCGATACCTACAATAAACTTCTGTGAAGCGCACTCTTTTTGATCTAGTTACTAATTTCAAGCGCCAAATGAATTTAAGTTAGGGATAAATGGATAAATGGATAAATGCCCACACAATTGTGGTGTGACGCTGTTTCATTAAATTTTATCGAACGTAAGAGAATAAATAAGAATGAGACTTCAGTAATTGTAAGTCTCATCAGCGTACTCACCCATACAAACCTACGTAGTAGGTCGAGACTAATTGGAAAAATACCGCATTTCTACAATTTAAACCTGACGTGGGCAGGCATCAAATAGTTCATTTGCTTCATCAGCCCCAGGAGCTCACAAAGTCACAAATAACAAAACCAATGAAATACTAATATTGCTGAAAGTTACACAAAAGCTATGTCCCTCTGAATAGAAGCTCTCAAAAGCAAAGACAGTGCCACTGCACGGCGCTTTCGTCACTCAAAAGACTCACCTCTCACAATATCATAAATAAGTTATTTAATTAAACTCATTTACAAAAACACGAAAACAATCAGCGACGTTAGAATTGTATAAAATTATTTTTTGTTACTCCAGAATGCTTTTTGGAAGAAAATAAAATTTTCGTGCGAACTATAAAAGTTGGTGAAACAGGAGTAAATATTAGAAATGTAGTATAGTACGAGTATGTAAATATATACGTTATAGGATTCCTCTCTTTTTCCTGCACCTCGGTAAAAGCAAGTAGAAATCGATTCACGGGAATTTTCAGCTAAGGTCAATTCTTCTTTTCATAAAACGTTCAAATTCAAGTCGCAATACAATTTCAATGACAGTCAATGACAAAATGTAGGCGAGAATTTCCTCTCATCTTTCTTCTTAAAATGACTTTCGTTTTTCCGAACGTTTCCACACGGAATCACTTATTAACGATATTGAATAAAATATATTGAAGTGTTTGTATCACTGAAGCT
Source organism: Ceramica pisi (assembly GCA_963859965.1). Classification (NCBI taxonomy): domain Eukaryota; kingdom Metazoa; phylum Arthropoda; class Insecta; order Lepidoptera; family Noctuidae; genus Ceramica; species Ceramica pisi. The sequence goes on along the minus strand of OY982527.1, from coordinate 4,060,572 downwards.
TTTTATTATAGCGTCAACGAGAATATTTTTTTTCCTTTCTAGACCATTATCTTGTGACTTCTTCAGCAATGTTTATAATCTGCCAAGGAATTAATTTAGCTGTAACCCGGGTTGCTTAGCTTGCTTATTATTTTTATATTACAAGAAGAATTGTTTGCCTTAGCGTTGGATTAGCTTAGGTATAAACATGAAAAGTTTTATGGGATCTTAAATAAAACGGTTGGAGCCCCGCAGAACATTGACCTTAAATTAACGGACCACATCTTTATGCCGCCATAAAATAGCAAACGCAGAACAGGTACAAGCGTGACGGTTCCTCCTAGCTTTGAGAAGATCATTCGTTGTGAGCTGCTAAAGTACTCACTATACCGACAAGACCTCTTACCACTTAACTTTTACAATCTTTTTCGTTTATCTGTAAGGTACCTAATAGTTAAAGAGAAAATTCAATAAACATTATAAAATATGTTATGCTAAACTGTTATTTTAAAACTTCTCTCACTATGCCAAATTGTAAGAAAATTCACAGTGTAGAGCGTAAGCGAACGATTCGCAGTCGAAAATCGATACCTCGTGAAACTTAGGACGATACCCTATTCAAAGCTTCGCAGAGTTTACGGCGGTTATAATACCTATTATGTACTACAAGCCTTTGTGCACGCCTGTCCTATGTTACCAGAGCATGAACAGTGGCTGACATGACACTATCTTTAACATGATATTGTTACAATACTGTTAAAAAATATCTGCGTGACCTACATTACGCTTTTAAATATTATTAACTAGCTGAGGCCCGCGGTTTCGCCAGCTTGACATTTTATATAAAACCTTCCTCGAGAATCACTCTATGCATGAAAATCGGTGCAGCAGTTTTTGAGTTTATCGCGAACAGACAGACAGAAAATATGTAGTGATAATTATTTAATAAATAAATTCGGCTGGCTTATACTGACTTGTTTGAAAATAACATAAATGCATTTAATGAACCACGGAATTTTCGGCTATGAGGTTTTTAATATCCGACAGTGCGCAACGTAATGAATAAAAACATAATTTACTTAAATATTGCGGTAATCATAATTATTGCGGATTATTCCGTAACATTAAAACAAACCAATTTATAAAACAACAAGAAAACGAATGAAGTTGTTTTAAATGACTTTAAAAATATAGACTCAAAAGGCAAACTGCAAGCCAAGGGAGTCGAGCGTACGTTTTTAAAAATTACAAAAAAATACAACCGACTTCTAAAAAAAACACTAGGTACAAAGTAAAAAATAACTTTAATTTCGGAAATCGGTGTTTTTGTTACTTTCTTCGAATTTTGACACCGACATCTTTTTTTTTTCTAGAAGTCGGTTGTATTTTTTGTAAAAAGTTTTTTATTTTTTAACTCTTTAGTGATACACACGGTACACACCTAACTACACCACTGCAAAATCGCAGAAAAGCAAAATACGCAATTTCGATTACTTGGATGACATAAAACCATCATCCAAGTAGACGAATTCCAGCTATTTCGATTTAAAGTCCAAAGTTCGTAACCGATTTTGATAAAATTTAAATGGGACTAATCTGCAAATATAGCCATTCAGATAAAACAAGAATTTCCCAAATTGGTTCATAATTGTCGGAATTATGAGGTAACAACATAAAAAAAATACACAGCCGAATTGAGAACCTCCTCCTTTTTGGGAAGTCAGTTAAAAATACTAAACAATGATGCAGGGTAGACGCTAAACTGAATAATGCTTTGTATCTTTGTGCAGTATTGTACTAGGACTGCACTGTAAAACATAAAATAGGGTATCAGTTGATATGTCGCAACTCGCAACGTGATGGCGCGTCCACTGAGGGAAATAGGTTGAGGAAATGGGTTATGAGTTAGAAATCTTTGACGACTTGTGCACTATTGCGATCTTTGAAGTTCGATAAGTTTTGTCTTCTCGGCTAGATGGCTCAGAAAAAATGACTTTATAAAACACATTTTGGGCTGCCTTTGAACTTTATAACGTTGAAAAAATATAGAAAACAAATGCGTGCGATGCTATAATAGGATTAATAGGTGATTAAAAATACAAACGTTATATTTATGAGAGTTATTAGAGAACTTTGTAGGCATATTAATTACCCAGACTCTAAAACAAATTTAGAAATTCAACTGTTGTTGTTTTTTTTAAACGCTTGACACTAGAGTAAACCTATAATTAAAGATTTCCACAACAAATCTCACGGTTTAGTCACGCGATCGAGGCACTTCGGCCCTATACTTAGTCAAATATTCATGCAATACAAAGCTCATGCTAGCGTGTTTACTGGTGCATCATAATAATTTGAAGTGCTTTACGCGCTGTAAACATACAGACACTCAATGAAGTGTCCGTCGAACACCGAAGCGATGAAAGCCTGAGGTTCGATTTATTTACTTAGCGCCGGAAAAACATGGCCAACGTGATGGATGTCGCGCCTGTAAAAATTGCAGCCTAAACTCGGAATTAGTTTTTTAGGGTTCCGTACCCAAAGGGTAAAACGGGACCGTGTAACTAAGCGGAGCCTTAGTTACACGGGCCGTCCGTGTTTTTTACCGTTTTTTATAGATAATAGAACGGAACCCTTCGTGCGCGAGTTCGACTCGCACTTGACCGTTTTTTACAAACAATGTTCAATGGAGATACTTACATATTTTTTTTTTATGGGTGGGAAATCATCCAATGACTCCTCCCGCTCTGGGTGTAGCGGGACGGAGTGTCAGACTTACTGACTAAAACCCATCCATGTTCCTTCATTGCCCTTTGTGTTCGGAGCCACGGTATCTCTTTCGAACAGTCCCGCGACTCCGGCAAGCATCGGCCCTTTCGGGCCCCTCTGTGTGCTGACTCTCTTTGAGGCGCGCGTGGAACACTAACGCGCCGTCGACACGGCCTGTCATCTGAAGACGGACGGACAGCGAGCCACCCATAGCTCGCCGTCCACAGGCCCGCGCCTACGGTGGCCGGAGGTCACCGGGTGGTGGCCTCCGACGCCCGCGGCGTCTACCACGGCGGCCGGGACGAGAGGTTCTCTCCCTCTCCCACTCCGCCACCTCCTTCGCTAGCATAACTGCTTCGCAGAAGGAAGTGACGGCGTCCCATGCCGTCTCGCTCCGGACCATGGCTTGGACCAGGGCCGGACGCGAGAGGTCGCCGCCGATCGCCGTTTCGAGGACACAGCAGTGCGCCGCCCAAGCGGGGCACACCTGCACAGTGTGCTCCACCGTGTCCTCCGGTCGATCCTCGCAGTGGTCAATGGAGATACCTAATGTAAAACACTTAAAATATTGTAAAAGGCTATTCTCGACATGCTCTTCATTATCTATACTTACCTATATTATTAAGAGGTATTTGTGAGGTTGTAGAGGGAATCTCTGGATCTACCTAACCGACTTCGAAAATTCTTTTACCAATAGAAAGCCACGTTATTTGTGAGTGTCATAGGCTATATTAACTTGAAAATACCGCCCTACGAAGTAAGTGGGCATGGGTCAGCTAGTTCTGTATAAGATTATGTTCTACTAGCTGACCCACACAACTTCGTCTGCGTCACATTTTCCATTAATGCTTGGCTCCTTTTAGTCATAGCGTGGTGTGTAGCCTATAGCCTTCCTCGATAAATGGGCTATCTAATACTGAAAGAATTTTTCAAATCGGACCAGTAGTTCCTGAGATTACCCCCTACATACAAACTTACAAACAAATGTTACCTCTTTATAGATAAATGTTCTTTTCGTAATTTCTTGCTCTATATTTTGGCTATGCAATCCTAAATGAGAACGTTTCCACACGTCTTCAGTTGGCTTCGTCGTTTCCTTTTCAACTGCCTAAAAGTCGACCTCATCTAAAAAGCGCTAAATCAAACTCAAATGTCGAGCTTTTATATTAGGGTCGACCTGAATGTGAGTGTTTATTCTATACTCACATTTTATATTCCAGCATTTCTAGCTTCAAGTATAATTAATTTTAGCATCATCAACGTTATTAATTTTACATGTAGGTACTTACCAAATATCATTCCATTGTGCATTTTAGTGTGAGTACTACCGTCAGAGGAATTACAAACTATACTTAATATTCGCAGAAAATTGTTTGCATACGTTTTTGTTTGCGCTGCTCTTGTTTCATTTTCCGCGAATAGGAGAATCAAATTTCACATGTAGGTATGTGGGAAATATTTTTGGTGCGCTCTGAATGCTATGAATTCAGTGGAAACAATATTTCATTTGAAATCTGTTTCTATTATCTGTTTGTGTTTGCAGGTACACAATTTGTTTCAAAATTCCAGTAACAGTCTCTCAATTAGTCAAATATATCTGAATAAAAGAAAAAAAAAACTCATTGACTTGCGTTTCAAAAATGTTAGGAACAATATTTATTTTAGCCTTCATTCCGGAAAGTGGAAAAACTGTTTCTCCGACATGTTTGAATTCATGTAGGATAGATCCCTTCAATGCTAGATATTTTAGTCGTAAAATAGCGGAAGCGCCCCCCTAACGCCCGCCCCAACGGTGTTTTAGACTGGACCTCAGCCCCTGTAACGGCAATAACTGAATGATTCGGTATTGTCAAAGTAGAATACCTTGCAGTGGTCGTTCAATCGAACTGCTATCCATGTCAATGTCCTATTTGACAAAGCGTTGTGCGGCCTTCCTTCGATGCATCGCGTTTCATACGACATGGCTTTATTCATTGTTCCTCAACTCGACCGAATGTGACACTAACATTGAACGCTTATAATTATTGATATCTCAATTTTATTCTCCAACATTGACGTTGTCGCGCGTGCTGTAGGTTAGGTAATCGCATACTTAATGAAAACTTCGTACAATAATGCGTACGTACACATTTATTTAAATTATTATTTGCTAGTTTATTTTGATCTAAAAAATACTACTTATTCGAAACACGTCACAATTTCGCTGGTTTAAGCTAACGTTTAAGTCAACAACACAGCAAGAACACAGAGAATCTTAATTTATTATTCATCTTATAAATATTTGATAAATCCGTGGCATCAATAACACTTGTCTTCAAACGTTGTACATAAAGGATAAAATAATACTCCGCTTGAGGTTCTGCTGCCACAATACCTTCTTTTTGTATAAAAAAGTGAAAAAGTGTTGCCGTAGTCGCAGTTAAGGAGACGCAAGGATTGAAAAGCAATCGGACTTTATACTGCTGACAATTTTTTATCCCCCTCAATGTTTCTGTAAGTTCCGTGAGAAGAGAGACGACGATACTGTGGTTTTTTATCTCTATTGTCTCATTAAATTTCATCTCGGAAGCAGGTAATAAAATGAATAAAGAATCTGTAAAGCCTTTATTAATTTATTCTAGCTTTATGCTGCTACAATTTTTTATATTTCCATTGTATTGTCTTCCGCGAATACCGTTGTGAATATTCTGTGACAAGCTTACAATGAAACTTCTTATTTGTTTTTGTTTCGATTTTAATATTAAGCAGGTAGTACGGAGTGACAATGTACGTATGTACTTTGTCTAAAATAAATTAAAATTATAATTCTCATTATTAAATTAAATCGCTTTTGATATTTTCTGTGGACAAGTTTTGCTCAATATCGTGTTGTTGGCTCAGTAACTGGATTTACAAATAAGGAGCTGCAAGTAAACCGGTTTAGTACCTAGCGTGCGTTTGCTGTCTTAATACAAACCTAATACCCAACAATATATTATACGTATGTAGCCCAACAACCTGGCAGGCTTTAGAATAAGTAGACCAACTTTAGATAGTGGTTGTTTAGTGAAAAGCGTGCTTATAGTCTAGAAAGAAAACTTACTGAACTCAAAGAATTCTCAGGAAACCAATTTGCTTTTAGGAAATATTAAACCATTTTTTCAGTAGATTGGTATTAGCGGCATAGATATGGAAAATTAATCGATTTGCCCGCATTTCCACTAGACTTTCGGATCAAAGACAAACCTGCGTCATTTATATTCCATAACATGTTTCATACTGGAAGTTCATCTCTCGTCGAAGATGAATAAAATTGAAATCGAACGGAATGAACGTTCATTTACTCGTCCGTTTGTTGTTGTTATCAGGCAGAATCATGTGTGGGCGTATGTCGGGAAACTCTCTAGTGAATGAGCCCTTTTTAGCTTACGAATTATTTTTGATATGTGTTTTGAACAGAGACTATAACTAAGTTTTGCGGTTGTGTTTAATAAATTTCAAGTAAATTTAGATAACAATAAAAGCTCGCGTCTAAATAATAACAGCCGCATGGGTCGCTCTTCAAGGTTAAGCGACGCGGGTCGAGGTCTCTTCGTGGATGTGTGACCATTTATTTCAAACCAAGACTCCTCCGTGCCCTGAAAAGCACGATGAGCCGTTGGTTCAGGCTGTCATTTGCGGGTTATTGACGATCGTTACGGATAGTCAGAACCCAGAAAAACTGACATCAGTCTTACTAACTTCAACTTTCTTTATTCTTGAATTTAGACTTTAGGTTACACTGCGCACGAAATGTCAGAAAACGTATTCATAAGTTAAGGTTTTATATTCCATTGCATGAGCATTCCCACCTTGGGTTAGGCGAAGAAAAGGCAGGTGACGTCGGTGTCAAGGTGTCATCATTCGCTCGGTCACTTTGTCGAAGCGTAGGTAGGTCGCGGGTCCAAGGGTATCACTAGTCCAGTCACTGACGTTAAACTACTTCGATATTTATGTTATAGTGTCTACCAGTAAATAACTATCTAACAGAGCGGTATGATTTTGATTGTGTTTATTTTATGTGTCATTTTGCTGATTCTATAATATTTACAAGTCATCAATCTTTGTTTCACGCTTTCTCACATCGTTTTCTGTGAAATTCCCCATTCTGAAGAAGAAAACTTCAAGCTATTGGCATTGTCTTGAATAGTTAAGCTCGTGGCTAAGTTACAAGAGCTTCACGGGTATTTTTCAGGGTAAGTAAGCAACTCTAGCTGAGGTTGGTCTTTAGATAGGTGACGATACATTACCTTCAAAGAACGCGTTTCGACTGTCTTAATATTATCACTGTTGAATTTGATAAAGATCTTGCAGTTGGATAACAGTTGGTTTTATTTGTGTCACTTCTGATGATATCTTATTATTACCGTGCATTTATCTTATTTATTTACTCTAGAAAATCACTTGGTTACTTATGAGTGGGACATGGTACTATTTACGATACGATCTGCTGCTACCTTTTTTTTTTTTTTAGGAATGGGAAATCATCCAATGACTCCTCCCGCTCTGGGTGTAGCGAGAGGGATAGTCAGACTTCTACTGACTAAATCCCATCCATGTTCCTTCATTGCCCTTTGTGTTCCGGAGCCACGGTGTCTCTTGCGAATAATCCCGCGACTCCGGCAGGCGTCGGCCCTTTCGGGCCCCTCTGTGTCCTGACATCTGCTACCTTACCTACCTATATTGATTACCTATCTTGTCTGCCACAGGTGAGTAATCTTAAGATAGTCTTTAATTCCACACCAGACCCCTTCATTACATTGAAAATGAAATAAAATAGTTCGGTTTATAATACTTTGGTTGTCTACACATACCCATACAAAATGATTCAATGGAAGAATACGTCTTATTTCTTCAAAACTTGCTTGATTCTTTTTCAATAATAGGGTGACACTAATGTAAAGAAACAACCAGTCTCAATCGGGGGGTGCTTCATAAAGAGCGTTCTTATTCATGCACCTAACAAACAACTAAGACTCAACGTTTCTTTAAAACGTTCCCAGGTTTATTTTTAAAGATGGCAAAGAAACCCTTAAAATATTCGCATATAATAATGATACATCATGTATATGTGTATGTATTGACATTGAAATGTGTCCGAGGTTATTGGCTCCGACCCGTCTGATTGTGAAGAAGGCGGCACGTGCGACTCGGCAAACTCAGAAATTGAATGAAATGTGAAATTGTATAGACATAGATATTTTATATTTGTATAGCCACCCTCGTACGCTAATCAATAGATAAAACATCCATGTTGTTTTGTGCAATAATTGAGCCCACCCGACACGGCGCCGCATTGTGTACCCTCCGCGTTAATTCTCGCAGACTAGATTGATCAATGGCCGTTTGTGACTCTCCCCTCCGGCTTTCCACTCGCAACTACCTGTTCTAAGGCAGGGACTCATTTTTGTGTCGTGAGTTGTCATTCATAAAGGCTTAATTAAGATGACTGATCTCTCTTTTCTCCTATAAGTTGAAATTTAAAAACTTTGCCGCCGTATTCATGAAGATCAATTCAAAGATTCAAGACGATCGGACTATTGGAGGGTAGTCCAACATCTACTTACAATTTTAAAGTTGGACGTAAGTTAGAACTGAATGGCAATTGTACCTAGCCATCGTAAAGGTTTCGCTAAGATTTTTTGGTGATTGTAGTCGTGTAAGGAGCAGCGGAAATCGATATGCAAAGTAGGTTGGTTAGCAATGTGGTGTGGAGGTCGCAGGCTATGCGTGCCTATGATCGATGGTGTTGCGTGCGCTGTGCGCCGTGAGGTCGCAGGGCCGCTGGCTCGCTCCGCGCGACCCTCATCCAGCACTGGTAGAGTGCCGTGACGTGGCTTCTCTTTGTTCCACGCCGCCCGTTGCCGCCACCATTGCCTCCACCGCCTCCGTCGCTTCGTATCGCGACGCCGCGCCTACCTCTCATTGCGCATGCTCAGCGCGGTTCTCCTGCGTCCCCACTACGTCATGATTTAAAATGATATGCGGTGCAAAGTAGCGTACATTCTGTCTGTACGTCGTCACAGTCGGGATTGTGGCTGATACGAGCGTTCCAATTGTTATCGCAGCGCCCGCCGTGCCGTCGTCGTGCTGTAGCCGCTCTGGTCCCGCCGTGGCTAGTTGGGAGCTGGGAAGGGAGCGCGCGGCAGCGCCGGTATCGATCTGAGCGTTTCGTGTGCCCGCTCGTGCACGACGCGACGTTCTCTCGGGATATTCGCCCAGTGGTCGCCGTCGGCGCCGGCCTTGCTGCACTGTTTACGCGCACTGTATATTTATTTCATCCGCGCGATCATGCTCACCGGAGCTAATTGATAACGTGACACACGCATCCGTGAGCGCATTTGCGAGCCGCACCGGGCTCCATCGACGTACTTGATCTATCCCCGAACTGCGAAACTTTCGGTAAGTCGAGATTTTAGCGTTCAACGTGCCCGAACTTTACTTTATTATTGCATTTTGTTTTTTTAGTTTTTGGTGCGAATGTTTGAAAAGATTTGAACACTTAACGTTCAGTTCGTTAGGCTTTTTTGTTGCTGTATTATCCAATTTTGTGATTCTGTTCCATCGTCCTACGTATATAACCTGTGTTTAAAGCGTGTTCAAATATTTCTATTGAGTGTTTTAGCCGGCCATCTGGTTTATATTCTAAAGTTAGATTGTAAAATCGTAAACCACAGGGAATCATCGGTACATAGGTATTACATACAGAGTGAGCGGTTTGTTGAACGCACTCAATCCCAAACCATGTTGAACAAACTCGTTTCAGTTTTTGTGCAAATAATCCTATTTGTACAAGGCATTCGCCGTACTGTTCTTGTATTTCGAGAAATGCTACGTTAAAAATACACTCAGAAAATATTTGAAAGGGCTTAATTCACGTGATATATTTCTCATTCATACTGCGCATGTCTTTCAAGTTTATTTGTCATACATCTGTACAATGGAACTCCTAAAATCGGTTTTCTCGAGACTACTATCAATGGAGAGTATACTTTTCAACCTAAATTAGAGCAGGCGCTTCTGGAAATCGAACCGTACGTGTTGAATGGCTCAGCGGTGGAATGGAGTGCCTTCGTATACTGAAAGCCCTCTTTAAAGTACACCGATCCTTTTTACCCGCAGAGATTGTGTAGCGATATTGTTAGAGCGAGGACCAAGAAAGGAAAAAGAAAATAGTTGATAGTAAGCTTACTTTGGTTAAATGCGTAAAGCATAAAAACTTCGAACAAGATTGTTGAGATGTTTGCAGCGTTCTTGACGTTTCAAAGACAGATCATACGGGGTTTAGCCGGTCCCAGATCACGTTGTCATGTCTATTATTGTTGTACAAACATAGATGTAACTATGTACCTATTTAAAGTTCATAGTCTCTCCGTGATGTTCCAATTATCACTTTTCCATTCGTACCTTTAGTAAATTTTCAGTATCTACTTACCTAGATAAAAATGAATAGAAAAATACAAATGTTTTGCTAACCCTATAGTCACCATCACAATCTGTTCAACGCTGCGCATGCGTCATTATCGCTATAAAAACGGCGACAAAAACTGTCTCGCCACTGCATATTGACAGTCTTTTCTATACTGAAACGTTCTTAGAAAATTGCGTGGACTAGTACATTTCTATGGAAATCAGGCCGTAGGGATGTGTATCTTTAACAAAAGGTGGGGACTCGGGTCCGGGATCCGCAATGTAATGAAATCCTACAGTATTTTTATGTAGCTTTCAATGTACCTTGTACAGTAAATAAATAGATTACTTTTATGCATAGATTTGATGAAACCTCAAACTTAGGTCATGTCGTATCCTCAAACGACACTTAACTATTAAAGTTGTTTTTAAACTTCTTTCTGTACCACACTAATCAAAAAAACTTTTTACAAAAAAATACAACCGACTTCCAAGGAAGTCTTTGGAAGTCGGTTGTATTAAGGTCCTTCCTTTGGAAGTCGGTTGTATTTTTTTTTTGTAAAAAGTTTTTTTATTTTTCACTTTTTATTGGTACCTACCCCACACCTAACAACACCACTGCAAAATCGCAGAAAAGCAAAATACGCAATTTCGATTACTTGGATGACATAAAACCATCATCCAAGTAGACGAATTCCAGCTATTTCGATTTAAAATCCAAAGTTCGTAACCGATTTTTGATAAAATTTAAAAGAAATCGAATTGAGAACCTCCTCCTTTTTGGGAAGTCGGAAAAATAGCTTTCTTCAATTGCCGTCATAACAGTTTATGCTGATTAAAAACATGAAGCGTTTTGCAATTTAGAGATACTATAGAACGGTACTAATACGAAAAAAAATATTGTTTTGGGAATAATTGTAATCCTACTTAGTTTATTTTGTACTAAATATTGAGTACCTACCTTAATCAATTGTATAGTAGAAAGCTTGGGTCGAGGGGATTTCGGGACCGGGGCGGCCGCTATAAATTTAGAACCAGAAATCTTGAAATTAAAGAAATATTTTAACGTTTTATAAAAATAGTTTAATTTGTGTAACTTAAATTTTTTTTTGGTTTGACCGTATTTTCCCATCTTTGTTTATTTTACTTTTGGTCCCAAAGTACCACTCAAAAATTATCTAGGTGTAGTCCGGGACCGCGGTCCTGGTCCCAAAATCCCCTCGAGCCTAATTCGTGCGTTTGTTGATCAAAATTTAAATCAGGTTTTTTGTTAAGAGTACTTAACTTAATTTTTTTTGTGGTCACAATGTACCTACCCCTCTAAAATAATATAGGTGTAGTCCGGGACCGCGGTCCCGGTCCCGAAATCCCCTCGAACCGAAAGCGTAACGTCTCTTAAAAAAAACTTAGGCCGCTGTTTACGAAAATAGCCCACAAATATGTACCAATTACCGATATTACCGGCTGATACCGATATACCTAAGCAGAATCTATTTGTTATGAAAAGCTTGCATTCAAATAAAAAAATAAAGCGAGTGCAAAAACCATTCCGCAGGTTGCGAAAAAATCGCATTCCTGCATGAATTCACAAGGCGGCATAGCAACAGAAAAAAAATCATGATTGATTAAGTTAGCTATGGGCGTAACTCGGAAATTCGTTTTTCACCTATGTCCGCGGTATTCGTGGGAAGTCTAAAATTTAAGTTTGATCTGTCTTCGATGGTTGACCTTTAGAGTTTTTGGAGTATTTCGGTCTAGTTCCCATGAATGATTCCCGCTAGTCATTCAATAAAATATTTTATTTTCGTTCGTATAAATATGATACTTGAAATCTGGTCAATCACATTCGTCGCCATCTAATGGCGCAGTTACATTAAATCGGTCACCAAATGCGACCAATGCTTTTGGTTTAACCGAATTGAATCATCGAATTGGACTTTTTACTTATTAAGCCGATCACCGTATACGGCGACCATGTTCGTATAAGTTGTCAGGTATCCGTATTCGGCGAACGCATTCACAGCGACCGCCTGCTATGCGTCGCTTGGACAGTCGCCAGCACATCAAGGGCCCGAGTCTGCTATTACAATAGTGTCAGAATGGTCAATCACTGATTTCAAAATGGTTGATTTTGACAAGTTTGGTAATCTACTAAAATAATGGCATCATAATGGTGTCATAATGACATTACAATGATCAACCACTGACACGCCATTGAAAGAAAGCCATATGAAAGGTAATCTCGTACTTAATGACAGATTTAGTATTTACGAACTTCTCACTACTTCAGATTGCTTATAACACTAATAAATAATATGTAAAACTAAATTATAAATAAAATCTGGCATGAAATGCTCAAATTTAGCTCGGTTTTATATTAATGGCAATACGGCATTCCTACCGCAATTCTATTACGAGACCATTGACTTGCCAGTGACCGGCCACTGACGTGCCAGTGACCGTACCATTATGAATTTAGCAGATTACGAACTTTTAGCAAAATGACAATGGCATGACATTGACATCGTGTCGGAATGACAAATTTATAAAATAGCAGACTCGGGCCCCAGGCTATCCGAAACTGTCAAATTTTCCCGATCAAATTTGAACCCAATCTCTTCAGCGATAAAGTTGAAAATCTAACAAAGAAATTTGACAGATTGTTGTAGCTTTCTGTGCTGGCGACTGTACGATAAGTGGCGCGTTTCAACAAATCAGCCGTGTACGACTAACCGAAAACCCGTTGACAGTAGTCGGTGACCGAATACGGGCTTCAACCGCATCGGTAAAAACGACCATTAGGTATCATTTAGATACATTAATAAATGAGCCATAACAATATCACGGATTCATGGTAAACAAAATTTTGGGACCTTGCTGCGTAATTTTGTGTTTTTTCGAGTATTAGTTTTCACATACAAACTGACAAAACTTGCGAATAAACAGTTGCTGCAATATCATTGCATGTTTTTATTGGGAAATATAAACTTAACCACAACTGTACTGATTAGCGATGTTTCCTAACAACACACAGCTACACATACAAGCAGTTGTTACGCCAAGAAGTTAGTAAGCCTGTATTCGTTATCGAGAAGAGTTTCTTCTTTCCTCATTTCATTTCTTCCTCTGCGTCACTTTTTTCCATTTAGTATTAAATGGAACTACTAAACGTACAGAGATGCGCCACCGCTACATGGTGGACCTCTTTCTCACTCATACGCACAAAACGTTTTGAGCAATAACGGGGGGGTCTTTACGTCAAGAGTGAGTTCACTTTTAGTCAAACGTGCTTCACGCATCGTCTGTAGTCCGATTCTGTAAACATGTCGAAGTGACAACTGAGGTGAAGTGAACGACAAGTGAGCTGTCAAACCATACAAATAAGATGGAATGACAGCTCACTTGTCGTTCACAACGCCTAAGTGTACACCGTGAGACGTCGACAGAATCGACCGGCAGTAAATATGTCGAAGTGAAGGTTTGGGTGAAGTGATCACAATGTGAGCTGTCAATCCAAGTAATCAAGTTGAAATGACAGCTCACTTCGTGATCACTTCACTCATTGCCTCGACTTCGACTTGATTAAAGAAAATACCGGTTGTGCTTTCCGTCAGGTGAGTTTTTGGTCAAACGCGAACCTAGCAATAGGCTAGATTCCATCATCCACAAATTGCAAAACTATTCAGTCCGTCAGTTAGAGTATTGAAAAATAATGGACAGGTATTTTTTGTTTTTGTAAATCAATGAATATTGACAAAGATAAAACGCAAGGTGTGACGTATTGAGAATTTTAAAAGCGTCGTAACTTCGTCAATTTTGGTTCCCGTAACAAAAGAAAAAACACGGGTCAAATATTTTTTGATAATCTAACTGACGGACTAATTAGATTTTTTCAGGACACAAGCCTATTGGTAATAAAAAATGCTGTCAGATGTGGTTCTAAGAAAAGGGAGTCAGAGATAGCGTGAGGCCAGGATAAGATTGAAAAAAAAAAAAAACGTGTTGCGCCGACTCCATGTGGCATGGGCTATGGGCAGGAAGATGATGATGATGGATGTGGTTCTAAGCTTAAGCCCTGCTTCGTGAGTTATTCTTAAAGTTGCATGCTACTGAAGATAATTCTTAGAGTAAATACACTCGGTTCCAAAAATAACGGGTCAGTCACATAAACCCGAATATCTCCCGAACTACGTATGCCATCCTAATGAAACGAAGACTGTTCAATTGAGAATTTAATTATACAGATAAAAAATAAAATAAAACTTAGTTACACCCACAATATTAATCTTAAATTAAAAAAAAACTAAAGTAGTCATATTTTTCTTAAGATTACATTTTTTTTATGATTGTTTTTTTGCTGTTTTTCATCACTTTCTTCATTTAATACTTTGTATTGCCTCCACGAGCTCTTCTGACAGCTTCCAGGCGATTAGGCATGCTGTACACCAAATTTCGGAGCCGGTGCTGAGGAATACCAAATAAATACAAATACAAATACAAATACAAAATCCTTTATTTCAAATAGACCAGTTTACAGGCACTTTTGAATAGTCAAGGTATGTCAGTCAAATAGATGAAGCTAATTCTGCCGCGCTAGCGACAAGAGTAGCAAGTTATTCTGCAACAAAACAAACTCACCGACCCTATCTCCAGCGCGGCAGTTGCACGTTCCAAAGAGTAGATCCTATGGAGAAGAACGTGCAAGAAACTCCATGGACACTCTTTTAAACACTGCCTTTTTACAAAATCATGGTTAGATTATTTAATGAGTCTATACAATGCAAAGATAATCTTACAATCTTCAGCAGGTCCAACAATGTTTTCACATCTTCATCAAAGTTCGGGCATTTTAGTCGTTGTGGAGCGGACCAGCATTGAGCCAAGCATTTTTGTCGTCAATGTACTCCCCTAATTTATAATATGCTTGTTTGCATAGTGTGCGTTTTACACAGTTTTTAAATTTCGTCTCATTTAGTTCTAGTACATGTGGCGGTATTTTGTTATAAAACTTTAAACAGTATCCCATGAAAGATGTTGCTACTTTAGCAAGTCTGAAACCTGGTTGAACTAACTGATTCCTATTTCTAGTGACATAGTTATGTCTGTCGCCTCGTTTACTGAAAAGATGTAGATTCTTTCTAACGTACATAATATTTTCATAAATATATTGACAAGGGACCGTCATGATGTTAATTTCTTTAAACAGTTCTCTTAGAGAATCTCTCCGGCGCAAATGGTAAATGGCTCTGATGGCTCTTTTCTGCAAAATGAAAATAGACTCGATGTCAGCAGCCCGTCCCCAAAGTAAAATACCGTAAGACATTATACTGTGAAAATAACTAAAATAGACTAGTCTAGCGGTTTCAACATCTGTAAACTGGCGAATTTTTCTAACAGCATATGCTGCTGAACTTAGCCTTCCTGCAAGAGATGTTAAATGAGGACCCCATTGTAACCTTGAGTCTAGCCTAATCCCCAGGAAAACTGCTTCTTCGACTAATTCTAGTTTCTCCTTGTTCAATATTATGTCACAATTATTACTTTTGACATTTGGTAAAGTGAATCGAATGCACTTCGTTTTTTTCTCATTTAACACTAGATTATTAGCAGTGAACCAATCATGTACCTTCATTAGAGCGTTATTTACATTGTCAAGATTGTTTGCATGTCTATTTACTTTAAAAATCAAAGATGTATCGTCAGCAAACAACACCATATTGAGTTTATTTTCTAAAATATAGGGCAAATCATTTATATAAACTAGAAATAAGAAAGGACCCAAAATTGAGCCTTGTGGTACCCCCATTTTCACGATTAATCCTGTTGAATTTTTGCCGTTTATATGAACTAGCTGCTGTCTTTCATTTAAAAACGATTTTACTAAGTTCAAGGCTGTTTTACTTAGTCCGTAATGCTCTAGTTTCAGGAGTAATGTCTCATGACTCACACAATCAAACGCTTTCGATAGGTCGCAGAAGATACCTATGGCATCTTGCGCCTCTTCCCACGCATTGAAGATATGTTTTAATAAAGTTACACCAGCGTCAGTTGTACAGCGCCCCTTGGTGAAACCGTACTGTTTGTCATGTAAAATATTATTCTCATTAAAGTGACTGAGCATTTGATTTAGCATAACCTTTTCAAACACCTTGCTGAAAACCGGCAACACAGAGACGGGTCTATAGTTATTGGTATCTTTACTGTCCCCGGATTTGAATAAAGGAATAACTTTACTGTATTTCATAAGGTCCGGGAAAACCCCTTGATCTACACACAGATTGAATACAAAAGCTAAATACGGTGCTATAGTGTCAATAATGGAGGCACAAACTTTTACAGACATACCCCATAGATCTTCTGTCAATTTGACCTTGACTTGCTTAAAAGCTTTTATTAATACAGTTGGGGTTATATGCTTAAAGTTAAACTCAATTGGGCAGGCTGAAACATTCGCCTTCAATAATTCAACAGAAAGTGAGGGCGACGAGTTTAAGGTTTCAGTAGTTTTAATTGGAATACTGGTAAAGAAATTTACAAATTCTTCCGCGACTTCTTTGCTTTCGCTTATGAGTCCACGTGAAGTTCGCAATGTATAATCATTATTATGTTTTTTGTTCCTGTTCGTTTCATTATTGATAATTTTCCAAACTGTTTTAATTTTATTCTCTGCTGATTTAACCTTGTTGCTTATGTATAGGGCCTTTGCTGCCTTGCAAGTATTCTTAAAAATTTTTGAGTAACTAGCTACGTACTTATTAAAAGTTTCCGTGTTGATAAAAGGCTTAAGGCCATAAAGTTCATAAAGTCTTTCTCTACTTTTTCTGACTCCTTTAGTTGCCCAGTCACTAAATACAAATTTAGGGCATATATTTCTAGTCTGCTGCTTAAAAGTGGCATTGAACTCAGTTTGTACTAGTGAAAATAATTCTCTATACAAAATATTACCATTGTTCATTGTGAAGCCCTGGTCACTTAACTTACCGATTAAGGTGCTATTAAATTTATTTAATTTGCCGGTTGTAATTGGCCTGGATTGTATCTGCACTTTTTGGATTGTCATGTTGGACTCAAAAGATACTGTTAGTCCACTGTGATCGGAAGGCAGATAATTAACAACAGCTTTGTCTAAGAAGTCACAGCAACAAAAAACATTATCAATACATGTAGCAGTATTAATAGTTATACGGGTTGGTTCTTTGAACATATTTGACAAATGGAATGATTTAAATAGATGTAATAACCGACCACTCTCTGAATTATTTTCTAAAATATTAATATTAAAATCGCCACAGACTATCACTTGTTTATTATTACTTGCAAGTTTTGCCAGCACATCTTCCATTACTGACTCAAATATAGAGTAGTTTTGATAATTAGGGGGTCTGTAAACGCACACTATGATATGCTTATCCAGCTCAACACAAGACAGCTCAATGCTATGTTCCACTGACAGTTCAACAATGTCTTTACGCGTTTTAAATTTAATACAGTTTTTAATTAATATTAGTGAACCACCACGCAGCATTGATTTTCGATTAAAACAACTGCCTATACTATAATTGTCATAATTAATTAACATTTCAGTATCCTTTAACCAATGTTCAGTTATGCAAATAATATCAAACATTGTTTTTTCTAAAAATAATTCTATTTCCAACTGTTTTGAAGCAAAGCCTTGAATATTTTGGAGAAATAAGTTAAAGGATTTCTGCTTAGCCCCTTTTTTTTGAGTGCTAGAAGATACCTTATTGTTGTTGAGTTTATCTAAGCTGCTAATGGTACCAACTGTTGTCTTATTCCCTAGTTTAAATTATTGGATTCAGAAACCATAACATTAGTATTATTACTAATGTTGGTGTTAATTACAGGGTACTTCGACATACTAATTATGTCTGAGTTAATATAATAAACTAATAGCCTCGCTATTTGACGTCTAAAACTAATGGGCAAATACACTGTATCCCTAGTCGACCTAAGTTTATCAACAAAATTGTTGATGTCAAAAAATAAAAATTTATCACTATGATGACTAGCTAAAAAATGCATTTGATTATTTAACCTATGTATATACATATTCTTCCTATTTGACAACTGCTCAAAGTAGGGAAAAGCACACAATATAATTTTCTTACACTTAATTTTCAATAATTTATCGACATAATTAGTGATGTCATCTATTGTAACATTAGAACTATTACCTACCAAAATAGTGATAGTGGCATCTTCATCATATTTATTCCTAGTTATAGATGACATAATCTGTTTGTAGGAAGTATGTGGCATACAATGATTCTGAGAAGAAGAATGACTCAGGTTATTACTAATTAATTTTCCTAACCCTTTCCCTAAACTATCTGAAAATATAATTGAGCAATCACTACTACAAGGGAGAGACTGACTGTCAAACTGTTCAACTTGTGATGAACCTAGTACCATATCTGGTCCATTTGGGTTGGGGATACAATGCCGAGCACTTCCTGACTGGGACATGTCCACTGTTGACTGAAGTTGGAGAGTGTCAACATTGGATTCCCATGGCAAAGAACCATTAGAGTCTGTGTCTTGGCTATCCGTGTGTTTGCTGCATATTTCCACCAATTCATTTGTAGCAAGAATATGCTCCTTTATTTGATTCTGAGACATAACATACTTAGTATAAAGAGAGTGTAGAGACTCCTCTAGTACTTGAATTTCAGACTGTAGGCGCTGTGTGTCAATCTCATAAATATTCCTACTGTCTTCTAATTTAATTTGGTAGTTGTTTAATTTATTAATGAAATAAACACGTTCTTTCCTTAGTTTTATATTATTGGAATAGTGTTTCTGTTGTTTTTTGAATTTATTGCATTTATTAATTATTCTATTAAGTTTTGCATATCTTTTAATTTTATTTTGACTTACTTGGTAACTATTATTACTAATTTTTAATAAAGAGTCTTCAGTAAGGTCTATTGTTACTAAGGAATTAGGGTTACAATTTGTTTTCATCAATTCATTGTAAAGCTGATCTGTTTCCCGAACCCGAGTACATTCTTTTTCTCTTTGTAATTTGGTAATTAACAAATTTGCATGAATTAATTCCTCTTCTAGGTCCCTAACTTTACATAAAGCCTCCTCATACAAGTTACTACAGGTACCGAAACCATCTGTGATCACCCGCAGTTTATCCCGTTCATCAACAATCTCCAAGTATTGTTGATGTAGCTCCACAAGCTCCCGTTTTAAGCTTGTGTTTTTGTAAACGACCTTCTTTATCTCTTCCTCACTATCCTCTCTGTCCTTCAACAGCAATTGACATTGGCTGTTCGAATCCTTTAGTTCCTGAAGGGCCGTTCTCAATTTCAGCTCCAAGTCCTGAGCTGTAGCCTTGCGGGTCATCACTGGCATGGTTTCAGGAAAAGGTACTGGAATGAGAAATATAGAAGCGGTGAGCACTAATCAGATAGACAATGTAGGGTAGGAAAGCTGGAATTGAAATGACAAAAAAGAAGAAATGGGAGAGTTAGAATGACTTTGAAGAGAAATGAGGAAGGCTGCTAAAAATAACAACAAATTCTTCTACTATATAGTATAAAATCAAGGGCAAAGTTACATTTATTTGAATTGAATTTCTTAACTTTTTCCTTTTGTGGGTAGGATGCCTAGATTATTTTTTTTACACAAAGGCCACAATACATAATAAATAACTATCTACGTTATTTTAGTTAAATTATAGTTAGATTAATAGTGAGTATTTCAACATTTAGCTAAACTTTGTTGTTTTGTTATGGTTTCAATATAGGTACTAAACTATCACGTCAGACAATGTTAAAAAACAACGTTATTGATGCCAGGGCTCAGTAAAGGCTTGTTATTGCTTCTAAGTAGTTATTGTGTGCAATTATTGAGTAAAAGTAAACAATACTTCCCGTATAATCCGCCAGACGAACATCAGCTGTTCGTAGTAGGTTACCGGTACATTAGGTCAACAACACTGTATTTCACAAAGAATTTTTGCGCGAAAACAATTATCCTTGATATTTATGCACTAACATTACATTTGCTTCTATTTTTTACCGTAATTACACTTAAATTCTAATTAAAATTAATTCTTAAAATACGGAACAAAATTTTGGCATGTCACTTTCAATGTACCTTCCCATTCCTCCACCAGTGCTTGTATGAGCTCGGGAAGCGTGATTGGTGGGGGGTTTCGACCTTTCACGCATCTCTGAAGCTCGTCCCAGGCGTGCTCGATGGGGTTTAAGTCCGGGCTTCGCGCTGGCCACTGCATGAGTTCGATACCGACCTCTTCAAGGTAGTCATGTACAATTCTGGCGGTATGGGGACGCGCATTATCATGCATTAATATGCCATGCCGGTCCATCCTGGCCATGAAAGGACCTACATGTTCATTGAGGATCTCTTCCACGTACCTCTCTGCATTTAGAGTTCCATTTTGAATGAGCACCAGCTCGGTGCGGGCCTCAGCAGAAATCCCAGCCCAAACTTGTACGGAGCCTCCACCGTACGCCACTTTTTCCTCCACACACGCTTGATGGAAGCGCTCCCCTGGTCTTCTGTACACCAACTGCCTACCATCATGCTTATAAAGCATGAATTTAGACTCGTCCGTGAACATTACCCTAGACCAATCGTCTAGTGTCCAGTTTAGGTGTTCGCGCACGTATCTCTGTCTTGCAATTCGATGTCCCCGTTCCAGTTTGGGGCCATTTGCGGGCCTCAATGGTTTCAAATTTGCTTCAGCAAGACGTCTTCTTACTGTTTGAGCGCTTAAATTGCCACCTCCAAAGCGAATAAAGTGAGTTTTTAGACCAACAGCAGTTTGAAAACGATTTCGGAGCATTGTAGCCACCAGTTGTCTGTCTTCCCTGGCCGTTGTGCATCTTGGTCTGCCATTTCCTGGTCTTCTAAGGTGTGATCCGGTCTCTTGGTACCGCTGGACTACCCGCTGAACAGTCGACAAAGATACACCAATGTTTCTGGCTGTTTCACGCTGGCTCCGCCCAAGTTCCAAAAAAGTTAGGATTCTGGTACATTCCTCTAGCGTGACTGCCATGCTTCACCTCACAGAATAATAATTATGCACGTGGAAGACGTTCACGATAATTTTTTTTGTGACAGAATAGAAATGGAAAGCATCCATAATGACATGAAACAAAAATTTTGTTTTTAAAAATAGTCATTTTTTTAAATTTTGTTTTTCTAATGAAGTTTTTTTCATCAACCAGTTTAAATAATATGCTATTAGAAGCGCAACTAAAAAATCTTTATTCTGTTTTTTATTTCATTGATCTAGCTTTTACAGTTCTGGAGGTATTTCAATTTTTGTGACTGACCCGTAATTTTTGGAACCGAGTGTAGTTCCGTTGCTCGAACAGATAGAACTAGCACTTTGCCCGCGACTTCTCCAATGCGAATTTATAATATCCTTCCACATAAACTTTAACACCACCTAAACCCCCACTGAGTGGTAGTTTTGAAAACGAATTTAAAAAATAGCTTAGTATTTGTACAAAGTTTCAAGTTTATAAACCTAAAAATAGTGTTTTGGGGGTACCCAACTTAGTGCTGGGAAATATAATAAAAGCAGGCTTTTTAATTCTATTGGGTCAGTATTACGACCAAAACTATCGCATTAGGTTATGAAAATCTGTAAGTAATAAGATGTTATTAATTTCCATACAAACTTCCACCCCCTATTTCACCCCTTTACGAAGGGAGTTTCCAAAAATCCTTTCTTAGCTGACGTCTCCTGTTTATAATTTACCATCATGCCGAACTTCGTCTTCATAGGTTAAGCATTTTTTGAGATTTCGTGATACAAGTCAGTGAGTGAATAAGTGTGATCTTTCGCATTTATAAATATTGGGTCCTTACATATGAAATTGGCGTTTACGGGAGGAATGTAAAGTCAATATTTTTTTGTAAAGTATTAATTAATCAAATTATGCACCGTTGTTATCTATGCACTTTTGCCATCTCATAGGTAGTTGATTGATCCCTTTACTAAAAAAACCATGGGGGCGAGAATCAATAAACTCTTTGAAGGCGGTTTGGACTGCCGCATCGGAGTTGGTTTTTTTTCCTTGTTGTCCAAATTCCGGAAAAAATGGTAATCTGTTGGATGCGGTGGATATCGAAGACATTCCAATTGTAGCTCATCTAACTTAGTGGTTGTTTGTTGTGCAGTCTGCATGGTTTTGCGTTGTCGTGAAGCAGCAGTGGCCGAGAGCAGCTAAATGAATTTATAAAATTGAATTTGGAATTCTTAACCAAGGAGATATTTCAGATCAAAGTGGACAGTACGACAAAACTAGGTAAGGACCTAATATAATTAAATGACCTTTCGTTTTCACATATTTATAAGTTAAGAAATGGCATCATAAGAGGAAATGTAAGTGGCACCGGTAACTGAAAACCTGTGTAGAAAATAGGTTGTCTTGGTAAGGCCAATTGGCATTTGATGCGGAGGAGTGAGAAAATTTTCTGATTTGCTCACTGTATTTTCCTCGCTCTTCCACATCAAATACGTTGAGTATGATTGTGGATGGTTTTAGGATCGGGAGACGATGGTGGATGTAAAAGGTGATGTGTCCAAAAGATGATGTTATGATGAGATAGAGGCGGGGTAATAGAGAATATGCATGCGATTTTTTTTACAAAATAAAATTATTATTAGCTCTAGAAAACAAGCACGAAATTTTTTTTAATTCCTTCATCAGCGATGAAGTTATAAAGCTTCAAAGATTACAATTAGAAAGAGAAGTCCGATATGAACTTTGACGTCAAAATCCATGACGCCTATACAGCTGCCATATAAAACAGCGTTTTCGTGAGAGGGACATAGGATAGATACTTGTTTAAAATAGTTATAAATCTCCTTTATTTTTCGAGCAATTTTGATTCTATTTTCACTGTTAGTATTATATTTTTAGATATAATTTGTAGATAATAAATATTTTTTTCATGCATATTCCCTATTACTGAGAATCTACAAATAGGAAAGTAAGGCAGGAGTAGACATGTAGCACCTTTCATTAATAATCTAGCTATGCCGCGCGGCTTCGCTCCCGTCATTTTTTTTCACAAGAACCTCCTGACAATAACAAACACAACAAGAAACGAATTAGTGAAATCGATCCAGCCGTTCACGCGTCATGACGGGACCAAGAGAAAAAGGGATTCATTTTTATGTAGATATTATAATACATATTATATAGATTTTCATAGGGACAAGTGAATAATCTATACTAATATTATAAAGCAGAAGAGTTTGTTTGTTTGTTTGTTTGGTTGAACGCGCTAATCTCAGGAACTAATGGTCCGATTTGAAAAATTATTTCAGTGTTAGATAGCCCATTTATCGAGGAAGGCTATAGGCTACATATCATCACGCTAAGACCAATAGGAGCGCAGCTGTAATGAAACAATGTTACGCAGACGACGTTGCACGGGTCAGCTAGTAAGAAATATGGGCTTGATATCTTGACAGGTTACGTTTCTGAATGCTGGAAGGCAGGAAGATCTTTCTTCGAGTCAATCGTAACTTAGGGCGGATTTCATCAATCTGAAACTGGACGCGATCAACATTGAAACACGTTTATGAGCTATCACTGGCATTATTTTCTATGGAATATTGACACTGACAACTCTTGAACGCGATCAGTTACATTGGTGAAATCAGCCCTTAGTAGCTACCTCAGAAACCTTGCATTAGTATTGCATAGGTTTTGCCTACCTCACTCAGGGTATCGATCTGTTCATTAGCACAAATTAATAATGCATTGTATTTGTATAACTCGTGACGTAGCCAAGGTACTCACTAATGCCCCGTAGCTGATGTATGTAACAGTAATTAACTTAGGTGAAATAAAATGGCCTGACGTTGAGGACTCTTTGAATTTCTTTAATTAATGGTTATACTAACGGCACTACCGCGAAGAAAAATAACAAGTAAAAACGGTTGACCTTTTAGAAAAATAATAAAGTAACTTCATTTACAAGTTAAATCCGACTTATTTATAGTCAACGTTTCCAAGTTTTTGATATATTAAATAAGTTTTTGCACCTATCCCGAGCCTTGTGAATTTCTTATGTTCCCACATGAACTTGAACTTCCATTTCACTTTTTCACTCAAGTTTTTTAAAGACATATGAAGATTCATCTCTTAAAGATCAGGGTAGCTCTATTCTCCTTATCTTGTAAAAGTTGATTCTATATTTTACCTGCTAAAACTTAAAAAAATAAACAAATAAACAGTTGAATTTATTTCATACGAGTTTAATGTGGATTGCATCAGTTAGTTTGTTTGAACTCGCTAATCTCATGAATTGCTGGTTCGAATTGAAAAATTGTTTTAGTGTAGGATAGCCCGTTTATCGAGGAAGTCTATAAGCTATATAACATCACGCTAAGACTAATAGGCGCCTAGCGGTTCGATTAGCCAAGTATAAAAGATACAAGAAACGTGGTTCAAAGTTATGTTTAAGTCGCTCTATCAGGGAGACCTAACTGCTGCTTCTCGGTCTGCTATTGGCTGATTATGACTCCCAAGATCGTCCTCGTCCCATACAAAATCATTTTTATCTTATCTCAGCAGACGAACTACATGAAAGATAACAACAGTTAGAGAATAATATAATTACTTTGTAGTAGTTTGCAAGAAAATTGTGCACATTTCCAACCTATAAATAAAAGAACAGGTTTTTTATCAGTTTAGTTTGCAATCGTGTAATTCGTGCTAATTGTCAATAATTTCCTTCTTTGGAGTCTTCGAATTCAAATTCGGAGCCTTTTAACTCATAATGAAACAGAAGGTTAGTACGTATATTGTTTTAATATTTTTTAAATAAATCTATCGCTACTGCCATTCTATTTTTATCACTCAACGTTTCTGCTTGTTGGTTAACTCAATTTAGTCGCCTTTGTGCATGCTATTTTAATATACAAATGTTTTCATTTAGATTTTATGTGCACAATACAGAATTGTAGAAATATAATAATTCATGTTGAAAATAAACAAACCTACGCGATTTAATTGAGAATTTTTTTCCCTTTGTTCTCTGACGGAATTGGAATTGTTCTTTTTTATTGTAAGATTCGTCATGAACATAAGTAGGTATATCTGTGTAAGTCCTGTAGTGATTAGCTACGACATAGGTACACACGTTCGTGCCCGATGTAGTTACTTATAGATAGTACTTTATCTCTATAATGTTTTCCGTCCGCACTTGAAGGTTTGCAACTCAGTATTGAGTAATTTTAATTAATTCCTAAGAAAACCAATGTCCCACTTGACATCAGAATCTAGCACCTCAAATTACACCCAGCCGGGTTTAACAGTTCTATAATCTAAGACCAAGAACTGTATGTCAAAAAAGATAAACTGTATTTGTTCCTAATACAAAATCTTTCTCCATCTCACAACAGTGAACTTTCTTGTTAGAGAGAACAGGACTGACAGTAGCACAATCAGCCTAGCATTCCCTTAGTCCCACAGCTGGGACACGGCCTCCTCTTTATGAGGGAGAGTGTGCCACAACCCACCACGCTAGCGACTTGCCGTTTAGTGGGTAATTGACATTGATATTATAGTAAAAACCGATCAAAAGCGAGTCGGACTCGTGCGCCGAGGGTTCCGTACCATCATATAAAATACTAGCTGACCCATGCAACTTCGTCTGCGTCACATTTTCCATTAATGTTCGCCTCCTTTTAGTCTTAGCGTGATGATATGTAGCCAATAGCCTTCCTCGATAAATAGGCTATCTAATACTGAAAAATTTTTTCAAATCGGACCCGCAGTTCCTGAGATTACCCCCTACATACAAACTTACAAACAAATGTTACCTCTTTATAATATTAGTATAGATGTGAATGAAATGTTTTTTCAATTTTAATCGGCGAGGCCTATATTTGTCAGATAATTTTAACACTGCGGTGTATATTGCAGTTTCATAAACCTTGTAGATTTTTTCGAAGGCAATGTTATGATTTTTACCTTAACAATAGCGCAAAATCACTGCTGCTTCTTCTTGAATTAATACGTATTTAGGAATAGCGAGGTTCTATTTCTATAGATAAAGAAGACGAGATGTTTTCTTGAGCGTTAATCTTAATAACTATGAATAAAATAAATTAAACAAAGCACACGAGTTAAATTTTAATCAGCGTTAATATAATTTCATTAATCTTAATAATTACCCAGTCTAACTTGAACAAGTAAATGAAATCACTGCATTTAATTACCAGAGACGCTCTTGCAAGACTCGTTGAATATTAATTACAATTGAATTTACCCCCACTTTACGTACTTGTCACGTAACTTACCATGACGTTACGTAAACTAGCTGTCATTATACCGGTAACAATATCTGGCATATTACTTACAGTGACGATAGAGAAATATGCACCTTAGGATGGCAAACATTGTTTCTTTGTCCGTGACTTAGAAATTAGTATATATAACTTATGAGTTACTCGACTTCAAACGGCAAATTCACGATAACTATGAAGTATGAACTTTGTTGACTTCTCACGGTAAACCTTCAATAACGTAAACTTAGGGCGGGTTGTTTCACTTTCACTTAACGCATGCGTAAACGTTAAAAATGGTGCTAACTATCGTTAAATAAAAAAATTGAGTTGTTTCACAAAATGTCAGCGTTAACGCACGTAAAATATAACGTTTACGTTAACAGATGGTCTGATCTGAGCACTGGTTAACGTTACTTTAGTTGCGTCAAATAGAACACTATTGTGAAATTTGCAAAAAAGCTATTTAGGTAGGTGTCAATAACTTAGCTATTGGGATGAGCAGGAATTTATACCAGAATGTTTTGAAACAACGCTTCTTATTTAACGAACGTTACAGATCTTCCGTAATTGTTACTTTTTGACGTACGTATGTTACGTTAACCAACCGTTTGATATAACCCGCCCTTAGTACCTTGGTCTGACGTAGTAGTATCGGTATTGTAATTATTCGTCGACTATACCCTGTAATAAAAGTACCTACAGGTGCCAGCAGAAAGTATCGCCTACTAACCTATAAAAAGGAACACGAAAGAAAAACCTGCCACAATCAAGATAGTCATCGACACGCTAAGAATAAGATTCCAATGCACATTCAACTTTTTCACGATTTGCCTGGTTGAGAATAAAACGTCCGTTTGTCACATTTGCATTGTAATTATAATCGTAAATGCAATGGATTTTAATATTTTTTTCAATAGATAAATAATTTTATGTTGGTTCCAGATGAGTTCCGATATAGACTTCAATAAGTGTTCTATAAACAAAACCTGTGTCTGTGAACGATATAGAGCGTCATAGAGCAGAGGTTATTTTTAGGGTCCCGTGACCAAAGGGTAAGCAACGAAAACTTAACAGTAAGGCCGCGGACACGACGGCGGCGGCGTCGCGGGTATTTCCATATACATCTATGCATGTGAACGCGCTGCTGCCGCGCTGGTCGCGTCAAATGCATAGATGTATATCGCGCTGGTTCGTGAACCATCCATAGTCAAAGCGTATATCTACTGTATGCGAGTTTGTCTGAAGTTGAATTGTGTCTAAACTTAAAACAGTCGGACGACCCCATATTCAAATTCTTAAACAATGTTAGAAACAGGCAATTATGTAAGAGCCTTGAAATTAGATTTACATTGGAAAACTCATTGCTATACCTACCTTGTTTTAATAACTTTACAAAAACGTTTTATTTCCTCTGTCAAAATTAATATTGATTTTAGAATAAAAAACATGTTTTCCACTTATAAATCTGTGGCATTTAATTTAGTCATCCCTCAGAGGGACGATTGGCCAGTAAAGAGACCAAAAGCTATCCACCAACCGAGGGTTTAAAAACGAGCCGCTTCTACTGGATGTGTAAGAATGGAATTTAAACATATTTGATTTTAATTGATGTAAAAGCGACATTTTTGAAGTTTTCACGCTCCCGGCAATCGAATTGAAGGCAGCGTGGACCGCAAAGGCAAAAATCCTTTTTCCAAAGTCCATTTTCATTACAATCAATAAGCCTAATTGAAAAGCGGTACAGTCAAAAAAGAAATAGTCTTGAATGACAATTATTTTGAATATTGTGAAATTATGTGTTTTACTTCCGATATTATGTAAAATGTGAAAGGAGCCATGCAAAGTTCTAATTAGAGCATCTACTAAAACTTTAATGATTGATAAAATAGTTATTATGTTCATGTTCAGGCATAGATGTACAAAATAATGACATACAAGATTTGAAATGTAAAATTTAATAATCATTTAATTTTGATGTTGACCGTACTCCAGTTTCATATGAAAGAGTTGTTGTTTTCAGTTCTTTTTTTAACTATACCTTTCATTAATTTGGTACAAAGGCATGTAGGAAAATGCACCTGTATTCAGCTTGTCTTTTTGTTTGCCTTCCTGGTTATTAAAAACCGCATGCCAATCACTCGGCGTTGTTATTTTGAACATTGTTGCAGTATATTTTCCGATATTTCATGTCATTGTTATCTTCTGATATTTTTCGTCATACATGCTGTCTTTTATCACTGCAAATATCGTAAAAGGAAAACATCACAACAAAAATATTGGTTATTTTTAGATCCAGAACAGATAATGAATTTTCTATAATTTTATTACGGTAGGCACCTCCCGAAAGATAATCAATCAACAAAGCCTAGCAAATCAATATGAATAATAGCAAGCCTAAACAAATCAAAATAAATACAGTTTCGATAATAGGCTAGTTGACAAAATTTGAAAACTTGGTTAATTATATACTTCAATATCTATTTTATCCCAAAAAAACTAAATTTTAACGAAAATGAAATAATTATATACATTACGTATTTTGTATTTTTAATAAACAATATAGATTTCCCTCGAAAACGCTAAATAGTGTCATGGCGTCTTGAATGACGTCACAGTCTGCGAAAAAAAACTGTTTACACCTGCTCTGTTGTATGAAAACGTCAACATCAAAGTGATGTTTTGCGTGGCGTGACGTAACACTTTCTGTTTGGTGTTCGCTGTCACGTGACTGAATGCCTGCCTATAATTGTCTAATTTATTTTCTAAAAATATTAATCATCTTAAACTTATATGACAAATAGACTGTTTTTTTCTTATCTACGTCTCTTCACTTATAATAAAATTAGAAACTATAAACCAAGCAATTTGTTATTAGTGGACACGTCAAGCCTATTACACATCTGCATCTTCCTTTGCACAAACTTCTCTATTTACAACTCCTAATAGTCTACGTAAACGCTGCCCACAAATAATTACTGCCCCAACAATATTGTATTCGTAGTTCGCAGTATTCAATTAAGCAAATAGGCAGCACAAAGCCAGGCTCAAACAACATGTAACATGTTATTTGCTGCTGCGTGCATTGATTCAAAGACGACTCTACCTATTGCAATATAAGGACCATCAATACTTGAGGCATTTTGCTTTGTGTTTGGCCTGACCAGAGGCGAGCTATAACAGTATCAGTATTAAAGCAACTAAACCGCCGTGCCTATGGAACCCAATACGTTTAAGTAACCATAATTGTTTCTCTGCCTGACGGATTAGCGTAGGTACCTACTACAAACCAAATACGATAGATAAAAAACCGGCAAAGTGGGATTCCGACTCGCGCGCGGAGGGTTCCGTACCATTATCTATAAAAAAGGCAAAAAGTCATGTCTGTTGTATGGGAGCCCCCCTTAAATATTTGTTTTATTATAATTTAATTATTTATTCTTAAAGTGAACATAACTATATATTCAGTTAATATTTGAAGCGTCTACCTGTTGCCGTTATCATTATCGAGCAAAAAGAAGCAAGAAAATCACGTTCATCGGGAGCCCCCTTAAATATTTATTTTATTCCTTTTTTTAGTATTTGTTGTTAAAGCGGCAACAGAAATACATCATCTGTGAAAATTCAACTGTCTAACTATCACGGTTCATGAGATACAGCGTCGTGACAGATGGACGGACGGACAGCGGAGTCTTAATAAAAGGGTCCCGTTTTACCCTTTGGGAACGGAACCCAAAATATAAGCCAGGAGATACAAAGAGAGAGCAAACATTTGTTCGCTGTTTTATTGAGAATCGATAGAATCGCCGCCGCGCCGCCGAAATAAGACTGTGACACATGCATGTACCAATTCCCAGTTTGCACCCAATCAAAATAATATCTCTAGGTTATAGTTATTTCTCTATCGAACAAAAACATAAATCTATCTCTATTCTTCATAAATAAGATACCTTTCGTTATTTTCAAATTGTTATTGATTGTTTATATGATGAGAGAGGCCTACAATAGGACAACACAGCAGGCTAGAAATAAATAAATGGAATAGTCATGTTTTGTTCATCACATGTGACAAACATTCCTTTTTATTATGTTATTATAATAGGGGTTAAATTATGAAATTGCCGTTTTATTGTAATAGGTACTTCGAATTGACATAGAACCTTCATGGTTTGAGATTTTTCAGTGAAACTTAACATAAATGGTACCTACCTATGAAGTTCTTCTTTTAAAAAATGTGGAACATTCGATTATCGACTTTCAGTTGTTTTTTTTATTCAGCTTAGACAAGAAAGATGGATACTGCGAAAAATCGAGTGTTTTTTTAATACGAGTTCCGACGCGGAACTAACGCGGCAGAAATAGCTCGCAATATCAATGTTGCGTTTGGAGAGGGACGGCTAATGAACGCACCGTGCGATTTTGGAACGATTTCGTGATGAAAACTTTGATTTTAAGAACAAACCACGAGCAAGCGGTCTTCCACGTGATTCGTTCTTCAAATCAAAGTTGTGTGGGCGGTCCCACACAGGTGAAAAACAATGAATTGAAAGAAATGGTGGAAGCCGATCCGAGACAAACTACCCAGGAATTAGTGGCATGGGTTAACGTTACTTTACCAACAATATTCACTCACATGCGTCAAATTAATAAAAAAAAAATAAAAATAAAAATGGGTACCTCATGATTTGACTGATCTGCAGAAAGAAATGCGTGTTGAAACTTGTGTTGCCTTGTTGAATCGATACAGAAATGAAGGAATATTGGATCGAATTGTGACATGTGATGAAAAGTGGATTCTTTACGATAACCGTGAGCGAAAGATGAATGAAAGAAAGAAAACTAATTTAAAATGCAATGGCTCCAGGTCAAACGCCGTAACAGTTTCCTAAAGCAAAGCTTTCCAATAAAAAGGTAATGGTAACTGTTTGGTGGTCTCAGCATGGTGTTATTCACTATAGCTTTCTCCGATCAGGTCAAGCAATAACGACAGATGTCTACTGTGCCGAACTCCGAACAATGATAGCAAAACTAGCAGTGAAACAGCCCCGACTCATGAATAGATCTTCACAATTGTTGCTCCATGATAACGCGAGACCTCATACAGCACTAGAAACCGTTTTAACTCTACAGGAACTGCAAATAGAAACCATTCGTCACCCTCCGTACTCGCCAGACCTTGCTCCAACGGACTACCATTTTTTTCGTGATTTGGTCAATTTTCTGAGTACCGTGTTACCCAGTTAATGGGTTGTGGAGGTCTGGTAGGCAGCTGCTCCACGTAAAATACTGGTATTCAGCTGAATCCGGTTTGACTGGAAGCCGACCCCAATATGGTTGGGAAAAGGCTAGGGAGATGATGATGGTCAATTTTCTACGTGATAAAAGTTTTCTTCTCAGGCGGCAGTACATAATGCTTACACACATTTTGTCGAATCTAGATCATCAGAGTTCTATCGCAAAGGCATAAATTACCTTCCTATTAGATGGCAGCAATGTATAGATAATAATGGTCATTATTTTGATTGAAAAACTATTTCATACTTTAACCCCTAATATTTTGAAAGAGATTTCGAACAAATGGTTATTATGTGATAGGGGTGTACCAGTAGTCCAGTACCACCCAAGCTATCCGCTTCTATTTCTCATCTGCTGTCAACACAAATCGCTTTCAAATCCATATCTGGGTCCGACATCTCTGTCAGACAATCTCTACAATCATATTTATAGCAGACTCTCACTAGCATTTTGCTGACGGAAAAAGACAAAACATCGTGGACGTACACCCGATGAATTTGTGGATTTGTATTGTGTAGCTGTAGTATATTGCCTTACTCGCGGAACGTGCCTCTAGACGCTACTAAAATGTAGTGTCTTCTTAAGTTAAGATGTTTCACTGCACAGGGCTTACAGCTCTAGAAGAGTGTT
Organism: Ceramica pisi; assembly: GCA_963859965.1. NCBI lineage: Eukaryota > Metazoa > Arthropoda > Insecta > Lepidoptera > Noctuidae > Ceramica > Ceramica pisi. The sequence continues at coordinate 4,028,153 of OY982527.1, read as the reverse complement.
ATGGGTTCACACAGTATTACCCCCTAGGGCCGTAATGATTCTAAAAGCTACTGGTATTATGAGTACAATATTTTCTCTCGCAGAACACCACCATTTTCAATAAGTCTTACGAATACGCAATGTCTCTAGAGCAGCTTTATGTTCGTCATATTTCATTCGTGTAACCTATTCCTTATTCCGTTGGTTCACTTTGCGTCTATTGTGTTTGTGATAGCAGAAGAAAATGGGGTACGAGGGTAGCCATAAAGTGGGGATTTTCTTAACTAGAAAACGAAGGAAGTTTTGGTTAACTGGCACTCGATTTGCTCCGAGCTTTGTACTAGATATATAGTATTGTAGTTTAAAAAAGTTTTGCGTGTTACGGCGTCAGGAAAATATAGAGCTGTACGGTTTCTACAGAGGCTTTAAGTTTTTGAGGTCAGTTAACTACTCGTGCAACCATTTTGAAAGCAGTTGCACCGAAGATGTAGATAATAGGTATGTGCCCGCCCTATTTTAAATACTCTTATTCTTTTCCTATTTTGAATTTTGGCAACTCGAATAAAATTTAGTTGGGAAATCGTTCCCAACAAAATTTTATTCATTACGGTCTTTTTATCTACCAGGTCAATAACAAGATAATTATTTACCAACAGGAAAGTTTACATCGACTTCATGAAATCTAATCGGTCCCGGATATCTAGAGCAGCTAGTCTATTCTGTAAATAACCATTTCGATATCGACTTCACCTGAGTGACCAAGCTTATAAAGTGAACTTTATTTCACACATCATAAGGTCTTATATTTATACGAATTTGAAACTCACCTCGGATTCCGCTGTCGAGACACGAAAATGTTGTTACAGAATAGCACTGCAGGAGTGCTCTATGTCAAGTGTTTTTGATGAACTTATGTTTATTTATTTTTTATTTGAGATGGGTTTGCTCTTGACCCTAGTCAAGGTCAGAGATGACAGAGACAAAGTCTACAAAGGAGCGAGCTCCTTCACCCAGAAGCTCCTGTTCGCTCTAACTTTGAAAAGATTAGGGTTATAAGCGTTCGGAAACACAGACGGAGGTAGCTTTCATAAGTGCAAAGAAACAATGAATGAGATTAAACATCCTACTAATATTATAAATGCGAAAGTTTGTGAGGATGGATGTATGTGTATGTGTATGTATGTTTGTTACCCTTTCACGAAAAAACTACTGGATGGATTACGATGAAATTTAGTATGTAGGTAGCTGAAGACCCAGAATAACACATAGGCTACTTTTTATCACGGAATTCCCTAGGGATCGATATTTACACGGGAATAACGAGAATTTATACGCGGACGAAGTCGCGAGCGGCCTCTAGTCGTATATAAAATACAATTGAATGGTTGTTGGAACCTGTTTGTACAAGGTAAGAGATTGTAAGTTAAGCTGCTTTCGACACGAAAGAAGAACACTATGAAAACTCTCAGCTGAAAATTTTCAATTTAATTTCCTTTTGCTCCATTCACGGAAGAGGCACTCTTATTTATTGAAAACATGCTTTATTGTACATGTTCATTTTAACTTAAATAAGTGCAAGGAAATAATAAAAGATAATAAAAATTGTATATAAAATATAATTGAATGGTTTCTGGAACCCTTTGTCCAAGCTTAAGAGATAATAAGTTAAGCTGCTCCAGACATGAAAGAAGAAATCTATGAAAACTCTCAGCTGCAAGAGTTCTGGGAAAAGTTTCAATTTAATTTCCTTTTGCTGCATTTACGGAAGTGGCACTCTTATTTATTAAACCATACTTAATCGTATAAAACATACTTAATTGTATACTAGCTGTGCCCCGCAGTATCTCCTGTCGTTTTGGAATTGTTCAAACCATGTTCTAAAAATAAGGAACACTACAAAAAAATATAAAAGTATTCAGTGCAATCGTTCTGAAGTTTTTCGCGTATATCCATTCCGGCGATTCATTTTATAGTATAGATAGATGAGATGTATAAAATTGCATTGTAAGTTAATCACAGTAATCATAATATTTTCAGTAATAAGTTACATAATAAAATCTACATCTGAAATTTAAATGGTTTCACTAAAATCGCACATAGATGTCTGATTCCACAATACCTTAGCATAACCATTATGCAAAATTCAAAAGTCAAAATTCAAAATTCAAACGTCATTTATTCAAATTAGGCTGAGAGCCAGCACTTTTTGAACGTCAAGTTCTACAAAAGACAGTCCCCCAAAATGCCCGCCCGTCACCACTTCCTAGTATTTTAGCTGTGGAGAAGAAGTGGCCAACAAACTCCCCAGCTAAACTATGTTGGGTTAAGCTAAGTTTTGTAGGTCTTAGCGTCACTATGCGATCAGTTGGTGGCACACAATGCAAAGAGTGCAATTAATAATGTGAACAGAGGACCTAGTGCGAATGTTTTGAAGTATAGTAATGTTACAGTATCGTTTGAATATAAAAAAAACCGGTCAAGTGCGTTTCGAACTCGCACAAGAAGAGTACCGTACCGTACCATAAACCTTAATTTTTATTATTAGTTCTTATAGCGGCAATAGAAATACACAATGTGTGAAAATTTCAACAGTCCGATGGACTGACGGACGGACAACGGAGGCGGAGGCTTAGTAATATAGTTCCGTAGGTTACCCTATGTGTACAGAACCCTAATAACTACAACCCCATAGTATTTTGGTTTAATTGTATACGACATCATTATTTGCAACATACAAAAATATGAATGTAACATCCAAGTCAAGTAATATGTTGTGCGTAACGGGTATTAAAGTTATAGTAAAATTTTACGTTACATTACTAGACATCAAAAAAATTTGTCATCAGGAGACTGTTTCAGATTAATAAACCCAGTTGAACATGGAATAAACCGAAAATATTGCCCTTGAAGCCTGCCTTTCAACATATAAATATCTCTGCTACTTTTTGGTGGTAGGAGTAAAAGGCTTATTTCTGGATTAAATGTTTGGAGAATGTGTTATACCTATCTTTACGATTTTTTTTTTTACTTGACTGACTTTTTGGATACTCAACTTAAACATTCTTAATTCAGATATCGACGGTTATTCATTCCACGACTGGTCAAGAGATGGTACTACAGTTAAGTGAGAAAGCTAGTTCTTGAAATTTCACATTTCGTCCATTTGACCTCCGTAAAAATTTCTGTACGAAGTTTTGTAAACTGTCGTTCGAGGACTAAATTCTCATATCTATTTTCTCATCTTACTACTAGAAAACTAAATGTACGTCGTCATTGCTGATTCAGCATAGTCTGTGCCAAATAAATTCTTGGCCAGTGTGACACATCACTTTCAGTCATACACACTCGGCGGCACACAGTGGGCTTTGTTACTTGCTGCGTGGTCCTGTGCGCAAGTGTGATTAGTACCTATTGGCGGCGAACTGCGAACTCACTGCTAAAAGCCACTCGCTTGGTGGAGCCGCCCGCACTAAACCAATTCTCTCTTTTATTATTTGGTTTCGAATTATAAATCGAACCTTTGAAATCGAATGGCATTAGTACCGGTGTAGTGGTTCTCCTTTTTATCGTGTAAATTGCCTATCAACTTAGCTATATTTCCATTCTTTCTGCTTCGTATGATAAAGCTATACCTAAAACGCGGTATGTAGGTGTCAATCTGCACAATAATCAAGCTATCTAACTGCCAATGGTTTTCATGTTAATTATTTTAGTGTAGTAAGAAGTTGCGGTCGATGGCTAATTAGGTCCTTTGTGGTTGTACAGCTGCCAACAAGATTTAATAGAGACGTAACCTCTAAACTTTTTGGCATTACGCACCACTATTTGGACGTCAATCAGGTGATAAAGTTTGATAGCAAGGAAATTCCAGATTTACGACGCAACGGTTTTCTGTTATAAAAATAAGCCGTAAATAGGTTTTTATATACCTACCTACATACCTTGTATACTGTAGTTTAGTCTGACATCTCAAATCGAAATTAAACACGATTTCAAAGCCCAGTTGTGGAACGCAAAATTCAGAAAATATTTCCCAGTATGTACTAGGAATCCGGTTTTTAATAAACCATTCATGAAATTTACTCCAAAGAGGAGATTTTGATGAGCTTTTCGGCTACGCACCGGTGAAGCCCTATAGAAATGTTTCGGCTTGTTCCGATTTACCCTTTGTAACTAAACGTCCGTGTCGTCGCTCAAAGAGGTCCAAGTAATCATAGCCAACTATATTGTAGTTTGGTCTGTCATTTCAAATCGAAATTAAACACGATTTCAAAGCCCAGTTGTGGAACGCAAAATTCAGAAAATATTTCCCAGTATGTACTAGGAATCCGGTTTTTAATAAACCATTCATGAACTTTACTCCAAAGAGGAGATTTTGATCAGCTTTTCGGCTACGCACCGGTGAAGCCCTATAGAAATGTTTCGGCTTGTTCCGATTTACCCTTTGTAACTAAACGTCCGTGTCGTCGATCAAAGAGGTCCAAGTAATCATAGCCAACTATATTGTAGTTTGGTCTGTCATTTCAAATCGAAATTAAACACGATTCCAAAGCCCAGTTGTAGAATGCAAAATTCAGAACATATCTCCCAGTATGTACTAGGAATCCGGGTTTCAATAAACCATTCATGAAATTTGCTTCAAAGAGCAGATTTTGATGAGCTTTTCGCCTATCCACCGGTGAAGTCCTATAGAAATGTTTCGGCTTGTTCCGATTTACTGTTTGTTATTATACGTCCACGTCGTCGCTCAGAGGTCCAAGTAATTATACCCAATACTGTTCTGTGTTCCGCTTGATTAATATTCATGCGGTTTGATCTGCATTGACTATTTCGGTAGAGATTAGCAATAGTGTCGATTTGTCTCTTCGCTTCCGATTCGGGAACGACAAATTCTCTTTATACACCGCATACATCATTTGAACTGATCGTGGTTTTCAAATTTCTCTGCCAGATAACTAGCTGATAATAAAATGCTAAGTTAAAATTGGCATTTCACCTGACAACATAGTGTTTCAGCTGAAACTATTAAAAAAAAAAACAGTTCAAAGAGTGAGCCAGCAGGCACCGCGACTGACAGCCTCAAAATTAATTCCACAAAATTGCGAAAAAGTATTGAAATTGAAAAGGTACCTTAAATAACATTTACGGCGGCAGTATAGTAAAAATATTGAAAACGAGATTCTTCAAACATAAACGATTTTACCTGAATTCAATTCATAATTTCATTTAAGCTGTAATAGTGTGGAGTCGTGGGAAAGCGTGGAGTCGTGGGAAAGTGTGGAGTGTTGCGTCTAATAGCTTTAACGAACCATGGCCGTGGTAGTTGATGGCACACCGATGGCGGACGTGAATTATGATACGTGGCGACACCGTGCAGGTAAAATAAACACCAACAAAATGTCGAACCAAATTTGCCCTCTCACTTTAGTGAGAAATTCTAGGAAACGCAGTAACAAGTGATGTTTTCTGTTCTTATAGTGCAGACACTATTGTAAAATTACGTCTTTTTAATTAATTGTTTTCGCCAAAAATATTTAAACAACTATAAACCAATAGCAACCGTAAAAAAACCGGCCAAGTGCGAGTCAGACTCGTACACGGAGGAAGGCGAAGGTAGTACCATAAACCATAGTTTTTATTATTTGTTGTTATAGCGGCAATAGAAATACACAATCTGTGAAAATTTCAACTTTCTACCTATTATCTTTTTGAAGTACAGTCCGCTGACAGACAGACAGACGGACGTACGGACAGCAGAGGCTTAGTAATAGGGTTCCGTTGGTTACCCTTTGGATACGGAACCCTAAAAAAACAATTACTTATTTGCTGTTATTTAAACCTCACGTACCTGCGTGTAATCACAGCTAAGTAGCGCATTAGTACAGTGTCAGTCTAGTCTTATTAGTGTGGAAACTGAGAGAAAACGTACGCCACAGTCGAGCAAATGAGGTTTTACTTGCTCCTATTACGAACGTACAATATAGCTAACTGTTCGTACCACAAACTGGTAATGCCGCACAAAGGAGACTATTTATCGTGCTGCGAAAATAATTGTCTTCAATAGTTTGCCCAATATTGTTGTTAGCTTAGAAATTTTTGCAATGTTGCTGTGAACAATCAGGTTTGTGAACTTAATGATATCGATTGGGTTCAAGCGGACCTTCTTTATAATTCGGAAGCTATCCAATTAATTTTTAGGAAAACGTGATTGCTTTCAGATTTTCCGCAGGAACACTACTCATAGGTATAGCTCGTGCACTTAGAGCAAACGTTTTTAATAAGATGCCCTTTATACCTTTACGCTTTGACAATCGAACATTTGAATCTTTATTTTGTGAGTAAAAAATTTAACCGAATTTAATATTACTACTTTGTCGAGGTGATTAATTTGTGTATCCATACTAAATTACAATTGGTTAGTGCTAAACTGCGTCTCTTAGTTACACCGCGTACAGCCAGGCTGACGGACAAGGCGAAACTTTATGGGTACCTTGTTGATTACGGAACCCTTAAAAGGGCATACAAAACTACGGAGCGGATTAAAATCTCAATACTTCAAAGCTCGGTTGTTCGAGTCCAGCGGACTCTCTTGTGTACTTGTTAATTGGCGGGCCGGCAGACAAAGCTCCCCTTTGGAAATCAATCAAGTTCGGAACAAATGAAAACGAACTACTCGAATACTACTATTCTTAGGCGGATATTAGCAGTTCATAACCGACCCTTCGCATGTACGAACAACAACCATGTTTCTCTTTGAAAATACAGGTTTTGAATTACGGTACCTAATAGGCTTGTTTACTGAAAAAATCTAATTAGTCCATCAGTTAGATTATCAAAAAATATTTGACCCGTATTTTTTCTGTTGTTACGTGAACCAAAATTGACGAAGTTACGACGCTTTTAAAATTCTCAATACGTCACTCTCCGGCATAATTTTTAGCGGGTAGTGACGTCACGAGCCCCCAATCCCGAGTTTTGATGCGTTTTATCTTCGTCAATATTGATTGATTTACAAAAACTAAAAATACGTGTCTATTATTTTTCAATACTCTAACTGACGGACTAAATAGTTTTGCAATTTGTGGATGATGGAATCTAGCCTATTGTAAATATAGACCTTGGTCCTTGGCCTGGGTTATACGTCTAGAGCGACGGCTTGCAAAAGTCGCTCTGATATCGTAGCTTCGTAAACCACCCTTGTGTAACAATAATCGATAAGTAGAGTTATTTATGATTGCTTCTGCGAAACTTAATTTGTCTACTGGATTTGCAGCATTGATTTCACTTCATAAAAATGATTAGCTTTTCCTTAGAATTAAGTCTTGAATAGTTTTTTGCAACGTTGCTTTTAGCCCAGTAGAAATAGACGGTAAAAAGGCTTAAATCGTAAAGCTGGATTTAGTTCTTATTTTTTGGTATTTTGTAATGAACAGGTCATCAGAGTAGTGTGAAATTGTGAATCCAAATTTGCAATTTCGAAAAACTCGTGCTCGCCGCGCACCATGCGATAACCTGCGTAATTTTGGGAGTTTTTAAATTTTTGCTTAAAATGTCAATAACTATGCATTTTCGACATCAAACATTCCGTATAATAGCCATCTTTGAAGGGTCATATCTTGGTCCCTATAAAATTCATATAGATACAGATGGGCTTTTTAATTAAGATGTCTTTATACACTTGCTGAATGTTACTTATTGAAAAATGCATAGTTATTAGACCAAAGTGTTTCAGTTCATGGCCTGCTGCGCAGCGAGCACATGCTTATCGAAGTTGCAAATTTGGATTCACATCACCCTAACTGATCTATACAACATTTAAAAAATGCAGAACTACATCGTGCTTTGCGATTCAAATGTTAATTAACACTTGCCTATTTCTAGACATTCTATTTTTTAAATATTTGCTCATGGAATATAAGATCTGAAATTTTATAGCGAATTGAATGCCTATGAGGCAACTTTTCTAAGAAATTCCTAATACTTGCAACTTCAAAGATCTGAAAAGAAAATGGTTTTCTTCGTCGAAGGATAGGGGACTGGAAGTTGCATCAAAATAACGTGACACTTACAACGAAGCAAGAGACGTAAATACCGATTCAGTTGCACTTGCACTTATTGCGATACGCAAAGGAGTGGAATTCCCTGCCGGAGTCTGTGTTTCCTGATAGCTACAACCTGGGAGTCTTACTTCTAGGCAAGCGTGCTCCATCTTAGACCGCATTATCGCTTACCATCAGGTGAGATAGTGTTCAAACGCGTGCCTATCAAAAGTAAAAAAACCAGCCAAGTGCGAGTCGGACTCGCGCACTGAGGGTTCCGTAAGCCGAAGTTGCGATTTACGATGTATGACGTATTCAAAAAAACTACTCACTAGATCTCGTTCAAACCAATTTTCGCTGGTAGTTTACATAGAAATGTACATCATATATTTTTTTTAGTTTTATCATTCTCTTATTTTAGAAGTTAAGGGGGGGGACACATTTTTCCACTTTGGAAGTGTCTGTCGCGCAAACTATTCAGTTTAGGAAAAAATGATCTTAGAAACCTCAATATCATTTTTAAAGACCTATCCATAGATACCCCACACGTATGGGTACTTACGATGAATAAAAAATTTTTGAGATTCAGTTTTATGTAAGGAGACCCCCAAAATTTATTGTTTTTTTTTCTATTTTTATGTGAAAATCTTTATGCGGTTCACAAAATACATCTACTTACCAAATTTCAACAGCGTAGTTCTTATAGTTTCGGAGAAAAATGGCTGTGACATACGGACGGACAGACAGACAGATAGACATGACGGATCTATAAGGGTTCCGTTTTTGCCATTTGGCTACGGAACCCTAAAAAATAAACTTATGTAAGATTGTGCACTGGAAAAGACCAGTGTGAAAAGAAATTTGTCTTTGTTCAAAGCTCAACAATCACTTGATATTGCTCCAAAACCTATTTTGTCGAAGTCGTTTTCACATTGTTATAATAACTTGTAGGAATCTGAAACGCCTCTTCATTTTCTTTGAAGTTGTTTCATTTAATATTTATGACTTCAAGGAATCATTAGCTGCTCTTTCAGATATTCGCAATAGCCTCCTGATTTTTTAGAAATGGATTGTGCTCGGGAACAGCATCTTTAAGATTCTGGCTAGTTCTACTCGACAACCTAAGACCTCTCTCTCTCTTCTGGTTGTAAGACCAGGGAGTGTGGGTGTATTCGTCATTATCCTTGAAAACTCATGAGACATGAATGCTGCACGAAACAATCTATACTAATATTATAAAGCAGAAGAGTTTGTTTGTTTGATTGTTTGTTTGTTTGGTTGAACGCGCTAATCTCAGGAACTACTGATCCGATTTGAAAAATTCTTTCAGTGTTAGATAGCCCATTTATCGAGGAAGGCTATAGGCTATATATCATCACGCTAAGACAAATAGGAGCGGAGCAGTAATGAAAAATGCGACGCAGACGAAGTTGCGCGGGTCAGCTAGTTACTTTATAAAAGCTGCATTCGCGCTTCGCCTACTTGCTAATACGTATCCCCTGAGTATCTTGGTCTAGTACTTTTGCAATATTTAGTTCGTCTTCTAACAAGCCCTCTGTATAACGATCACAGTGAATTTCTGGTAACACGATCCCGTAATTACGCACACCTATGTCGTCAGCCCTCGCGTACCTAGTATCTACGTAGTATTTACAGCGCCGATACGTAAAGCCTCGCTAATCACAGCAATCATTACGCTACTGTACGCCGATTTCATTATTCAATTAATATAGTTTGGTATAGCATAATAGCAGGTAGTTGGAAACTCCTGCTCGGAGATTTAACAGTTGAAGCTAAGTTACCGTAACGCGTTAAAATCATAATGCAGTTAGTAGCTTCCACATAACATAGTACCTAGTTTAGGTATTTTGTTTTCATTCTTCAGAAAATTCAGAGAGTCAAAACTAAAAATAAGTATTTATTCGCTGTTTGGATAATAGAATATTAATGTTATTGTTTACCAAAAGTAAATTTAGGACTGTTACTAATGGTTCGACGTTTTCTATAAGAACGACAGCGACATAAGTTTCAAAACCCCGCAAGAATAGCTCCTTGTTACCGACGCGACACCGCGGCGTCTCTTTGAATATACGTCGTAATGTAGAGGTTTACAAATACAAGGAATAGTACATTCCATGCTAGGTACTTGCCAAAGATGTTAAATACTTAGAATTCCAAAATCGTAATATTCTTATTCCATTTAACAGATATCATGCTATTCTGATAACAGAATTTAGCTCAAATTAAGTATTTTTACACAGACTGAAAGCGTCGCTGAAAGGCTCTCTAAAATAAAGGAATTCATAAAATTACGGTCGCCTCCTCGAGTTCTTGAATTAATCTTCAGTAAGATTTTGCTTATCTTTTCTAGCTGGAGACGGTCTATTGAATTTTATAGGAACGAAATAAAACTTATTTTGAGAGTGCAACCGTCCGTGGTCATCGTTCCTTAATTTAGACTTTGCTCATATATATTTATTTGACTGTCAGATTTAGGAAAGTGGGTAGGACACATTTCTCGAGTAACAGATTGATCATTTAGTTACTTTTGACTTAAGAGCGTGTATTCCGTCCACTAGCGCCGCCAATCGTTTTTTATTATTTGTGGTAAATTTAAGACACGTAGATAAAAAACCGCTCTGTAGTGCACTGAAGAAATGTATTTATTATGTTTTGTACTTTAGAACATAAATAGTTGTCAAAGTCGATATTTTTGCTAAAAGTGGCCACTTTTAGCAATAATTGCCGTTTTGGCTATTTAGCCATGAGTTATGTATTAAAAATAGCTGTCAAAAAATATTAGATACATTTCTTTAGTGCACTACAGAGCGGTTTTTTATCTACGTGTCTTAAATTTACCACAATTAATAAAAAACGATTGGCGGCGCTAGTGGACGGAATACACACTCTTAAACGTAGTGTTTTCTGTTAGAAAATATTAGAAAAAATATTTTTACCATTCGGACACCATTCAGCGTTTGTTATAAATGGTTTTATAAGCTCCTACTCAAGTACTTTTATTATATTGAATCAGATTGACACCCATAAATCGTTCATTCGTTAAGGATTCGTTGACACAATAGACGATTTATTTTATGATGAAGTAGCTTTCGTAAATCGTATTTTTTATTGAAGTCCTGAGTTAGATAAGAAGATATTAAAAATATTGTTGTGAAAGGAACAATTGTAGAAATCACAATACATAGTCTGAGATTTTTTTCATAAATTTATAGCTTTCGTAAATCGTATTTTTTATTGAAGTCCTGAGTTAGATAAGAAGATATTAAAAATATTGTTGTGAAAGGAACAATTGTAGAAATCACAATACATAGTCTGAGATTTTTTTCATAAATTTATTTACATTGGATGTTATTTCAAATACATAAGAAGCTGAAAGTCTTATCTAAGTACCTAATTGATTTTAAGGTACGTATGTTCTTTCCATATTTTCGGGATAACAAAGCTATGTACAATAATATTACTGTAGCAACACTAATTTCAACAATAAAACAAATTGAGTACCTACCTACTTATTTTGTTGTTTCAGCTCAAATAGACCGTCTAAGTACAAGAATGTTTATTTTTAATTTTTCGTAGACATCATTATCATCTTCCCGAAATGGAAATTGAAAAATAAGTAAATAACATGATAAATAAATTATCCTTGTTACAAGGCTATTGGGCTATTTTTGTACAAAAAACAAAGAAGATATTTTTTATCTTCGTCTAATATTTAAAAATGAATCCTATTTCTCTTGGTCATAGCATCGCGCGTGAAAGGCTGGACCTATTTCACGAATCATTTTTTTTGTTGTGTTTGTTATTTTCAGGAGAAGGTTCTTATGAATGAAAAAAGTAAGAAAGATGGGGGTAGCCAGTTGACGGGAGCGAAGCCACGTAGGACAGCTAGTTATAAATATTATTCCACAGAAACATCATCCGATTTTTTTGTGTCACTTGTGTATGATGTGACCTCAAGGACAACACTCTAAGCTGCCTCACTGTCGATAAACAAATCAGATACTTATCATGAATTACATGATAAGACAATCTAGATAAAAAGTCCAGATAATATGATTATTGCAATTAGATTAATATAATACGACCTTATCCCTTTCCTCCGGAACATAGTTTTAACGTATCATCTGATCAATTAGGTTATCTAACATCAATAGATGTATGAAATATGTATTGCTGTGTCAATTGCAATCAGATACCTATACGCCGCGCCGTATACAATCATACTATTTGAGACATATTGACCTACTCATATCAAACTTAGGAATTAATTTAGACTTCCAGAACTCAGTAGAATATTGAAAAATGATATTGTTGAAATGTTTCTATTAAGACATGTATTGCTGTAACATTCCAACAATGCCTTTATAAATTGTCTTATAATAATCCTCATTGAAAGCACCTGCCCTGGTGGGCTACTCTCTAAGCGCGCAGTCCGTAGTTTCGGGCTTAGTTGCGGGCGTATTCTACTCCTTAAGAGTGTGTATTCCGTCCACTAGCGCCGCCAATCGTTTTTTATTAATTGTGGTAAATTTAAGACACGTAGATAAAAAACCGCTCTGTACTTTACTGAAGAAATGTATCTATTATTTTTGACAGCTATTTTTAATACATAACTCATGGCTAAATAGCCAAAACGGCAATTATTGCTAAAAGTGGCCACTTTTAGCAAAAATATCGACTTTGGCAACTATTTATGTTCTAAAGTACAAAAAATAACTCTCAAAACATAATAAATACATTTCTTCAGTACACTACAGAGCGGTTTTTTATCTACGTGTCTTAAATTTACCACAAATAATAAAAAACGATTGGCGGCGCTAGTGGACGCAATACACGCTCTTAACCACTAAAAATAAATGACAACACAATTTGATAGTTACTGTTAAATCGTGTTATCATTCATTCTTAGTTCGGGTTCGGGACTAATCGTAAGTCTTGTCCGTAGGTGATACGGAGTAGAATACGCCCGCAACTAAGCCCGAAACTACGGACTTCGGGCTTAGAGAGTAGCCCCCCAGACCGATGGTAAATAAATTTGTTTCCGTACAAATGTTACTGATTCAAAATAAGCTTCAATAACACTGACTCCCCAGATCTATTCTTGCAACCTATAAAAAAAGTGCGATTCGCGATGGCTTTATTGTGTTGACTTACATAGTTCAATAAATACCTACATATCACTTAACGTTTATTTTGGGCAGCATAACATGGAAATAGACTGGGCTTCTGGCCCACCTGAAATAATAATGAATGGCAAACATTTATAACTGATATTCAGTAGTCAGCTATATTGGTCCAAAGTTCAACAGCTCAGGCTTGCACTTTTAGGCTCGCGATCGAATCATTAAATGCTCCGATGGAATTATTATTATTTTAAAATAGATAGCTATGATATTTTTAGTTTCACTCTACATTGCTGGCGTCTCTTACGTAGATAATGTGTAAAACATCTGCTGTGAAATTGTGTGCATTCGACAAAAACTCTTTTTTTTATCAGATACTTGTTTTTTTTTCATTGTTTAAGAAAACTACTACTTATGTTAACGGAATAAGGGTTTATTATATTGGTACAATTTTGCAGTAAGTACATCCTTATTAGGGCTTACGGTACCTGTACAGGAAGCCGTATAGTTTTTGCTCTAAAGCAAAGTTATACTATTTTCTATACTTAGCTTCTCCCGTGCCGGTACGTGTATATTTCTATCACCCTTCACTACCTACAAAAACTTTAAAGATTTCTGGTCGTCATCCATCTCTCAGCTTCTAGTTATTTATTTATTTATTTAAAGTGAATACACAATAGTGTTACATGGGCGGACTTAATGCAACAATGCATTCTCTACCAGTCAACCTTTGGGTTAAAAAGACTACATTGTGGTAGGTGCACAACAACAAATAATAAAAAATAAAAACATTTAAATTTAATCTTTTCAAAATGTACGAATCGAATCGAATTGAATGGGTCAGTGACGGAAGCATTGTTACTTTGTCGTCTAAAAACTTTTACTAAAACTAAAAGAATCTACGAAGTTATTTCACTGTTCAGGTATTTTGGCATTCCTATTTAAGTAATTCGGTACTATATAACTATAAGGTATATCATATCTCTTAATACAAATCTCCGATGATAGTACAATGCGCAAATTACAACATAAAAATCACTCCCCCTCACGTAAAATTAACAACCCACTCATGTCTATATCATACTAGTAGGTATGTATACTGTATAGGCCAGATAGGACCCAATATCGAACGATCTGGAGGCCAAACATTTTGCTTTGAAAGTTTGGGCTCGAGAAACACGCAGGGCGCGACCTGCTCTCAGCCAGAAATTGAATGCTGTGTCTCTCTAGTCACTACTGAATTTCGTTAGTGTCAAGTACCTACGACTAAGACAAGTGACACTACAATAATAGTTGTACAGCGAAATTTTGCGATGTCAAGCGATTATTTATAATGAGCGGATATGTGAAGCACATACCAACGACGTATTTATCCTACACATTTTATAGCTTGCGAAAATGGTCATAAATATAAAATGTCGACAATAGCGATTGAAGTGTGTAATGAAAACACTGCAGTCTTAGTTCATCCGGTGTCAGCTCTCACTTAATTGCATCAGTTCGTTAAATATAAAATTGATATTGAACCTGCTAGGTTTATTTCTGTAAACAGGGACTGTCTGTGACATTGACTTTTCACCGCAACTATTCACCGCGTTGCCTGAATGCTGCCGTTGCTATGAGCCCAATCTATTGTGAAAGGTACTAACTTGTTTAATGAGGCACTTAGCGCCGAATATTTACGTCTTTACAGATACATAGGTAGCTACATATTAGGTAGGTATAAGTATTTCGTCTTAGATTATATGATATGATAAAAATTTGTAGTTCTTATTAGGTCCTAAACAATCATCATTTTGTATTTTTTAAACTTCAATAGCTCTGTTATGAATCCTTTTGAATGAAGGAAAAAATACCGAATTTGTTATACTAATTAATCAGCTCTCTTCAGCAGTCTGTTACGAAATAGTCATTGTTTTTACTTATTCTATAGACCTGAATGAGAGCAAAGTTTGAAAGTGGGTACTTTGTAGTAAGGTACAGAGCTTTGTTCAGTTTATCATAGGTACGGGTTTTATCACACCCACGCAAACTTCCAAGTTCAATAAGACTTGCGAAACACAAACTCATCATACTACAGAGAAGGGAGCAGTGAGCGGCTGATCACAGACTTACATAAATATGCTTAATGAGAAGCATATACTATTTCGATATTCATTAACTGTAAGTAAATGCTGATAAAAATCCTTTGCAAGGTACATGTTATTAATACCTATTCCAAATATTAATAGGACTTCCCTCTTATAGGAACATAAATATCTGCGATAGCTGCTAATATTTATTTTCCTTTAGTGACATTAATGCGAAAGTGCAAGTTTAGTTATATCAATGACGAACAACCGACAACAATCATTATTCCCGCGTAAAAGTGTTCATTTTTTATTTCATTTAACAGCTTTCTACTTGCAAGCCAGTTCGAAATTTAAATGAAACCTTTGATAAGTTACCTCCTTGGTTGCCATGTTTCGGAATAATAGATGGTTCCATTTTTAAATTACACGACAGATATGAGTTTACTATGTTATTTATTTGGCCGCGAAAGACGACAGATATGGATTTTCATACAACTGTTGCCGGCCGCTGCTTGGTCAGTACAGCAATTTCGATTTATCTCGAAGAAAGTTGTCAAAATAATGCTTAAATGTTTAAGCATGTTTGTGAAAAAGTATTATGAGTTCCTTTAAAAATAGTTTATTAAATACGAATAAACTGCCTTTTGTTTACTCAATGCACAAAAAATAAAAACTCCGTTACTGCGAAATTTACACAGAGCTTTTCATGCATTTCCATTTAATAAAACCAACTAATTGCAGGTAGATTAAATTTCCCGGACAAACGAATAAAATCCTGTAGGTATGTACGATATCAAATAAGTAAAAAAATACCTGAAGCCCTGCCGGGCAGCCGCTGAACAATACCACGTATCTGAACAAACAAAGCTTGGTTTATTTTGCATGTCAGTTATGAAATGCATACCTTTGGTACAACGGATATCGGAATTCCTTTTACAAATAACAGGTAATATAATTAAAGCTCGTGCAATAGGACTCTAGCAAAAAGAGTAGTAGACGCAGATGTAAAGTAGGTATTCGGACGGTCGGTCGGTTCAAAGCTGCATGGTGTGTTAGATTGTGTGTTTTAGATTGTGCTCGGATAGCGATCGTGTGACTCCGCAGATTACTAATTAGATAGGTGCCGTGGTCACATCCAATGCAGCCTCCAATCTGGCTGAAGGCGGCCTTCTACCGAACTACGAGTTCCATGCTGATATTCTCCACACATTAAATATCGGTTTCTGTTGCTTATGTACAACCAAAACGCTTTTGGCCGAAAAACTCGTAGAATAAGAATATTCGAAAGAACAAATTCCTAAATTGACCTGGCGAAATCCTATGACTAATCCAATAGGGATTGTCATAATTGTCAAATGTTTCAGTATACAAATTAGTTTTATAAAAAGTTTGGGAAATCCGCAATGGCCGCTTAGGTCAGCACCATCTGTCTACATAAATACTCGTTTCGCCGGATCGGAGTTCATAATAAAATGTTATTAAGAACACCGATCGGAAAATTCGGAAACGCGCATTTAAATAAAACTCCTCATATTAACGTGAGCCGCTCAACATGTTGATTAAATTCCTGCAGGTTATTGGGAAATGTTTAACTTTCGAATATTGTAATACATTTTTAATTACATGTCTGCAATATTATTGCAGACAGGTACTAGCTAGGTACTTGAAAATATTTCAGCAGCAGGATTAATAGTGGGCATTATCGAATTCCAACCCCTTCAAGTTTTGAGTGCAGTTTGTTAACTTTATTATTTGTCAAAGTATTAGTAACATTGTTTTGGATTATACTTGCCTGTATCGGGTGCCTAACTTAAGCTAAGTTGCTTGAAGAGTTTTTACTGCTTATTTTGAATTAGTAAGAATCCGATACAAAGTTTATCGTTGCGTCACAGTTAGCGGTGGTCGATGCCTATAAAATATCTCTGGTTGCGTCCCAGCGAACGTCGGATGTGTGCGCCAGTTGTGTAGAAAGCCTTAGATAGCGAACGTATCGCTAGCGGCGGCGCTGCTTTACAAGTGATTGGAGTTCTTTTGTTCCCCTACAACTATCGCCGGCTCCGATTCACACTGCATTTCAAGCACTAAAGAGTTTATTTGTCTTTGCGTAGGTACTAGAAACTCTAATCGCAGTGATTTTGTATGATTTTTTTGGATGGAATTAGGTACACTAAGCAGCAGTGGCGAAGGGTCCATACAACTCGATTCCTATCGGCTTCCCTTTCGAAATATGGCAAATACTAGTATCAAATTATATTGTTTTCAATCATCATTTAAACAAATAACTATTTACAAAGTTACATTGCAGGTATAAAATTTGCTTATAAAAGTAACAATCAAAGAAATAAAATCAGTGCCTAGAATAAGCCGTCCGCTCGAACAGGAATTCAGTACATTTAATTCATAGTCTCTTGTAGCGATCGTGACCTTGAGGCCACAATATAACACTGCTAGATTTAGGCAGTCAGCAAGCCGTTAATCATCGAGTTACGATCAGGACAGAGATAGGAAATGTGTACGCCAGAACGAGATGGAATGATACTGAAGTTGTAAATCGAATTTGTTCGGATAGTAATATTTGAATGACAGTCATGACAGATCCACAACAGATTTTTTTCGCGCGAATTTAAGTGTCATGTTTATTGATATCATTGTTCATTTTCATTTGATTTGATATATTCGTTTCATAATTTAGAATCTTATAGCATTATTCGTGTATTATTGTTGAAATTGAGTTATTTGTGTAAACTAGTGATAGTTTTGCGTAGTGAAAACATGGTTAGTGGCGTTGTATTGTTTGGTGATCGGATATTTAAATAGGTATTTAGGTAAGTAAGGAGTAAGATAGTTTTTTTAGTTTATAGTTTTATTAGAAAGAAGTTATTTATGTAATGATTTTGTTGTTATTAAGTAAGTTCGATAGCATGGCGGCATTAGTGAACGTAGAATGCTGTCTGACAGATTATTTGTTGACTGAGGAAACATCCTTCTGGCAGAATAGTCGGAACCGGCTCAGTTGCCATAAAAAAAAAAAAAAAAAAAATCCTTTTCAAAGTTGACTTTTGGAAATAAAAAAAACATGTAATTAAGATAGGCCGTGCTCGCCCTGACATGATTATAAATTATAAACGACGCGATGGTTTTTTCAAACATTTTAACAGTTGTTTGTACGACAAATACCCGTGGCTTACGGGAAGTTATAATTAAATTATCCGAAGTTGTTTATCTTTGCATGATTTCGGAAATCGTAGGATAGAAACATTTTTTGCTAATACGTGTGAAGTTCATAATAGAAAAGTAGATCGGAATAGAAGTTTAATGAAACGGTTCAACGACACAGTAATTTTGCTAGGTAAACAAGAATTATTAGCTTTTCGCGGCCACCACGAAAATCCGATAACCGCGGTTACTAAGTATATCGAAACGTTGTTATATTTAAGCAAGTATGATACTGTAATCAATTCGCATTTGGAACAATGTTCCTCAACACAATCCCACATTCTCTGGCCTTTCGAGTGATAGGTATACAAAATGATTAAATACAAAGTATTGCATTCGTTTTACGCGACCAAATTAAATTTGAAATAAATAAAGCTCAGTTTGTATCGGTCATGAATAGTCATGATTGACGAAACAGGGCCACAGCTGGAATTTACGCATCACACTTGAGCAAGGTAAGCATTTTTTGGTCCGGCTTCCCTTTTAAGAAAATTCACCCTTCGCCACTGCTAAGCAGTTGTGAAGTAATTAGTAACATTATCGTGCTACAGATAACTAAGGAAAGTCACTAAAACACTTTTATAGTTCTTACAACTGCTTTTTGAGCGGTGTCCCGTGTTTTTTTTTGTAAGGATTTATGTCTCCAAATTTGTGTCCACATTGGTGTTTGGATAGTGAATCCGTAGTAGGTCAGAATTGTGAACTATTTATTGCCTTTAAACCTACCAATCACACCCTGTTGGGCGGACTAAACTTCCTACTGATTTATTTGTCCGCTCATCGTATTTGCATTAGACTGCGAGCTTGCCGTTTCCTTCACTATTTACTGAAACTAAAACTACTATTACGGTAAAAGAAATCAAAACTGGAAACAGAAATAATGAATCACGTAAAACAGAAACGTACAGTAGGTCTAGGTATATGACCATCTTTTGTTGTCGATCCATGCGTATTTACTAGACGATTGCTGCTGCCACTTTTAGACACAAAGTGAATTGACAAAAACTGGCCAAGTGCGAGTCAGGCTCTCACACCAAGGCTCAAAGAGTTATGAACCATAATAAAAAAAAAAAACACATTTCTGGTATGTGAGCCACATTTTAAGTTAATTTATATTATTTGTTGTTATAGAAATACACACTGTTAAAATTTCAATTGTCTACCTATTACAGTTATTGAGATACAGCCCGCTGACAGACAGACGGAGGCTTAGTACCTTTGGTTACTCCATCTGAAAACATTATAATAGATAGCTAAGAGGCCCTTAAATTGTAACTTCTGTTCCGATGCTAATTAAATATATTTGCCTCTCAAGTTCGGGAGTGCATCTCCAAGTAAACCCCACGATGTTTCATGAGTCGTACTTAGACTAATTTAATTGAGTTTTTTTTTTAACTACCTTCATTTTCTGATTTGATAGGGACGGTAAATAAAATACGAAAATCCTGTTTCATCCTCAGAATTCGCGAACTAACTTATGTCTCAGATCAAAAGGCTATGCTGAAAGCTTGCAAAACAGCGAAGTTTTCTGAAAAGGCAAATTTTGAGCCATAAACGAATCATATTCTATATTATTAATTACTTCGCCTCCACACAGGATATCAAAGCAGCAAAGTCACATTAGTGGAAATGCTACACGAAGTTATGATTAATATTAGAACTTAGTTTTGAGAGTGTTTCAAAGTAAATACTGAGAGTGCATACGCAAATGTACGCTACCAATATCATGATCTTTGAGATTTGAAATTCAACCCGTAAGGACTAGGTAGTACCTCTCAAATATAATTAAATGGAGGTACAAAATGATGCATCAGATTGCATACGGTAGAGTAATTCTTGGAAGTTGGAGGCGGGCTTGGTTGCGGGCGCGGGAGCGGGTAGTCGGGAGAGCAGCAAGCGCGATGCGCGCGCAGCCCCCTGGCTCAGCTAGGCGCCTCCTCTCTTCGCTTGGACGCTACAAGTGTCCAGCGTTGCAGCCAAACGCATCCCGGGATTGGCCGCAGTTAGTCGTCTCACTTCTAGTGCGCCGCTCCTGCCGCCTCCGCCGCTCCCGATAATTCTAAACCGTTGCGAAATTCGCTTAGACTCGGTGCGCTACTTGATCACAAGTTAATATCGTGAATTAAATATTTTATTCATTTGTAAATTCAGTGCCTGTGCCTCAGTATGTATTGTGGCTAGTTTGACAATAGATTTTATTTTATTTGGCTTTGTTCTTTTTATTTTTTTTAAGATAACATTTTATTTATTAGTTAGTATTTATTATATTCGTTTTGTTTGTTTGAATCCTTTTGAATGGCCCAATATTGTATTGTTTGTGATTTGCTCAAATTTTATTTGCTGAAGTTTCGCTTCGCTGTGAGTAGTTAAAATGTTTTCCATTTTTAATTCCTATTTTGATTTTTAACGAGGGTCGCTTCGCCGGCAGGTGAAATAAAATATTGTTCGAGCTGAAGCTTTTTCACTGAATAATAGTGCAGATTTAGTTTTGAATTGAAAAAGTTTAGAGTTGTAGAACAGTAAAAAAAAACTAAAGCTTTAGGCAACGTTCTGTATTTTTCATTGTTTTGTAACAACTTCCCTTGGGTGCAAATTGTATCCGCAGGCCTTCCTCTTTCTTTTATAGCAAACCGTACATAGAAATTCGTTGTGAGGTTAAGAAGTAAACGAAGAAACAGACAGCAGTAGACAGCAACTTTATTATACAAGCTTTTTTAAAGTTGCTTTGTTAGTTAGTTAGTATAATTTATTATTTGGTAAGCAATTGAATTTTGACACAGTTATCATCAAACGATTGAGTTGTAATTGTACAAATTTATTATGGTTAAGAGAAAATTAAATTGATAATCTAAAAACGGCGTAATTTTTCTTTTTGGAAAAAGATTTGCTGCAATTTTACATTTCTTTTGAATTTTGTTGTAGTAAAAAAAAACTGGCTGTCTAAAGATGCCGTAAGAAAATAACAAATTGATGTAAAATATCATCTTTACAAAAATTTTGTTTCATAAAAGTTTAAAGAGCTTGAAAGTTTTAAGTGGTTTTAGTCACACAAAAGGTTTTATAGCAGACAAGAGAAAACACATTTAAATTGTTTTCAGCAATATTTTAGCGCCCCTGGGAAATAAAAGCAAAACTATTAAAATGGCTAAAGTTTCTGTCGAATTGAACCAATATTTTTTACATTAAGTTATGTAGTGAGAGAACAGATCGGATATTTGTATCTATCGATATTTATTTAATAAAAGGGCATTTTGCGGCAAGACGAATTGTTTGAGAGGCTTAGCTAATTAATTCACAGCTAGCGTTGCCTCTGGTTTCGTTTGTGTTGTGGCAGTACTTAACATACTTACAATGTCGGAAAAAATCTTTGATAAAATTCTAAATCGGAAAACTTATTCCTAGACGAGACAAGACGTCGACATTGTGTAAAAGCCTGTCGTATTAAAGCCTGGAATCAACTTAAATGTCAACTTTAAAAAAATCTATTTTGATAAATCATGATTACCTACCTATATTTTTCCGAGTAGCAAATAGCCTTTGCTTTTGTACAACACTCCCTAATAATAACCACATCAAAGTTCGCTGCGAGCCGTACTTAACAATAATTACTTGCAAAGTGCATACCTTGATTAACACCGAGTGTATCACGGCAGCCACTGTCTAACGCGTACAGTTTCAATTACAAGTTGGGTGTCAGTGCAAAGGAGATTTACACTACATTTAACTTCGGAAGTGATGGTTTGCCTCCCTCGCCTAGCGTGCTACCTACTTACTGCACTTGATTAAGGCGCGTCCCCGAGCAAAACGCAGCGCTAGCCGTTTTTTGTGCACTTTTTTGGAGCTATATACTCTTTATTCAGAAGAAATATCAACTTATAAAAAATACATTAAATTTTTACATATTCTTTTCTTCAAAATGGTAGATTATTATTTTTTATTACTAAGTATAATGTTTAAGTAATCTCCTCATAACGAAACCACAGAAATGAGAAAAAAATACTGAAAACATGCATCTTCTCGAAATCTAACGATTATTTTGATTTTGCACTTACACTAATCGATAGGCAATTTAATTATGAACATTTTGGTAGAAATATTTTTTTCTAACGACTAAAATTAGATTTTATAACGATTTTATTCAACATTCTGAGCGTAAGTATTCGCTATTGTATCTCTTGCGCTGTTATTTGAGGGAAAAAATGCTCAAGGTTATTTGGTCAGGGTACGACCTTAACTATCACATTCTGTCAATCTTTATTTGAAGGACTTGAAGTTTGAGCTGTTGGTTTTCAAGGAAATCGTGGGAACTTTAATTAGTTTGATGCATATTCATAGTTCTGATGAGCTTTCACTGCTCAGTTTGTTTTCAAAGGTTGACCTCAACTGTTTATTTAACCGTTGATCTGTTTATCCAGTTATTTATTCGCGAAAATATCACCGCAAACCAGCAGTCAAACGAAAATGAACTTATCCACTTTAAAGCATAAAATGTTCGTTTCTTTTTTTTAATTCGATAGAATTTAACGGAAAACCGGCCTTTTAGTTTTTTAAAGGGTGTCGTCGGTTAAAATAAAAAGAAAAAAAAAAAACAAATAGGTAGCTGTACAGTTATCATTAGTAAATTGCTCGGATCTGCCTCCCTTCCGCCCTATTCGATCACACACAGAATGTACGTATTACGTGTATTCTGACGTTCAATAATTATCAATGATTGTCGTCGGCTACCGATACAGCATAGGTACAATTTACATTTAGATTGAGCTACGTTAGAACTACTTCATATAGGTACTGTAATGAACGAGTCAAACGTTGCCCAAATATACTAAAAACTTGTTAATATTAAAAAATTTGAACCAGTGCAAGTAGTAGCATCAATTATAAAAACGTTGGTTGTCAGTGCTCATTACCGCGAGCTCTTTCATCTATGTTTTTACACTCGCTCTTTGTAAGTCTCCGGGTCACTGGTTGGCTTATGTGCCGTGCACGGGGAAGGTGCTTACTATTGCTATGATGATCGTGACTTTGAGTGTCAATTAAGCAAACCGACCTAATACTAGCTTTCATAGAGACAGAAAATTGCCCTTTTTCTATACCGCCAGTGTTATTTTCACACGCGTCGCTCTATTATGCGGCCGTGAAAGCCCATCCACATTTCCGTGCCGCCGTACATCTGACAACTATTGTATTGATGCCAGCTTTGAATACTCTACCTTTAGTCCCTCTTATTTCTTTTGTTTCACCATTATCAGAATGCCACGTCATGATTCTGGGAACTGTACCATTTTCTATGAAAATCTCGATTTTATCTAAGTAACATGTTTGACGTTTTCGGAACACAATATGGCAGACTATTACAGTAAGAATCGTTGGATTAAAGCCACCCTTAAAATCGAGTAACATTGTTCGACGAAGAAAAAAGAGATTGGAAATCGGGCTCGAGTTGTGTCACTTTTAAAAGCGAGGTCTAGGTTCACAAAGGCTTTGCTCGACAGATAGATGTACTAATAAGGTTGGAAAGCAACGCAACTAGCTAATTTGATAATTTCTTTGCGGTGTACACTTTCATTAGCCGTAGGATGTGTAACATGCTTGTAATTTAATTATCAAGTGTCGGTGCACTTTTCTGTACCTACAACGCGTAGGTAGAGGTATTACAAACTTAACAATCTGCTTTTTATGTAATAACACTGAACATACTATTAAATAAACTAAACTGGACTCGGTCATGGAAAAACTATCTATGAAAATTTTGCTATCGAACTGATGATCGAATCATTTTCGAATAGAGATGGCATATATAATTTCTTCCGATTTTATCAGTTACCAAGTTATTTTATTACCATTCTTGGCTCATGAGAGCAGGCTTTTTGTTGCAGAGAATTTTCTAAAAAGTTTTCTCTTGTAGCTGCGGCGGTTAGCAGCGGCGCTATTACGTCGAGTTTTGTATTATTTCAGCATTTTATGAAATAACATTTCATGAAATATAAGAATCAGGATAATCTGAATATGGTCGAGGTATTCCAGCTAATCCTAGAGTCTGAAAATCAACATGTCCAACTTCTAGTTTTGCTTTTGTACCGAGACCTAATATTTTGTGTCCAATTTTTAAGCTCTTTATGTGATAATATTTTTCTCATATTTTAGTTTCACTAACAAGCGAGCCCGAGAGAGTATCTCGTAGGATTAAGTCTACTGTGGAATTTAAGCGTTACATGCTGAAAGGATAGATTGAGTGTGCTCTACAACAGTCAAGGGACGAACAGAATAACAATAAGTGTGTGTCCCTCTCTGAGAGTGCGACCTGAATGCTTTATATAATTTAGGCAGCATTGTGACTGAAGGCCAGTTCGGCTCGTAAGTCGTACAAGAATGCGTTGCCAAGTGCACCTTCTATTCACACCTATGACTTAACAAAAAACCATTATTTCTGTGCTGCAAACCATAGATAATATACTCTCGCTATAACGAGATATTCTCCAGCCTGTGCAGCACTGACGAACACGTATAAAGAGAGAAAGATCCCATTCGCTTTGTGACCTACCCACGTTAAATATTATAAAAGTGCGGTTAGTTCTCCGCAGGACCCTCCGTCCCTTTTCCGCGGCTTTCTTTGACTTCGTCTAACGATTCAAGACCTTGAAGTAACACGAATAGTGGAATGTTTTTATTTTTATAATTTATAACTTCAGTGGCGTGGTAAGCCTTCAGCCGCTGCCGGACTTTATATTGCCTTCATTATCCCCGTACCCTTGGCACTCGACATGTAAGAAATGGTCTTGAGTGTAAAGCGATATTTTCAGAGATGTTTTGATATTTTTAACTGCCAGTTTTATTATAATACAGTGTCTTCGTGAGGTTGTAATGGTCACTTAATTGCGGTAATAATGTCAGGCGGCAGGCGGGTATTCATGAAATTGTGAAACGCCGCACGGCCGTTTCGCCGACGTGACCGGCATGCCTGCCGTGCGCATTTAGCATCCCTCCAATAGCAAACGCCGCGGCTGCAACCTTTCCTTAACACATGCGCGGCTTGCAAACTACACTATTGTTGTTCACGCGTATAGACTTGCGGACCCATTCGAGAACCTAATACGTCTTCATTAGTCATGAGTTTATGACGTAAGTACCCTGATTGTGTGGCCAATTCGAAAAGTAATATCAATCTTAGTCACATTAGTGAAAAATTTTAATGCCCCGTCTAAAATATTACTCATAAAACGTAAGTTAATTACCGTAAAATGGATCAAAATATAGCTATTTGTTTCTTTGTTACAATTCCGAGCATAAACATATGAAATAGCCGGAGTTTCACAGCAATGATAAATGAAGGCTTGTGTTTAGATAATTCTCCTCAATAACAGCACATTATGAGAAGAGCGGGCGGCATGGCGGGCCGCGTGATTTCGCCACAATTCTTGGTGCCGTATTTATCTCGATGGAGCTCGAGCGCTTGCCTTGACCGTGCTAAATTAACACTTTCCAGTGTCATGTCGTCCTATCTAGTGCTTCAAGTTATCGTCACAGCTCAAGAGGCTTCCGGTCAGATAATATTCATTGAAGCTCACTGCATATTTCTTTGTAAAGAGAATAATATTATAAACAGTTCTTCTAGGTCTGTCTATGGTAATAGAAGACATTGCATACAAATTGCAGCTATTACCTTTTTTCAGGCCAGTGAATTAAAAAGCTATCTGCGCACATTCTACAGTACATCTTTTACGTACATGAATAAATTAATTATACATCATGCTTTAAAATTAGAAATACTCACGTACAAGATATTTAGTAGCGATTGCAGATCTTGGATTTGTATATTGAAAACATTAATCAGTCAAATTTGAGTTCTACTTGTAGACCAACCTATAGCAACAATATTTTGTATGTAAAACTATGAGGGCATTGGTACAATTGGCTCTCCATTGCGTTATCGTCATCACTGTCTAGAGAAATATAACCATAAACTCCGCTCCAATTTATGAACGGATGATTCCAATTACTCCTTGTCGGAGTACGATTATAATACGCTGATACTTCGGTACCTACGTATCGGCTGCACTAACTCCGCATGAATGCCGATCGGGAATTTATAATTATAACTTCGGCGGTAGGTACATCATTTATGGAAGAACCAGGAGGGCAATCGCGCTAATAAAATTCGTCTGGAACGCAACTGAACTGTAGCCATTTCACAACTTTTTTAAACATTCCGTATCGCGCTAAACGTTTGACAGAAACTTGGAACGCAACTGCATCACAACTGTAACGTTACCGCTGTCAAACAAAAAGTTGAAACAGTGCTACTTTTTCTTGACTTTTTCTCAATCGTTCGCGTTGTGTTGTTTGGATTTTGAGCGAAAATATTTGTAAAATTTTGACAACGCAACTTTGGTTGAAGTTTAAACTTTAGCGCGATACCAAATTCCTTACAGGTGAATCGAAACTAGATCATAACCAAAACTGAATTGGAAACGAATTGCAAGCGGACCTAAACTTTTAAAATTAGCGCGATTGGCCTCCAGAAGGAGTTTCGCCCGGACCAAATCCTCGCGGACAAGGTGAAATGTATACAGAATGGGCTTGTGTCCTAAAAAATTCTAATTAGTCCGTCAGTTAGATTATCAAAAAATGTTTGACCCGTGTTTTTTCTTTTGTTAAGGGAACCGAAATTGACGAAGTTACGACGCTTTTAAAATTCCCAATACGTCACACCTTCGCATAATTTTTAGTGAGTCGAGTCGTCACGAGCCCGCACTCCCGAGTTTTGATGCGTTTTATCTTTGTCAATATTTATTGATTTATAAAAACAATAAAACGTGTCCATTATTTTTCAATACTCTAACTGACGGACTAAATAGTTTTGCAATTTGTGGATTATGGAATCTAGCCTATTAACGGTCTTTATCAAACTGAATTCTTTTAGATTCCTAACCTTCCGTTGGTTCAATTTCTTTCTCTGCGCCTACATTAACATATTTAGTTATCGAGCGGCAGTCTGCGTGTTATGGTTGCGAAATGAGAGTAAGCCAAAGAAGTCAACAGGACACGAGGTGACACGACACAGTTCGTGATCGCGCTTCATTTCAATGTCTATAAAACGCGTCTCCGTCATGTATTCAATGCCGAAATGTCTGATGCCGTATGCATGGACACGTCCAATTGCTTCGTCAAACCGACATTGGATGAAAAAAGTGATCTTGCTTTTAGATTATCGTAAAACTATTTTCGTGTATCGAATGTAGAGTGCGCGTAAATCACTTAGGCTATTTTTTCCATAGCGTTTAGAAACATCTCAAAATAGCAATTCACGTAGGTATGGCTTTTTATGACGTAACTCTTCCGTGGGGCACCGGCGGACGCGATACGGAATTGCACGGCACATTCCGTAATATCTTATTGAAATCTAAGAAACTGGCCAAGTGCGAGTCGGACTCGCGCACGAAGGGTTCCGTACCATTATCATATTATACGATTTATGACGTATTAAAAAAAAAACTGCTTACTAGATCTCGTTCAAACCCATTTTCGCTGGTAGTTTACATAGTAGTATACATCATATATTTTTTTAAGTTTTATGATTCTCTTATTTTAGAAGTTACAGGGCCGGACACATTTTACCACTTTGGAAGTGCCTCTCTCGCAAACTATTCAGTTTAAAAACAAATGATATTAGAAACCTCTCTATTGATTGATTTGATTTGATTTTGATTTATCATTCGAAGACCTATCCATAGTACCCCACAAGTAATGGGTTTCATGATTTTTTTTTTAACCTAACCTAACCAAGTTCCAACAGCATAGGTCTTATAGTTTCGGAGAAAAGTGGCTGTGACATACGGACGAACAGACAGACAGACAGACATGACGAATCTATAAGGGTTCCGTTTTTGCCATTTGGCTACGGAACCCTAAAAAGAGTGACCAAAAGGTGGTTCCATAAACCGATTCGTCTGACCTACCAGCACTTTTAGGGTAACGATTGTCACCGTACTGCTCCAATTTGACTCTGGGTTCCGCCGACGCTAGTAATACTTTCTTCGTTACACACGTTGTTGTTTCTAGCTAAGCGTCCGTGTCAAGCGAGTGACGGCTCACATGTGTGACTAAAAGATCCGGTTTTTCCAGCTACTCTTAACAAACACACAATCTTATTCTGATATACTTACATTATAGACCTGTTGCAGGCTAACACAAAATTAATCGTGCTTCATGAAAGTTACAAATAGATAGCGTTTAAAACTATGTCCGTGGTAGGGAGAACATTTTTATCGGAACGAGGTCTCGACACTAGTTCTGTGCCGACACAATGCGCTCAATAGTTTTACTAGTTGTAACTTTTGTTATGTGATAATCCTGTCTACCCTATCAGGCATTTTAGCAGAAAGACAGTCGAATATGATTGTTTATACCTTCATTACAACAGCACTGTCATAAAGATCTGTGATATTTTCGGTAATTTTAAAAATGTCGAAAAAAAAAAAACGGTTTTCTCGATTCAGGGCAATTTTCTGAGTTCAAAGGATCAAAGCAAGCTGCGCTACTTTTCAATCACTTCTCAAATTCAAATGTAAAACACAGGTTTGCTGCATGTTTAGGGATTTATAAAAGTTTCTGCTTGTCTCGGGCTAAAAAGATTCTCCTAAAAATACGAGTACCTCACTCGCGTATTCGATCCCAAAATTTTGCACCAACGTTCGGCTTAGTAATCAGAAATCGATAACATTAATTAGAAATTATCCAATCAAGGCGAGCGCTTACTCGTAGTCTCGCCTACAGCTCTATTTGGGGCAGGCTACCCCATGACAGGTGATCGCCGATGTCTAAATAACCCGTATGATGGATTTTCGAAGTGACGTTGCAGTTTTGTGCCTTTATGATATCGATCGAATTTCCCTTCATTGCCGACTGAAAGCTACCTCCATTAAATTAACGGTGACGCCGACGCTCGCGGCTAAGTTGTGACTGGATTAGTCTGATATTTTATTTTTTTATTAAAGAACACTGGCGAACTCCCAAACAAATTTTTGTTGACATTTTTTTTTTGCGTCTGCCTATAGAAAATATGTTAAAATGTAGTGTTTCAATTCCTGAACAGTTTTGTCTTCAGGTATACTTTTATAGGAAGTCAGAAATTAAAGATATTCCTGTTTGAAGTTTTAAAAGTTAAGTTTTTTCAACAACAGATCATCTAAAAATAAATATAGAAATACCTGCCTATCACTTAAAATATCATTGATAGAAATGCATTTATACAAAATAAACTACGGACTACGTACTCACAATCGACGTGCGTAGGTCTGCTCATGGCCCACATGAGACGTAAGTAGGTAGTTATCTACTTAAATAGATGTTTTGTGGCGAACTGTTGGGCAGTAGCGACCCCACGGGCCTGATCTCCTGGGAGAAGTCTTGTTCCTCATTCCCAACTTGCCTTTACTGGCTGGCCGGAGTGAACACTGACGACGAACAGAGCTCCCACCTCTTTCTTGCCTTAATCGGCCGGTCTGAGTGGAGATTCGCAAGAGCAAACGTGCTCGGGAGAATGATGTATACCTAATCCAGTAAGATGCTGGTAGGGATCTTGACCATACTCTAGGATTGAACTGATAGCCGTGGTATACCTCTCCACTCCTCTAGCACCTCAGGCTTTGTTGCCTTCGTGGCGCTACGTCACTTTGTGCTAGCGACCGTTTTCGGGGCGCCCATTTATTGAGTGTCCAAGTCACCCCCTGCCATTTTAAAGCAGATTTAATTGTTAGTGGCAGGAGCCAATAGTTCTTCCATAGTAAACGCTTATCAGTCCACTAAACCACCTAAACCCATAGCGTTTCATCTTTTGTTTCCATATTCTGCAATAGTCCTGCTCTAACCGGGGATTGTCCTTGGGTATACTTTCACAGTGCATACAGGGATAATCATCGGTTGGTGTCTCATTCCATTTGAAATGTCTAACGGGGCCTCTGCGAGTTGGCTTCGGCCCCTCGTACGCCTATCAAAGAATCGGCTCTCCAGGGACCCGAAAAAATAAAAAACACAAAAATCAAATAAATCAAATATTTATTAAATAATCATCGTTAATTATATTTAGGGCAGTTAGTTAGGTAGGTACTATTTTCAGAATCATATAATGTATCCCAAGAATTATTTGTCAAATGATGACTGCATACACGAGCTAATTTTGGTAAATAATTGTGATTATGCAGAACCGTGGCTCGTAACTTATCAGAGATATTATGAAATGTGGTGCTGCTGCAATTTGGACAGACACAATTGTGTGTAGAATTGGCTGCTCGTCTATAATCGGCTAATTCCACTGCTTGTGTTGACTCAGATTGGGTTGATGGCTCTAGCCGGGGATCACGGAAGTCGGTTTAGTTCCCGCGGTCCCTGGCGTAGGTGAGAGATGGAACACCGGGGTGGTTTTAGTCAGTAAGAGTCTGACAGACCCCTCCGCCCGCCCCAGGGTGGAGGACATCCATGAGGATTTCCCCACGTAATAAAAAAAAAAAAAGGTTGGGTTGATGGCTGGATCAGATTTTCTTCTGGTTGCACATTCTC
Organism: Ceramica pisi; assembly: GCA_963859965.1. NCBI lineage: Eukaryota > Metazoa > Arthropoda > Insecta > Lepidoptera > Noctuidae > Ceramica > Ceramica pisi. Next base: position 3,997,148 of record OY982527.1, on the reverse strand, counting down.
AGTTGGGTCCAGTTGAGGTCTGCTTTCATCTTGACGATTCATACGTAGAACCTCTCTTTTTTTGCGTAACCTGTATGCATGGCAAACACGATCTGAAGATGATATCTGAAATTGAAATAATAGATTATTTGGGATAAAAAATGGCTGTTTTTAAAGGGTGTAATGTTATCAATCTTTAACTAAACAAACCTCTCGCGGTGCCACTTTGCTCTCATATTAATCATAGATTGCTGCATCTCAGTAGGGTTTCCCCTTTTTTTTTTTTTTTTTTTTAGGGCTGGGAAATCATCCAATGACTCCTCCCGCTCTGGGTGTTAGCGGGAGGGAGTGTCAGACTTCTACTGACTAAAACCCATCCATGTTCCTTCATTGCCCTTTGTGTTCCGGAGCCACGGTGTCTCTTGCGAATAATCCCGCGACTCCGGCAGGCGTCGGCCCTTTCGGGCCCCTCTGTGTGCTGACTCTCTTTGAGGCGCGCGTGGAACACTAACGCGCCGTCGACACGGCCTGTCGTCTAACTAGACGGACGGACGGACGGCGAGCCACCCATAGCTCGCCGTCCACAGGCCCGCGCCTACGGTGGCCGGAGGTCACCAGTGGCGGCCCCCGACGCCCGCGGCGTCCACCACGGCGGCCGGGACGTAAGGGTCTCCTCGCCCTCCCCCCCGCCTCCTTCGCTAGCATGACTGCTTCGCAGAAAGAGGCAACGGCGTCCCATTCCGTCTCGCTCCGGACCATGGCTTGGACCAGGGCCGGAAGCGAGAGGTCGCCGCCGATCGCCGCTTTGAGGACACGGCGGTGCCCCGCCCAAGCGGGGCACACCTGCACAGTGTGCTCCACCGTGTCCTCCGGATGATCCCCGTAGGGTTTCCCCTTAATATGATGTCACTGTCGTTGAAGAGTTGAACAGCCACATAAAAGGCACACATTTTAATGCCCCCTCGTACTTGGTCCAGCATCATCACCGCTGCACTGCATGCCTCACAGACATAGTCATCTTCCAAAATCTAACAACAAAAGGATACTATTAATACATTAGAATGATTTATCATTTTGTGACCAATGTAATTTAAATAAGACATGATTGAAACTTGCTAATAGTCCAACTCATGATGTCTATGGTAGACACGCAATATGCTTCTCGCATAAAAAGTACATTTCTCTATTTAACATGATTTAAACAACACAAACAAACAGAATACAGTTCTAGGAAATAAAGATAATCACTATCTCGTAACGGGACTAGTCGTCAGTAATACTTACTATTTGAGGGTATACCCAGATGCAAATTAAAGCGGTGACTCTTGAGTCAAGATCCAACGCCGGGTAACGGCGCATTTTATTGACACATATGTTGCAGTTGACACACATATGATGCGTATAGGCCTTACACGGCTACCCATCGTGATTTAAACAAATCGATGAACACAACAAAATCCAAGGTATCAGGCAGAATTGGAATCCAGAGTCACAGATAAATGTCGTCGTATTTAAGCAAACAATCAGAATCCTTTGGCAAGCACAAGTCACACAGGGAACAGTAAATCTCAGAGTCCATAAGCAGAAGCAGTCGATGAAGTAGAAAATCACGGAAAATCGATGAGAAAAAAATTAACGAGACGTATGCGCGAGCAACGAATGACAAGTTCAAGTTGTCAGTTTATGTCAATAGACTGTTGACATGTAACGTTTTTTTATTGAGGATGTTGCCATACTCGAATTGCTCTACGATATCATTATTTTGTGTGTTTTAAAAAGTTATGACCGCTTTATTCTTGGCAAATCATCATTTAATTTTAACATTTACATTCTGATGAAGAAATGGATTTTCTTAGTACCTACTTTAATGCAATACGTAAAGCCAAGCATTTTATATAACTTGACTATGATTTATATTACATGGCAATATTAAAAGCATAGCACAGCCAAAAATCATGAAGTCAAGCCAAAATGAAAAAAAAAAAACAACTAAGCCATGTACCAATCGCAAGCACCTAGTAGTCAATTAGGCTCTCAATAATGACGATTTTTTTTTCAGACTTTGATAGGCCTTAAGTTTTATTTGATAATTCTTAGTAATTTATTTCGTCAGTATCTTTCACAGTGAAATATGTAGACGCTCAATAATTTCATCAACAATTTCCTCGCCGGTGTTCTTTAACCATCGACTAAATTGAAGGGTCTCAATAATAATTTTTCATTGGCAAGGAAGAAAGTTAGATATTTCTGTATAAAACTTGAGGCTTCTCTTAGCCGTTTGGAGAAATAGGTTGCCCTGCGTTGATGCCCTGACGAGTTGGTGTTAAGCAGTGGCTTTAACAGCTTGAGTAAACCGCGACTTCAGAATAGAATGGCAAGTTAACGTCCTGTTTTGTCAGAATCTAATTTATAACTTTAAGTTTGGAACAATCTAGAGCTTCCGCCTTCGGCTTATTACAGTGTTGATTGATTTACGTCCGAGCGTTTCGAAGCAACATGACCGCTTTCTTGATCGCTATTCCCCGTATACAACAATTTTACCTGTAACCAAGTGAATTAAGAATTCAAAACAATACCCTTACAATAATTGAGAATAATAAAAATAAGCTCCTAAACTCCTGAATAATGAAATAATGTGGCAGCTACTGTTTTTTTCCGTCATAGCCGCCCGCACTGAAATGTAACTCTGTTAAAAGGTTACCCAGTTAAATATAATGAAAATAATATATTATGTAACTTCGCGTTTCTAGCCATTCTACTGGCTCGAATTAATAAAGCTCCAGTACCGGAGCGTTAATACGAGCTTTAGAAGCGAACTTTATTTTTGACTATCATGACGTGAGTACCTAATAGAGAAGAAACTCCACACGAACGAATATTTACTTAAAAACCGCTTGCGATATTTACCGACAGGAATTTCCAATTATTTATAAGTCCAAGCTTTTGTATAATTCGTTCAGTTTGTACGGAAGTAATGATGCACATTGTTTCCGCGGCTCGCGAGCTATCCGAGTGCAGCCTTCTCTTCTAAAATGCAAATCGTTTTAAGTTATTTTGGTCACGTGCTGCGAAATGTACGGTCAAGCAAATTGCGCTCCGGAACTTTAAGCTTAATTTCCGTATCGCTTAATGAGTTTCACAATAGCTTTCGTTTGCATCGCTATTATGAATTTTAACAGAGGCTATAGATTTGTTATGGTCCTGCTCGTAATTATTTCTCTGCTGAAGTTTGAATGCACATGTACATTTTAGGTAATTTTCAGATTGTCCAATAATAACTTGAGATTGTTTTGTTCAAATTCAGGCTTCTGAATATTCAGTAAGTCTTTATAGCATTAAAGTGACCGTGCCATGTGGTGCACAGTATTGGCAGAAGCTTCGGTTGTCGCTTTTAGGACAAACTTGATCAAATCAAACATTGTGAATTTCGGGAGGCTCCCCGACTACGCCAACGGCGCGTGGCGGTAGGCGCGCTTTATCTTTATCGCTCTGTCCGTGACATTTCTACGCCCTGCGCCCTCTGTCGCATCAAATACCATCTTTTACTCACTGATACAATAACCATGCCCGAATAACGAATGTTAAACAAAGTCTATGCTAAAATAAATCTGTACATAGATCGAATCGTTTACTACGTCCATCTTTACAATACCTTAAACTTATAATTTTGTTAGACAAGACAATTGGCTTGTTGTCGCCAGTGAGTTAGTAATAAAATTAACTTAGGGCAGTGAATAATTAAAAATACTCAACTTTAACATTTTTCCCCTAACCTGGGTATCATACATATAAAATTGTTAAGTAATTCGTTGGAAAGGAGCGAATAAGCAATTTTATCAACTGTACAGTTCGTTTGATCAGAGGGCCAATTCTACTAATTTAAGTCGGGCTCGACTCAAGTCGGGCTTCTTTCGAATATCGCGACATTCAGAATTATGCCATTTGAATTAACGATCTATGATTGCAATAAACGACTCCAATATTGTAAGGGGTCGGCGATGACATTCTAAGATTAATTATGAAAAAATAATTTTCACATTCGCATCGCATTCGCATCTCTATCGCAAACTGTCAAAAATGTATGAAAAGTCAGGCTTCTTTGACGGTTTGAGATTGACATGCAAATGCGAAACTTGTTTAAAATTTAGTGTAATAATTGGCCCTCAGGTCAAAAATGATTCCTTATTTTGGAATGGAAATCAAACTCTTTCGTTACTTAGGCTGGGTTGCACCATCTTACTTTAACAATAACAAACATCAAAACTTCAGTTAAAGTATCGATTAGGCCAAAAATTAGTTGCACCATTTGACAAATAGTTAAATGACGTCATAACTTTAACCGTAACTGTAACCGCTCTCTTTCCACTGGTTAGTGTTATTGTTTGTGTTAAATTATCCGTCAACTATCAAACGCGTAGAATATAATCTCTTGACTTGACTCTTCCCTTTAACTTTAACAAAGCTAATGAATTCGCTGGTGCAACACATTTCACTATAACCGTTAAAGTCAGCGCTACTGTTAGTGTTAAATTTGACGCAAACTTTAACTATAACTTCTTCTATGGTACAACTCAGCCTTAGTGACCGACAGATAACGCTGTCAAAAGCTATGTATGTGGATCAATGTACTTTATTCCACGTTAATCTGGCGTAAACCATAGTATACAACGTCTTCTTCAGGATATCCATAAACTATAGCAAATGCTTCTATAGGTTTAACAAATCAAATCCAACAAAGGAACTAGTACTTAAAAAGGCTATGTAATTTCATTTAATTGAGCTTTGCAGTATGAAAGGGTCTTATGGCCTTTCTTAAAAATCTATCAAATGCTATTTGAATTTTTGTTTTTCGTTGCCAATTTGGATAAAGAAGCATGCATATCGGGTGGTTTACGTCAAGGTATTTATTTAGTGAAAATTAACAAAAAATAAGAATTGATGAATGTGTCCTTATTAAAAATGCTTATTTCCATGTTCTGAACATCCAGTCGAAGTGTATGTATATCTTCCGGAACACGGTCTTTGATATGAGTAGCTTTTGCCTGCGACAGTAGTTTCGGCTGTGTTGCCTGTCAGTCACTCAATAACGGAAGAGTTTAATATAAATTTATTGCTAAGAAAGTTGTTTTAACGTCTGTGTGTAAACACTAAGTACATCTAGCTATGTATATCAGTTAAGCGTATCGTCGGCGCAGTCTAGACTCGAGCGAGACTACCGGACTAAACTTTCTTATCGCGTAAATTGGTATTACCGAACAATACATAAAGGACACTGAAGTTTGTCTACACCGGGCTTTGATAACTAACGGAATGGACACCTTAGATCTTATTTTAATCAATAATTAAGAGCCTCTTAGTTATTCTTCTTTAAAATCAAGGTAGTTCTTAATTACTTTAGGAAAATAATTCAATAATTTTTCAATAACGACCAATTTACGATAGGTGTCAAAAGTACTAACCAATATTTTCTCTTTGTTCTAGAATTCAAAATGGGTTGCTTCGTCAGTAAAGACAAATTGACAAAAGAGGACATGGACTTCCTGAAAACGCATACTTCCTACGATGAGACAACCATTAAGGAGTGGTACAAGGGCTTTAAGGTAAGGCATTCATAGCAATATCCATAGACCTGTCATCATGTACATTCATTACATAGATGTCACTACACTACAGACCATCACACATACATTTAAAATCTTTTACACAACACTTAGGACTTCTCATAAATACATTGCACCCAAACGTATTTGAGATATATCTACAGTATCGACTAGAAATAACGGAATGGCATTCATAAGATTTTAAAATCCAGATAAATGATTCGGAACTTAGCCGGAGGTGTCTGAAACAGGCCGTTATTTCTGAAACTGAATTCGAAACCGACAATAATCGATTGTGCAATATCTTTATTCGCTTTGTCCACATTATTATCAGATGAGTAGATAAAAATAGAGAAACTTTTAGAATTGGGACTAGTCCGGTCTGACATTTTGTATCGTGCACTATAAATGATTGCAACGGACTTCGAGTATTTACAAATCCTGGAAGCGGAGCTGGTTTTCTGTATTCTGTTAAATTATATTTCAATGCTTACATGTAATAGTCGTTTGTTTTGTCTTGATACATATTATGTGGAAATTTAGTCAGCCGGGAGTGAGTGGAAACTGCTTCTTGGTTCGACTGAAAAAGTTTTTTCAGCCAAAACCGAACCTTCGTTTCTGATTTCAGTTTCGGCCGAAACCGAAACTTTTACAAACATGTAAAATGTATAAATTACAATTTTTATTTACATAGCATGATTAAAATTTAATTTGGTAGGTTATTTTTTTTAAAATAATTTCAGTTAACTTTAAAAAAAATAACAAATAACAAAATTGGACACAAAAGTAATGATATATTCATATTTTTTAACAATTTGTCATGAATATAAAGACAACATGTTAAAAACTTACTCTTAGTAGTAAATTTTGTCAATAATCAAAATTACCTTATCTAGTCTCTACTCGTAGTCTTAATATTTTAATTATGGTTCCATTATGTTTAATATAATTTACGGGGAATTTTAATTGCACCTCTATTTAAAATTCAAGCAAACTAAATCTCTCAACTAATTACACACGGTATAACAAAAATACTGATTTGCACACTAAATTACGAAGACACTAAATAATGACGGTCAACCTCAGGGGCACCCCAAGGTTCGGTTAGTTAGGTTCCTTTAAACCCTTCAGACAGAAATAGGAGCCCCGTGCAGCGGGGCTCCGTCGACCTGCTGACGGAAACGCTAACCCTACACGGTCGACGTCACGGGGAGTTAGATAATTTTTTGTTAACAGAGTCATTCAGTAAAACAGTTTAGCTTTCTAGATCAAACAGTATAATAGATTTGATGACAATATAATGAGATTAAACTTGAATAGTTTTACTACGAAAAAGTATGAGGGGGTAACCAATCGTCTCTCGAATGAACCCCGATTTTCACTTAAGAACTGTCGTTTCATCTAGATCCTTGGCATATCATAGGTAATATTGATTTCTCACTTATATAACAAATACAAATAATTTTATTAATGCTTCAGTTTACATAGAGGATTAGTGTTTGGAACCTCTTTTCAAGCGAATAATGCCTCTGCTGTATATCAATTTAATCTGCCTAACCTTTTCCGAACCAAGTTGAGTTTGGCTTCCCGTCTAAACGGATGCTTCTAGTCTATTCGATTCTCCGTAAATATTTTATTTCCTATCATGATTAATTAGCACCAAGCGATGTTATGACTTTAAAATCAGTATGTAATCTTTCTTATGTTTTTTTCTACAAGAAAACAACATCTAATTTTATTATAATTCCTTATATAGCACAGCAAAGCGCTGGCAATAATACCTAACTTAGGTAAAAGTGCTAACACTGAAATAATAAAGGCAGCTATATTTTTACTACAAGATAAATAATAGTTAATAACTCATTTGAACCGGCCATGCGATGGTCGCCTTTTAACGATGTAATTTTTCTAGTAAACTGCAACCACGATTATTTTCTCTAGATATTTTCCGAGCGCGCTCGAATTAAAAGCTACTAAAGTTATTGAGTATTTTTCTTTAATTACTGGTTATAAGGAGGCTTAGTATTTGATTACAAATATAATATTATATGGTATTTCAAGCTAGTTATTGCTCAATTATTATCGTTACACCTTAAGCCTATATTTAAGAGCTGATCACGAAAAATATCGCGACCTTAAAATAAATAACCGAGTTATTCTGATAATCGGACTCAACACAACTCATTAAAGAATACTAAGTAAAAACTAATAGACACGGTATTAATCACTCTATCATGAGCTTACGAAGCGTAGCCACCGCTGCGTATATAGGTACATCGGCACGGCCCTCTCTTTACATAAGCAAACATCGGTGAATTGACAAATTTGCATTTGCACGAAGTTACACGATTGTACCGACCGCGTTCGGCCTACATGCAATGTTGTTGAGGGCAGCGGTTCACCATCTACATCTGCATACACACACATGCGTGCAACACTTGTGCATTTCTATTTTCTGTATTTACCACAACAAAATACACAAACTCTGAAACTTTAACTTCGTGGTAAGTGGTTTCTTTCTTGTCTTCCTGCAGCAAGATTGCCCCAACGGCAGACTGACTCCTGCCAAGTTCGTGGACATGTACAAGATGTTCTTCCCGTCCGGCAATGCCGTCGAGTTCTGCGACCATGTGTTCCGCACATTCGACATGGACAAGAACGGATACATTGACTTCAAGGTAACACTTTTGGTACCTATAGTTGTAAGAGCAATGCGATACTTTGCGTCAATAACTCTAGCTATCTCATCCCCATACTTATTGACTAAATAACATATAGCGATTTGTCGCAAAGCAGCAATGCGAACGGCTTGCTCAAGTTCAATTTTAAACTTGCGAATGATTGGTTAACTTTCTTACTTGCTTGCGCTCCTAATTGATAACTTCTTACTGTCAGCAGTAAACCTTATTTAAATGCATCGAACAAGAGACTACCGAGCTCTTGTTTGTATGGGCCCCGACTCGCGTGGTGTACCAAGAACTACTTTGTTGTAGGAGTTTCTGCAGGCCATCCACGTCACCTCAAGTGGGACGCCGGAAGAGAAGCTGAAGTGGGCGTTCCGCATGTATGATGTCGATGGCAATGGTGTCATCGACATCCAAGAGATGACGAAAATCGTGCAGGTTTGTTAATTTATACTGAACATCTTACAGATCAATACGGAGGAATGTCCTTCCAACGTCTGCAGGTTAATTATACGCGAAACCATCCCAGAGTTGCACGTCGCTTTACCGCGTGTATCTGACATCGACGCACAAACGATTTCCATGGGTCCAGGGCATGATTCTGGACACCCTAGACTTAGAATTTTTCGTCGGCTTTTTTCTCATTTTTTCATTTTTTTCAAGGGTTTTTTTACTTTAGACTGCTCATAATCGTTATTCAATCGTTAACACTGGAGTGTCCAGAATCATGCCCTAGACCCATGGAAATCGTATGTGCGTCGATGTCAGATACACGCGGTATGTAGAGCTGGGGTTGATAATTAACTCCCTCGATTCCGAAGCACATCTATCTACATAGAGATCTCACTAAAAGTGTGCGGCTATTGAATGTTCCCGGAGCATAATACCTACTTACGATCTTATAGATGAGTCATGATAGCAATTTTCACGTTTCACAGCATCTATATTTTATTAATCTGGGAAGCAGCTTTGTTTAGTCTCAGGTGAACATATTGTATCGTTATAATTGTTTTACTAGTTTTATGAACAGTAAGCTTTTACAGATGAGCAGCTTCAATCCAGGCAGGGTAATGTGTTTGATGAATTTGGTACTTGCATTTGAACCAGTTTTTCAAACAATATTAAATAAACATTCTGGCCGGCCAATTAATAGAAACAAATGCTCCATCATAGTGCGCTATCACACGATGTAATTTGGTTTGATATTTGAAATATGTCGAACATGAAAACTCCATTGACAGGCATTAATTACAGAACACCAGCTTTGCGTACGTAGATACAGGGCGGTAATTATTGTCTGTAAAACAACACGGTAGAACACACATCCGAATAGAATTAGTGTCCAACATTCCCGCTCAAAACGTAGACTGTGTTTGCTGAACTCGGCGATAGTTGAAACAAATACGTATTTCTTTTAAAGCTTTTCAACCTCCAAGGATTCAAGCTAAATCATTTACCGTCGACGGATAATACAGTAGCAGCACTCGGAGTGGTGGACAACCACGATTCAGATAGCGAGAACAGTAAAATTTCTGATCGTGAGATGATGGATTTCAGCGCCCTATCTATACTAATATTAGTAAGCAGAAGAGTTTTTTTTTGTTTGGTTGAACGCGCTAATCTCAGGAACTACTGGTCCGATTTGAAAAATTCTTTCTGTGATGTATAGCCCATTTATCGAGGAAGGCTATAGGCGATATATATCATCACGCTATGGCCAATAGGAGCGGAGCAGTAGTGAAAAATGTTACGCAGACGACGTTGCACGGGTCAGCTAGTCTTATTATAACTACGCTTATAATTTTAATTGTTATTTCACAATAAACAAAACATTTAACTAAAGTTTTATTTAAAAACTAGCTGACCCGCGCAACTTCGTCTGCGTCGCATTTTCCATTAATGCTCAGCTCCTATTTATCTCAGCGTGATGAATTGATGATACATAGCCTAAAACCTTCCTCGTTAAATGGGCTATCTACCACTGAAAGAGTTTTTTAAATCGGACCAGTAGTTCCTGAGATTAGCGCGTTCAAACAAACAAACTCTTCAATGCATTATTTTAGAACCAATTTGATTTCCATAAAAAGGGTTATAGTGAGTTAACCTAAAGGGATCTGGGATAGACATACGCTGTCGAGGACTTTTTTTTAGAAAGAAGAAAAATTTCGTAATACTTGATTTTTGCGTAACTTAAACCGTTTACGCAGCGCACGCAACGGAAGCTTTTTTCCCGCTTGCAACATTTCTTATTGCTGCTCTGCGCCTATTGGTCATAGCGTGATGTTATATAGCCTATAGCCTTCCTCGATAAATGGACTATCCAACGAAAAAAGAATTTTTCAATTCGAGCCGGTAGTTCCTGAGATTAGCGCGTTCAAACAAACAAACAAACTCCTCTGCTTTATAATATTAGTATATAGATATTCAATTTAAAATGTGTGTTTTTGTTGACGAGATGAACATGTACCGTTAATTGTTAGGTACAGCGAACTTTAATATTGAAAGACGATGGTTGCAGAACTACATGTAACAGTAAAATCCCCAAAATACTGTCGGAAATGAAGTACTTTTCCCCAGACTCGTACCGTCCAACACAGTCGTAACTTTTCCTTTTGCTTGCCATCTACTAGACGGCAGATTTGGACGGAAACACTTTGAACACCACCCGGGAATTAGCACTTCGAGAGAGCTTCGAGATAAATATGTTATCGTAATCACAGTCGGGGCGGCAACATCACTAACTCAGTTAATCGCTTTAGATGTCACACAGTGACATCCAAGCCGGACACATTACACATCGACCTGTTAATGTAAGTAGGTATTGCCCGGACGGCAAACACGACCTCGCTTTGACTCGCTCTTAGAGCGTGAGACCACGAACGCATTTACCATGTCTGCATATCGCACAGATCCATATTAATAGGGCGTATTAACGCCCACAAAGATCTGCGGTGTTCGATCCTTCATCACCTTTGCTGTATTTAATCATTCGATAATCGCCTTATGCAATTAAATGCCATCCATATATAAAACTCTTCCATTACTGGTGATTGGCTAAGTGACTGATAGACTACGCATAGCCGAAACTACTGGTCGTAGAAAACTGAAACATGGCATGTATTTTCCTTGGGGAATGCAGGGGAGTACCAATAGAGGATTTCCCGAAATTACGCTAGAAGAAAAAAACCGGCCAAGTGCGAGTCGGACTCGCGCACTGAGGGTTCCGTAAGCAGAAGTTGCGATTTACGATTTATGACGTATTAAAAAAAAAAACTACTTACTAGATCTCGTTCAAACCAATTTTCGCTGGTAGTTTACATGGTAATGTACATCATATATTTTTTTTAGTTTTATCATTCTCTTATTTTAGAAGTTAAGGGGGGCGGGACACATTTTTCCACTTTGGAAGTGTCATTCGCGCAGACTATTCAGTTTAGAAAAAAATGATCTTAGAAACCTCAATATCATTAATTTTAAAGACCTATCCATAGATATCCCACACGTATGGGTAAGATGAAAAAAAAAATTTTGAGATTCAGTTCTAAGTATGGGGACCCCCGAACATTTATTGTTTTTTGTCTATTTTTATGTGAAATCTTTATGCGGTTCACAAAATACACCTACTTTCCAAATTTCAACAGCGTAGTTCTTATAGTTTCGAAGAAAAATGACTGTGACATACGGACGGACAGACAGACAGACATGACGAATCTATAAGGGTTCCGTTTTTGCCATTTGGCTACGGAACCGTAAAAACGTTATGCTAGAAGAAGAGAAAGAAGCTAGTTACCTATCCTATAATTGCGTTCTTTCTTTGAAGTCATAAAAGCTAGAGAAATTGCAGAAAATGAACAGCCCCATATAAATACTATTGATGGTTTATGTCTAGCAATACTGCTGATTTTCACAATGCTGTAAATATGTAATTGTCTTCGTGCTGCCAATGGGCATCGCGTGGTTATTACGACCCCATACATTATATTAGCCCTATCGTCGAAAGCTGTCAATCTCTTATTTATAGAAAGAACTGATTTTTTATTAATTTAGAGTTCCTTGTCTCTTCTTTGTCATCGCTAACCATTGGTAAGTGAGGCGATTACGAATTCAGGCATTTTAGTATTCCGTTTTACAAGTACGTACAGGCTTGGGACTTAAGTAGTCCTTTGTAATTGTATTGTCATTCAACGCTGATATGTAGTTAGCATGTCCAAGGCAGTTGGTTGCAGTACATGTCAGGCACGTTTTTTGCCTAATGACTCGTCGTGGTCCGTAATAATGTCTTTTTATTAGACTTAATAACCACTAGTTTTAAGCGAATCGTAAAAGTAGCTATCATGATTTTATTGCTTCATCAGATTCACGAACATTGTTAAAAAACAGAGTTGAGTTATTTTTCTTACTGTTGTTGTTATCAGTTGACTTGCCATAAAAGATTAGCAAGACGTGCCACTGTTTTTATTCTGTTTTGGCCGTCCGATACCGAAGTGGTCGCCCAAGACATTTTAAGTCGAGCGAAAAATAAAAAGAACCCCGGCCTTAAAAATACATTGGCGATTCTGTAGTGGCATCGAATTTTTACGAACCTATGTTTGGAGCTTATTGGAGCCTTGGATTACTGGATCATAGCGCGGCTCTGGCTGCGGTGTTATTGAACTAGTCACTTCAAGGCCTTTTAACTTCAATTGAGTTTCTTTCAAAGAGTTCTTTGTTCAACAAATAATGTTTATGCTTTTGTTTATAAAACTTAAACTGAAAGCAAAAATATAAAGGATATAACATTAAAACTAGAAGCTAATTGTACTATAGTAGGGTCACAGATTCAGTCGCAAGATCAGTATTGTAGAGAATGCTTATTTACAATATTGTCAGTTGACTCGCCAACGCACCACCGCACAGGCCGACAGTTCGACAACGACTGACCGCCCCACCACTCGTACCGGTATTTATAACCGAGCGACGTGTGCGCCCGAGGCAACGTCACAATACTGTTATCAGTTTGTAGGTAGTTCGAAATATTGATATCTACATACACTACATTCCCTTCCTTGTTTTAAGTAGTTGTATGTAACAAGATTTTTTTTAGTAAAAACATTTAACATATTTTATTATTTTGATTAATAATTTATTGACATGTCTGGCATACAAAATCACGGCAGAATAATATTTAAAAATAATTTTATGGTTTAATTCAATGTTTCCTTTTACCCTTCCTCTTCTTCTTCTATTTCATTTTCTGATTCGCTTATATCTTTTTCTGTGTTGATTTCTTTATTTTTATCACTTATGTCTGTGTGTATGTGAGTGTGTTATAATCATAATTAATCAATCTCATTAATGAAGTAGACGTATGATAAGATTTAATGCCTTGGTTTCTTTATCATTAAAAACCGTCTACCGACGCTTGTTTACTCTCAGAGTTATTAAAAACTTTAACTTAACTCACTAGTCGTTCAGTCAATTAGCCGTTTGACAGTTCAAAACTGGCTGTTATAAATCCTTTAGGTTTGACTCGTGATTCACTAGTATTCGTGATTACCAAGTCCAAGCACCACTGAAAGTCACTAAACTCATAATTATTTGAACAAGGAAATTAAATAATCTTATTCACAGTCAACAGCTAACTCATAGCTCAGCACAACATACTTCCTATACTGGCACCTCCCCATGGGAAGAATACCGAGAAAACACTTATTTGTACCACCAATAGCTACGACAACGACACCCTGATACAGACTCCCTCGTCTATATCACTCTGGGATGCTGATATGATACCCTGGTACGCTCGCCAACCCACAGAAACAAGAACCTGGTCCCTCAAACTAATTTGATGCTACCTCTTAATCTACTTCATAACATCACGTGATAATTGACCTTGGCCATCTTCCCGACAAAGAGATTTTAAAACTCACCAACCGGTAAGCTATGCACATAAGGGCCCACAAAGAGAAGAGAAACTAGGCCTGACATGTTTGTGTCTAACGTTCATGTGAAGTAGCTACTACGTTCACGAATTACTACGGCAATCTACAAGCATTACGGTCATGACTGCACCGCATACTTCGAATCAATTGATTTTATTTCGATCTAACTCATTGTAGCTAAAATGTGTAACTAACAAGCAACCCGAAAGGGAAACATCTATTTAGAAATTGTAATAGTTCAGAATTCTACACACTCTTATAGCTTTATTCAATGTCATTAATATCAAGTTGCTATTTTTAATCGTTTACAATCGAATTTACTAACTGAATTTAGTAACTATTGTTATGTATGGAAAACTGTGACCCACACGTTTATATAAAAAACCTAGGTTCAATTTTTTCACTAAACACGTCGCATGCGGTCAGTTTGCTTGTGTGGCCATCTTGCCATCCAATATCTCATTATTTAAGTTATTTTATTATGCCAATGGGAAATTCTTAAATTACTCGCTTATTTTTTTTTATATTATTTTTGATTTATTTATCGGCACGCGATTGACCACCATCTCACCCACGGGCAAGCGATGACGCGGTCGAAGACGGAGCACGCCCGTTCAGACCACCCAATAATCACTCCTGATCAAAGACTCCAAGGATGCAACCATCGGGAAACACAGACTCCGACAGTGAACTCCACTCCAAGCAACTCACGTTTGCACGAGCACTCACTTTGCTCCCCCTATGAAGCCTGTATCTAAAAGATATCAAAGGGAACCGACGACGATGGTTTCGTGATGGTACAAAGGAGAGAATGCCGCCAGCGAACCAACTGGAACCGCTGCGGCACGACACCTACCGAACCCAAAGTAACTATACGTACCGCGAAGCCGTAAACACTCCAGTATATATCTCGCGGCTACACTACACCACTAAGGCAGAGGGAACCGTGGAGTATGTGCGCCAAAAGACAAGCTACACGCCGAGAGTGCAGTTGCTGGAATCGCGCCCTAATGCCAACGTCAACGCGCTTGCGGTGCGGGTACCAATATGTCATGGAGGAGGACTTTTGGCCGCAGGTGTCACCGTCACTCCCGCGGACATGTCCCACCAGAGCGCACAATGACGTAATGCTTAGTGAAGTTTTTTACTTAATTTTGTAAGGTACATAATATCTATGTGCCACAATAGCCTGAAGATAAAGAGATTTACTATTTTTATAAGTATACCACGGCAGTTTCTTTCCCAAGACATGACGTTTAAAGTTGCATTTTCTAAAAGTGTTTACTATTTTTATATTTGCGTCAAATGATCCTGTTAGGTTCAAAGGTTTCTTAGTTTAATAACAATAATAGTGTTATTGCACTGGATGTTTGGTTACGAGCCTGTACTTTATTTTGTTTCATATTTTCCCAGGTTTTGTGTGTGACCAACATTATTGCATTTACCTACATCTAGGATCTACTAACATCAATCGAAACGATTGACGTTCTCAGATCTTACTTTGTTTAGATGTATAGTTTGGTAATAGCCACACCAAAGACATCCACTCCATCAGCTGGTGACATTTGCATTTGCTGTATTATTAAACTTACCGATCCACGCAACCTCGTCCGCGTCCGATCCCCCATCAATGCCTCGCTCCTATTGTTCGCAACGTGATGTTAGATCCTAAAATCTTCCTCGATAAATAGGCTACCCATCACTAGAACAGTTTCAGACATATTAGTCCACAAAATTTAGCAATTCTAGTCCACAAAATATAGCAGTGAAGCACGTTTCTTCTTACTACTCTCGATGTCAGCAGCCATTCCAGGTAGATCCAGAGTACCAGCTTCCAACGTTCCCCTCTCTTTCTTCTGTAGTTCAATGACGACTTCTCAATTAAATGACCAGTAGGTATATTCTACTGCAATTATTGTCATTCTATGATGACTTGACAATTTAATGTCCGGCAGGTATATTATACTGCAATGATTGTCATTCAATGATGAGTTGTCAATTTAATGATCAGTAGGAATCATACCACAATTACTGTAATTCAATGACGATTTCTCAATTAAATGATCAGTAGATATTCTACTGCAATTATTGTCATTCTATGACGACTTGACAATTTAATGTCCGGCAGGTATATTATACTGCAATGATTGTCATTCAATGATGACTTGTCAATTTAATGACCAGTAGGTAATTATTCTACTGCAATTACTGTCATTCAATAATGACTTGTCAATTTAATGACCAGTAGGTAATTATTCTACTGCATATCCGTCATTCAATGATGACTTGTCAATTTAATGACCAGTAGGTCATTATTCTACTGCATAACCGTCATTTCAATGATGACTTGTCAATTTAATGACCAGTAGGTAATTATTCTACTGCATAACCGTCATTCAATGATGACTTGTCAATTTAATGACCAGTAGGTAATTATTCTACTGCATAACCGTCATTCAATGATGACTTGTCAATTTAATGACCAGTAGGTAATTATTCTACTGCATAACCGTCATTCAATGATGACTTGTCAATTTAATGACCCGCAGCAATGCTGCTTAATATACGTATGCGGTTGCTTGTTGGCACAAACAAGCAACACTTCACGTTGGTCGCAACGTGCTGCTCCAATGCCAAAGACCAAGCCCAGGTCCGCCAGTACGGCTGTGCAGGCAGGTTTGATGAGGAGCGCCAAGCCACGTCCGAAGCACAGGCAGAGCCGATCGTACGCAGACGGGAAAAGTGATGGCCGGATGAGAAGAAAGGACGTGAGCTGTATTGCTTCTTCCCGGACGTGGCCTCAGCTCCATGTGATTTAGGAAAAGATTGCATGACATTAAATGGCATTCAATTTAATGATCAGCTATGCTGCGTTTCACCATATCAATTGAATTATCAGCAATGCTGCGTTACACCATATCAATTGAATTATCAGCAATGCTGCTTAGTATGGTATCAATTTAATGATCAGCGTTGCTGCTTAACATCGTATCAATTTAATGATCAGCAATGCTGCTTAGTATGGTATCAATTTAATGGTCAGCAATGCTGCATAATAATTAATCCATTTAACTATCAACCATGTTGACTTAGCTCACGTGTCAAATCAGCGTTGCTGCTAATGATTAAGTCAATGTAATGATCAGGTATAGTAAATCAATTTCAAATGAAGTTATTCGGAAAAAAAAAACATTTTTCCACCAACCCATGTTTAGGCAAGCGGCACTTCATGGCAAGACCGGAGTCAGACTTTACTGGCCTCCGATCACCCGCAACGACCTAAGTTCCACAAATGACAGCCGGGGCCCACGGCCCAACGTGCCTTGAGGCACTTTGGTCTTAACACTTACTTATGACGAAAGTGTAAAAACATATAGCCGAAATGCTTCTATCCATTAAAGAAAGCAGCAATTCGTTCCTATTCTTTCCCCTTTTTTTTCTAGGAATTACTTTAACTCACAGTTTAATCCTCGTCGCCAATGTAGAGAATGCTTATTTACAATATTGTCAGTTGACTCGCCAACGCACCACCGCACAGGCCGACAGTTCGACAACGACTGACCGCCCCACCACTCGTACCGGTATTTATAACCGAGCGACGTGTGCGCCCGAGGCAACGTCACAATACTGTTATCAGTTTGTAGGTAGTTCGAAATATTGATATCTACATACACTACAAGTATCATTACCTTCGAGGTTCTGAAGCGGAAAAGCGAAACAAATGGAAAATGTACGTAGATACGGGAGACGCACGTACGACACGTCACGATACCGACAGTCTAAATTAGTAGTGATAAATCGGACTTCGGGTCAGCTTGACCGAACAAGAATCGTAGCCGGAGATAAACATAGTGCTGAGGGGCTAAACAGGCCACTTTAGGAGAATCATATTAGAACACAATCTATCAATTTTCATTTTCATCTTTATTGCTAACGTATTAGGTTCAAGGTTGATTGGGAAAATTTGACAGTGACTGGTAGCATAATTAGCTTTCTGAATCTGCTAAAGTGGCCTTTTTAGACCCGCTGTAGCGGGTCTTAGGCTACAGCGGGTAATTACCTAGGAAGGAATTAAGTCGGCGAGGGATGAACAATTAGACACTGCTAGCTTAGCTACTAATGCATTGGCGTTTGTAGGCACAGGCGTTTGAACTTCGTGAAATTTTGACAACAAAGAGTGATCAAAATATTTTAGTAAAGCATTATTATAACACTGATTTTGCTCCGGGAACTTCAACATTTTCGTTTTTTATTCATTGGCTTCTTAACAACGTACAAAATATGTGTTTCTCCACTTTCCAGGCCATCTATGACATGCTCGGGGCTTGCTCAAGCAACCGACCAGCTGATTCAGCCGAAGAGCGCGCTAAGAACATCTTCGCTAAGATGGATGAGAATAACGACGGTCAGCTGACACAAGACGAGTTCCTCAAGGGCTGCCTGCAAGACGAGGAGCTCTCGAAAATGCTGGCGCCTTAAACTGGCGAACAGTTTCTTCTAACCCTGCGATCCGTTCTCACATACCCACCCCATTGTATGCCTCACGATAACCCGACGGCGTCGTCTTGTCCACACGGCAGCATTATAAGAATGATCTTTTTTTACGACTAAATTAATAAATATTCTTTCAGTCAACCATTCGATCATTAACGTACATTCTCACTGTAAATATATTTTCGAAAATTGAAACTCACCCGCGCATTTCAGTAGTTTCTATTCTGTACAAAAATTTTATATCAAAACCGAGATTTTTTTAACGTTTGGAGAAAATTTAAATCGTTGCGGTGTAAGTGGAGGTAGTAAACCGGGTCAGCTTTTATCATCGAGTCGGATCTAACACGGTAAACGGTGAGGTTGTGGTGTTACTGTCGTGTTGACATGGCATGAGTACGTAGCGTGTGTCTGTGTAACTCACATTGTGTTTGCGCACCCCGCCGCCTCCAGTGCGGCCGATGCCTCCCTAAAATCTTCTCAACGCTGATGAACCACAAGTCGAGCTAAATGTCGCTATACCCGCCGAGTAAACACAACGAATCTACTGATTGCATCCGCGTGTGATCTGTAATCTTCACTCCACTACGCAGCTAAAAACAGATACAATCTAACAATGTATCCTAGCGGTTGTTACTCGGACTGAGGTATTTTAGGCACGACACGTTTAGGCGCGGTTGTGCGCTTCACAATTTGCTTTCCCACGACACATGTGATTTTTGTCGATTGTAAAAAAAAAGTATTGTAAAATTTAAGCTATTATTGATGTAACGAAATTGACGTCAATAAATCCTCGAGTTAAAAATTGTCCATTCCTAATGATAATGTATGAATGATAATATAATATATTATGTGGAAAATGTCGCTGTCGGATTGTCCACTTCGCTAATAGTATAAGATTGTGTCCGAACCATTCACTTCGTAGTGTCTATGACTATTCCTATGTGACTCTCGGTCTATCTGGTTCAACGCTATATTCGATCCGATGTCGGATTACTATAATACTGCACAGTATAAATCTTACATTCTAATATTAAGGCAAAATTAGTGTAGCTATGTATGTACAGAATCGGTCAGATTGGATGAACAAACTCCGGCTATTGCACGCAATAGGTAGATACGCCGCACAGGGCGCTAACAAGAGCGTTGCGCGCGGCACGACGCGGTAATACTATCACAAACAACACTAACAATCTGATCACTTCTGTCCGGCGTTAACTTCGATTTATGTAAGTTAAAATAACCGTAATATTCTACATGAGTAAACTTTATATTATTATCGTTTATAGTATCGGTGTTGTTTATTATTGGTGTATTCGTAACGTTCGTCAGGATTCTCCCGCGCCCGGTTCCCCGGGCAGAGCTCACGCTTCTGTATCCACGTATTGTTTCAACGCTTTGGTATACTCTCTGTTCTTGATACTATTTATCAGTTACTTCGCGTTCTAACAAACTACCTACCTACTATTTATAGTTAATTGGAGTATTTATATGTACATCCCAGTTAATTTATATGTACATCCCAGTTAATTTCCCACTACTGTGCCTTCTAGTTCCCCGTTGTAAATAGTTTACCGATTCAGCATTATTTATTTAACCTACCATCTAAGTTTGTTTATCCCCGTCAACTTTGCCAAAGGTGGCCAAAACCTTGGATCTTTAACTTAAACCAAATTTTAGTGTGCCCTAGTCCCATTTCGTGTTATAGTTATTTTTAGCATTCTTATTATATATTTTGTCGCAATCTTCTCCAATAGCCTCTGGCCGCACACAGTCGAAAGGGTCGCGATATTATTAATTAATTTAAATTATATTAATGTTTAAGTTATATTGTTTTGTCTATTAGTTTTCAGTGCATAAATGTAAGATTATTTTAATGTATTTGTAAGTGAATTAGACAGCGCAGAAATAACGCACAAAACCGTAGTCGAGTCAGACGCATTCAGTTGCTGTTTGCTTGAACCAGGCGCACAAATCATAACAATGCACAACTTTTTAGTGATAAAGCTATGAGCAATCTGCTTCGCGCTCCTTGGAGCCACTCCTAAAAATCTGTTAATTTTTCTATCACTTAGGTTCGTACCATGTGCTTGTACGAAGCACCTACCGAGCCGTTTGAGCTACCTACCGAGCCTCTAACAAAATGCTCTTTTGAATCACAACCAAGTCATTTCAGCCGTCCCCCGAAGTGTAAATTTGAGCCATCTACGTACCAAGCGCTCGTGCGAACCACTAACATAGCAGTGTTTTGAACTACGTATGTGAGCGGGAGGACAAAATACACCCGCCTGTGAGTACCACTGTCCAAAGTGACAATTGGATAGCAAGCTTGGTAGAAATAGAAAATGGCTATAGGACATTACACAAAATATCAATTTCCATAAACAAGTGCACTGGAAGCTAAAACCTTGCATTAAATTGTCGTTAAAACATTCCATATGATAAAGCATTGCAGTATAGTCATTTAAGTGTTTACTTAATTTTAGTGTATGATTATTTCACTTGTAAACTACATAATTATTGTATTGTTGCTTCATATGAGTTTGTTGTAAATGAAAATTAATTTATTTTATAATTCACTTTTTACAATAACTTTACATAGTTCAGTTGATTGTATTCATTTAGTTACTACCCGTCTATTGACAGTCATCGGACGAATAAATTGTAATATTATTATAATGCATAAATTCTCCTTGTTGCCACGACTAAGTACGTCACATTTGTAGAACAGTGTCAACACGATCATAAATCGACTGAATTTTTTACGAACATAGAAGAGGGATCAATAACTCAACTTGGACCTGAAGGAAGCTTCGCAGACAGGGTGTTGTGTGACATATCAGAAAAAGGATTTTCGATTGGAAAAATATTAAAGTATAAATAACATTTAATTTAAAAAATTACCAATTTCGTAGAAAAAAATCGCCCTAGGCGTAACTTAACGTACTTTGTCTCACTAACAAGCGATTACTTAGTTACGGATCCAACAATGCCCGTGTACATATCTCATACAAAACAATGGCAAATTCAATTTTCATAACATTTAGTCAATTATAATATTATGATAAAATTTTGATTGACAAAATTTATTGCTACGCGACCCAGGCCTACGAGTCAGTTGCTTCTAATCTTTACACTATTGTTAGTTAGGCATTGCCGCTCATTTGCAGTCTTTACCAACTAACTTTTTGTCCAAACCTTAAATTCAATCTAACTACTTGACTCGATCACTTCACTTCGAAAGAAAGCTTTATGTATGCACGTTAACCGCACCACGTATAGAAACTTTTATCATAGATTTTTAAATCTCAAATGTAGAGTCGTAATATCAATGTGGATTATAATATGTATGGTCGCTTATGATTTCAGTTCTTACTTTTTGTGCCATGTATTTTTCAACACATAAATCTAGGGCGAAAATTGGCAAGTAAAGGCAACACCCGCGAGAGGGCGCCACTGGCGGCTTGCTGTTCGTTTTAAATTTCGTAGTGATACATTCATTCTCTTTGCGCATGATCGCCCATTTTTATACTTAAAATAATATTGGTTAGGACATAAGTGAATACTTTCTTCTTGGTCTCAAAAATGAAATCTTAATCTGTGAAACTTAGGTACTACTCTGTTCTAACTAGGCGTGGCATTTTACATAGATAACCTGTAATTAACTTGTGATTTTTATATTTAGCTGAAATTACAATGAATGAATGTTAATTAGGAATCATTTAGCCTATTTTTATTCATTTTATAAATTAATTATTAAGGTAATTAAAAATGTTATAAACATTAATGCTTCATGTAATGAGTGTTATGTTATGTGTATCTTTGTTTTGGGAAATGTCATTTTTAAATTTCCAGCAACAAATTGCGCACTGGCGACGAGTTCTCTGCACAGTGCTTTTTTTAATATCGATTACCAGTGGCAAATGGCATCTCCCATTTTTAATATCGATTACGAGTGGCAAATGGCATCTCCCATTTTTAATATCGATTACGAGTGGCAAATGGCATCTCCCATTTTTCATACTTTAAATTAACTAACAGAGTAGTTACCTTTGATTTAATCAATTTATAATTTTATAAACGTAGTCTTAGTAGTAAGCTTCAAACACAATTTGTTGGCTCACGCCATATTATTTTTTCAATAATACATGTATTACATAGTATAGTCTATTATTTAAGATATAATTGTAACCAGCTGCGATGGTCGCACAAATCAGATACTTAGATTATTTTTGAAAATACAGATTCATAATTTTAATCATAAACTTAATTGCATTTAGTTTATACAAAAAAACTGAAAATTTGAGCAGTTCGAAATCTATATTGTAAGATCTCTATTGAATTTTGTCTTGACAAAACTGTACCTAGGCGGTGGCTACACACGGTGGATTCGCTGAACTTAAGTGTGTCACATAAAACTGATAAGTACTGGTGATAGGTCGGTAGAGCCGCGTAGTTTGTTCAATTCACGTTCAGATGAACCAAGTACGTTCCAGATACCTACTGTGTGGACCCCGCTTTATTTCTTGAAGTCTGAGTAAAGTATTTATAGCCCATAGTGTTTTCTTCAATTATATTCAAACTTGAGGCTTCGTGATTATTTTACTGTGTAAAGTCGTTTCAGGCGAAATTACATCCACTCGGCATTATGTATTAGATAAAAGTATCCACAATGTGTCCCTTTTAAATTTGTTGTATTTCTAAGAATACATAGTTTTTATGAATTCACATTTTGCCTATTCATATTATGTAAAAATTAAAATACAAGATAAAACAAATAGTTCATAATTATTTGTCTCATTATTGTAGTGTGCACGACAACGGTTTTAGTAAATTAATGTCTAAATCATGTACCAGTCAGTCTATCCTATATTGTATTTGGGGTTGGGTATTCATCTTAATAAAACCTGTAGAAGAAACCTTACTTAATTTAATCACCCAATTTTTATTTGATTTTTTTTTTTGTTTTGATGGATGGTGTGATTTGACTGGGCTTTGTCATTTCCATTTTCTTGAACTAGAATGTAATAAATTTGTGTGATACACGATGTAGAAACGTAGTCCCACTAACATGGCAGTCCCAGTTCAAATTGATGGCACCATCTATATTTCACATTATGACCCCAAATCGAGAATGCTCAAAAATGGTTCAATGTCAATTTATCTGCTATCAACGTAATTTCAATTGGTATTGAACTGTGCGCTACACCTTTCCACACACACTCAGTCTTGTGCGGGTGTGTGCACATTTCTTTGCTG
This sequence comes from Ceramica pisi, assembly GCA_963859965.1. Taxonomy (NCBI): domain Eukaryota; kingdom Metazoa; phylum Arthropoda; class Insecta; order Lepidoptera; family Noctuidae; genus Ceramica; species Ceramica pisi. The sequence continues at coordinate 3,973,214 of OY982527.1, read as the reverse complement.
CACCAACTTCGGCCAAAAAAGAGCACAGAAGGCCAATTCCGATAACTTCATGAAATTGGCACCCAGCATCCTGATACTCCCAGTACTCACTGAAATTAAGATTTTTAGCATAAAAAAAACGTTTAAAAATAAATAAAGTCGCTCTCACAACGCTAACACAATTAAGAAATGTGGCATACGGACCTTTAGCCAATATTTCGTATAAATTCTTGGAATTAGCGCAAGCGCAGTACATTCGACCCCCTCCTCCCGACCCCCTCTTCCCTCTACATGTATTCCACCATTCGAGGTCCCTGTGCTGTTAAAAAGTACACACAAACACAAATAACACACTATTATTGTCAATAGCAATCTAAGTAAAAATGGTTGCTAGTCCTCAGACAATCAATATCTGATATAATTTTAGACTGACGCAGGCGCACTGAAAGCGATGCCTCCCCCCTGGAGCTAGCTCCCTGAAACTGATATGCTTTTGTCTGGGTGCGTCAAATGTAAACATAAATGCACTACTCCATTGATCTTTGTAATAACCGTGGGAATCATACCTTTGATGATTTCCCTGGAATTATCTCATCCCCCAATATTCTCCCATTTCCCCTTTTATGTATGTGTGCAAATATAAAATAAAAACAAAATAACACTGGACACACCCACTACTTCTATGAAAGCTAGGTTTCCATAGAAACCTTTGAGAACATTACAGATACATTCGTGGAATTGGCGCAAACGCAGGGCCGTCCCGCCCACTATCCGCCAAGCTCCGCCTGCCAATTAAGTGAAAATGGAAATTCATTTGCTGGACAGATATCCCCCGTATTTCAACCCCCATAACCCATCCCAGACCGTTTTTATCCACGCCTTTGTATTTCATCCCAGTTACTACTAATACAACAAGACTGCTGGTACAATTTGCATGTGTTCGTACTATTGCAGCTATTCAGCGGGCCGTTTGATCTCCCGTTTGTAGTTGTTCTCAGAAATGGCCACAATTGCATCTATTCTAATGAACTGTGCTTTTTCCCAGAAATGGTAATTATTGTATTGAACGTTCATATAGCTTTTCTCACAAATGTAGGCTCTCCAACTGAGACTGGTACATGATTTCGACTAATTAATTAAACTATAACGTCGTGCACATTCACCATGTTTTCATTTTTATTTTATTTTTGTTTATGAATTCACTGCTCGAAAACGTAATAGCGTTATTGCGAAGGCTCCATAAGGTCAGATTTTTCTCTTTACCACTGTAGACTTTATTTACAAATGTTATTAACTTTTTGATGAATTCGTTTCTATGTAACGTAAGGAAATGTTATTTGTTGTTGTAAGAGTATAATGTTTGTAAATAAAGTAATGATAGTTTTTAGATCTTAAAAATTGATATTTTCATATTTAATTTGATTGGTAAGAAAACTAGCCAGTTACTGCTGAAAATAATTCCAATCATAAAGCTTGGCCCCTTAGCCTCTGATACAGGTCTGTTTCCGTAAGCGGGCATTGGGATAACATTACCACTTTGTTTATTATTTTAATAAGGCTCCAAACCTAAGGCACATACAAGAAAATGACAATCGAAACTATAGAATGAAGGCATTACTACTAACTTTAATTCAATTTTTTCTACTTCCCATCATAAGGCAATAATGGGATAGATATGATTACGCTCGAACTTTGTTTATGTATAAAACTAAAAATTGCAATTTTCGAATTGGATTTATATTCAAGTGTTTAAAGCTCTCTCTATCACAAGTCGACTTTCAAACAAATCTACTATTTATTGGATTCCATACATAGTTTGAACTAGATTGTAACTAGAATTTCGTGAATTGGTGAGACGTATTAGCGCTTGGCATAATACAAATATAATAAAAAGTTGTCCAGCGGTGCTGCGATTGACTGAATTGATTGATTCACATGATTATAAAAATAAAATAAATAAATTAAATTTGTTTATTTCAGACCACGTTATGTCCATATTTTGTTAGTAAAATTAATTATCTTAAGACTAAGTTAGTAGCAAAACAGTTGGTCCAGAAAAATATGAATTATAATTATAAATACCTAAACAAAATTAAAATATATATTAAACAAAATTAAAATATAGATTATGAACAAGGAAGATATTTTATCTTCTCTCAGTTTTCATAAATGCCTGCACCTCGGTAACAAACTGTATCTATAGAACTTCATTTGATAAGTTACATTCATTTCCAAGTTTATATTAAATCTTGCAGTTTTCTTGCAACATTGTAATTATATATTATTTTTTTCAGCTGCACTACATACTTATTATGTTTTAGGGCACAAGATTTGACTACTAACTAAAAGCAAGCAGGTTGTGTAATATATTTTAACGTCCTTTCAATAATAAAAGCAGACGGTAAAAATGGGCAAACAAAATAGTAAATTAAAGCCAGAGGTCCTGGAGGATCTGAAGCAGAATACTGAGTTCTCAGGTATGCTATTGCAACTTGTCGTATTTTATAATTCCTGCGGCTGTCATTGAACACCTTCATTTCTTTAAATGACGTAGGATAATTCACGTAACTGAATAAGTTCTGTTGCTGTGCAGTTGATGTTAAGTTTCGATCAAAGCAACGCTTTTTGTATTCTCTACCGCTGTCACACACGCTCGCGTCAAGTTCGCGTCGTGCGAGCGCTATAACGGCATTCTACTGTTGCGCGTCTTTGGTGCGTGCTTCGGAACGCAACATGATCGGTATTCTACTATTCGTTTTCACGACAACTTATTAAGCTAAAATCTGTACTTTAATAACGTCATATTCATTGAAATGGAACCGATTCTATTGGATTATTATTTCAGTTTGTCATATTTTTTCTCTCATATGGCCACAACTTAAGTAAGTTTGGTAGAGTTTGGCTGTCGTACAGCAGTGCGATTCTGTTAACATGTCGAAGTGAACACTCAGGCGAAGTGAACGACAATTGAGCTGTCAAACCATACAAACAAGATAAGAATGACAGCACACTTGTCGTTCACTCCACCTAGGTGATCACGGTGAGATGTCAACAGAATCGACCGGCTGTTGACGTGCAGTTCACGCGCAGCTTACGCGCAAAGATTACAAGAATATAAACCGTCTTGAACTTAACTGCAACTGCACTAAAACTTAATCGGCGCGTCATAAAATTACGTGAATTAGCCCTCTGAGCTAAGAATTTAAAGAAATGAATAGATGAACCCTGCATTTGTAAATAATAAAACAGCGGGTCTAAAATGGCCTCTTTTGTAGAATCATTATTTGGATCATTAATCGTTAAGAATCTGACAAGTTTTATTTTCATCTTTATATGTAGTTAATGCATTAGGTTCAAGGTTGACTGGAAAAAAATTAAAGTTCTTCGGGTAGGCTTGATGTGGTGGCTGATTCTACTAATGGCCTTTTTAGACCCGCAGAACTTTTCCGAATCGGAAATTATAGTTGGGCGCAAATAAGCAATAATATCTCAACCACGCAGTTGCGACTTGGAAGTCTTCGACCTTTAGGTTCATAAAAAAATCACTTTGAACCCTACTTCAAATCACGTTTTTTTTTTCTTTTTTGTAAATTGCTTTGAGGAAATTGACACGCTAATGAAAAATCAATTCAAAATTTATTGAGCGTTCAATTTTTACGCTTATATCCGTCCAGTTAACTTCAACAATATGTATATATAAAAGAAAGTCGTGTTAGTTACACTATTTATAACTCAAGAACGGCTGAATCGATTTGGCTGAAATTGAATTGGTGGGGAGGTAGCTTAGAACCAGGAGACGGACATAGCATAGTTTTTTTTTCCACGGGAACGGGCACTATGCTGGTAAAACGGGAGCGAAGCCGCGGGGGACAGCTAGTTTTAACTAAAACTTGGTACATAGTTTGTCGGTCAGACTCCTTTGAAGAGATGAGGCTCAATGGCAGCTATTGCTATAAACGAAACAACCGCAATTTCATTATTTTATTTTTCGTTTTATGTACTTAACTCTTTCGACCAATGCATGGTGGCATAGCAAATGTCATTGTTAAGCAGATTTCTTGAACTGTTTCATCGGATGATGAAAAGACTAAATATTATACTTATATCTATTTTATTTTATCGAATGGCCTGTACCTAGTCTTTTGTTACGGGTCTGCTGAAGACTAGTTTTAGTATAGTTCAATTGGCTTGTCTGCTGTTGTGAAATACTTAATAAATACGTTATATTATTATTCCAGACGCGGAGATACAAGAATGGTACAAAGGTTTTCTAAAAGATTGTCCCAGTGGACATTTGTCCGTAGAAGAATTTAAGAAAATATATGGAAACTTTTTTCCGTATGGCGACGCAAGCAAGGTAAAGATTCATTTAGATAACTCTACTTAATTTTCCATATTTTTGGTATGACATCATTTAACGTTCAAGACTAATATGTGTTTTCGGGAAGTGTATGTTTATCAACGTGTCTCAAATTGAACACACGTCAAGAGATTCGATTGACTGTTGAAAATCTATTTAATTGAATGGTCACAATAGGGAATATGCATGAAAAAAGTATTTATGATCTGAACAGTTTATCTAAAAGTATTGGAAAATATAATACTAACTGTGAAATTAGAATCTGAATTGTTCGAAAAACGAACGAGATACAATTATTTTAAACAAATATATCTGTCCCTCTCGTGAAAACGCTGTTTTCTATGGCAGCTGTATAGTCTTCGTGTAATTTGACGTCACATTACGTATCGGACTTCTCTTTCTAACTGTAGTCTTTGAAGCTTTATAACTTAATAAATGGTGAAGGTATTTAAAAAATAATTTCATGATTGTTTACTAGAGCTAATATATATTTTATTTTGCAAATAAAAAAATCGCATGCATATTCCCTATTGCTAAAACTTGGCCCAATACTGGGTATTACTTGATTCCAACTGTTTTCCAACGCCCAACTCTATTACGTGACTTACTAGATCTTAATAGTTATTTTTACAAGTTCCATAGGCGTTGAGTGATATTATTCTAATAAGAAAATACCTTATGGTGTCATAATATTCCATTTCGAACCGTTTTCGTCTCTATAGAATTGGTGGAGCACTATTCGAAAAAGCTTCAATATCGACAGGCGTTGGGCGACACTATTCTAATAAGTTACAATAGCTTTATAAGTACAACATGACTTAACAATTTCCAGTTTGCGGAGCACGTGTTCCGGACATTCGACGCGAACGGCGACGGCACGATAGATTTCCGGGAGTTCCTGTGCGCGCTGAGCGTGACCTCCCGCGGCAAACTTGAGCAGAAGCTCAAGTGGGCCTTCTCCATGTACGACCTCGACGGCAACGGGTACATCTCGCGACAGGAGATGCTCGAAATTGTCACGGTAACTACACTTTCTATCCTTGACTTTATTACAAGCTTTTTATTGAATCATTATCTGTCTAGCCTTTTTCCAACTACATCGGGGTCGGCTTTCAGTCAAACTGGATTCAAGCTAATTTTTGTCGTTTTGTTATATTTTTGTGTTTACTGTTTATTACTTGAACGTTATTTTATTGTTATTTAAATTTAGTAATATTGTATTTTTATTTGTTTCTTGTCATTTATAAAATTTTGACATTTCCCCAATTTTGACATAATGCGCTTGGCAATTTTATGACATGTTTTAGCTAAATAATATTTTCTTTTTCATAATGTTAGTCAATATTTAATGAATTAATGTATACTCAGTATCGTTCCTTTGTTTGCGGTGCCCTAACAGGGTTCATGCACAAAAGTGACATTAAATGTAATTATAAAATATATAGTGTGCATGAGAGCAAAATAAATAAAAAATTTTAATTTATATTGCTTATTCACATTTTTTAAACTAGTCGGCTACTAGCACTAGATGGCGCCACTAGTAGGCATTTGAAGTGACTCAGTATTGTTTTTTTTTTGTTTTATACAAAACGGGGAAACTCTTGGCCCAAATCTCACCTGATGGAAAGTGATGATTAGGCCGAAGATGGAAGCGAGTTTCACCCGGAATCCTCTTACACAGAGGAATTGGCTATCATACCTCTAACTGCACACAACAATGCTGTTAACATTGTTGTTATGGCGACAGACTTAGACATGATGGTGGTAGCTTGTCAGGCGGACTTAGAACAAGTCCTACCACCAACCAAACCGAGCAAAAAAATTGCCCCCGCTGGGAATCGAACCCGGGACCTCTGGGTCTGAATCAGGTGGTATAACCACTAGACCACGGAGGCGGTTAGTGTCACCTGTTTAGCACCACCCGGGGACCACGTGTAGGGATTCGCTGAAGGGTATTCTCCTACAGACAAGGGTGACTCGGCCCCCAAAACATCCCATTGGTTTTGAAGTTACAGCGATGATTGATTGCTACTCGTTCAAGAGCGCCTTTTAATTGTTCTTGCATCGGGTTTTTAGGTTTTTGTTCTATTTCACAAGTTCAGCGTCCAAACTACTTTCTATTTTATCCTGGTGTAACTCGAAGATGACTTCTGCTGATTTGTCGAATTAATGTGCATGTCCAATAATCCACAGGTCGAATCGTTAATGCCACTTAGCCATGTGGTATTTTTAGGTGCGTTATAGTAATTATTTTTATTAACAATTCCAGGCTATTTACAAAATGGTCGGGTCCGTAATGAAGATGCCCGAAGATGAGTCGACGCCGGAGAAGCGAACCGACAAAATTTTCCGACAAATGGACAGAAACAAAGACGGGAAACTGTCCCTTGAAGAGTTCATAGAGGGCGCCAAGAGCGACCCGTCCATCGTGCGCCTGCTGCAGTGCGATCCGCAGTCACAGTGATACCTTACTTATTAAATCTTAGTACTCTATGAGTACCACTCAGTTTATCTACACTTATATAAAACTGTTGTAAAATATCACCCTTATTACAATGCTTGTAAGAGCTAGTGCGCGTCGTAAAGCGTTGGTTACACATTAAATCAGTTTGTTGTCCTGTTGCTTGGCTGTTTGCTACATTTTCGTCGATTCTGAGGATTTCCATGAATATAATAAGAAGAATATTAGGATTTGTAATAAAATATAAAGATATAGATTTATACTCTGTGATTCTTGTTCGCATACGATACAATAAGGTAACACTGACGAACCGATCACGACAATGAGTTTGGGGATGTATACTTATGACAGAGTTCCTCAGTAACCCAATGAATGGTTGTGACAAGATGATGACAGAAAGTAATACGATTTATTTAAATAAGATGTGAATATTTACAATATAAAACACACAGTAGAAAATTAGTACAAACATTAGCATAACATAGAGTTCAAATAAATTATATACCTATTATTTATATGGCATCTCCTGAAAATAGAAAAGATGTTAGTAAAAATATTACAAAGTGACGAAAACACAGCAATAAATTCCAAAGACAGTAGCATATTTACGGTAAGATAGGTCTATGAAGAAAACATGAATATTTTGATATGAGATGTAGTAGGGTAGCGAATTCTTGTCTTCTATTTACGAGTATATCTGTGACTTCTGAAGGAGGCAAGGAAGCGACGCAGCACCAGACAACAAGACGATTGATACAAAACACAAAAGCAGCGAAGTTTTACCTTGATGGATTACGATTTCTGTAAAAAAAAACAACCTCACTGTAACAACCAAACAGCAGGACAAATTATGTGCGACTATAATGTGTATAGTGTTCGAAGATTTTTCCCATTAATACTAGTTAGGTTAATACACATTCTCTGCCCACAAACGTTTTGCGGCTTTTCGTATAAGCGGGCTCGCGAGTGATCTGCACCGGCGGGTACTGCACGCTCCCTCGTGTCGGCTTTACAGAACATTTTCAGCTCGTTATAGCTGGTTGCTAAGATAGAGTTCCATTTCCATGTATTTAAAATAAATGTATTTGCAATAAAATAAGTTTAGTAATGTACCTTGTCTGTGTCCCCGCTATCCCAGATTGTATCCAAGGTAAACTTTTACCCTGGTATGATTGGTTAAACGGTGTCTATTTAATCCAAATAGTAGTAGTGAATATCTATACTGTCGTTGTCGATAGTAATATATTGCAAAAAGTGCGTATCTACATCTCACTTGCCCGCTTATATCTCGTCTAAATTTTTATCCAACTATCTCCCTATATTATCGAAAATAATTTATTATACCTACAAATATTGAATGTTGCAACAATCATTACGTGGGTGGGTGTAATATACGATTTTCGGAGTTCGTAGATCTTAATGATTCAATATAACTCATAATGCCGTCATTGACTTTATATTTAAAATTATAAGTGTCTTTACATAAATACATCTGATAATCTATATTCTAAAGTCTTATTTGACAGACAATTTATCTATAACCGTATTTAGTTGAAATATGATGTAGATAACAGGTATTTGTTTAAAATAATTTAATGATTTTAAGTCAAACCTTGAGAAAAGATGGGGTGTAACTGGCGTATACGTGCGGTGCCTCTCTGAATAATTACTGATTGTGAACGATCCATTTCGAATATGAGTTACATAAGAACTGTTGATTGTGCCCAGTGAATAAAATAAAAAATAAATTCTAAAATTAATGCAGAATGTCGCAAAGGTGACCTGTTTTAAACGGATTAGGTTAGTTAAATGGATCTAGTTCTTATGAGTTGAGCAAAGATGTCGCTGCTCGCTGCCCGGCACCGCCCGTGGGCCGTTGCGTCGCATATGGTTGTACGGCTGTCTTCTCACTGCTAGCGACTATGATGAATTGATGACGCTGATCATGGCCCTTGTTAGTGTGGACATTGGTAAAGTCAGTTGCCGATTTGAGAAGATATAATAAGATTAAGTATCACCAAATCGTTTGTCATAAATCAGTCACACGACAACTCGATTTCCCCTAGGAAAAAGGGAACCTATTGAGTCTTGACCTATCTGAGTATATTTTCTCATTTTTGCACCTTGTGCTGTTACAAGCGTGCCTTAATATTATATTCTAAATCTTAACTTTTCCTTTTGTAGCGTGCAAACGAGCTAGCACTGAAAAGACAGCGTTTTATAGCACAATTTAGGAAGACATTAACGCAACAAACGACAAACAAATACGATAATATACAGTTATTAATAATTTATATTATAATGAATATTCATGCTGATTTATTCGCGAAGCTGATATTATTAAGGTTTAGTTTTAATGAATGATGAAAAAATGTAAATTCATTATTATTGTCCCGAGTCAGCCTAAGTATTATTATTCAATTAATTTGTTGCAAAATGATGAGTAAGGATTTTTTAAATGTGATTAGTATAAAAAATAACAATCTAATGACAGTAGTGGAACGTTGAGTTTTGCGGTGACTAAGTATCGTTTTAATGCGCATATTCGGCTTTAGGGCAGCCGCAGGGGGACCACCCATTCGATTTCGTTGAATGAAATTGATGAAGATGCGTAATTATGACTTTGAAAGTTTGTAGCTATCTATGTTTACATTATAATATAGTATTGGTGGGTTCTGTACAAGAAGTTCTATTGATGAAGGTATTGTGGCAAGACTGCTATTAATTGTTATGATGTATAATAGATATATAGTTAGAGAGCCCGCCCCTCGTAGTCGTGGTCTTTCTACGAAAGCCCTGAACCAGACGCTCGGTGACGCTTCGACTGAAATAACTAATTGGTTTGCGCAGACAGAGCATCGCCAGACAAACACCACGCCGCTGCGGTACCGCCTTTATGTTAAATGTTGTATAAATGTAAATGTAGAAGTAAAAGTGGATATTGAGTATAGACTTGTCTAAAGCAATATAACAGACTGAATTTATAAATGGATATTTGTCCGCGCAACTTTATTTATTCGTTTCATGCTTAAAGCAACCCATTGTGATAACATGCGCCGCTGACGTATCTGCCGAAGTGTGTAGATATCTTACTGAATGTGTGACCCCGTCTTCCAGACAGACTCGTCGCTATCTTATGTAGTCGCGTGCCTCATCGCAGCGGCGTTGCCGTTCGTCTGAAAATGCCCTAAATTAAAGCATTATTGGTATACATTTAATTGGTAGTAATTGACTCTATAATATTATTATAGGTTACATATTCGACTACATTTATGTATTTACAGTATTTATCAAACATCATATATTTCTATAGTTAAAATAATATTGAATAGATTAGCGCTTGTTCTCTGCCCTTGTATCACGTTAGTTGAGATGATCTTTTTGATTGTAGAGTTTTGTACATATAATCATTTTATGTAGTTGTTTAAACACTTCAAAATAAACATTTTATTAAGTACCGAAAGAGTCTAGAAATCGATGGCTCAAATCTTTATACGAAGTTCAAGTGGTATTACAGTAAGCGTGTCTCGTTTTGTTTGTTATAATAACTACATCTAGTAACACAAATCATAATGTATAGTATTTTTGCTTTGATAATTACTATCTGATTTTGCGATTTACTAATGCAATTGTTGTGGCTGAATTATTTTTGTTTTCATATAACTTTTTGACTAACACTAATGTTTTAAGCACGCTTTATTTTTATTTATTTAGTTGCTTTTTAAAGATGTATTATGTATAAATATATTATACAATGTGAATTTTGATTGATTTTAATTTTTCTGCTTCTTTAGCTAGCTAGTTCTTTGAACGGAATATCGAATCAAATGCACAATTATTTTGTTTGTCGCACAACAACAAAATAATGTACGTATCAATATTTTATTAACAATGTGTATTTATTGTGGAATTGATCCCCGTTATGAATTCACACCAAACCGCCAGTGCTTACATATATACACGTAAAGTATATTTTGTATACATTATAGTATTTGTCGTTGAGCAATAATAGTAGTGTTATTTTATTACAAAATATCTATAGTAACGTTGCAACACCAACTAACAGATAAACATATTATATCCAGAAGTCTTCTAATATTATATTCAATAGTGTCTGAAACTTTATGAAATATTACGATGTCGTGTACTTTTATAATCTCAGTAAGTTTACATATCTGTTATATAAAATTGATGTTCAATTAAGTGTCGTAGAATTAAATCCGTAAAATAAATCGAACCTGGACAAATAAAAAAAAGAAAGATGAATATTTTTAATATATAATTTTTTGATTGTGTACAGATTATTAGATGTTCGGTCGAATTTTATATCTGTGTCATTTTTGGTAATAAGATAAATTAAATTCTAAACATGAACGGTATGTACATCATCCTGAATGAAGCCTTTTATTCTAAGTGTTTAAAATGGAATTAACGTTGTATTTTGAATTAGATTTAGCGAATAGATGTTTATAAGAGTTACTTATAATATTCCTTACTTCTCTATCCGACACCAGACGTTTCAATGCATTTTTGACTTTATCTATATATTTCCTGACTGTGCAGTTGATTCTATAATCAGTTTCATATATTCAGTCTGAAATTGCTTTAACATTTAGGCGGTGAGGTGATTTGCTGTACATACTCGACTTGCACACCAAAATCTGAGCGTGCAAATTGACTACCCTTGAATAGGTCGTCTTAAAAAAAAGTGTGAGCCCTTGCACAGTGCGGCAACGTCGCGTGCCATCCGATTGCTCTAAGCGGCAACATCGCAATCGCACCGATTTCTCCACGTGCGCTTCTTTTACACTCGCTGTGTCTCGCAGACCTGACGTTGTGTTTAGAAAAATTAATTTGCGATACAGTCACGCTAAATCACAGCATACCACTGTGTTTACAAACGTGCAAATCACCTTATAGAATAACCTTAGATAGATAGGTTATATACCCAATATTAGATAGGGTTCTGTTTAAACGCTATATGCCCCGCGACTTAGTCAGTGTAGCAGATTTTTCTGAATTCCGTAGACGATTATTTTACTGTCTTCCAGTATTTTAAGCAGTAGACGACTGAACGTACTGACGTACGTAGATCTTCAATTTACTTAAAAACTAAATGGTTTAGTTCAGGTTTTATTCCTGATAGTAAAAAAACATACTTGATGACTTAGCACCACTCTAGTTTATTGCTAGCATTAAATGGGTGCTAATTTATACATACATTACGATCTAGAATGCTTTGAAACATTATTATTTAGTTTATTTTAGCGGCGCTATAGCGGGTTTTGTGTATTATAAAGTTACAATTTCTTCCTAACATCTAATTAGACACGTTTTTGCTCTTCCTCAAATATGCTTATCACTTCTTTTAGTTATTCACCCTATGATATAATGTCACTTGAAATCTATGGTGCATAAAATGTCCTCCGCGATTAAAGGATTGTTATGATATGTGGAGCGATAGTTTAGCTGTGAGATGTACTCAAATGAAATTAAAGACAAATCTGTATTACGCTTGATAATAACTTCAGGAAAATGTTCTCCACTATGCATTGGACAGATGATAATGCAATGGATGAAAGAAAGTTATGAATATTAAGACCAGTGACGTACTGCATGGGCTGATGTAGGTATAAAGCTTAACATAATATTTCATAATCTTGCACTAAACTAATGCTACAAATCTAAATATTTTTCTTTTTTTTTAAAGGATCTAAAACCTATATATTACTTAAACCTACTGTGTTTAGCATATGAACTTATTATTTAATACGTAAAGATGTATTGTAACTTAGAGATTATAATTATTATCTAAACTCAGGGTGCTTTAGTACCTATTGACTCGAGGAGAGTGTTGGACGATGGCGATAGTTACTCGTATCATTGTGTCCACGTCTTGTAAAAATGAAACTATGAAACTTCAAGGTAAAAATGATAGTAGAAAATCAAATTGGCATTGTCATAAAGCCACCACGACGTAACTTGCGCACGCGCAGTAGCTCAGCCCACTGACACCCGCGCGCGAAGCTTTTCGTGCTAACGGCTCTCGAAACGCTTGAAGGACCAATATGTACAAGAGTGGTAGTACCTACGACGTAACTGAAGGTACCTTGGCAGTCGGCATTTACTCCGACATCTTATCAGTTGGTGTATTATCACTGGCCTCTTAAATTGTTGTGCATTACATTACATATCAATCGCTTGAAACAGCATGTTCTCAGTGTTGAGCACTTTGAGTACACATGTCGGCTTCTTGAACAATTCTATTGTGATCGGCATTTAAAATAAACACAACCATGTTTGATTCACTAATAGCACCCTGCTTTTTGACGATTGTACCGTAAGTCGATATATAATGTTGAGTATGACGTCGAATTTAATATCTCTGGCTCTTACGCAAACGTTGCTTGTATACATAAACGAATTCATTTTGTCTTGGCAATCATTGTTCTGTGTAGTCAATTTGTGATTTCTAACATCATTTTCATTACAATTGACCTTCTAGCTCTGATACTCTGTTTTAGATTAAAATTATTATATCTATTTATTAAATCTTTCTCCTCTCAAATGACGTTTCATTTTCTAACCTTAAAATAATCTTATCCTTAACGGCTCGTTTATAATGCTGTCTTTAATATTATAAATGTATTATACCTACTTAAAATTTATTGTAATCTTGTTTGGTGTTCAAATAAACTAATTATGTAAAATTGACTTAATTTTCTTGTAATCCAAATTTCTTTGACTCTGTAATACTACTCAAATATAAGACAAGAGTTTTAGTTCTCCTCAGTTTTCTACTAAACTCTCCACTTTCTAACCTTCTTTCTCAGTATTATTATGTAAAGTTATTTCATTGCATTTTTCTCTTCTAACACATGCATTAATTAGAAACTAACACTCTTATATACCTATATAAAGACCTCGACACTGTTTAAAGGTTGGCTAGCAAGTGTTTATTCTCTGTAGAGAAAGATTTAGGTACTTCGATTTCCTACATCATTAATATGTTTCAAAGTGCTTTGACCCGAAATCGATAACAGATTCGTATTCACATTAATTAAATCTTATCAAAATAAACAATCTATATACCTACCAGGATGTTATTTTCCTTACAAAGTACTTTCTTTGTAAGGAAAAGGACATCATGTGCTTTTTCATTCATGGTAGGGAAGGTACACACCTCCTGCAAGAAAACATCATATTATTTGTCATGCAAAGCTAACCTAAAGTAAGTACCTACGTCATTCTAACCCGCGAGCGGTTCTCGTCCGCCTTCGATGCTAGGTGCAGCGAGCGCAGTCAAAATGCGTTCCAAATTCAAATCACATTATTGCCCGGCCGGGTTATACTGACACCATCTGCCTAGCCTAGGATTCAGCTGAATACCAGTATTTTACGTAGACCATCCCCATCCAGATCATCCATCAAGAGTTTCCCCGTTTTGTATTAAAAAAAAAAAAAAAACGTCCACCACCCATTAACTGGGTAACACGGTACTTCTTGGCAAGCGTTGTTAACCTTGAAGATCGACCCGTGCGGCTGTTATTATTTATAATGACATTCAGTAGGTACAATATTATTGCCCGCGACCTGCTCCTTGCGGTGGGGGCCGACGCGAGCCACCTATTTTCATGGCTAGAGCACAATCCCTCCCAGTAGGTGTAAAAACCAGAGGTTCCCCAGGGATAAAGGTGTCTTTGCCTTGGGCTAGCTTTAATCCCTAGCTGCATCCAGACATCAGCAACAGAAGTATGTACTCGGCATAATGTAAATGTTTTTTCAATAATCGAAGAGAATGGTCATCCAACTATAGGAAGATACCCAAATGTTCTATATCCTTAAGACATCTACCGTTGGAAAGCGCTAGATCATTTGCTATTTATTCTACTTTTGACAATTATGAATTTGTCCGAGTTAATGACGTGGTTTGGAATCGACCTCCAAGCGTTCCAACCCGAGCAATGGCTCGCCTGTGGTGCGGCGTGGTAGGCCCCGCAAAGAGCCGCCTGGCTCGCGACCAGCTACCCGCCGGAGTCCGGCGCCAAGCAGCTTATGTGTTTCGTCGGTGTGCGGGAGTGCAGTTGCGCTGTTCAGAACCGGTCTTGCTTGCTGCATTTTGGAGGGTAGCGGGATCCGAAGCACGGTGCCAGCCGTTGGCCGACCGCAGTTAGTAGGGGGCCCAAGTAGCACGCCAGCCACGTGTCAAAGGCTTCCCCGCCAACTCGCGAAAAATCCCGTTATGCTCCACCGTGCTAGCCGGCGACTGGATGGGAGGACCCGTTGGCTAGATCCAGGGGGTTCGGGCGGCCTCGCAGTCTTCAAATGAGTTCCCCATAGGTTAGATTAGCTTTAGTTTTCCACTTGGTTTACTGAGCAGCGCCTCGACATTTCGACTTTTTCCCCAACTAAGAACAAATAACAAACAAAGTTATGAATAATAAGGTGAAACGAATGCTGCACTTCCTCCCACTAAAAGTGAAACTCAGGTTGCACCCTAATCTCGATCAAGTCCATCACCACCTAGAGACCGAAGACGAAGAAAACAACCCTCTAAGACGTGGCGTACCTATACTACCCGGGCACAACAACACTGGAACACGAGTTCAAGAAACAGGAAGTGGTACGTCCGCGATGTCATTTTTGATATCGTCGTTTCCGTTTATGGCTGCTTGTGGACATTGGCGTGGAGAAATCTATTTAAATCGGCGTATACCGATCGCACGCCGGTGCCGGTGACGACGGCCAAAGAGACAACAGCGCTATTAATTTCCTCGTGGAGTCGACTGACTTAGCCCAACAACGGTACCCAACGGGAAAGCTCATTTTTCTGGGAGACTTCAACACCCACCCATAAAGAGTGGTTGTTCCCGTGCCCGAAAACTGACCACGCCGGGTTAGAAGCACGCAAGTTTGCTTTAACACTAGATCTAACTCAGCTGGCGAATGTGTGGCAACGCGGGTACCGGATGTTTCCGCCCACCCAATTGCTTGGACCTTCTGCTTACAACTGATCGGGACAGTCATTCAGTAGGTATTGGTCTCAGCCCCGCTGGGAACATCTGACAACTGTTTGGTGAAATCCATATTATCGATCTGTTCTCCTTCTGATGAGAGCCCCAGAGGCACGAGACGAGTATGGCGATACGAGTCAGCAGACTGGGATAAGATGCGCCACTTTTGTGCGTCGTACCTATATATGACGGCAAGTGCGCTTCACATCGGGTGACTCTTAGTGCTGTGCTTATGTGATTGTGGACGTGATTCGGCAGGGAATGGAGTATTTCATTCCATTCTCAGACATCCCGCTCGGTCACTAATGGTGGCCTAGGTATAATGCAGAATGCGCCCACGCTAAGTCCCGTAAAGAGTCTACTACCAAGCGTGGATCAAGGGCCGCGACCGAAAGGTTAAAGTACGTAGGATTCGCGCGAGGAAAAGTGCCTTTAATTCTGCCGCTAAGTTCTGCAAGCAGATTATAGGCACGTTTTGATTCCTGTTGAAAGCGGTTGAAACGAATTTCTCTCGACCCATTTTGCCTATAATGCTGAAACCTGGCTCACGCTGCAAGTGAGAAAGCAAATTTATTTGCATCTCTATTTGCAAGCAATTCACGTCTGGACGCTCTGGCTCCAAGCAACCACCAATTTTACCTCGTTGTGATTCTTCGATGCCGGAGATCGCAGATCACAATATAGAGGTCCGAAGAGTATAGTGCAGTCTAGACGTGAATAAGGCCAGCGGGCCTGACAGCACTCCAGCGAGGGTGTTGAGGCAATGTGCGCCTGAACTGTCTCCTGTCCTCTTTTGAAAAATTAACGGTGCCAAAAACCTGGAAGCTTGCATATGTGCAACCGGTGCCCAAAGAGGGCACCGGGACCGATCCGAGTAATCGTTGACGGCAGCTTCTACTGTGACCTATTGATGCCGGTGTTCCTCAGGGATCTGTTCTCTCTGCAACTCTTTTCCTGCAGCACATCAACCATCTTCTTCAGCCTGGTCTTGTTGGGTACGCAGATGACAGTACGGTTTCAGAGAGATACTTGTCCAGAGCAACAACCAGCGGGGTTGAAGTTCGTTCCTTGAGAGAGGCGATGGTAGAGTGGACAAATTTGACTTTAAGCCTTGTCTCCCAGTAGGACAAACAATCGACCAGATTGCCTTTTAACACTACCAAAATGCAGGCGTGTGTCTTTACTGCAAAAAGGAGATGTTTCGACCAAACTCCTACTTTTACGGGGTAGATTTGTTCCAGTGACTGATCGGCTCGAGCCCCTAGGCATGTAGCTGACATTCAGTCTCAACGTCAGCGCCACCATTGAATGCAAAGCCCAAACTGCTGCCAAAAAGCTGGGAATCCTAAATAGGGTGAAGCAATACTTCAAGCCAGGACTTAACTCTATACAAAGCACAAGTCCGATCCTGCATGGAGTATTACAGCCACCTTTGGGATGGCTCAGCTAAGTGTCAGCTTGCCGCGCTTGACTCGGTGGAAGCAGAGCTAAGAGGTACGACGTAAAACATGTGGATGCCATTAAGCTACACAGCTTGGCTCATCGCCGCAAGGTTGCCGGCTTGTCGGTCTTCTACAGATTGTACTTTGGAGAGTATGCCCAAGAACTCCACGACCTTATCCCACCGGCCCCCTTCTACGCACACCCATCACAAAAAAAAGTGAATTAACAAATGATTTTAAATAGATACTGGAATTAAGGATTTTTAGCGCCTCAAAGCTATATTATAGTGATTGTTGGAAAGAGCTATTAAGGAAAACTTTTGCTATAAATATACCTGAATTCACAACATTATTATTTCTATTAATAAAAAGGTACAGTAATCGCAAAAGTTACCGATACTGATTCACAAACTAAGCTATCGCCGCTATCGGTTGTATTTTGGGACACAGTGTTCAGTAGTGGATGTCGTTTTTTTTTCTTTATGCATTTGTTGTGAATGTGCACATTTTGTAATTTTTAATTTTAAGGGGTTACATTAAGGTGAAGAGGTGAGTGTGTGTGTGCGTGAAAGTGTCATGGGAGGTCATTTATTACACAGTGAAATTTAGTAAATCTTCAGTCTTTTGACTATTTCAAAATTTAGGTCCATTTGGAATTTTTACCTTAAAATGTGAAAAATTAGACACCAAAGTTAAGCTTCCCAAAAAAAAAACAACGGGTTGCAGCAGAAGTGAAAACTTTAACATTAACGTTGTGCATTTTTTAATCATCCATCTTACGAACTTTCGATCAGGTCATGTGTCCTGACGCGTCATTCGTCTTACGAATTTTCGATCAGGTCACGTGTCCTGATGTGAGTTTAACATTTTATACCCAACCCAAGAAAAGTGCTCTCTCTAAAGATTTTTAGCGCCCTTACAAAATGTTTTAGGTAATACCTAGTATACCTACTTACATTTTTAGTATCGAGAAAGTTAATTAGGTCCATGAAATTGATTATTCTGTATAGTTAATTTTCTGAAAAAAAAGAGAAAACCACCCGAATCAATTGCTTCACGACTTCATCCCTGACGACTTTCCATGTCTACTTACCTAGATTTTTTTAACGTGTGTGTGTTTCTTTTTAATAACGGTTCATCTCTATCTTAGTACCTATATTTACTAAACTAGAGTAGGCATCTATAGGTACATTTTATACATAAAAAAATCCTCTAGCTTCACTCTGTGCGACCAAAGAATTATCCATAATTTTCCGTCGTCGTATGGTCATTGAAGTGTTCTTCAAAAAAAGTTTTTAGTGTAACGATACTTGCCTATCTCGACATTAAGGTTAAAACTACATTTCGAACTTTACGGCAAAAAATGCTGTTTTAAGTGCTGTGCACCTAAATTAACATCCAGACTAATCGTTACACTCGAATTATAACAAATTTTGTCGATTTTAAAAGTATCCTAATTGACTTTCTCCGTAGAACGTTTAGAAGAATTAAGTATAGGTAGGTAAAGCTTAAAAACGACCGAAAATTAAAAAAAAATCTGAGCACAACGCAGGAACCACAGGTCTTTGACAGGTCAGGTTGAAAAATTGGGTGGACACTAAACACTTACATCCACCCAAAAAATAAAGCCGGTCGATTCTGTCGATATCTCACCGTGATCACTTAGGTGGAGTGAACGACAAGTGAGTTGTCATGACATCTTGTTTGTATGGTTTGACAGCTCACTTGTAGTTCACTTCGCCTAAGTGTTCACGTCGACATGTTTACAGAATCGCACTGCAGGTTTATTCTTTTTAGGCTTAGGTAAAAAAGAACCCTTAGGGCGTTTGTGCACTACACGGAATTTTACCGTCCGGCAGTCAGATTTACATCAATTTTCATTGAGAATTCATTGAAATCCATTGACAATTGTAAGAAATCGGAATGCGGGACGGTAAAATTCCATGTTGTGCACAAACGCCCTTCAGGAAAATTCTACTGAAAGGGTTTTCATATTGATATTTTAAATGTCTGTAGGTATGTTTGGTGATTAACTTCTCAATGCATTTGAATGAAACTTTACACATGACGAAATCGTGTTTATGCAATAAAAAACTTATTCATAATATGTGCATGTGCAAAAATGCGCTTAACGATTTCAGAGATCCAGCAAACTCCCCAACAATGAAAGTCATGAGGCTGTGTTCCAAGAAGGGAAGCCAGCAGTAATATATAAGTCTATGAAAGCCAGTAGGTATCGAGTTTTAGGTTTGGTCGCATCGGCCCGGCAAGCGGGTGAATTTGCGGCTAGGAGCTAGTTGGGGAAAAATTTTTGAGAATTTGAAATTTAATTAGGCAAAACTCCTGTTTTATACCTATACCTACCTACTATGTTAGGTGGAAATTATATTTATTTTTTCCTACTCCTCCGCTGTACTCTTCTGATTAATTTCGTTGCGGGATCCAAGACAGTTGAATCGTTTCTCCGGGACTCGTCGGGCTTCATTAGCAGGGTGTTTTCTAGTGGTCGCCACTGTTGGTTCTGGCTTTAAGGAGTTGCAGTGGTTGGGAATGTGTGGCGGGCTTGTGAGGCGGGCTTGTTACTACGTAAGGGGCGCAGTAGTCGTAGGGAATGAGGTGACAAATAAAACCTACCTACACTAGGTACCTACATACTTATTTCGCGACGTGGTTGCTTCAGTAAGGGCGCAAAACGTGACATGCAATTTATGTGTCACGACGCGAAATTCGCATTGTAATTTGTAAGCAGCTACAACGCGTTGTGAGTTGCTTTTTCGCTCAATGAGCGTTTTCGATATGTCGGTGAAACACAGGTACAGGTAATTAGGACTACCTTAGTACGTGTATGTTCGCCGAAACATCGAATCTTGCTAAGGTATTGGTACTAGAACCTATATCTAAGCAAAGCATGCCTATAGTACCTAGCCCCACTAGTATTACTTTTGGTATTTATCGCCATCTATCGTCTGTTAGTCGCACCTCGTAATGGAAGGGGTAACGTTCCCGTAAGTGACGGTTGAGGAAAACCTGCAAACTGAGTTACAACTCTCACTGCAGTCACTACTAGTTCCTGAAAAACTCAAATTTATGTGGAAACTCCACTTTATAAGGCTTCTCCACCTTTAATCCCATAAATGTTAGATCTTCGTTACCTATACTAATATTACAAAGAGGTAAGATTTGTATGTAAGTTTGTATGTAGGGGGTAATCTCAGGAACTACTGGTCCGATTTGAAAAATTCTTTCAGTGTTAGATAGCCCATTTATCAAGGAATGCTATAGGCTATATATCATCACGCTAAGACAAATAGGAGCGGAGCAATAAAGGAAAATGTGGCGCAGACGAAGTTGCGTGGGTCAGCTAGTTGCTGATATAATGTCACTTCATCGGACATCATTACTAATAGGGAATATGCATGAAAAAAGTCTTTATGATCTGAGCAGTTTATTTAAAAGTATTGGAAAATATAATACATACTGTGAAATTAGAATCTAAATTGTTCGAAAAACGAACGAGATACAATTATTTTAAACAAATATATCTGTCCCTCTCGCGAAAACGCTGTTTTCTATGACAGCTATATGGTCGTCGTGTAATTTGACGTCACATTACGTATCGGACTTCTCTTTCTAACTGTAGTCTTTGAAGCTTTATCTATCTATATATCTATACTTATAATAAATCTGTAGAGAGGTCAATTCTGTACATGAAATATATTTCCAAAATTACTATCAGGGGGTGATTAGGGATCGATACTGATGCCAAAAATGCAATCAGTACAATTTTTGTCTGTCTGTCTGTCGGTCTGTCTGTCTGTCTGTCTGTCTGTATAACCGTTATAGAAACAAAAACTACTCGACGGATTTTAATGAAACTTGGTACAGTCATTATTCATACTCCTGAGCAGGTTATAGTATACTTTTCATCACGCTACAATCGATAGGAGCAGAGCAGTGAAGGGAAATGTTGGGAAAACGGGAGAAGTTACTCCATTTTTTAAGCTTCCGTCGCGTGTGCAACCTTAATGGTGAAAGCTACACAGAAATCATGTGTGACGGAAATGTTCTCCTTAAAATTATATAAAAAATATCAAACGACAGCATATGTCTTTCTTTTATGATTGACGAACAATAACACGTTTAACTCCCGATAGCTTAGCAGTTCGAAGCTTTCTGATTGAATTTGTCTACTCTTACGTTTATAAAACTCTCAGTCGTCCCTAATTAACATTAATAAAAGTTAACATTATTAACTATTCCATAAAAAAAGAATCATAGAAATCGGTATAGAAACACCAAAGTTATACATGAAAAACGCTTTTAATAAGCCATCGCGCGTGAATACTGAATCATGCTATAAGGATTATTTTTGTGGTCGCGAACGCACAGGCAGGCGGCTAGCTTGGCGCCTAGAGGCTAGCGAGTAGCTTCGGAAAGCGGCTTACGACAGTTTGCAATATCTTATAATAATTATAATGTCGAGGGGAAGATGGTTATAATTTCGCTTTACACCAAACGAGTAATATTAAAAATGTGAAAGTTTGGTTGTTTGTTACTCAATCACGTCAGAACAGCTTAACGGATCTTAGTGAAATTTAGAACAAAGATAGATTATAGTCTGGAATAGCACATAAGCTACTTTTCATCCCGGGAATATGTTCCCTAGGGATCACGCGGGCGAAGCCGCTGGCAGAAGCTAGTAACTTAATAAATGATGAAGGTATTTAAAAAGTAATTTTATGATTGTTTACTAGAGATATTAAATATTTTATTATGCAAATAAAAAAATCGCATGCATATTCCCTATTGAATGTCTAGATTAGTGGAATGAGTTAATTATTTTATGTAAATCTAAGCCTATTGAGATATCTATAGTGCCGTAGCGATATAGAATGGTTTATAAATGGATTAATTAAATTTTACACTTTTTTAAGGCTACGGTAACGTAACGACCTTGCTTCGAAACCGCAACGATATCGCAATGACGTTTCTACAAAGTTTTTTTTATTTTTATTTATTACGGACATACATACAGCTACCATTGCAGAAACCCAATACGATAGTGTAGAAAAAATAATAATTGCAAATAACAATAAATTTCAGGTACCAATAAAACATACAATTAAATTCAATCAGCAATACAAAAAAAAAAAACCATACAAAACATTAAATTCATCAATTCTGTAAAATTTATAACAAAAACAATAATTATAATACATAAAAAATCAATAGGTATAGTATAGTTGCGACGACGCTGCTACGAAGCCGTTACGATAACACCAAGACGCTGGTGCAAGCCGCTACGAAAACGCTACGAATGCTGCTGCGTTGCCGCTACGACGACAGTATATCTTACGTAATAATATTTCCAAGAGAAATACGGAATTTACTAGTAGGGTACTATAAATACAACTTTTATACTGACTCTTGTATTTGGGGGCACGGTAGTGCCCTCGCCAAGACGAGCTAAAGGAAGCGGAGCACTGTCTACATTTTTCTAATATTTTTACACTAATCTTATTTTTGGGGGTCGAGTCACCCGCGTCCGTAGGAGAATACCCTTCAGCGAATCCCTACACGTGGTCCCTGGGTGGTGCTAAACAGGTGACACTAACCGCCTCCGTGGTCTAGTGGTTATACCACCTGATTCAGACCCAGAGGTCCCGGGTTCGATTCCCAGCGGAGGCAAATTTTTTGCTCGGTTTGGTTGGTGGTAGGACTTGTTCTAAGTCCGCCTGGCAAGCTACCACCATCATGTCTAAGTCTGTCGCCATAACAACAATGTTAACAGCATTGTTGTGTTCCGGCAGTTAGAGGTATGATAGCCAGTTCCTCTGTGTAAGAGGATTCCGGGGAAACTCGCTTCCATCTTCGGCCTAATCATCACTTTCCATCAGGTGATATTTGGGCCAAGAGTTTCCCCGTTTTGTCTATAAAAAAAAAAATAAAAAAAAAATCTTTAAGTTATTCGATACGATGAATAGGCGATGCGAAGAACGTTAAAATACATTCGGTTGATAGTGTTTTCAAAAATATGCCATGAATTGGCATAACGAATGCAAAATCATGACATAATAAACATCTTTACATAATGCATATTGAGAGAACTTCTCAAGAAAAAAAAACTCAAGCATTTATTTCAATTAAACTATTTTACAGGCACTTTTGAATTGTCAATGTCGGTCGGTCCAAAAAGACGAAGCTAATTTATTGCACGTTCCAAAGCGTAGATCTCTATGGAGAAGAACGCTTGACGATAATTTATTTGTTTGATTGTCTTGTGTCTGTCATGCATGTCCTATTGTAGTAATTAATAATAATTAAAAATTTATTACCAATTGATTTGAAGAATGCTATAATAACTCATAGTTTTTATTTATAATTTGTATGCCTAAGTGGCTGATCATGAAATGAACAGTATTAACTATAAAATTATGTAGGTAATGAACACCTGTATGTAACCCATGTATCACAAATAAACGAATTGATTGATTGATCAAAATAAATCAAGATAGGGCAATTCTTAAAACTTCGGTGGGTCATGGTATAACCTCAAACTTGAAGCTTTGTCGATCCCATGCATCCTATGGGGTACCACAATATTTGTCCGAGTTTAATATCTTCCTACCCTAAAGTTAAAGTCATCAATATTCACTGAAATCATCTAGCCAAAACAAAATGGCTAAAATCACAACTACGAACGAAGCACCCGCAGTCGGGAAGGAAGGGACGACTCACGCTTGACCCCTATTCCACCCCCTCTTCACGTTACGTGAGCGCGTAGAATTCGCAGTTTTTTAATCAAACTTTATCTTTCGAAATTGTAGTGGAGGCATAGGTAGGAAACCCGTTTGCGTCAAAGTTAAGTGTTCTTTTTTCACAGAGAAGTCGCTGCAATTAAAATAGTTTTATGAGAAAAATATGATTTAACGGTCTTGCCTGCTTTTAGGAAAACTAATAAAGAGCTCCTAGAACCCAAGCCTAGGTATCTACCTAGTGTTGGCATGTAACATTGTAACCAAATGAAACAATTACAAACTCAACAGCCAACGTCCGTTCAAATTAAATCAGCTTAAACCAAATAAAATTACACGCCAAATTGATTTAAAGCTCAGTAGGCACACGTATAAATGTAGTATGTATTGGTGGGCTCCAAATTGCGTATTTAAATAAGTACCTATCTATACAGGAACACGTATGAACGAGTTTATAGAGGTTGGCAGCAGAGTTAGTTCTCTCTCTGTATGGTGTGTACTATGCGTGAGGGGGGCGGAGGTGGGCGAGCGGGCGGCCCGGGGCGGCAGGGGGCGCTCAGGACGCGCCTGAGGGGCCTCGTCCAGAGAAAGTAAAATATCCTGGTATGGGGGAGGCTAGTATTGTCAAGCCAATGTATAACTATAGCTTTAAACTATATATCGGGGGTCCATACTATAGCCTGTGGAGTACTTATTTACATACGTATATAAGTTTATCTATTATGCAGACATAGGAAATGGAACAGGTTGGGAAAGGGACGTTGCGAAATTTGCTTACATCTATTGGACGTAAGATCGTTCTAGTTTGTAATATTGATTTGAATTCTCATTGCATGACAGTCACGTTATAATTTATGGCGGCTGCTAGTGTTGTTTGGACGACGCGTCGCGACGGTGTGTTTGTTATAAATAGAAATTAAAGATGACCGTTGAAATGTTTATTTTTCAGTTTCGCAAAGAAAGACGGTATAGTTCTAGTTAATCAAAATATCCACGATACTTTTCATACTAATGACTACGCTAAAGTTTTAGTTTTCCATAACCTTTGGAATAAGTTCAGTAGGTATATGTATAGGCACCTACTGAAAGCGTACTGCAGCAATTTTCACGGCCTCGTTGACCTAATAACAGCCCCGTAGTTGCAGGTTTGAATTCATTTCTTTGCGATGGCGTCCGCTACAGAAGTGGTTTGGTTCTTTATAATATATATCTTTATATATTAACCTAGACACATATTTTCTCCTGCGGTGGTGATTAATTCTGGAGAGTCCTGGACATGGTCAGTCTAGGATCACTGTAGATCATATTTTTATCGACATCATTTAAAA
Source organism: Ceramica pisi (assembly GCA_963859965.1). Lineage (NCBI taxonomy): Eukaryota > Metazoa > Arthropoda > Insecta > Lepidoptera > Noctuidae > Ceramica > Ceramica pisi. The sequence goes on along the minus strand of OY982527.1, from coordinate 3,947,875 downwards.
CCGCAACACCCTTTAACGTTTCGATGATATAAGGTACAAAAATCGATTCCTTAGAAAATCGCTTGAGTGTTGCATAACTAAGTTTAAGATATTTCCGATTCGACTAGTGGTAGGTGAAAAGGAATATTAGTTGCGTTTCTCTTTAGGACTGGTAACTTCAGTGTTTTTCCAAATTGTCCCTGAATATTTTGCTATAAAATAGCATAATCTAAGGACTATCGACCTGACGCGATGCCCGGATGCCCATTGAAAGTACTCGTATAAGACAAACGGTAAGGGATCTACGGCAAGTTCGCGTAGCATCTTATGCCCCAGACTTAGGGTTCAATTTGTTTTAGCATTGTCCTTGTATGTTGATAGGGTTGTGTGCAAAAATAAAGATGACGCATGACGGTAGCTTTTGAATGTTTTGGTATGCAATAGGTGCGCATATTTGTGATTATGAATGTATTTAGCCCCTCCTAGTCAATGACCGGTCAAGGAGACATGGTATTGCGTTTTACCCTTTGTTTTCTTTTTAACCGACTTCCCAAAAAGGAGGAGGTTCTCAATTCGGATTGATTTTTTTGTTGGAGAGGGAATACTTCCCAAATGGTCCCATGATAAGGAAACCAGGATCTGATGATGGCATCCCAGAGAAGTCGAAGGGAGCTTTCGAAAATCGTATGGGCAACTAGTGCGTTTGTATTTTGCTTTTCTGCGATTTTGCAGTGGTGTTGTTAGGTGTGGGGTACCACTAAAAAATGAATAATAAAAAACTTTTAACAAAATAATACAACCGACTTCCAAAAAAAAAACCACTACAAAGTAAAAAATAACTTTAATTTCGGAAGTCGGTGTCAAAAAACGAACAAATTAACAAAAACACCGACTTCCGAAATTAAAGTTATTTTTTACTTTGTAGTGTTTTTTTTTTGGAAGTCGGTTGTATTTTTTTGTAAAAAGTTTTTTTTAGGGTTCCGAACATCCGTGAGAAACGGAACCCCTATAAGATCATTTGGGTGTCTGATTGTCAGTCTGTCCGATTGTCACAGCCAGTTTTCTTTGGATCCACTGGATTGATTCTGTTGAAATTTAGTACCTACACATGTGGACTTCTGTGACCCAAACACGGACGCGTTACATAAATAAATGAATTTTTAGTGGTACAACTAGAAAATTTCATTATTATTTTTTCGAACCATGTAGTGTGACTTCTCAGGAACTATTGGTCCGTTTGAAAAATTCATTCAGTGTTAGATCCCGACTCGCACTTGGCCATTTTTGATTTGCTACGATGGTGCTCAACGTGTGCGTTTTCCTTCCCTTTCCGTTTAAAGATTTTTCCTGCAATCCTATGGAGTTATACAAAATCAGAGTATTACTTGACGGCTAGGTTCAAGATTTCCTGTAGCAGTCTACATACTGGCATAGACTCAGGGCCTGATTAACCCTTAGGCTAATTAGGCTGCAGCCTAGGGCGCGAGGATCGGGGGGGGCGCGCTGAAATCGTGTCTTCGCATGCACTAATCTAGTCTATCATTGCATCTACCCTACATATTTCAACTAGACCGAGACAACACAAACTAAATGCGCTTGAGAGTCCCTGATTTTATCAATAAATTTAGAAATTTTTAAAAGCGTGGTTGGATCAAACACTGCCTTGTTACTCGAATCGGTAGGTGGTCGAGCGAGCGAGTGGGTGAGCTGGCTACAGAGTGCTTAGTGCGAGTTTTGTTTAATCCGCCTCGCGATAACGGGCGTAAATTTTAACTTTGTTTTGTATGGGAAATTCGGAATTTAAACAGTGCAACCTAGTTCTCGCGTTTGCCGCTAAATGACTCTGTATCGTATTCTATTCTTTATCCTTTTAGGTTGCACTGTTTAAATTCCCATACAAAACAATCTTCACGTATACGCGCGTTTCTGTTCTATGAGGCGAAATAAACAAAACCCGCACTAGGCACTCGGCGCAGCTTGCCGCGCGCAATAGAACACATTGACATGGCAACGATGTGCGGGGACTCCCCGGTACTTTGCGTTTATGTACGATTTTTTTTTGGATGGTAAAATCATCAAATGAGTCCTCCCGCCCTGGGTGGGGCGGAAGGGACTGTCAGACTTTTACTGGCTAAAATCCACCCGTGTTCCTTCGGATGCCCTTAACGTTCTGGGGCCACGGTATGCTGTTTAGAAAATCCCGCGACCCCAGCAGGCTGCCTTTATGTAGGTACGGTCAGCATAAAAAAAAAAATGGTTTGCCACCTGAAGGTTGAATGTCATGCAGATTAAAGGACAACTTTAATTCGCTTGCAAATCGATCTGAAAACTTTTGTAGGTATTATGAACCAAGTTAAAATTTTCACACTACTACTCTACACACTACTTTTTAGGCCGTCCGTAATACACCTGGCGAGGGCGCGTCCTCATAATTAAGCCTAGGGCGGTCAGAACTCTTGATCAGTCGCTGCATAAACTGATCTGATTTCGAGAATTTACGTTAAATAATAGTGTAATTTGTCATCAGTCAGTGAAGTGAGCAGGCAGCTCACTTCACGCTTTAGGTGGAATGACAGTACTGTGACGCTCAAGTGTGTCCTTGGCTTGGGATGCTCTTGTGTGTTCCGAGTTTATATGATTCGCATTGGCCATTCGTAAAATACTTTGGAACGGTGAATTAAAAAGTATAGCTTAGGTTTCAAATCTGAAGGATAAAGAATTTGATTGTTTTTATAGGAGATCATGTACTGAGGTGCATTCGGGCGGAGCTCGCCAATATAATTATTTTAAATTACAAATTATCTTTAATTTCCCGTACCTTCTGAGTTACCCCACCACAGTTCACATCACACATACTTTACCAAAGTTTTCACGGACGTTTCACGCTCGCTTTCGCGGTGACATTTTAACAACCGGTCTGTTCTGTCAACATGTCAAACTTAGGTGGAGTGAGCGTGATGTGAACTGTAATTCCATTTTGTTTGGATCGACAGCTGCGACATGGTGACATGTTAGTTTGACAGAAAAACACTGCTGATTAGAGTGGCAGCTCTGCTATCCTATGCACCCACTGCACAAACGATCTATCGTCTCGCAGTGGAATCAGCGAACAGAGGGCCTAGCGCGAATATTTTTGACGTATAGTAACGTGACGTAAAATTTTACCATAGCTACAATACTCGTTTCGCACATAACATTTATTTGAATTAGATATCATATTCATATTTTTAAGTGATTTTAATTGTGTATGTCCCATAAAATTAAACCAAAATACTATGGGGTTGTAGTTTTTCACATTTAAAATTCACTTCCGTTAACGTTACTATACGTCAAAATATTCGTGCTAGCCCCTCAGTATTCAACAAAAAAATACAACCGACTTCCAAAAAAAAAAACACTACAAATTAAAAAATAACTTTACTTTCGGAAGTCGGTGTCAAAATACGAAGAAACTAACAAAAACATCGATTCGAAAAACAACGAAGTCGGTCGTTTTTTTTTTTAAGTTTTTATTTTTCACTTTTTAGTGGTACCCCGTACCCCACACCAAACAAAACCACTGCAAAATCGCAGAAAAGCAAAATACACAATTTCGATTACTTGGATGACATAAAACTATCATCCAAGTAGACGAATTCCAGCTATTTCGATTTAAAATCCAAAGTTCACAACCGATTTTCATAAAATTTAAATGGGACCAATCTGCAAGTATACCTATCCTTTCAGATAAAACAAGATTTTTTAAAATCGGTTCATAATTGTCGGAGTTATGAGGTAACAAACAAAAAAAACTTACAACCGAATTGATAACCTCCTCCTTTTTAACCGACTTCCCAAAAAGGAGGAGGTTATCAATTCGGTTGTTTTTTTATTTTCTTTTATTTTTTTTTGGGAAGTCGGTTAAAGAAAATGAAACAACCGTTACTCAGGAATTATTAACAATTTCTAACAAACATACACGGTGTTTGACCCAAACAAGGTTGGACGAGGTGATTGTGTATCTGATTGTGAACCCGAAACAATAAAAAGGGGACCTTAACGAACACTCGTCCTTGACCGATAGACTCGTCAAGTGCGTTGAGGCTAAGAGCTGTCTATGCTCATGAACATTTTTTTTTGTTTGGCTGTAAGTTAGGGTTGACGTGTGTTGTGGATGAAGCTACGTATGCTGCACAAGTGCATAGTGCCTGTGCCTGCTCTTTATGCTACTAACTTTAAAATAAACCATGGTTGTCTTTAAATGTTTCTTGTATTCTATTTACATGTGCGTAGACAGATATTTTCATGTTCGGAACAGTCTATTGGAGGGTTTGTGACTATGGTCGTATTATTGATTTCGATTCGTTCCGTCTAACAGTCGATTCTTTAATCTTTTTTTTTCTAAAATAAACGTAGCCTAAGTTACTCCTTATTACATCAGCTACCTGTCAATAAAAGTCCCGTCAAAATCGGTCTAGCCATTTCAGAAATTAGCCGGAAGAAACAGATAGACAGACAGACAAAAATTGTAAAATAAATATTTTAGTGTATGTACCGTTTATATTCATATAAATGTAGTAAAAAACGGTTATTTCAATATTACAAACAGACACTCCATTTATATTTAAATGTGTATGTAGGTATGTATTATATGTATGTATGTATGTATGTATGTATAGGATGTCTCCGGTGCGTATCGCGAGTTCGACTCCCGCACGGACAAAATATGAGAATGGAAGAGTTAGAAGTTATATTATTTTTGGAATCATATATTTTGTTAGATTTTGGGTTTGAAACCTCTACTTTACATTTAGTTTATGGGATTTTGATATAGGTATGAATCAGACGCTGAGACAATTAGAATCGGGCAACAGCACTAAGGATTGACGAAACTGTTGACTTTATGAAGAACACGATTCATGTTTTCTTGATAATATTGTAATGGTTAAAAGTTCTACTCCTTGCTAGGTGTGTGCTTACGTAATGAACCCGAAAATACTTTTACAATCCCATAGCGAGAGCATCATACAAGGATCTTAAACAAAGCCCTAAGTGTAATGAGAAGTAATGGAAAATTTAATTAAGTTCGATCGAGATGTTGATATGCGAGCAAGCACTCGTCTGGAACCGAGGGGCGTCCGAGCAGCGCATGTAAATGCGAGCGACGCACCGGCCTCGAGCCTCGAGCCACGGGCCGGAACCTACAGCCGCAGTAGCCGACATTGGGAGGAATGGAAAATATATATCAAGCGAAAAGTCCACTACACACCCCGTGGGTGGCGGGGCCCGGACGTGCGTTCGATTCAAACGAGCCGTGGCCGCCCCCGTTCTTGCGAGCGCCGCGTTATCGCACCGTGCGGGGAGCGAGCGCCGCGTGCGGCCACCGCATGCTGCACACGCACGCATGCCACGCTCCAAGCACACTCCGCACGCACCGCACCACACTACCCATTCTACCCACCTGACAGCACCGCCTTACTCCTCACGTACCCACTGCAGAGATCGTTTCTCAGATGTAATTTCAGATTTTTCTCTTTAGCCTCGAGAAAGTCCCGAGGAAAAATAAATATGCTTAAACCCGACCCTGAGCCGAGAAAAGAGGAAAAAATATTAAAAATTAAAAAAATATTTGTTTTACAGTTATGTAAACATCTCTAATTACGACCTGTTCAAATTATTATTTTTTCTTTGCAGCGTGCGCGGGCCGGCGCTCTAATTAACATCTATTACAGGTATTTCGGGAACAGAGGAGTATCATTTGGCGAGGGCGCTGAGTACACTCAATTAAACGAGGCCGCCCCCGCCTCGCGCCTCGGCCGACTGGAGCACCCTACCGCTGTGGCCGTGCTAACACTGCACTGCTCTGCACATCTTCTACTACGTTTAGCGTCTTGCGGGTGCTTGCGCTAGGAGTTCCGATGAGTTATGAGAATAGGTTTGGTGTGGACGGTCGTGTGGCGGATCTCGCTCTATCAGCGTCTAGACCAGTCGTCTGGACCTGTTGCATAGGTGGCTTGCGTGGTGCGTGCAGGCTGCGACGCCGCTGCGTGTCACTAGGTGGCGCTGTCCGGTGCGAGGCCTCCCCGTGGTCACCCGCTCGGAACTCGCCCCCGCCCCCCGCCACCCTCTTTAAAAGCCAGTGGCGAGCTTCAAGAGAAAGTGCCGCGTGTGTACACTCACATGCGTACAACCATCTTTGGCGAGCGCCGGCGGGCGCAGGCCGGCGGGGTGGGCTCGGATTATGTGGAGGCGCCTCCCCCGTATGCGTAAGTGCGTTCACACAAAGCCTTCCCACATACATTTGCATAGTGACATTGTTCGGTAATAATGTATGTGACCACTCGGCTCGCCGCCCCACGGCGACATCTTTCAATAGATCGCCTCGCCGCTTGTTCTGTGCCTCCCGATGCCTACCCCCGCGCACCCCGGACCCCGCAGCATCTCCCGAGCCGCTTTCTAATTAAAATACATCTACTATAATACATTATTTGATTTTCTATACGTGCCTGTGTTAGCATCTATGAAGGTACCAGGTACCTACTTAGATACCTAAGTATTTGAATTTGAAAATGATCAGGAACTTTAAAGTTAGTAAAAGAAAGTATTAAAAACAACGCTAAAAAAAGTTGAGTAAGTTCTGAGAAAATTGGGAAACGTCAATCATAGCTAGGCTAGGCTTGCTAGTATCGACATAGATGTGTGCCGTCCGATCAATTGGATCAGAAGAAATTGAATGTGTTATTTTGATTTACATATGTGACTAGGTACACATGTGCGTATAAGAGGATTTCTTGAAGTTTCGTCGATATAGCGGGAAGGCGGGGAGGCAGGGAGGCTCGGACGCTCGCACGCCGCGCCGTGCTCGGTGTGCGTCGCTGTGCGTTGGTGTGCGTATGTCTCGGACATGCACGCTACGCAGATTTCTCTAACGATTTTCCCGGAGTGTGAAATGTAAAATAAGGGGTTAGGCGAGGCTGAGCTCGCCTCGCCCCGCGCCCCCCCACCTGCCCCTTCACTCGCCAAATTGATGACCAGCCACCCACAGGGCGATCTGTTCAAATTTAACACATATCGTATTTAAAAGTAAAACGGCTCCAAACCTTATCTTCCCTCATTAATATTCCCTTGCAAATTGTTAGCATACTTCGTGCCGATTTTATTTTTAATTTCCAACGAGTACCTACTTGTAAGATACCGCATTCTAATAATTTCCCTAATCACAGATCTTAAGGTAAATTAAATAATACCTGATGTAACTTTACGGAAGACTTTTAGTCTTGACAGACAAGCAGACAGCAATTATGTGATTACTAAGAATTATGTACATATACATTGTATAATGTACATAATTCTTTGTTATCACATAATTGCTGTAACAGGAACCTAAACTATTTTCAAGATTTTTGACATCGAAGCAAGAAACTGTTATTTGCAAAATTTGGTGACAATATTCTCCATTCCTACAAAAATCAATTAAGTAAAGATTAATTGTATTCTTTTTTTTTTAAAGAAAATTAATATTTATTTTTATTCACTTATTTTAATTAATTTTAAGTACTTTTGCAAGTTATTTGAAAAATAAATAAGTAAGTATATCGACATCTGCCATTTAAACGCATTTCTTGCAATTTTGCCAATCGTTTCTAGTAAAAAATGCAAAGTAGCTCTTGGCACAGTTGGCACCCTTAAATTCAACGTACAGACGCCAGCACATCAAAGTAGTCGAAACTGTCAAATTTTCCCAGTGAAAATTGAACTTAATCACTTTAGCTGTAAAGTTGAAAATCTAGTACAGAAATTTGACAGATTGTAGCATGATGTGCTGGCGATTGTACTTAGGGCAGGTACGAGAGCTCACTTGCTGCGAAAATAATAAAAGAGGCAGTAACGATGCTGCTGTGTATTGATGCTATGAAGTATGCAACGGATATTTCTATTTTTAGCCAATAAGTACCTTGGTATCCATTTGGTTTACCTATAGATCACTTCCGTAGAATTTAAAAATAAAAACCAATGATAAATAATTTCTCAACAAAATTACTATATTCCTGACTATCTAACTAACATTTGACTTTTGATTTGACAACAGCACTGCGATTCTGTAAACATGTCGAAGTGAAGTTAATCCATGTAATCAAGATGAAAGGCCAGCTCACTTCGTAATCACTTCACCCGAGCCTTCACTTCGACTTGTTTACAGAACTGACCGGCTGGATACAACATTGCTCAAGGTGGAAACGCCGGGGTAGCTTCACACTGACCGGCAAATTGCAAAAAACATAAAAATATTTAAATTTCGCGGGCTACCCTGGCGCTTCCAACTTAACTAGTAATTAATATGAAAGCGAATGACGACCCTCTCTACTCAGCTGTCGGACACAATCCGACTTCTTGGATTGCTACAATGTAGTGGGTAGGTACAACCTAAATGATATTGGCACTAGAGCGTCGGGAAATGAAACCTTTCGTCCAGCAGTGTACGAAGTTTGATCAACTAAACCTCTGGCTTTTAATGATTTTTTAGGGTTCCGTAGCTAAATGGCAAAAACGGAATCTTTATAGATTCGGCATGTCTGTCTGTCTGTCCGTCCGTATGTCACAGCCACTTTTCTCCGAAACTATAAGAACTATGCCGTTGAAACTTGGTAAGTAGATGTATACTGTGAACCGCATTAAGGCGGTACCCTGAGCAAATAACCTTGAGCATTTTTTCCCTCAATAACAGCGCAAGAGATACAATAGCGAATGCGCTCAGAATGTTGAAAAAAATCGTTATAAAATCTAATTTTGGTCGTTTGAAAAAAATACTTCTACCAAAATATTCATAATTAAATTGCCTATCCATTAGTGTAAGTACAAAATCAAAATAATCGTTAGTTTTCGAGAAGATGCATTTTTTCAGTATTTTTTTCTCATTTCTGTGGTTTCGTTGTGAGAAGATTACTTAAACATTATACTTAATAATAAAAAATTAAATCTACCATTTTAAAGCCAAGATTATGTAGAAATTTAATTTACTTTTTATTAGTTGGTATTTCTTTTGGATAAAGAGTAGATAGCTCCAAAAAACTGCACAAAAAACGGCTAGCGCTGCGTTTTGCTCGGGGACGCGCCTTAAGATTTTCACACAAAAATATAAAAAAAAACAATAAATTTTGGGGGTCCCCATACTTAGAAATGAAACTCAAAAAAAAAAATTCGCCAAACCCATACGTGTGAGATATCTATGGATAGGTCTTCGAAAATGATATTGAGGTTTCTAATGTCATTTTTTTCTCAACTAAATAGTTTGCGCGAGAGACACTTGCAAAGTGGTAAAATGTGTCCCCTCCCTGTAACTTCTAAAATAAGAGAATGATAAAACTAAAAAAAATATCAGCGAAAATTGGTTTGAACGAGATCTAGAAAGTAGTTTTTTTTAATACGTCATGAATCGTATAATACGATAATGGTACGGAACCCTTCGTGCGCGAGTCCGACTCGTAGTTGACTTGGCCAGTTTTATTTTTTAAATCAACTTTTTAGTCACTTAAAGTAGAAGTTATTGGCTCACTGGGCATGGGCATAACAAAACAAAGACGCTACCCCCACAATGATCAGCCCTTATTCTATTTTAATCTATACTAATATTATAAAGCAGAAGAGTTTGTTTGTTTGTTCGTTTGTTTGTTTGGTTGAACGCGCTAATCTCAGGAACTACTGGTCCGATTTGGAAAATTCTTTTAGTGTTTGATAGCCCATTTTTATCGAGGAAGGTTATAGGCTATATATCATCACGCTAAGACAAATAGGAGCGGAGCAGTAATGGAAAATGTGACGCAGACGAAGCTGCGCGGGTCAGCTAGTTATTTATATAAGTATGACACTCCAAAGACTTATTCATTATAGATTTTTGAGGTACTCCTACAGTAACAATTAAACTCAAAGTCCAGAGTGATTTTGTCACTTATGTGCACAGAAGTTACATATTTCAAGTTTTATAATATTATTAGCTGACCCACGCAACTTCGTCTGCGTCACATTTTCCATTAATGCTCGGCTCCTTTTAGTCTTAGCGTGATGATATGTAGCCTATATCCTTCCTCGATACATGGGCTATCTAATACTGAGAGAATTTTTCAAATCGTACCAGTAGTTCCTGAGATTACCCCCTACATACAAACTTACAAACAAATGTTACCTCTTGATAATATTAGTATAGATATTAGTATAGATTACACTATAGCTAGAATAGGTACATTTAGACTAAAAAAAACATAAGTACATGAAAACAAAATAATAAATATAAATAAAATAATGAGTTAAGTACTCCAACAACTAACCCAGCATTCCTAAACTTATTAGCCCAAATTACAAATCCAAAAGTAGTATATTTATCCATACGCAATAACAGTGGTGGTGGGCTCTCTAGAAACCGGTTCCGACTCAGCCACCCCCGCATCTAACTGTAGTTTGTCGTTTTTTACCACCCCACTGCATTCCTATGCACCCCTATCAACTCTTACAATGCGTGCGTTCGGAAATCGAAGTTTTTTAGTAAATCTTGTATCACCACAGTTGAAGATAAAGTTTGATTCAGCTGTGTGTTTGTGATTTAGACTGGTTCTGCAAATTTCATCACACCCAAAACGTCGTTGAATAAAATTATTGGGTCAGCTTAAATATCAATTCGTTTGAAAGCCTTAAACTGGATTAGTACAAAATATCTTGTTCATTTATAGACTTGATTTTCTATCTTGAATCAAAGTCATTTTAATTTTACGAGATATAATTGCTTTTTGTTTCTTCTAAAGATTTTTCAACACTCGAAAACTGACTCTTAATTCATGGCTTTTAGGCTGATAATGCACTGTATTTCACACGCAGTGCGTTTCTTTTCGCATTACTCTCTGGGCTCCACAACCCTCATCCCCGCTTCGGCTGCATTGACAAACCCCGCGGGTATCACAATGTTTCAACGAATTTAACTATTACCTACATATTTCGTTAGTTTAAGACTAGTTTCATCTATGTTTATACACTCTCAAACGTCATTGGTTTTACTATTCAGACCTACCGCAACGTTCAGAGATTGACATTTAACATCACGTGCATAAAAAGATTGTAAAAAAAAACCATCGCAAAGGTATATAATATGTACCTAAATCTACTAAACGAAAATAGTATTTCGACATTATTAACTAGTGTATTAAGTATACAGTAAATCTACAATGTTTTAGGCGTTGAATTCTTGATACAGGTGGCGAACTGGCGGAACAAAGAGCAAATTTTGTGTGTTATCGAATTGCAAGAGAAATCCGAAGGGCCGATGAGCGACGTGGGCGCATCATTGTTTTCTCGTTGCGCTGTGTGGGTGCGACTTAGATTTTTTCTGTATCACAGAAACGCATTAGGGGCTGTGTGTGCGTGGCATTTCTCGGAAACCTCTCCGTGAGAATCGTGCGCAGTGTCGCTGTGTGGGTTCCAAGTGCGTTTACACCTGTTTCAGACGTGCCTGTGTGCGTAGTTTTTTCATTCGTGGGTGTAAATGCGATGTTGCTAGATTTGGATGCACTGATGTAAATTTGACAACGTCGCGCAATTTGGATACACAGCCACTTTCCGGACGGGGGTTGTTTGTGGTTTCTGTTGAAGTTAGTTTGAGTATTACGATTTTGCTTAAAATTGAAGCTGTAATCATAAGATTACCTACCTTTATTGAGGATAATATTTTGATTGTTTTGTTGATGCTCAGATTCAGTTTATACCGTATTCATTTAATTTCAAACAGGGGTTTAGCTCATAGTATTAGACTATTACTATACTAAAGTCTTTTTAATTCCAGGGTAATAAATAAACATAATTCTGTCTCCTTTTTATCTGCCAATTACGTTCCTCCTATTCAGATTTTGTATATCATTCTGTTAATATCACGAAATAAAAAATAACATAGTCAGTTCTTCCTGTGGTATTGATGTTGATCGGTGGCTAAGAAATGGATAAACACTTTGATCGAAGAATAAGCTATTATTATTCTTATATTTTCCGTTGATGCTTCTTATATTTCGTGCTGATTCAAGAAAAGATGACTAATAATAACAATTAAAAAAAAACCTACCCGATTAGGATGAATCAAAACTTATGTCCGCATCCACTTACACTGAGCTACAATGAATCCATCATACTTACTAATATGTACATACTTTACCCGCGATTTAGTGAATTTCGGAAAATTCTCTCAGTCCTTCCCTTTACCTAACATACATGCCAAATTTCGTTTTCCTTTCTCTCTGTGTGCATGCGTTGTCTGTCGCCTGGCAGAATGACTGACTGACAACTCAGTCACTCAGACAGTCTCTCAGTAATGGAAGAGTTTTATATTATACTAGTTTCTGCCCGCGACTTCGTACGCGTTCCCGTGGGATAAAATAGCCTTTGTGTTATTTCAGACCATAATCTATCCCTGTTCTAAATTTCACCCCGATCCCTTCAGCCGTTTTGACGTGATTGAGTAACAAACCTACACACAAACTCACAAACTTTCGCATTTATTATATTAAATAACAGCAGAAATCGTAATATTTTAATTTCGCCATAACTTCAAAACCAAACGTCCGATTTTAATCATTCAATGACCAAATATTATCTACACAAACTGTACTTAGTGATGAAATACTTTATTTTGATACGGATTAATATCATAAGTAAAATAAACGCGTTTAAATGTAGTAAAAAAAAAACAAGATTTTTAAATAAAAAAATGGTTGTTGTGCCTCACTCGACATAGATAGGTACAGTGTGTCGCGGACTTCTTTGTAGATATTTATAAGATCTACAATTAATTAGAACAATGTATGGTTCTATCTTTTATAGTTTAGGCAGCGTACGCAAAATAAGTAACTTTTCTGGTTGATTTTTACACCTTGTGTCCGAAAAACCCAAATATCTTACGGAACCCTATTTTTTTCCAAAATAAAATATAGCCTATGTTACTCGTGGATAATGTAGCTTTCAAATGGTGAAAGAATATTTAAAATCAGTCCAGTAGTTTTTGAGCCTATTCATTACAATCAAACAAACAAACATACAGACAAAGTTTTCCTCTTTATATTATTAGTGTAGATATTGCAAACTGTCGTAAGGCGTTTTACGAAGCTACTCGCTAGCCTATAATGCGTTCGCGACCATGGCTTATTATTAGCGTATTTCATGTATAACTTTGGTGTTTCTATACCGATTTCTATGACTCTTTTTATGGAATAGTTAATATAACTTTAATTAGGGACGACTGAGAGTTTTATAAACGTAAGAGTAGACAAATATAATCAGAAAGCTTCGAACTGCTAAGCTATCGGGAGTTACACGTGTTATTGTTCGTCAAACATAAAAGATAGACATATGCTGTCGTTGGATATTTTTTATATAATTTAAAGGAGAACATTTCCGTCATACATGATTTCTGTGTAGCTTTCACCGTTAAGGTTGCACACGTGACGGAAGCTTAAAAAATGGAGTAACTTCTCCCGTTTTCCCAACATTTCCCTTCACTGCTCTGCTCCTATTGATTGTAGCGTGATGAAAAGTATACTATAACCTGCTCAGGAGTATGAATAATAATTGTACCAAGTTTCGTTAAAATCCGTCGAGTAGTTTTTGTTTCTATAACGGTTATACAGACAGACAGACAGACAGACAGACAGACAAAAATTGTACTGATTGCATTTTTGGCATCAGTATCGATCCCTAATCACCCCCTGATAGTTATTTTGGAAATATATTTCATGTACAGAATTGACCTCTCTACAGATTTATTATATGTATAGACTAGAGGCCGCCCGCGACTTCGTTCGCGTATAAATTTCACGTTATTCCCGTGTAAATCCCGATACCTCGGGAACTCCGGGTTAAAAAGGTTCAGTAGTATTTGCGTGAAAGAGTAACAAACATATGCCATACATACTCACAAACTTTCGCATTTATAATATTATAAATATATTATAATATAAATAATATATATAGTAAATATAGTATAGTATAGTATTAGTAGGATTGATGTTACCCCTTCATACTTTAACGGATGAACGGGTTTGGATAAAACTTGGAACACGGCTAGACCATGTCTTGGAATAGGACATAGGATCTTCACCCCGGGTGTAAGGTCCCTTGGGATGAATTTCGACAAACAAAAACTGGCAGAAGAACTAAATAAAAGACTAACAAAACCACATTTCAACTTTCGGCGTTGCACCGAGCGTTGAAAATCGAACAACGTGCTATTTCGCATTAATTTAGGTGTTGCCTAGTGCTGGAGAAAACGGGCATTCGTATGTACCCTGTCAAAGTACATATATCATAACACCTAAACTCACTGTCAGGAGAAGTTATTAATGAAATGTCTGTAATCAAGGTAAATGCAATTTACACTCGATGTATAATTTAACTATTGAGGTAATTTGTAAAATTCTTCATTCTGCATAGCTATTGAAATAATAAATCAGTTTTGTTGAAATTGATATGGGTTTGCGATTGTTTCAATTATTAATTGTATCACTTTACGCACACAAATGTACAGAGGCGGACTTAATGCCATAGGCATTCTCTACCAGTCAACCAAGTCAAGTTTGATTTATCTTCACTATTCTTCAGTCATAAGTTTTCTATCTAAGGGGAGGACTGAGCGAATAATATTATGCCAACGAGTACCTAAGCATGATGAATACCGCGTGTATCTGAGATCGACGCACAAACGACTTCCATGGCTCCAGGGCATGATTCTGGACACCCCAGAGTTGGAATATTACGTCGGCTTTTTCCTAATATTTTCATTTTTTTTTCAAGATTTTTTTTTACTTTAGACTGCTCATAATCGTTATTTTGGCCTAACCCAATGTTAATAAAAAGTAATTAATTAACTACTTTCACTAAAAAGAGCAATCTAAATAAAAACACAAATAGGTATCAGCTCAGCTATATATACTCTTAAAAAAAATTTAGAAAAGAGCCGACGAAAAATTCCAACTCTGTGGTGTCCAGAATCATGCCCTGTACCATTGCCCTGGACCCATGGAAATCGTTTGTGCGTTCATGTCAGATACACGCGGTATAATAATGCTGTTTTGTCAGGCTCAACAACCGATATAATTGTAGTTTTTAAAACTACGCTGTTTCATAAGGATCCATAACACATCCCTAGATAGGTACCGCTAGATCACAAACTGACCAGAAACATAACAAAAACGCCGGTCAGAGTTTAAAGCGTAATGAATGCTGAACAAAAACCCCGCGCGGCCCTCGATGCAGACTGCAGTATAACGGACCTTCGTGCTCGAAAACTTTTTCACAACATATGCGGGTCAGTTCCAAGTCTTCTGACATCTCAGACATAAAAATGAAGTTTAATAATCGCTAAATAATAACATGTCTGGCGATCGCTAGCTAAAAACGGGAGCGTTCGTAGAATCAACACGAATGTGACCTTAGCTAAAGTCAAATCGGTGAAGTGACTAAGAGTATTAATTAATTTTTATATACGTATGAACATGTAGGGATATATGCATAAGTTTTTGTGTTATCGCGTGGCCTTCGCTGTCGGTAAGTGTTCATCGGGCGGCCGTCTTTGTGCAGCGAGAGATTTGCCAAATGATACTTATAACGTTTTAGTTTTACGCTGTCTGTCGACGTTGTTGACGATTGGGATTTACCGCCTGCCTATCAAGTCTAATTATAATAGTTTTGCAGCTCCAGTACAATCGAAATCATTTGTATTTGCTATTAAACCAAAGTAGAGCACACGTGTAATTTGGTCATTGGTCTATCTTTATACCTCGTGCTCTCTGATTGTTTTGAAATCAGATTAATTACAAAATCATCTAAACCTTTTTTAAGAATCTTGTCCCTATCATTTTATAGTATAATCCTGTTTATGTAATTAAATTAAGCATAGTCGTCAACATCAGCGTTCATTGTTTTACTTCTTTTTTTACTTAATTACAGATAAATAATGTAGTACAATGTAGACTATTTCCTCGGATTCATAACCGAGTTTCAAATTTAATCCATTGCAGACAGAATCATATTGTTTGTTTATTTTATATCTGGAAGATCTAGGTTTGCTAGATTATATAATATTAATAAAAAAATAACTACCATCGGTATTACCACAACCCTGTGGTAATACCGATGGTAGTTATTTGAAGTGTACAAAGTGACTGAAAAAACTACTTATTTATACTTAAATGAATCTATTTTTAATTACAATTTGGTTCTACATAAAAAGTCTAAAGCGACATCGTTATATTGGTCTATTCTCAGTAAAGATCATAAAATTAATATCACTATTATGAATATTGTATAAAGAGTTCTTGCTAATGGCAAAGTCAGCTGAGGTGGCTCGTGGCTCGGGGCTACATTTAGCCAGTAAAGGACAAACGTGCAGGCTACATATTTACATCAAGGATTTATAAGTATCACGACACGACTACAGTTTTGATTTCGTTTCAGATGTTGGCAATGATGCTCATAGCAACAAATATTTATGCTCACATTATGCTCGTAAAATAATCTGACTCGTAAGTAATGAGCAACATATTTTTTAAAGCATTTAATTTTTCTAGCCCAGAAATAAATGAGAATTATGTAAATACAGGTAAAATAAAAAGCTACTAATTTAGTAGGTACTATTTCTGTTATTAGGAAATAAGATTTAATAAACTAGCTTCTTCCAGGGGCTACGCTCTAATGGTTGACAAAAATATCTCAAGAGAATTATCCTTTTTGTTGATGACCAAAAATAATAAATAACAAATATACTACTTAAACAGTACAGAACATTTAAATTGTTAACTTCTTCAACTTAAGCTTTGGTCATTAACAAATTCCCAATACCCAACCAACCCATTTCTTAATAAATTATTTCATCATCTGCCTAGCCTTTTCCCAACTATATTGGGGTCGGCTTCCAGTCAAACCGGATTCAGCTGAATACCAGTATTTTACGTGGAGCGGCTGCCTACCAGACCTGCAGAACCCATTAACTGGGTAACACGGTACTCCTTGGCAAGACTGGTGTCAGATTTTCTGGCTTCTGACTATCCGTA
Organism: Ceramica pisi; assembly: GCA_963859965.1. Classification (NCBI taxonomy): domain Eukaryota; kingdom Metazoa; phylum Arthropoda; class Insecta; order Lepidoptera; family Noctuidae; genus Ceramica; species Ceramica pisi. The sequence goes on along the minus strand of OY982527.1, from coordinate 3,930,842 downwards.
AAGACTGCCAAAGATCTCCAAATTACAGCCGGTACCAACAGCTTAACGTGCTTTCCGAGGCACGGAGGAAACTCGGTATGTTAAGGCGCGTCCCCGAGCAAAACGCAGCTCTAGCCGTTTTTTGTTTAGTTTTTTGGAGCTATATACTCTTTAACCAGAAGAAATATCAACTTATAAAAAATTCATTAAATTTCTACATAATCTTGGCTTCAAAATGGTAGATGTTTATTTTTTTTACTAAGTAAAATGTTTAAGTAATCTCCTCACAACGAAACCACAGAAATGAGAGAAAATTACTGAAAACATGCATCTTCTCGAAAACTAACGATTATTTTGATTATGTACTTCCACTAATGGATAGGCAATTTAATTATGAACATTTTGGTAGAAATATTTAAATAATTAAATAATTTTGAAACAACCAAAATTAGATTTTATAACGATTTTATTCAACATTCTGAGCGTATTCGCTATTGTATCTCTTGCGCTGTTATTGAGGGAAAAAATGCTCAAGGTTATTTGGTCAGGGTATGGCCTTAAGATGGTCACCCATCCACAGACCAACCTCGGCAAGCGTTGCTTAACTTGAAGATCGACCTGTGCGGCTGTTATTATTTAGCCACGAGCACCTCTCTTAATAAATTATTTATTGATACCGAATTAGCGCTGCACATACATTTATATTTAATCTTACTGTAAAAAACAAAACGATATGGCAATGTCGTCTAATCAACAAAAATTAACGAGCATTACAAGTACAATCCCTAAAGTCATTGCTATTCTATCATGCAGACTAGCTGACCCGCGCAACTTCGTGTAATATTTTTCACTACCTTTTACCCGCGACTTCGTACGCGCTAATCCCGAATTTTCCCATTGTCGTGGGAATTTCGGGAAATCCTTCCTTCGTGCTTCCCTACACTCCCCAAGGAACCTATACGCCAAATTTCAGTTGTCTAGAATCGATAATTTCAGTTGTCTACAATCGATAATTTCAGTTGTATACAATCGATAATTTCAGTTGTCTACAATCGATAATCTCAGTTGTCTACAATCGATAATTTCAGTTGTCTACAATCGATAATTTCAGTTGTCTACAATCGATAATTTCAGTTGTCTACAATCGATAATTTCAGTTGTCTACAATCGATAATTTCACTTGTCTACAATCGATAATTTCAGTTGTCTACAATCGATAATTTAACGTACTCAGTAACGGAAGAATTTTACATATTACTAGCTGACCCGCGCAACTTCGTCTGCCTCACATTTTCCATTACTGCTCCGCTCCTATTTGTGTAAGCGTGATGATATAGCCTTAAGAATTTTTCAAATCGGACCAGTAGTTCCTGAGATTAGCGCGTTCAACCAAACAAACAAACAATCAAACAAACAAACAAACTCTTCTGCTTTATAATATTAGTATAGAATAGATAAGTTCTTCATTACTATGCTCTCCTCCTATTAGTCGTAGTGTGATGTTATATAGCCTGTAGCCTTCCTCGATAAATGGTCTATAACATATATAATTACACACTAAAATAACTATTTAATTCGAACCAGTAGTTCCTGAGATTAGCGTGTTCAACCAAACTAAGTAATTCTTCCGCTTTATGATATGAGTATTAGTATAGATTTCAGCCACACGACCACTGCAAAACTAAGGCTTCCAGTTCCAAGCCGTCCTTATTCATGGACTGCTATTGTGATTCTTGTGTCGTGCAGACTCCCTAGGGTCTAGGAAGACTGCAGTTCTGCACGACGCATTTATCTCTATAGTTAAGGTGTAGTTTTTCACGCATCCGGCATCGTTCAAATTCCCATATCAGTCGCAATCTGTCAAAATGTAGGGTGATTAGAGATGTTTTTGACAGATTGCGACTAAAAGTAAGTAGGGCTAGATTCCATCATCCATAAATTGCAAAACTATTTAGTCCGTCAGTTAGAGTATTGAAAAATAATGGACACGTATTTTTTGTTTTTGTAAATCAATGAAATATTAATATGAATAGTAATAGTGACAAAGATAAAAAGCATCAAAACTCGGGAGTGGGGGCTCGTGACGTCACGACTCACTAAAAATTATGCGAAGGTGTGACGTATTGAGAATTTTAAAAGTTTCGTAACTTCGTCAATTTTGGTTCCCGTAAAAGAAAAAACACTGTTCAAATATTTTTTGTTAATCTAACTGACGAACTAATTAGATTTTTTCAGGACACAAGCCTATTTGAACTTAGATCTTCGGTCCACCTTAAACCGGGTCGTCAATCCGGAACCATTAGACCCCATCAGCGATCTGATCATGTCATTGTGTCAGTAATAATAACAAAATTAATATCCCTAACGACTTGTTACAAACGAAATGTAGCCAAAGAACTACAAAGTTTTCTAACAGATAACGATGCACCTACCTTTTGTTTCGGCGACTTTGGATTTACCCAGAAATATTTATTACTTTCTTCCCACTGATAAGATTTTTTTACAATACCACCGTGATAGCTCCGGTAAAAAAAAATATCTTTTGTTATTCCAAGTGCTAGTTTTAGCGGAGTTGCTTACTTATGTGAAAGGTAATTAAGTAATGTCTTAAGTCTTTTGTTCGAAGTTATCTTTTTATGTTTTTAAGTCGCTGATTCAAAAAAATGTTTAACGCGTTCTTCGTGGAATAGGTTCGTGTAATGTAGATAATGTTTTAGTTCCCATCGTTACCTATTTTACGAACAGAAAATTTATATGGGTCAGCCTAAAAGTTTCGGCTATCTAGCAAGAAGTTTTCAATGAAGAAGCGAGCTAGTAAATTAATTTTGAAAGCGACCGTGAAGCAGATGACTCAGTACAATACCGCTAATAAGATTGATAGTGATAACCATCGGAAGAAGTCCGTGGCTAGACGCTCGCCGAGGTTGAGCTATGTCACAGTGTAAGCGGGGCGCGGCACCACGCGATCGTAGGACGCTGTCGAATAAAAATATAAGGTAGAAATTGCATTTCAGTAATCAGTACGTCATCATAACCTTGTGTGTTGAAAGAAATATAATTTTGGCGTGTTATTTTGAGGTGTTTTCAGTACGATGGGTCGGCGCTTGTTATTATCATATTATAACTAGTTGTCAATAATAAGTCAACGACTTGAAGATAATTTGGTTTGATAGTGATTGTGATATTTACAATAATTATATTTTTACAGTGAATTGGGTGTTTAAAACCAAAATCAGATTTAACAACTGAGATTTATATCATAGGTATTTTTAGTTTCAACACAATTGTATGCTTCCAAAAACACAGTAACATAAGTAAATAATATTTTTGTGATAGGTCTGTTTAATATTATTTTTACAAATAAATCTTTCTATGAAAAAAGTTACTTATTTTTCTACACTGGCATAAACTGGGGTCCAGAATAATGTAAAATGTGAGATAAAACAAAATATATAACCTACATTTTAAAACTAAATGAGGTGAAATGAAACATTCTTTTCTCCTGGCGACTATTATGAGAAGAAAGTTGTAACAATTGGCTCAACTCAAGATATATTTTGAAAAAAATCTATATAGGATAATCGCCTGATGAACCTCCCCGCTGGCGCTGTGACCCCGGGCCGCGCAAAGTTGTCGAAGCTCAACTTTGTTTGTCAGCCTGTGTGTTTATTGCCTCCGTCCCTCATAAAATGTTATGAATGATACAGTTCGCGAGGCAGGGATTAACCGTTTAGTAGCTACGTTTCGTAACCATTATACGTTTAGTTCGGCCTTTTCCAGACCTTTTTGTGTTGAATATTTTCAGCTATATTTATATGACGGGTGTCCCGAGCACTTTTTAACAGCAAAACAAAGGTTCACATAAATGTTGTTGTGCATTGTTTTTAGTATGGCTCTGCTGAGATTTTCACTTCGCTGGAGATTTGCGCTGTTTGTTTTTGTTTTAAATAAATTTGTCTACGTATTTAAGTATCGTCATTTTAGTTATACTTTTCCCTAAGACCTTGATCGCTAGCTTTTCGAATTGCCTACTTTGTGGCCAGTGGCCATTTCGATTAATAATTTTATTTCTGTTTTACTCAGTCGACTAGCGATTAAGTTATGACGCAAAGGTATTACCCAGTTTGTAAATAAGTTTACGTACTCTTCAACATTGTTCCATTGCGAAGTTTCTTGTTATATTTTGAATGTTTAAGCTTATTTTATGTTCCATATCTTTTACTGTCGGTTTAGTACGTAAAAGAGTCGTTTACCATAGATTTTTAATGAGGGTACAGTTAACACTGTTCTAGTTTCATATCAGCTTTTTCTATAGATCTTTCTTAGTATTAACTATAAAAACTTAAGCAAAAACATTCAAAATTTCGTAGCAACAGAACGTAACGGAGCCTGCTACGCACAGAGGTGTTCGGAACAAGGAAGCCGCTTGATGTCCGTGAAGGAAGCTATCGGCACAGTCCGAGAAAATCGATGTCGGCTCCCCCTCATAGTTTGCATGGACGGTCCGGCACTCCGCGGCCGCCAAGTTAACAGACTCCTTGCGAAAACTACCAACCTACATCTGTGAATTTTTTATCAAAATATTAATATTATGGCTGGACGTAAGGGGTAGTGCTTTCGAGGTGTTTAGAAAAAAATTAAGGAACCGCGCCCCCTCCCCTCTTCTCGCCTACCGCGCCCCTCGCTCGTCCACGATGCAAAATTTTCAGTGCCCTGCGCACGGCTCGGCCGTTCTGATAATACTAGCTCCTGCTATGGATCCGCTTGTTTCTTTTGATGATTTTGTTTTCACATTTAGATAGTATTTCGAATTTTATACAGACCTACTATAGTATTAGTTTATAACAAGAATCTTGAATAATTCGATAGTTTTCCATCTTGACATGGACACGTAATCAAAATATGATTCACACAGAAGAATATCGCTACCGTTGTTGGCAAATATTCATTTAATTATGATTCCTATCTACCCACTTAAACTTACTAATCTCTTTGAAAACATGACCTCGAACAATTCAGTGTTTATTCTTTTTATCATAATCTTGAAGATCTTTTTCGGTTATTGACTTCGAATAAGGAAATGACATTTGCTTGTCATCTATTACGAGTTAATAATAATGAACAGAGACACGTATGAGCAACTATTTGTTTTGTTTTCTGATCAACTGGTCGATAAAAAGGTTGAAATTATTTCGATAGCAAGGTGACCCGCATCGTTCGAACACTTGCATTTATTGTAAACAATGCACTTTACTAAGTTTTAGAATTCGGAGGCTATTATTTTTTTACGTACAACATAATAAAAGGAGATTTAAAATTTAGAGAATTTCGTCGCAGGGCTCTGTCCGCCCGCATTGTAAGGGTGGGTGCTATCGCTGTCCTACTCGGACGCAGCTTCACCGGACATTTCGACCGGGCATTTCAATTTTGAGAAAGAGTAGGACCAGCCCCGTCCCCCGTGCGTCGCGGCCACCCCCGCTCGCCTCTCTCGCTCGCACTAAGGACACACAAAAGGACGAAGGAACGATAACTTCATCACCGCGCGACGGTCTCGCTCGCACACACGCTACGGTGGGGGACGACGTTGCGAATTGTTATTGAAGTCATGCCCCCGAAGGCGACTTCGGGAAGGCTGTCAGTTGCTAGTAAACGTTCGCAGCGTCCGTACCCGGGTGACCGCGACGCCGCGACGCACCTTCCACTACAAACTATAACGCAGCGCGCCACCGGGTTTACAAACAAGTGCCAAGTTGTTATCCTCTACTTCTTCTGTGATTTTAGTTTATTATAGACATTGTTAATTATTATTAGACTTTTCCGAGTGACAATAATTTATCGCTTCGCTACGATGAAACTTTTGAGCTTGTGACGCGAGTGTGTGTCGCGGTGCAGCGCCGTGTTGTTGATGGACCGGGAGCCGCGCTCGCAGTGTTTACACGCGCACACGTGGTCGCGCCGCTCAGCCGCGCAAGAAATGCCGCCAAAAACTTTCTTCGGGAACGTAGCCGCCGTCTGAGTCGCGAGCAGTCGAGCACGCGCGCGATATGAGTCACCTGTAGCGCCTGGCCAGCACGACTACATGTACGTCGACACGAGAAGTGCCGTTTTTTTATTATTTTTTTTTCGTTGGAGGAGACGGAGCTCTCCTTTCGATTGATGAATTAAATGGCTAACAGCAACGCCGTTTCGTCGACTCTACCGTCGAGGGACTATCATTGCAAGATTTGCGATCTCTACTTGGACACTGTCGATTCATTAGAGGTGCATTTGCAATATCACAAAGAGAACTTATACGTGAAGTGGGGTACGCAAAACTCACAGAATGATACCGACAACAATAACGGTGCGAAAGTGAAGATCGAGAGCACGGTGTCGGCGCCAGCCGACTCCAGCGACAACATGATCACCAAGCCTAGCCCGGAGTTCCAGCAGCGCGCCACGCCGGAGACGTCGGCGCAGTTCCCGCACCCCGCCACCCCGCAGAGCTACCACAGTGCGCCCTCGCCCTACCAGAACCCCGACCAGACCAACTTCTCGCCTGGACCACAGTTCGGTAACAACTACTCTCATTCTGGCTTCTCGCAAAATCAGCATTCAGAGCAGATCAACTGGGAGCAGTCCCAATATAACCAAGAATATCACAAGTCGAACCGGTTCCACCCGTACAACATGCAGGAGCGAGTGTCGCAGGTGTCGTCGTCGAGCCCGCTGTACGGCCAGCCACTCAACCAGCCGACGCCCTCGCCGTCGCCCAACCAGTGCGACAAGTGCGGCTTCGTGTGCGACTCCGCCGTCCAGCTCAACGAGCACTGCAACTCTGCTCACGCGGGCGCCAGCTCTGCGCCCACGTCGGCGTCCATGCCTTTTCAACAGTATCAGGGCAAGCAATACAACAACTCTGGCTATCAAAATGAAAACCCAAAGGTAAAGGAAGAGCATGAAGAATCTTCAGATATTCTAGATCTTGATTCCCAAAAAGTGGTTTACCAAGGAAATGAGGGTGACCAGCCGACTGCGAACTTTGAGGAAGCGCCGACTCAAGGCCGAGAAGTTAACACGCGGACAGTGCCCATGATGCCCTGGGAGACGCAGAAATTATACAGCAATCCACAACTTAACGGAGATGTATCTCTTTTCAAAGAACAAAAGATGTTTGCTGAACAAAAGGTGTATCAATCGGAAGCAAAAATGTTCCACCCCGAACAAAAGTTTGCCTACACACAAGACAAGTTTCTTGGCGTACATCATGATCAAAAACCTTTCATGCATGTTGAACAGAAAATATACCCAGGAGTACAAATGCCTCCTCTTACAGACTATTCGGGGCCGGTAGCATCTTCAAATCCAGATATGAAACCACCGTACCGACCATACGACTCGCCGGCGGCGCCACAGATAACTAGCACACAACCTGCGAATCCTACATCTTCGACACTTCCGACCATCGGAGGTAAAGGCGCTAATTGGAAATCAAATGAAGCCCGAAGGCCGAAAACGTACAACTGCACTGCTTGCAATAAATGGTTTACTAGTTCCGGTCATCTAAAGAGGCACTACAACACGACTCTGCACAAGAACGCGGTGCGGTCGTCGGGGCAGCCCGACCCGGCCACGCTGCCCATCTCCAACCACCACCACCCCAGCCGCGAGATGTCGCGCGCGCAGCAGCAGGCCGCCGACTCCAACACGCAGAGCCCGGCGCCGTCCGAGGACGCGCGCAGCGTGGACGACGCGCTGCAGTCGCCCTACGCCTCGCAGAGCTTCGAACGATCGCACCGGGTCGCCATGCAGTCCAAGTCACCGTACTCGCATCTTCAACAGGGTAACTTAGATAATAATTTCAGTAATAATCCTTTAGCTAATCACCCTTTACAGCATCAGGTCGGGTCGCATTCGCTCAATATAGGTAGTCAACCGCCGGGCATAGGGAACCCAAACGATAGTAATCACCAGTCATCTAAAGGTGTTGCAATATCAACGGCAGGGAATCCCCCAAACGGGGAAGCAGGTCCCTCTGTTTCTCAAAATCACCATATGAGGGGCCTGCTATCAGTGTCAACCAGCAATATTTCAACTCCAGTTCTAACGCAGAGTACGCCGGCGCTTACGGCGCACACGCTGCCTCCGTTCAGTCATTTGGGTGTCAACCCGTACAGCCCGAGGTCTACGGATCCTTTGGGGCCTTCGGTTCCGGACCCCACGCACACCCCTTTATATTTGGGTCAGAATTTTCAGCAGACTATAGCACCGAGTTACCCAAACGGGATGGCCCCCCACGTTATGGATATGGCTATCAACAATCTGCCTATAGCCAATCCGGCTACTTTTGGTGAATCCACACCGGAAGAGGTCGAAGTTATGGAACAAGAAACGTCGAGCGAGCCAGCTGGCGGCCGCCTGCCGAGCTTCTCGCAGCTCCAGACGCAGAGCTTCAGCGTTTATGTTTCTAACTATATCACGCAGCCTAACGTGGGGGGTCAAGTTGTGTCTGACGAGTCGACCGCCGGTTACATTATCGTAGACCCGGTCCACTCAGCGTTACAGTACGGCAATCCCGAAATACAAAGTATAGAGTACGATTTTAACTTCTCACCGAGAAAAGACAAGGATGTGATCGATTACGATCCGCAGCAGTCGAGAGTTTATCCGTACGGTTACGCCGTCGAAGGAAAAACTATAAAGCGCGAAGTTGACTTGTTACAAACAGATTCGGGCGAACTTCAGATATTGAAGATAGAGGATATCATGGACTACGCGAATAAGGAAAATTACGGATCTCAGATGAAGTCGCCGGCTAGTCCGGAGAGCGCGAAGGCGGAGAACGAGAGCCGGACCTCGCCCACGGTGTCGTCCACCGTGGCCAGCACGCCCCTCGCCGAGAGAAACCAGATGAAAAAGTCGGCCGCCACCACCGTGCACAAGTGCTACGAGTGCGACAAGTTGTTTAACAAAGGCTGCTACCTCACGCAGCACAACAAGACGTTCCACTCGGGCGCTAAGCCATTCAAGTGCATACGGTGCGGCAAGCGTTTCTCCGACGATGCGTCGTACGAGTGGCACTGCATAAAACACTCTGACAATAAGCCGTTCAAATGTAACGAGTGTCCGAAGTCGTTCAACCACAAGTCCGACCTGCGCCGCCACATGTGCCTGCACTCGGACTGCAAGCCATTCACTTGCGACCACTGCGGAAAAGGTTTCATCAGGAAAGATCATATGGTTAAACACTTCGGCACTCACAAGAAGAAGATCCGTTCGTCGTCGTCGCCAACGTCGGCATCGGTCACGTCGACATCGATGTCGCTCACGAGCGCGCGCGCGATCTACGTCGCTTACAACTGAGCCGGCGCTACGCGAAGCACTCACATATCATTTCATAACTGCAGATACTTCGTACGGCATTTCTTCTCCCTAGGCTCTGTAGAGATTCGAATCCTGCTGAAACACCGGGATGTATATATTTAGAGCGCGTCACATCGCGGCCGGCGACTCCGGCGCTCGCGTTCCGTTCGCGGCTCGTTTTTTGTTGTTCATTCAAGCTAACCTTGCGTCCGGCCGGCACAAGGTGACTTTACATGCCTGGCTGTCTGGCCGCTAAACGTATAATTACATGACGTTAGAGTAATTCTACGATATCATTTAGATCAAACCATATCATTTTTACATATTCAATACGGAAAGATACGTAGGAATAATTAGATAAAATAAATAACGTCGTTTTATTTCGAAAATATCAGACGCGACGTACATCACATATCTTATTTTATTGTAAAATATTATTAACGATAAGAAGTTTTTTTTACTTTAGTTAAAATTCTATGTTTTCTTATGATTGTTGAAGTTTACGAGCGATAGGTATGTGTATTTTGAAAACTATTTAGAGTATTTTTTGTAAATATTGGGACACGATTGCCAGATTTGTTTTAAGTAGGAACTGGAAAATACAAATCGTACGCCGGAGATAAGTGTTTTGCTTTAATTATACGATGGGTACAAATTTAAATTCAAACGGTTTAGATGAATTGCCAAAATATAGGTTTAATGGCAAACGTTCGTAATGATGAAAGGCGGAGTAGTGCGGCGCCGTGGATGCGCCTGCGCTCGAGCGGCCGCGCGCCCTGCCATGTAGCTATTTAGCGTTTTGTTCTAGGTGTAAAATCTTCTATTGATTATATTATTACGTATTGATATTTTCCCGGTGCTTCCTATTATTATTTTGTCTGTTATCATTTTGTTTTAATATTGTAAGCTAGTTGACTTCTTTGTTTAAAATTCAGATTTTTTGCTAAAATGATACTAATTTATGTCCAATTATGTTACCAATACGTTACTTGAACGAATTTAGTTATACATTGCTGTTTCGTTAGTGGTAGGAAAGTAGTCTTCCTAAACGTTGCCAAATTGATTCCGCCAACTGTCTGTTGCGAAACGATTTAATTTTTAATGTTTTTTAGCCTAATGATAATGAAATTCTCTAGCAATAATTTAAAGTAATAATGTAAATGTTTTTTGTATAGTATTAAAATAAAATGGTCACGATTTATTGATTTATGTACCGAACAAGTAAAAAGGGAATCATGAGTTATTTGTATATAGAATTGTGAAAAACGGTAAAATCACAGATCTAAGGACATATCAAGGCCACATGTGCGTGCGCTGGCGTGTCAATATACTCGCCGCGCGTCAATGTCGCTGCAAGTTTGTTTAGTTGACCCGGAGTCACTCGCGCTGCTTAGTGTTCACACCATGTATGCGTCAGGCCGTACATTGACACGCCACGCTGCCGCGTCCATATCATCGGTTGTTACACAAATCTAATAGCATCTATTCATTTTTCATGAAACAAAAATGTGCAATATGAACATTATATCGACTTAATTTTTGATAATGTTTGTATTTGAATGTTGATTATATTTCAGAAATATTTTTATACAAATAGAATTACACTAACAACGTTGATCTACCTCATCAGCGCATAATTATACGTTATAAAATAATTTCATTCCGAGAATTGAGATGATATTGATTGCGATATTGTTTAGCGCATACCAGTGACCAATAACTCTTGTCAGCTCGGACCGATATGGCCTACCTCTTAAGAATTAATTAACTTTAAATGAAATGTACGACTAGTGCGATCGTCAGATCACATCTCCAACTGACGCCTGAGATCGTTCACATACTTGCCAATATACAACATGAAACGACTTCAGGCTTCAAACATCGCACAATATCAATATATACAATATTTCTGATAAATTATATGAGCTGTTTGTGAAAAGTAATACATAAAAGTGTTATATTGTTGAGAATATTGTAAAACAGTTTTTTTCATATAGCAATAATAATGTGTGAAACAATATACGAAACTTAACTACCTCAAGTAACGAGTAATAGGGTTAGAGTGTTGTGAGGGTTGGTGCGCGGCTGGAGGGCCGGCCTCCTATATACCTCATCTTGCCTTCCATGTTACGTTATAGAGTGATACTTTATACAGCTCCACCGGCACCTCAGCCGCGCCGCAGCCTCTCTCCCATATATATATATATATTAGAAGGCATGTATGTCTCCCCTCGTACTGTTTAAAGCACACACTAGTAGTATCAATTAGATTATAACCTATGTAAATATATAATAACGATAAATTTGTTATTTATCATATTCTATTATCGTACTCATCGATAGACTTATTTTTAAATAAGTTTAACGTAGCGATTTCAAGTTTATAACAATAGTATTAAGGATGATAAAATTTAAGATTTTTTGTGATGAATATTTGTGTATAATGTATTAATTTAATAATCAGTTACCAGAGGATTTCTGTTACATTGAGTTGAGTAAAGTTGGAAGAGTTAAATACGATAAGATGTTGTTTTCTTTATATTCTTAATCCCTCGTCCAGTCGTGTCTGTATATCTGTAGTGACAGATATTGCATTCATTTTTATTATTATTGTCATTTGTTAGCGTAGCGACAAAATTTAACATCATTAGGCGACGTTCGGGTGGAAGCGACCACTTGCCACTGTAGCAGGGTTATCAGTGAACAGCTCTCATGAACTGAAGTTATCTTAAGGAGTTTTCACTCGAGTGTTGTCTAAGTCTAGAGATAAGTCTTGATTATAGATATATCTAGTTTAAGGCGACAGATCTGTCACACCGCTACGGCGAAGGCTCTGTGCTCTGCGTCGCTCGCTTGCGCTTGACGACACTCCATCGAACTTATCAATTGACACGTATCTTGCTACGTTAGATCTCATTTTACGATAATACGAGATCCTCAAGCGTGAGCGACGAGCCACACAAACTATTCCTATGCGAACTTTTTGTATGTAAACAGCCAAGCGATTTTTTGATTTTTATGTATTTGTACTTTCCAAGTATATTAGACGGGAACAAAGGTAACTACAGTGTTGTACTGGTTATGTTTGCAATGTCGCCGAAGTCGCTGTAGCAGTAGTATTCGTTTCAGATCTGTGAGTTAATATAAATTTAATGTGAACTTATTCTTGTTTCATTTTCCTATATCCCCCTGCCATGTGCGATTTTTTATGCTGAGCAACTTATTTTATTTCTTGTAATTAATCTGAACTTAGATCAACAAAATTTATGTTTGCCTTTTTCATATTTTAAAGAGTTCTCAAGCCACTGAGCTAAAATGTGGCTTAGAAAACATTTTTATGATCGCAATCACATAAATGGGTCAAATAAAATAATTTTTAAAGTTATTTTTTGTTGAAACAGCAAAAACCAACTTTGTTGATAGGTTTGCTTTAAATCTTATTTATTTAATTAGTAATTATGTGCTCACAGAGAAATAATAATAGATAATCTCTGTTAATTGGAAATAAATTTAACAATGATGGCCCATTTTGTATGTGTTAGCAACACATTCACCCTGACAAAAAAAGCAATTTGCTAACGCAGTAATTAAAATAATTGTGATTCATAAAAAATGCCATAACTTCCTTAAACCCAATCCTACACTCTCTAAAACTGCTACACATGTTTTGACCCTAGCCTCATATCGGAGAAATAATCATGATATTGCAGAACTTTTCTAGTATCTACAATGTTTTTAAAATACACCATGATGACTAATTAAAATGACTAGACTACAATAAATTCTTCCATTTGAGGCTAAGTTAGAAACAAAGCACACATCAACACATGAAACAACACAAAAAAAACAACCTCAATAACAAAATTTACACCAAAAATAAAATTAGCTTCGGTTGATTTTATCTTTGACCTAAAAGTAAGGACTAGAGATCGAATAATGGATGCGTATTTACCTAAAGTTAATTTTTGCCTGACATACTATGTAGGACTTCTCGGAATATTTTAATAACTATCACTACATATTATAAAACAAAGCCCTCCGCCGCGTCTGTCTGTCTGTGTGTCTGTCTGTTAGCAATAAACTCAAAAAAGACTGCACTGATTTTCATGATGTTTAACACCAATGGGTAGAGTGGTATTCGTGGAAGGTTTTAGTATATAATTTATTAAGCGGGCAAAACCACGCGCATGAACTAGTTCAAAATAAAAACCCGGGATTATGGTACCATGGTAAAAAACCGCCATTATAAGTACTTGCATTTTGAGGCATGTTGTCATACTTTTTTCTGACCCTCAAATTAGGGAAAAGCATCCTTATTGTGTTGTAATAAGGCAACTGTCATTTGAGTCAAATCGGGTATCACATCGCACGGAGTATAAGTACTTATTTGGTTGTTCCTGGAATTGAGAGACCTGTCGACAAAACAATGCTTTCTGTAACAGTCAAAATCGTAACTTTTTAACACTTTAGGCAACTATGCATCGTTATACGATCTCTAGTCACGACACAACTTTACTGGAGAGGAGCTGAACTGCTGTATGCTGCGTAGCTAACCTACTGCGCCGAGTAGCAAGCACAAAGGAGGCGAAGCAGAGGGATAAGTATACAATTACCAGGCTTAATAAGGGCTACGAGTCGTAAGTATACTGAAATGATTGTTAAATGAATATACCGCGTGTATCTGACATCGACGCACAAACGATTTCCATGGGTCCAGGGCATGACTGGACTGGGGACTGTTGGAATTTTTCGTCGGTTCTTTTCTCATTTTTTTCAAGAGTACCACAAATAGGTATCAGCTCAGCTGAGCTGATATCTATTTGTGGTTTTATTCAGATTGCTCTTTGTAGTGAAAGTAGTTAATTAATTATTTTTTTATTAAAAATCTCATTGGGTTAGGTCAGAATAACGATTATGAGCAGTCTAAAGTAAAAAAAAACCCTTGAAAAAATGAGAAAAAAGCCGACGAAAAATTCTAAGTCTTGGGTGTCCAGAATCATGCCCTGGACCCATGGAAATCGTTTGTGGGTCGATGTCAGATACACGCGGTAGATATTATTTAGGTTATTTTGATAGAGTAGACTCAGTTCGCTAAAATCATGAAAAGGTAAAATATTTGTTTGTAATAGGTAGGTATTGTAGGTAATCTCTGGAAGTACTTATCCGACGTCGAATTATTTTTCACTACTTCTTAGAATTTAGGGATCGCTGCTATAGGCTACATTTATCTCTGAAAAAATAGACTTATCCTGAAGCCGAGACAAAGCCTGTTTTCTCAAAAACTGTGAATAGAAATCGAGATCTACGACAATGGACTGGTAGGTTAATACCAGCTTATTGTCCTAGTACTTGTGGAGAAAAATATATTTTCTTATTTCGTTACAAAAATAAAGTAACAAAAATATGGTATCTGCAAAAAGTATACCTACCTAAAAACATAATCATAAATTAACAAAACAGTGACTACAGAATTTTAAAATGTTTCAAGTTTTTAAATGAATCCGAGAAGGTTGTAGCGCGTAGCAGATCGGGTGCTCATACAAAAGACTTCAACGGGCCACGTCTCTACGACACTCGAAACACGAAAATCGAAAATAATTTGATTATTAATATTAATATCAATGTTTAATAAATTTTACTACGAAAAAGTATTTATTTCTTAAATATTATTTACTGTAATTGAATATTTTAGTACACAAATGTCACTGTTTTATTATTAACTCACTTTTAAAACGAATCAGTCTGACCGATTTTGAAGGATTTTTTGTACCTGTCTTTAAACCACCTATATACGCACAAAAAATGCAAACGAAACCTAATAAAATAATTTATTTTTGAAATTTTAGATTCGGGAATAGTTACCATAAAAAACCGATGGAACCTAATTCAGGAACTAAAGTTGTTTTTGACGTGTTTTTTTTAGTTTTACCGTTATTCAAAAGAGAAAAAAAAAACCTATTTGAAATATTTCACAAATTATGAAATGAAAGAGTGGAGAAAGGGCTCTGCCTAGGAGGGAATGGTTGAGCAAAAAATCAACGAACAACCACATAAAAAGTGTCGAGACGGTAAAACTTATACACTTATTTCTACCTAGTTCTTTGCAACAAGCAAATCGCTTAAAATTCAGTCTAATAGATCTACAGAGAGGTTTATTTCACCTTATCAATACTGAATTGAATGGCTTGGAAGTGAAGGCTTATAACAGAGACCCAATTATACTATTTTTTATACAATGTTTGCATTCGTATGTCAGTCGCAATTCGTCAAAAATATTTGGAAATTGAGTTTTTTTATGTCAGAATGCGAATGTAAAAAAAATTGTAGAATTCATGGCTTTTATGTTCAAAACAACTTAATACAAGCCAGAGCTAGGGCTGCCATAACATAATTTGCCTTTTAAAAGCAACATTCGGGTGAAATTGAAACTTTTCCCCGGACGCAATAAAAAAAATTAACCCTAAAAACCTTTTTTTTTTTTTATTAAGTAAATCATTTAACTTCTTTGCGATATAAACTACAGCGTAACAAATTAAACACAAAAATAACTAGTACCTAGAACACTGCTCTTTTGGCACCAGGTTCAAAACAACAGGAGGGGGGGGGGGGGGCAAATATTTGTCTGTGTGGAAAGAATTTCAGTGTCACAACTGTAACAATCAAGTGAAGTCGAAGTAAAGGGCGAGCGAAGCGAGCTCGCAAATTTTAATACCTTGGCTCGGATTGGATTGGAAATTTCTGTTAACTACTCGGTATCTAGTTCGATAAAAAGTCAAATTATGCCTAAAAAAGTGAGAAATAATGATGAATTAATACGATTTACGAACGACGACGTTAGCTTATATGCGGCTTACAATTACAAATTATTTTTTGTAATTCGGGTTGTACCCGGACCCTTTTTTAAAACCCCGACCGGACGCTTTCCGTACGCCCTCCAAACTAGGACAAATCCGGGGAAACCCGGACGGATGGCAGCCCTACAGAGCTCATCTTGCGAGCAAGAGCTCACGTGTTCGATTCCTAGTTCAGACAGTGCAATAGCGTTTCATCATTAGTCTCTTTTCAGTACGTAGCTTAATACGGATATATTTTATAAGGGTGGATACTTAAACCAGGATCGTAGAAAGTTACAATAATAAGAGTAATTATAATTTTCCTCATTTACTGGATGTCGTGTTTCACTAATAAACCTTTCGTGATTAGGCTTATAAAGTATAATAAACAGTTTAGGAGAGTTAAAACCAACAATTTTAGGATCATATGTTTGTAAGTAGTTTTACGCAAATGTTGTGAATTCTGTAAGGCAGACAGGCGCGGCGCGACAGGATGACAATGATAGATACTAGAAGTACTTCAGATCCGAAACAGCGTCATTCGCATGGTTTCTGTAAAAGAACGTTGCGCCCGTTTGAGGATGCCTCACTTCGGCTTTTAACCGGAAATGATGTATTCGTTTCCCCGAAAAATGACTCAACTTCCTACACTCACTATAGGAGTATTTCAAACAAGGAAATTAATCAAAAAATAATGTTAGACGTGCTGGTTTATACATATTATAGGTACTCACGTATAACATGATGATTATATACCTTTCAGATGGTGCAAGAATATTTAGAACAAGTGTAATGGTTTTAGAGATTACGCTCCCCCTATGCATTATAAACCAACAAAATCCACACTCTCTCTTTTTATAATAGAACCTATTATTTAAAGAATAAAGATAGGGCCTACCTGGGTTCAAACCCACACGTAAGTCGGGGAAATTACCCCTGTGCCACTTGGAGACTTTATTTAAGAAACAAAAATCTAAGAAAAACTAATTTTGCACAAAACAAATACTAATAAACCAGTCCACCTGCCACTTTTAATGAGCTAAACTTCATTATAATTAAATTAAATTAGTGATGACGCTAATAAGATAAAGGGAATACGTTTAATAAAACTGCTTCAAGTAGGTATTTAGTGGTATCAGCGGTTGATCAGAGAGTTTGGACCTGTCTGGGTCCGAGGCTTGAAATGATACCTTGTTTTTTGAGATGTAGTGGTGCTCGACCTGTGTACAAAAATAGGTACCTATGTAATATTATTCACATTCAAGCGCTCAACCATATCTATAGTTCAGAATATCTTATAGTTTTTTTAGTATCGTAATGACACAATGTGAAAAAAAAAACAATGTAAAACTATGTAGATGAAAATATAACAAAAAATATGACAGCATTCTTTGGATAACCTTTACGAAATAGCATCTATGTGTTGTGATATAGTGCAAGTTGTCAAGAGCCAATACTAGTGATTCTGTTTTCTAATTCTAGAAGTGTACTAAAAGTACTGTCTACAGCGCACTATACTATAAAATAGTGTTGTTAAAATCTGGAACTGCAACTACTTATATCCATATAAATCAATGCGTATAGTTTGTGGGACTTCCGATAAAACTAGAATTAACTAGTCTTAGGTGTAGTTTAATATACTTGAAGTGTGGTTTGCTTGTTCTAGAACAAGCCAATCTCACGCCTCAGCCCCTACAGTAGAAGAAGACGTTCATTGCACCGCCGGGAGCCACAAGGCTGTTCCCAGCCACAGCAGGCACGGGCCTGCAGACAGCGAGCGATGTATGGGTGGCTCGACGTCAGAAAAGGACCAGACCCAGGTTGATGGCACAGTGTTCCACCCGCGCCTCTACGAGATGTTAGCATATTTTTTTATTTTTTTTTATTAGGGAAAACAAACAATTACACACTATAAATGGTTAACAAATAATTGGTACGAGACTGCATCAGTGTGCAACTACGTTATCCACATCTTATATAATTAAAATTGGAAGATACATGCACGAGTACAATAATACTTAGCTTAGTACTAATACTATATAAATTAAAAGGGAGAAAAAAGAAAAAACAACATAAATAATAGACGAAGCCGGCTCGGACCGGTGCCTTTTAAAAAGTTAACAGGGCCCAAAGAACGCAAAGGGCATTTCGAAAGTAAAAGTCTGACACTCTCCTCTGTGTAAGAGGATTCCGGGTGAAACTCGCTTCCATCTTCGGCCTAATCATCACTTTCCATCAGGTGAGATTTCGGCCAAGAGTTTCCCCGTTTTGCATTAAAAAAGAAAATAAGAAAGTAAAAGTCTGATACTCACATCCACTCCGCTAAGAGGGGTCATTTTGATGATTTTGGTCCAAAAAAGAGCTAGTATAAATGCTAAAGCTAGTCGCACAAGCTCAGTTTGATTTGTGATGCATCTCATCAGTGAATGCGCACAACCAAAAGGAACTTTGCCAGAGTTGATAATCCGTTCCACATATTATTTGTCAGCCATTGAGGTAACAGTGATTCTGTTTGCTCTTAGGCTTTATATATCGCTAACCATCAAACGAGACCGAGGCTATGAGCGTGTACATCAGAAATAAACTACTCAACAAGCTTGATATAGTAGTACAACTTCCTAAATTAAAGCATAGGTGTAAGTTAAACTTTCTGCAAGAAACTAATATTTAATTAGAAGTGCTACTTACAAAAATGTACGAAATCGACAGTAAAATAGTCCCATGACCTGCAAGTCTAAAAAGGCTACTTTAGCAGAATCAGAAAGCAAATCTCGGTATCCGTGACTGTCAAATTTTCCCAATCAAACAAACAGGCTCCTTCTGGATAAGCTCGCTCCATCGTAGAATTTGTTTCTGTCCTCTAACCAAGACTAGAGTCAAGAGCAAACCCATCAATACTAATATTATAAAGCAGAAGAGTTTGTTTGTTTGTTTGGTTGAACGCGCTAATCTCAGGAACTACTGGTCGGATTTGAAAAAATTATTCAGTGTTAGATATATTGGTAGGCTATATATCATTACGCTAAGACAAATAGGAGCGGAGCATTAATGGAAAATGTGACGCAGACGAAGTTGCGCGGGTCATCTAGTCACAAATAAAAAAAAATAAAAAAAGCAACCTTGAACCATTAGGTTCAAGGTTGCTTTTTTTATTTTTTTGTTTTTTTTTATTAGTTGCGTTAGCGATAAAGATGGAAATTAAATTTGACAGATTAATAATTATGATTCTCCTAAAATGGCCTCTTTAGCCCCCCAGAGGCTCTAGACAAAGGGTCATTCTATGCGCGAATGCGATTGTCGAAATGCTAAAATATTAGGAATTAATCACGTGAAAATAGGCTTGTGTCCTGCAAAAATCTAATTAGTCCGTCAGTTAGATTATCAAAAAATATTTGACCCGTATTTTTTCTTTTGTTACGGGAACCAAAATTGACGAAGTTACGACGCTTTTAAAATCCTCAATACGTCACACCTTCGCATAATTTTTAGTGAGTCGTGACGTCACGAGCCCCCACTCCCGAGTATTGATGCGTTTAATCTTTGTCAATATTCATTGATTTACAAAAAAAAAAAAATACGTGTCCAATATTTTTCAATACTCTAAATGACTGACTAAATGGTTTTGCAAGTTTTGGATGATGGAATCTAGCCTATTGGAACGTGTTTGTCACTCCTATAGGTACATTCTTGACGTTCTGACAATCGCCTTCGCCTCGCTTCCGCTGACAGACTGTCATATTTTGTCTAGAGCCTCAGAACAAATACTAGAGCTGAGAGCCAATTCTGCAAATTTTCACATTCGCATCGCATTTCCATGTCAATAACAATCAGTCTAAAATATTGTATGAAAATTAAGGCTTTTTTGACAGTTTGCGATTGACATGCGAATGCGAAAGTTGTTTAAAAATTAGCAGAAAAGGTTAGATTCCATCATCCACAAATAGCAAAACTATTTAGTCCGTCAGTTAGAGTATTGAAAAATAATGGACACGTATTTTTTGTTTTTGTAAATCAATGAATATTGACAAAGATAAAACGCATCAAAACTCGGGAGTGGGGGCTCGTGACGTCACGACTCACTAAAAATTAAGCGAAGGTGTGACGTATTGAGGATTTTAAAAGCGTCGTAACTTCGTCAATTTTGGTTCCCGTAACAAAAGAAAAAACACGGGTCAGATATTTTTTGATAATCTAACTGACGGACTAATTAGATTTTTTCAGGACACAAGCCTATTGGGCTTTAGAGCTGGGTGCCAAAACTACTAATTTCTAAATTTCATTCGCGTGTCAGTCGCAATCTGTCAAAAATGTATAGAAATTAAGGCTTTTTTGACAGATTGCGAATGTTGCTTAAAAGGTAGTAGGATTGGCCCTCTGGTCGCACTAGCTCAGTGTCAACCAAATCAGGGAATGTTATATTATAACTAGCTTTCTCCCGCGACTTTACACCCGCATATATACCGATTTTCCCGTTCCTGTAGGAATTTTGGCAATCTTTCTTAATATTCCCCTACACTCTCCAAGGAACCTACATGCCAAATCTAAGCTTTCTACGACCAGTAGTGTTAGCTCTACGTTGTCTGTCAGTCACTGAGGCACTCATAAACAGAAGAGTTTTATATTGTTTTGATGTTGAATTTCAACACAAGACATAAAAACTTCGAAGCCAGGAGTAAACTTGGAGCGAAAACTGAAAATTTTGTCTGTTTGATAATGTTGAACTTCATACAAAAACCTTCCTAAGCAATCGAAAGTAAACTACTCTCAAGAATAGAACAATGGGCTTGTCTCCTGAAAAAATCTAATTAGTCCGTCAGTTAGATTATCAAAAGATATTTGACCCGTGTTTTTTCTTTTGTTACGGGAACCAAAATCGATGAAGTTACGACGCTTTTAAAATTCTCAATACGTCACAACTTCGCATAAGTTTTAGTGAGTCGTGACGTCACGAGCCCCACTTCGAGTTTCGATGCGTTTTATCTTTGTCAATATTCATTGATATACAAAAACAAAAAATACATGTCCATTATTTTTCAATACTCTAACTGACGGACTAAATAGTTTTGCAATTTGTGGATGATGGAATCTAGCCTATTATATTATTACAGATACACACTAGTTCAGTTTGTAATCGTGCTACATGTTTATTAAAGCATAATCTGCCTAGCTTTGTTGATGACGGCTTCCAGTCAAACCGGATGCAATTGGATACCAGTAGGTATTTTACTTGGAACGACGTCCTTACCAAACTCCACAGCATCTAAAACCCTGTAAAACGATTGGCCAGCGACAGACTGGTTATCAAAGGTCTGACAACCAGTAACGAATGTCAAAGATCTTCAAATGACAGCCAGTACCATTGTTCGCGAGAGGAATGTACTGATGAAAGAAATGAAACTATGATGGTTTTTTAAAGTGAAATTTAGTAAATTAAGTTATACTAGTAGCAGCTTTTCAAATATATCAAAGACACTGACAGTACAAAAACAACAATCAAATCAAATATGAAAATAAATAATCAAATACAGAACTGTTGCCAGCCAGTCGCCAACAACCATCAACCACTTAAGGCCGTACCCTGACCAAATAACCTTGAGCATTTTTTCCCTCAATAACAGCGCAAGAGAAACAATAGCGAATACGCTCAGAATGTTGAATAAAATCGTTATAAAATGTAATTTTGGTCGTTTGAAAAATACTTCTACCAAAATGTTCATAATTAAATTGCCTATCCATTAGTGTAAGTACAAAATCAAAATAATCGCTAGTTTTCGAGAAGATGCATGTTTTCAATATTTTTTTCTCATTTCTGTGGTTTCTTTGTGAGGAGATTACTTAAACATTATACTTAGTAATAAAAAATAAAATCTACCATTTTGAAGCCAAGATTATGTAGAAATTAAATGTATTTTTTATTAGTTGATATTTCTTTTGGATAAAGAGTAGATAGCTCCAAAAAACTGCACAAAAAACGGCTAGCGCTGCGTTTTGCTCGGGGACGCGCCTTAAAGTGCTTTCCGAGACATACAGTAGTCTTTGTCTTAGTATATACCCATTCGAGCGCCTCCAACTAAATCATACCTTCAAATTGAACTTCCTACAAAAGTCAGCTAGAAATCGAGAGTAAACCAGTATAGATTTACTAAGCTAGTCACACAACTCAGTTCCATACCGCGGTGCATGTCTGAAAGGGAACGCGTGCGAGTCTGTCCGGACTGCAGAAGCCGGACAGCCAGCCGGCTCGATGACCTACACCGGTTTCGCTTTCGTTCGAAGGTCACAAGTAGTCACAACTGAATCAGAGCCGAGTAGGGAGGTGACTGCACTGGCAGCGGTATCGATAAGTTGTATTTGTGTTTGTTGGTACGGACATGTGTCTCGTTGTGAATGTAAGGCATAGTGGTGTAACTATTTGAGGTAGATGTAAGAACTTTGAATGAATGAATTAATGTTTAGTTGCAAGAATAAAGGTAGGTAGTTATTACATGTAGGTAGGTAGTCTTACCTATGATAACGTGCATTTGTGCTAGCTTAGTGGTAGTTATATTATCATTGATCAGGCTAGGGTTTGAATTGGACTTATAGTGTTTCCATAGACAATTTAGTTTAGATAGAATTAGTATTTCTGCACCTTTGTATTCCTTTTGAACATAAGAAACTAAAAATCTATATTTAGTATAACTAAATGAACTTGCTTACAATACCTGATTATATTTAGTTTTAAAGCATTTTTCCGTTTCTTTTCAATCGTTCGTTCGATATTTCATTATCACGTTGGTCACGTCGGTACATCACTAGCTACCAATAACGTCGAGATTCGTTGTTGTAATAACAACATTATTTAATTGAACACATGCTCGCGACAAACTCAGTACATATTTGTCGAGGCATATTGCGTTTCTTATTTATCTAAGCCTTTATATTATCTGTAACTGGATTAGGTTATGTGATAGCCCGGACGTTTTTGTATATGGCACATAGTTTTTGTCAGAACTTTGCATATCTTTTTATTTTAATATCTCGGAAATTTAGGTAGGACACTTAGTGATGTTGGATGATAAACATAAAAATTATGATGAAATTTATTTGAAACAGGCTTTTGCCTGCGACTTTGTACGACTTCGGATTTTTTCCGTTCCCGTAGGAATTTCGGGAAATCCTCTCTTAGAACTCCCCAAGGACGTGCAGTTTCCTACGACCAGTAGTTTTGGCTGTGAGTTGTCTGTCAGTCATTCAATCAGTAACGGAAGAATTTTATATACATACTAGCTGACACGCGCAACTTCGTCACATTATTCATGAATAATATCGCTATTAAAAAATAAGAGTTGTTGATAGAAGGGTAAAAATTTGGGATTGTATGTATTTTTAATGCCACATTATACATAAATAAATATATTAGATTTTGTACAAAAATTAAAAAAAAAATTGTGTTGGACAACCCTTATCTATACTAATATTATAAAGCAGAAGAGTTTGTTTGTTTGTTTGGTTGAACGCGCTAATCTCAGGAACTCCTGGTCCGATTTGAAAAATTCTTTCAGTGTTAGATAGCCCATTTATCGAGGAAGGTTATAGGCTATATCATCACGCTAAGACAAATAAGAGCGGAGCAGTAATCGAAAATGTGACGCAGACGAAGTTGCGCGGGTAAGCTAGTCACTAATAAGTATGAAAAATAAAAAGTAGCCGATTCTCAGACCTACTGAATATACATATAAAATTTGCTAAAAATCGATCAAGCCGTTTCGGAGGAGTAAGTAACTAACATTGTGACACGAGAAATTTTATATAGAAGATTAGAACAGTTTTCCCTCACGGCTTCTCCCGGCTAATTTTTTTAAAATTTTCTTTCATGCAGAATCTCGCTTTGACAATTAGGAACATATCTATAAAAGAATGATCCAATTTGAATCAGTCGTTATGATGTTATGCGGGTACATACATTTCAGCGATTCATTTTTAGGGTTCCGTACCCAAAGGGTAAAAACGGGACCCTATTACTAAGACTTCGCTGTCTGTCTGTCTGTCACCAGGCTATATCTCAAGAACCGCGATAGCTAAACAGTTGAAATTTTCACAGATGATGTATTTCTGTTGCCGCTATAACAAAAAATACTAAAAAACAGAATAAAAAATATTTAAGGGGGCTTACATACCGCGGACCTGTGGACGGCGAGCTATGGGTGGCTCGCCGTGCGCCCGTCTTCTGACGACAGGCCGTGTCAACGGTGCGTTCGTGTTCCACGCGCGCCTCAAAGAGAGTCAGCACACAAAGGGGCCCGGAAGGGCCGACTTCTGCCGGAGTCGCGGGATTATTCGAAAGAGATACCTTGGCTTCGGAACACAAAGGGCACATGAAGGAACATGGATGGGTTTTAGTAAAAAGAAGTCTGACACTCCCTCCCGCTCCGCCCAGAGCGGGGGAAGTCATTGGATGATTTACCATCACTAAAAAAAAAAAATTGGCCAGTTATTATATATACAGATATGTTTATGTTTCGTGACGATTAATAAAGAGGAAATAATGATACCCACGCTCGCCGTGTGTCACTTGCCGTGGATCAGAGTCGGAGTCAATCTTTTGCGTTTTTTTAGTCAGCCATGAACTGCTGTTAAAAACATAATTAAAAGTAAACGTAAACAAACAAATAAAAACTACTTTTATTTATTAAATCACTATTTTTTTTTTACTTTCTCGGGTCCCTGGAGACTCGGTCCTTTGGTAGGCGTACGACGGGCCGAAACCAACTCGCAGAGGCCCCGTTAGACATTTCAAATGTAATGGGCACCAACCGGCGATTATCCCTGTATGTACTGTGAAAGTATTCCCAAGGACAATCCCCGGTTGGAGCAGTACTATTGCAGAATATGGAAACAAAAGATGAAACGCTATAGGTTTGGGTGGTTTAGTGAACTGATAATTGTTTATTATAGAAGAACTATTGCCCCCTGCCTGACCACTAACAATATACACGGCTTCTAAATGGCAGGGGTGACTTGCACACTCAATGAATGGACCCCCGAAAACCTACCAGCATCTTACTTCATTACACATCCTTCTCTCGAGCACGTTTGCTCTAGCGAATCTCCACTCAGACCGGCCGATTAAGGCAAGAAAGAGGTGGGAGCTCTGTTCCTCGTTAGTGTTCACCCAATAAAGGCAAGCCGGAGATGAGGAACAAGACTTCTCCCGGGAGATTAGGTTCGTGGGGTCGCTACTGCCCAACAGTTCGCCACAAAACTGCCTTGCGGATTGTATCTCTCTTTGTCTGGCCCCTCACCCTAGGTATATACCCGATGGACCTGATGTCATCATCAGGTCCATCGGTATGCGCAAGCTCCACCACGATGTCAACGTAGAGATACTGCGGTAGGGCGTAATTTTACTTTTTTATTTTATTTATTACTCTATTTTATGAGAAATCCTTCCACTCCGTACTAAAATTTACCAATTTTCTTCCAAAGGACTGCTCGGTAACTCTTTCGAACAAATTCCGAAACACTTTTAAAAGTCTACAGAACTTGTTTAGTTTAGATTACGTTCGATTTTCGAGTCTCTTAATAAAATATTAATGACACAGGGATTTTGCATGAAATCTCTGTTGGAACGCATTTAGTCATTTGAGGTGAGACTCTTTAACTGTTTACAAAAACATAGCATGCAGTTGTTTGAGCTCAAGTTCAAAGCTTTTGGCGAAGTGGCTGGCCGAATAATTATATTATGCTGTGGTATGGAGGTTCGATGCCAGCGCGAGCCAAAGAGTTTGTATGAATTATTAGACTGCTTGTCCATTTCAGCGGAGCGAGGCGGTGGAGCGGTGAAACGGAAAAATATATACTATGGAATAGCACAAAATAAGTCAATTAAAGGCTTGTGGAGGTCTGGTAGGCAGCCGTTACACGTAAAACACTGGCCAGTATTTAGCTGAATCCGGTTTGACTGGAAGCTGACCCCAATATAGTTCTGAAAAGGCCAGGCAGATTTTGTGATTTTGCGCTAATTTTTGTTTGCATAAACTGTTCAAGTAGGTATAATCGTGTATAACCTATATTATGTAATAGTATTTTATTGTATGTATAGTTTATATGTATTTATTTATCTTTGTATTAATTTTACTAATAATCGTGTTTCTGGTTTCTCTTTATCTTTATATTGCACCTACCACTATTTTTCTCTGCATTACCCAAAGGTTGACTGGTCGAGAATGCCTATGGCATTAAGTCCGCCTCTGTACATTTGTGTGCGTAAAGTGTTAAATAATTAATAAATAAATAAATAAATACGATATCAATAAGTTACCGTTGATGTAGGTCGATCGTACGTAAGATTAGTCGTCGTGGCAGATGTGTCAAATTAAAAGATATTTTGCAATTAAATTTTGAATTACTGAAATAAAAATTAGAAAAATAAAAACTAAGCACAAATAATCGTTGCTTAAGACAAATAAATTGGTGTTTACGATCTGCCGAAGGCGTTTGAGCGTGGTCATTAAAAGATTTTACAACTCAATGTATGTAAATTAAAGTCTGATAAACGTCAACCCTTGCCCGGTTATAATCCTTAGCATAATTAGTATTATTGTTAACAGGATCGGGGATTTCTTACCTTACAGCTATTTGTAATAGTTTGTTGACATTATTGGTTATTTTGTTTTAGTACCGTGTCATTGTGTGCTAGCTGACAAGTGAATTTTTTTTTTTTTATGTGTCATGAATTAATTACTTTGCATACTAATTATTGTAAAATTGTAGTTCCTAAAACGTAACAGACAGTTGTGTTGCTGTGAAGTTTGTTGGCCACTTCTTCTCCACAGCTAAAACACTAGGAAGTGGTGACGGGCGGGCGTTTTGGGGGACTGTCTTTTGTAAAACTTGACGTTCTAAAAGTGCTGTCTCACAGCCTAATTTGAATAAATGACTTTTGAATTTGTATAGAATTTGAGTTATTTAGATGCTGAATTTGTGAAACCTACTCTGTGACTGGCCTAAATGCAATTCTACGTTTAGGTCAGTCACTGTAAACAGATTAAACGCGTTAAGTCGCAGTAAGTTACACTGTCCTAAATTTTTGGGTGGTCGTTAGAATAGATACCAGTAGTAAAAACCCAATTCTTCAACCTCGTAAAACCAGGGGTAACTTCTTAATTTTCAGTCATTTTTAAGATTTCAACTTATTTCTTCTAACTTCGTTCTTATTTCTTTCGTTCTACGGAGAAAACCAATCAGGATAATTTTAAAGAAGACAAAATTTGCTACGATTTATTAGTACCTAGATTTTATAGGTTTTGAGATACAACAACCATAGCTTTTTTTCCAAAATGTTCAAAACAAATGTTTTAGTTTTAAAGTCAGGGTAGGTTATCGTTACATTACCATATATTTTGGGATGAAATATCTAAGAATATTTCAATGCCTACACTACGATGTATGACTAATGCAAAGTTTTCCGCTTTGAAATCCTATCCTACTTATAATATTATAAATGCGAAAGTTTGTGAGGATGGATGTATGTGTATGTATGTTTGTTACCCTTTCACGAAAAAACTACTGGATGGATTACGATGAAATTTGGTATGTAGGTAGCTGAAGACCCAGAATAACACATAGGCTACTTTTTATCCCGGAATTCCCGAGGGATCGGGATTTACACGGGAATAACGAGAATTTATACGCGGACGAAGTCGCGGGCGGCCTCTAGTTATAGACAATTCTTTGGTCGCACAGAGTGATACTAGAAGATTTTTTTTGTATTCCTTCCTTTTTCAGTGATATCCGCACACGACCTTTCACGGGCAAGGCGATTGAACATATTTTCCGAATATGTAACACTAGCGACCCGCCCAACAATTTCGAATCATCACCATCTGCCTAGCCTTTTCCCAACAATATGGGGGGTCAGCTTCCAGTCACACCGGATTTAGCAACAATTTCGAATATATATCTTATTAATTGTACCTAATTGTTATTTTCCTCGATATGGTGCTCCCACATTGCCGTTATAAAATGTTTGTAAACATTTTATAACACCAAAACATTTACTAACAAATGTTAACAATTGTTGCACTTTGTTAGAAACTGTTACATGTTATAAGTGCTCCTACACTAATAGAAAATGTTTACTAATGTAATAAAAGGTAACACATGTTTTATTTTGTTATAATTTGTTAACTAACATTACTAAACATTTTCTAACATGAAAACATTTTTTAACATTTGTTATATAATGTTAGCCAACAAATGTTTACTAACGTTACTAAACAATTTCTAACGGCAATGTGGGAGCACCAATAGAGACGCTTTAAAGGCACGCGCGCGTCGCCGGCCCCCCGCGGCCGGTACCGCCGCAACTGACTTTTTCTCTATCTGTTACCATTGTATTCTGTCATGAGCCAGTCTTCTCCAGACTACGTACTACAGATATATCTATTACAGGAGTGATTTTGGATCAGGCCGATGGAAGAAGGATGCGGGACGTTCAGCATTACTTGTTGTGACGACACTTGCGGGAGGCCTATGTCCAGCTATGGACGTCTTTCGGCGGATATGATGACGATGAGGCGTGATTTCATACTATTTGGAATAATACGATCTAAACCAAATAAAATAATACTATCTAAACTAATACGATCTAAACCAAATAAAATAATACGATCTAAACCAAATAAAATAATACGATCTAATACGAAAAAAAAAAATGCCACAAACACACAAAGCATTGCAATTGACAAATCACTTAAATGCCACGTGGTCATTTGCTTTCGTCATTTGTACCCCAAGTACCTACTCGAACTTCCGAAATACTCGATTCAAACTTTATCACTAGTGTAGAGATGTAGTAATTTACTCGGTATTCAATTAATATCCGGTCTCACGCGCTCAAGTGCGTTGATAACATAAATTATTCGCCGAGGGCGGCCGGAGGCTTTGATGCGGTTACACAGGATGAGATTTAAAAATGTTGACTTCGGTTCCTTGGTAACTTGGAAACTATTATATGTTTTTTGAGTATAAAATAATGAGGATAGTTTATTCTAAAGGCATGTTCTGTTCTGTACTAATTTAATTATTAGTATTGTTCTTATTCCCACAGGTTTTTGAAATCTTGATCTGACGGGAGATTTCTGAAATCTGCTGAAGATCTGAAATCTCCACAGTACCCAATTAGTGGGTCGTGGGGTTCATAAAGGCAGTCCCTACATGTAAAATACTGGCACTTAGCTACATCCGATTAGGGGTTTCCATCGGCGTCGAGTTGACGCTGAAGTACCTAGGGCTCGTCCTCGACAGCCGGTGGAACTTCGTGGAACACTTCCGACGTTTGGCACCCAAACTGGAGCGGGCCGGGGCTGCTTTCAGGCGGCTCCTGCCCAACCTGGGGGGACCAAACGCCTCCTGCCGGAGGCTCTACGCGGGGGTCGTGCGGTCCATGGCCCTCTACGGGGCCCCGGTGTGGGCGCGTTCTTTGCGGCAGCGTGCTGCCAATTATCTGAACGCGCCCCAAAAGGTGATGGCCCTAAGGATGGCCCGAGGGTACCGCACGATCTCGCGCGAAGGGGTGTGTCTCCTTGCCGGATTGCCGCCATGGGATCTGGAGGCGATAGTCCTCGCGCGCCTGCATGATTGGCGCGTGGAGGTACTACGCCGGGGGGAAACTCCGCTGACGCGGCAAATTGTCGCGCAGCGGACAGACCTCCGGCGCGATCTCATGGCATCATGGAGACGACGACTGTCGCAACCCAGTGCAGGGCACGCCACGATAGTGGCGATAAGTCCCCTCTTTGAGGAGTGGCTAGAGAGGCGCCACGGCGTCCTCACCTTCCGCCTGACGCAGGTCCTCACCGGACATGGATGTTTCGGGAGGTTCCTGCACCGAATCGGGCGGGAGGAAACGCCCGGGTGTCACCATTGCGTGGATCGACCGGAGGACACGGTTGAGCACACTGTGCAGGTGTGCCCCGCTTGGGCGGCGCACCGCCGTGTCCTCGAAACGGCGATCGGCGGCGACCTCTCGCGTCCGGCCCTGGTCCAAGCCATGGTCCGGAGCGAGACGGAATGGGACGCCGTTGCCTCCTTTTGCGAAGCAGTTATGCTAGCGAAGGAGGTGGCGGAGAGGGAGAGGAGTCCCTCTCGTCCCAGCCGCCGTGGTGGACGCCGCGGGCGTCAGGGGCCACCACCTGGTGACCTCCGGCCACCGTAGGCGTGGGCCTGTGGACGGCGAGCTATGGGTGGCTCGCCGTCCGTCCGTCTAGTGACGACAGGCCGTGTCGACGGCGCGTTAGTGTTCCACGCGCGCCTCAAAGAGAGTCAGCACACAGAGGGGCCCGAGAGGGCCGACGCCTGCCGGAGTCGCGGGATTATTCGCAAGAGACACCGTGGCTCCGGAACACAAAGGGCAATGAAGGAACATGGATGGGTTTTAGTCAGTAGAAGTCTGACACTCCCTCCCGCTACACCCAGAGCGGGAGGAGTCATTGGATGATTTCCCATCCCTAAAAAAAAAAAAAAAAAAAAAAAAAGCTACATCCGATTGACCTGGAAGCCGACCCCAAAATTTAAATGGCAATGCACATTGATTTTGACAAAGCCAATAGCTGAAATAACATAAACCCATGCGTACTTTCCTTGGTAGGCAGAAATTATAATTATATCCTCCTACTAAATGCGAATGTTTGTGAGGATGGTTGGATGTTTGTTACTCTTTCACGTCTGAAAGCCGTGAAATTTGGCACAGAGGTATCCCGGGAATATGTATCCTAAGGATCACGCGGGCGAAGCCGCGAGCAGAAACTAGTTTGGTTATAAAAGTAACTAGCATACCTTTGTAATCTAATAGGTTATTATCTGTCACTGTAGCGAGAAATGGAAGTCGGCAATTTCTGCCTACACCAATGGGAATGTAGGTATGTATATATGTAAATCGTCCTGGTTTCTGCAACTCCACGACTTGGCGCGTATTTTGCGTGTAGGTGGGACACATGTATCATTCGATCCACCCCAGCTCCCCAAGGAAGGCCAGCAACGCCTTTGTTTTACCAACTATCTCACAGAGGGTACCTGGGTTACCGAAGTACTTAGCAATGTTATCCGCGACTACCGGGCAGCTTAGAAGCAGGTGTACTTCTATCTCATCCTCCTCCATACAGGCTCTGCACAGTGGGCTGTCAGTGGCTCCTATAGCATAGGGGTGCTTATTAAAAGACCTGTGGCCAGTTTTTACGGCTGTGACTGAACCCAACTGTTATTTGGACAGTCTAAGGGCTTATTTTGTGAAACGGCCATCAATACAGTGCCTCTCTGGCCTGTCTACACTCACCATGGTCAGCTCATAGCTTGTGATGTTTGTCTTCAGTACGTTTCCTTACCAAATTACGAAGGTACCCGAAAGACAGCGGCACGATGGGTTCGGGTCCAATCGTTGTCATACTCGAACCCCTTCTGGCGAGTTCGTCTGCTGCATCGTTGCCTCGGGATTCGCTGCGTTCTTTTATCCATTAAATGGTTACTTTGTTGTGTCTACCAACCTGGTTGAGACGCTGGTGACACTCTAGAATCAGCCCAGAGTTAACTGTGTGGCTGTTCAGAGCTTGCAGGACGGCCATGCTGTCCGTAAGTATGCATATTGAATGGTCCTTAACGTCCCTGGTTAGGATGGCTGATGCCGCCAGAGAAATGCCCATGCATTCAGCTTGGAACACTGTGTTGTGGACCCCCAATGGTGTGGCTATGTGGATGTTGAGATCCTCTGAGAAGATTCCTGCACCAGTGCCAGTACCTTTTTTTGATCCATCAGTGAAGATCCGCAGCTCTGCAGGACATGCGCCCTCGCAACGATGATCCTCATACAATTGGATTTTATATTTTTTATCAAAGTTAAATTGCTTGGGTAGCCGGTCATTAATTGCTTTTGTTATGGGGAGTTCATTATTGAGCTCTTCGAGCAGGGCAGTATGTCGTGTTTCTCTTTTAAGATATCCGATATCCAATGTTTTAAGGCGTACTGCTGCCATCGTCGCTTCCTGTTGTATAAACAAGTATATCGGGGGCAGTCCTAGTAAGGCTTCCAGAGCTGAAGTCGGAGTAGTCCTCATGCAGCCCGTCGTCGAAATGCAGGCTAGCCTTTGCATGTGTTGTAGCTTGTTTATGGCCGTAACTAGCTTTGTGCGTGGCGACCACACAAGAGCCCCGTAGGTTGTCATGGGCTAAATTACTGCGCTGTAGGACCATAGTATTATTTCGGGAGATAGGCCCCACTTCCTCCCTATAATTTTCCTGCATTGCCTTCTGGCAAAATTATAGGGAGGAAGTGGCTTAACAGTTAATGACAAGTTTGTAGTCTAGGTGAGTACTCCAGTCAGCACGCAGAGGGGCCCGAAAGGGCCGACGCCTGCCGGAGTCGCGGGATTATTCGCAAGAGACACCGTGGCTCCGAAACACAAAGGGCAATGATGGTTTTAGCTAGTAGAAGTCTGACACTCCCTCCCGCTACACCCAGAGCGGGAGGAGTCATTGGATGATTTCCCATACCTAAAAAATAAAAATAAAAAAGGTGAGTACCTACTCCAATTTAACTTACTATATAGTATGATGCCCAGATATTTTACCTCGTTATATTTACTCCAATGGGAAACTTCGTGACTTAATTTCTTCTAAATTATGAAGAAAAATATCAAAGAAATTCAAAAACAATGAATCGAGATGCTTACCGAGTATTTGCAGTCGGTAACTCGCATTATATCAACTTGTCTTATACTTCAGGTTACTGCCACGTGCCAGTTGGATAGTAGGTCGCATTCGAACTACATAAACATTTTCTGTTCTCACTCGCCTGCTCGCCTGATATCACTCGCTAGCATACGAGTAGGTAATCCTAGATAGATAGAACGTTTATTTGGTACAAAGAAAGAAACACAACACACAAAAGCACAGTAACATAACAATAGAAAATACAAATAATTAAAACACATAAAAAAGAAAAAGGCAGAATGTATGGCAATTCCTCTAAACGAAATAATTTGCCAGAGTACCTATCTACATAAAACAAAAAAATACAAACGACTTCCAAAAAAAAAAAACACTACAAAGTAAAAAATAACTTTAATTTCGGAAGTCGGTGTTTTGTTAGTTTCTTCGTATTTTGACACCGACTTCCGAAATTAAAGTAATTTTTTGTTTTTTTTTTTTTTGGAAGTCGGTTGTATTTTTTTGTAAAAAGTTTTTTATTTTTCACTTTTACACCTAACAACACCACTGCAAAATCGCAGAAAAGCAAAATACGCAATTTCGATTACGATGACATAAAACTATCATCCAAGTAGACGAATTCCAGCTATTTCGATTTAAAATCCAAAGTTCGTAACCTCATTTTCATAAAATTTAAATAGGACCAATCTGCAACTATATCCTTTCAGAGTAAACAAGAATTTTTCAAATCGGTTCATAATTGTCGGAGTTATGAGGTAACAAACATAAAAAAAACATACAACCGAATTGAGAACCTCCTCCTTTTTGGGAAGTCGGTTAAAAAAATACATTTGATATAGACATCAAATGTGCGGTGTGTGTGTCTTTAAGCTGCACCAAATGGGAGTCCAACTAAGCATGTGCCAGGCAAAAATACTTACCAGACGCTGATATTCTGCTGGATCCCGGTACAGACATACGGACGTCAAGCAGATGTATAAAAGTTACAAATATAAGTAAATCGCGGTCTTGTGTAAGGTGAGTCTAAATTTTTTAATATAATTTTTTTACGTAGGTACCTATATTGTTGTGTGTGTCCTAGGTTGGTCTATGCATTGGAATTATTAACTTACCGAGTTTCCTCCGTTGGTCTCGGCTGTCATTTGAATATCTTTGACAGTGGTTAGGGCTAGTCACAAGCCAGAAATTCTAACACCAGTATTGCCAAAGGGTATTTATCACAGGACCAGTCGTTGGGGTGACGCTTAGGGGAGGCCAATGGACGTATTTCGGCTGATAACTATGATGATTTTATTACCTAGTTACTGGTTTTGGAGGACAGATAGGCCGTGGTAAACTGATATGCAGCTGCATCTAGATAGACTGGAAGCCGACTCAGACATAGTATCGAAAAGGCTAGGCAGATTGATAAATAGATTTTCTAGCATTTCGAAAACATAGTCGGGTTAGTTTCACCATTTCTGACACAAGAGCGGCTGGACGGATTTCGAAGATCTTTGGTTTTTAGGGTTCCGTAGCCAAATGGCAAAAACGAAACCCTTATACATTCGTCATGTCTGTCTGTCTGTCCGTCCGTATGTCACAGCCACTTTTCTCCGAAACTATAAGAACTATGCTGTTGAAATTTGGTAAGTAGATTTATTCCGTGAACAGCATAAAGATTTTTACACAAAAATAGAAAAAAAAAATGGGGGTTCCCATTCTTAGAACTGAAACTCTAAACTTTTTTTTCATCAAACCCATTCGTGTGGGGTATCTATGGATAGGTCTTTAAAAATGATATTTAGGATTCTAAATATTTTTTTTTTCCTAAACTGAATAGTTTACGCGAGAGACACTTCCAATGTGGTAAAATGTGTCCCCCTCCTTAACTTCTAAAATAAGAGAATGATAAAACTAAGAAAAATGTATGATGTACATTACCTTGTAAACTACCAGCGAAAATTGGTTTGAACGAGATCTAGTTAGCAGTTTTTTTTAATACGTCATAAATCGTAAATCGCAACTTCTGCTTATAATATAATACCTCCTGGTTTGTACGGAACCCTCGGTGCGCGAGTCCGACTCGCACTTGGCCGGTTTTTTAGATTTGCTTTTGCCCCGAATAGCAGAACAACTATAAAAAAAAATTAAAATTAAAGAAAAACAAATGTACAAAAATCATTTTCTCATACAACGCCATTTGTGATACATGTCAAAAACAAAACACGGAAAAAATAATTCTGAAGCGGTACGAAATTCGCCGGTAGTGTACCTATTATAAAAAATCCCTGCTGCTTAGTACATACGAATTGTTTATCATCACAAGCCGAATCGTCATTAAAATCAAGGTTACGATGACAGTCATTGACTAAATAAAGTGCATTATTATTTAGTCATTGAGTTTTTTGTCAGGTATATGGTCGTTACACCTTGGTACATTGATCGATAGGTTAAACAAATATATATATTTTTATTGGTGACTAATGTTGAATCAGGCGGCAAAAGGATTTATAAGTATGTTTTTTGTCACGGATTTAAAAACTTTTCAAGCAAACAACGTTTAGACTGCCTGGGTGTTTTAAGATTTCTTGGTGCATCTACATATATATCCTGCAAAAACACGAACGGAGATTCGATCCTACATGTTTCCAGTCATGCTTTAGACCCATTTGGAACGAGCCTGTAGCGTCATATCTAGACTACGGTCTGCGACTGTGCTCAAAAGCAGCCTGGAGTTTGTATTTGTTCCCAGAGTCTGTTCTATGCCCGACTCGGGCATAGACCTCATGTTAAGCAGTTGGCTTGCGACCACCAACGTGGTATCCTGCAACTGGAGGCTTAAGCTTCGTTGGTCAGTCAGTTTGTTAATAGGCAAAAGTTCTATTTATAAATATATTTTTAGAGAAGATTATATACCTCCAACTGTCTTACTATATAAGCACAACTGAAAAGAGATAATAAAAGAGTTTTGTAATGAAGTCCAAGTAACTTTAAAACACAAAAGTATTTAACTTACCGAGAAGCAAACCACCTTTGCCGTTATAAAAATAGCTAAAACAAACCAATCCTTTTTAGTCGATAGGGATTTTGTTGGTTAACTTTCTAAAAAAATATACTGATTTAACATTTATCTCGCTATCTAAGAATTACTATCTCAGGTTAGGTAAAATAAATGTGCTTATGCCGAATGTGTTTCAACATGTTATCACGACGATTCTACCTATTAATTTACCTTGAACCCAAATTGTTTCTATCAAAATACTTAATAAAAAAATCGTTAGGTAAAATAAATATGCAGTTTTATTCGTTTTGCCGAATGCGTTTCAATATGGTATCAAAGCGATGTTAACGACCGTTCGCACTTGAAACGAGGGAGGTCAGTGCCACGCTGACGACATTGTGTTTGCAATTATAACTTAGATGAGAATGGACGTGATCGCGGACGAAGCGATACATGAACACGATGCGGGTACACTCGGTTCAAGAGATTGCTGTGCTGGCTGGCAGCAGTATTTCTTACATTAAAAACCGTTTAAATTCGAGTCATAGTCTCATCACGGTGACTATATCGATATAGAATAGAAATATAAAAATCTTGACAGTTTTATGTTAGAATGCACACGTTCCTTAAAACTACCGGGCGTTGTTTTTCTGGTATAGCCTGCATCGTCAACCGCTGGGAAAATACCAGAATTAAAATACCAGATTATATAAACAGTCGGTTAGGTAGTGATATTATAGATTAATTTTGTGAAACTCGTCCCACAGTCTATGCGTGAATTGGTTGTGATAGAAAATCTTCTAGCGATTATTTTGGATCACAATTGATTAACTTACGAGAAATAAACAACGACTGATTGTCATTGATAAACTGAAAGGTAGTGTATTTTTTCCATTTGTCATAGGAGAACGTAGGAAAAATCCTTACGCTAAAGATAACAGGGGCGAGCAAATACACCCCTCCTCAACAGTAGCCAGACCAGGAAAATCTTTTGAAAATCATGCAAAACGCATACGCATGACCTGTATTTTAAATACAGTAGTTGCTTCAGCTTGGATAAGGAGATATTTATCTTCTTATCTCTAAGTATGCAGATATTTATCTTCTTGTCCGACTGTACGTAGTTCATGGCCCCGAAGGAATCGATTTCTGTCTCAAATTTACTGGAGATGTTCAAGGATTCCATTTGTGAAAGTGAAAACGCATTGATTGGGCACCGTACTCAAATTTGTATTGATGGTAGTTTTTTGATGAGACCGCTGTTTTGCAATTTTATGGCCTATTATGATTCTATGATTATGTATTATGAATGTGTAATATTATTTATTATTCTGACGACTGCTCTGGTCCAGTAGTCGTTAGAGCAACTCTGGAGCTTGGGATTCTGGGTTTGATTACCCGGTCACAAAATGACCTATTTATTGGGTTTTTCCTCATCAGTAATTCTGAGAGTAAAATTTGCTTGGCTTTTTTTAAAAATGGACTCAAGAGTATGGCATAGTAATAACTGATTTGAGGAATAAGTTTTAACTGACAAAAATGTATCTAATCTACGCGTGCACCTTTGTCTGTCTACTAAACCTTCGAACCACGTGGTTTTTAATTATTTCAATAATTCAAAAGGCTATATTTATAAATCTACTAAGTTCATTGAAATAATATTAACGTTAATTATAATTTTATATAATATATTTATCGCATTCATCAATGTTGTTTCACACTTGATTGTTTTCTTTGCAATATTAAATTAATATTCATCCACATAATATTTTAGTAGTCCACCAGTTATAAATGCAATGGGCCAAATTACATTAAGGGAAGGAACTATTAGATACAGCAATACTAACATTATTTAATACTAAATCATTTTTTATGAAGGTTTTGAGAAAAGATAATTATAGGCTTGCTTTCAACATTGGGTCGTAAAACAAGATGCAAACAGTTTTCAGGGTGATAGTACGTTAAATAATATCACGCCTGCTCTTTTTGACGGGTTGGGCAGAGTTGTACCTACAGTGACGTAGGAGGTTGCCACTGTCTACCTACTATCTGTCAACGCCCGTAAGGCCCTATCGGGGCAAAGTTGTACCTACAGTGACGTAGGAGGTTGCCACTGTCTACCTACTATCTGTCAACGCCCGTAAGGCCCTATCGGGGCAAAGTTGTACCTACAGTGACGTAGGAGGTTGCCACTGTCTACCTACTATCTGTCAACGCCCGTAAGGCCCTATCGGGGCAAAGTTGTACCTACAGTGACGTAGGAGGTTGCCACTGTCTACCTACTATCTGTCAACGCCCGTAAGGCCCTATCGGGGCAAAGTTGTACCTACAGTGACGTAGGAGGTTGCCACTGTCTACCTACTATCTGTCAACGCCCGTAAGGCCCTATCGGGGCAAAGTTGTACCTACAGTGACGTAGGAGGTTGCCACTGTCTACCTACTATCTGTCAACGCCCGTAAGGCCCTATCGGGGCAAAGTTGTACCTACAGTGACGTAGGAGGTTGCCACTGTCTACCTACTATCTGTCAACGCCCGTAAGGCCCTATCGGGGCAAAGTTGTACCTACAGTGACGTAGGAGGTTGCCACTGTCTACCTACTACCTGTCAACGCCCGTAAGGCCCTATCGGGGCAAAGTTGTACCTACAGTGACGTAGGAGGTTGCCACTGTCTACCTACTATCTGTCAACGCCCGTAAGGCCCTATCGGGGCAAAGTTGTATTGCTGTCAGATTACAGGTTCGAGCTAAATTAGAATAGGATTTTAGATACGAAAACAAATGGTCGGTTTTAGAACTTCACAATTGTATTAGTTTCAAAGGTTTATTCTTTAAGTTATGTCTTGAATAATTTCGGGACCCTGGGGTCCCAGATCCTTGGTAGGACTGAAACCAACTCGTCGAGGCCCCGTTAGACATTTAAAATTGTATTGGACACCAACCAATCATCCCTGTATACACCATGAAATATGGAAACAACATGAGAGGTGAGATTTAAGTGGTTTAGTGGACTGATCACCATACTATGGAAGAATTATTAGCTCCTACCTAACCACTGACAATATACACGGCTTTAAAATGGCAGGGAGTGGCTTGCTCACTCAGTAAATGGGCCTCCGAAAACGAGTTAAATTTTTATCAAAATTTTGAAGAATTTAAAACACACTTTGCCCGATTGTGGAGTCTAGAGAGTAGCTCTTGCGATCAACGAGGCTGCTTAAATTTTCATGTTGTAAGTTATGTTATAAAATAATTAATAATTATAGGTAAAATTAAATTAAAATTAAATTAAATCATTTTTATTTCAGAACCAGGTCCATATGCATAAAAGATAAAATTAAAAGAATATTGAGAAAAAAAAAAAAATGCAATTAAAACAGGAATTGAAAATACACAACACAAAAATTAAATATAACAAAAATCAATACAATCATTATAAATTACAATTAAAAACAACGAAAACAAGATTATCCTACACATACCCCAATACACACACTATAAATTTTATTGTCATCTTAATCTATACTTTGGTTTGGATCCGGAGTGCTCAACATGGAGCCTGGTCCAGTACCGCATTATTGGGCAATCCAGATCCAGATCCATCCTCCATGCGAACAGCTGAAGGTAGCTGTTGGGACTGCGTCGTATGCGGCGCATCAGGGACACAACTCTCTTACGAATAATCGCCGCAAAGCCATCTATATTTGCGTCCGCAAACATACCCGACGCGCTACAATATCGAGGCAGCCTCATCAGCGCCCTGAAGGCATTATTATACAGAACACGCAGGGTGTCATAGGTTTTTTTCGTATGCTTGACCCATAGGCTGCACGTGTAAAACGATTGGCAAAATGCCCTAAACAACGTAGATTTTACTTCCGTAGTACAGCGCGCGAACCTACGAGCCAGCATATTAGCTCTAACAGACAAAGCCCTGCGCTCCCTATCTATATCTATATCATCTACAAGGGTCTCGGTGACCCAGTGGCCCAGATACTTGAACTGCGAGACTCTTTTAAGGACACTGCCATCCAGCATGACCTGTGGGACAGTGTCATAAGTTTTAGATCCCGCCTTAAACACCATGAGCTCGCTTTTAATGGCATTATATCTGAGCCCGTGGGCCACCGCGTATCTCTCGCAGATTGAAATAAGTTTTCGAAGGGCACTGATCGATGGACTCAGCAACACCATGTCGTCTGCGTAACTGATGTTGTTGACAAGAACACCATCAATCGAACATCCCACACCGGCGCTACTGAGTTCACGGATCAGACGGTCAATATACAAGTTGAAGAGTGTCGGCGAGGTTAGCCCGCCTTGCCTCACACCACATTCCAACCTGTACTCAACCGATAGCGACCCCGACCACCGCACAAAGTTGCTCTGGTTGCCATACCAATACTTTAGGAGACTTATGTATTCAGTAGGTAAATCCGTATCATCCGACAACTTCTGCCACAACCTGTCATACATAACAAGATCAAAAGCCCGAGATAAATCTAAGAAACAGGCATAGACAGGTGTGCTTCTGTTAGTGTAGTATTGTACGGTATGCTTGAGACTCAGTATAGCCATTTCTGTTGACAGACCAGGGCGAAAGCCAAACTGTGCATCATGAAGCTCTAGATTTTGTCTTAACTGAATATCAATAACACCGTCCAACACTTTTGCAATGACTGTCGCTAGTGATATAGGCCTGTAGTTACACAATTTAGAGGCGTCTCCTGTCTTGCTCTTTATTATGGGGACAACTATAGTTCTCATCATGGCCTCAGGGAGGTATGAATGCCTTAAACAGAATGTAAACAACATAGCGAGCACCCTCGGCAAATGTACACCCGCATGCTGCAAATGCTCTATACTAAGCGAGTCATGGCCCGGGGATTTTCCTCGCTTCATGTCTCTGATCACCTTGGCAACTTCTTTCGCAGTGATCCTAACAAGCGGTTTCACCAGGCCAGTACCTTCCGCCTTAAAAACTTATCCGTTACTGATAAGCGACTGACTGACTGATCGACTGACAGACAACACACAGTTAAAACTACTTGATCATAGAAAGCTTCAATTTGGCAGGTAGGATGCTTGGGAAGTGTTAGGGGAGCCCGAAGAGAGGATTTCCCGAAATTTCTTCGAGAACGGGAAAAAACGGGATATGCGCGATTTGCGCGAACGAAGTCGCGGGTAAAAGCTGGTGCAGTATAAACGGGATATGCGCGAACGAAGTCGCGGGTAAAAGCTGGTGCAGTATAAACGGGATATGCGCGAACGAAGTCGCGGGTAAAATCTGGTGCAGTATAAACGGGATATGCGCGAACGAAGTCGCGGGTAAAAGCTGGTGCAGTATAAAGGGGATATGCGCGAACGAAGTCGCGGGTAAAAGCTGGTGCAGTATAAAGGGGATATGCGCGAACGAAGTCGCGGGTAAAAGCTAGTGCAGTATAAACGGGATATGCGCGAACGAAGTCGCGGGTAAAAGCTGGTGCAGTATAAAGGGGATATGCGCGAACGAAGTCGCGGGTAAAAGCTAGTGCAGTATAAACGGGATATGCGCGAACGAAGTCGCGGGTAAAAGCTGGTGCAGTATAAAGGGGATATGCGCGAACGAAGTCGCGGGTAAAAGCTGGTGCCTTTATACTGCACCAGCTTTTGGATCAAAACACGATTCTCTGCATATAACTACACTACAGCTAAAGTTATGATTGACGTCACCACACAAAACAACATAAACGTAGGTATATAAAGAAGTGAAGGAACTCTAGCACATAGGTGTTATGTAGGTAAGATATTTGCTTTACAAATGCATCACCCAGACAGACTTTACTGTGCAATATATATTTATTACTATGGCCTTGTATTTTTTAAAAAACGGAGCATCGGTTCAATGTTTTTTTTTTGCAATTAGCCTGAGGAACAATAACTCGTATGATTAAGAAAATCTTTTACTGTTTCTAATAAAATCAGGTCCTTTAAGATAGTTCTAGATCCCAATCAACAAATATCCTGTAACCACTGTACTTTAAAATATTAAAAAAAGAAACAAAATCTCATCTCTACAATTGAATAAACATAAAATTAGAACGCGCAGTTTCTTATAAATACGCAAAATGCCAGTGGCGTTGCTAGTTCACTACTGTTTATAAACAAATAACAGTGGCGTAGCTTCAATACTGGATGCAGTAACAAACACTACAGTAGGGCACTGTCTGCAGCAGCACTGTCCAGGGGCGTAGCTACCGTCGAATCAGCCGAATCTATACTATATTTAATATTATAACGCAGAAGAGTTTGTTTGTTTGTTTGGTTGAACGCGCTAATCTCAGAAACTACTGGTCGACGATTTGAAAAATTATTTTAGTGTTAGAAAGCCCATTTATCGAGGAAGGTTATAGGCTATATATCATCACGCTAAGACAAATAGGAGCGGAGCAGTAATGGAAAATGTGGCGCAGACGAAGTTGCGCGGGTCAGCTAGTCAAAGATACGGGGCTACTCGAACTACAAGGGCCCCAACATATAGACGCAAAGTCGTAATCAGTTTTTAGCTAGTAGGGCCCATCTCTGGCGAAAAATAGAGCAAGTATTAGTACAGCACTGCCTAATCCTTTCAAACCGTTTTGTGAAGATGTATGTTTATAAAATCAAATCATACACCAATATTGTTTTCAATAGTGACGTTGTAGTTTTCATTGTGCTCTTTTTAATCGACTTCCCAAAAAGGAGGAGGTGCTCAATTCGGTTGTATTTTTTTTTAATGTTTATTACCTCATAACTCCGACAATTATAAAACGATTTGAAAAATTCTTGCTTTATCTTTCAGATTGGTCCCATTTAAATTTTATGAAAATCGGTTACGAACTTTGGATTTTAAATCGAAATAGCTGG
Source organism: Ceramica pisi (assembly GCA_963859965.1). Classification (NCBI taxonomy): domain Eukaryota; kingdom Metazoa; phylum Arthropoda; class Insecta; order Lepidoptera; family Noctuidae; genus Ceramica; species Ceramica pisi. The sequence goes on along the minus strand of OY982527.1, from coordinate 3,888,119 downwards.
AATTCGTCTACTTGGATGATGGTTTTATGTCATCCAAGTAATCGAAATAGCGTATTTTGCTTTTCTGCGATTTTGCAGTGGTGTAGTTAGGTGTGGGGAACCACTAAAAAGTGAAAAATAAAAAACTTTTTACAAAAACAATACAACCGACTTCCAAAAAAAAACAATAAAAAGTAAAAAATAACTTTAATTTCGGAAGTTGGTGTTTTTGTTTGTTTCTTCGTATTTTAACACCGACTTCCGAAAGTTGTTCGTCAAAACACACAGTACTGCAACCTCGCCTTAAAACCCAAAGTTCGTAACCGATTTTGATAAAATTTTAATGGGACCAATCTGCAAATCTGTTCATAATTGTCGGAGTTATGAGGTAACAAACATAAAAAAACTACCGAATTGAGAACCTCCTCCTTTTTGGGAAGTCGGTTAAAAAACAATATTTACCCCCTAAAAACGGGTCCTCCAAATGTTTAATTGAAGGCCCCTTTGAACTGACAGTTTGTGAGGACTGAAACTCTTTGGACTGTTAACGGCACCAAGATGTGAATTGATGATTGAATACAAAGGTAAAAAAAGTTCGCAGTCAGAATGTGAGGAAGGAAAACACTAAGCAACTTACTGAATATTTTTGAGTTTGGTTCCACGATCATACTTAGATATTAGTTGTTAAATGAACTGCATAAAGTGACTATTACTGTGCGGGGAAATGTCAAATTGTCGACTGTTGACTATATTTGCAGTGTGACTGTTTGCACTGCATGTATTCACATGGCAATTAAGGGCTTGCGTGCGCTCTGCAATTGCGCTAACAAATTGACAACAACAACATACCCTTAGTGGGGTCGTAATGGTGTTAATAATGCGTCATTTAAACTTGCTATGTTTACGGAAGAAACACTGAAAATAAAAATGAATGAAAGCTTATACCGTAAAGGAGGCGACCGTGAAGATGCCATTCAGTAAACCTTAGCAGTTTTGAATCCCGGAGGAGCACTTACATTTAGCCAAACAAACACTTAAAATTCCGACGCACGGGCACACCTTCTCTGTTTTTAAGCGCAAGATTGTTGAAAATGTACAAAAAATTCGAAATCAGGCCCTTCCTTATTCAAATTTGTAATATTTAAATTTGTCCTTGCAGATGACCAGATAAACCCGGTCAAGTAATACCTACGTAAATAAAATGATTTGATTCGGTAAAAAAAGAGAAGTTTCTTTGGCGTGGTGATTGGCCGTGTGGTTTCAAGGAGGATGCAAGGGGAAGGGGTCCTCGACCTATATTGTAGTTTTGAGTCTCATGCACATCTCACAAACTTATTTGCTCTGCTGCTTTGCACTGCAGTTATATAGGTTGATCTATATATTACTACAGATGTGCGACAGTACTATACCTACCTTCGTTTGGCTAGGTGTCGATGCACTGATCCACATGCAAATATCTCCGTGTTATACCTACATTGGTATGTTATGTTGCGACGACTTAATGCAGGGTGCGGAGTAATTTATTTAATAAACACACCTTCTCTGTAGTTATCATGTTTTTTTTTTCAACACTATGTTAGTGCATTCGTTGGTGTTGCACACTCACAGACGCTAATGTAGCGTACACACCCAGCTTAACCTGGTAGCTTTTAGTAAATATAAAAGAAAGGAAAGAAGAGAAAGCATGGCGCATATCGTCAAAAGCCGGTAAAAACTAAATAGAAAAATAAAAAAACGGCCAAGTACGAGTCGGACTCTCACACGAAGAGTCCCGTACCATAAACCGAATAAAGAACTCGTTTCTTGTATATGAGCCCACTATCTATAATATAAAAATAAGTCGGGTTTTCCTTCCTGACGCTATAACTCCAGAACGCACGAACCGATTTCCACGGTTTTGCATTCGTTGGAAAGGTCTCGGGCTCCGTGAGGTTTGTTCCGTGAGCATTAATGGAAAATGTTACGCAAACGAAGTTGCGTGGGTCAGCTTTAGTTAATATACTTTTCAGTCACCATTTCATCAGTTAGGTACTATACTTTTCTATTTTAAGTGTAAATAGTTTGTCCTTTAAATAAATATATCCTGGAGCCCACTTCAATTTTAATTTAATTCTTAACATTAAATACACACTCTGTGAAAATTTCAAATGTCTACGTATTGCGATTTTTGAGCTGTCCATCCGTTAGTCTGTTAGCTGACAAACAAACGGACGGACAGCTGAGGCTTAGTGATACGGTTCCGTGGTTACTCTTTGGGTACGGAACCTTAAAAAACCGACCGAGGGTTCCGTACAAACCTGTAGGTATAGGTTTTTTTTTGTTTTTTTTTTTTTAGGGATGGGAAAACATCCAATGACTCCTCCCGCTCTGGGTGTAGCGGGAGGGAGTGCTTTGTACTTTAGAACATAAATAATTGCCAAAGTCGATATTTTTGCTAAAAGTGGCCACTTTTATGTATGTATTACTGTTATGTAATTAAAATAGCTGTCAAAAAATAATAGATGCATTTCTTCAGTACACTACAGAGCGGTGTTTTATCTATGTGTCTTAAATTTACCACAATTAATAAAAAACGATTGGCGGCGCTAGTGGACGGAATACACTCTCTTAATGCGAATCACAGAATACATCTACTTACCAAGTTTCAACAGCATAGTTCTTATAGTTTCGGATAAAAGTGGCTGTGACATACGGAAGGACAGACAGACAGACATGACAAATCCATAAGGGTTCCGTTTTTTGCCATTTGGCTACGGAACCCTAAAAATTAAGTGAAGTCTGCGTTTTCGATCGATTAAAACCCTAATATTTTCAAAGTTAGAGCGAACAGGCTACTTCTGGGTAAGCTCGCTCCATCGTAGCCTTTGTCTCTGTCATCTCTGACCAAGACTAGAGTTAAGCAAACCCATTTCAAATAAAAAAAAAAAAATTAAAAAAGTGAGTAACTAGCTTCTTCAAAACCTAGTATTAAAGAGGGATAGATCAGCAGGAGATAAACTACTCCAAGAAGTTGGCGATTTTTATTACTCGTAAAGGAACAGGTTTGGCTATATAGCTCCCAAAAATGAAAGTAACTTGAGGTTGAATGACGGCTCTGACCATCACCCCCTGGAAGTTTAAAAAGGCCGCTTAAATAGAATCAGAAAGCATTTCACGCTACCAGTCACTGTCAAAATTTCCCAATCAATCTTGAACCTAATGCGTTAGCGATAAAGGTGAAAATGAAATTTGACTGATAGTTGTAAGGTTAATATTATGATTCTGCTAAAGTGGCCTTTTAGACCCGCTGGTTTATACTCACGTGCCAGGGAAATGGATATTATTCCCGTGCGAAATTCTGTAGGTTAATGTCCGGATTTCTGCCTGGTTATGTAACGGCAATATTTTGTTAATTTTGAAACTAAACTGGTAAAACGGAACCCTATTTTTGGTCTACGCTGCAGTCGAGTAAATACGGGTGTAGAACCAGGCTAGATTTTATTCATGTGTACCTTCAGATCAGTTTCAATGCTAAACGTGCTGAAAATTACAGGGTAAAAAAAACTTTTTACAAAAAAATACAACCGACTTTTCTTTCTCTCTAACCGTCTTTTTATCTTTCACTTTTTAGTGGTACCCCACACCTAACTACACCACTGCAAAATCGCAGATAAGCAAAATACGCAATTTCGATTACTTGGATGACATAAAACCATCATCCAAGTAGACGAATTCCAGCTATTTCGATTTAAAATCCAAAGTTCGTAACCGATTTTCATAAAATTTAAATGGGACCAATCTGAAAGTATTATCCTTTCAGATAAAGCAAGAATTTTTCAAATCGGTACATAATTGTCGGAGTTATGAGGTAATAAACATTTTAAAAAAACACAACCGAATTGAGAACCTCCTCCTTTTTGGGAACTCGGTTAAAAAGAGCACAATGAAAACTACAACGTCACTATTGAAAACATTAGGGTGTATGATTTGATTTTATAAACATACATCTTCACAAAACATTTTGAAAGGATTAGGCAGTGCTGTACTAATACTTGCTCTATTTTTCACCAGATATCTTAAGACATTAAACTCATCAAACCTAGGACCTGTGTTTGGCAAACTAACATTTTCCCCCGTTTTCGTCTGAAAAATGATCGAAAAATGACATTTCTAAAGGTAATACCAGGGAATGGTATGACTGAGATAAAAGTGTCATGATCTACCTCGCCCAAATCCGTTTAGTCGATTAACAAACCACCGAATATTGATTTACATTAAAAAAAAAATTGTTGGACATAGGATTGGGTTAGCTCATGTTTCAACACAGCATTCAGTACCACCCAAAACTACAAGCGGGCGTTATCAGTGTTGACCGGATACGATGACCAGTCCGGCTTATTATTCAGGATAAATCTTTGGGAACTGTCCCCTCTTACCGGGTAGCGGTCTGAAGCGGCGATGTCTTCCGTTTGGCGATTCAATTGACTGCTTCTGATAATCTCAGAATTAAATTAAGATGGAGTAGTTTAATAGTTAATTTTCGGTATGAACAGTTCGATCCCCATTCGTTAACGAAGAAATATTTAACTAACTGTCCACGTAGATGTTGGTTGGAAGAACAAAGACGTTAAATAAACACCCATTGTTCCCCTAAAAGTGTCAATTTCCTAATAGTTTGTTAGCGGACGTTACAAAGTAAATCTAAATTATAAAATTTTTCCTTTCTAGATTTCGTAGTTTTGGATGTGCGTTGGTTGCAAACGATTTCAAATACCTAATACTAGCGGACCCGCGCAACTACGTCTGCGTCATATTTTTCATTATTGCTCCGCTCTTATTGGTCGTAGAGTGATGTTATATAGCCTTTCCTGATAAATGGGCTTTCCAACACTAAAATATTTTTTATTCGATCTTTAGAACCAAAACTTACAAATTCTTCAGCTTTATATATTTAGTATGTGGTCAGACAAACTTTTTAGACAAATAGTGACTGGCAGACAAGGCACTACCTAACTCTAGAAGCGAAAAACTCAGAAGTTTCAATAAACGCTTTGATTTTGAATGAAATTTCATATATTTTTACTTTTGGAAACCCCCACTCGGTTAGGCTTCTTTTCTGATATAAACAGTAAAAAATCCCATTGAGGGATTCGATCTTATGACCCTAAAAGTACGTTGCTTTATTGCGTCACTGTAAGTTAATTGGGAAAAAAATAAAATTGTGTTATTCTCACACCGGCTGCTGCGCAATTTGACTGGTTTAGTATAATATGTGTATTATGTGGCATAGAGGTACATATATACTTTAGTATAAATTAGGAGTATAAAAGAAGCAAAAAAAAGTTGGTGGCTACAAATAAATTAAAACAATTAGGTCAGAGAGAACATAGCCTATCTATAAGGCAATCTTAAATGATAAACCAATTCGTAGTAAAATCAAGTTATTAAAGCTCATAGTGCTATTCTATAAATTACTAGCTGACCCACGCAACTTCGTCTGCGTCACATTTTCCATTAATGCTCGGCTCCTTTTAGTCTTAGCGTGATGATGTATAACCTTCCTCGATACATGGGCTATCTAATACTGAAAGATAGAGATTTTTCAAATCGGACCAGTAGTTCCTGAGATTGCCCCCTACATACAAACTTACAAATAAATGTAACCTCTTGATTATATAAGTATAGATTAGAAGTGCACTTAAGTCTATTTTTAGAAGGGCAAAAGTTTGCTTTTGAAACTTTTGCCCTTCTAAAAATAGTAAATCAGAGGGTAGTAAATAATTTTGAATAGGAACGAACAGACAGTTAACAGCCACGTACAAATCATGAAAAATAACAAAACACATTAAACCACATCTCATCAAAATCAATAAGATATTGCCCTTTACAAGACAAAGCGGCGTCAATGCACCTAATTACACTCACATAGGGTAAACGAACGTGACCGCACACACCGATAGCATATAATTAAGTACCAGCATATAATTATAAAGTTATACATTCTATAGCAATTCGCATCGCTGTCCTTGAATCTCCGACGACCTTAGGACGCGAGTTATGCATAAAGAATCAAATACCTAATTGGAGCTGGGAGCAAAAACTGGTTGGCCAGGTCTTGGCGTGACGTCACGATGCCGAAACGCGCCTGTTTCCGACCAGAGGACATTATAGAAAACGACAGCAGACTAACTGTTGATAACCGCGCTAAATGGGAACAAGGTTGGAGCGTCTGGGATATGGCTTCTTTGTTTTTAAAATGGACTTGTGTTTGGCACTAGTGTTGTGCTTCGCCGAGCTTGTCATTTTTGTTCTGAGTTTCGATTCACATTTTTGAATGTAGTGCTTTGAATATTGCTTTTAGGACTGAATTGGCTAGAGTTATTAGTGATAAGTATTCTATGAGAAGATTTAAGAGATTTTCTTTATTGAATAAAGAAGAAAAATATGTGAAATTTACTTTAAAATTAGAGCGAACCTGAATGAGCGCGTGCTTTAAAAACTGAGTTCCTATTATAAAACTGTGATCCTATTTTTATTGCCATCCGATATCAATAATTTATCTATCTTGCGTTAGTAACCCAATTTCGTCCAAGATAACATATTTAAACTATCAAATATATGTATAAAGCGTCCGGATTCCAAAAATAGTGCTATCGGCCATTTTGTAGGCCTTTTAATTATACATACAAGGAGATACTTTATTGGATTATTAGAGATAAGTATTCGATAATTTCCGGCAATGTGTGGTCACCACGAAAGTGCGTTGGTCTGCTTCTCGGGATTGGGACTGGGGTGACCAAAACTGTTGTACACAAGTCGGGAAGAGTTTGCGACGAGTTTTTTACAAATTATCCCTTGATGCTGGTTGGTTTAGCATGAAAACGATCGTAGAACACAACTAATTGTACTTGTTCCATGCATTTTAGAGACGATTAACTTTTACTATCTACTGCTAATTCCAATGAATTAATTATGAGTGCAGATATGTTTTGAGTTTCTGTTATGCTTGGAGTTAGGATTGGTGTTCGCAATATATGGGTGTATCTATACTAATATTATAAAGCAGAAGAGTTTGTTTGTTTCTTTGGTTGAACGCGCTCATCTCAGGAACTACTGGTCCGATTTGAAAAATTATTTCAGTGTTAGATAGCCCATTTATCGAGGAAGGCTAAAGGCTACTATATATCATCACGCTAAGACAAATAGGAGCGGAGCATTCATGGAAAATGTGACGCAGACGAAGTTGCGCGGGTCAGCTAGTTTATGATACGATAATTGGCCAGTCAAACCAGACATTTTAGGTCAAAGTGTTTTGCACTGTCCTAATTTTTTGGGCTGTTTTTTAGAGTAGATGCCAGAAATGTACACCTAATTTTTAATTCTTGAAAGACCTGTGCTGACTGCGTGGTGCTCGGCAAACTTCAAAATATTCGGTAATTTTTCAGACTTTAGTTTATATCTTCTAAACGGTGAATTCTACGTGAAAATAAATCAGGAGACTATGAAGCAGATAAAATTTGCTACAGTTAGAGTGCAAATGCAGCTTAATTGGTTTTGTTAGGTATTGAGATAAAGCACATCACGTACCATTTTTCACAAAAAAAAAAACGAAATTGTTGTTTAATGACTAGAGCCCTGTGATTAGCTGGAATTTTGAAAAGGATGTGTAAGATAGCTCAGTGGAAAAGGTTTCTTAACATATAAATTGGAATCGAGTACAATTAAAAAAAACATTTAAATTAATCGCTTTAAATATTGCACGTATTTTGGTGGTATTCAAATTTGAAAGACAATTAAGGGAACTGATTTACGTTACGGGACCTCAACAGACTTCCGCAACAGAAGCACACGTTACGGCATAATGTAAATTAGTATTTGCAATAATCAAAGAACCAACGTCTTTTTTACCATTTTGGAACGGAATTCTAAGTAACCTTCACCTCATGATTTGGTAAAAGTGAATATAAAATTTCGATTTATCACTTTTAGGAGTTTCTAAATAATTCACTACTCTCGTCGGTAAAAGTAATAAAATTAAATAAGACTGGAAGTTATTTGTCCACTCCAGGACTTGGTTTAACGTAAGTTCGACATGGTTGGGGGACAGGCAAATACAATATCTCAGAAGTTTATTAATGTACAGACAACAGCACAACAAGCTACAACAATCTGTCAAATTTCTTTAATTAATAGATTTTCAACTTTATTGTTGAAGCAAGGTTGATTGGGAAAATTTGACAGTATCGGATAGGCAGATGTGCTGGCGATTGTACTATCGCCAGCTGATTGACATCAGGTGATTGACCACTATGGTCAAAACCTATGAATAGTAAAAAAAAAGTAAGGCGCCGTCTGCCATCGCTCGTGTGATGGTGCGATGCGATTTCGAAAACATTTGTCCTATTTTGGAGCGATGAGATCTCTCTCGAAATGGCTCTTAACAGATATGCAAACTTTCAGCTGTCGAGCAATATTTCTTTAATTGTAAATAGTATTAAAAATAGAAAACGTAGACAAAAAAATCAGAAGTCAGCGAGGTGAATTTCACAATCAGCATTGGTCGCGCGAGCCTACATAAGTAGGTAACACAGTTGGTGGTAGAAGTTAAAGTTCACAATCGCATCCTTAGGGCGGGTTGTATCAAACAGTTGGTTAATGTTTGACGTTCGTTAAATTAGAAGCGTTGTTTCAAAACATTCTGGTAAAAATTCCTGCTCATTCCAATAGCTAAGTTATTGACACGGGTCCTACCTATATAGCTTTTTTGCATTCCACCACTTATTTGTGTCATCAGAAGAACTGGTATTGAGGAATTCAAAAGAAATGTCAAAATATTGTTCTATTTGACGCAACTAAAGTTACGTTAACCAGTGCTCAGACCATCTGTTAACGTAAACGTTATATTTTACGTGCGTTAACGCTGACATTTTGTGAAACAACCCAATTTTTTTATTTGACGATAGTTAGCACTATTTTTAAAGTTTACGCGTGCGTTAAGTGTAGTTGAAACAACCCGCCCTTAGCTGATTATCCTAAAGCCATCAGGACTTATTCCAATCTTTAAAAACGTATGGTAACATTAGTTTCGCAGTATTTTTCGCTTTGTTGTAAAAAACGTGTCGCTTACTCATAGGTCAACGGTGCGAGGCCAATGTATTTCTGTTAGTTTTTTTAACATAATTGACAATGAACATAAATCTTTGTTTTATTGGTATGTATTGTGGCTCAATGACAAGAATTATTGAACCCACAATTCATGTGTTAATAAAGTTACAATAGCTCTCGATTTCGAAATGCATTCGGTTTCCTATTTATTTTTCGTGTTAGCATATCGGATTGTGCGAAGTTGTAATTAATTCGAACCTTATAACGATTTTCACTCCTTTGATGTTTGTCGGTAATTTAGTAGTATTTTATTTTATGTTAAACTAGCTGACCCACGCAACTTCGTCTGCGTCACATTTTCCATTATTGCTCGGCTCCTGTTTGTCTTAGCGTGATGACATATAACCTAAAACCTTCCTCGATAAATGGTCTATCTAACATTGAAATAGTTTTTCAAATCGGACATGCAGTTCCTGAGATTAGCGCGTTCAACCAAACAAACAAACTCTTCTGCTTTATAATATTAGTATAGATTTTGTTGATTAATCCCGTACACTGAAATGATAAAATGTAGCCGGTGGCACACAGCACAGCGTCAGTTTACACTTAACCATAGGTACATCTATCTACATAATCCAAAGCCTTCTACCACTGGAATACTTTAATTTTAGTCGGATCACTACGTAAACACACCATACCGAAGGTACTGATTTTACGTTCCGTCGTATTCGGCTGATATGACACACCATAAGTGCCGAAATTCAGTTGCGGAACTTTGTGTGTATTGTACAATGTCTCTAGCAATGAAAAAAAAAAAAAAACGCCGCGATTCAACAGCGAAAATTAATGTATCGGAATCAAACAAGGTGTAGGTACCTATGTTTTAATGACACAACAAAGCACGTGCGTCGTTTACAGGCAGAGGTAAAATGTCCGCCTCCCGTTGCTCGCTCGCCCGCCCCGGATCTTCGTCGGAAATCGAACCGAACTTTGGGCGCGTAAAATGTGTGCTCTACAGAATACGTTGCCGCCGAATGGCCGCTGAACTTATGTACGCCTGACCGAAGTTCGGCGTACGCTATAACGCAACGTAATTTCGGCATAATTTGTCGTCGTTAATTCAAATAGCATTGCAGGCGTAATAAAGCCGAATTTTGGTCGCGTATCTTCGGCATAGTGTGTTTAGACACTAGCAGATTCCTACAGTGTATCAATTTCAGCCCTTTATAATATTGGATAAGTTTACATTGGGAAATAGTATGCATTGTATCAACGACTTTTATATTTGTTTTACTTTAAATTAAAATGTACCTCTATACTTACATCTTTAGGTACGTATTCATATGGCAAAAATGCATCTTTACCGTATGAGTATTATTAACAATTAATAATACATTTAGATGCATCATTCAACTTCAAATAATAATTATAATGTACGGAAACTAAGCACATACATAATTATAAGAGATCAATCATATATCACGAATATCGTTTCTAAGGATTAATAAATGCATAATAAACATGCACAATGCAGCTACAGGGTGGTGCTAAATAGATGGTCAAAAAAGTGGAAATCCTTATTGTCGCTTATGATTCACCTCCCAGAATTCTGGGATGTAATTTTTAGAGGGCCTTCTCTCATCTCATCTTCATCTCGACTGCAGAGGAAGAAGGGGAGCCACTGCTCTCCCCTCCTCTCTCCGCCGAGAAATATGAACCAATCAAATTTGCGTAAAACATCCTCTGAACGTCAGTCACTGAGATTTTATGCAATTCCATTGGTTAATATTTCTCCGGTCCTCTTCACTCCGTCCGTTCCTGCGCTCCTCTCGGGCTTAGAAAGTAGCCCCCCAAGTCTCCGCTGCGCGCCATCGTCAGCTTGCGAGGCAAAGCTCATATCTCCGCCTTGTACTGCGGCCCAGCTCAGATCTCCGCTTCCATTGAGCCATACAAATATAGTACATCTCCGCTCAAAGGTATCCACTAAAGCTGAGTGGAGACGAGATATGAGATTAACGAAATTCTATTGGTTTTTGAAAACACGTCTCCACCCCCCTCGTCTGTTCTCCGCTTTGTTGGAGTCTGGGCCTTAGGCTACTAGCAGACCTGCGAAAGGAGAAACGAAATAAAAAACTTTTTACAAAAAAATACAACCGACTTCCAAAAAAAAAAAAACACTACAAAGTAAAAAATACTTGTGGCGAACGCAGCCAACAACTGCAAATAGGGGAAATAATTCGTGCGGTGAATTTTTGTACTTTAATTTCGGAAGTCGGTGTTTTTGTTAGTTTCTTCGTATTTTGACACCGACTTCCGAAAAGTTTTATATTTTTCTCTTTTTAGTGGTACCCCACATCTAACAACACCACTGCAAAATCGCAAAAAGCAAAATACGCAATTTCGATTACTTGGATGACATAAAACCATCATCCAAGTAGACGAATTCCAGCTATTTCGACTTAAAATCCAAAGTTCGTAACCGATTTTGATAAAATTTAAATGGGTCCAATATGCAAGTATATCCTTTCAAATAAAACAAGATTTTTTTAAATCGGTTTATAATTGTCGGAGTTATGAGGAAATTAACAAAAAAAAAAATACAACCGAATTGAGACCTCCTTTTTGAGAAGTCGGTTAAAAATAAATGCCAAGTGCGTGTTGGGCCACGTGTAGTGTATGGTTTCGTAGTTGCACGTCACAATCGTAACTTTTTATAGGTTAGTCGATTATTACTCAGTAACCTGATAAAAATAACTTTTTTTTTCAGGCTGCTTTGGCCAACTTTAGGCTTACTTAGCTGCGATAGGTTTCCTTTTAAATCAAACTTTTTATAGGTTGGCCGACTAACTCGTTAGTTGGTTTATTATAATAACTTTTTTATTTCAGGCTACTCTAGCCTACTTTAGGCTTTGGGCCTACTTCTTAGCTTTGATAGGTTTCCTTTTAAATCAATATAATCTATATATATATAAAAGAAAGTCGTGTTAGTTACACTATTTATAACTCAAGAACGGCTGAACCGATTTGGCTGAAAATGGTGCGGAGGTAGCTTAGAACCAGAAGACGGACATAGAATAGTTTTTATCCCGGAAATCCCACGGGAACGGGAACTATGCGGGTAAAACGGGAGCGAAGCCGCGGGGGACAGCTAGTTATATAAAAATGTTCCGTTACTGAGTGAGTGAGCGAGTAAATGACTGACAACGCACTGAAATTACTGGTCATAGAAAGTTGAAATTTAGCATGGGTGTAGGTTCCTTGAAAGGTTTTCCCGAATTTCCTATGGGAACGTGAAAAAAGTCGCGGGCAACAACTAGTTCGTAAGGTACTACGGTACTATAATTTTCTTTTTACACTTGACTCTAATAAAGTTTTGTACTTTAAAGCTCGTTAAGAGGAGCTCGTGGCTAAATAATAACAGCCGCACAGGTCGATCTTCAAGGTTAAGCAACGCTTGCCGAGGTTGGTTTGTGGATGGGTGACCATCTTAAGATACCGAGTTTCCTCCTGTTGGTCCCGGCTGTTATTTGGAGATCTTTGGCAGTCGTTACGGATAGTCAGAAGCCACAAAATGTGACACCAGTTTTACCAAGGAGTACCGTGTAACGTGTTACCCAGTTAATGGGTTGTGGAGGTCTGGTAGGCAGCCGCTCCACGTAAAATACTGGTATTCAGCTGAATCCGGTTTGACTGGAAGCCGACCCCAATATAGTTGGGAAAAGGCTAGGATGATGACTTTAAAGCTAGTTAATATTTCGCAAGCTGACCTTTGGATGGATAAATGGTTCCCACACACCCTAAATATTTTAAATGATCTAGCTATCCATGACATCCAGTCCCATTAAAAATGCCAATGCAAAATTTGGTCGATGAAAATGTATGAAATAGCTGATATTTTTTTCGGGTTTTCAGTGTTAGTCTATAGGTTAAAGTTGAATTATGAGCACTTTTACTCTGTAAAATATTATTAGTGTTTAACTAATGACCTTGCATATAGTCTCCGCGTCGATTTCAAAAAAAGTTTATTAATTTTAATTTCGTCCTATTTTTATAAAACCCAGTCACAGTTAAGGCTAATAATATTTTTTGATTTCACCCATAAACATCAAATTAATTTAAGGGTTATTAGTTTCATAAGATTCTAGTCTTGAAATGCTATTTTAGATTTAATTAGGATAAGTAATGTTGAAAGTACCTATAAAAACCACAAAAAAACCAAGGCACATCTAAGGCTCACAGTTGGCGGTAATAAAAGTACCTATAGCTCAGGCTTTGGCCACTCTTTCTGGAATTTGTTCGTTAATATCAAGACGCTTTATTGCTTGCTAATAAATCCACACCCTATATGTAAATTCTCACGTCCGCGTATATTTTATTTTGTCTATCTGCATTATTAAGAGGTTGCACACAGTCAGCGCCGGTGGTCTGCGGCACATTTGATGCATCACCTTCAGACAACTTTAGCCGCTTGTTATCCGTGCAACTCGACCAGACAAGACTGGTGAACGTAATTAGAAATATAATTTGTTTAGAGGTCAGAATGAGATCAATGCAATCATCACTTGTGGGAATTTTAAATTTACAAGCAATTTTTTTTTCATTTTTTAAATTATACATACCTATTCAATCCTAATGCTGTCGATAGGATTGTCACACTTGATCAAGGTCGAGAGGAATGAAATGAAGATAGGGAGGACTTTTCCCTGCAAGGAGGGAGATCAGTTTTACGCGCGAGGGAGCTCGTGCGTGACACTTGAGAACGCGTGAGTGTCTACGCGCGTCAAACGCTCCGTCTGGACTGGCTCTTAAATTTTAATAAATTTAATTTTTTTAAAGCTGCCTCGGCAAATATCGATTAGATTAAAAAAAACGACATCTTCTCAGATCTAACGAATATACACAAACAATTTCATGAAAATCGGTCCAGGCGTTGCGGAAGATTCGATAACAAACACGAGGTTTATACATAAAATATAGGTAAATGCGAAAGTGAATTTGTTGATGTGCAGCACACACATGTCTTGGTCACAGGTGCTTCATAAAACCCACATTTCGATAGTAGAATATTAGTATGACTATTGCCACCAATAAGTACAGTTCGAGTCGCTCAAGAAATTCAAGAGATTTTTGACCGAACCGGGCATCGAACTGAAAACTTCTGGTCTTAGGCCCGTTTTTGTTTTCTTTCTCGGGTCCGCTGGAGACCCGGTCCTTTGGTAGGCGTGCGAGGGGCCGAAACCAACTAGCAGAGGCCCCGTTAGAAATTTCAAATGTAATGGGGCACCAACCGGCGATATTATCCCTGTATGCACTGTGAAAGTATTCCCAAGGACAATCCCCGGTTGGAGAATATGGAAACAAAAGATGAAACGCTATGGTTTGGGTGGTTTAGTGGACTGATAATCATTTATTATAGAAGATCTATTGGCCCCTGCCTGACCACTAACAATATCCACGTCAGGCCTGTTCATTATTAGGTACAAAGAACTTAAAAATACATATCAAAAATCCATATCATACCAGCAAGATGAGGATTGAGGATGATTAGAGGAGCTCGTGGCTAGATAATATTAGTCGCACAGGTCGATCTTCCAGGTAAGCAACGCTTGCCAAGGTTGGTCTGTGGATGGGTGACCATCTTAACATACAGAGTTTCCTCCGTGCCTCGGAAAGCATGTTAAGCCGTTGGTCTCGGCTGTCGATTGTAGATCCTTGGCAGTCGTTACAGATAGAAGCCAGTTAATCTGACTCCAGTCTTGCCATGAAGTACCCTGTTACTCGGTTAATGGTTTGTGGAGGTCTGGTAAGCAGCCGCTTTACGTAAAATATTGGTACTCAGCTGAATCCGGTTTGACTGGAAGCCGACCCCAATATAGTTCGGAAAAGGCTAGGCAGATGAATACCAGCAAGATGGTCCGATGGCGTAAAGAAAGCTGTTGGAGGCACCATGTTCAGAGCGGTCCACACTGCAGAAGACCGCATGACTTGGAGACGCGTCGTATGTGGTGTATCCTTAGCAGTGACGGGAACTGGTGAAATGTGGATGTATGTATGGTACCTACAATACCCTTTTGGAAATACCCAAGGCGTGATGTTAGGTTATGTGTTAAATTAGGTATTAAAACTGATTTGAAGTATTATTGTGAGATAAAGAAGTCCTTATCAGTTTCGGTCTCCCAATCAGTATGTAAAAAGAAGTTTAGTTTCACAATGAATGAAGGTTTCTCAAAACATATTTATTATGTGCTTTAAATTTAAATCCGTAATTCGTATGTAACGTCAGGGCAATTTATTGTTAACCACTTAGGCAGTAATTAGCAGTACCGGGTCGACGGCGCGCTGTGTTCCACGCGCTCCTCAAAGAGTTGTCAGCAAAGCAGATGGGGCCCACTAGGGCCAGTGCCTGCCGGGGTTGCGGAATTTGTTCGAAAGAGTCACCGCGGCCCTGGAACGCAAAGGGCATTAGAAGGAACACGGATGGGTTTTAGTCAGTAGGAGTCTGACAATCCTTCCTACTTTACACAGAGCGGGAGGAGTCATTTGATGATTTCCCATCCTAAAAAAAATAAAAAAAGGCAGTAATAAGCAGTACCTACCTACATTGGAACTTCGTTATCATTGTCATTATATCAGTCGTAAAAGTCCACTGCTGGACATAGGCCTCCCCCAAGTAAAGAAAGACGGCTCGTTTGGCGCAGTGGTTGAGCGATCGACTGCTGCGTCGCGTGTCGTGGGTGCGATTCCCGCATAGAACAAATGTTTGTATGGCCTACAGATAGTTGTTCCGGGTCTGACTGTTTGTGTATTTGACTTTGTATGTTTGTAAACGCATCCACGATACAGAGAAATTCGTATTGTGGGGCAAGGTTTTAATAAAAAAAGAAAAAAAAAAGTGTCGCTACAACATAGTCCAACATAAGGAGGCCTTCCAACGTTACGCTTTCCGGTATGCGGTCGTTGGAACTTCATTAAGGTTCAAAATGTACAGCTGTCACATAGACAATTAGATCTTATTGTTTTATGATGTGCAAGCGATAGTCATCCTTAAGGTGGTTATCATTTATTTTCCTTGATTCAATCAATCTGCCTTAACATTTCCCGAGATTTTTGTAGTACCCAGTAGCTGGGTAACACGCGATATGCGATATTGTTGTGCTATGAGCTATATACTATAATGTAATAGCGTAGTCAAAAAGCAGCTTCAAGCGTGTAACTTCTCTGTTTACCAGCAAGATTATTTATTTTTCACCAATCGTACAGTTTAAATAACATTATATCATATAAATATTCATGAATGTATATATATGTTCATAGTATAGTCAAATACCCTATTTCTTCAAGTAAATAGGGTAGGTATTTGACGTCTGTACGTTAAATACTTTAAAAGCGATTCTATTTGTTTTTTCTTTGGCGTCACGTTGCACCGGCACTGAGATGTGTAAAGACCTGTTTTTGATACATTTGAACCAATTTAGTTGAATCAAAGCTGTTATTAGGGTAACCATGCGCTTAGACGTTATTAGGATTTCCCTGAAATTTTTATTTCGTTTATTTTGAGTCTTTAATAATTGGATCATACATTTTCGATGAGTAATGGAGTAATAATGGTGATTCAGAGCCTGTGAGTGCCTACTTCGTCACAATTTGCTGCAAAACTAAAATCAGGCACAGGTTCTCAAAAACGGCAGTCAGAAATGAACAAGCGAGTCTTTCCTCTCCTTCTGTAGTCTACTTGGAAATCCCTGAAACGTCTTCGAGCCCAAGTGGGGAAATATAAAGAAAGAAAGTAAGAAAAAGAGTTTACTTACGGCTAATATGACGAATGCCAAAAATACACAAAAATTACAATTATAGACATGAAAAATTGAGGAGATATGAGTCAAATCCACCCAAAACGGCCATCTCTCAGCATAATGCTGGGACTCGTGTGAAATGTATGTCTTCGAAAAGTAGACGCACAATGGCGTCTTCTGGGCCCAGCGCCTGTAGTTAAAACGCCACCTCCACGCTGCCACCGACGATGGCATGGAATTGACAAAGTTCTGAGCCGACTTTGAATTCTCATCATGACTAGAATGACATAACTCATGGTTCAATGTAAGTTTGTAAGCATTATTTGGATTCCAAATATCCGTAAAAAACGGATCACTTGCTGGTCTGTGTGTCCGTCCAATCCAGCCAATTTTCTCCGAATTTATGGATCGATTTTGTACACATGAACTTCTGTGACCCAAACACGGACGCGGTAGTTTGAGTATTGAGGTCACTTTTTGGTTGTAAAACTAGAAAACTTAAAAATAAAAGTATTTCCAACTGAGCCATATACATATCAAATAAAAGGGCGTATTGTGAGGGTTTTTAATATAGTTTTTCATAGTTAATTTTAAATAAATGGTTTTAAGTTATTCAACAAATTAGATGGGAAATGACCCACACCCTTATCTCCGAAACTATTAAGTTCTTAAATTTTGAATTTTCTTCCTTTGCATGTAGATGACTGGAAAATATATACCATGGTTTTCAACAAAAATCAACAAAACTACCGAATCATTCAATGTTAACTAAACTTTTCAAATACATGGTGAAATATTTAGCAACGTTATTCAAAGTTTGACAGCCGTGCGACAGATTTTCACGCCGTTTTGATGTGAAATAAGTTGGAAGATAAAGTTCAAGGCTTTAAAGTTTGCGGCGAACATCTTAGAGTCGGATTATACTGGATAATACAAAGTTAACTTGATCAAATTACTTTGGATAAAATTATCCAATAATTTGGAACTCTTGTACTGTTTCCAAGTACAAACTTTTTTATTGAAATTCTATAAAAACTTTAATAGATCTAATGTTCCGTTTCTTAAACGAAAAAAATATTTTATGAGTCATTGTTAATTAGGCATTAAAGCCCAAAGATGTCCATAACTAATTTATGCAATGTCATATAATTTGGAAGAGAGTCAAAGCATTGGCCTACGTATATGCATCTAAGATGCTTTCAACTCACAGGTAGCAAAAAGATTTATGAAACTCAAACTCAAATTACTGATATAAAATCATCACAATAGGACTGACAAATATTGGATTAAATTCCTTTAATCCAGTTATATTGAATAGAGTCTAGATGATGTCTCATTTCTCGGCTACTCAAGATAATGCATAGTACTAAACCATAGACTGCACATGGTTTCAGTAACCGTAGGGTCACCCTAATCGCGATAGAAACGCTACATCGCGTGGCGCTCGCGCTGCAGCGATTGATGATTGATGCCTCGGGGCAGTGGCCGCACGTTTCGCTTTAATTAATATTGCCTGCTTCTAAATTGCAATCATTATATCCATTACGACGTGAGTTTTTAAGCTTTCATAAGGATTATTGGGGAATATATGCAAGAAATTTATTTTTTATCAATACAGTTGGAATTCATTATAATATTTTTTTTCTAACTAAAAATATACTAAAATATAATACGAACAATGAAAATAGAATCCTAATTGCTAGAAAAGCAAATGTTTTTTTTTACGTCCCTCTCATGAAAACGCTGTTTTCTATGGCAGCTGTATAGGCCTCATGAACTTTGACATTCGAACTTCTCTTTCCAACTGTAATTTTTATATCTTCATCGGTGATGACAGACTAAATTACATTGTGAGCGAGAAATGGAATAATTTCAGATTTTTAACCAATGAAATTGCATATAATCTCCGTACCACGTGACTCCCACATGAGTCACTTACATTTTTACTGACATGATTGGTTAATATTTATCCGTTTCTCCGCTCCGCTCGCAATGGACAGGCACCCTAAGGGTTCCTTTTTACTATTTTGGTACGTAACCCTTTACAGTGAAGTGTAGGTCTTTTATAATTCCAGTTAAGTAAATGGAGCATGTTAAACGGTTTTATAATCTGTGCCAGTACACATCACACCGAAGACATATATCTGCAGATCTATTATTATGACGCGTACCCGGTACGGTGCCGCGGTGTAGGCTGCACGGCTATGAGGCAAACTACACAGTTTATAGCGATAGCTCAGCAGATAGTAAATACACAAGCTATGCTAATGAGTGATGATCTGAAATATTACCAATTTACGGCGGTTTAAACTCAGGTTTAATTCTTAGTTTTACGATAGCTAGGCTTTAAAATCTATTTAAGTTACTTAATAGGTATCCAACATAACAAAATAATACCTTTGAAGTTTATTTTCAAAGTCAAAAGTTAAATCAAAGTTAGTAATAATATATGTATTTTTTAATCGCACGTCAAACAGTCACGTTTTCTGAGACGTTACGGTTAAGAATGAATCAAAAATATCATTAACCTACATCCCTAGTTCCCTACATTAACCAGCCTATTTAAGTTAGCTATAAAAAAACCCATTCAGAATGTAAACACACGAAATTCGCTTGAACAATAGAAAATGCTACGTACTGGTTCTGGAGCGATCGCGCCGCGTCGCGCCTTCTCCTTTGTAGGGACAGCGCTCGCCGTGCCAACCACAATGTAAAGTATTCGCTACACCGAGACTTTTGAGAAATCAGTATTAGTACCACTAGGCCCAACCACTAATGCCACTGCTGGACGTGAAGTTTCGGGTTCGATTTTATGTCGGTTATTGTTAAGATCCATTAGGATTTTTATATATTTTTATTTGAGACCAGCTGACCCACTCAGCTTCGTCTGCGTCACATTTTCCATTAATGCTCGGCTCCTATTAGTCTTAGCGTGATGATATTATGTATGCCTATATCCTTCCTCGAAACATGGGCTATCTAATACTGAAAGAATTTTTCAAATCGGATCAGTAGTTCCTGAGATTACCCCCTACATACAAACTTACAAACAAAAATGTTACCTCTTTATAATATAATATTATATATTATATAGTATAGATGGTTTTGCTCTTGACTAACTAAAACATAGACGCAGGCAGAGAGTTTTCAGCGGTAAGACACCCCAAGTTTGACCAGATTCATTAGACCCATTTAACCTAGTTTCTATTACGTAATAGGGAAGATGCATGCGATATTTTTATATGCAAAATTAAATAATTTTTAGCTCTAGAAAACAAGTATGAGATTATTTTTTTAACCTTCATCAGCGATGAAGTTACAAAGCTTCAAAGATTACATTTAGAAAGAGAAGTCCGATATGAACTTTGACGTCAAATTCCATGACGCCTATACAGCTGCCATATAAAACAGCGTTTTCGTGAGAGGGACTGATATATTTGTTTAAAATAGTTATATCTCCTTTACTTTTCGAGCAATTTTGATTCTATTTTCAATGTTAGTATTATATTTTTAGATAGAATGTGTAGATAATTAATATTTTTTTCATGAATATTCCCTTCCGTGGAAGTTATTCCTCTTTTATAAAGCCTCTGAGATGTTCCGATGTCTTAACGCACGTCCTCTTTTTGCTGTGTCCCATTGCCGCACCAATGCTGGTCTGCGGGCGCCTCTACGTCGCTTGTGCAAACACTATAATGACTTTTGTTCAGAAACTACAGAATTAGACTTATTTTCAGTGTCAGCAAATAGATTTCGTTCTGCTTTGTTAAAGAAACTTATGGATTCCGATATATAGTTATTTGATTAGTCTTGTAGTCTTACTCGCATAGATTGTTCATTAGTATAGTCTGTTCCGTGGTGGATAACGGTGTGAGTTTCACATTTGTAATATCTTTGTTTATATTATTTGCGCAGATATAATGTGTTACTGTTTGTTTGTCCCAAATAAATAAATAAATAAATAAATAAATAAATAAATAAATAATTAACTATTTTTAAGTAAAGATACACCAATACCTGGCAGAATTTTCTAAAGAGTAACAAAAATCCATGATTAAATCCTCACTTAAGTTAAGTAGAAATAAATTATGATATTCTTTGACTCCAATCAGTCATAGAATAGAATAGAACAGAATAGAATACTTACTCTTTATTATGTGCACCATATAAGTCATAGAATGTCTATATAAGCCGTCAGCAGATATTAAATAGGAGAATCAGATTACGTAGTGCGCTCATTGAACCACAGCCCTTACCTGTTCGTGCTACCCCTGTTATTATCTAGACCGCAAGCCATTTTGCTCACTTAGCAACCCCTAGCCATTTTACACGATAAAGAAAAAGCCATAACACAAAGAAAATGCACCATAAAAATTGCACTTCAGCGTTACGAATAGCTAAAGTTTGACGAAACTATTGCAAGAAAAGCTTCTGCAGAATTTTAAAATATACTGTGTTTTGTTTCGAATTGTAAATTTTAAAGACGCTAAGGGTGCCTGTCCATTACAGTGGAGCGGGGCAGCGGAGTGAAGAAAAAAAATAATAACCAATCATGTCAATTAAATGTCAGTGAGTCACGTGGTGAGATTTTATGCAATTCCATTGGTTAAAATTTCTCAGTTTCTCCGCTCTGTTGATTCGCTCCACTGATGGAATGGCACCCTAAAAGTTGGTGATTTTAATATTGTAAAAACAAATGCTAGAGCTCTAATTAGATATGCCTATGTTTAACATTATGCTTAATTTAATTTGCTAGAGGTAAAAATATGTAGACCTTGCATTTGCAATTCATAAACACTTCATCAAGCTTTTACTATTCTTTGTCTAAATTGTGAGAACAGAAACATTGTTTTACGGACCATCGAGATGATACTTGTGTGCTTTACTTGCCAGTCAAAAAGTATATCAGTCAGTCTCGATTTACGGACAGCTAGGTGTAGTACCAGCGAAAGTTCATGGTCGACCGATTTACAACCTAATACCTTAAGACATAAGGGCGAAACTGGCGGTTGCTTTCGGCGTACATCTTACCTGATTTGACAGTGCACGTACAATCACAACCTAAACGGTTTAATAATATCTTTTATCAATGAGTAAAACAAACACAGTATCAATAAAATTATTTTAGAATAGAATAAAAACGAACTCGTTCTGTAAATTAATGTATGCATAAAAAGAAGACCACCCCAAAACAGCAATGTTAATAATAGACAAACAAATGTTTTTGAAACGACACTGATAAGGACGGCAATATATCAAAAGAAAGAGGTGTGAGAGAGTCAGAAGATCTTAGCTACAATATGGGTGGTCGAACATTTTTTTCATTGCAATTTATGTTCGTACCAAACTTTTCGAAGACGTTTACGGTTTCTATCAATTTGAAAGTGGATGCTTAGTTTTATTTAAAACAACATCAAAACTCTTTAAAGTTTTAGTATTTGTCGTTTTTTTTTTCATGTGTGAGTCTAAAACTCAAGCTACAAACACTAAAACTTTATTTAAATACATCTGGACAGTGATCCAGATTTATTATGACAAGCGGCATTCTATCTGTGATTATAGTAAAACAATTTTGGACAGAATTTATGTAGTTTTCTTTCAAACTCAAAGCATTTACATCATTTAAACCATTTACAGGCACTTTTCAATTGTCAAGATCGGTCGGTCAAACAGAAAGATGAAGCTATTTGCACGTTCCAAAGCACAGATCTCTATGGAGAAGAATGTGCAAGAAGTTGCTCTTTTAAAAATAATTTATTGTTATAAAGTTTTTTTACATCATGTTGAAATTATATAATAATTATATATGTGAGGATGTGGTAAAAGACGAGCAGGATAAAAGCGAATTTTAGCCTAGAACGTTAAAAACTTGGTGTTTTCTCTACGATCATATTGGCAATTTATAGACGTGAGTAATTTCGAATGGCCAATTGTGTTCATTAATGTGAGGTTATTAATTGGCGAATATATTTCTTAAAGAGACATATTTTAACTTAGCTGTAACCAGCTATGAACGATTGCTTCTGAAAACTAAAGCAGCACACAAAACTAAAATATAATTATGTAAATGACTGCAGAAAACCAACAAAACGTTGATAAGTAGACTAAAACATACCCTTTTACCATAGTAATTCTTCTTTGAAATACCTTTTGAAACACGATAAAACGATAAATGTAAATTGTCCAATAAATTGTTTTATTTCAATTTTTTAGATTATTTTATGATATATCTAAATCGTCGATGTCGCCTGCTATTTTGTAAGTTCAAATACTTTAGAATTTCGCTAGTTAGGGCACCTTTATCAGTAATAGCTGACCCACGCAACTTCGTCTGCGTCACATTTTCCATTAATGCTCGGCTCCTTTTAGTCTTAGCGTGATGATATGTAGCCTATAACCTTCCTCGATAAATGGGCTATCTAATACTGAAAGAATTTTTCAAATAGGCCCAGGAGTTCCTGAGATTACCCCCTACATACAAACTTACAAACAAATGTTACCTCTTTATAATATTAGTATAGATGTTACCTCTTTAAGGGGGAGGAGGAGCTCGTGGCTAAATAATAACAGCCGCACAGGTCGTCTTCAAGGTTAAGCGACGCTTGCCGAGGTTGGTCTGTGGATGGGTGACCATCTTAACATACCGAGTTTCCTCCGCGCCTCGGAAAGCACGTTAAGCTGTTGGTCCCGGCTGTCACTTGGAGATCTTTGGCAGTCGTTACGGATAGTCAGAAGCCAGAAAATCTGACACCAGTCTTGCCAAGGAGTACCATGTTACCCAGTTAATGGGTTGTGGAGGTCTGGTAGGCAGCCGCTCCACGTAAAATACTGGTATTCAGCTGAATCCGGTTTGACTGGAAGCCGACCCCAATATAGTTGGGAAAAGGCTAGGCAGATGATGCTCTTTATAATATGAAGCTCTTTATAATATTAGTATAGAAGTATAGACTAGGTTTTGACCGCGACCTCGTACGCACGTAACGAATCCCGCTTTTCCCGTTCCCGTAGAAATTACGGGAAACTATGCCTTAGTGTTCTACGCTACCTACGGAACCTATGTACATGTCAAATTTCAGTTCTCCACGACCACTAGTTTCGGCTGTTCGTTGCCTGTTAGTCAGTCACTCAGAAACGGGAGAATAGGGAATATGCATGCAATTTTTTTATTTGCAAAATAAAATACTTATTAGCTCTAGTAAACAATCATGAAATTATTTTTTAAATACCTTCATCATTTATTAAGTTATAAAGCTTCAAAGACTACAGTTAGAAAGAGAAGTCCGATACGTAATATGACGTCGAATTACACGACGACTATACAACTGCCATAGAAAACAGCGTTTTCGCGAGAGGGACAGATATATTTGTGTAAAATAATTGTATCTCGTTCGTTTTTCGAGCAATTTAGATTCTAATTTCACAGTTAGTATTATATTTTCGAATACTTTTAGATAAACTGTTCAGATCATAAATACTTTTTTCATGCATATTCCCTATTGTATTTATTGTACTAGCTTTTGCTCGTGACTTCGTTCGCGCATACCCTGGTATTCGCAGTTCCCGTAAGAATTTTGGGAAATCCTCTCTTAGTGCTCTCCTACGGAGTGTAGGAAAGCTTCATGCCAAATTTCAGCTATCAACGGCCAGCTAGTCTATTCTGTAAATAAACACTTCGATATCGACTTCACCTGAGTGACTAAGCTTACAAAGTGAACTTTATTTCACACATCATAAGGTCTTATATTTATACGAATTTGAAACTCACCTCGGATTCCGCTGTCGAGACACGAAAATGTTGTTACAGAATAGCACTGCAGTACCGGAAAGGCCGGCTGTGCGTTGTCTGTCTCTGTGTTGAATGAATGAAAATCTTATGTAAATGTCTTTGGGCCTGTGGACGGCGAGCTATGGGTGGCTCTCCGTCCGTCCGTCTAGTGACGACAGGCCGTGTCGACGGCGCGTTAGTGTTCCACGCGCGCCTCAAAGAGAGTCAGCAAACAGAGGGGCCCGAAAGGGCCGACGCCTGCCGGAGTCGTGGGAATATTCGAAAGAGATACCGTGGCTCCGGAACACAAAGGGCAATGAAGGAACATGGATGGGTTTTAGTCAGTAGAAGTCTGACTCTCCCTCCCGCTACACCCAGAGCGGGAGGAGTCATTGGATGATTACCAATACCTAAAAAAAAAAAAAATCTTATTTCGACTACCAAGCGCACTACACACTATTGACTCCCAAGACAAAAGCAGTGAGTTTGTTTTAATTCTGTGGTATTAATCCTACCAAAGAATTGGTAAGCTTATGTGGCTTCGTTTGCTCGCAGAATGGTCCGGTCAGTCTGGTGAAAGCCGCGGGAGCTTGCTTACTGCGAAGCAAGATCCCGCGTCTTTAGCCAGAGGGCCCAGCCCGGATGATGTGTGATGTCTTCCAGCTGTAATTGTGATGTGTCTATTTATCAGAAATAGACAAAAGCAGCATAGGTACTACTCACCCTCTTTAATCCTCAATATACCGTAGTAATGAGTACGACACCCAGTAATGCATGGTTTGGCCTCATTCCTGTCTTGAAGAAAACGTTAATTAACAGCAATGCCAAAACAATAAATTGTACACCGCGCGCAAATTATGAATAGTTATGAAACCGATCGATACTCAGTAACTACCTGTTACGACATGGCACTATTGTGTTTTTTACCCCATAAACAAAATATATATTGATATAATAAAACGTATCGTATTTCAAAGCGTATTAATGATGACTGTTCAGACCTTTAGTGGTTTATAAAAATGTTTCTTTTTCGGAAAAGTAAATAACCCAAAACAAATTATGGAGATAAAGGGAAATTGACCTATAAGCAGCATTTTAGCAATTGAAAGGTCAAATTTTGATCTGTATTGTTAAAAAATTGGGCATGTTTTAATTAATTGCAATTGCGTTTTTCGAACTTTAGACAAGCCAAATATGTAGGTATTTTTACTATTCAAAGTTACGCGTTTGATCACTATCTCACCTGATGGTAAGCAAAAATGAGGTTGAAGATGGAGCACGCTTGCCTAGAAAAAATCCTTAATAATTTCCTATTTGCCTTGAGGAAAGTAGTAGCATTTTATGTTCCCTATAAATAAGAAAGATGTGCGTCATAAGAGCTCCCTGTGACACGTAGGTAGCGAGTTCAAGCAGTCTAGCATGGGTCTAGATCATAAAAAGTCGCGTAAACTAGAAGTGGGACACCTTGTGTAAGAATTATGAGCGTTTGCATGCTATAAGGGCTGGCTCACAATGTCTTGACGTTTTGTTAGTGAGTTGTGTTATTCCAAGCTATTCAAATTTGGAATGTGTACGAGATTCGTTTTTAGTTACCTTAATATATAAAAATGAATCCCTATTTTCTTTTGTCATCGCATCACATGAGAACGGCTGAGCCGATTTCGCTTAAATCTTAATTATTATACAAAAACGATAGGCTTGACAAACGACTGATTGCTCCTAATAAACTTAGTAAGTCCTGTTCCTTATTGATTTTAATTTGGTAACAGGGACAATATACCAAAATAATAAAGTAAATACTACGATTATAACTAAATTATGAAGATCAAACTATATACACTTAAACTAGAAAAAAAAACTCTTAACTAAAATATGGCGTCAAAAATTCGTCCCCATCGCTATTGACTGGAAGTGAGCCCAAAAGACATTGCCACGTTGTATGGCAATGTTTATCCTCTGACCAAGGTAAAAGCCAGCTCTTGGGTCACGCGAAGCGTCAACTGAAGATCAAAACGGTTGTAGCTATGCTACGAAACAGTATATATGTAGAATAAGCTTGAAAAAGATTGTCAAACCTATGCAAATAGATAACTTTCTACTACCACTCAATACTTCAATATAATTTATCACAATTTTCTTTCTCATTTGTATAATAATTGCCTGTCGGAGTCTATGTTTCCTGTTAGCTGCAACCTGAGGGTGTATAAGTCATGAGCAAATCCATCTCAAATACATTAAAATATAGGTTATTTCTGGGTTGGTGTTCTCTATCGACAAGCACATCATTGGTTTTCATCGGTGAAACGCGAAACCATCGATAATAATAAAAACCTGGGGTGAAAGTGTGTGTTAATGTTTGTGTTTCGCGTTCATGTTGAAAAAAGTCACAGGCAAAAGCTTGTTGAAAAGTCAATTATTTGTCACAAAATGAATTTGTCTATTTAACATTTTGAAAGATACTCTAATGGCGTTTAAATTAATTAATTGTGTGTAATTGTGGTGAACAAATGGTAACCAACGTCTGTCCCTGATAACCTGCTCCAAACTATGAACGTGCCTTAACTGTATCAGGTTATTATGATGGGATGTTCGCGCCGTGGTTCGCGGTAGAAGGCTTCGCGACGCGGCACACTGATAACGTTACCCCTCACGGAAAACCGGTAAACTTTTATTTATCAACTAATAACATACGGGTAAATACTTCACACAGTTAATTTGCCTTATTTCTGTTAAAGACTGCTTTTTATTAAGTTCCAATTCATACCTTAAGTGTTACGATTTTTTATATAAGACGTAGTTATGGTTTTTTATTTTGTAGTCATTGTGTACAATTTTGTAACTACATGTGTCGCAATTCTGACCCCCAAGTTAAAGGCAAATGTTTTGGGT
Source organism: Ceramica pisi (assembly GCA_963859965.1). Taxonomy (NCBI): domain Eukaryota; kingdom Metazoa; phylum Arthropoda; class Insecta; order Lepidoptera; family Noctuidae; genus Ceramica; species Ceramica pisi. Next base: position 3,860,609 of record OY982527.1, on the reverse strand, counting down.
CACATCACTGTCGATTCTCATTTTATAAATGTGCAATTTAATTTAATGAATGTTATTTAAAATACTATTTGTTTATTTACTAAATTTTTTCGAGTTGCAAGTGCGATATTTGTAGTTCTTCTTTCAGAAAAGCAATGCGATGTGTTTTTGTTTAGTGACCATGATTTTTTTGATTTTTTTTTTGCATTATTTAATTCTTGTGCATGCGCTGATTGTTGATTGGATATCTGTAATTAAGGTGCCCGGAGATGACAGGATAATCACCTGTCAATTTTAAAGTTTCATTATTTTGTAGCGGTCGATTTGAAAGGAAACAAAGGTCGTGATTTTAATGTTTGGTGGTGCTTATTGTGAATTAGTATGTGATACTCGAAATTTTAATGTATTGCTCCTAATTTATAAATAGATTCGTATTTTATTGTGTTTTATGTAGAGTGCATTACGCCTGTAAATTAGCATCACTTCTAGCAAAATCTTTTTTTTTCACCTTTTGTTTATTTTTTTTAGAAATCTTTAATTCTTGATAATTTTCCAATACTTATACAAATATTCTTTTGCCTGTCTGTCCTTATCTTACATTTATGTGAAACATAGTCTCATGAAAATAAGTTCACTTTCCTTGCACATTACTAGGATTCCCAGCCAGTCTATTCTGACGATATCTCACCGTATAAAATCAGGTGGAGGGAGCATGAAGTGGATTGACAGCTCACTTCGAGTTCACCTCACCTAGGTATACAGCCGGTCGATCCTGTCGACATCACCGTGACCACTTAGGTGGAGTGAACGACAAGTGAGCTGTCATTCCATCTTGTTTGTATGGTTTGACAGCTCACTTGTCAACACTTCGCTTAAGTGTTCACTTCGACATGTTTACAGATTCGCACTGCATTGCGATTCTGTAAATATGTCGAAGTGAACACTTAGGCGAAGTGAACGACAAGTGAGCTGTCAAACCATACAAACAAGATGGAATGACAGCTCACTTGTCGTTCACTCCACCTAAGTGATCACGGTGAGATGTCAACAGAATCGACCGGCTGCTGACCGTGATCACTTAGGTGGAGTGAACGACAAGTGAGTCGTCATTCCATCTTGTTTGTATGGTTTTGCTTTTCTGCGATTTTGCAGTGGTGTTGTTAGGTGTGGGGTACCGCTAAAAAGTGAAAAATAAAAAAAATAAAAATAAAAAAAATAATTTTTTTGGAAGTCGGTTGTATTTCTTTGTAAAAAGTTTTTTTTACTTAAGTTTTACTATATAAATAATTATCAAACCCACAATAAAGCCCCCGTTCATAATACAGTGTTCGTGTGTCGTTACACGATGCTTCTTGGCAGAAATAGAACTTCCCCTAATCAAAACCCCATGAATCCTTTCTTGACCTCATAAAACGTTTAACACCCCCATGTCGTCACAAACCATTTGCCGATCAATTTGCAACTAATATATTTCACATAGAAATCGATTTTAATGCCTCCAAGGTAAACATGCGTATCGAGCGGCCCCTTTGATGTCAACAAAGCCGGCCGACAAAGGTGCCGAACGTCTAGTCTATTGTTAGAATTAACTTTACTGCACCGAACGGCAGTTTAGCTACATACATAGTAATTTGTTAATTGTTTTAGTAGTGTTTGCAGTTTCGCAGAACTGTAGTTTGAGCAAATATAACTATTGTTGGAGCTTCGTGTTAAAATTACCCTCTAATTAAGTATAAAACTACGAATGCTAAATGGCGCTCTTAAAAGCTGAAAATACTGTTTTTAGATTTACTTTCTCTGAAGTTTACATACATTTATGTGATGATGAACACATTAAATGTTCCAAAAAATCAAACGATTTTATGAAATCAGCCATAATATTTTGGTAGAATAGATTTCATCAGAATCGTTTTATCGTGCATAGAACTATGCTAATTGAAGGAATGTATAATTACGTCCTTTTTCTAAATTTTAAGACTTTAGATACATATTGAATTATCAAACCGAATGAAATACTGAAAATTGCGAATTATTTACACACAGTTCATGTATTAAATTTTCATTAAAAATGTTTCGAATATCCACATGAATTATCTAGTTCTGTTTAAATAAACTAGATACGAATCCATATGAATAACAAATCACTTTGTATGGTTAGATTAAAAGTAGATACATAACTCCCAAATAATACACGTAAAAACAGATAAAAGACTACGTCAGATATATTTTTCTATTCATGAAATAAACGTGACTCATTCATACACGATTTAACTAAAAATACATCGTCGAACGGACTGAAATGAATAACCCTCGACTCCCCAATCACGAAACTGAAACTAACATGTCATCACTGCATATGTTCTGAAGTAGGTTTCGTGTTGGAGACCCATGAATCACCCTGTTATCATGAAATAGCATCTGTGATACGCGTATCGACATTCATGACGAAAATGTTCACTTAGTTTACGTAAACATGGCGAGGGAAAAAGTAACTTAGTACATAACTACACACTACAGCTAAGGAGTGGAATTCCTTGCCAGAGTCTCTTTCCTGATAGCTACAACCTGGGAGTCTTTAAGGCCGTACCCTGACCAAATAACCTTGAGCATTTTTTCCCTCAATAACAGCGCAAGAGATACAATAGCGAATACGCTCAGAATGTTGAATAAAATCGTTATAAAATCTAATATTGGTCTTTTGAAAAAAATATTTGAACTACCAAAATGCTCATAGTTAAATTGCCTATCCATTAGTGTAAGTACAAAATCAAAATAATCGTAGGTTTCGAGAAGATGTATGTTTTCAGTATTTTTTTCTCAATTCTGTAGTTTCGTTGTGAGGAGATTAATTAAACATTATGCTTAGTAATAAAAAATAAAAATCTACAATTTTGACGCCAAGATTATGTAGAAATTTAATGTAATTTTTATAAGTTGATACTTCTTTTAGATAACGAGTAGATAGCTCCAAAAAACTGCTCAAAAAACGCGCCTTAAGTCAAGAGTAAATCGCTTAGAATCAGGTGAGATAGTGGTAAAACACGTGCCTATCATTAGTGAAAAATAAAACTTTTGCCACATAGCAAAGATTTTAAATCTTTTTTTATTTTTTACCGATATTAGTATTTACTAAATTACAATGCTTACAGTATCTACATTATGTACAAACGCGTATAAAAATAAAATAAATCATTGGGCATCAAAAAAATAATCCACATCGCTGTCAACGGCAAAGTGCCCAGAACACTGGCAGCATTGCCACGTTGAATGGCAATGCTGATTCTTTGGCCGAAGAAAAGCCCAGCCCTCTGGTCATGTGAACCGTCGACAAGTTGTTTGCTGATGTCCCGAAAGGCTCTATGTACACTCGGACCCCATGGGCCTAGTGTTTCAACGCCAAAAGGCTCAAATATATAACTCCCAATTAGGTTATCATATTTGCGCCTTTTGAGGTTTTCTGCACCTGCAGCAGCCGCCTCAGAACAGCCCGCCGTGCTAAGAAGATGGGATGGCGCAAGGGTGTCAACACACCAAAGGCCTACCCACCTTCCAAGGCATTATGGTCATCCCATCTGGCCTCTTCCCATTTTAAATCTTCATATTTTACCTACCACTATTTGTCTATGCATCACCCAAAGGTTGACGGCTAGAGAATGCCTATGGTAATAAGAATGAGTTTGTGAAATTTTGACGGACCTACGCACACATCAAACTACAACAATCTGTCTAATTTATTAAATAGATTTTCAACTTTACCGCTAAAGCATTAGGTTCAAGGTTGATTGGGAAAATTTGACAGTTTTGTATAGTGCTGGCGACTGTACGTACTGATATAAATCTACCAACTACCAAATAGATGTTTTTGATAAACCGGTAGCGTGCCCCTAGGCTAGGACATTCCCGCTATTTTTAGACGTTTGTCTACATGACAAATAACGATATTAATTATTGTTTATTTTGTCTTAACTGAGAACAGGAGAATTGCTTATGATAGCACCTAATCGAGGTTTTATGTTACAAAATATTTTCCGTTTGCTTGTCCTCGTTTAGGTCGGACATTATGAGATGGGATCCTAATTTTGAGATCAAAAGGGCTACTTGCGTAACTCATAATATTTAACATACTTTCACAATCGAAAACCTTCAGATTCATTGCTACATTGGTTTAAAACTGCGTCTGCTCGACAACGTGAAACTATTGGAGAGTATGAGGCGCAGTAGGTGAAAATCAAACGAGTAACGACACTTGGGCAGAATATCCTTTTAATTAATATTATATTAATTAACTTACATGAAAAATAAGACATTTGGTAACAGATGGCTTATGGTTAGAGGTCGAAACAACAGGAAGAGACAAGTGTTACCAGTGCATAAAGTAAAAGTGCGAAGGTTCATCCAAATCCGTTCAGCCAATTTTCCAAACATACAAGCAATCAAATTTTTATGTTATTGGAAAGTAAGAGTCTCAAAAAATAGCACATCACAAGTTAAGCTTAGTTTCTAATCAGACCAATCATCAAAAATTAGTTGCGCTTTTGGAATACAGTCATTGACGGAGAGCCCAAACAGGGTCTACAAAAGTTTCTTAACTGTAAGGCTGCGTTTCCAACAGAGATGTGCGAGTATGTGTAGCGAGGGAAAGCTAGCTAAATGAAGAATCACTTCAATTACCTACCTCGCTCAGCGCAAGCGATTCTATTGGTTTTTAAAAAACCCATCGCTCATTACGCATCCTCGCACACCTCTGGTGGAAACGCAAGCTTAGCCTTTTGTTACAATCTTTTATGTGTATGTATTGTGAATCTCAAATTTTCTGAATGAAGAAATCAGTAAGCCATTCAAGTTACTATATGATATTAAAAGAAAAAATACCTTTACAAAGGTCAATTATTTTCACTACAAAAACTTTCTAATCATTAAAGGGAGATATAAAATTATTCAGAAATGTACTACAAAAGTCAAGGAGTCAACATTTCCTGACGGCTCCAGCGTTTTGAGTTTGGTCACCACTTGAATTTATAACGCATTGAGATCTCCTGTCCCGTAAAATAAGTATCTACATATTTCGGTCAACCTTAATTAAAATGGTCAACTGACTCATAATACTTGTGTCAATCGACTATTTGACGTGGTTTTCGGTTCGACAAGTTACATTGATTATCTTCTATTGAGTGAGAAGAAATTGGTCATTACTTTTGTCACGAGTCTCTCAAACCGTTCGTACCTAAATGCACACCGGTAATTATTGGTCAGTTATTTGGCTATTCAGTTGTAATAATTTTTATAGAATGATACAAAGCTTTTGTCGTGGCTAAATAATAACAGCCGCACAGGTCGAGCTTCAAGGTTAAGCAACGCTTGCCGAGGTTGGTCCGTGGATGGGTGACCATCTTAACATACCGAGTTTCCTCCGCGCCTCGGAAAGCATGCTAAGCTGTTGGTCCCGGCTGTCATTTGGAGATCTTTGGCAGTCGTTACGGATAGTCAGAAGCCAGAAAATCTGACACCAGTCTTGCAAGGAATACCGTGTTACCCAGTAAATGGATTGTGGAGGTCTGGTAGGCAGCCGCTCCACGTATAATACTGGTATTCAGCTGACAGAAAGCTGAAATTTGGCATGTAGGTTCCTTACACTCCGTAGGGGTGCACCCGCGCTAGGTAAGAGAGGATTTCCCGACATTCGTAAGAGAACGGGAAAAAACGGGATACGCTTACGACGTTGCGGGCAAAAGCTACTTTTATATATTAGGACTATCTGACCCGGCGAACATCGTTCCGCCTAACAGTCGATTCTTTAACTTTTTAGTTTTTTTTTTCTATCACAGACATAGCCTAGTTACTTCTTATTACATCAGCTACCTGCAAATACAAATTCCGTCTAAATCGGTCCAGGCATTTCAGAGATTAGCCGGAACAAACAGACAGACTGATAGACAAAAAATAAAAAAATGTTATTTTGGTGTATGTACCGTATAATTATATATTCATATTATACATGTAGTAAAAACGGTTATTTCATTATTACAAAATTTACAAACAGACGCTCCAATTTTATTTATATGTACTACCTACTATTTACCCGACTTCGCAAGAAGGAGGGTTAGTATTTTCCACTGCGTTGTTTAAGTATTAGGTACTACCCAACTAGCACACAAGCGCTATAAGAAGCTGCACAGTAGCTGGATAAAAGATTTTCATAACGGCCTCAGCTCCATTAGTAAGAAATATAGTGGTTCTATAAGCGGCTACAGACCACTTGTAGCGCCAAATAGGCCCATATTACCTGCTTACAGCTCTACAATGGGTCTACAGTGGACGTAAATGTAAGTTATAAAGGCTCTACAGAGTTGGCTTAAAGGCGATGGTTAGCGCCATGATATTTCGTGAAAGCTCTTGTAGCGCCATTATACCAACCTCACCATATTTCGGCGCTCCTGTATCGTTATATTAAATGTCGACGCTTTAAATTAGTAATAAGGTAGGTGTAAACTAAATATATTTTAATAAAATGAATCATACGTACACTATAGTGACAAGTGAGGAAACATAATACGGATTGGATTATTAAAATTACTACGGTAAGTTTAAAATTGTTTTATTTCTTTGTGTACGTGAAATATCAGTGCGAGTACTAGTTTGCTGTCAATATATATGTATATTATTGTCAAAATTTTCACGCGCCCTCAAAATATTCAGTTTTTGATGCAAAAATTTATGTTGATATTATTTGATATGTAGGTTATGAAATTGTATTTTAACATAAATCATACTTTGAAGGTTACAAATAGTTTAATTAGGGTCACAGGTAAAAAATGGTGACAAAAGTTATGAGTGTATGCATGAATAGGTACGATCTTCTAAATGTCGTAATAACTTTTAAAAGATACTTTTACAAAAATCTGTAATGGCGTCTCGATCAAGCAGCTCTCAGAGTTGGTTACGTCTGTTCTAGATTCTTGAGTCGTACAGAGGCTTTAGTGTTTGCTGTTGTAGACTTCTAGGTTTTACAGTCGTGGCATAGGCGTGCTATTCAACTGTTTTGGTCGCACAATAGCTTCTTGCGCGTACTATTGAGAACTCAAAGTTGTATGGTGGTCTTTGAGATATCCTTTTATATAACTATTTTAGGGGTCAGTATTAAATATTGAAAACATTTGAAAGGTAATTCAAAGTAGGTATGATTCTTTGAAAACCGTTGACTGACTGAGCCCTCTCCAAAATTATAACCTACATGTTTTGTAAAACGATTTTGTTTTACTTCTTTCTTATTAAATATCTTTATTTAATGAAAAGTATATATTGCTGGGTATAGGTAATAATGTTAATAATTACTATATTTTCAGAATGACTTTCAAAATTGTGAAAACGATCAAAAGAGGGAAACTTCAGCTATGCATTGCACCGTCTCAGTGGGAAAATGGTTGTATATTAAGATGGCCAAAAAAAGGTGCCGAAATATTGGTTATCGACCTCTGGGAAATTCCGTTCTCAGACCTGAATGGTCCAACATTAACTGCACAGTCAAAATACCAAATCTTGCGTCGTATGAAGCTGCTGAAGCTGAACTCCCAAGTCATGTTGTTGATTCACTTCATACAGAACATGAAAACGAGCAAATGACTTTTCGGCGTACATTACATTTTGGTGTTTTAAGTTTTAATGATGGCATTTGTAATTATATTACAGCAGTACATTTTGTTTTTTTTTTTTTAAGTTTTAATTATGCTACTTACGTTGAAGAGGTTTTGTTTAATAATAAATTTTAATAGAGCTGTTTGGGATCTTATTCTATTTTTGCCTTCGTTATAATTTTAATTTATTTTAGAATGTTGGTTTTAATTTTTAACGTAACGCGGTCAGAAACACTAGCACTTTACTACAGTTAAAATTATTCAGAGATTAATTTTTGAAATCGAACAATAGTTAACTATTTTCTGATCGCAGCAAAAGGGTGTACATCAGAATGGCAAGTGTACATTTCAGATTTGCCTAAATTTATCACTGTAATAAACACTGTAACAAGTATTTTGTTTATTCGATCAATACATTCGATATTATTTGAAACAGTGTCACTTAAGACTTCCTCACTATCTGTTACAGCCATAACTTCTTCAACATCACTGTACAGTACTACTGCTAAATGATGCACTATTATTATTAAACACAAAACTGGGAACTACGGAACCCTCTTTGTATTCAACTCGCACTTGGCTGTCATTTTGTTTGGTACGATTTTTTATCGACTGATTGTTGAGTATATTCTGATAATTTTCAGGTAATATAAAACCTACTGTACGGCTTTAAACGATGTAATAGCATTAGTAACGTTCCTTTTTCCGCCATTCATTTTTGTTTTTTTTTTAAGAGCGCTAGTAAAAACTATTAAAATACTTAAAGTGCTATAACACTATTCTGTAACCCCCATGGCTGTATAAAATGTTTTGTATGATACCTTATACAAATATTTGCCGTACAGTGGCCATATAATTCTCTCATATAGCCCTCAAAGCGCTATTCTAGAGCAAGTTATAGATTAGTAATACAACAGCCGTAAAAACCTCCGTTATAGACCCTAAGGCTTTAGAAAATGCCTCCCTACACTCTTGAGCGCTATAAAAGCAACTTATAACTCCTTTTAAATCCCTATAGTTATTAAAGTACTCTTTTACATCCGACGGTGGTATAAAAGACTTTATTAACTCAATTATACTTCTTATGGCGGTCTACCGACGCTATTTCATGCTCTTTTATCGCAACAAGTATTTTTTTTGCTACTAAACGGCTACAGTACCACCTAGCTGTTAAAGGGTTCTTAAATATACTTCTGTACATCTTAAGGAAAATTGTACAGCACTTGAACGTCTCTTATACAACTACCAGGCTGTACAATGCCTGTTTAAGCAGCTTGTGTGCTAGTTGGGTAGCTTTTGCCATCGGCTTCTCCCACTTAAAAGTCTGAAATACGGGAATAGGAAGTATCCTATGCTTTAATCCAGTTCAAGATCTATTTAGTGGTCAAAGTGTCATGTCTGTGGGTCTCACAATTTATGTTTATAAAATTGTCATAAAACAAATAAAAAAAAAGCATGCAATAAAAAAAAATCTGTAATAAGAATTTGTCTATACACAGTCCCTCAATTATTATTTGTATCAAATACACATGCACCAGAAACGCCATTGAAACGGTGCAGACGCATTCAACGCGCTGGCTGGATCATGGATCTAGAGAACAATTCGTGACAGGGACAGCGCTAGCCAGTCAACTGAGACAGCAGTTTTAATTCCCACAACGATTACCTTCACCTGAGATTTGATGGGGATGTTACGATAGGACGGGGAAGTATCGATATCGATAATATCTGTAAATGGTTGTTTTTAGTTCAAAATCGTTAATTAAGCAAGAATGGGTTAGCAATAAATACAATTTGACCAACATGTAACAAAGGTAAGTACCTCTCTCCTATATATTAAAACACACGGTACTTATCACCATGTTTTATCCGCCTTTTGCCATTTTGGTTAATTGTATTGGTCTAATTCTTTACACAATGTTGTTTTTGGTGAGGCAAAATATATCAGTATACTGTGTCGTATACCTATGTTTATGCAAATCACATAATAGATTGTAGATTTTATCTACACTAATATTATAAAGAGGAAAAATTTGTTTGTTTGTTTGCTTGAATTGAATAGGCTCCGAAACTACTGGACCGATTTGAAAAAGTATTTCAGTGTTAGATAGCCCATTTATCGAGGAAGGTTAGAGGCTATATATCATCACGCTAAGACGAATAGGAGCGGAGCAATAATGGAAAATGTGAGGCAGACGAAGTTGCGCGGGTCAGCTAGTTTAAAATAGGCAATAAAATATTTTTTTTTATTTAGATCAATTTTAGGAAAGTCGTGTTCTTGAACTATATATATATATTTTAAAGGGTAAGCAATGGGACCCTACTACCAAGCCTACACTGTCCGTCCGTCTGTCCATCCTAGGTCCGAGCGTCTGTCTGTCAGCGGGCTATATCTCGAAAACCGTTATAGGTAGACAGTTGAAACTTTCACAGATTGTGTCTTTCTATTGCCGCTGTAACAATGAATAATAAAAAAAATAGTTTTATTCTACGGAACCCTTTGTGTTCGAGTCCGACTCGCAAAGTTTGACTGTGATTAAACAGAGGGCCTAGCACGAATGTTTTGATGTTTAGTTAAGATAGTCACGTTCAGAATTGTTAACGTAAATGAATTAGGAATATAAAAAACTACAACCCTATAGTTTTTTGGTTTAAATTTATGCGATATACACAATTTGTATCTTACAAAATTGTATCTTAAAAATTGTATCTTAAAAAGCGAAACGAGCATTAGATATAGCAGCAATGTTTTACGTTACTTTACTATTCGTCAAAAACATTCGTGCTAGGCCGTCAGAACACAACGGTAAGTATCGATACTTTGAACGTGCTGATGCTTACATCCCTTCTAAGAATGCACCTTGACAGCACTAAGGGAAATGGTTTTTTTAATGACATCAATCTTCACAATATATCATCCCTTTATTTACTGTGCGTCGCTACATATTCGCGCAGCCGGCTTTGTCTGCTCGCCGATAGATTTTAGGGCAAGGGGTCCCAGTGCCGGTGTATTTTCTATAGAAATAATCACCATTGATGCACGTCTCATGCAACGTCACAATAAATGATCTTAAAGAACAACTGGTTCATTATAGGGTGTGGGAACTCTTTTTAATAATACTACTTTTTTCGCAAGGTTGGGTTTGAGGTGTCTGTGATGGACGTAGGGCCTGGTGAGGTTCCCGGGTAGCCGATAAGATGCGAGGTGTACAGGACCGGCTATTGTGGCAACACTTGGGGTGGACATCTTTCGGTTGATATGAGGATGACATGAAAGCCAAAATAGATTTTTTAAGCTAAAAATACTAATGGTTGAAACTGAATGTCACCACTGTCTTATCAATCAATCAATTTTTTTTTTTATTTGCATAACACACGGTGTACAAAGTTGTTTTACAGACATTATAGAGCATATATGTTTTGCTTATATCATAGCATGCAAATATTATAGGTTATTTTGTAAATGTTGCCCGTCAAAAAAATATTTAATGCTGTAAATTATGACTGCCTAGCCATATGTACAGTTTTTTTTTATAATTTAAGATTTAAAGTTTTCAATCATATTTGAACTACGTATAAAGCCGCTTTCAGACTACGCTATAATATAATAGCATATTGTATAAAGCTCATAGCAAGGCAATATCGCGCACCATACATTGTTATGGACACGTTCACACTGTACTATACTATATATTATGACAATGTATGGAGCGCGATATTGTTGTGCTATGAGCTATATACTCTATGCTATATATTATAGCGTAGTCTGAAACCAGCTTGACTCGAACTCTTCAGAGGCATAGTGTCATTCCCTAAACCACAATGAGTCTTGTTTCTTCAATTTGTTTGCTTGAACGCGCTAATCTCAGATACTACATGTTCGAATTAAAACACATTTTAGTGTTTGATATACCATTTACCGGGAAAGGTTTTAAGCTATACAACATCACGCTAAGACCAATACGAGCGGGGCATTAATGAAAAATGTGATGCAGACGAAGTACCGCGGGTCAGCTAGTCTTTCATATATGTAGTACAAGCCTTTGCCCGCGACCTGGCTCCTTCTGGGTAAGCTTGCTCCTTCGTAGGCTTTGTCTCTGTCATCTCTGACCAAGATGTACAAGTACGCGCAATCCCGTTTATACCCGTTCCCAAGAGAATAGGCTAGATTCCATCATCCACAAATTGCAAAACGATTTAATCCGTCAGTTAAAGTATTGAAAAATAATGGACACGTATTGTTTGTTTTTGTAAATCAATGAATATTGACAAAGATAAAACGCATCAAAACTCGGGGGGCTCGTGACGTCACGACTCACTAAAACTTGTGCGAAGGTGTGACGTATTGAGAATTTTAAAAGCGTCGTAACTTCGTCAATTTTGGTTCCCTTAACAAAAGAAAAAACATGGGTCAAATATTTTTTGATAATCTAAATGACGGACTAATTAGATTTTTCTAGGACACAAGCCTATTTCGGGAAATCCTTCCACAGTGCTCCCAGACTATACCCAAGGAACCTATACGCCAAATTTCAGTTGTCTACGATCGATAGTTTCGGCTGTACGTTGTCTGTCAGGCACACACTCAGTAACAGAAGAATTTTATAAATTAAGATGTAGATCGTTCTGGTAATTAGCACGCTATTCACGTAAGTAAGTCATCCCGTTGCGAAAGGTTCATCTATACAGCTTTCCTGTGTCCAATTTCTTCAAGACAAGGCATAATTTTTCTACACTAATCTCGAAATTGCATCACTCATAAATCATCGTCATCAGCCTGGCCTTTTCCCAACTTTATTGGGGTCGGCTTCCAGTCAAACTGGATTCAGCCGAATACCAGCATTTGACGTAGAGCGGCTGCCTAACTAGACCTCCACAACCCATTGACTGGGTAACACGGTACTTCTTGGCAAGACTGGAGTCAGATTTACTGGCTTCTGACAATCCGTACCGACTGCCAAAGATCTACAAATCACAGCCGGGACCAACGGTATGTTAAGATGGTCACCCATCTACAGACCAACCTTGGCAAGCGTTGCTTAACTATTTATTTTTCTCAACCAGTTTTACAAGGAACAATAGTACACAGTAGGTAAGTATATTGTGGCCTGTATTTCAGGACATCAGGTCGCCACCCCTTAGGTTACATAACATTCTTCCTTATTTATTATTTAAGCATACAGTGGTCGCGAGTAATTTAATAAAAACTCAAGATGTAATTAGTTCTATATATATATAGTGTTAGTACGGTAAGTATAGTGTGGCAATGAAGGAAAGTGTAGTGTAGGTTGTGTGCGTGTTTATGTGTGATGAGGATGTAGAATTATCTATTTCTTGGACATTTTAAATATGGATGAATATAATATACATACACTGTTATTATTTAGCCACGGGCTCCTCCTCCTAATTTCTGCTCACTTATCTCGAAATTGCATCACTCATAAATCAAAGACAGTTAATACAATACAAGAAGGTAGGCGTGCACCTTGTTCGTTTTATACTCCGGGGGGTAGTCCATTGTCATGATAATCGTGGAGGACCAAAGATTAGGATGCGGTAGTAATCAATACCTTTTTTGACCCGCTTTTGTGCGCTGACCCCGTGGCAGGTTGCATTGTATGGTCAACTTCGGACAGGGGTTCGCAAGTGAACAGAATAAGGTCAGTTTAGAGGAACAGGTTTGCCAGTTGGGCGCGGATTCTGTGGGTTGTTTACAAGTTCAAGTGTAAACGTTTTGTATTTAGTGTGGACTGTTTGATTATGCAAATTGATTTTATAAAAGCGTTTTAATGTATAACTTGCTTTTGCACGCGACTTCTCGTATATCTCGTTATTTCCCGTTCCCGTAGGAATTTGTGGGAATTCTCTCTTAGTACTCCTGTAGTTTCGGTAGTGCGTTGTCTGTCAGCCAGTCTGTAACGGAAGAGTTTTTATTATTTATTTATTTATTTATTTATTTATTTATTTATTGGCTGATTTACTTTTCAAACGTTGGTTACTTTGTAAACTACCAACATAAAAATTAGGGTGGCTGTCCATTACAGTGGAGCGGAGGAATGGAGAAATTTTAAACCAATAAAATTGCATAAAATCTCCGCAACACGTGAGTCACTGACATTTTGACTCACATGGTGGTGATTTCTCGGCTTCTCCGCTCCGCTGCTTCGCTTCGCGCAAATGGACAGGCATTGTCAGTGAGACAGCTGTGTATAATTGAAGTACTGTCTATAAATCTTTCTTGAAGATGACTTTACAATATTAATAAATAAACCAAGTAATGAAATCACTCATAGAAAAAGCTTTTAACTCCAACAGTACATTTTGTTAAAACAACAATGAATCCGCCTTGCAACCAAGCCTCCATTGTTTCTTTGAAATTTTTCCTTCTAAACAAAACAAGCTTTAGTTCAAATTGTTAAATCGAAACATCTATACAGTTTGGTCAAGTCCATTGTTCAAGTTTTTGAGCTTTTCACAAAAGTTTTGAGCTTCTCCAAAAGTCATCTAACAGTAACACGATTAGAAGGAATCAGTTTTAACCGAGAAGATAGGAATTTTGACGTAGTTCCATTTGATATCCTTGCTTGATTACCGGGGTGATTCCATCGAGGCATTTGTAGAGTGAGACTTTTTAATTCCGGAAATGAGGAAGATGAAATTATGCGATATGCAGAGTTACATTTAAAAAGGTAAACTAAAATAAAGGTCGAATACAGGCTACTAAAGCCTCAACAAATGCCCTCTGTATTTATAAATAAACTAAAAAGACAAATAAACTGCGCCTCGCACGATCCGGACACATAGCGAGACAAAAATGTGGCCCTATTTACGTGCCCAGCATTTTAAGCTTGTACCCATAAATATTCCGAATGTGCATAATTCCAACATAAAATCGCTGCTAATAACTGATGCGCAGGACAGAGTCACGCGCGCGGGTTTGCTCACAAAATTCAACAGAAATCGTAGGCCATGCAACAACGTGCATTTGGCGCCTATGAGATACGTAGCTTTTTTTTTCAATTATTATAAAACTTAAATTCCTCAACGCATCACACAGAAAACTCGACTTTATACTCCTCACCACAAAGAATAAAGTCTTCTTAAAATTTTCGGGTTCTGGATGAAATCTAAGTTAATCGTTTTACAAGCGGGTGCTTCTCTAACTTCACCGTTAGCGTTCAATGTTTAGGGTCGATGTTTCAGTGCATTGGCGTGTCCTTGTGCCAGGATAATAATAATGCATTTTTTTGTTATCCAAGATGTCCGTGTGCGATGCACCGAACTCTGTCTGTGTGTGCGTCTTGTCTAGCAGCTGTGCCTATTATTTTGGCGTTGTGTGCGACTTGAATAGTGCGACTCTGTAAACTTGATACGTTGTAGCCGAACTCGGTGCACCATTGTGTGCTTTTATTATGCATATAGGTTTATTCAAATAAGTACAAAAATATCAATATGCGTATATTATGTTACCAAGGTTCACAAGGATTACTTAAGGTGTGGTATTATTCACATCGGTATTGTAAACTGTAGTCGATTAATAAAGCCATCCTGTCATTTTACGTCTGACGTCACTGGTGGCGTATCTTACAATACGACGTGAAAAAAATTGACGCTACGCAAAACGCAGAACATCCACAAGCCTGATTATGTTGTACACGCTCGCGTGACAGGTTGACATTCGACTTAAAAAGTATAGTTTATGGCAGACGGCAAGTTAGGGCCAAATGTGTTTATATTCTGTTTGTAATTATGCAAAGCGATGATAATGACTTTGTCAAGTCACGATTAAGCTACATTTGATATTTTTTCAGGAAAAATTTCTCCGCATTAATGTTTATGGATGTAGCGAACTTGTAAATTTTTACCGAACTGGGTCAGGATACACACTGCATTCATAAATAACTTTGAGTAAAAGTCACGCATAGTTTTGCATTAACGTTGCTTTAATAAATTATTTAAAGTATGCATTATGCAGTTCCAAACGATCAAAACTATTCGAGTGCACAACAAAAATAGAAAGAAACGTTTTTTTTGTATCGTTGGCAAAGCCATTCCCAAGAACATGTGGACCGCTACGTTGCTAGATCAAATACACCATCCTGCCGACATTGTAGTTCCTTTATCAATACTTTCCAAAAAAAACCATGTATAGCATCTGTCTCACTTTTATCTGCCATTTAAAGTGCAGTAGTGTGAAAAGGACAGGTATAGAGGAACATCTTCAACATAATTGCTTCCAAAATGAATAGATGTTAGACAATAGTCTTAAGAAAGAATGACAAAACGTTGAGCGAAGTCTTCTGGCAGTACAATTGCCAATTTGAGCTTAACGCTTAGTTTATTTTATTTATTTTTAGACAATATACTTTTTTAAATGGCATGACTTTAAGTCTTCCGTCATTATTATTTAAAAGCAGTCAATCTCTTGTTTTGATGAAAATAATTTTAATGACGTATTTCAACTAAATAGGTACCTACTTAAAAGTTTTGTAATGACTAAAGATGCTCCCAAACTTGTTCAATATATTGTATTCATGACCTTTCAGGGTTAAGTGTAAATAAATTTTATTTACATGAATAAGTTAGTTAGTAAAAGTTTTTTCGTATATAGGTAAAACGTAGCGATACTGTGAGTACTTGTTCCCTACTAACCTTTTACAGATAAATATATTTATTGTAATGGTAGTTTCACCATTGACCACAATCATACCTAGTGGATAAATGGGTGCCGGCGGGACTGTTTTCAGGGGGTGCATCTTAAAAACCCTGCCTCGAAATATTTGGTTTTATGTTGCCCATTCACTCATAGATTTAAATAAAGCGGACGGGTGAAAGGCCGAGCGAATGGGAGCTCAAACTACCTCGCCTCTGAATTTCTAGATTCTCTTTTTCAACATTGCGCTTGTTAGGGTTCCGTAGCCAAATGGCAAAACGGAACCCTTATAGATTCGTCATGTCTGTCTGTCTGTCCGTGGTCATCCCACTCTTACAGACAAAACATTTTGTGAATCCTTTCATTGTGCGTGCAACTAACGGATTTAGAAGTGTTGAATTTCTTGATAGCTAGGGGACCGAGCAATAATTCAAATAAACTTTGCCCCACCCTGTTTCGTTGGTGCGTTCACAAACATACTAACTCACATACACGAATAGCCAGACCCGGAACAACTATTTGTAGGTCATACAAATATTTGTTCCCTGTGGGAATCGAACCCGCGACATTCAGCACAGCAGCGGATCGCTCAACCACTGCGCCAACCGTGTCTTTGTTTCTTATATGTAATTTGTATTGATGATTAAATGCATCCCTTGAAAGATAAATAAATAAGGTACATTTCTTTAGCACACATATCACAAACACGGCTAGAAAAGTAACAAAAGTCTTATTTCACTTATCTATAACCGAAGTTAGCTTGCACGACATTACACGTAGTACCGAAATACCGAAATAGTGAGCCCAAAATATAGTATTGCTTACATACAAATCACTTTGTTACCAAATATGAAGCTAATAAAGACCATGGTATACTGTAGGGGCGCAGCGCACCCATTACGTGCCCGTCCTTGAAACATACGACTCGAGAGCCTTATAAACATTGCTAAATATCATAAACACAATAAAATTTCCAACTGTAGATACTTAATCACGAAAGCCGAATTAAGTCAAACGGTTCCATTTGACCTTGAGTTACCTGTGAACTGCAGTTAACCGAAGTTTGGAGTGTTGAACCTTTCGGTTGTTATCTTTGAGTTAGTTAATGTAAGATTCAGTGGGTTATTGTGCAGGTATTTTGAATGTTAACTTATTACTTGAAAACATGAAGAGGTACTGAACTTATTGGAGTTAAAAAGCTTAGAAATTAAAGTTAAATGTGTTAGCGCCTACAAATTAAAAGAACATAGTAAGACAATAAAATACAATTCAGCTGAATCCGGTTTGACTGGAAGCCGACCCCAATATAGTTGGGAAAAGGCAGGCAGATGATGAGTAAGGCAATACAAGTTTGTACCGATAGAGCCTTACGGACGTGTATAGGTTGTTACAAGTAAGCAAGAAAAAAACAGAAATACTATTAACTTTCTTCAGTTAGAGTTAGTTTATATCATAAATCTTGAATTTCTGTATATAAACGTTTATGTATTGAAATTCAGACGGAGGTTGAACCACCTGACGCAACTGATTTTAAACTTGAATTTTATGGTTATTACGGAATTGTGCAGAAATTAAAATTAAAATTTCCGAACAATTAGAGCGCCGGGCGGAACGCCGGGACTCAGAGTTTAAGCAGTGTTTGCGGTCTTTCAATATAGTCCTCATGAGAAGGATTTTGTGAGGGCTGCCGGCTGCGGTAAACTATCGATTTCGGAAAACAGTACCTACCTAAATGTTTCAAACCTCGCTTCCAAAATTCATGCATTTATTCGAATTATCTTAAGGTGGGTCCTATGTAAAGTTGGAAATTAGAGAAGAAGGATTTCTGGAAGCTTACATAAAACCATACTTAAATAGTAAAAAAGCGAAAGCAACTAAGTAAAGGATTTAGATGAATTTCCATGCACAAGGGAAGGTCATATCCTGGTATAGGTAGGACCACTTCCATCCCGGAAGTATCTTTGGAAATATTTTCGATGTTCACGCTGGCAGAAGCTAGATATGCAGTAATAATGTGATGACTTTTTTCAGAAAGAAAAGCAAATGAAATGTGCTCGATTACATCTGCAGCAGAGACCCAAGAGCAAGACGAAGAGAGAGAACTCAGCTACCGTAGAGAAACCAAGAAGATACTGTCAGAAGAGGCTGGTGAACCCACAGCATGAAGAGGATCCCCGTTGGATTGATATTTTTGACAGGTATAAATCCTCTGTGCGTACTGAGGGCTAATTCACGTAATGTTATGACGCACCGATTAAGTTTTAGTGCAGTTGCAATTAAGTTTAAGTTCGAGTGATAAACGGTATTCTTGTAATCTTTGAACTACGCGTAAACTGCGCGTGAACTGCACGTCAATTGCACGACAACCAAACTACCAAACTTACTGACGGTAGAGAGAAAAAATATTATTCACTAAATAATCGACTAGAAACGAATAAATTTCAATGAATATAGACGTTAGTATAATATTAAAAATTAAACTTAAGCTTATAAGCTGTCATTTTGGGACGTCAAACAAATAGTAGAATACCGATCACGTTGCGTTCCGAAACACACACCAAAGACGCGCAACAGTAGAATGCCATTATTGCGCTCGCGTGACGCGCACTTGACGCGAGCGTGTCTGACAGAGAATACGAAAAGCGTTGTTTTGATCGAAACGTAACTTAAACTGCACTGCAACAGCACTTATTTAGTTACGTGAATTAGCATACAGATTGTATTGGTGTCGTGGTTCGTAATGGATGGGAAATAATCAAATGACTCTGGGCGGAATGGAAGGAAGTGTCGGATTCTTACTGACTAAAACCCATCCTTGTTCTTCCTAATGCTTTTTGCGTTCCAGGGCCACGGTGACTCGTGTTGTTATATTTTAAAAACTACTACAGCCCATAGGAAGTCAGGCAATACACCTTACCGTTACACCCTAAACAGGGTTTTTTTTCAAGCGTGGATCTCCAAAAAATCCTAAACTATGAGGAAAAACGAAAAACACTGTAAGAAGTCCCGAGCCCAATTTTGATGGAAAGCGCAAAATTTAAACTACTTTTTTAAAGTAACAAATTACCTACTAAGTATAGTTCACGCCAGATAAGCGTGGAATAAAGTACATTGACCCACATACATTTATTGACTTTCTTAAGATCAAAATCAGAAATAATGACATAAAGGTGTCCTGAATCGACTTCTATGGTGATCCTTTACGTTCTCTACTAATGAAAAATGGTTCAAAATTTACTGTTCTAGTATCTACGAAGAGATATTAGGGAAAGGTCAATGTACTTTATTCCACGTTTATCTGGCGTAAACTATAGTTAAAAGTAAGTGCTTTCCTTTAGTAAGCTATGTCTTATTCATTACTTCTCAGAATTGAATCCTTATAAGCGACTCTTTCCGATGAAGGAATAATATAGGATGTGTTTTTAATATCAACCTGGCTCCTGGCTAGGACCATCGATGTAAAAAATCTAGTTTGAGCAGTTTAACTTTTCATCAATCAGAAATGGCGCCCGAAATTAATAAATTTTTTTTTTCGTTATTTTTCATATTTTCGGATTTTGCCTCTCACGCTCACTTGAAAAGTTCAAACTGTACCTATATATAATAATATTCAAAATAAACTTACTCTTGACACCTGTGAAAGATAACACTGCGAAGAAAACTAACTTATTTTGAACCGACTACCCAAACAGGAGGAGGTTCTCAATTCGGTTGTGTTTTTTTTCTTATGTTTGTTACCTCATAACTCCGTCAATTATGAACCAATTTGAAAAATTCTTGTTTTATCTGAAAGGTGTGTGTGTGATACTTGCAGATTGGTCCCATTTAAATTTTATCAAAATCGGTTACGAAGTTTGGATTGTCAATCGAAATAGCTGGAATTCGTTTACTTGGATGATGGTTCGTACGTTTAATAATCGAAATTGTGTAACTATTTTGCTTTTCTGCAATTTTGCAGTGGTGTTGTTAGGTGTGGGGTATCAATAAAAAGTGAAAAATAAAAAACTTTTTACAAAAAAATATAATCGGCTTCCAAATAAAAAAGGTTCAAGTGTTTTTTTTTATTTGGAATCGTTTGTATTTTTTTGTAGAAAGTTTTTAGTTAATAAGGTCTGAAATGATTACGATTAATACGCGGATTAATGAGTACGAGCAGTAATCACCACGCTAGCGTGAAGGCGCTTGCGAAAAGCTTTTATATTGCAGTGGGCAGTGGATGGTTTTATTTAAAGGTTTTTTTTTAAACGATACAATCTAAGTACAGCGTTGTGCTTGTGAACACATCAGAGTAGACCGCTGATGAATAATATCATTGATTAACTGACACTGTCTGTTGCTCGAGTGCAACCCTCACAGACCTTTTCTGCTACTGGAAAACCCAAAATATAGGTGAAGGTTAAGGTCTAAACGAGACGTTTTTTGTTACTCTCAGCATGATTTATTTCAATAAATCGACTAGAAAAGTACCTACTACTTTTCCAGCAGATTTATTTTCCTAACTAAGTTTACATAATACTAAGAATTAAAATACTAGCAAATAAAAAGATTTGGCATGTTTTATTGTTAAAAAATAAAAGTGATAACGCAAATTATTACTGTGCTAATACATGTTTCTGCGTTAATGCATGTTATTTCTTCTTTTTAGATTCCATTGCAACATGAACAGTGCTGAACTGACTGATGCCCTCGACAGCGTCCGAGATCAGCAAGACGCGGTGGATATGGTCCTCACGGTGCAGACTCTTAAGTTCGAGGGCGCTGTTGACCAAAGCAGCCGCCCCAGAACAAGCTTCAAATATAAGAAGCATACAGATGGAAACAAACACAGAATGTTCGTCAAACAAGCTGTCAGCGAAAACGAACTAAGTGATGATGACAGATCATCGCAACTGACTTACTATTACTTCGACGAGTACCTCAAATATATATACAACACCGACAGGTCAAGACCCACGTCTCGGAGTTCTAGCATATTCTTAAGAGGATTTAGCAAAGACAAAGACAAAACGGAAGACGATAAACCAACACAAGTCGAAACTAACGTAGACGAAACGAAAAAGTCGCGGAAAACTGAAACTAAAATTAAGAATGACGTAAAAAACCTACCTAAGAGACAATTAGTGAAAGACGAAATTAGAGACGTCTCTGAAACTATAGAAAATACGAAAATTACTTATAAAAAAACTGGAAAAAGGAAAAGCCTTACGATATCTCGAGCTCAAAGCCCTGAGACAGTCCAAGTAATTAGAGTTGATGTAGTTTGTAATTACACCAATAGCTCATCATCCGACTATGAAGATAATATAAAAGAAAGTCTCACTGATAAGTCGGAGGCAATAAGAGAAAATGTTTTAATCAAGAAAGATATTTTCGCAAATAGATACAGCAACCATTTGGCATCAAAATACCTATTGACGAATTCGATAAAATCCCTCGACGAGAATTTATCAGGGGGTTCAAAAGTGACGCTTCTATGTAAAACCTTCAAGTTATCTGATCGCAATATTGCTGAAAAACCGGAAAAAGAAAAGAAGTTTAGAACATCGAAGAACAAGAAGACCTACAAAATGAAAAGTAATAAAATCAAGCATCATGAAATAGTCTACTAGAATTTCTGTTTCAAACCGACTTGGCCTTTTTTATACCAACCGGGAACCGGAAATCATTTCTCTTAAATTTTATATTAAATAAAAGCATGCTGATTTAATATTCCACTGTTATATTAAACTTAGTTAATAAATCTTTAAGAATGGGTTCTACTTTGTATATTCATCACTTCTGTATATGATTTCAGTTCTCAGCTACTGCGTCACTAACGCCATCTAGTGTTGGTTCAGCGGAATCATCGGCACTGCAATTAATTCGTTTGGACAAAGCATTGAGATACGGTACCACGTGGGGTTTTAAAGTTTTAGTCGTGTGTTATTTTATTAAGAAAGGTCTTTATGAACCTAAGGAAAGGCAAAACGAAAGCATTTTTATTTTGAAACTGTTACGGAGACTGTGACAATACTGGTTTAAAACTACGAAATTTTCGCTCCACTGTAGTTTACAACAACCGATATCTTCCTATTACGGACTTCGACTCATAATTTTCGGGCTAGTCGCTCGAAAACACATTAGTTTTCGATCTTGATCGAGAGCAAAAAAAAATATTAAAACCTTTTTCGCAACGTGAGTAAAACGTCTAGTGTCACTCAAGTATTTTTACATCAACCATTGTTGACACTACCGGGTAAAAAGCTACCTCACTAAACAAATCAATTATTTTTTTCCTAAAATTAATAATTTACCCAAGTTCGAATCGAACCTAAACAACTATGCGAAACATTTAAATTGTTCGGAAAAGCTGTCAAAAAAGCCTTAATTTTCACAGTTTGCGAATGTGAAAATTAGTCAAATCAAATCATTTATTAAAAATTATTTATTCTAAATTACACTGTAGTAGGTACATAAATTGCAAAGGTATTAATATCACTGTCGCCTGAGGAGGGTCCTGTGTTTCAGGCGAAGAAGTTCAATAATGTAAACATTCTTAAAATAATCACTTAAACAGTAGGTACAACAAGTTTACTTTTACCTACATATAAACTCTAAAATTATATAACGTTATAAATGACGTAAATAAAGAAAACTCGATTTACAAAATTACTTTATAACTAACTAGCTGACCCACGCAACTTCGTCTGCGTCACATTTTCCATTAATGCTCCGCTCCTATTTGTCTTAGCGTGATGATATATAGCCTATAACCTTCCCCGATAAATGGGCTATCTAACACTGAAAGAATTTTTCAAATCGGACCAGCAGTTCCTGAGATTATCCCCAACATACAAACTTACAAACTTACAAACAAATGTTACCTCTTTATAATATTAGTTTAAACAATAGCAATAATTAGTAGAATTGACACACTGATGTCAGTTTGAAATGTAATCGAAAATTCGAAATTAAAACGTTATTTTCTCTATACCTTTATCTGGATTATGTCTGAACCAAGTCGCCTTATTATTGGTGTTCTTTTTATCTATACTAATTTTATGAGAGATTTTTTAAAATTATTCGTTTATTTGTACTGAATAAGAGGAGCTTGTGGCTAAATATCAACAGCCGCTCGGGTCGATCTTCGGCGCGTCCCCGAGCAAAACGCAGCGCTAGCCGTTTTTTATGCACTTTTTTGGAGCTATCTACTCTTTATCAAAAAGAAATGTCAACTAATAAAAAATACATTAATTTTCTACATAATCTTGGCTTCAAAATGGTAGATTTTATTTTTTAGTACTAAGTATAATGTTTAAGTAATCTCCTCACAACGAAACCACAGAAATGAGAAAAAATTACTGAAAACATGCATCTTCTCGAAAACTAACGATTATTTTGATTTTGTACTGAAACTAATGGATAGGCAATTTAATTATGGACATTTTGGTAGAAGTATTTCTTTCAAACGACCATAATTAGATTTTATATCGATTTTATTCAACATTCTGAGCGTATTCGCTATCGTATCTCTTGCGCTGTTATTGAGGGAAAAAATGCTCAAGGTTATTTGCACGACATTTATCTCATCTCCACAATTCACGATTATGAACAAAATTAATGAAGCAATAACTTTGCCCACATTATTTAAATTTGTTTTGTGACTTATGTTACAGCAAATGGTTCAGACAATAGAAGTACATGTAATAAAGATACTTTTAATACGTCACCGGCGACACCGCGTTGTCGGTGAATACCTGCTCGCAAACCTGCCGGCTTTCTGGCGCCACCCTTAATTTGACCAGTGGTTGTTAAACTTTGATAGTGTTTTCGTTCTAGGGGTGGGTTGGAACAGATAAAATTAGAAACCTGTTTCACCTGTTTCAGTTCCAAGAAGAAAACAGTTCCAAAATCCTGTTCCAAAATCACAGCCTGTTCCACTGGAACTAAAGACTCATTGATTGCAACAGATTCAGAAATAGTACCTGGAAGTAGCATCAGTACCTGCTACTGAAAAGGTCAGAAACAGTGACAGGCAGGGAACAGGTTCTATCTCTTTCTATTACAATGAACCAGTGGATTAAAGAGCTTGATCCAAAGAACATATTATTATGTTGTCTCTTTCTATTATAATAAATCAGAAGAGAATGGAGCATGTTTCATTTGAAACTGTTTCACATAGCTGTTCCAGATCGTTTCGTTTTGTATGTCGAGTTACGGCTACTACGGTTGTTTGAGGAACATGCAAAATAGGTGGAGGAGGAGCTGTTATTTCGGTTGTGAGATACCTGTTTTATGTTGTTACTTTGAAATACCTGTTATTTTTAACAGTTTCGATAAATACGCCTCATTCCTATTTCGTTCTTTTTCTTCTTTTCGAGTCGATGGTTTAATTTTAAGTTGATTTACTAAAGCTTGCTTATGAAAAGAGTAAATATTTTTTTATAGTTTCATTTTCAGTTTAATTTATCCCTGTAGATACCTGGGCGCCCTCTTCAGTGGCGTTTAACGGACAAGGCGGTAAAGGTCTTCTTAACTTTGATAAACGCAGTCTCTTATGCAGAAAAAATCTGGTAACGTATAGTTTTCACGAGCCCCGTGATTTAGTGAAACGATGCGTGATTTAAAAAACAGTCGTTTAATCTATAACGACGGACTGACATAAAAAAAAACAAAGCGTTCTGTAATCAATCTTTTAGTTTTTACAAATAGAGACAGATAATATTAAAAAAAAAGTCTTTTAAATTATTGAGAAGGTTTCTTGTAATGACAATATAAATTCACAGTTTAATATAAAAATAACGGGTTCTTTTAATTTATATTTAATAGGTATTTTATAAGTGAAAGTTTGGATGGATGGATGTTTGTTATACAGTCACGACAGAATCGCTGAACGGGTCTTGATGAAGTTTGGCATACAGTTATTCATTCTAGAGTAATGCATAGATTTCTATACCAGTAGCCAGTGCTGGGCAAAATACATGCTTTGCTTTAATTGAAATACAAATTACAAAATACTGTATCGAAAGTATATATTATAAAGCGTATATATATGTAATGAAATGACATTTCACTAATTCAAATTTGCCGCGCTTCGCGCTTTTTATAAGTTGTCTGTGGAAGTAGGTAGAGGGCGCATCGGAGTGACGCGCGGTTAATGGCGGATGATGTTTAGTTTATTTGGTGCATTTTATTGTTACTTGAAACTTGTAGAGGCATTGATAAAAAGGATATAATTGAGGAGACGATATTAGTGAACTTTAAATGTCGTTTCTTTGTATTTTCAGGTGAGATTTAAGAGTAATTGTCATAATTAAACGATAATTGTTGAAATATTGTAAAGGCGTGTAATAAAACAAAACCTTTGTATTTTCAGAGAAACAATTTGTAGTTTATTTTGAAAATCCTCAATAATATATCTTATCTAGATATACTAATATTATAAAGCAGAAGAGTTTGTTTTTTTGTTTGGTTGAACGCGCTAATCTCAGGAACTGAAGGTCCGATTTCAAAAATTCTTTCAGTGTAGAGAGCACATTTATCGAGGAAGGCTATAGGCTATATCATCACGCTAAGACCAATAGGAGCGGAGCAGTAATGAAAAATGTTACGCAGACGACGTTGCACGGGTCAGCTAGTTTAAAATATAAAATACAGTATTTTAGCAATTTTTAATTGAAATACAAATTACAAAATAAGATTTACAAAAAT
Organism: Ceramica pisi; assembly: GCA_963859965.1. NCBI lineage: Eukaryota > Metazoa > Arthropoda > Insecta > Lepidoptera > Noctuidae > Ceramica > Ceramica pisi. Next base: position 3,834,656 of record OY982527.1, on the reverse strand, counting down.
AATATTGCAATATAGTGTCAGAATGGTGGATCATTGTTTTTTAGGGTTCCGTAGCCAAATGGCAATAAACGGAACCCTTAAAGATTCGTCATGTCTGTCTGTCTGTTTATCCGTCCGTTTGTCACAGCCATTTTTTTCTGAAACTATAAGAACTATGCTGTCGAAAGTTGGTAAGTAGAAGTATTCTGTGAACCGCATTAAGATTTTCACTCAAAAATAGAAAAAAAAAACAATACATTTTGGGGTTCCCGATACTTAGAACTGAAACTCAATTTTTTTTTTTCATCGGTCCCATGTACCTGTCGGGTATCTATGGATAGGTTTCAAAAATTAAATTGAGGTTTCTTATATCATTTTTTTCTAAACTGAGTAGAATGTGTGTATGTAATAATCCATGTACCCAAACTTCCACCGAAAATTGGTTTGAACGAGATCTAGTAAGTAGTTTTTATAATACGTCATAAATCGTAAACCACAACTTTTGCTTATAATGTACGGAACTCTCGGTGAGCGAGTCCGACTCGCACTTGGCCGGTTCTTGCGTCTTGTTGCTGCTTTACCATCATTACACTCTCGCGGTCTCGCCTCGCACTCACACTCACGATCGCTAAATGATGGTGAAATGTATTTTATTGATAAAATGTATTTTGAAGCCTCAAGTATTTAAAATACTAATTACAAAATACCTCGGCGTCAGGTATTTGAAATACGAATTACAAATTACATTTTAAAGAAGTTATTGAAATAAAAATACCAAATACGTATTTGTATTTCAATTACAAGTAATTCAAATACTGCCCAACCCTGCCAGTAGTATTTTCACAGAGAGGAACCGAAGGGAGTGTCAGACTCTTTTTGACTAAAACTCATCCGTGTTCCTCCTTGTTTTCACCTCCGTGTTTCAGGGCTGCGGTGACTCTTTCGAACAAATTCCGCTATCAAGTCTACAAGTCACCTACATTTTCGTCTCAAGGGCCCTAATCCTAAATCTAGTAGTCTACGCGAACCTGTCAATTGACCCATCAAGTAAATAAAACAAAAATGGCCAAGTGCGAGTCCGACCCGTGTGAAAAGGGTCCCGAACCAATTTCATTTCTGTAACATGACGTTATTTTCACATTCTAGACTTCTTATAGTTTTTCCGGTAATCTGTTCGTAAAGAACTACTATATACCTGCTTTTTTCAATATTTTTGCCGCAGTATTTTTTGAGATAAGGGTGGGGATGACTTTCTGTCTAATTTCTTGAATAACTTCGAAACTGTAAATTTTAAAAGTTTTGAAAAATATATAATTAAAACCGTCACAGTAAGCTCCCTCATTTGATTACCTAACCTTTTTTTAAACTTGTTGGTTGACCACCGAATATGTTAATCAAAATAATTATGTTCATTCACGTAGTAACGCGTCCGTGTTTGAGTCACAGAAATCCATACCTGTACCATGTATTTCAACAGAATCGGTACAGTGGATCCGAATAAAACTGGCTGTGACACACGACAGACTCTTGAGTGAGCCTATTACGTTTACGTTTCTTACGGATGTTTGTAACCCTAATAAAAATACTTTTTACAAAAAAATACAACCGACTTCCAAAAAAAAAAACACTACAAAGTAAAAAATAACTTTAACTTCGGAACTCGGTGTTTTTGTTAGTTTGTTCGTATTTTGACACCGACTTCCGAAGTTAAAGTTATTTTTTACTTTGTAGTGTTTTTTTTTGGAAGTCGGTTGTATTTTTTTGTAAATAGTTTTACAATTTTTCACTTTTTAGTGGTACCCCACACCTAAAAAAACCACTGCAAAATCGATACCATACGATTTTCGAAAGTTCCCCTCGACTTCTTTGAGATGCCATCATCAGATCCTGGTTTCCTTATCATGGGACCATTTGGGAAGTATACCCTTTCCAACAAAAAAAAAAAAATTAAAATCGGTTGTCAAGCGACGGAGTTATGCCCGAACAAACATAAAAAAAAAATATATACAAACATCTGAATTGAGAACCTCCTCCTTTTTGGGAAGTCGGTTAAAAGATCCCTAGTCAAAAAAGGTTAGTTGTTGTTAAACAACGGTAAAACGGCTGGCATAAAAGAAGAAAGGAAGAAAAAAAGATTCAAGACGCTAGGTAATTGAAACTGAACTGTAACCTAAACCTATCAGGTTCAAACTGTGACTTCAATTCAATCACGCAAGCAGGTGACGATACCGGTAGTGCCATCTTGCGGAGGGATGTAGTAAAGTGACTAATGGCATTCTGTGACTTCACTGATGTTGCAAACTTCGAACAATTGAGATAAGAATTCTCGATCGAAGATTGCAAAGAAGATAAGAAGGGAAGGGGGGCAATCCTCGTATTTTTTAATTATTTGCATTCGCATCGCAGTTGCAAACTGTCAAAATCATCTTAAAACCTACATTTTGTCAAGTGTTTGTCATTATGTAGGTAGTTGTTGCTGAGATGATATGTTAAGTTAAGTTTGTTTATTTGTTAGAATATTATTGTTACAAGGTGTTACTATAATTTACGTCCAAAATATTCTGCTGTTTCCGGCGTACAAATATTTTCAAAAATTCAAATGAAATCAAAATCATTTGACAAACATAGGAAAACATTATCTGATATTAAATACAATTTGAAAGGATTATTGCATACAATGTCAAAGCAAGCTAAATATAATGTCAAGAGTTATATAATGTCAAGGAATACTAAATGTAATGTCAGAAATTAATAAAATACAGTGTTATTTTGTTGACTGAATTTAATCGCTTTTTAAGTGCGAGAATTGGCTTTCCCGATAAAGATTATCGAAAAGTCCAGAACGTGTGGGACTGGCCGCGTAACGCTCTTGTCTATCTCACATTTAATACTTTTGGCAATCCTTATCTATCCTCAGTCCTGAGTTTGATTTCCAAGTCGAACATAAAAAAAATGTTTTTCTAATAGGAATTTCCAGTAGTACCTAGTCCAATGTGTATTTGGGAGTGAGACCCACCGGTGCCTTAAAAGTACGCAATACGCAAAGTCCTCGGTCTTGTGGCCTGAGCGAATGCGATTGTCGAAAAGCTGAAATATTCAAATATTCAGTCACGTGACATTTCGAACGTCGTTTGTCAATCCCGAATTTTTTGAAGTTTTGACAATCGCCTTCGCTACGCTACCGCTGGTGAAATGTCAGCTACTGATCACTCAAAGGTCGAGTCGGTTTGCCGTCCATTAGACCAATCAGTTAAGACGTGTTTTTTTTTGTGCATTATAATATTATCTCCTGCGTACTTGGCTATCTTAACTATCAGCTGAATGTTACTTTGTTTTGCCCTTATCCTATTTATTTTGACGTCGGCGTAGGATAATAATATCTTCTTCGCCGTGTAAACTTAGATGGAGTGAGTAATTGAGTATTTTGTTTGTATGGATTGAAAGCTCATTTTATGAAAATTATGTAAAATATATTTTAAATTTTAACAAATTTTACGGCCAAAAGCTGCTATAATTTAATACCATACGGCTACCCAATAAAAAAAACCATTTGAAGTAGTAAATGTATCGTTTAATATCCACTCAGAATTTAACAAATTGCTGCTTACATTTTGTACACACCATTTAGTTCCGTAAAGTGCGATAGATGGCGTTGGACGGTTTCCTGAATCGCGCTATGGTTTCGTTACCGCCGTCCTTTAAAAGCGGAATGTGGCGGGAGTTATACAATTCAAATGTGACAATATTTTTGTATGAAGCGATCCTGTAACAAGGATAAGCTTCTTATTATGAATAGTAATGATTACGATTATAGAGAGTGAGATACTAAATGAGTAATTAGAGTTTAGCTGAGAGTTTAGAGCATGTTGTGGATGTTGGATAGATAAAATGGTTTTTTTTTTCGTAACCGTGCAGTGATTCTATACTAATATTGTAAAGAGCTAATATTTTATACTTTCGTTAGGCATGCTGTTACTTAGCACGAAGGTATGATAAGGTAATTCTGTATACCTGAAGCTAGAGTTATTAGATTGGTAGCCTATTGTTATTAGACTAATCTTGTTAGTAAAATTAATCTAATAAGAAAAATCATCGGAAAAAAATGTTGACGTGTTCCTCATTGTTATTGTCTAATGAATCTGTGTACTCGATAGTCGGTAATATCTAAGAAATAACGGAGACACAATATAAACAACTGGTCAAGTGCGGGTCGGGCCACGCGCAGTGTTGGACTCCATAGTTGCACGTCACAGTTGTAATATTTTATAGGTGGGTCGAATATTACCCATTAACTTGTAAAGCCTATTTTGCTGCGATCGATTTTCATTTAAATTCATTATACTATCACTACGTATTATAAAACAAAGTCCTCCGCCGCGTCTGTCTGTTCGCGATAAACTCAAAAACTGCTGCACCGATTTTCATGCTGTTTTCTCCAATGGATAGAGTGGTTCTCAAGGAAGGTTTTGGTTTATATTTTGTAAAGCGAGTGAAGCCGCGGGCATCAGCCAGTACTATATAATTATGCTCCTATCACAAATTTCACGTATCTAAAAACGACATTTTCAATGGCAGGGGGCATTTTTTGCGGGGGGGGGGGGGGAGGCACTTGACTCTTACTGAAATGAGCCCTTTAAAGTTTAATATTTCTGAAACGGATCCTTAGGTGTAGATTGATCCAAACAAATCATTAATCTAATCCACTTTGGGCTTTACTGAAAAAGCTGAAAACTGGAACTATGGAGTTATATTTGATTTATTACATTTATATTTAGTTTTAATCATTGTTTCATATTTAAATGTTGGGATAATAGTGGGCTAGCTGTCATGTGTCATTTAATTTAATTTTTTAAATCTGATGAAAAATACCGTTTTTAATTCAAGTTCTTCAAACTTAACAGACAATGAATTGTGTTGCTGGGGAGTTTCTTGTGGCACTTATTCTTCCCAGCTAAAGCACAAGGAAGTGGTGACGGGCTGGGCGATTTGGGGAACTGTCTTCATGTAAATTTTGACGTACAAAAAGTGACGATTTAGTTTGAATAAATATTATGTCTTTTGATATGTTTAGAATTTGATTTTATAAAATTCTATAAAATATATTTAAATACCTAAGGTATTATGTCTTCCTTTGAGCAGTGGTTTTTTTTACTTGTGCATAAAGTTTTATTGATTTATTGAAACTTTGTACTGTGATGAGGTTGCGCTTGTAGAAGAAAGTGGATTGTAAATAAAAAGTAGAATTAAGTAAAACTTACAAGAACTGGGTAGTGTTGGTTGATATTGACCAGAGACACCAGCGATGACTAAAAAAGCCACTTTAGCAGAATTAGTAATTTAACCAAGCAACCTTTAACATAATGCGTTAGCGATAAAGATGAAGATGGAATTTGACAAGTTGTTGTGTGATTAATATTATGATTCTAATATGATTCTCCTAAAGTGTCCTTTATAGCCCCCTGTTGGTTTCTTAGATTATAGGGTCAATTCTACTAGTTTTTAAGCAACATTCGATTGTTCAAATCTCAGTAGCAATAGGTCAAAAACTCCTGCATTTTCCTACATTATTGGATTGGCCGTATAAAGAGAACGAGCCCAAGCCCGAAAATTAGGAGGTCGATGAATGAATGAATAAAGAAAGTTATTGATGTATCTTTTTTAATTATTTATTTAATTCAAACACAAAGTATTGATATTTTTGTTAGTAACACTTAAACCTGTGTTATTAAACTTTTCTTAACACAGCTAATGAAATAAAATAAAACTAATTCATATACCTACAACTATGTCCGCTTCCCGCTGCACCAGACCTGCAGCTGTGGAAACGGGTCCAATGCTCCAGGAACGGACAAACATGCTTAAGGCCAGGTTGCAGTACTGTGTGTTTTGACGAACAACAGCGACTGCCCGGCGAGCGAAATAATGCCTCCATTTTGATTGTTTTTTCTGCTTGGCGAAAACTGATAAAGAAATTAAACAATATGGTTTCAACATTTACTTCAAAATAAAAAGCTCTATATATGGATATAACTTTTATATTTAGTCGTGATGAAATCTCTTAGCAGTACACCTTTAAAATTGTAATTTAGTGTCATGTTTGATAAAAAAAGTATCGAGCCAATAATTCTAAATCGCGATTCTATCTTTACGATTTACTTGAGGGTATGTTCAATTTTTATGTAATGATTTATATTTATTAAAAAACTCATAATTTATTAGATTTTCAGACGTTCAAAAATCTTAAAAATTACTGCAACCCCGCCTTACATTCAGGTATAAAGTGTTGAGGCTGGGTATAGTGTAAAATGAGTATACGATACTTACTTGTAGACATTCGTAAGAAGATTCAAGCAGTGTGAAAAGTTAAAAGATTTTCTCTCAATGTTTGTGCGAAATGAATCATCTGAGTGCCAAATCTTTAAAGCAACGTTCGCATCCGTATCTCAATCGCAATCTGCAAGAAAACTCTGAATTCTAATATATACAATAGGCTTGTGTCCTGAAAAAATCCAATTAGTCCGTCAGTTAGATTATCAAAAAATATTTGACCCGTGTTTTTTCTTTTGTTACGGGAACCAAAATTGACGAAGTTACGACGCTTTTAAAATTCTCAATACGTCACACCTTCGCATAATTTTTAGTGAGTCGTGACGTCACGAGCCCCTACTCCCGAGTTTTGATGCGTTTTATCTTTGACAATATTGATTTACAAAAACAAAAAATACGTGTCCATTATTTTTCAATACTCTAACTGACGGACTAAACAGTTTTGCAATTTGTGAATGATGGAATCTAGCCTATTCTTCTGTTACTGAGTAAGTGATTGACAGACAACGCACAGCCGAAACTGAGGGTCGTAGTACGCTGAACTTTTACATCTAGGTTTGGAACCGGAAAAACCGGGATATATGCGCATAAAGTCATTGTTAAAAGTTAGTTTCTATATATATTTTTAAAGGGGGTAATGTCCATTTTATTATAACTAACGGCGCATGATTGCGTTGAATAAACATTTTCTTATCGTATAATTATAGAATTGTGAGACTGCACTTATCATATTTCAGCAAATAATCTTTCATAACTTAAAACTGCTTACTGAACTTTTCTATCGAAGATTTTTATTTACGCAGTTGATTGGTAAAATAATTAGAAAAATGTTGGTTTCCGTCAGTGATTTTATCAACTTGCCTTGTGTTAACTTCTGAAATAGGGTCAGGAAATATTTATTTCACTATAAAATTATTTTGGGTATAGTATTACTTATAAAGTACTTATTAAACCTAAGATAGACCCTATATGTTCTTACTGTATTAAAAGACTTTCAACTCCAATCTATAGCTAGATATATTTCAGAAAGATCCTCAAAAGCAATAACACAAAGCGGTACATAGGCACTACCTAAAGCGAAGGTGTTGTACATAAGCGAGATCACTGGCAGAAACGGCAATGATTAACGATAGTAACGGAAACGTTTGTGAATATTAATTTGTAGTGGAGGTCACCGTAGCTCGCCGAGTGTGACACGCCAAACGAAAGGATTGGTGTGATATAGACCTCCTCCCTTCCCTAGGGGTGAAATGTGTGTGCCGAATTTATAGGTGTGAGAGATGGAACTTCAGGGTAGCTAAAGGGTGAGGTTGGACTTCGGACACCCTCACTTGGGGGGTTTGTAAACCCCCCAATTTGCCCTAGTCCGGCGCCCCCGCCCGCGGCTCCCGGTCTGTCCAAGCGATAAGAGGGAAGAGGGGAGATCGTCAAATGGACGTTTTACGCATAATTTAGAGAAGTAAATGGATTCGAACAGTATCCACGCAGCATAGGTAGCTACATATATCGGAGAGAGAAATGCGTCGATCACGTGACACATTACACGTGCTGCTTTGTGCGCTGAAGTCACTTAGTCACGACTAAGTAAATCTTCATAATCTTCAGTTTTCAAACATCTGAAATTGCTTAACAGAAAAGACCTCCCTCAATGCAATTGAACTTAATTTTTCGTATACAAAATTCATTTTATGCTAATCTGTACAAAACATTCGATCACGTTTTTTAGCAGATAACACTTACAAAAAAATTAATATGATTTCCAAAACCAAAAAAATAAAATAAAAAGGTACATGGTAGCAATCCCGTTATTACCTATTCTAATGTTAGTGACCCTGAAAGTTTAAAACAATAATTCGTTAAAAGAATCCCTGGAAAAAATAAGTTTGCTTGGAACGTTTGAAACTACTTGGAGTTTCTCGCGTGGGATTCGACGCACTTTGTTCACTTTATTTTGCTCTAGCTACGTACTTTACTTACCTTTCTACTTACTGTTGCTTCATAGCCAAACAAGATTCCTAGAACTTTGAAAAATTTCGTTTGTGTCTGATTTTTCTGTAAAAATATTCTTGAGTGATTTTCCGGAAACTAAACAGGAAAAAAAATAGTTTTCTTACCAATAAGGGAATTGTAAATCAAAAGACATAAAAAACGGCCAAGTGCGAGTCGGACACCCCCCCGAGGGTTTCGTACAAATTTGCGGGTTCTTTAATTAAAAATGTAGTTTTCACACTTTTCCCTTTACTTTTAGTCTATGATGGTATATGTGATTGTACGGGAGATACCCTATACATTTTGATTCCCTTGAGAGTGTCGAAATATACGTTTTTTTGCGGCATAAGCTGCCGAATCTTTTTTACGTTATAACTCGGTAGCGGTACTTGAAACTGTGAAGAATTAAACTTCGTATAGTTTGATTCCTCCATGCTTTCCCGAGATAAAAGGTCTTGACAAAAAGACCGACGGACAACAAAGTGATCCCAGAAGGATTCCGTTTTTTTTTTCCTTTTGAGGTAAGTAACCCTAAAATCATACAAGTTTAATCACCATAGCGAGTTTCCAAAACAAAAGTAAAATACATGAAATAGTTACCTATGTCCTTTAGGGGCTTAACTTGGTCCATGGGGACTTCATAGCCCGGTAATAGGGTATATGCATGAAAAAAGTATTTATGATCTGAACAGTTTTTCTAAAAGTATTCGAAAATATAATACTAACTGTGAAATTAGAATCTAAATTGTTCGAAAAACGAACGAGATACAATTATTTTAAACAAATATATCTGTCCCTCTCGCGAAAACGCTGTTTTCGATGGCAGCTGTATAGTCATCGTGTAATTTGACGTCACAGTACGTGTCGGACTTCTCTTTCTAACTGTAGTCTTTGAAGCTTTATAACTTAATAAATGATGAAGGTATTTAAAAAATAATTTCATGATTGTTTAATAGAGCTAATAAGTATTTTATTTTGCAAATAAAAAAATTGCATGCATATTCCCTATTAGAGCAGGTCAACCAATACTGTCAAGTGTTGTCCGTAAAAAGGGGTTGCCGTTGCAAAGAAGAGGACATGCCGATCTACGTGTGAACCTATATGTAGCAACCTATAAGTAGAATGTTTAATATAGATCCTTCTCTGTTTGGACATTATGGCAGGGGAGAATTTGATGATTACAAAATCAAGGGCTCCTTTTTGAAGCATTTTTAAACAAGGTTCAAACCCTTCAATCGAAACTGTTTGTGTTGAGCATATTTCCTACTTTAAAAAAAACCGCCCAAGAGCGAGTTGGACTCGCACACCGAATGTTTTAAATTTTCATCGGCGAGGCCTATACTTGTCAGAGAATTTTAACACTGCGATGTATATTGCAGTTTTAGATTAGCGCCATCTCTTGACCGATAGTGGAAGTAATGTTATTTTTATTGATGATTTCTGAAAAATATGTTATTTAGAAACATTTTATTTTTCCTGTAATCTTTACATAAACAACTATCACATAGAATAATTTCAGATTTTTCTTTAAGCAAACTTTGAAACTAAAGGGGGGGTGGGTATTGGTCAAATCATTTACATTGTCCGTCAAAAGTCGAAAATTATACTGTCTAAAATAAAAAGAAATAATGTTTTAAGGATGTGCAAATACCGCTCTTTTATATGATACCCTACATGCCCTAGTAACCCCGCTTCGCACTTTTCAGTCGCTTTTTTATTTATTTCTTTTCTTATTTGTAAAATAGTTGAGCTAACGTCATCTAAAACTATTCCAAATTTCAAGTTGCTAACATTAGTAATTCTTGATATATCCAGCTGTGGCAGATAGGCAGAAAAAAAAAATATTTTAATGGGCCCTTATGGTGTGACTAACACGATAAGGGCCCATTAAAGTATTATTTTTGAAATTAGTCACTTTTTTTTGTATGTACAGTGGAGTTCAGAGCTCTTTCAGAGTTCTTTGGTAGCTAGTCTGGGCGTCTTTTAGTCAAGAGTGAATAGGTTAGTGTTAGATAAGCGTGTCCTATTGTCAGACACGTCATCGCTTACCATCAGGTGAGGTGGTGGTCAAACGCGTGCTTTTCAATAAATAAAACTCGCGGAAAAAATGGCTTTCAAACCAGCTTAAAGTTTTCTTGGATCAAGTCGACTAAAATAAGGGTATCGTTGACACAATTATATACAAAACCCGGACTTATCAAGACAGGTAACTAAAATTTAGGGTTTTTTAGGTCAGTATCCATACTTTGTAACATAAATGCGAAATAATAATTTCTCTGTCTATACAGGGAAATTGAAAAAATACCCGAAACCTCTTAGGCAGTGAAAGTTCACATGATTATAAGCAACTTTTGTTTTGGTAAAACTCCGAAATCTCGAAAAAAATATCAGCTGTTTCATACATTTTCATTGGCTAAATACTGCATTTTGTATGAAACAGCTGATATTTTTTCGAGATTTCGGAGTTTTACCAAAACAAAAGTTGCTTATAATCATGTGTACTTTCACTGCCTAAGAGGTTTCGGGTATTTTTTCAATTTCCCTGTATATACGGTACGCCTTCGTGCTTAAGGGTGCCTGTCCGTTACAGCAGAGCGGAGAAACGGCACCCTAAGCCGCAAAACCAATTTTGATGTATTTTGTAATAGTTTGGACATTATGGAAGGATATAGGGTACTTATTATCCCAAAAGTACGTACCCGAAGGGCTTGTCCACATCACCACGTCACGACGTTGTTAACGTGAAAAGGCGTTGTCGTGGCTCGGCCCGTTGACGTGGCGTGCTTTTACGCTACCGTCTCGTAAAATTGCGCGTCACAATGCCCCGACTTTATGCTGTATCGTGCCTTGTAAAATTCCGGTATATTTTTCACTCACGAAACTGTGTGTGTAATAGCGGTCACTTTCTAGATATGGACCGCACAATGACGTACTAGCTGACCCGCGCAACTTCGGCCTCTTCACATTTTCCATTATTCCTCGGCTCCTATTTGTCTTAGCGTAATAATATATAGCCTATAACCTTTCTCGATAAATGGGCTATCTAACACTGAAATAATTTTTTAAATCGGACCAGTAGTCTCTGAGATTACCGCGTTCAACCAAACAAACAAACAAACTCTTCTGCTTTATAATATGAGTATAGATTCAGCTTCTGCTATTGTAAACAATTAAGTGATATCAATGAATAAGAAATAAATTATAGATTAGTTGCTGACATTTTTTTTGCACAACTAATCGTTGACTTTGTATTGTTTCCGAAGCGACGTTCTGCGGTGACATTGCCGTACCGTGTATTCGCACGTCACGTCACCGTGCCGCGTCGCGACTACGTGACGTGGTGATGTGGACAAGCCCTAAATCCCGATTATCACGCTAGTGAAGCCACTGGCAGAAGACGGTGTTAAATATTTTCATTTCAACGATTCTAGCGAAGACGAAGTTATCAGAAAGCCAGACCATCATATTCCAGGTAAACAACTACTACTTATACTTCGAAAGTCGCCAACAAAAGTCTTGTTCATGATAAAATGATGCGTAGGTAGTATAAAATAATATGAAGATAAGCAAGTAAATTGAATGTCACCTTAAGGATGAAAGTCGCTTGCACGTCATAAAACATCAAGATTTTTTTGTTTAAATGATAGTTGAATAGTTTAACCAGAGGGCCAATTCTGCTAATTTTTAAACAACGTTCGCATTCGCATGCCAGTTGCAAACTGTCAAAAAAGCCTAAAGGTTAGACCGCACTGTGCGACACTTGGCGGCAGCGGAACGACGCGACACGTAAAAACGTTCGCACTTGAAGTGTCGCAGCGCGTCGCACGCTGCTGCGTAGTGCGTTATACCTCATACAATTTCTTACAAAGAATATTTTGCCGTTGCGTGTCGCGTCGTTCCGCTGCCGCTAAGTGTCGCACAGTGCGGTCGAGCCTTTAATTTTCACAAATTATTGACATTTTGCGATTGACGTGAAATTGTGAAAGTCGCTTGAAAATTAGTGGAATTGGCCCTCTGAGTGAAGTTTCAATTCACAGAAAATTATTCTTTCAGTCCACGGCCCACTATCACACCAATAAGATATGTTCCAGGCCAGTTATTTTGAAAAACTGAATTCAACTGACCAATATTGCCTAAAAAACAATCTTCCCTATTTTTCTACCAAAAAATACCCCAAATTTTAGGTACAATCTTATCGTTTCCAATATTGGAAAATCACACCATTTGCCGACATGACAAACGGTTTCTTAAGCGACAACATGTGTACCGCTCGCTTCATTACAAAATGTTTCCCTGTGTAAATGTGTGTGAATACATATTCTTTTTTTTAAGATTGGAAACCATTAAATGACTCCTCCCGCTCTGGGTGGAGTAGAAGGGAGTGTCAGACTCTTACTGCCTAAAACCCATCCGTGTTAGTCCTAACGCCTTTTTCGTTCCAGGGTCACGGTGACTCTGTCGAACAAATTCCATGCAACCAAAAATGCTAGAATATACTGAAATATTCTTAGTGGTACTCTTCAAGTGAAGAGTGAATTGGTTACTTCTATGAAAGAGTCGATCACATCATTGCTTTCCTTCAGGTGTTATTGTTGTCAAATGCCACTCGAAAATAATAATACAAGTTTCATAGTATTTCTGTTTTGTTACTTCTGAGGGGAGAGATAGTGTAAAATATTTTGGGAAAAGAAAAGTTGGTTCTAGCCATCTGTAAATGTATGATGATAACCGCAACAGAAATGAATTTACCGACATAGTCCGAAGGATCAGCAAACTGACGTGGCAGTGGGCAGGGTACATTGCTTTCAGAACAGATAGATGGTTGATGGGAAAGAAAAGTTCTGGAGTGGCGATCCGCATACCGCAAGGCGCAGCGATAAAAGCCCTCCAAAAGTGGACTAATGACATTGTAAGGGTCGCGGATAGCCGAAGGATAAGAGACGCACAGGACCGGTACTTGTGACCATACTTGGATTGGGGGAATCCTATCTCCAGCAGTGTCGTCTTTCGGTTGATATGATGATGATGATCTTATTATTACTAGCCCATACTGTCCCACTGCTGGGCAAAGGCCTTCCTCCATTCCTTCCAATACTCTCGGTGTTGTGCCTCTTCCTTCCAATTCGTAAGGAAGACATCCAGGTCGTCCCGCCATCTCTTTTGCGGTCTGCCGCGGCCTCGTCTCGCTGTTTCAGGGTTCCAATCCAGCATTATACGGGCCCACAGTTTGTCCGGCATGCGGTATACATGTCCTGCCCAGTCCCATTTAAGTTGGGCAGCCTTTTGAGCCACATGGACGATTTGCGTTTTGGAGCGCAGTGTAGTGTTTCGGACGTGGTCTGTCAATTTAACACCTAGTATACTGCGCTCCATAGCCCGTTGGCAAACCTTGAGTTTGGACTTTTGGATGTTAGTCAAGGACCAAGTCTGTGCACCATAGGTCATGATGGGGAGATGATGATCTATAAATCAATATAATATCAGAATGTCTTCAAAATTCACCTGTTAAGGATATAACTGCATTTTAACGCCAAGTAACTGCGAGAAAAATATATTTGCATTGGCATGAAGATAAAAATAGACACCCATAATATAATTACCAGAAATGCAAATTGGTCATCTAGATTCATTAAAATAACCACACAACCAACTAAACGTTATGATACTATTTCAAATAAAAAATACAGTTTAAAATTAAATAGACGAGTACAGACGTACCAAATATTATTCTGCTTAGTCCTTTTAGTAATATCAGAACAAAAAACATTTTCTTTAAAAACATCTGTCGGAAACTCGGAACGCGTTGAAAGTCGGCATTTACTTCAGATTTTGCCATTGCTATTCCATGTGGTATCCAGTTTCTGGAACGCTGCCAACAAACGCTGGAATAATATATTTTTATAAATAGTGAAGCAAAAACAGCTTTGTCTCATTTTATTTCCCCGAAATAATTTCTTCGAAATAATGAAAAAGAAATATCTACAGAAGCGTTTAACTGATATTCACGGTTTTAAAAAAACCGGCCAAGTGCGAGTCGGACTCGCGCACTGAAGGTTCCGTACAAACCAGTAGGTATTATACATATTATAAGCAGAAGTTGTGATTTACGATTTATGACGTATTAAAAAAAAACTACTAACTAGATCTCGTTCAAGCCAATTTTCGCTGGTAGTTTACGTGGTACATCATATACTTTTTTAGTTTTGTCATTCTCTTATTTTAGAAGTTATAAGGGGGGGACACATTTTACCACTTTCAACAGCATAGTTCTTCTAGTTTCGGAGAAATGTGGCTGTGACATACGGATGGACAGACAGACAGACAGACAGACAGACGGACGGACAGACATGACGAATCTATAAGGGTTCCGTTTTTGCCATTTGGCTACGGAACCCTAAAACTGTGACACCAGTACACTAGGAACTTTTAGTGGTACCTGTGCGCTAATGATGTGCCAGGATCTTGTGTGTTGCGAAGACGCCAAGCGAAGCTGTGAAACTCTGTATAGCTGAGTAGTGCGAACGTGCGTAGCGGGCTCATAGCCTCTCTCGTACCTAGAAAACACATCGCTCACTTGTCTGTACGTATGTAATACTAGGTCCACTAGTCCTTTCCCATGTGCACTGTGCTAAGCTAAGCTAGGAAAATAACGTGATTCAATTGGTGGATTGTCCACTGTGTGAGTATTTGCCATCAAATATCAACAATCCAGTAAGACGTTACCCCTAACTTACTACCTAATAGTAAACTTGTCTTGATTTTATTTAAGAAAACAGGCGGTAAAACGAACTTCGCTAAGTGTTTTCTCATTTTCGTATGCGTTCCCCGTAGTAGAGCATCCTGTAGTTACGTGATAAACGTAATATTACAAAATAAACAGGTTATTAAAACCTTATTTTAGGAAAAAGTCTTGTAATATAAACTCTATGCCCATTGCAGGTGTACTTTGTGCGCTTACTTATAGAAATTGTTAAGTCACTTCAATTAACAGCATTAGGACTGAAACCTAGAATAAATTATAAGGGGGGAGGGGGGGTGGGTCTTATTACCTAGTAATATCCTAATAGATTTTGCTCACATGCATAAGTTAGAGCAACTTAATGAAATTACGAATGTGTCTGGACGAATATTAGATCTGGTCTTAACGAATGTACCTTCTAGTAGTGTTTCTGCGGCTCTAAACCCTCTTAGTGCTATTGATGTCCTAGACCCCGAAATCTTGTTAAGAGTGAGTAAAGAAACATGGCTTCCATATAACTCACAAAATGTAAAACCTAACTTTTTCAAGCTAGATTACATAAAAAATTGTAATGACCTTGCAGGGGTGGAGTGGGATATTGCGTTTAAGGCGAGGTTGCAGTACCGTGTGATTTGACGAACAACGGCGACTGTTCTGCGAGCGAAATAATGCCTAAATTTTGATTGTTTTTTCTTCTCGGCGAAAACTGATAAAGAAATTATACAATTTGGTTTCAACATTTACTTCAAAATAAAAAGCTCTATCTATTGATATAACTTTTATATATATTCGTAGCAGTACACGTTTAAAATTGTAATTTAGTGTCATGTTTGATAAAAAAAAGTATCGAGCCAATCATTCTAAATCGCGTTTCTATCTTTACGATTTACTTGAGGGTATGTTCAATTTTTATGTAATGATTTTTATTCATTAAAAAACTCATAATTAATCAGATTTTCAGACGTTCAAAAATCTTAAAAATTACTGCAACCCCGCCTTAAGGAAACTAATGGTGTCAATGACATGCTCCAGGTCTTTTACGATATTATCCGGGATATCATACAATTACATTACATGTACCTTCAAAGCCCACCCCTTAATACAAAAAATACCCTCCTTGGTTTAACAAAACTATAATTAGAGCCTTAAAGGAGAAAGAGAAAATAAGATCCCGCTACTTATAAACATCCCATGGATAAACTTGAACTCGAATTTTTGGGCAAAAGGTGTACCAAATTAGCAATGAAATCCTATAATGATTATATTGAAAACGTGGAAAATGACATTTCAAAGAATCCAAGCCGCTTCTGGTCATATATTAAGGCTAAAAGTTCTAGTTCCTTCCCCGCCACAATGACTAACGGCACCGTGGTAACATCAGATGCTCAACAAATATGCGAAATGTTTGCTTCTTATTTTTCCACGGCTTTTAACAACGCTAAACCTTTGACTCGAAACGAACCAGTGTCTGATTTTCTTCATAACATGCAGAATAGCAGCCTACCTGATAGGCCATGAGAGCGTTCGCAATAAACTCAAGGCATTGGATATTCGTAAGGGCGCTGGGCCTGACGGTATCCCGCCGATCATTATTTCGAAATGTGCCACCTTCTTAGTTTCTCCATTAGTAGCTATTTTTAATAAGTCTCTCAGCTCAGGTGCGTTTCCAGACGCCTGGAAAAAAGCGAAAGTTGTGCCGATATACAAAAGCGACGAGAAGGAAAACATTAATAACTATAGACCCATCTCCATCTTATCTACTTTCGCTAAAGTTTTCGAGTCCCTAATTTGTCCCTATATCCAATCGCACTTGAAACTTTATCTGAGTGACTTCCAGCATGGTTTCGTGGCTTCCAGGTCAACTAAAACAAATCTTGCGACCTTCTTTGAGATTTTAACGGATGCCATTGACTGCGGCAAGAAGGTTGACGTAATTTACACAGACTTCAGTAAAGCTTTTGACCGTGTTCCTCACCATATACTTCTGTCAAAGCTTTCTGAGTACGGTATTACTGGCACACTTTTTAACTATCTAAAATCTTACCTTGAAAATTGTTTTATCTATTTCGCAGTTAATTGTATCCAATATGATACCTATGGGACCACTTCAGGGGTACCCCAAGGTTTACATGACGGTCCTGTTCTTTCATTGCGTTCGCCAACGATATTCCACAATACCTCAAATTTTTAGACTGTTACATGTACGCAGACGATCTCAA
Source organism: Ceramica pisi (assembly GCA_963859965.1). Classification (NCBI taxonomy): domain Eukaryota; kingdom Metazoa; phylum Arthropoda; class Insecta; order Lepidoptera; family Noctuidae; genus Ceramica; species Ceramica pisi. Next base: position 3,817,403 of record OY982527.1, on the reverse strand, counting down.
ATTCTCTAGGGTAATCGAGTCAAGCGATGATACTAAACTACTACAGAGTGATGTCGACTCATTAGTTCAATGGTGTAAAGATAATGAAATGGAGGTAAATATCAGAAAATGTATTTGTATTTGTTACCACGTAAAGTACACTCGGATAAAGAAAATAACACCTAGTGTTTACCATGTGGGCGCTTGCATTATCCATGAGGTGGATCAGATAAGGGACTTGGGTGCTACTTTTGATAACGCTCTGACTTTCATACCTCATGTTGAGGGTATCATTCGGAAGGCTTCTAGAATGCTGGGATTCTAGAAGCCTTCCGAAGTAGTACCAAGATTTTGCTGTACAACAGTTAAGTGCGAAGTGTCTTGGAATACAGCAGCACAATCTGGAGACCGCACTATGCTACGCACAACCTCAGACTAGAGCGGATACAGAATAGGTTCCTGTGGCATCTAGCTTATGCCGGCATAATTGCTAGAAGGAAAAGGTCGTATGGAGCCAGACTCGCACATTTTAAGATGGTTTCATTAGAAAAACGTAGAAGAGCCGCAGATTCCATTTTTCTGTATAAATTACTCAGGGGTAAAATTGATTGTCCCCACTTGCTAAGCAAATTCCTCTTTCGTGCTCCGGCTAGACTCCCTCGTACTCCCATCACTCCCTTGTACCCTCCTCCACGTAGAACAGTGCTCGGCACTAGCTCTATTGTCCCTCGACTATGTAAACAGCTTAACGGATACAGCGATATTATTGACGTGCATTTTGACTCGTTTGGCAAGTTCCGTAGAATAACATTTGACATTATGTAATATCATTTTTATCCTACTACATCTGTGTTTCCTTTCGTATGATTGTTTTATTAATTTTTTTTTTGACTTCATGTTTCTATCGTGAATTTGATTTTGATTTTTGTGGTGCTTTGTTATGAATTTTGATTTGATTATTACTCAGATTGTTAATTAATAATTAAATTTTTTATAACTAATTTATTGCTGTAGTTTTGATTGTAGTTTAAGTTTGACGTTTCTTTAATTTAATTTCAATTTTACTGATTTTTACACATCATTAATGGGGCATGCGGTGCTAACCTTTAAGAAATTGTAATACTAACCTTAGATATCATATTATTTTTTAAACTGTAATGTTCCAGTATATACAATTGTTGGTTGGCCAGAAATAATAAATAAATAAGTAAGTAAATTACTTTATATAGACTTTTAGTGAAGTGACTGACGTCTGCAGGGTTACGTAATCGAGCGCAGTGTGGGGCATTGCAGTTGATCGTGAATTTCGACAATTCAGAAGTATAGTCAATGCAATTTACGCGAAATAGTAAAAACTCGTCGGCGTAAAATAATTAACACATAAAGAAATAATAAACATAAATGTAAAAACTAGCTGAACCGTGCCCAATTTGTTGGGTGGTATTTGATGGGTTCATTTATAGCCTACACTCACAAATAATGTGGCTTTCTGTTGGTAACAGATTTTCAAAGTCGGTTCAGTAGGTGCAGAGATTACCCCCTACATACTTACAAACATACAAACTTTACCTCTTTTTAATATAATTAAGTGTAGTTAAGTATTAAGTATCACTAAATGGTATAAAACAAAGTCACTTCTCGCTGTCTGTCTGTCCCTATGTATTGCTTAGATCTATAAAACTACACAACGGATTTTGATGCGGTTTTTTTAATAGATAGAGTATTTCAAGAGGAAGGTTTATAATACATGCATAACATAGTAGAGAAACATTGATCATTTTAGAGGTTTCTAATGGGATGTCGTAAATTAACACATTATTTTGCGCGACAATGAAATCCGTACTTTACGACAAATTAATCCTACTACTGACCGATTACGATGAAATTTGGTATGTAGGTAGGTAGCTGAAGACCCAGAATAACCCATAGGCTACTTTTTATCCCGGAGTTCCCGAGAGATCGGGATTTACACGGGAATAACGAGAATTTATACGCGGACGAAGTCGCGGGCGGCCTCTAGTAAGATATATATTCGAAATTGTTGCACCCCTGCGATGCCGTACAATCGCTAGTACATTATAATAATAAAATAATAAACTCGTCAATCAAAATATCGTATGACGCAAATGCTTAGAAATTTCACCAGCATTGACATTCTTTTGCTTCATAATTTAATTCTTCATAAAATTAGTCCAGCATACCTAGTCAATACAACAACAACGACACCTACACATCTAACCCTTCAGTAACAACTTATGGGCTAATATGTCTAAAATAAAGACATTTTATTTATTAAAAATACCACCAGGTGGCTTATTATCCACAAAAAATGAATTTCAAAGCGAAGTTATTCTATTTAAAAGCCATATTTTGGCATGTTGGTCACTTAATGAAATACGAGTCAGTGATGTTTTTTTGGTCTTAGACATAATATTTTCATCATGGCCGCATGATGTTTTTTCTTCGTATTAGATATTGAAAGTCTTTGATGATAACTTCACAGCCGAATAGGCTTCGTACCCACAAAGTCAAACGATTAATAAAAAATAATAGAAACATAACTTGGACTTAGGTAAGGGAAAAGGGACCAATATCTTCCTCACACTATAGGTCTTGATATAAATATGTCGTGGATAAAGATACCATTCAATAATTAGTGGCTGATTTGAGTATTGTAGTAGTGGGTAGTGGTAAACGCCGTGACGTCAGTTGTCAGTTGTAATGGCGGCACATGGACGGAGTCGTATTGGAGAGTGGGGATTTTGCCGAGCGCACTTTGGCTCGAGACACCGACTAGGACACTCGTCAAGAACGAAACTGTCTGTTTACCTTTTTCAATTAAATTTAACAGACTTCTTTAATAATGTTATAAATGTGAGTTCTTCTAACTCAACAGACAGATGTGTTGCTGTGGAGTTTGTTGGCCACTTCTTCTCCACAGCTAAAACACTAGAAAGTGGTAACGGGCGGGCGTTTTTGGGGACTATCTATTTGTAAGTTTTGACGTTCAGAAGTTCTAGCACTCAGCCACAGTTAATAAAGAAAGCTTAGTACTGTATTGAGTGTTTTATTCTACAATGATCCCGATACCACCGAACCGATAACCGATAACGAAAACGATGATGGCGCCATCGCTCGGCCGTCGCTGACGCCTTCACATAATATAAAGTAAATTCAGACTAGTGATATAGCTCCATTGCCCGTGCAAATACTACCACTATTCCTTTTTTAAGGTCCGTACCCAAAGAGTAAAACGGACTATATTACAAAGACTCCGCTGTCCGTCCGTCTATCAACACGCTGTATCTCATGAACCGTTATAGTTAGACAGTTGCATATTTTCACAGATGATGTATTTCTGTTGCCGCTATAACAAAAAAAAAATAAAAAAAAAAACAGAATAATTATAGATATTTAAGAGGGCCCTCATACTGGGGTAGATTTTTTCGCCGTTTAAGGAGTACTCTCTCGAGCTCGAATCCTTATCCTTGGGACGGATCTGCCAAATACCAGCTTGAGTCAATTAAAAAACGAGCTATGAGGATCATCGGTAATGATAGGCTCGTCGAGTCGAAGCTCCAAAGTCTTGAGCATCGACGCCGAGTTGCTAGCCTGTCGGTTTTTTACCGGTCGCATTTTGGGGATTGTGCGAATAAATTTCATAATTTATTTCAGCAAAGCCCGTTCCATCATCGGACTACAAGACGAACGGCGACGCGCCACCGGTACATGATGGACATCCCACCCACACGCACAAAACGTTTTGGAAATACATTCATAGTACAAGAAAGGAGTGGAATTCCCTGCCGGAGTCTGTGTTTCCTGATATGTAGCTACAACCTGAGTCAAAAGTGAATAAATTACTTCTGACTTAAAGACTTTAATAGGTGAACGTGCTCCATTTTAGACTGCAAAATCGCTTACCATCAGGTAAGATGGTGATCGAAGACGTGCCTACCGAAGGTAAAATAAACCCTGCGTGTTCGACTCGAACTTGGTTTGAAATAATTCTGTCTTTTTAATATAATTTTATTAACCGACTTCCCAAAAAGGAGGAGGTTATCAATTCGGTTGTATGTTTTTTTTTTATTTTTTTTTATGTTTGTTACGTCATATCTCCGACAATTATGAACCGATTTGAAAAATTCTTGTTTTATCTGAAAGGATATACTTGCAGATTGGTCCCATTTAAATCATATCAAAGTCGGTTACGAACTTTGGATTTTAAATCGGAACTCCTGGAATTTGACTATTTAGATGATTCTTTGATAATCGAAATTGCGTATTTTGCTTTTCTGCGATTTTGCAGTGGTGTTGCTGGGTGTGGGGCACCACTAAAAAGTGAAAAATAAAAAACATTTTACAAAAAAATACAACCGACTTCCAAAAAAAAAAACACTATAAAGTAAAAAATAACTTTAATTTCGGAAGTCGGTGTCAAAATACGAAGAAAGTAACAAAAACACTGACTTCCGAAATTAAAGTTATTTTTTACTTTGTAGTGTTTTTTTTTGGAAGTCGGTTGTATATTTTTTTTAAACTATTGGTTGGAATAAGCTTTCAGTATTCGCGGATGTATTTTACATTGAGCGGCTGCATATCTGACTACTGACCCCCACAGCCCAGTAACGAGGTAACATGATATTTAGCGAGCGTCGCTTAACCTCGAATATCGACCCATGTGACAGTTTTTGACTTGAATATAGCCTGGCGCTTGGGAGTGTCATGATCTCTCAAAAATCTAGCTGATGGTGGTTTATGCGTTGGAGCATTTGGCTCTCTCTGGCTTCCCTTAGCCGAATGGTGCTAGCGCACGAGTCATGTTCGTGAACGGGCGCCGTCAGTTGGGACTCGTCATTTCTCAGCTGCCTTGGTTTAACTTAAATTGTTTCTTTGAATTGTTCCTTTTTTATTCCGCACGATTTTATCCTGCTCGTCTTTTACATCATTCTCACAGGTTTGTTTAATTTCAACACGATGTAAGCAAAACTTATTAACAATTTATTATTTTTTAAAGAGTGTCCGTGGAGTTTCTTGCACGTTCTTCTCCATAGAGATCTACGCTTTGGAACGTGCAAATAGCTTAATCTTTTTGGACCGACCAATCTTGACAATTCAAAAGTGCCCGTAAATGGTTCAATTGAAATAAATGCTTTAAGTTTGAGTTATTGTTTAGACAGTATAACTACCGCAGTACTAAATTGGATATTTTAATTTGTCACTATAAACTTTACCCAGCCTGGACGATGCACTTTAGTCGAGCAAGTCAAACACACAGCATGTGTCCATATATGCAGTTTCAACTCAAACAGCCAGGACCTAGCTTTGATAGAAAAAGAGAAGTTTTCTGTCGGAAAATAAAAACCTTTTTCGGGTAGGATCCACGTATAATCAGCAATAAAAATGTGTCGCATGTCCGAGGTCCTTCTAATTCCAATGCTCGTGAGAACGTGTTAAAATGAGAGATGCATTCGAGTCGTTAGTTTTTATTATACAGTGGCTTTAGCAGGAGTTTTTAACGTTCTTAAAAATGCGTTACAGTAAACTTCAATTTGTATTGAAACTGAATGAGCGCCGTCTGGTGACAATAAACGGGAAAAACTTTTTCTAATATAATTTGACATAAGTGAAAACTCGTTAAAATAGTCGCACTAAGCTCTTTTTGATCTAGATGGTAGTGTTTTAACATAAGACATAGGCATAGCGGCATAGGCCACTTCAATTTACAATAATGATAGATAATAGGGTATTTTTGATAAGTAATAAAAATCTACATATCCTATTTTTTATGATTGATGAACAATTTTCGATTGGCGATCGTAGGCGTGTTTATAAATCAACAAAATTTTATAAAAATATGTCTCATCTGGTTATCAGGTGGGTGAAGGTCGATCTCTACCGTTTCTTCTACTAAATACATTTTTGACAGATCGCAATTGAGATGTGAATGCTTGATAATTTGTAGAATTGACACTTTAGCTGCTCGCAAGTAAGCTGCGTTACATTGCGGGCTATCGAGATATAACGCGATCACACAGTCGTTGATCGCAATGTAATTAAACTTGCATGGAAGTTGCATGAAGTTACAAAATGTAGCGTTAAAGGAAAATAAATATCTTACATTTTCTTCACTTACAACATATACTTATCTTCGTTTTTCTGACTCTTCTGTAGTTCAAAAGTACCGCTGTTAATGTTTTATTTGAAATGAATGTTTTCAGTAAGAGTTTTTGTTTTTGGCTGGCAAATAAGCCTACTTTATGTTATATCTACACTGCCGTTGTAGACATTTGCAATGCCAACGGCGTCACAGATGAGATGGTGTCTAGCCCGACTTTTTTGATAAAATCAAACGCTTATGTAAAGTGAACGTGAAGTGTTATTTCACCAACACGTTGTATTGACACCTTACCCTAGTTATCATGATGAGATGTATACGGAATGGCACTGTCACAGAATGCTCATAATTCACCGGCTCCATCATCCAGATCCCTACTATCTAGTACTCGTACAATAACATTTATTTCAATAGAACTTATAGGGCCGCCCGTACTTCTGCTTATACAAGAAACGCGGCATTTTTAATGACTCAAACCAACTACCTTTTTCGAAGATAGTCGATGTGGTGAGTTGGTTTCGGCCACTGAGTTTGGTCCGATCCGGTCGAAACAGGAATTTATCTATACTAATATTATAAAGAGGTAACATTTGTTTGTAAGTTTGTATGTTTGTAAGTTTGTATGTAGGGGGTAATCTCAGGAACTACGGGTCCGATTTGAAAAATTCTTTCAGTGTATGATAGCCCATTTATCGAGGAAGGTTATAGGCTATATATGATCACGCTAAAACAAATAGGAGCGGAGCATTAATGGAAAATGTGACGCAAACGAAGTTGCGCGAGTGGTGTTTCGGGTGAATCCTTTTCTTGGGCCAAGTGACGATAGAAACATAATTCAATGTACCTATTTTAAATAAGCATTAACCAGTGTTTCGGTGATCTCTCATGAGTCGGTTTGTTTTCGACTTTTGGCATGATACACGCACATTGACACACAAATGCAATAAAACAAAAGCTATTACTACAAAGTATTGCAATATCTTTCTTACACGTGGTTGATTAAAAAGGGGAAAAGTAACAAAATAACTTTTTTGTAAGCTTTACCTTTTCCTAACAATACCCTGACTTTTACTTAAATAATAAACCCTACCTAAGGTTTTTCATTCTGACTGCACAAAATTTGCTTAATAAAGTACAGGTCGAAACACCACTCAAAAATAGTAATAATAATGAAATTCCTGTTTCGACCGGATCGGACGAAACTCAGCGTCCGAATCGCTTACTAAGCCGGTAAGTTCACGTCGGTCTAGTCGGGCCTATATCGGGTCTAATTTGAGCCGACAAACGATCCGTCCCGTTCTTATTATGCAATTCAGTGATAGGTATTTGAGATTGAACGCACTGGCGTTTGTCGTAGATCCTTGATTTTAAATATGTGGAATTTATATTAGAAGATGATCCGTTCACATATTTATTGCCTCATGCTGTGCATCGAGGATATTGAATATTTCTCATAGCCTTCGTCAGGATTAATCTTGTTTATTGGAGTACAGCGGCTGAAATATAATCACGTATGTTGACGACACCGTAGCTGTCTCGCTAGGAGCTATCAGCTTTATTAAATTTTATACTATATAATTTAATCCAAGCTGTGCTCAGAGTTTCCTTGCGTGATCGAATCAGGATTAAAAATTTCCGCAGGAGAACCAAGGTAACCGATAAAGCCTGAAATAAGTGGCAGTGAGCAGGACACATTGTTAGCAGAACAGATAGTCGCTGGGTCGAAAGGTTCTGGAGAAGTCGTAGCATCGGGAGGACTCGGGAACAAGGCAGCCCGAAAAATCGCGAGAATAGGCTAGATTCCATCATCCACAAATTGCAAAACTATTTAGTCCGTCAGTTAGAGTATTGAAAAATAATGGACACGTATTTTTTGTTTTTGTAAATCAATGAGTATTGACAAAAATAAAACGCATCAAAACTCGCGAGTGACGTCACCACTCACTAAAAATAATGCGAAGGTGTGACATATTGAGAACTTTAAATGCGTCGTAACTTCGTCAATTTTGGTTCCCGTAACAAAAGAAAAAACACGGGTCAAATATTTTTTGTTAATCTAACTGACGAACTAATTAGATTTTTTTCAGGACACAAGCCCATTCGCTGGATGCACACACACAGGACCGGTCGATGTGGCGACTCTTGGGGTAGGCCTAAGTCCAGTGGACGTCTATCCGTTGAAATGATGATTATGATGACTTCGAACCATTATTAAAAAACTTCCAAGTGCGAGTCGGACTCGCGCACCGAGGGTTCCGTACAAACCTGTAGGTATTATATATTGTAAGCAAAAATTTATGACGTATTAAAAAAAACTACTTACTAGATCTCGTTCAAACCAATTTTCGCTGGTAGTTCACATGGTAATATACATCATGTATTTTTTTTTTAGTTTTATCATCTTAGAAGATACAGGGCGGGAGACACTTTACCACTTTGGAGGTGTCTCTCGAGCAAACTATTCAGTTTAGAAAAAAATGATACTAGAAATCTCAATATCATTTTCAAAGACCTATCCATAGATACCCCACACGTATGGGATAGATGAAAATCTTAATGCGGTTCACAGAATACATCTACTTACTAAGTTTCAACAGCATAGTTCTTATAGTTTCGGAGAAAAGTGGCTGTGACATACGGACGGACAGACAGACAGACCATGACATGACATTTGGCTTCGGAACCCTAAAAATGATTGTTTGTTTGTAGGTTAACACATCGCATGGTCGCAAAATTGTCACCACTAACAGCCGTGACGCTGGGAGTTAAGTTGCCAACTGAATTTTTAACCATCACGTACCCTTTTCAATTACCCATCGAAAATGGGGTTGCTTCACTGTCCAACCTCGGGTGACAATCCTTTTTACGTTGTTTAATTATTAAAGGAAATTTCTTAATTTAGACGTGAGCGCTGAAAGCGCTTTTTAGATCCTTAAGTGCAGATTTGTGATGCATGGGTATGGGTAGTCGATTTAAAAATAATTCGCTTTTTAACGCTCGAATTTGGTTCCGTGATTAAAATTTTATTTAAAAGTCTTTGGTCCATTATGATTTTAAGTTAGCTTTAAGTTTACATGTGAATGGTATTTGTTCTGACAGGACCGCGTTGTTAAGGCCACTATGATTTATTAATGGTTAATATCCTTCTTGACGTAGGTGTCATTAGTGGCCTAAAACAAAGGAAAATTAAAATAAGTAAGGTTTTATTTTTGACGGAATATAAAAAATTTTATATTCCGTCCAAATAAAACCTATTTTACAATCATAAAAATAATGATTGTCTTTAAAAGACAGTGTCATGTCAAGTTACGCAATAGGCTCGCTACGGCGTAGGCACGTCGTAGCCGCGTAGATAGGTCGCCTACGAACTGGCTACGAAATAGAGCCGCTCGTAGCAGATGTGTAGCACCGGTTCACAACAGTTTACTTAAACGAAATAAACGCACGTTTTTCCTAATAACTAAATGTTTTCATGACTGCAAATGAAAATAAATCTTATTTGAATGAATACCTACTTGAAAGAAGATGTATTGTTCCTGTTATGATTTGATTACAACCATTACGACGTTGTAACAAAAATGTTCATTACGCTATGTCTCTAAAACATATTTAAACAAAAAAGTGTTTTACGAACGATATCGTACCTATATAAATTGTGTTTATTGTTCTGTGAATTAACCGGAAAAACTAATAAAGTAGTTGGAAAACTAAACCAGTAGAAAGTATATAATAAATTGATCCTGAAATGTCTACTGAAGATAGTTTTGATGGCGGTAGACAAAGTTGTTTGCTCATGGGAATGCTACAAAAATACATCATGCGTATACCATGGGTTACGGGGATATCTTGGTTTTAAACGGTAGCTCGAAAGCGCCGAGGGGCACCGCACGACCCGCGCGGTCCCCGCATGCTTCCACGTGGAAAGTTCGAAATATCGAACCTAGCACCAAGACATCAAATTAATTCAAACCGCCAACTGATTCAATGTTGCTTGCACACAAACTTCATAAACTTCTGCTGTCAAAATATTAACTAAACTAAATAGAGATCAATACGATGACATATCGTATATAACCTAAATCTAAAAAAGTTGCTGTTTTGTTAAATCATAAATTCAGAACGGATGCAACAATATTATTATGTACTTATCTAAATTTGGTATATTGGAAAATTATGAAACACTGAAAGTGTTTTATAATTTTGTTTTTAATTCTGAATTGTTGTGTGAACCTAGAAACCTAACATCTGTGGAGTGAATAATTAAAACACAAGTTTTGAAAGTCTAAATTTACCTTATTAAATCCGTTTTAGCCTTCCCTTCCAATGATTCTTAAACTAAAGTTTCATTAAAATTACTTCTCGATGTCGAGTGCGGACATTCTAAACTCCGTCTGTATCTCACAATGTATGCGTAGTTACGTGTCGTATACGTCACGTAGTTTGAACTTACGATAAATCGATATTATGTCCAGTACCCAAGGTACCTTTAGGGATACGAAATGTAGAATAGGTAAGCGCTTATACGACTACTTTAGGTAGGGAAGGAATTTTCTTTGGTAGTGTCATGGTTTCTTACAAGATTTTGAAAGTTTAACTATAAAATAAGATGAGAAATAATATATGCGACTTAGTTAAACGTTATAAGTCGAAAAAGAATTGTATTGATATTAACGCTTTGCTGAAGATAAAACTAAATAAAACAAAAACAAACAAAAAAACAAAACAAAACTGTTGTACTGATGTCAAAACTGTTTCTTTTTGATAAAACTAAATAACTACAACTTTATTAGAAAAAAAACATCTAAAGACAACAGACTACCAACATTTATGGAGAAAACATTTAAAAATTCAAACAAAGGACATTATTCAACTCAAGTTTCCTTCTATATTTTTACCGTGGGGCTATTAAAAGCTCCCCTTGCCGGCCACAGAATTACGGCAAGCATCGGCTGGTAAATCCGCGAGTATAAGAGATACATATTAATACGAAAATTTAAGCCGGCCCGAACGTCGTCGCAAGTACAAACCTCCTACCCCCCGATAGCCACCTAAGTCCGAATAGGTACCTTTCTCGAGGCTTGTGTGTGTGTGTGTCCATCCTTGTATGTGTGCACAAATTTCATAATAGGTGTGGCGTCGTGCTCGGCTCAAATTTTACATCTCACATCTCATGCGTACAGGGTGCTTTGAAATTGGTGTTATTTTTGGTCAGTGTCGGTTCCGAAGTATGATTTTACGAAGTTGTTGTAACTGAACGTGGTTTTTAGATCTAGGCAATACGCATGACAAAAACAATATATTATCTATATTGTTCATCTAAAAATATACAATAATGATGAAATAATAACAGTGAAAAATGAATCAATATTACTCGAAAAAAACACGAGAGATAATTATTGTTAACAAATATATCTGTCCCTCTCTCGGAAACGCTATTTTCTATGGCAGCTGTATAGACGGCATGGACTTTGACGTCAAAGTCCATATCGGACTTCTCTTTCTAATTGTAATCTTAGAAGCTTTATAACTTGGTCGCTGATGAAGGTATTCAAAAAAAAAATTCATGATTGTTTACTAGCGCTAATAAGTATTTCAATTTGCAAATAAAAGAATCGGACGCATATTCCCTATTGTGATGTTTTGTTGTTAGGTACTGTGATAAGAATGTTGTCAGTATTTTTACAAAACTATTATTTTGGATACGATGGCTATATAATTATACAATTTTTCAAATTCTAAAAGTGTGTTGGCTCCTTAGCTTCTTTATTCTACAATAACCACAATACAGGTGGATGCTTCAGTTACTTATCTCTCACATAACATGGTTAGTTTCTTAAGAATAAGTTATATAGCGACAATTCTCACAAAATTGAGAAAAGCACGTTATGTAGCTGTGATTGGTTGAATGTCTTTTCAACAGCCAGTTGTACCAGTTGACAATCTACACGTCACAAATTAAAGCTGAAAAAACCGGCCAAGTTCGTGCGAACTCGCACAGGAAGGGTTTCGTATCACAAACCAAAAAAATGCGTTTCTTGTATAGCGCCCTTTATTTTTATTATTGGTTGTTAAAGCAGTATAGTATACAGGTATAGTTGTTATATCAACTGTCTACCTATTACGGTTCTTGAGATGCAGCTCGCGGATACACAGAAGGACGGACAGACGAACGAACGGACGGAGTGCGGAGGCTTAGTAATAGGTTTCCGTTGGTTACCGGTAAACCGGAATCGGAACCCTAAAAATTATCTACGACTTGTGACGAGTGATAGTATTTCCAGATACCCGGGAGTACTCGAACTTAGCATTCAAAATTGGTTCTCATAAATCCAAACACAACTACACCATAACAGGTTTCATAAGATCATTAAACAAATCTACACTTTATGAAACCTTGCCATTAAGTCCACCGATGCACCACTATTGAACACAGTCTCAACAAATACTAATTCAATAAATTGAACCAAAATTGGGACACCCTATAACACGGTACTCACGGACATGCGTGCTATATCTATGCATACCTAGGTAGCCGCTTTATTAATTTATCTGTAGCGTAGAACTAACCATAGCCTTCGGGCCCCCACCCCCTCACCCCTGCCTCACTGTTTAAACATTTCCAAATGAGTATGCAGAAGATTTCGCCTAATACATGGCCACGCGTTGTGGAACGTACCCTGCCCCTCTAAATTACTTCAGCTTTAATTAAAAGCATAGCATTCTGTTCATGACAAGTATTCCGAGCGACCTACGCCTAATACTAGTGAGTGTATAGCACGATAACTAGGTATTTTTGAGTATACTAGAACTTAGTTTTGTAATAACTAATTTGTTGAATGTGGTTGTTGAAGTATGAAAATGGAGTGTGTTATTGTTAGCGAATCTTTTTATGTCAAGTTCGTAGTATGGGTTTATAGTCCAACTGGGTGAATGTTTTCTAATCTGAACAGAATTAGATTAAGTTAGGTGAGAACAAATTATATTGATTGTGATGTAACGTTATCCATCCATCCACGCTTTCAAAAGCCTAAAATTTTGAAACTTCAATCCACTCGATTGTGTCGCCATGACAACCGAAATGATTCTTGATTAATGTGATTAAATATCAAGCTATAACCGTTATTTTATTAGCTTTAAGAAGCTAAAAATTAACCAAATAATAAAACAACTACAACCTCACAAACTTTTTCTCGTTATATAATATTTTTGAAAAGGCTTTGCTCTTGACTCTAGTCTAGGTTAGAGATGACAGAGACAAAGTCTACAATGGAGCGAGCTTACCCAGAAGTAGCCTGTACACTCTAACTTTGAAAAGATTAGGGTTGTAAGCGTTGGGAAACATAGACGCAGACGCAGATTAGAATAGAAGTATATTTACTCATGTCATGACATGTGACAGTATTCAGAAGGCAGATATTTCTGTTAGCGATTGGATCACAAATAAGGTAGCAAAGTTTCTGCCATCGACACCACTGTTTTAATAACTTTTGTTTCTTCTTTCAATTTTACTACTTAGTAAGTTTAATTGAGAAGTTCGTGTCGTTTTTAGTTTGGCTGGCACTTGGCTTTATTTATGTTTTTAACCGACTTCTTAGTTAACAAAGTTCGCAATTTATTTTGATAGTGTTGGATCAAATTTTTTTGTAATGAGTGCTTTGTTTTTTCTAGGGTTCCAAATATCCGTAAAAGTAAATAAAGGGAGGGCTCATACATTGTTACTAGTTCCTTTTCGAGATCGTTTCAAGATCAAGTAGGTACCCATTACAGTTTTCGTAGAGTTGCAAATAACTCGTAGCTGTACGAGTCATTTGGTTATTTGCTTAAGGGTTTCGTAAGAACATTAACATAATTTGAACAGCTATTAAAACAGTTTAAAGTAAGTCTTTTCGACGATTTTTAGTTTGGCTGGCACTTGGCTTTATTTATGTTTTTAACCGACTTCTTAGTTAACAAAGTTCGCAATTTATTTTGATAGTGTTGGATCAAATTTTTTTGTAATGAGTGCTTTGTTTTTTCTAGGGTTCCAAATATCCGTAAAAGTAAATAAAGGGGGGCTCATAAATTGTTACTAGTTCCTTTTCGAGATCGTTTCAAGATCAAGTAGGTACCCATTACAGTTTTCGTAGAGTTGCAAATAACTCGTAGCTGTACGAGTCATTTGGTTATTTGCTTAAGGGTTTCGTAAGAACATTAACATAATTTGAACAGCTATTAAAACAGTTTAAAGTAAGTCTTTTCGACGATTTCAGAATTAAGTATTCGATGTTGTGAATTTGTCAATCGCTTTTATACAAAGTTTACGTAATAGAATAAAAAACAACGTTTTTGTCGAGTTATGCGCACATAAATGTATTTTTAGCGATTTCGGTGTTGGTCCTTTAGTGAAAGTTATTCATAATAATGAGTACAATGACCCCTTAAGAGGTATTGCTTTTATTCTGATACACGTTATATAGGTACTTTCGATAAGTTAAACCTGAGAACCTGTCAAAATTTGCCTTTTTTCAATTAGGTATTACAACTTATTTCATATAATAGGAATGACACAATTTTTTTTAAATGGATTTCCTCTTGACTCTGGTCTAGCTCAGAAGTGACAGAGAGAAAGTCGATCATGGAGTGAGCTAACCCAGAAGATGCCTATGCACTCTTACTTTGAAGAGATTAGGGTTGAATGCGTTCGGAAACACAGACACATGTAGAGAGTTCCACTCCTTTGCTGTGCGCCTTATAAAAGACGTTTGGAAACGCTTAGAGCGAATTGGTAGAATAGCCACAAGGTAAGGATGGTAACTTGCGGTGTGTCTGGATTTCCGATGGTAGACCAGGCCGGGTGGGATGAGCTCGTGTAGTTCTTGGGCAGACTCACCGAAGTACAATCTGTAGAAGACCAACAAGCTGGAAACCTTGCAACGATGAGCCAAACTGTGAAGCTTGGCATTCACTAGTTCTACGTCGCTAATGAGCCTCTTGGCTCTGCGATCCACCAAGTCAAGTTTTTCTAAGAAATGAAGTGTGAAAATCCAGTCAAATGGCATTAGGTCCTTTTGAATAAATCAATCTAATTAATTCAATATTGGTTTGCAAACTACAGTTATATAAAAACAACTTAACTACTTATTAATTCTGTGATTAAATCCGTTAATCTTTTACAGCGTTAGGAAAGAAAACAAAGATTTAAAGATCAAGAAATAAATATATTATTGTTTGAAATTGAGTTTCGTCTAATTATATTTTGATGGACTTTGGCGACGTCCATAACTTTAAGAAACTTTGAAAGCTAGAAAGTACGGATTTAGATCTAAACATCTAAACCTTTGTTCCGAATTTTGGATGGTATGAATTATGTAACTGTGGAACTACAAAATGTAAAAACAGAACCAATTTGAGCTTAGCAATTCAATGGTCCGACTTAAAAATATTGTGAATAAAGGATGGTGAAGAAAATCCACTCCTTTATCGGCATGAATATTTTTTTTATAAGAAATCGTATACGTCTTGCCATAGTAGCAAGATTATTACAATTCTGGAACAAGTATTTGTCTTAGCTGCGCTTGACTCGTTCTTATCCATCATATATTATTAAAGCACATTATTAAATCAAGTTTGACATACTTCAGTTTTTCCAGTATTTTTTCAAAGAAGATGCATCGGAAAATTAAACGGAACGCGCTGTTGGGGAAATATCAACTCTATAAAGCCACTGTCATAGTTGGTTTTACCATATGGACGGCTCAATAAATTCTTGTTTTATAAAAGCTTAGTCAACAAGCTACTACCTCCAAGATCTATCCTTGCTTATTATAAAACTAATAAATGAGGCTTAAAACAGATTATTGGAACAGCGTAGAATCTAGTTCAAGAAAATCTTTTATTTCCCATAAGACTTAATTTCCTGTGGCCCACTAGCAGCGCATAGGACTAAATAATGCCATTTAGTACTAATACGTTGTTCTATTTTCTTCCATCGTTTGAAGATGACACCGTAGAATATAATATTTATTTTAAGTCGTTAGAGTTGTAGAGAAACTGGAATCGTTTCTTTAGAGAAGTATTGGCAGAGGATTTTGACAATACCCGCCTGAGTTTTGTTGTTATGTGCAATTTACAGTCACAAAGAATTACGGGCGTTTCATCCAATAAGAAGCGCATATACATCAAATGAAAGCTTACATATAAAAGGCACCAACTTTATTCTGAGCAGAAGGCTGTTACCTTTTTCTCCAAGAGTGAATTTAGACGGTATTTTTTTGGGACAAGCCCGCCACACATTCCCAACCACTGCAACTCCTGAAAGCCAGAATCAACAGTGCCGACCACCAGAAAAACGAATTTAGACGGTATGTCCAATAAGAACCACATAGGTACATCAAATGAAAGGATCAATTTTCATTTTGTGCAGAAGAATGTGAAATACCGAGTTAAAGAGATATCAAACTTGCAACTATCATGACCTGGGAGTCTATAAGGCAAGAGTGAATAGGTAACTTCTAGGCAAGCTTGCTCTATCTTCGCCCACATTATCGCTTACCATCAGGTGACATAGTGGTCAAACGCGTGCTTAACAATAAAAAAAAAATATATATTAACGTATATGTATTACCTATGTATTTTATAACGCTAGTGTTCACGGGAGTTCTTAATAATATCAGTTACTGGACTCTGATATGAGTCAATCGTGTATGGAGTACTGCTCTCATCTTTGGGACGGATCTGCCAGATACCAGCTTGATGACCTCGAGTCAGTTGAAAAACGAGCCAAGAGGATCATCGGCGATGATAAGCTCGTCGAATCGAAGCTCCATAGTCTTGAGCATCGACGCCGAGTTGCTGGCCTGTCGGTTTTCTATCGGTTACATTTTGAGGAGTGTGCGACGGAATTGCATAACTTAATTCCACCAAGCCCGTTCCACCAAGCCCGTTACACCATCGGACCACAAGACGTACGGCGATGTGCCACCGGTACATGGTGGACATCCCACCTATACGCACAAAAAGTTTTGGGAATACATTCATTGTGCGTACAGCTAAGGAGTGGAATTCCTTGCCTGAGTCTGTGTTTCCTGACAGCCACAACCTGGGAGTCTTTAAGTCAAGAGTGAATAGGTTACTTCTAGGCAAGCGTGCTTCACCTTAGACCGCATCATCGCTTAACATCAGGTGAGATAGCAGTCAAACGTATGCCTATCAATATTTAAAAAAAAATGTTATCATTGAGGGGGCAAATGGCAAAGCTGCACGGGTCAATCGGTCAAATTAAGCTGCGCTAGCCGCGGTGGGTCCCTGACAATTTTTACATACACGTACCCCTCCGTGCCTCGGATAGCATGTTAAGGTCTCGGCTCTTCCTCAGACTTGCGGAACACTGCCTGGGTTGTGGAATTTATTCGAAAGAGTGACCGCGGCCCTGGAACGCAAAGAGGGTACTTGGAGCAACATGAACGTATTTTAGTGAGTGACAGTCTGACATTGCCTGATTGATTGATGATTTGACATCCTTAAAAACAGCCCTTGGCCTAGCTCTATTCAGTCTCTTGCTCTTGCTTGATAAGGAGGGAAGTGGAAATTATGTTTACTTTTTTCCTACTCCTCTGCTGTACTATTCGTTGCGGGATCCAAGACAGTTGAATCGTTTCTCCGGGACTCGTCGGGCTTCATTAGCTCGGCGTTTTTCTGGTGGTTATCACTGTTGATTCTGGCTTTCAGGAGTTTGCAGTGGTTGGGAATGTGTGGCGGGCTTGTCCCAATTAAAAGAAAATCCTTAAAAAAAGCAAAACGAATAATGTTCCCGTTTTGCTCCATAGAAAAATACCTACAGTTTCATTAATTAATAATAATCCAGTGATAGAAAACTCTTGTCTAGTACGACGAATAATTTAATCCAACATCCTTTACCCATGACAATTCGTTCCTATTATAATCCATTGCATCAAAGCATAGTTGACAAGCTCTCTGTTGCCAACAATAACTGAAGCCTTTGTCATTATTAGCGAGTATTAGAAGTCATTACTACCATTTTAAAGAGAAATATATATATAATTATATTTAACACTTTCAGAACAAAAAAGTACAGAGGCGGACACACAAAACACACACACACACACAACTCACACATTAATTTAGTTTAAGATATTTTTGCTATAGTAAGAATCCTGTACGATTGCTTATCCAATAAAAGTACTGATTTAGCTACAATAGGCTAGATTCCATCATCCACAAATTGCAAAACTATTTAGTCCGTCAGTTAGAGTATTGAAAAATAATGGACATGTATTTTTTGTTTTTGTAAATCAATGAATATTGACAAAGATAAAACGCATCAAAACTCGGGAGTGGGGGCTCGTGACGTCACGACTCAGTAAAAATTATTGCGAAGGTGTGACGTATTGAGAATTTTAAAAGCGTCGTAACTTCGTCAATTTTGGTTCCCGTAACAAAAAAAAACACGGGTCAAATATTTTTTTAATAATCTAACTGACGGACTAATTAGATTTTTTCAGGACACAAGCCCATTGTGTTCAAACCATCAAATATTACTGAAAATGTCTAGCACAAATGCAGTGTATTTAAGATGCAGCTCTACCAACATTTGATATCGGTTTATATTTACCTTGCAGGTGATATGTATCAAATGATGTCTTAGTAGGTTACTTAGTACGATATATTGCGACCTCAATGGCTGGCCTAATCGCCAATTTCTGAATTTAGAATTTGAAGTTGAGTGAGTGTTTATTATGCTCTAATTAATCCTAAAGCCTGTAAAACTGTGGCTTTAAGTTTAACACATTCTCAACTCAAAATTCTGTATTCAGATACTAGCCCGGTACTTTAATAAAATAATGTATAATAAATAATGTATAACTTTAATAAAATAATGTATAACTCACTCAAGTCTTACTCTCGTAGAAGTTCCGGGATTGACCTTCGTATTGCAAACTCATAAGAACTCGCCTTTTCTGCGGACTGACAAGGTCACAAGTCGCGAATCTCATCAGAACGACTGAATAAGTCCGTAAACAATAATAAACATGAAACTGTAACACAAAGTTACAAATAGTTAATACAAAGCCAATATCAGTCAATTGAACGGCAAACTATGTAGTATTACAACTTCTTAATCCAAGGACTGATACAAGTTTCAAAATATAAGGGCGAAATTATCCAAGAAAGTACACAAATACTTAGTTGAGTCGCGGGAGAGTTCGCGCGAAAATGAATGAAACCAAAAGTCAACGGCCGCAGCGATTTGTTCCGAACAACAGACTTAATAACTTGGCCCATTCATACCGACCTTCGTCTTGAGACGGAATTAGTTGATTATGTGTGAATGGCGTAACTCTATTTGTCTATATTTTTTGTGACGGTGTGCGGACCGCCATAACGGGGCGGATTTTTTTTATGGAATTCAGTTTCGTAAGAATATGATTTGATTAATACATTATGTTTTAAAGTTTATTGTGAAAGGAACTGTAATAAAATACGGTAACAGTTACGTTGCAAAAAAAATAGCTTTAACTATAATACTAAAAGTTGTTTTTTTGTCGTTATTAGGTACTTTTCTTTTCTATTTGAAACTATACTACAACGGTAGTCAGAGATAAACAAAACCATATTCTACTGCTGCTACTTAACTCATTCTAGTTTTTATCAGTGAACAAAAAAATACAATTTTGTTTCAAACAAAACACACGACAGTTGTAATAATGCAAATGACCGGTCATTCCGCCATCTCCCCTAACCATATGATTATGCAAGTTAAACGCTGCAGTGCCAACGGGGTAAAATCTGAACTCGGATACGATCGATTCACAGCTGACCCCTTATGCGTTGGGCTATCGTATCTATTTTGGAATCAATATTGTGGATGCGTGAGATAAAATGGTGCATAGACTAATGGATAAAATGTTATAAGTAATATTTTCTACGTTTCGTCACGTCTTGTTATTAGAATTATGTTTTGTATTTCCTGCGAGTTCTGTTTCATATCGGAAAATTATCAAGATTGTTTATAAATGAATTAAAATTTGATGCTGTACAGTTTTTTCGAAGTTTCTCCATAGTATTTATATAAAAACTAGACTTCCTCGGCCCCTTTCTGAAATCCAGCGTCCTTTCTGTAGTCAAAGTACGTATAAATTAGCCAACAATGGAAGCACAATGGATAGTTTGGAATTTAGAAGTAAACATTTACTTAGATTCGATGTTATCTAAAAAATATGTTTTTAATAATAACGATGCCGTAAGAATATAAAGCAGTTGACTATTTTTTTTTTCTTAATTTACGCAGTTAAAGGAAAAATAAGACAATGGCCAGTCAAGAGCTTATTGAAAACGAAACTGAATCTAGGTTTCTAGGTGAGATCTTCAAGCGTTAGATAGCTACATTCTCACCACATCTCAGGGCTGGCACTAATGAGAAAACGTAAACATGTGTGGACAGCGTTCGATGCGTGGACTAGAAATTGTATAAAATGTGGCTGAGCACATTTCCATCGTCAAGGGAATTTGCACAAGGAGGAACAAGGAAGACGCGGGGGCACCCCTTTCTCTGGGGGGTCCGGCCCGTCCATCCGCCCTACATACGTACGTACCTACGTGCGAGGGTAGCCTGTTTACAACGAACCGGGCACGCACGCCGCTCTCTGTTCTACAGAATCAGGGCTGCGAGCCGGACACCCAGGGCTGCCAACCAATACTTATTTTAAACATTCGTTTTCTTCATCGATTTTTGAAAAAGGAAACTTTGTATCTCCAAGCTGCCAGTTTTTTTACCAGTGGGAGTTTAAATGCTCGTTCTAGGAAAAGAAAATGTCGATCGTGTTTTGTTTCTGATATTTCTATTGTAGTTATGAAGTAAATATTAGTAGTTGTGAAAGTAAGTAAACTATAAGCTGGCTATTCAAAAGGTAATTGGGCAACAGAATTAAGTATCAAGTTTCAAGGCTAATCACCTAAACGTATCTTGAAGACAATGGAGCCTTTGTGTTATTTGACAAAATTGTATTACTATTAGTTTCTTCGGTGTTTGTTAACTTTATCTAGAATCGGCATTATTATGTGGTTAGATGTCTACCTGTCGTAATACTTTCAATATCTGTACCATGAAATTCTTAAATAACCAAAGAAAATCTAAAACTCAAAAGTAAAAATTCTTCAAGTTTATCTTGTATCCCGCTAACAAAACAAATCTTACTTCCCAAATAGCACGAATCACGAAAAAGTTTAAAATCTATTTTTTTTAAATATTCAAATAGTCTTGAATAGTTCGAATTAACCCTAGCGGGCTAGTCGCCGTACTAGATGACGCAGGGTGGCCAAGGGGCCGCTGGGGGGGGCGGCGAGCGATTCGGGGGTCGTGAGGGGTGCGGGTGGGGTGGCCCCCTCGCCCCTCGCCCCCGCTGGCCAGAACGCGGACGGTAACACGAGTGCGCCTATGCGAGGCATGTATCTTGGACGAGCAGATATAACAGAGAAGTAGCCCCCAGAACCAAGCTTCTAATCGAACGCTCTGTAGTATGCTCTACTTTAAGTTTTGAAAATTGAACGTAATTTTAAAGTATTGTTTGTTTCCAAGTGTTTAGAAATGGAGTAAGAGTTTTTGGCGGGAAGAAACGTAAGAGCTGAAAAGTTTTGATGCTTTATCATTTTGACCTTGACCATTCATGTGCCTGTAAATGATTTATTTTCAATAAGTGTTATTGATTTCTGACATGATTTGATTTTGTTTGTATTTTTTCAGTTACCTACTGGAAAACATTTAGAATCTTAGACTTTGTTTTGGTTTGGGCTTGTGATATGGAGACTTGGCAGACTGATAAGTACCTAGTATAAATAGTAGTCGAGTAGTATGAATAAGATTAATGTAGAGGGAGGGGAGGTGAAAGAAAAGATCTTCGAGTGCCTTATAAAAGTGTTAAAAGACTAGCGATCAGCCGTCATTTGAAATGATATGGTGGGTTAATTCAATAAAATTAGATACAATAGTTATGAATAAAAGTTGTTTGATTTTTGAGAAACGTTCAATACGGCTTAGAGTCATCAATATAGACCGTTAACCGAAGTAAATTATATATTTTTATTTAACCGCTTCGCTGTTCTTTTCTAAATATAATCTTTTCTCCTGGACTTTGGTGGTACGCACTGCTAATTTTATATTTTAGGAGTTCCAGTGATTGGGAATAATGTGGTATCCTTGGTATAGCTAGAACAATATTGGTTTCATCTTTCTTACCATGGCTAAGTCTTAAATAAATAGTATTTTAAACTTGTTTGGGGAACAAAGCAATACCTGGTTTTTTCATTCAAGATTGCCTTGTTAGATTTACATTATATCTCTCGCAATTACGTACCAAACTGAAGTGGTAATGGTTCTGAACTGTCATATGACCCGTTAAATCAATGATATTTTGGGTCTTCTGGTCTGTTAAAGGACTGCTTTATATACATATTCTTGACCACCACAATTAATAATAAAGACCAATTTTAGGTACTTATAATCAGCTATTGTCCGCATCTGTTTACTCCTTTTATGCTCCTTTTAAGCTAATAAAAAGCAATGAATGGTACGCACATGTTTATATTCAGTAATATAAACATTTGCGTTTAATAAATCAAACATTTTTCCAGACCAAAACTTAATCAATACAAAACTAATTAAAGTTCAAAGTAGAGTACCTTTCGCGCCTGTCGTAGCTATTTTACATGTGCGCGGCCTATAGCTGCCGTCCTATCGGTAGCTGGCAGTCTCAATAGCATCTCAGCGACTCAGTACTGAATATAGTCCGTTTTCCATATACACCGTGTGGTCTAAAACCTGGGTACTCCGGTTTTGACCCGGTCTCTCCGGTTTTGACCCGGTTTTCTTCAATCGTGTTCGATTTTTGTTTTTTTTTTCTTTTTTCCCAAACGCAGGTGATTAAAACGGACGGGTTGTCATTTGGGCGGTTTCATATTCACTGATATAAAATTTTTGCTTCTGATTTTTGGCGCGTGATAGGTCGCGGGTATTACGGTTTTGAGAACTTTTGGGAGGTAGCAGAAGAGTACAATCGTAGATAAACATCTTTTCGTTAAAATGGATTTGAAATTTACCTACCTGTTGTAGGTATTACTTTACAAAAAAGTGAACTTACTTATGTTTAAGTCTGAAAATTTACACGAGTCATCCTAAAATTATTTTAAGGATGACACGAGAATTCGTCGATTCAACTTTTACTCACTAATTGTCATTAAAAGGTCCACGAATAAAAATGCACCTACGCTACAACTAAATATCTTAGTACCTACGTACTTAATATTGCAATTCAAGACGTTCTGTTAGAAAAAACCACTCGACTCAATTTGGCAAACGTTGAAAAGAAAATCGATAGACAACACTCTGTTTTCGTGTGCAAAAAAGCTCGCATACACGAAACAAAAATAAAAGGAAATCAAAATCAGTTGGAAACGTAGACGATTTTAGAAACATGTAGGACGCTCTAAAGCGGTACAATGCCGGACCGGATACATCCCCCGGGTATTGGACGGCTCTCCGCTGATTTTTTATAAATATTAATACGGTGATACCTTCCCCTTCATTGTTTGCTCAATAAATATAATTATTGAAGATTTCACTCGCAAAGGATGAAAGGACAATGTGTCTTGTCATTGTTTTGTTTTTTTTTTTTTTACGAATTCGTTGACATGTTTTAAATTGTATATTAATATCTAGGTACGTATTTGGCTATAAATTCATTAGATTCTGAATTGTGGTTCCTGGTTTACTTGTGGCGATTTTTCAATAGTCAGGTATTTTTTTATCTAAAGAATAAAAAACCGGTTTGACAGCTTCCATTTTTTATTAGCTTATTAGGGTGCCCGTCCATTACGTCGGAGCGAGGCAGCAGAGCGAAGTAACGGAGGAATTTTAACCAATGGAATTGCTTAAAATCTCCGCACGTCGTTGACATTTTTATTGACATGATTGGATAATATTTCTCCGTTTCTCCGCTCCGCTGCATCGTGCCGCGCAAAAGGACAGGCGTCCTCAGTGACCCACTGCTTGGCAAAGGCCTCCCCCATATGTTTCCAGATATTCTTATCCGCCACGTACCAGCCCTCGAGGTGCACGTTGCTAGCCTCAGCGAACCCGTCCATCCCCTGGCACCCATTGCATTGGCGTCAAGATTTTTGACCAGCAGTCATCATGCGCACAGCAAAGGAGTGGAACTCTCTACCTGCGTCTGTGTTTCCGAACGTTTACAACCCGAATCTCTTCTAAGTTAGCGTGAACAGGCTCCTTCCGCATAAGCTCGCTCCATCGTAGACTTTGTCTCTGTCATCTCTGACCAAGACAAACATCACAAATAAAAAATAAAAAAAGAAAACTCGCCCAATACCAGTTGAGCCTTTTTGCTTGTGTCCACGTCTATGATTCCTGTTTTGGAGTGCTGTTCCGTACTCTTTAGGTAGATTCTTTACAAACCCAAAAATTTTTGAAATTAAATTTGAATTTCATACCGATTTCATACATGCATAACCTATTTTGGAAGAACACCGATGAAAAATATCGTGGCACAAAGTATTTCCCAAACTTAACATTTTTTCATTTTGACCTTAATAAAAACTAACTTCTCATAAAAAGGCAAATTATTATGAGGGATATTTTTAAGGACGTATTGAAAATACAACTTAATTTTCACGTGGACTGCAAAAACTTAGAGGGAAGAAACTTGTTACGATTGCCAAATGCCTTGAAACAAACTAAAACAACTTTTTTTAAGTTGTTCAGCAAGTTTATGAAAGCAAGGTAATATTGACTATTATAGCGTTTCGTATAGATAGATGAACGAAATCCTGGCGTTTATCAGAAACTCAAAAGCATTCACAAGCAAGTTGAAAATTAATAAAAACTGGTCAAGTGCGAGTCGGACTCACACGAACGCTTCCGTACCTACCTATTAACGAAAAAAAAAAACAAGTTAGTTGTATGGGAGCCTTTAATTATATATTATTATTTATCTTCATCTGCCTAGCCTTTTCCCAGCTATACTAGGGTCGCCTTCCAGTCAAACCGGATTCAGCTGAATACCAGTATTTTACAAGGAGCTGCGTACCAGTCCTCCACAACCCATTAACTGGGTACTTCTTGGCAAGACTTGAGTCAGATTTACTGGTTTCTGACAATCCGTAACGATTGCCAAAGATCTTCTAATGACAGCCGGGACCAAAGGCTTAACGTGCGTAAAGCACGGAAGAAACTTGGTAACTCGGTTAAGATGGTTACCCATCCACAGACCAACCTTGGCAAGCGTTGCTTAACCTTGAAGATCGACCCGTGTGGCTGTTATTGTTTAGACACGAGCTCCTGTTATTTAATACTAGCTGACCCGGCGAACTTCGTTCCGCCTAACAGTCGATTCTCTCTTTTTTTTTTCTAAAATAAACGTAGCTTAAGTTACTCCTTATTACATCATCTGCCTGCCAATAAAAGTCCCTTCAAAATCAGTCCAGCCATTTCAGAGATTAGCCGGAACAAACAGACAGACAGACAGACAAAAATTGTAAAAAATGTTATTTTGGTGTGTGTACCGTATATTATATTCACATGTAGTAAAAAACGGTTATTTCAATATTACAAACAGACACTCCAATTTTGTTTATATGTATAGATGTATAGATTTAACGCAATTGTAATTCATATCCTTACAAAATTTCGATTGTCGAACTATTGCGGTTATTGAGATACAGTCCGCTAACAGACAGACCGACGACCGAACGAATGGATGGAAGGACGGAATAGGGTTCCGTTGGTAATCCTTTGGAAACGGAACCCTAAAAATAATGTACTGTGTTTTCAAAGTTTCTGTTACAAAAATCAACAGGGTCGTAACTTTATACTATTTGTATTTGCATGGTTATGATATTGAAATACTTTATTTTTTGTTTTCGCTTCTTAGGATCTGTTTCTTTGAGTGGCTGGTACACAAGGCCAATTGTAAAGCATCGTCAATGACAGCACAGAGGTTACTTAGGCTGCATGTTTTCGGGTGTAGAAGGCAAGGTAGGAAGAGGAAGCATAGCTTGTGACTCTGACGTCACTTACTTTGCAGTGTCACACATTTCTACATGTCTTCAAAATTCATCTGGGGTAGTTTACTATACGGACCTTGTAGAAACCAGAACAAATTTCCGTGCGTTCAGGCGATTTTGCCATACCTGGAATCAAAAGTAGCTCACAATTTAGGACCCATTTATTTCAGTGTTAATTTATAATCCGTGGTGCTTGGCAACTAGGCTTAACCCAGTTGTATATGTCCCTTGGTGCCTATTGGCCTAACTCAAATCTGTCTCCTGCTTGATAAGGAGGGAAGTGGAAATTATATTTATTTTTTTCTACTCCTCCGCTGTACTTTCTGATTAATTTCGATGCGGGATCCAAGACAGTTGAATCGTTTCTCCGGGACTCGTCGGGCTTCATTAGCTCGGCGTTTTTCTGGTGGTCGCCACTGTTGATTCTAGCTTTCAGGAGTTGCAGTGGTTGGGAATGTGTGGCGGGCTTGTCTTCAAAGTTTTTTAGTCGTAGAAAAACATTCGCAATCCCATCATTACTTCCTAAGATACATTTAGAAACAAAAATAAACAAACAATTTATTATAGAACCAGCTTTTGCCCTCGACTTCGTACGAGTATATCCCGCTTTATCCCGTTCTGATAGGAATTTTGACACTCTTAGTGCGGGGTACAAGGCGCAGGGAAGCTTCATGCCAAGTTTTGGAGTCGCGGGACTATTCGAAAGAGATATCGTGGCACCCCCTCTGTGACACTCCCTCTCGCTCCGCCCAGAGCGGGAGAAGTTATTTGATGATTTACCATCCCTATAAAAAAAAGAAAAAAAAAAGAAAGCTTCATGCCAAGTTTTAGCTGTCAGTGGTGACTGACAGCTAAAACTTGGCATGACTAAAATGGCACCGTATATGTGAAACACTCTCGTTACTGGTGAGTAACGAGAGTGTTTCACATATACGGTGCCATTTTAGTCATCTTACAAACGCAACCCTCTTAATGTAGGTACCCGACATAAACTACCTCTAGGATCGACATTTTTTTTTAATAATCCATTAAAAAGTATAAAAAAGTAAAAAATAATAATATTCCAAATAATAGGTACATACACTAAAAATAAATATGGCATTCAAAATTCAAATTGAAAATTCAAAAGTCATTTATTCAAATTAGGCTGAGGGCCAGCACTTTCTGAACGTCAAGTTTTACAAAAGACAGTCCCCCAAAACGCCCGCCCGTCACCACTTCCTAGTGTTTTAGCTGTGGAGAAGAAGTGGCCAACAAACTCCCCAGCTGTCTGTTACGTTTTAGGAACTAGAATTTTATAATAATTAATATGCAAAGTAATTCAAAATTCCTTCTAAAATTTTCATGACACAAAAAAAAATATATACATTATTTATCACTTGTTAGCTACTAGCACTATGGCACTAAAACAAAATACACACTTAAGCAAGTGTTGACGTATGTGGTATGTGTTGACGTAAATAAGTATTTAAAAAAATGACCTACTTAATCAGACAAATAAATAAAAAAAAAGAAATAAAAAATAAAATAAAATATTATATGAACACATATATAACCTGTTATAAAACTACTATACTATCTACTTAAACACAAATAACATGATAATTTGTCTTGCGTTCAACACAGCGACCAACTATTCTTATCGTCTAAAACTCTAAATAATCATTAATAGAATAGTATGCCTTCGAACAGCGGTTAGATTTTACTTTTTCTTTAAATAAGTTAAAAGGCAGATCAAGATAAGAAATTGGAAGTCTATTGTATAAACGGATACCGAGCCCCACAAATGGAATCATGGACCTTACGAAGTCGGTGTGAAGGAGCATGTAGCTTGTGCTTGTTTCTGGTGTTTAAAGTTGTGGATGTCGCTCGTTTTACTGTATAAATGTATATTTTGCCTAATATATAAAATGTTTGCAAAAATGAATTGAGATGCTACCGTGAGAATTCCAATCTCTTTGAAAATTTCTCTTAATGAAACTCTTGACCCTAGCTGATATATTGCATGCATCCATTAGAATTGTGAAACGCTCTGTTAGTAATGTAACCATAACCGTCTAATATCACCGTATCTTTCATCGCCGTCCTTGGTACACGAGGTTCAGACTGCGCTCGCTCCTGGGTGTTTCAAACGACGTCATGCGTCATGATAATGTTTTTTTTTATAATTATATATATCATATAAATTTAATAAATGTGTAGTAGTCATTGGATAGATAAAGTGGGCTGCCGGTGTAAGACGACGGAAATGGCACCGTGTATATTAACTAGCTTTCGTCCGCGACTTTGTGCGCGCATATCCTGTTTTTACCCATTACCGTGAAAATTTCAGGAAATCCTCTACTACACACCCCATGGAACCTACATGCCAAAACCAACAGCTTAACGTGCTTTCCGAGGCACGGAGGAAACTCGGTATGTTGAGAGGGTCACTCATCCACAGACCAACCTCGGCAAGCGTTGCAACTGTGCGTTCAATCTGTCAGAAACGGAAGAATTTTATATAATATATTCTTTTAAAATTAGCTAGTCAGCAAGGTAGGTACAGCAGAGTTGATTGTCCAGGTTGTGGCAAACGTACACACATTTAAAACTGTCTCCCCTCGAGGGAGCTTGAATGCACCCCCATCGTCCTACTGCATTGCTTTCAATGAACCTGCACCATTCCCACTTTCCAACCCCCCTTTAAAAAGGGGGATGGGGATACTATTGAAGGCCACTGTCGCAGACAACTTTCCCTTTCACCACATTCATGCATTTTGTACGAGTCCATGAGGATTGCACTTTCGTTGACCATTGAGGACAAGTTTCTGCGGATTGTCACTGGAAATGTACTTTGTACTTTTTTGGGAATTACGAAATATTTCAGAAAATGCGTTACATTTGTTTTGACGACACTGTTGGCGCATTGGCTAAGCGATTGACTTCTGCGCTGCGTGTCGTGAGTTCGATTTTCCGCACGGAACAAATATTTGTACGGCCTACTGATAGTTGTTCCCGGTCTGGCTGTTTATTTATGTGATGACTATTTATATTTGTAAACACACCCACGATACAGGAGAAATTCTGAGTGTGGGGCAAGCAACGTTTTAAAAAACTGTCTAAGTGTGTGTTGGACTCGCGCACGACCATTACCTATCTATAAAAACGGCAAAAAAAAATCAAGTTTGTTGTATGAGAGCCCCCTTAAATATTTATTTTATATTCTGTCTTTTAGTATGTGTTGTTATAGCGGTAACAGAAATACATCTGTGAAAATTTCAACTATCTACCTATCGCAGTTCTTGAGATACAGCCTGGTGACTGACAGACAGACACCGAAGTCTTAGTAATAGGGTCCCGTTTTTACCCTTTGGGTACGGAACCCTAAAAAAGAGCTTCAAATTTGCAACACTACTTTAATGCCTAATTTTGCCAGTTTTCCAGGTTTAAGTACAGTTTGTCTATATCTCCGGGTCTAATCAAAGTACTCAACTAAGCAGTTCATTTTATCTCGGAAAACTCGCTGGAACAAGTTTCTGAACAATTTGGTTGATTTGGAAGGAAGCTAGTTGCAAACTTTCTGCTTGGTTTTCAATTGTAATCATCGTTTCATCCAATTTAAAGACGATCACCGCTGGACATAATTTATTTACAACTAGCTGACCAACACAACTTCGTCTGCGTCACATTTTCCATTAATGGTCGGCTACTTTTAGTCTTAGCGTGATGATATGTAGCCTATATCCTTCCTCGATACATGGGCTATCTAATACTGAAATAATTTTTCAAATCGGACCCGTAGTTCCTGAGATTACCCCCTACATACAAACTTACAAACAAATGTTACCTCTTTATAATATTAGTATAGATATAGAAGTATAGTGATAAGATGTTCACCAGTAAAAAAATCCAGGTTGTAGCTATCACCGGGCCAAAAAACGCCACTTCCGCAGAACCAGAAAGCACTTAACGCTACCCGTCACTATCAAATTGTCCCAATCAACCTTGAATTTAAGGGGAATGCTCCAACCAACCCGAAAAATTCAAATTTTCTTGCGCTTTTTGCAATTTACAGGCCAGTGCTAGGTTGTATGTTGATTAAAATATTATTAGCGGCTGTAAGACGTATGTAGTTACAGAATTATAATCATCAATCATTAAGTTCTACCATGTACCGTGCGTGTTTTATGTACCTATGTGCTAAATTAAATATATTCTTTCTTTTCTTTTTTTCATCAAAATCACCAATACAACCCTCCAAGTTCATAAAGGCGTAGAAACAAAAAAAAAAAACTCATTCCTAGAGCTTTATCAACTTAGAGCGTTGTATTGATGATTATAATTCTGAAACTACATAATTGTCTTACAGCCGCGAATAATATTTTAATCAACATACAACCTAGCACTGGCCTGCAAATTGCAAAAAACGTAAGAAATTTTGAATTTCGCGGGCTGGTTGGAGCATTCACCTTAATGCGTTAAAATAAAATTTGATAGATTGTAGTGCGGTTATATTATGATTTTAATATGATTCTGCTAAAGTGGCCTTTTTAGACCCGCAGAAATCACAAACTCCGACAAGGAATTCCACTTCTTACGAGTAGCTGTGTGCACTATGAATTCGCAGTTCGTCTTGTGTCTCGATGATGGAACGGGCTTGCCGGAATTAAATTATGGAATTCCGTCGCTTATTCCCCATAATGCAACCGTTAGAAAACCGATAGGCCAGCAACTCGGCGCCGATGCTCAAGACTTTGGAGCTTTGAACTCGACGAGCCTTTCATTGCCGATGATCCTCTCGGCTTGTTTCTCAATTGACTCAAAGGCACCAAGCTGGTATAGATCTGGCAGATCCATTCCAACGATGAGAGCAGTACTCCATACTATACACTGAAGTACCGTCTCACCCTTGCTATAAAACGTAAAAATATGAGTACATACTTGTATATATCAATAACTTTGACATGTGTTAAAATTAATTTATTGATTTATTTAAAATAATTGAATAAATAAAAATAAATAAAGAAATACAATAATATGTACATGTACATATGTGTGCTCGTCGAGTTCAAAGCTCCAAAGTCTTCCAGGAAACCAGGAGTTGGGTCAGCTAGTTGTAAATAAATTATGTCCAGCGGTGATCGTCTTTAAATTGGATGAAACGATGATTACAATTGAAAACCAAGCAGAAAGTTTGCGACTAGCTCAACTCCTTCCAAATCAACCAAATTGTTCAGAAACTTGTTCCAGCGAGTTTTCCGAGATAAAATGAACTGCTTAGTTGAGTACTTTGATTAGACCCGGAGATATAGACAAACTGTACTTAAACCTGGAAAACTGGCAAAATTAGGCATTAAAGTAGTGTTTGCAAATTTGAAGCTCTTTTTTAGGGTTCCGTACCCAAAGGGTAAAAACGGGACCCTATTACTAAGACTTCGGTGTCTGTCTGTCAGTCACCAGGCTGTATCTCAAGAACTGCGATAGGTAGATAGTTGAAATTTTCACAGATGTATTTCTGTTACCGCTATAACAACACATACTAAAAACAGAATATAAAATAAATATTTAAGGGGGCTCTCATACAACAAACTTGATTTTTTTTTGCCGTTTTTATAGATAATGGTCGTGCGCGAGTCCAACACACACTTAGACAGTTTTTTAAAACGTTGCTTGCCCCACACTCAGAATTTCTCCTGTATCGTGGGTGTGTTTACAAATATAAATAGTCACATAAATAAACAGCCAGACCGGGAACAACTATCAGTAGGCCGTACAAATATTTGTTCCGTGCAGAAAATCGAACTCACGACACGCAGCGCAGAAGTCAATTTTTCAATTTGTCAAAATTTTTAGGGTTAAGTAGACAAATGGCAAAAAACGGAACCCTTATAGATTCGTCATATCTGTCTGTCTGTCTGTCTGTCCGTCCGTATGTCACAGCCACTTTTCTCCGAAACTATAAGAATTATGCTGTTGAAACTTGGTAAGCAGATGTATTCTGTGAACCGCATTAAGATTTTCACACAAAAATAGAAGAAAAAACAATAAATTTTGGGGGTTCCCATAATTAGAACTGAAACGCAAAAAAAAATTTTTCGTCAAACCCATATGTGTGGGGTATCTATGGATAGGTCTTCAAAAATGATATTGAGGTTTCTAATATAATTTTTTTCTAAACTGAATAGTTTGCGCGAGAGACCCTTCCAAACTGGTAAAATGTGTCCCCCCCTGTAACTTCTAAAATAAGAGAATGAAAAAACTAAAAATATTATATGATGTATATTATCATGTAAACTACCAGCGAAAATTGGTTTGAACGAGATTTAGTAAGTAGTTTTTTTTTTAATACGTCATAAATCGAAAATCGCAACTTTTGCTTATAATATAATACCTACAGGTTTGTACGGAACCCTCGGTGCGCGAGTCCGACTCGCACTTGGCCCGTTTCTTATTATTACCAGAAAACGTAAAGGATCACGATAGAAGTGGATTCAGGACAGCTTTATGTCATTATTTCTGTTCTGATATTTAACAAGCCTATAATGTATGTGGGTCGTTGACCGTTATTGCACGGGTATCTGAAGTTTAATATAATTATAAATATTTGTAGCCTATGTTACTCAGTGATAATGTAGCATTCTAATGGTGAAAGAGTTTTTGAAATCAGTCCAGTAGTTTTTGAGTTCATTCGTCACAAACATTTTTAATTTTAGTTAAGACTAGCTGACAGCGCGCCTTCGTCCCGCCTAACAGTTGATTCTTTAATTTTTTTGTTTTTTTTTTTCTAAAATAAACGTAGCCTAAGTTACTCCTTATTACATCAGCTACTTGCCAATAAAAGTCCCATCAAAATCGGTCCAGCCATTTCAGAGATTAGCCGGAACAAACAGACAGACAGACAGACAGACAGACAAAAGTTGTAAAAAAAATTATTTTGGTGTATGTAACGTATATATATACGGTACATACACCAAAATACGGTGTACGGTATAAT
The DNA here is from genome assembly GCA_963859965.1 of Ceramica pisi. Lineage (NCBI taxonomy): Eukaryota > Metazoa > Arthropoda > Insecta > Lepidoptera > Noctuidae > Ceramica > Ceramica pisi. The sequence continues at coordinate 3,784,260 of OY982527.1, read as the reverse complement.
ACATGTAGAAAAAAACGGTTATTTCAATATTACAAACAGACACTCCAATTTTATTTATATGTTTAGATGTATAGATAACTTTCATATTTAGTGGAAATGTCAAGTATATAAAGTTATTTTCATGTTACTCATAAGTACTTCTCAGAATGTTTTTCCTGTCTGTTTACCAAAAAAGTGTTGAATGAACTGTCGTAGTGACGTCACCAGATGAAAGCGACCCGAGGTCCACAGCTAATAACTGGGGCAGCGTGGATATCACTACTCTTTTTTCGCTGTATACACCCTTTGCAAAGGGCGATCGTAAAACTTAACAAAATATTGTTTTACTTTGCCGTTTTAGAATTTCAAGAATGTTTTAACTTTGTTTTCGTACTGAATAGTTTTTCTAAAAAAAAACAAAAATAGACATTTTCTTTCAGAAAATGTCTATTTTTGTTTTTTTTTTTTTTCAAAATTAATTAAGGAAATATAATATACCAATCACCTAATAGTTTCAGGTACTTTCAAGTACTATCAAAAATATTTAAACCTGACCTTTTAAAATCAAAGAGAGTCAATAACTTGGTCTACATAAGTGTATAAATTTTTGGTAGATACCTAAAAGTTGAGTCACATTTATAGCCATCACCGTGGTGAAGTATTAAAAGTTCTATAAAATTATTTTCATTAGCAGTAAAGGAGTGATACGTGTCAGTCGCAAACTGAAGCAAATGAGTCCCTCAAGAGTCAGGACGAGTCTGAAGGACGTAAATAATTTCTTATTTATCTTAACCGGAAAAGTGTAAGAACACCAAATTATGTCACACGAATCAGTGCAGTCCTTGAAACATCTCGTTATTGTTTCAACGTACTTATATTTAAATAAATAAAAAAGTTTATAAATAAATAAAAAGTTATCTGGCACATCGGCTTGGCTCGTAAAGAGTCATAACGAGCGGCCGCAATAAACAGCGAGGTACCTACGTCGACGTCGGGCGTGCGTTCCGAAAGGCAAATCTGTAAATTCAATTAAGGTTCGAGCATTTTTCGGACACAGGCGTCCGGAGCGAGCCACGCAGCCCTTCCGCCGCGGGCACTCGCCCCCGCATTGGAAAATTTTCTCTCGAAAATTGAAGATATTTCGTGCCTTCTCCCTGGGGGCGACTCGTTCCTCGACACTTATGGTCGGCGTCCTCCGGGTGTGCAGGAGGCTTTTTACATAAAGTCCACACGTATAGGTATCGATCGCGGGCGGCCGGACAGGGTGTACGCAGATGACGGCCCCCAGCGGCTCCCTAACCCCCTCGTTTCCCCCTTTCATTATGTAAGTGCGTACCTAACGCGTGCTCGCGCGGACCTGATTAGGGGGCCTCTTTTTTAACTGACCCCCTCACTTGGTGCGATTAAACTTAATTTGAGAGTGTCCTGCGAGAGGCGATTAAGTTTCACTAACAACTAAGCCTTGAAATATTGTTCGCAATTTGTTACGCTACGCCAAATGCGACAATGGACCGGCGTCCGCCTACATATATTATTGTCTTATCGTCCGGTGCTGGTCGTTAAGGAGAATTTACTTTTAAATTCGAGTTAATTATTTTAAAACATTGGTTTTGTTTCACAGCTTTATTAAGGGTGAATCAAAGCTTAAAAAAGACCAAATTCACTTCAGCACACCGCATCAATGGAGTGATTGAGTTATAAATAAAATATTTTTCCTTGAGCATTTTTAAATAAATCGTCCAACCCGTTCTATTGTAGCCGTTCAAATAACCTGGCATCACGCGGTACTGATCCGTGCTATATCGTCCGAACTCTCAACTCTCAACAGAGCATAATTTCCACTGGACGAATCTTAAAAGAGCCCAAAACTTCTCGGAAAAGATGAAAAGGGGTATGTCTACATTAAGTATTCGAAAAGTGGAATTGTACAAGAAAAGCAAAGTCTTGTTTTAAACGAGGACGGGTCTTATATCGAACTTTTCCAATGATCGGCCAGCGAAGAATTTTTCAATATAGATGTTTGGCGCATCTTCTATCATTTATATTTTAGTACTCCGTGAGGGAAAACCGTGGAGCGGCCTTCGTTGAGTTTCTTACTTTGTGAAATATTTTAAGGTTAGATTAGAAAAGGTACGGTTAGATATTACTTGAAATATGGGTTTGTCGTATTTATATTATTCGGTCATTCTTTGGTAAACTATTGCACGGATAGGTACTAGCCGTGTGTCAGGGAAATTAAATTTAACTAGAGTGGAGTTAATTAAAAAGTTTTTTTTATTAGTTATTATTGAAAGGCTCGCGTTTTACCTGGAAGTAACCTGATCACTCTTGACTTAAATGTCCCAAGGTTGTAGCTATCGAAAACATACATTTAAAACTAGGGCAGGGCGTTCTACTCCTCAGCTGTACGCACAATGAAAGTAAACCCAAAACGTTATATGCGTATGGGTGGGATGTCCATGTACCTACCGATGGCGCATTGCCGTACGTCTCATAGTCCGAGCACGGAACGGGCAAGGCGGAAGTAAATTGTGCAATTCCAATTTCCAACGCACTCTCGCACGCCAAAGTGTTTATAATCGATATTTAATACTGTTGCCGGCTCGGCGTCAACGACCGCCAAAACAGTATTTTGACAAAGAACGCGTTCTACTTTTGAAAATAAACTTACTTTTTCTAACATAAGTAACTACTATTTTTGCGATTTGAAAGTAGAACGCTAAACAATTGATTTCATTCATGTGAGTGTAGGTAATCAAACCGAAGTTTTACCCGTACGGTAAAACTTCGGTTTTATTTCAAGTTGCAAGATCTATATAAAATTTTAAGAGTAAAATAATTTTATAGAGAGTTGCCATAACCTCGTTTAAAAAATGTAAATGATACATAAGAATGGAAAAATACAGTCACTAATTTTAGATTTGAAAAATATCGTAAAAATGTTACTGAAAAGTCTATTCCATCCCTCTCGCTGTGTCGCCCTTCGCCCAAGCTTGGTGCCTGTATACAATAAATACTATAGTTGGTGTTCGTGGATTTGGACAAATTAAACATCTTCTACTTGCCATTACTGTAGTGTACCCTCCGATTAGCCTTTAGGCAAAATATTCTGACAACCGATAAAGAGTTATTAAAAGTAGAACGCGATTTAAAAAGTTTAGGGTACCTACCTATTCAAGTATGTAAAAGTAAATGGGGTTTTAATTTATCTCAAGACAATCGGCATGTGTAAGATTGTTAGAATCTTGATAAAGGCGAGTAAGACCTCATTCTCATCTGATGAAGAGCGAAGGTTGAAGATATCAAGAAACAATTGGTTCCTATTTGTTTGAAATAAAAAAAAAAAAAATTAGTGAATTTACCTTATAAATACTGGATACTCATCGGTGCTATAATACTGGATACTCATTGGTAATAATGTGAGTCGGAGGTTAACTATGCACTGAGATGTATGTCCTTTATATAATTTGTTAAGCGTAGGTAGAGCAGGTAAGTTTAGTGGATGGGTTCACAGATGATAACCATATACCTCTAGAAATGCTCATTTTCAAGGAACTAAATGAAACTCGAACATTGTATTTTTCTTTAGATATCCATTAATAGATATCTGAAGAAAAATACGCTATTAGACTTTCAACACTCGGCTCAGCGCTAAGAGTTTAAAATCGAATGGCTGGCTTTTTATTTCGGCATTCATTTGGGTGTCGATCAATGTAATTAAAACGACGACAGTAGAAAAATCGACTGTCCCATACATTTATGTGCGCATAACTTGACAAAATGTACTGAATAGTTGATATTAATTTTTAGAGACTTCGGGGTTTGTTCCCGTAGTCGTAGTAAAAATTGGACTCAATTTTTTAATTTTTTCACGTAAGTAAAAAAAACGGCCAAGTGCGAGTCAGACTCTCACATGAAGGGTCTGCATAATCTGTGAAAATTTCAGCAAACTACCTATTACGGTTCTTGAGATATAGGCCGCTGACAGGCAGACGGACAACGCAGGCTTAGTAATAGGGTTCCGCTGGTTACCCTTTGGGTACGGGACCCTTAAAAATTAAGACGATACAGCACGTTGAAAACTCGTGTGACGTCACTTGTAAGTCCACTTTTTACAGAATAGTGACGTCACAAGCCCGCACTCCTGATTTTTGATGCGTTTTATCTTCGTCAACTTTTATTGATTTGTCAAAAATCTCACTGACTGACTAACTAGAATCATATTTTTTTACTCATGAATTATCCCTATTCCACGAGGTATAAGATTAACAGTTTTTTTCTGTAAGGATAAGTTCTGTCTTACAGAATATTTGAAAAACCGGCCAAGTGCGAGTCGGAATCGCGCACCGAGGGTTCCGTACAAAACTGTAGGTATTTATAAGCAAAAGTTGCGATTTATGACGTATTAAAAAAAACTACTAAGATATCGTTCAAACCAATTTTCGCTGGTAGTTTACATGGTAATATACATCATATATTTTTTTTAGTTTTATGATTCTGTTATTTTAGAAGCTATGGGGGGGGGACACATTTTACCACTTTGGAAGTCTCTCCCGCGCAAACTGTTCAGTTTAGAAAAAAATGATATTAAAAACCTCAATATCATTTTCGACGACCTATCCATAGATACCCCGCAAGTATGGGTTTGATGAAAAAAAAATTTTGAGTTTCAGTTCTAAGACCCCCAAAATTTATTGTTTTTTTTTTTTAATTTTTGTGTAAAAATCTTAATGCGGTTCACAGAATAGGTACATTTATTTACCAAGTTTCAACAACATAGCTCTTATAGTTTCGGAGAAAAGTGGCTGTGACATACGGACGGACGGACAGACAGACAGACAGACAGACAGACCTGACCAATCTATAAGGGTTCCGTTTTTACCATTTGGCTACGGGACCCTAAAAACCACCGGAACTGAAATTACGCCTGGAGGATTAACCGGGAAGGGTCGTTTTTTATTTTTTTGGAGATGGGTTTATTTGACTCTAGTGTAGGTCAGAGATGAAAGCGATAAAGTAAGAAGAAACCTGTTGATAGTTTAGATACAGTAAAAATATCGAATGATTAAATACTAGCTGACCCACGCAACTTCGTCTGCGTCACATTTTCCATTAATGCTCGGCTCCTCTTCGTCTTAGCGTGATGATATGTAGCCTATATCCTTTCTCGATACATGTGCTATCTAATACTGAAAGAATTTTTCAAATCGGACCAGTAGTTCCTGAGATTACCCCCTACATACAAACTTGCAAACTTCCAAACAAATTAATGTTACCTCTTTAAAATATTGATTTATAGATGAGCATTAACCAAAAAAATCTAATAAGTCCGTCAGATAACATTAATTTCCAAAAAATATTGGACACGTTTTTTTTTGCTTTATCAAATCAATTAAAAATTACGAAGATAAAACTCATCAATGATCACAAGGCCAAACAACTTTCGCATTCGCATGTCAATAGCAAACTGTCCATAATTTTCGTACACTTTTGACAGATTGCGATTGAGATGCGAATGTGAAAATTTGTAGAATTGGCACTCTGAGTGCGAATGCGAAAGTTGTTTGAAAATTAGTAGAATTGGCCCGCAAGAGTGTGGGCTTGTGACGTCATTTTTCTAATAGTATCGAATTGGAATGTGACGTCTCACGAGTTTTCAATGTAGGTACCTACTGTATGGTCTTCATTTTATGTTTAGACGGACTAATAAAATACCCTATTAAAGGTAGGTAATTCAAAAAGTTTTACCTAAGTTCTAACTAACTAGACATATTAACCTGATAACTTAACGGCCAAGTTTTACCTTTTTTACCGAGATGGAGTTAGGCCTTCTAGAGTCAGATACATAGGTATGGGGCTAAACTCGAACTCTGATAATTTGTAACAGCGAAAGCGTTTTGACCTTGTGAGTTTTACAACTAATTGACATGATATTTTTGGTAAGATAGTTATTAACTACTCAATACAATTTTATGAACTTACAGTTACAGTCAAAATTAACTGGAGACTGTTATTTTTAAATTAGTTATGTAATCGTAGGCAGGTAAACCAATTCTGATTATTTCTAGGGTGTAGATATTATATTTAGGTTTGCTACTAAGCTATCCTAGAGTCTTTGAGAATCTTTGATTTCTATTAAAACATTAAATACTTACTGAATTACATCAAAAAAGTTGTACAAAAATAAAAAACGTATTCTTCGACACAGCGCCATCTATGAAACATTACAGGTAGTATTGTAGCCTCGGACTTCCTTGCCAAAACAGAGGAACATTCTGCGGATTTGACAGATAGTCTTGGCTTTATCCGAAAGATGGCGTTATGTAACCAGATCATGTAGGTATGCGGTGGTGTGACTGTGTCATTGATTTGGCCTGCGGGTTCGAAAGGGAATTATTCAGTGTGAATCAAGTCTGTGGGATGACTCAGGGTGTCTCATTTATCTCCATTCGCTCGCTGGTTTTATACACAGATGGCGGTTGATAGTCAAACGCCCGAAACGAACAAAGACTTCCATGTAAACCTTTGCTTTATTACCTTATTTATTTATTTATTTAGACTTTATGCACAATAGTGGTACATGGGCGGACTTAATGCAACAAGGCATTCTCTACCAGTCAACCTTTGGGTTAAAAAGACTACACTGTGGTAGGTGTACAACAAACAAATAAAAATAAAATAAAATTGGGTTTTATCGATACAACACAGTATAAAAATAATATTTAAACACATCCTTATCTCATTTTACAATTTACACATTGTTATAGGTAAGAGAAGATTTGCACTTTTTGTCCAGCATCAAGAATATTTTTCACTCGGGATTTTGAAGACACGGGGTTCCGTAGGTAGGTAGGTACAGTCGTTAGCACATCAAGGTAACCGAAACTGTCTTTTCCCAATCAACCTTGAATCTAATGATTCAGCGATAAAGTTGAAAATCTTAAAAAATAAATTTTACAGATTGTTGTAGCTTGATGTGCTGGCTGGCGTCTGTACCATCATCTGCCTAGACTTTTCCCAACTATATTGGGGTCGGCTTCCAGTCAAACCGGATCCAGCTGAATACCAGTATAAATACTGGTATTCAGCTGGATCCGGTTTGACGAGGTCTGGTAGGCAGCCCCTCCACGTAAAATTTTACGTGGAGGGGCTGCCTACCAGACCTCCACAACCCATTAACTAGTTAACACGGTACTCCTTGGCAAGACTGGTGTCAGTTTTTCTGGCCTCTGACAATCCGTAACGACTGCCAAAGATCTCCAAATGACAGCCGGGACCAACAGCTTAGCGTGCTTTCCGAGGCACGGAGGAAACTCGGTATGTTAAGATGGTCACCCATCCACAGACCAACCTCGGCAAGCGTTACTTAACCTTGAAGATCGACCTGTGCGGCTGTTATTATTTAGTCACGAGCTGGCGTCTGTACCATAAACCGAAAAAAAAAAACCGTTTTCGTGTATGAGGGACACCTTTTAGTTTTTAATCAATTTTTGTTAAGTAGTATTTTGTTGTTATAGCGGCAATAGAAATAACAACAAACTTTGTAAAAATTAAAAAAAAAAACCGGGGTTTAAGCAGATCGTTAACATGCAGCAAGAATAGTGTTGCTGAAAGTACTTACTGACCCCTGAGGAACCCCGGCAGTAAGGTGATACGGTCAGAATAAGGCCGTTTTTCATTTTAGCGTATCTTGTTAGGTTCCTGCAACTGTAACTGTGTTACTGTTGTATGTGCTTTTTTACTATTATGATCTAGTACCTACCCAACTGAAGGAATACATGATACGAAGAAATTTTCTCGATAGAACAAAAATACAAAGTTCGAAATGCCATTTTACTTTTTTTGCTAAGACGTATTGTATTGTATTTGTATTTGTATTTATTTCTCAGTATAATGGTACATTAAGATCTTACATTAAATATTGTTTCACATATGTGACGCAAACGCTTTAGATTGATCGTATAAAAATTACTTTAAAATATATAAATAAAATAATCTTATCGAGGCTTCAACTGAACGGGTTATACTTTTATGTTATCAAATCTGTAAATTTATTTTGGCACTTACGTTTTTTTATTCCGAGCTAGTCTTTTATTATCGTCATCTCATCTTTTTCATTTAATTTGATGTATTGGCGCTAGGTTTGATATTTCGAACTTTCCACGTGGAAGCATGCGGGGACCGCGCGGGTCGCGCCGTGCCTCTCGGTGCTTTTTAGCTATCGTTAAAAACCAAGATATCTCCTTAAGAGCGTGTATTCCGTCCACTAGCGCCGCCAATCGTTTTTTATGCCGATGGCTTGGAAGCAAGCTAACGTGCAGCCCGTGCCCAAGAAGGGTAGTCGAGCTGACCCGTCGAATTATAGACCCATCTTGGTAACAAAAACGGGTGCTGAATCGTAAGCTCCTAGCATACCTAGAAGCGAACGATATCCTTAGTGACCGACAATACGGCTTCCGCCAAAATCTGTCAACTGGGGATTTTCCAGCGTATGCCATTCACATCTAGAGTGGGGCCAGAGAGAAGCACGGAGAAGCACTTGCGGTCTCCCTTGACATCTCGAAGGCCTTCGACAGGGTCTGGCACGATAGCCTAATTAGTAAGCTTCCTTTTTTCGATCTGCCTGCTGGATTGTGAATTGCATAAATAAATTCCGCCAAGCCCGCTCCATCATCGGACCACAAGGCGAACGGCGATGCGCCACCGGTACATGGTTGAAATCCCACCCACACGCACAAAACGTTTTGGTAACACATTCATAGTGCGTACAGCAAAGGAGTGAAATTCCCTGCCCAAGTCTGTTTTTCCTTATAGCTACAAACTGGGAGTATTATTTTTTTTTTTTTTTTTTTTTTTTTTATTTGGCAGGAGGGGAAATCCTCATGGACGAATCAGCCGCCCACTCTGTGAGACGACCGAGACAGTGCCGGACTCTTACCGGCTAAAACCCACTCCTGCCACGTGGCTTTTCCCCGTTCGTAGCTCAACGAGTCCTTATCATTCAGGTTTTTTCTCTTTCATTCCGGTTCTCTTATATTCTTTTCGCACTCCAATTTTCTTTCTTGTTTTCATTCATTCATCCTTTAAATATTTAGCCGGGTGGGACTCCCGCTCTTCAGACTTTTTGCTACCTTAAATTATTTTTATTACTTATATATTTTGCCTGCAGTGACAAGTTTTTTTTTTTTTTTTTTTTTCCCTTATATGTATTTCTTTCTTTAGATTTATTATCTAGTTTTATATATATATATTTGTTTACTTAATTATGTTATCTTAACTAATACATTTTTATTTATTTTTCTGCTTTTTATTCAATCTATTTACTTACATATTTAGTTAACTTATCTACTAACTTATTTTATGTTTGCGCTTATTATTATTCTTATTACTATATTTTATCTAAAACTGTATTTCTAATTTATATAAATTTTTACTACCTATCTACTTTATATCTAGAAGATTAACTTTTTTAAAATTGTGTTTTCTAACATTTTATATTATTATTTATTTTCTGTTTTATATAAGTACCTAGTCTATTCTTTACGTGATTAGTTTTCTTGTATATAATGGGATAACAAGAATTTGATAAACATGTCTAAGGGTGATAGGGGGAAGGGAGGGGGGAGGGAGAAGAGGAATAGGGAAGGGGGATTCTACTTTGACGTTCCAATATTTATTTCTATTTGGATTGTGGCAATAATGTACATTTATATGCTAAGATTACACATAATTATTGTCGTTTCTTTTCCAGGTTTTTTATTTTAACTGCATTCTTGGGTTTGTTTAGGTATAGATATACATATATATATTTACTATATAATTTATATATCTGGGGGGGGGGATTTTAGGCGTAAGCCGTTGTCGTCCGGGCCATAATCCCATTTCTTGCGGACCGGGCACTCCACACTGAAGGCATTGTGGTCGGTCCTCTGGAGCTTTGAGTGCAAACAGTTGCAGCACTGCGGTTCGTTACCCGCGACAAATTCCACGCACTTCTCGCGTAAGTGCGGTCCTCCGCAGTGACTGCACCTGTCTGCACCCTCCGTGCAAAATTTTCGGCCATGCCCAAATGCCAAGCATTTAGTGCATTGGATGAGCGGCGACTGGTCCTCCACCCTGACTCTTTGTAGGTCAAGGTAAAGGGCCCCAGCTTCCGTCATCCTCTGCCATACCTTGGGTCTGACCTGGACGACAACGTGCGCCGTTTTAGGGTTCCTTGTCCTTTTCTTATACTTGATGGTCATTACTATTTCTTCTTTTTTGAGGTCCCTGAAGAGGTCTTTGTTTTGGCAATAGAGCGCCTTAACCAGCTCGTCGTCTTCACTGTCCAAAAAGACATCTTTTAGGACGACGAGCGGGTTTTTATTGGTCATAGGCGCCACTATTAGCCCTTCGCCTCGGCTTTCTATCCTTTCTTTCACTTTTTCGAGCTCCGCTATTGTGTCACATCCCAATATGACTGTTTGGTTTTTGGCCTTGCGGACCTTATTTATTTTTAGGCCAGTTCCCCTGGCATCGACCGCCATCTTCACCCTGGCGAGCACCTTGTCAGCAGTGTCCTGGCTGGCTTCGGACGTGACAGCCAACGAGTGAAGTGCCGGTCGGTGTCCGGGTTTGGCTGCCGCTACATGGGCGTAGGACCGCGAGTTGGTTCTCGCCTCGCATGCCAGCTCTCCCACAGCCTCCGTTATTTTTCCGGTTGCGGCGGCGACCCCACCAGCAACGCCATCGACCTTTTCCTCGAGATCGGCGACGGCTCGACCAACGATCTCCACCCCTTCGATCGTGTGTTCGATCCTGCCGCCGACCTCGCTGATCTTGTCAAACACCGTGCTGATGATGTCGGCGCCGCAATCGTCGCAGTGGTCGGCCAGGTCTCGGAAACCTTTGGAGACCTTTTCCTCAAAGTCGTTGAGCCTCGTCTTAATACTGGTTTCCACCCTCTCCAGCCTCTCCAACACCTCCTCCGGCGATTCGGGTGATGTATGCGTGGTGCCGGTAGTGGTGGGTGGAACCGTTCCTGACATCGTTTCGAAGTCTTTGACTCGCCTGCTCAATTCAAAGAGGAGGGAGTATTTTATTAAGTCAAGAGTGAATAGGTTACTCTAGGCAAGCGTGCTCCATCTTAGACCGCATCATCGCTTACCATCAGGTGAAATAGTGGTCAAACGTATGCCTCTCAAAAGGAAAAAAAAAGTATTAAATCACGTGGTGCGGAAATAGTATGCAATACCATTGGTTTAAATTTCTCCGTTTCTCCGGTCGGCGGCCATGGACAAGCAGGCTTATTTAAACACTAGCTTCTGCCAGCGGCTTCGCCCGCGTTATCCCTAGGGAACATGTTCCCGGGATTAAAAGTAGCTTATGTGCTATTCCAGACTATAATCTATCTTTGTTCTAAATTTCATTAAGATCCGTTAAGCCGTTCTGGCGTGATTGAGTATTAACAAACAACCAAACTTTCACATTTTTTTTTTTCATTTTTTCTATTGATTGTAGCGTGATGAAAAGTATACTATAACCAGCTCAGGAGTATGAAAAATAATTATACCAAGTTTCGTTAAAATCCGTCGAGTAGTTTTTGTTTCTATAACGGTTATACAGACAGACAGACAGACAGATAAAAATGTTACTAATTGCATTTTTGACATCAGTATCGATCCCTAATCACCCCCTGATAATTATTTTGGAAATATATTTCATGTACAGAATTGACCTCTCTACAGATTTATTATAAGTATAGATTTATAATGTAGGTACCTGTCTAGTCCTACCCCCGCTGGTCAATTGAACTTCCGTATACAGATAGAACTTAAAAGCTTGATTCAGATACATCAGTTGGAGAACATTGTCGCACAAACATTGTATCACATTGTACTAACAACGTACTAACAACAGACGCGTTAACGTCTCCGACTACTATCTTATTTCAAAGACTTTTGGGTAGAGTGACTAGCTTTGTGTTTTTGGGTTGTTTAAGCTTTTTCGATAGCTTACCGAGAATATTTCAAATCGAAATCGAGTTGATTTCAATATTAAATGTTCGGACATCACTAGCAGAACTATCAAAACAAAAAAAAACCGGCCAAGTGCGAGTCAGACTCGCGCACCGAGGGTTCCGTACAAACTTCTCGTGTTGCGGTGTTTGTTTCCAAACTCCTCCGAAACGGCTGAACCGATTTGCATGAAATTTTGTGTGCATATCGGGTAGGTCTGAGAATCGGCCAACATCTGTTTTTTTTTTTTAATCGCTGAACAACGTTTGCTGGGTCAGCTAGTAAGTTTATGATTATTAAAAAAAATATACTATGTGATGTAACTAAAAATTTAAGATTTTCGGAATTTTTCCTATATGTGTACTTTATAACGTTGCTTCATGCCAAATTTCAAGATTCCAGGTCGTCTGGAAGTATCCTTTAGGTTTTGATTCCCTTGCGAGTAGTTGCGAGTTTCAAAATATGCGGCTTTAATTGCTGTATCTTTTGATTGCGTTGACGTAGAAGTTTGATTTTGTTACAGCTTAAAGATATTATAGACTTGAGTGTTTGTTAAGAATTTCAATATAATACCACTACGCGTTCATGAGTAAAGGGGTAATAAGTTTAAAATTATTAAAAATATTTTTATTATATGTTGTATCTAAAAATTTATGCTTTTCGCAATTTTTCCTTTATCTGTGTTATAAGACGTTGCTTCGTACCAAATTTCAAGATTCTGAGTTCACGGGAAGTACCCTGTAGGTTTTGATTCCCTTGCGAGTGTCGAAAATTTGCGGCATAAACGGGAGTATCTTTTGATCGCGTTGACTTAGAAGTTTGATTTTTTCACAGCTCCAAGAGACCATAGACTTGAGTATTTGATATGAATTTCAGCTTGATACCTCCACGCGTTCCTGAGAAAAAAGGTCTTGACAGACAGACAGACAGACAGACAGACGGACAACAAAGTGATCCTATAAGGGTTCCGTTTTTACCTTTTGAGGTACGGAACCCTAAAAATATATATAGACGTTTAAAAAAAACCCAGCTCTAAAAACTGATTTAAAAGTTGAAAACAAATCATTCTTTAAGCTGTTACATGGTGACGTCAAATCTGTGATTGAATGAAAGTACTTATACGTACTTAAAATTCTTTTTGATAAGACATTTGATAAGAAATTGGACGCTTTCATAGAGGCAAAGGCTCAAGTGGCTGCCAGAAAGTTGGGGATCCTAGCAAAGACGAGACGGTACTTCATGCCGGAATAGCTGCTTAAACTGTATCAAGCGCGAGTTTAATCCTGTATGGAGTTCTGCTCTTATCTTTGGGACGGATCTGCCAGATACCAGCTTGATACCCTTGAGTCAATTGAGAAACGAGCCAAGAGAATCATCGGTACTGATAGGCTCGTCGAGTCGAAGCTCCAGTTTTGAGCGTCGAAGCCAAGTTGCTGACCTGTTGGTTTTCTATCGGAACGGAATTTCTAAATTTAATTCCGTCAAGCCCGTTCCATTACCGGACTACAAGACGTACGACGTTGTGCCATCGGTACATGGTGGACGTCCCACCCACACGCACAAAACCGTTTTGGGAACAAATTCATTGTGCGTACAGCTAAGGAAACATATACTTTTTTTTTTAAGGGATGGGAAATCATCCAATGACTCCTCCCGCTCTGGGTGTAGCGGGAGGGAGTGTCAGACTTCTATTGACTAAAACCCATCCATGTTCCTTCATTGCCCTTTGTGTTCCGGAGCCACGGTGTCTCTTGCGAATAATCCCGCGACTCCGGCAGGCGTCGGCCCTTTCGGGCCCCTCTGTGTGCTGACTCTCTTTGAGGCGCGCGTGGAACACTAACGCGCCGTCGACACGGCCTGTCGTCACTAGACGGACGGCGGCCGGGACGAAAGGGTCTCCTCTCCCTCCCCACCACCTCCTTCGCGAGCATGACTGCTTCGCAGAAGGAGACAACGGCGTCCCATTCCATCTCGCTCCGGGCCATGGCTTGGACCAGGGCCGGAAGCAAGAGGTCGCCTCCGATCGCCGCTTCGAGGACACGGCGGTCCTCCGGACGATCCCCGCAGTGGTGACACCCGGGCGTCTCCTCCCGCCTGATTCGGTGCAGGAACCTGAAACACATACTCAGGCAGGGAATTCCCTGCCTGTGTCTCTACAACCTGGTTATTACCTTTAGTCTTTAAGTCAAGAGTGAATAATTATGTTACTTCTAGGCAAGCGTGCTCCATCTTTGACCGCATCATCGCTTATCATCAAGAGAGATAGTGGTCAAATGCCTATCAAAAATAAAAACTTTTTAGTATTTTATTGTGGTCGAGCTTATTTTTAAAAAAGGAACCCCTTTTTTGTTTTAGTACTAATTTTTCCTTATTTTATATCAGCTACCCAAATCGCCCTTAAATGTGACCACGCACTTCTATAAAACCCGGTACGTAACAATTACCTAAATAGTTGTTAATTATCTTCTACAGAAGTGGTAACCTTTTTTCTTAAGTATGGGAAATCATCAAATGACACTTCTCCTCTCTGACTAAAATCCTTCGGTGTTCTTTTAATGCGCTTCGTGTTCCAGGGCCGCGGTGACTCTTTTGGACAAATTCCGCAGCCCTGAGATTTGGTTACCTACCTGCACCACAGTATATTATACCAGTGTCAATTCTACTAATTTACACATTCGCATCTCAATCGCAAACTGTCAAAAATGTTTGAAAAATAATAGTCGGTCAATCTAGACCAAAAAATTAGAATGAAGGTACATAAAATCCCAACAAGCTGAAAATCAGTAAATTGTTCAAAACATAATTATAAATAATGTTTAAAAGTTCCCCATCATTCCCGTGTATGGAAAAAAAAAAATTCCAGGTCAAAGGTAAAAAAATGAGTTTTTCGCGATTTTCAGCAAAACTGTAAGTTTTATTATAAAAGTACCTTCGACAAAAATTGTAGATCATAAAATTATCTATAAAAAATGTATCAATACTTTTTTTCCTACGAGCCACCGTTTCTGAGATAAAACGATTCAAAAAGTTATAAAAGTTTTTATCGTCACACACACGTTTCCACGCCACCTACGAGGTAGTGTACTTAGATTTTTTTTTTAATTGACCGCACTATAACGCTTTTTTGACAGTTTGCGATTGACATGCGAATGCGAAAGTGCTCTGGTATACCTAATTACAAATTTCATATAACAGTAACTCCGTCTATCTGTTACCTTTGCATGCTTTAACGGCTGAAGCAATTTGGATGAAACTTAGCGCACAGATAGATCATGTCCCGGAATAGAACATAGAATACTTTTCATTCCTTGGGATGATTTTCTACTTCCACCACTTCCACGGCGAAGCCACTGGCAGAAGTTAGTTTATTCTCTTGACGTGTTCCCACTAGGTTGGTTGCCATAGCTATAAAAACGAATATTATGTACTTACGTCCAACTGGACCATTCCATCCATTTGGACCTTGGGGCCCATTGTACCGCGGGCCTGTGGACGGTGAGCTATGGGTGGCTCGCCGTCCGTCCGTCTAATGACGGCAGGCCGTGTCGACGGAGCGTTAGTGTTCCACGCGCGCCTCAAAGACAGTTAGCACACAGAGTGGCCCGAATGGGCCGACGCCTGCCAGAGTTGCGGGACTATTCGAAAGAGATACCGCGGCTCCGGAACACAAAGGGCACATGAAGGAACATGGATGGGTTTTAGTCAGTAGAAGTCTGACACTCCCTCCCGCTCCGCCCAGAGCGGGAGAAGTCATTGGATGAATTCCCATACCTAAAAAAAGGGCCCATTCTACAAATTTTTAGGGTTCCGTACCTCAAACAGAAAAAACGGAACCCTTACAGGATCACTATGTTGAGTTATCGAGTTGAAATTGAAACCATACCTATACTTAGGTCCTTGAAAGTTCTTAGTTAACATAAAAAGGTACGGCTGTTTATGCCGCAAAAAACGTATATTTCGACACTCTCAAGGGAATCAAAAGTTATGGCGTATTTTCCGTTGACCTAGAGCTATGAAATTTAGCAAGTTATGTTAAAATGATAAATGATATTTATTTTGTAAGTTGGTTGTAACTAACACTTTTACACGTCAATCTTTTTGTTAATTTTAAACTAAATGAGTTTCCTAGCTGACTGTTCTGAGAAGAAACACCGAAACAAACTCAGAGGTCAAAGTCTCTTTTAAAGTCCAAACAATCGTACTGATCAAATCATATGAGAACCATGAAGGTTTAATGTCTGAAGCGGTATTTTGAGGAAAGTACCACACAGATTTGAGTGGACCTGTCCAGACAGTGCAAGCATTTGCCAGTTATCGTGTAGCTCATACTTAGAACTTAAAGGAACGAACGAACTGACGAACAATACCAAAGTAAGGACATTTGTGTAGGCCGCATAAAGAACTCAAACCGCCAAACTAACATTAAATGAAAGAAACCCCTAATATAGCAATCTACATGGTCCTCAAATCCACAATGCGTTATATGAGGACCATGCAGATCAGTGTCTGCAAGCCTTGGTCGATTAGCTCAACTTAGAACCAATAAGGAGCTCAAAAACTCGACGAACAATATCAATGAAAGGACATTTGGGTAGGCCACAAAAGTACTCAAACTGCCAGACATCGATCAAAATACTTTAAGAGAAAATAATAACCCACATAGTCCCCATATTCACAATAGTAAAACAAAAAAAAATATAATTATAAAATAAAATAAGTAATGTATATGGGAAAATAAAAAAATGGAATAATAATACTCTACAGAGACAGTATTGATGTCAAAAATAAAGAATTAAATAGAAAAAAAAGTGAGATTACTTTACAAAGTAAACATTCATTTCAAAAATACACAATCAATTAGAATAAAAGAATGTCAATTAGTAAAGAAATATAAAAATATAATGATAAACGAAAAAAAATAAAATAAAATAAAAAATTGTTGCATATATAAACATTGCGTCATTTATATAATTGAAGCAGCTCAATCCCAAGCCTTTTTGTCCTCAAGATAGTCTATAACTGTGTAAAAAACTTTTTGACATAGCCGTTTTATAAAAGATTTGAATTCATTAATGCTAAGTTCTTGAATGTGACTAGGAAGTTTTTTATAAAAATAAACACACACACACAACATACACGCAAACACATTGTCATCGAAACGAACCACCCATTTTTTTTTCAGTTTAGTTTTAGGAACGACAAAATTGTGTTTATTCCTAGTATTTATGTTATGGATATCACTGTATTTTTTAAACAGATTAATATTTTTATGTGCAAATTTACAAGAGATTCTCATACTGAGAGGGCACGCAGTCATTATATTAATCTCTTTAAATTTGTCTCTGAGGGAGTGTCTCGGACTTAATTTATAAAATCGCACGAATATCCCTTTTTTGTGAGATAAATATTGTCTGTACCTGTGTCAGCGCCATTTCCCCACAATAGAATGCCATATGACATTACACTATGAAAATAACTAAAGTACACTAAACGGGATGTCTCTAAATCAGTTAAGCCACGAATTTTTCTAACGGCATACGCTGCAGAGCTTAGTTTTTTGGACAGATACGCAAAAAAAGTTTGTGATTGATACCTACGCCCTACCAAAATGTCACGTGGTCAACCCTTCATCCATGCTGGCATTTCGACGACACCCTTGCCACTTTGTCCAAAGCCTCCGGTTCGCTTTGATTCACAATATTTATCGGAGTTTTTGGTATAGTCAATAATTAAAGAATAATCAAAGAAATATTTTCGGTTAGGTACTGAAGTATTAAAGGGTCGTTCTCAAAAAAGTGGCACGGTCTGAATAAATATGTCAATTTAAAAAAATGTTTCAAATGTCGAGTTTTTTTTATAGAAATCTATTGGCAGTGTTTTACTCAAACTGAATTAATGAAAGGGAAGCAGATTTACTGGAAATTTAGTGGAATAGAGCCTTCCAAAAAAGTGACCGCACAGGTTAAAGAGGTATTGTACAGGTTAATGAGATCTGGTTATTCTTCTACTTTGATAATTAAGCTCCGCGGAAGTTGATGGTTGTTCTCTAAGGTCACTAATATTATTTATATTCATGTTCTCGATATCACTGGTAGGAGGACTGTTGCATTCAATGAAGCGCTGTATTCTTGCATTTTCTTCTTTTTTACGTTGATAGGACCGTTTAACATCTTCTCGCCACTTTTTTCTTAACATTTTTTGATCTCTTGGTGTTAAATTATTTATAATACTACTTTTCCTTCATTTTTTCGTTTCTGATATTTTTTCTTATTTTATTCCTTATATTTCGCGTTTAGTTCAGGGTAATTTTTACTTTTTTCATTATCTTTTTTTTTCAAGTTCTCTTTTTAGCGCTAACATATTATTATCTTCTCTCTTCTTATTTTTTGGCGTTTTACCTTTGAAAATATGAAAAAAAAAGGTTTAAACTGTAACCTATAGCTGTAACCTGTAAGCTATAGCTGACCTAGCTAAAAAAAAAACGAAATAGTAATAATAATTAATTATATAATAATTTGAAAAAAAAAAAACAATATTCATTTATTTAAAGGCTGATAAACAGCACTTTGCATTGATATCTATGTAATTCTAACTGAATTTCATGAGTAAAATGAATTTGTATTAAAAAAATTGGGTTATATATCTTTAACCTGTTAGCAATCTCTTTAACCTGTGCATTTTCAACAGGGTAAAGAGACACAGGTTACTGAGAAAACGTAGGTAAACATTCGATACCAACAAAACGGTTAGGTTGTTTTAAGTTTCACTTATAGAATCATATACAGACACCTAATGACACATTTTAGCATAAAAGATTTCAAAGCAATTCACACACAAACAAAAAAAAATGGGTCAGATAATAGACAACATACCTGTTACAAAATCCGATTGCGATGTATCGATGTAATTTCTAAGAAAACAGCACACACTGAACGCGTCTTTCTTTGACAGCAGTTAGCCAGATATTATCGGCCCATTTCGCGCGGGGATAGAGTGTTGCTAACGTTATAGTGTGTGGGTAATAGACAGTAGTATGCAACGCCAGATTGTGGAGAAAAAATCTCTGGACAGAATTTGAGATTGAATATGTCAAGAACTATGTGTATTTATGTGCAACAATTAAAATCACGTTAAAAACAATCATATAACGAATTGTGTTTTATTTTATTGAAGTGCTTATTAAAAGGTATTAATTTTTTATTTCACCTCAAAGTCAGACACATCGTGTTTGGACACGACAAGTTACTGAGAAAATGGCATTACAATTTTCTTTTTCTTTTAATGTATGACTCTAAACTTCTCATTATCACTCGGCCTTCATAAAAAAAGTCTCTTTATGTATAATGTTGTGTAGAAAAAGACCAGTAGCCCTAATAAAAATACTCGTATCCACTAAAAACTGGCCGACAGGTTACTGTGCCACTTTTTTGAGAACAACCCTAAAATAATTTTACAAAACCCTTTCCAAGAATATTGTTTCGTAGCAACACAAGTTGCGACAACCATATTACCCGGATAAATGGGCGACTAGAAGTTATATTTTGCATTTTTCTTAATCAGTCGGCCGTGAGTCGTATAGACGTTGACTCGTGTAGTGCAATACCGTCTTTATACGTTTCGGTGCTTGTGATTTTGACAGACTTGTGATTTTGCCTTAGTGCCTGATATTAAAATATGGTCTATTGTATCGAACCAGGTGATGGTGGTGTGTGTGCTCCAAGAGAACTGCATCTTCCTCCCTATCGGCAATTCGTTGTGGTCAGACCAATTCGTCGGCGTCAGCCACGGCTGCTTCGGCCTGCTTGGTGGACTGCCGTTTACACACGTATTGCAGGTAGGTACGTCATTATAAGGATGCGCGCTTCCTACAGTGGATCTGGCGTGGTAGCAAAAGCGTGGCTGTGCTTCCCTGATCCCTAGATCTGGCTCCGTTAGAGATTTTTTGCGGTGATACATTAAAACTTAGCGTACGTAGAGCAGTGTGATGGAGCGTACGTAGAGTAGGAGCTCGTGGCTAAATAATAAAAGCCGCACAGGTCGATCTTCAAGGTTAAGCAACGCTTGCCGAGGTTGGTCTGTGGATGGGTGACCATCTTAACATATCGAGTTTCCTCCGTGCCTTGGAAAGCACGTTAAGCTATTGGTCCCGGCTGTCATTTGGAGATCTTTGGCAGTCGTTACGGATAGTCAGAAGCCAGAAAATCTGACACCAGTCTTGCCAAGGAGTACCGTGTTACCCAGTTAATGGATTGTGGAGGTCTGGTAGGCAGCCGCTCCACGTAAAATACTGGTATTGAGCTGCATCCGGTTTGACTGGAAGCCGACCCCAATATAGTTGGGAAACGGCTAGGCAGATGATGTACGTAGATCAGTGTGATAGGTACTCTTACAGCGGAACTTAGATGTGGCTGGTACAGGAATGTGAGGATTGCCACCTGAAAGACAGGCCCGTGTTGAGCAGTGGGCGAAGGCGGGATGTGGATGATGATGGTGACTATGAATGATGATGAGCGAATCGAGGCCGCTTTCAGGAATGTAGCAGCATGTCTGATGTTACCGTTCATTGACCACTAAACGTTGCAAATCATATCTGCTACGCAATGTACAGGTGACAAAGGTTACTAAATCGAAACCCATCTTGAAAAATGTAAATGAATTTTATAAATAAAGCAAGGCTTTTTCTTTTTACTGTTTATTTAGTAATAAGTTTTGGGGTTATACCTAAACCTTGTTCTAATTTTGTTACGTGACATTTACGTGGAAATAATAAAATAATCATAACGTGGTATTACTATTTAGGCCTGAATTAGGTATCTATAGGTAGCGCTCTCACGCACTCACTTGTCGGCACGTTGTATCCTGTTCCCAGTAATACTTAATAGGCCCACAGAATTAGCTATTTTCGTAGACAGAAAAATAATTATTTAATTTAGTCCGTCTGTCGCGTTTTTTTGCCATTTCATATCTTCTGCTTTATAATATTTCTATACTATAATATTATAAAGCAGAAGAGTTTGTTTGTTTGTTTGATTGTTTGTTTGTTTGTTTGGTTGAACGCGCTAATCTCAGGAACTACTGGTCGGATTTGAAAAATTCTTTCAGTGTTAGATAGCCCATTTATCGAGGAAGCCTATAGGTTATATATCATCACGCTAAGACCAATAGGAGCGGAGCAGTAATGAAAAATGTTACGCAAACGACGTTGCCCGGGTCAGCTTGTAAATAAATATTTAAAAAGTTCAGGATTATGGGCTGGTGACATTACGTTTTAGAAAAACCAAATGTGAGTAGGACTCGTTTGCAAAGGGTTCCGAACCAATTTATTTTTGTAACATGTTATGTATTTTAACACTATAGACATCTTATAGGTTGTCCTGTAATCTGTAGGTAAAGAACTAGTATGTGCATTTTGATGTCACCAAAAATTCATATATCCCGTTATTCAAGAGTTGCATCTCCATTATCTATCTCAATATATATTGAAAATAATTACATTAAATTGCCTTGCCCGTGAAAGTAATTACAATATCGTGAGCATACATCAGTGAGCAGGGAGGGACTTTAAAAATAAATCCTCTAGATTTACTCTGCGCAACCAAAGATTTTGTACAATTTCAACTAAAAAGTTTACATGAGTAATTTATACGTCACCGTATAGTCATTGAAGTGTTCTTCCTTGACTTGATTGAATTGTTTCCATGTTTTATGGTAGTGTAACGATATTGCCTACCCCGACTTTAAAACTAAAACTCCAATTTTGTACTTTTTGAAAAAAAAATAGCTATGTTAGGACTTTGTAGTGCTGTACTTCAACACCTATTAAATCTACAGAGTAAACGTTACAGTTAAATTGTAGAAAAATGTGTCTACTTTAAAAGTATTCCGATTGACTTTCTTCATAGATCGCACCGTTTAGAAGAATTAAGCTCAACTCATAAAAATGATCGAAAATTAAGAAGTTTTCTGAGTACCACGCAGTTGGCATAGATATTTCGAGGTTGAAAAATTGGGTGGACACTACTGGTATCTATCCTAACGACCACTCAAAGTATCAGAACAGTGCAATTTGCTGCGACTTCATCCTACTCACAAACTGAATCTCGAAAATTGGTGTAATGTTTATATATTTTGTTTTCTGCATTATCTTAACTCAATTTTGTTCAATAACGCAAGTAAGCTCAAGAACTAAAAGAGGGTAGATTACTAAAAATATTGAATCCCACCTCTGATAGATTTTGTTTTGTTTCGATAATTTTTGCTTAAAAAACCGGCCAAGTGCGTGTCGGGCCACGTGCAGTGTAGGGTTCCGTAGAAGCCCGTTATCAAAGTATTGTTCTTTATTCTTAACATGATTACTCGTAAAGTTATATAATTTTCAATATAGATATATAAGTCTAATATAGATATATAAGTTCATGAAATGCACTATCAGCGTAAATTTTTCTAGACTTTTTAAGCCAGCAGTTTAGCTTTCAAGGTCCCCCCCTTTGACTGTACTGGAACAAAAATTTGTACTATCAACCTCTTAATTATTAATTGCATATAATAAGCTATTAACAACCCCTAAGTAATTTTAATAGGCCTCAAAAATATATTTTTCAAAATTTTAATTTACCATTCCACCCACTTCGGATAGTAACTTTATGGGCTGATGCTCATTAATTGAGAAAGAGTAGAACACAAGACCGAGCGAAGCGAGCTCAAAAATGTTTAACTTCCCACTTCGGATATTCATACTTAAAAAGAAGTTTCTTTATGAACTGATACAAGAAACCTCATTAATTAAGATAGGGCAGACGAGCGAAACCAGAGCGAGCGAAGCGACCTCGAAAATACATAGACCCCGGAAAGGCTTTTATTTTCTTTTGATCATTCATATCATACTTATATAGAAGATCCACCCGATAATGACAAAAACCGGTCAACGAGTGGTCGAGTGTCACCTCTAAACGGGTGTCATCCGGTGCAGGGCCGCGCCCTCCCCCCCTCGCTACACTACTGGTACGCCATCTTCGACTTTGTCCCTGAAACAAAGACAAGAATCATGCATCGTCTGCATAGCCTCTTCCCAACTATTTTGGATTCGGTTTCCAGTGAAATCGGATTCAGCAGAAGTACAGTATTTTACATGGAGCGACTGCCAGTCTGACCTCTACAACCCAAATACTGGGTAACACCGTACCCCATGGCAAGGTTGATGTCAGATTTTTCTGGCTTCTACAAGTAGCAAATATAGGTCAAGAGCATGCCCATTCCATAAAAAAACGACCTAGTCTAAGTTTTGACATAGTTTAAAGGTTTCCGATTACTTTCTGCAAAAACGATTGGTGTTTGGTAAGTAAACTATAACATTGTGTTTAAAACATCCAATGAACCTTATTTAAATCAGGAATGTCATGTATATGATATTTCGGATCAGCGGGTCTAAAGAGGCCACTTTAGTACAATCATATTAGAATCATAATATTAAGTAACGACACAACAATATGTCAAAGGAGATGTTCCAAATGTTTTTTTTTGAGTTAGAGTTTATAGAGATTACCTCTCTCAAAAAACACAAAAAGAAAAATATCCGTAGAATTCGGGAAAATAAAAGATAACTCATTAAAATGTATACTTTTTTAGTAATTCATTGATGTTTGTTTATTCATTATTTTTATCATCTTTCTTTCCCTAACTCATTAGGTTCAAGGTTTATCGGGAAAATTTTTACAGTGTCAGGTAGCGTGATTTGTTTTCTGATTCTGCTAAAGTGGCCTTTTAGATCCGCTAAATATGGAAACGGATACAGAAATTATAATATACCGGTTCCGGTTACGGTTACATATATGAAATCATTTTGGATTATCCGTTAGTTACGGATTTTAGATTTTTAAGATATTTTAAAAGAAAACAAACAGATTAAATAAACAATCTTCGTAATTGTCTCATTTAGACTCCGTTTCTATCCGAAGTTATCCGGAAATGTTACATCGGATTCGATAACAGATAGTTATTTGTTTCGGATATCCGATAATTTCGATTGCGCTTACGGAGCTCCTTAACATCCCTGAACAAAATTGTAAACAGCAATCGCGCAACAAAATAAAACCTTGAATTTCTTTGCAATAATGTGACCCTGAAGTGAGAAGCCAGAATATATTTCATTTGTCGAAGTTTTCAATGACGTTGAAATAAAACTTCTATGTTCGCTCCTGAGGTTTAATTGTTAAGATTGTGAAAGAAAAAGAACTTATGTTTGAAGTAGGTAGCTGTATGATTGGCCCCTTCGTTGTGCAACAGCAGGTTTCATGCTCGGTTTTCAAGGTTCTATCCTTAGGAACAAAATAAACGCTTAAAGGATCACTCGTATGTCAGCCTGTCCGTCAGTCTTCCTCAGGATCTACTAGACTGGTTCTGTTGTTAGTTAAACACATGAACTTATGTGACCAAAACACGGACGCGTTACGTAAATAAATAAAATTTGAATAGACGGGTATCCTTTGGGAAAATAGATAATATCAAAATAAGTTTTTCAAAGCGTAATGAAAGAGCTTACTGTGACAGTTTCAATTATACTTATTTTATAGGAACTTTAAAATAAATAGTTTTGAAGTTATTCAAGTAGGTAATTAGACTTCGAATTCGAGCCTAACATTAAACAAAAAAAGCAGATACCTAATTGTTCTTTACCTTCAGATTACAGAAAGCCTATAAGAAGTCTGTAGTGTTAAAATAACCGGCAACAAAAATTAAATTGGTTCGATTTTTTTTTCTGTGTTTGAAACCCTTTGGACGCTAGTCTGACAGTTTTTTTTAACAGTCAATCGACTTAATAACTAGTAAAGTAAAAGTAATGAAGCCGACATAGATAACCAAATCAAGTATTTTGACTTGAGGTATTTTGATTTTTAGGGTTCCGTAGCCAAATGGCAAAAAACGGAACCCTTATAGATTCGTCATATCTGTCTGTCTGTCTGTCCGTCCGTATGTCACAGCCACTTTTCTCCGAAACTATAAGAACTATGCTGTTGAAACTTGGTAAGTAGATGTATTCTGTAACCGCATTAAGGCGAGGTTGCAGTACTGTGTGTTTTGACGAACAACAGCGACTGTCCGGCGAGCGAAATAATGCCTAAATTTTGATTGTTTTTTCTTCTTGGCGAAAACTGATAAAGAAATTACACAATCTACAACATTTACTTCAAAATAAAAAGCTCTATCTATTGATATAACTTTTATATATATTCGTGATGAAATCTCTTAGCAGTACACGTTTAAAATTGTAATTTAGTGTCATGTTTGATAAAAAAAGTATCGAGCCAATCATTCTAAATCGCGTTTCTATCTTTACCATTTACTTGAGGGTATGTTCAATTTTTATATAATGATTTTTATTTATTAAAAAACTCATAATTAATTAGATTTTCAGACGTTCAAAAATCTTAAAAAGTACTGCAACCCCGCCTTAAGATTTTCAGACAAAAATAGAAAAAAAACAACAAATTTTGGGGGTCCCCATACTTAGAATTGAATCTCAAAATTTTTTTTTTTCATCAAACCCATACGTGTAGGGTATTTATGGATAGGTCTTTGAAAATGATGTTGAGGTTTCTAAAATCGTTTTTTACTAAACTGAATAGCTTGCGAGAGAGACACTTCCAAAGTAGTAAAATGTTTGTCGCCCCCTGTTACTTCTAAAATAAGCGAATGAAAAAACTAAAAAAAAATATGTGATGTACATTACCATGTAAACTATCAGCGAAAATTGGTTTGAACGAGATCTAGAAAGTAGTTTTTTTTTAATACGTCATGAATCGTAAATCGCAAGTTTTGCTTGTAATATAATACCTACAGGTTTGTACGGAACCCTCGGTGCGCGAGTCCGACTCGCACTTGGCCGGTTTTTTAATATGAATAGTTTGGTTTTGACTCTAGTCTTGGTCAGAGATGACAGAGACAAAGTCTACGATGGAGCGAGCTTACCCAGAAGTCTTATTTCACTCTAACTTTGAAAACATTAGGGTTGTAAGCGTACGGAAACACAGACGCAGACAGAGTTCCACTCCTTTGTTGTGCGCGTCATTAAAGACGCTTGGAAACGCTTATTAAACGCGATTTTTTTATTTGCTAAATGTAATATTTATTAGCTCTAGTAAACAATCATGAAATTATTTTTTAAATATCATCATCAGCGATGAAGTTATAAAGCTTCAAAGATTACAATTAGAAAGAAAAGTCCGATATGAACTCTGACGTCAAATTACATGATGCCTGTACAGCTGCCATAGAAAACACCGTTTTCGCAAGAGGGACAGATATAATTTGTTTCAAATAATTATATCTCGTTGGTTTTTCGAGCAAATTTGATTCTATTTTCACTGTTAGTATTATATTTTTGTATATTTTTAGATAAACTGTATAGATTTTTTTTTTATGCATAATCCCTATTGGTGGAATAGCAACAAGGTAGGGATGATAAGTTGCAGTGCGTGTGGATATCCGATGGTAGAAGGAGGCCGGTGGCATGCGGTCGTGGAGTTCCTGGGCACACTCTCGTGTAGTACAATCTGTAGAATACCGACAAGCAGGCAACCTTGCAGTGATGAGCCAAGCTGTGTAGCTTGGCATCCACAAGTTTTACGTTTTGAAATGTTAATAAAAACATTTTCATGTTGAGACATCTTAAATTGTCCCAGCTTTTCTTCTAGGACTATCAAAGTAACATACCTACTCTTCTATTAAGACCGTATCACGTGGCATTGGCAGTACATGTAATGATAAATAGAATTCATTAAAACAATTA